>CAMRHE010000080.1:0-1340000 GCA_947044405.1 Leptodactylus fallax | reverse complement strand
ACTCCCACAAACTTGGAGAGAACATTAAACTCCAAGCAGATGCTGCCCTTGGTCAGATTCTAACCCAGACCTAGTGTTGCAAAGCAACAGTTTTTTTACAATATACAAAGACACAGTTGTGTGACTTTATTACTGATCTGCTGTTTCCAATGCACATTATGTCACCAAGGGGTGTAGCTGGCACATTTTTTGTACCTGTGTCCCACAAAGGGGATGTGGTCTCGCAAAAGGTGTGTGACTGGTCTTGGAAATTTTCATGCCTCGCAAAGTGGGCCATAAAGAAAATGTTGAGAACTATAGACATGATATATGGTGTATGTACCAGTCCCGTCCTCAATTACGTCATTATTGTCCTCACATATGACATATATGTGGGCGGTGTTCAGTACTGTGTTGTCACAACGTATGTGTTTCAATTAGAAAGTCCAGACCTCATCTACATGATATGACTCCTGCCATGTCAAAAGAAACACCTGCACAGTGAGGATTTCCTAGCTATTAGATGTTATAGGTGGATACTTTTGGGATAGAAGTTACTGGGCAGTTATTGCACAACATTGGAAAGTGGCCACAAGCGTGGTTCGGAGCTCACAGTTGGCCTTTCGACATGCCCACAAATTGGAAGTACAGGAAGAAATGAGGTAACATGCAACAGGTAGAACTGGTAAATAAAATCGAACAAAAACAGTAGGGGAATTTATCAAGACCGGAGTATAGTATGCCGGTCTTTATAATCCCTGCGCCACTGGAGGATGCACCTCATTTATGACAAGGCACACGCCACATCATAAATCAGGCCCAGCCTGTGGCAGGGCCATGCACCTTCACTAATATCTGCGCCAGCTCTTCACTGGCATAGATTTCAGGTATCATTTATGCCAGTAAACTAGCACAAATGATCATAAATCTGGCAGTTCCTGTGGCTATGCCAATGCCTCACATGTCAACATGCCCCTTTCAGGAAAGTGGCAAGGGTGACATGAAAATGCAACTTGGGGTATTATTTTTTGTAAATGGTTTTCAAAAAGTCATAAACCTGAGGTTTGCTACCTTTTACCCACAATAAAAATGGCGTAGAATAATAAATGTGCCCATATCTATTTCTGAGTTAACCATATCGATAAAATCGCTATTTTGCTTTGACATGCTTTTTCATGTCTCAGATATCCCCTTTAAGGCTACGTCCCCTCATTGCAGGAAACGCATCTTTTTTTTTTTTTTTGCTGATTTTGCTGCGTTTTTTTGAGCCAAAACCAAGAATGGCTACAAAAGTAATGGGAAATATATAGGAAGTTCTTATACTTCTACCTTCTGTTAAATCCACTCCTTACTTTGGCTCAAAAAAACCGCATCAAAATCTGCAACAAAAAAAGCTGCGTTTCCACAACGTGGGGCTGTAGCCTAAAGCTCAGTGTGGATCTACAACACTTGTACTATTTTGAAGCAGACTGCGACCAAGCTAATGTTGGGGACCTATGTAATAGGTCATTCACAATGAATCAAAATTTCAGAAAGTGTTTTTTTTTTTATATTAATAATAAACACACAGGTTTTTTTTCTATATGTATTCCTTGCCATCTACAAGATCTCTGTTTGCTGTCATTTAATGGCAATCTACCAGGCAACATATCTGTCTCAGTCATGTGATGATCATATTGTAGTTGGTCCTGTACATGTGTGTCCATCACATAACCAGGAAAGATTTTTATGTAATGGTAGCCAGCCATGTTACAACAAGCAAAGATTTTCAAAAATGTTAGAAAATGATAGAGAGCATATAGAAAAGCTATTCAATTTATTATTCTATAGTGCACAGAATAAAATTCGGCACCAACAGTCTTGGCTACCGAGCCCCCGGAATGAGTCCAGCCCCCTGTATTATGACTACATAAAGAGCAATTCCCTTAACAACTTTTATCATTACTTGATTGGCGGAAATGATGAGAAAATAAAGCCCATCATCAGACACAGAATTTCAATACTGTATAAGGTAACTGTGCCATATGTAGCTACCTCTAATAGGTGGCAACAGACAGTTTTCTTCCATTTGGAGGAAATCTAATATGCATTTCCTTTACCCATATACGACTTTATACTTTTGTTGGATCTCCTTAAAGGGAACTAATACCCCCCCACCCCTAAGTTAAATATATATACTCTATAAAGTTACAATGCCTACTCTAACACAACTTAACTTTCTCACATTTCAGCACGCTGACCTCTAGGCTACACCTTCTAGTTAGGAAAAATTTTATCTATTCACTTTTCACATTTGTTACAGGATCATTCTGGAAGAAGGAGGTGTGTGTGTGTGTGTGTGTGTGTGTGTGTGTGTGGCGCGCGCAACCCCTGGCTCCTTCTCCTGGGTTCCTTGGTGAGCACTAGGAGTGGCAGCCCAGTCATAAGCTGGCCACTGATCCCTTTGCAGGACTTTCTGGCCTGGGAGACATTGGGGGTCATTGGGGTCCTTCTGCTTTAGAACAGGGCATACAACAGACATCATAACTTTTTTGAGTAGCATGTTTTTTTTTTAAGGAGGAAGTGGGGCCTACTTCTAACTTAAAATTATAGTAAGAAAAAAATAGTGTTGTCTTTTAGACCAAATGTAGAGAACTATGCTCCTTGCCATCAATGTCTTACCACTGTTGGCGGACCAGTACAATGGGAGAAATTGGTTAAAAAAAACAAGAAAGAAAAGTCTATGGCCAAAGCTCCATTGCTACCAACGTGGCAAATGGAAAACAAGTGGCAAATGTATTTTTCTTGCACTGGGGTACACTACTGTTGGTACCCATCCCTAATAAAACTACAGTGCATACACAGCATTATCATGGAGAAATTTTGTTGCAAATTAAAAACTAATATGATTCCTTCCTGCTTTTATTATGGAAAAATATTCAGTGTTTTCCTCCTGTGCTACACTCATCTTATCGTCACAATTCCTCTCAAATAAACAAAGCATTCTGACTGCAGATATCATGATCTTCCTCAACTGAGCTCATTATAGCCAAAAAGCTAAATAAACTATTTCATCCCACACACAGCCTGTGGAGTCTTCAGGGAAACACAGCAAAGGTTAAGGAGGAAGTGTCCTTAGACCAACAGGGACAAGTGTAGGTTGAGAGGAGTCTCCTAGGGCTCATTCTTTGGCAGGAGGATGCAAAATTATTTATCTAGCCTAAAAAAGTTGTTACATGACAATTATCTACTAGAAATTGTGTATTCATTGCTAGGATGTATTATCTAATTAACAAGGTAGTATCACTTAAAGGGCTACTCTGGTTTTAATACGTCTGGGCTTAAAGGGGTTTTCCAACCCCCTAAGAATGTTGTGGAAATGGCAATCAATGTAAAAAAAAAAAAAAATGTTTAAAAATTTGCATTTTCTTGCCACAGTGCTGACATCTCCTCTGTAACCAGAACCTGGATACCACAGTAGTGTGGCATTTGTCAATATGTCACTTTGCTGAAATGATACTGGGTAAAGCAGAATAAAATGACCAGTGAATTTAACAGTATTTTTTAAACAATTTTTAGTCATTTAAACTTAAGGCATATCACTTTTCAGAATGATTTACCATCTTTGATTATGATATTACTTGTTTTCTGTGCTTTTTAGCATGTTCTCTTCTGCATCCCTAATTCTCAGTTGTTGCTGAGCTGGTGGGTGGAGACTAGCTGCTATCATGTCTCCCACAGACAGCACATGAATCAGGCGGAAGATCCTGCTTCCTAACACTCTCTCTCACTGCATGAAGGAGGTGAGAGAGAAATTATACTAGTGGGGCATAGCAATTTGGTGCAATGGAGCCGCCTTCAGTGCTCCAGACTGCTCATTTGTGTAGTATTATCTAAATGCATATTTCGGCTACGGAACCATCACTTTTCATGGTGTTCACACTACCATTGGTGACCGTCAGTAGTGTCCATTGCTATTGTCTGTTACAAGATTTTAGCAACAGATACTAGCTGAACCATCAGAAATCCGTTAAAATTTCAATTAATTTCAATGTCCATTTTTTTTCACAAAAAATCCTACATGCAGGACATGTCGATTAAAAAAAATGGTTTCATGACAGATGTCAAGTGTCTGTTATTTTTTAATATTAAAGTCAATGGGTAATGAACAGTAATGGGCGGGTGTCCGTTACTGTCCGTTATACTGTCCGTTATTACTGTCTGTTTTTTTCTGTGCATGCTCAGAAAGCAGAAACATTAAATGGATCAGTTAAAAAAACGGACAAATTAACTTCAGTTAGTGTCCGTTATTGTCTGTTATGATAGGTGTCCGTTTTTTTTTTTTAATGGACACCTTCATAACGGACATCAACGGTAGTGTGAACCCTGCCTAACAGTGGTGCTAGTTTAATATGCTTTACCCTGGTGACAGACTCTCTTAAAGAGGTCCCCAGTTTTTTAAGATATTCCTCAAGCTTTATGCAATAATGTTCAGATTTAATTTGTTGAGTTGTTGTTACGGCCTTCACTGGTGCAGTGTAAGCAGAGCAGAATCTGTCTGCAGATCAGTAATACCCCTAGATAGAAAGAGACTTTTCCTAATAATATATATATTATACATAAGCACAAGGCACTACAGGACAAAGGCAGAGAGGAGCTTAATGAGCGATATAAGGACAGCTGGATTCCATTGTGGAAAGGGGTAGCTCCGTGCCAAGTAAAACAACAGAGAGAGGAAGGCACACAGGTTTGTTAGTTTGAAGGAATAGACCACATGGTGTCCACGGGAGGCTAGGAGTTCTCGTGTTCTGCCTGTACTGTCTCACTAGAGTTGGTTTTGGGGGGTGGGGGGTGTCTATTGTTTATAATGATTGTTTCCAGATGCTCCAGACAGCGAGAGCCAAACCCCTGGGATTTTGCCAAAGACTTGAGATAACATTGGACTAAGTTCTTTTAGCTACATCTTTATGACTGGGCTCCTGACTCGAGTCTACATGGAGAGAAAACTAAGACCAGTTATTAAAAACTTTGCTAAAGTAACGTCATTGAAAGGCTAACATGAAATCTTGCTGGCTGCAGATTTTAGATATACCCAATGTCTAAACCTGCATATACACGTGACAACTACTATTAAAATGTAAATCCTTTTAAAAAAGCTATTTTTCATGATCTCAGTCTTGGTAGCCTGTTTTTAAGGTGAGCTATAAACATCAGATCAGTGGTGGTTCGACTACCATCACCTTGCTGGTCAGCTGTTTGATGGGGTCATCTGTGCACCACAATGCCATACACTTAGTAGTGGCTGTTCTGGGTATTGCAGCTTTGTCCCTTTTTGTGCAGATTTTTTTTCAGCTGCAAAAAGTAAAAGACCAGTGAGCATACACTGAAGAATCTGAGACTGGGGAAAAGATTGACTTTCTACAAGTCAACGTCAGATTACGGTTTAAGACGATCTTTCAATAATTCCAACAAGTCAGGCTCTTGGCATTATTGATTCAGCGCTGCTCCACTGATTCTGGTACAACTGAAATCAATGCTGTTAGATTTGGTGCCTTATATGCTATTTAGTCTCTGTACTGTCAGCAGGGTGGTGTCAGACAGAAGCAGACAAGGGGTGTGATTCTGAGCTTTGACACTGTCCACCTCGGATTGGAGCTCTGAATCACATCCCCTGCCTGACACTGGCCTACTGACAGAGCAGAACCTAAATAGCATACCACATACTAAACTAACGGCACTGATTTCTTGGGAATGGTGGGGGCTAGAGAATAAATTCCAACTGTACTGGGATGAGTAGAGCAGCACCTAGAAAATGATGCAAACAACTGGAGTTGGTAAAAGGTCCTCTTTAACTGTATAGCAAATGTACATATGAGATTTCAGTTTTAATACCAATTTATAGATAAATTCTAAAATTGTACTTAAATGAATAAAGCAGCAGCCCTTCAATAACAATGTGCAGTGGGTGACATCTGGCTATGGTAGTCCTACGCTAAAGAGGACAGCCATCTGGTGCACCCATAACCCTAAGCCTGGCCATACACATCAGTTTTTTGACAACCATAATGTGGCTGATGGATCCATGCTGGAATAGTTCCTAGAAATGATTCGCATCATCAACATGGGGTCAGTTTAGTTTAAAAAACACAGTGAACCTATGCAAGTTGGCTGCTGATCATGCAAAATGCTATCTATCACGACAGACAAAAGTTTGTTGCCACAAATGGATATTCTGCGTGGCCGATCTGCAGCCAAAATGACCAAAATGTGTATGGTTTATTATTATTCAGACTGGTCTGACTCTACAGAGCTATGACTTCTATTAGACTATCTACTAAGCTGAGCTAGCAAGTCAGAAATGGTTGTAAATAAGCTATACATGTAGATCATATACATCTGTATACAGTATACATCGGTCTGAATCTACAGATATGTGAGGGCTGAGTTTCACTATTACAGCTCATACATTACTTCTATTTTTTTTTTCTTGGTGAAACTCCAAGTTGATATAATCCTGTTCAGGAAATGTTCTACTCCCCACTGACCCTAGAGAAAGTTTATAGGCGTTTACCAGGACTTGTGTGAACAACAAAAAAACAGAGGGATGAACAATGTATTACCCGATCTGTCTTGAGAGAAGAATGACACAAGCAGATACGCAGCTCCTGCACCGTTGGTTGTATAGGAAACACATAGCCAAAACACACACTAATTCTATCCTATAATATTTCATTGTATAAATTTACATTGTCAGTTGCCATGGCCTATGCTGGATTATAATGTTTCTGTGTTAGTATACACTTCTAATCGCTGTAGTATAATGTGTCCCTGTATATCATGCCCTTCTAAACACTGGATTATAATGTGTCTATATGTAGTATACTCTCCTAATGGCTGGATTAAAATGTATCTATGTGTAATGTACCCTCCTAAACACCACATGAGATATTAAGCATTACTTAGTAACCATTGGTATCAATGTTTTGTCTGTGTAATACTGGAGAAGAGAGGCCCTCCAGAGGAAGAGAAGCTCCTTGTAACCTATTCTAAACAAGAGATGAGACCCTGCATTAAAGGGGGGGTCTGTCACCAGAACCCAGCATTTCAACAAAGCCCAGCAGATAGGTAAGGGTCACCTAAACCAAACAGTGTTTTCCCCTTGTAAATCAGTGACTCCATTGCCAAGGTATCGCTGCTCTTGTCAATATGTCAATGAACCCTTTGGATCAATGACTGTGTTGCTGCTTACCTCTTTTGAGCAACAATACGACCCTCATTGCTCCAAAGCTCTCATTTGTATATTGACTTAGCAAACATTATTAATAATAGTGTTCTACAAACATGAAACTTACAACCTGCAATGGCCATAGGAACTAATGCATGGCATGGCAAGTAACTAACTGGCACTGGCATCTAGTGGAAACCTAGTGAGTCTGGTATTTCAAGTCCTCTATGGAGGAGAGAAGAAATACATGAGTGATTTCATTCACTAGCACTAAATATAGTGTATGACTATACGATACTAGTGTAGCCATTTCTAGACCATACTGCTGCTGTTTTCTCCAAGTCTGGAACTCAAGGAAGACTCTCACTGTAATGAAGAAAGATGAGCAAGGATTGCTGGCCATACAATCTATATTACAAAGTAATATTAATACACTAGTATATCACTATACCATTAATATATTGGCATCACAGAACTATCTCTACCACTCACTGGCACTGTTGGGCTTAAACTGGCCACAAATGTACAAATATTCTGTCTGACTAGGTGCCTGGATCTGTGCCCAGTTTGGTCACAGACATCCGGCTGTGGTCATGGTACCCATTTGTGCATTTGGCACAAGGATAGTCACATGGTACTTGTAATCAAAGGCCAAATGCATTCATTTGTATTGGTTTATAGACAGGATTTTCTTCTGAAAAGCTCAATGGGAAACTCTTCTACGAGCACTGGCCAAAAAAAAAAAAAAAAAGAGTTCTCGGTAAAGGTTCACATGCAAAAAAAATCCTTGCAAACCTTCACTGCACATCAGTGATCAGTATTCATGGGGCTGGGGGTGCTGGCTGATGCCCTTGTTCCAGCTTGAAAACTTGAATCCTAACCCCAAATATAGGGAGGAGAGGAAGGAGCAGTCAGACGGGGGATCAGATAAAGGAAGACAAGTGAGGCATGATAGAAGACAGGAACACACTGCAGGAGCAAACTACTGCACTGAGTTCATACAAATGCATTTATATGGGGAACAAACACTGCACCATTATAAAGTATCTACAGTACCATATTTTACTCTTACAGGAAGTAATAACACTTAAAACATTATTTTTTCTATCCACCAAAACAATAAGCTGATCACACAGTGCTGGAATCAATTTCCCTACAGCGCCTCCAGAGGTGAAAATTAGCTTTAGATATATCCCATTGACCTTGAAATATATGGTTGTCTTGGGTCCTCCAAAGAAAGGGGCGCTCTTTTTATGTGTGTTACAATAGATAAAGGACCTAAGATGAGACATCTGCTTATATACTTGGAATACTATAAGTTTCTTTTTTTTACATTTTGGTGGGGATTCATAAAGACCGGCATATGGAGGAATAATGGAAGATATGCTGCATCTTCATGGCGCATCCTCTCGGTGACTACTTTACACCAAAATAATAGTCATACAACAATGATGAATTTCCCTCTTTGTTTTTAATTTCTCTCCCTTCTCTGCAGCACCATATAAAATGTACAAAGCATGCATGAATTTCCTTGCAGCTCCATGGGCAGGCCATTATTGGGACAATACTAATACTATAATTGTATCAGGGAAGTGTTAGTTATGCAATTGCTTAATATATGATTTACATTGGCTCATTGTGCACCAATGGGGAACCTGTCACCTTAAAAATGCTATTTCACCTTCCTCTCACTGTTACATGTTAACATTACACATAATAATGACAAGCACTGTGAGCAAAGACTGGCAGCTGAATAAAGAACCCTCAGTGCAGGAACATTTTAAGATTTAACGGTGGAATAGAACTGGGCACATGAATGTCGGCTGAACCTGCCAAATTCACCTGGACTATGCATTATGTATGGGGCCTACCGATTTCCCCAGTTTTCAGGGGAGACAGAGATAGGCAGCTGGATTTTAACATGTCTGATATCTGACATGTCTGACAGCGCCTTACTCCACTTCCCCCCATTTAGAACACATGCACAATTGACTGAGCCTAGCATGCATGTGTATTGAGAGATAGGGAGAGATAACTATTGGCAAACCAGTGCCATAAGAAGATATAATCCCTTCATCAGCCTGTTATTTGTATCTAATTGTGACACCAAAAAGTGTGTCCAAGTATAACCAAGGATACTTAATGGATGTTGATATTCAGAAAAGAAGAACATTCACAGCAGAACTTTACATTGGTCTGCTGCAGTGTTTGTGGTGAGGGGTGTGAGAGAAACGGAAAAGAGATATTTAACCCCCCTCCCAGCACACTATAGTTCATAATGATCTGTACAGCTGTTGGTGCAAAGTTTCAGACAACTGCCAAAAAAGATAAACTAGCTCATTCCACTATACCTGGCTCTAATGGCCAATTTTTTTCATTGCCATCATGTATTACTTTTATAAGATGGACTGATATTTGGAACATATGTTCCGATACATTTGTGAATGCCGGTTTACCAGTGGCATAACGAAATTCTGGTGGACAAACTTTGAACAGGACCCCTTATTTATTATTATTTATTTATTATGCTTACTTGTATAGCACCATCATATTCCGCAGTGCTTTACAGACCTTGATAGTCACTGTCCCATATAGAGCTCACAATCTATATCTTAACCCATCCCAGTGGCGGTTATGGATGCTGCAGGGGTCCACCTATAGTACCCACAGCTGCTATTATAAAGACTACAGTAGGCAAGTAATATAAACAATGCTGTCAGTTGTGTGAGCACTCTGACCTTTCACTGTTTACATTGGACATAGTGACCATGTGATGTAAATACTAATGGGGTTGTGGTGCTTGCACAAGCACCACAGTCCCTTCAAACAGCTGATCAGCAAGGGCAAGCCAGGTGTTGGACCACACTGATCTCTTATTGATGACCTACCATTAGCATAGATCTTCAATAGCAGGTAATTGGAAAACTCATTTAGAGGGGTTATTAATTGAGGGGTTCTGTGATACCCAGATTGCTGTCTCCCTTGTAGAGGTAATGCATTACCAACAGCAGAGATCGGCAGTCATCTCTACTACCTGGCGAGTACAGTACAGTGACCTCCACAGGCAGCAGAGTGGAGTTATGATTTCTGCTACTGGAGGTGTATTATCTTTACAAAGGAGACAGCAGTCTGGGTATTTAAATTATGTTTAAAGGTTGATAAACTCTTTAAAGTGCACACGTGGATTCTAAAAAACTTACGACTTATAATGTAGATTGTGAGCCCTATATGGGACAGTGACTGTCAATGTCTGTAAAGCGCTGCGGAATATGATGGCGCTATATAAGTAAGCATAATAATAAAATAATGACTTAGAAGTTTTGTCTGATGGGGGCTTTGCTGAAACGATGGGGCAGAAGCAGTCGGCTCAGTGCTGGACCATTTCAGCTGCTATTAGCTCTCTTCCTGGGAGCAATTGCTGGGAGTGTCAGGGTTATTGGTAGACTTTTTCTAAGCTGACAACCGATTTACTCGCGTCTCTGAGGAGAATCCAGCCAATAGCAGATAAAACGTCACAGACTTTTTCTGAAAGCTTCTGCTCCCTAATTTCATTAATTGTGGGGGTCTTGGCTCCTGGACCCACTACTAGAAACTTCTGACAATGAAACACTATGACAAATCAAAACCATTTGAAGTGATGTACTAAACAAGAAGTTATAGTTAAAGGGATTGACTGTGGCCCCTGAGTCAGCTGATCAGCTTGGGTCCCGCTCTCAGCACCTGGAGCAATAGTTGATTTTGCTGAGGGAAGCCATGGCCCGCAGACATTTATACTGCAAAGTTCCACAAGAGTAGTTCTACATTCTGGAATTTTTCTTCTTGGATGTATGTGATTGTTATTCTTTATTTACTTGATTCCATCATGTATACATATTTTCTTTTCTTGATCATGGTGTTTGAGATTTTTATAGGTATTTAATATGGTGATTTATTATTTATTAATTTCAGTATTAATTTACATTACATACAAAATCATGTATTTCTCATAGCATTTTGATCTTTATTTATATTTGTCTATTTTGTGATGAATTATTGTCCTGTTTTTCGCCGTGACCTTCACCCCCTATATAAATTTGTGTTTTTAATGGATTTTTTTTTCCTCAAATTATTGCATCAATAAAGTGTTAATTTTGATATTATTTTTGATGCTACATAGGTAGTTTAATATTGTTCCTCATGTTATTTTGTGGTTTACCAGAAGTTATAATTTTCATCTGCTACACCACTGTAATAAGTAATGACTACTGCACAGAAACTGCACTTTTCAAGTGTCTGCAGCAGGTCCAGTTTATTGGTTTTGGACATTGCATCAACACGAGTTTTGATGTGAAGACATGGAGCATGTACACAAACGGCCTCTGTGCTTGCAGAAGAAAGCAAGCCGGGGCTAGGAAGAAGTGCAGTCCTGTCTGATGAAGAAGCTTCTTTGTGGCTCACATTCCTCAGCAAACAGCAGGGCTAATCAGTCACACTTAGGACAATAAGCCCTTGTGGGATAGTGCTCCATCCACCAGGACCTACACTACTCAGGGTGCTGGGAAAGATGTATCAAATGCTATATCTGGACATAGAAAATGGCGGTATAAAGCAGAGGTCAGGCAAAGGCCTTCATAGCCACTGGAAATCATAACACTGACTTCTTTGAGTCCTATGTTGAAAAAGCAATTTTGTTACAGCTATCTTCTCTGAGAGTCTGAAGAGCTATGTCTGGTCAATCGACAGTATCTCTGTCTGATGTACACAGGGAATATGACCAGGACAGCGAGGTGTCGAAAGTCTCAGATATTTAAAATCTCTTTGCACTTGGGGGCCCCCCCCCCCCCGGGGCGGGGGCCCCCCCATAAAACCCCTTACATATATGATATTGGACTGGTCACTGGAACTGAGATGGTGTCAGAAAAACACAGAACCAAGAGGTGTGGAGAGCATGGGTATTTGTCTCATTGAGATGAAGCTGCAGTACCAGTGCCAAATGCTTCCTACTGTAAGGGTGGGCTATAAATTAAAAAACAATAAATAAATTATAGACAACCCTTTTAACCTATATCCTTTGGATAGGGATACATGTCATTAGTGGGGAAACCCCTTTAAGATACTCATACATCTGAGACAAATGTTGGCCAAAATGGGCAAAAATTATCTATCAATATTTGATATATTAGCAAAAATGTATGTTTGCAATGGCCAAAAATCTAGTCAGTCATGTTGGATCATTTCAGCCATGGTCAGCCATATCTACATACCGCCATGTATGGCATGATCGGCTGAAATGACTCCTTGGTCAGCCTCTTGTGTTGCTGATAGAATTATTCATACAAACGTTTCCATGGGCTACTCATTAACCACATTTGTAACCAATCATTATCTTGCGCCTTTGGCCAGCTTTTGATACCCAATAGATGCTTTAGTGATTAATAATGTCCCCAGAATGTTTAACCCTGCTCAGCAGAAACAATCCCCTGGTCTCTGAACAGCCCTTACTCCATCTGCCGATACCTCCCAACAGTCCTGAATTCAGTGGGACAGTTCTGGAAATCAGGGTCTGTCCCAATGTCCCAGGTGGTGGGAGATATGTCCTAGCTTTACCTTGGACGCAGGCAGGGGTGACGTATTGTCACAGCATGATGGTGTGTGGGGGACATAATACTGAATGGGGGCACTAAGTGGCCTTTATATTGTGTCGGGGCCACTATAGGGGTATTATACTGTGCAGGGGCTACAGATTTTATTCTGCTTTCAGTCCTCTGAAAATTGGGAGTTATGTCTATGACTCCATCCCCCTCTCCCCAGCCCCAGCAGCAGGTCTAGCTCTGAGGTTCTGCCTCATGCTCGCTGATGCAGTTACAGTGCAGGCAAGCCAGCTCCCCTCCAGCTTCTTGCTGCTGGTGGCAGCGGCGTCCTTTGCCAATCATGCTGCAGCTAGTCAGTGACTGTCACAGATGGAGACCTCATTAAATCCCTCTAAAATAAAGTACTGGATCTGGCCTTAGTCCTGTGTGGTCAAGTTTAGTCATACATGTCGTCAATCATATTGTACGGAAAAAAGAGAAAATATAGTTTTCATAAGTCATGTCATGTGATGCATGCAAATACACAGTCATGTGTCTGCTAGGAGTTCCCAAAACTGTTCATGTCCTTCCCTTAGTACCTCTCCTCTGCTACTGATTGGCTAGGAGTGTGCATCGGTGATCCAGTGCCCTTACACTGCCACTCCCTGCTGGCAAAGACTTTTTCTGCCTAATGTTTGTATGGAAGTTTTCTGTAGACACTACATTTTCTGAAAAAAATCATGCAGTGTTCCACTGGAAGTATATAGATACTGATTTCCCATGACTGTCAAGGGAAATTGAATATGGCATTCACGCACAAGATGCGGGTGGAAATCTTCTAATTCTCACCTATAAACCTCTGGCAAATAGGACTGGTTTAGAATAGAAGCAGGAAATACTAAAGAACTCTTCTGGTACATGACCAGAACACCATACAGCACCAAGTACCGTACCATTTGATTCTGTGCAAATTGGAAAAAAAACGCATTTGCGCCAAATTCATATGGGTTTAATTTTTGCAGCGTTCACTGGGTGGTAAAAATTACTTTTTCCTGTACTCTGTTGGTTAGTACAATCACAGCGATACAAAATTTATATAGTATATGTAATGTTTTGATACCTTTTTAAAAAACTGTTACACCTGTAACTTTTTCATATTTACTAGTATGGAGCTAGATATGGCGTCTTTTTATGCGGGGCAAGATGACATTTTTATTGATACTATTTAGGTGAAGGTCTGATGGTTTGATCACTTTTTATTCAATTTTTTTAGGATGCAAAGTGTTGAAAAAATTTAGATTTTTTTTCCCTGCTACGCCATTCATCGTATGGGATAAATAATTTAATAGTTTGGGCATTTTTGAGCACGGGGATACCTAAAGTGTTTGTTTACTTTTGTTTATTTTTATATGTGATCTAGGGAAAGGGGGGTGGATTTTCTATATTTTTAAAAATATTTTTTCTTTTACTTTTATGTTCAGACCCCTAGGGACCTTGAACCCTAGGGGGTCTGATCGCTCATACTATTCACTGCAATACTAATATATTGCAGTGGATAGTAAAATCCATTCACTTATTTTACACGCTGCCATAGAACTATGGCAATGAGAAGCCTGGGAGCCTCCAATAGGCTCCCGGGTGCCATGGCAAATCGATCGCTGCACTCAGATGAATTTCTGGATTGGTAAAAGATGGTGGCGCCTCCGCACTTTAGATGCTGCGGTCACGTTTAACCACAGCATCTAAAGTGTTAACAGCTGCGTTCAGTGTCGCACCGATTGCAGCTGTTATTGGCGGATGCTGGCTGTATTATACAGCTGGCATTCACCAAGTATGGAGAGAGCTCAGCTCCTGAGCCTTCTCCATACACCTTCATATGACCAAGGAGGTACAATTACGTCCTTGGTCGTAAAGGGGTTGTGATGGACACACAGATACATGGCTCATTACCAGGCAGATGTCTGATTACTGTACTGTGACTGTAATGAGCTGTGCACCTGTGTACATCACATGACCATAGGCTGACAATTATCCACTAGACTTAACAGAATGAATGACAGCAAGAAGAGATTTAGAAAAACAGGAGAAACTGATATAGAAAGTATATTGGAAAATTGTAGAAATTTTTATTATACAAACAATAACATTCATTTGCTGAAACCGAAGAACTGCTTTAAGAAGCTGTTGATATAGTTAAAGGTTTTTGAACATGAACATAACCATACTTAAATTTGTAGACATAAGTTAACATTTTTGCAAATATAAATAAGTAAATACAAATTTTAATTATTTTAATGAGTGTTAAAGGGGTTGTCTAGGCAAAAATGGACAACCTGTTTAACGTTTAAATCAGCTGGGGGCAGTGAAACAAAAAAAAAAAAAAAATTGCATACTCACCTGTCGCCACTGCTCCGGTATCCTCCCGCCCATCCTGGTTCTTCTGCTCTGGCGGCATCTCCCGGGTCTCTTCCGGCGTTCAGCTGAAGCCACTGATTGGCCTCAGCGGTCACGTGACCACTGAGGCAAATCAGCGGCCTCAGGAAGAGGACCCGTTATGTCACAGGTAGTGGCATTGCAGGCCCTTCGCTGATTGGCCTTCTGATTGGCCTCAGCGGTCGCCGAAGGGCCTGCAATGCCACTACCTGTCACATCACGGTTCCTCTTCCTGAGGCCAATCAGCGGCTTCAGCTGAACGCTGGAAGAGACCCGGGAGACACCACCGGAGCAGGAGAACCGGGACGAGCGGGAGGACATCGGAGTAACGTGGACAGGTGAGTATGCATTTTTTAAATTTGTTCGCCCCTTCCCCGGTGAGTCTGTATTGATAGGTTGCCAGTGGTTATGACCATGAAAGCAGGTTTCTTGTCCAAGAACTGTCAAAACCCAACCATGATTTTCTTATTGTGGACAGGTTATCGAGCAGGGAAACTACATACATGAGGAAATTATCTGACTCCAATAAGGAAATAATGGCTCGGTTTAAAAAAATAAATAAGTAAAAATAAAACCTTTTTGTAAATATGAAGAATTCATTTCTAATTTTGCAGAGTCTTAAAGATTTTCTTAGTGGTGAAAGTCTTTCATCTTGATCGGTTTCCAAGAGATACCACCAGGAATGCAAGAACTTTCTATAGTCTGGCACCTGTCAGAAACCCAGCCATGTTGGAGGGTTATCCTCTTATCTTCGGTGCACTGTCCCTTTCTGATAATCTGTCTATAATAAGAAAATCATGGCTGGGTCTCTGACCCAGTTCCTGCATTTATGGTCATATCCATTGGAAACTGATCAACACAACAGACTGTCACCATTATGGTTAGAGAAAATTTTTAAACTCTGTAAATAATGTTATTATTTAAATTTACAAACAAGTTTATATCATTGTCTACAAATGTAAATATGATGGGAAACCCCTTTAAATTCAATATAATTCTAAACTTAAAGCAGACATATATATGGACCCCATCCATTTCTTTTGGAATTTAAACTACATAAGTTGAAGTCTACAGCATTTCACCATGAAACGTTTTTGACATGCCAAACAGAACAATGACAGCTATGCTGGATCAACTCTGCAAACAGATACCAATGAAATAAGATGACTCTACTGACTTAATGTGGTCTGATGGGTTCTGTTATTTCTCAAGGTAATAATAGGACTGCAATGTTTATCTAATATATAGTCATACCTGATGAATGGGGAGGGAAGGGAGAAAGATTGGGCATGTTAAATTTTATTGAGCCAAGCATGCATGTGTACGCAGGTTTGGGAGGAATAACTGTTGGCTGAGCCAGCTATGGAAGATGTATGGTCACCTTTACTCTGTATTTTTGTTAATTTCAACTTCTTTTTACTTTGGAAAATGAAAATATCTATGCATGGCATAATAAAAGTTTCAATATAATGGCTTGTGGCACACACTGAACATTTGAGAGGCTGAGGTCCAACACCAGGGACCCTACTTCAAAAGCCAGCGGTATCAAGTTCCTCTGTCATGTGGCCTGTTGCAGCTTTGTCCCATTCAAGCGAATGGGGCTGAACTTCAGTACCAAGCACAGTTACTATACAATTCTATAGTCTTGGTGGGTGTCAGATCCCCACTGATCCTGAAGATAAGTTCTCAACATCTAGTTCTTGAAATACTTCTTTAGGCGAAGACCCAACACTGCAGAAGCGTAGTGATTTTCGACTGCTGCGTTCTACAGTACCAACAAAGTAAATGAAATTTCTTAAATTTTATCCACGCATTGCAAAAAAAACCTGTGAAAATGTGTTTTTGAAAAATGCAGCATATTAATTTTCACAAATGTTTTACCTATATGATTAATAGGGGAAGAAAAAACAAAAAAAAAAATCTCAATGAAAAATGCTGTGGAAAACCGCATTGCATTTCACTACATAAGGCCTTACCCGCAAAGTGATTGTGACAGAATATAGAAAGGCAGGCAGAAATATTTGTTGTGGAACAATATGGGGAGTCATCAGATTTTTACACCAGAAAACTGAGTACAAAAATCACTAATTTTGACGCAAGCCTCCTTTCTGCAAAAAAAATTATGACTTTTGATGGTTTTGCGCTTCTCATCACTTTTTAAAAATAAGAAAAATTAGGGAGGGTTTAGTGGGTGATGGTGGAACCGTGGTTCAGTATTCTGTGATTTGTGAGCGTAGAGATGACAGCCATTGTTACAACAGTCTGTAATTCTGGGAAATTCAAACCAATTTTGATAATGAAATTTAGATATAGCCATTTATTATAATTTCCTAATATGCATTTATTGAAGTGGCTGCCAATGTGGCAAGTTTTAATGCAAATATGAGGGGTTTTATTGCAATCTATGTAAATTTATTTTCCTTAAAGTGGAACGTTTCTGAAGGGGCACCACTACATGTTTTGCCTTAGGGTACATGAATATCAGAGTGGCCCCTCCTCTATAAACTACAGTTTGCCGCAGATCTGCCATGACTTATCGTTCAAGCCTTCTTCTTTGCACCTATCATTTAGAATTGTAACAATAAGTAAACCTAAAAGTAGAAGACGATGTAGCTTGGACGGTTTCTTTGCCAATGCAGTTTACAGTAAAGAGACTTTCTTGCAGATTTGTCATGTGAGCTTTCCACAAATGAAAAGCTCATGAACCTATCAGGCATGTAGCTAGTTTCTGAGTATGTACACACGGGAGGGTAGGGTTACAGCTGTTCCCGGAATTCCTCTTGATTTCACTTTGGTAACCCAATCCAGCTGATACAAGGAGGGGGAGCTATTATTTTAGGAAGGTAAAGAGGGGGTTGTAGAAACATATGGATTTTATTTGAAGTATCTTGAAAGCTGAATGCTGCATTATTTTGTGCAAGAGAATACTGCTGAACTATGCAGAATACTCTACATATATAATGGATAATAGAGAGGATGCCCTATGGCAAGCAATAGATTGGGGGCTATGTCATAGTCAGTGGCACAAATATGAGTTAGCAGCCAGTTAGACTGTCCATAGGCGTTAGATTACTGCTGACCGAACTCGCCAATGGCAGCCAAATCTGACAATTTCTGGACGACCAGCAATCATCTACTGTGTATGATCCAGAATTTCTCTTGATGGCAGATAAAGAGAGATCAGGCTCTTAGACTTCAACCAGGGTTGTGGAGTCAGTCAGCCAAACCAGCAAATCCAAATCTTTTTTTTTTTTTTTTTTCCGGTTTTTCTCAATTTTTCCACAGTCCGACTCCTTCATGGTCAGTCAGACTAGGTAAAGCGCTGCTAATTCACTGATTGAATTCTTATGAAAGTAAATATGTAACAAACTATATACATCAAATGAATTTACACAATATCGATAGTTGTGTAATATAATAATAAATCATTTTAGTTTGAAGCCGGAGTTGGTAACTCCATCTGAAACAGGCTCCGACTTCGACTCCACAGCCCCAACACATCTGATCATTTCGTTCTTTAAGATTTTCCTGCTTCGGCTTACTCTCCTTTTCCCAATGAATACCCATGCACATTTGGCTGATACTCGGTGTGGTGGGAGGGGGGTTTGGACGAATATGTGTCGTTTATCTAAAGTGTATGATCTGATGTAGTTGCCTTACTAGGGTCTCCTGGTCAACCAATAAACATTGTGGGAAGTTATTATGCCTTCTATGCCAGTTTTCACAGCTTTTACAAAGCCCTCGCCACTTTCCTGAAAAGAGGTGGCATAAATGATGCCTGAAATCTCCGGCAGATCTGAGGATACACCTGATTTATGAGGAGGCGTGCATCCACCAGCCGAGCAGGGATTACCAAGACCGCTGTACTAAGGGCTGGTCTTGATACCCCCCCTTCCCATGTTTCTTGCTCTTACAAGCAGGGCCTTCTCTCCTTTCCTCTCTTGTTTTTGGATCATTGTGATGATTTATTTTCATTCTCTGTCATTTTGTATATTACTTCTTTGCCTGATTGTAAAAAGCTGGCAAATTACATTTTTATTATTTGACTTTGGACATAACTTTGAGGTTTTTTTTTATGCTTTCTGGTCCTTGCGCTGTACCCATAGCAGCCCTTTGACCACAGTCTTACATCAAGTAAACACAAGCTTCTACTTTGAGATGTTTACCATACATGTCATTTTATGTTTGCTTTTACTGCAAGTCACTACCAAACCAGTGAACTGAATGTGATCTAATTATTAGCCTGTACTTGGTACGATAATGTGTTCTTTCTGGACCCAGGCAATAGCATGAGACCCAATGCCATGTCTTTAAGTTGTCCATACTCTTCAAATAGCTGTCTATTCCCCACAACACCCCTCCCTGATACATATGCGCACTTGACTCAGCCAAGAGTGCTTGTGTCCATTATGGGGAGAAGAGTATCTATGCAGCCACAAACCTTTCTGTTTTTTGTTTTTTTGTTTTTTTTTAATTCTTTATTTATGCCAGTTATAACCAATACAAAATCCCACCCTTTTTCCCCTGATATCTGCTGTCAAGGGAGAGTCTGGACTCACTTTAGTTTAAGGCCCCATGTGGCGTCAGCAGCAAAAAAAATTGTTTCTGTAGAAATCGGGGCAGCAACGCATCGTGGTTTTTCCCACAGCGCTTTGCACGGAAAGGAAAGGAAACCTCTGCGGACTTTTTGCTTCAATTATACCTATAGGGAAATCACCGACATTTCTGTAGGTATAATTGACATGCTGTGATTTCCAAAACTGCAACGGTTTTGGAAATCGCAGCATGTCCACTGCGCGTATTTTATTTGCTAGAATCCCATCCACTTTGCTGTGACTGTAAAACGCCACGTGGGGCACCGGCCTTACACACTACAAGGTTGCCTGATCCTGCCGAAACTGGGAGCTGAATATCTGATATGTATGAGGAGACCTTTTCTTGAAGCAAAGAATCACATGTCCACTTCTATGTACCCTTTCTATTGATACGATTCATCATTATAAAATATATAGGGAGTTAACGTTGTCATTTTACTTTAATTTTATCTTTTAACATAATAAGCTCTCTGAACTAATAAACTGTGACTACTAAAGAGGCAAGTTCTAAAAGTTTCTATTATAATGTATATATAATTTTACGGATTTGCTAGCAATTGATAAAGAACTTTTACGTCTTTTAACACCAGATAATTAGTTCTATAGACAATAAAATGAAGGTTAGTGACTATTACATTTTAAGGGAACCTGTCAATATGAAAATATAGTGCAATCTGCAGATAGCATGTCATAGAGCAGGGGGAGCTGAGCGGATTGATGTGGGAAATGATTGAGTATAACTTGTCATTTATTCATTGATTTCGCTCTTCTTTCTACGCTTTGAAGAAGTAATTGAGTCCAGTGGGCAGATCTATCAGTGATTGACAGCTATCTCTGTATGCAGAGTCAGAGAAGGGAGGCTGTCAACGAAATTTTCAGAGTGACATGTTCCCTTTTAAACAGAGCAAACTGACCTAGAGCTGTGTTGCTGGTTATAGATTTATTAAGTCTGAGATTCACATGTGGTAAAAAATTTGATTTGTTTGTGGATCAACATAGTATGTTGGTTAAAGGGAATCGATCATAGAGAACATGCAGTGTAATCTGAAGGCAGTATGTTATAAAGCAGGAGGAGCTGAGAAGACTGATATACAATTCTGTGGAGTCTAGTAGGAGGCTCTACTCCTTGATATGTTGAATGCTGCCAGTAACTGAGTAGAACCGCCCACTGGACTCCTAAACCCAGAATGATCAGGGATTATGATCCATGAAATACTACGAAAGCTATGCTGAATTTCTTCCCAAAAAAGTTATATGTCATTCTGCTCAGCATCTCCTGCTCTAGAACATGCTGCTTATAGACCAAACTGAATTTTTAATGTGACAGGTTCTCTTTTAGTATATTCTAACTTAAAAGAATACTTCAGGAAAATGGATACACGGAGTTATGCCTAGTCTTAATGGAGTGTAACTGTAAGAGTAAGTACGTCCCCATTAGAGTATGAAGTCTTCTGCTACACAACTGTCATTGACAAGAGCTTCCAAATTCGGCAACCATGATATTCAGCAATCTTAATGCACAAATGCCTCTTACCTGTGGACAGTCCTTAATATAATGGCCTTTGTTGAAGCAGAGGTGACATAAGTAGTTTGGAGGGGGCCGCTTGCTGGGTTTCCTGTTCTCCGAGGAGAGTGAGATTTCTGAGAAGTGTTCAGTTAGAGAGCTCAGCCCATCCACAATGTTGTTCAATGATCCATAAGGAGATGCATTTTTATAAAGACTACTCCCCAGTGCCTGTTGGAGAAATACAAAACAGTGTAAGACTTAGGTAGATATATATGGGCAAACATTTTCTAAACTCAAAAAATTCTCTTTACTTACATCATCACCTAATCTGACCCTGATACACTAACCATGCATGTGCTTCAAAGGGTTAGATATGACCTTTGGAGTGAGGGAAAAATGTTTCCTATGAGAGTTTGAGATTGCTCCATGTTTTCAAGCCACAGACATTTAACAAACCAAATGTTCAGCTTTTGTAAAAGTATGTCCTCCGGTCAGCACAAATATCCCACAATCGCCAGTTGCACAAAATTTTCTTTCCAGGTTGCATTTTGATCCTATTATAGTTGATAATAGAATTATATGAAGTCATTCTGTACATCACCAATATAATTTAGTGAATCCCTAGGAATATACACTGACCTAAAGCTGATCTAGTGTTTTCCATGGTGTAAATTGGCAGAACATTACGAAATGATTTCACTGCAGTAAAATACAAAGTTTAGCAAAACAATGTCCTGTAATGTGTTTTCTTCAGGTTTTTCTTGTGTTTCACATTTTTGCCCTGAGAACCACGAGTCATGGAATCAAGAAAAAGTTACCATCTCTAAATCCAGCTAAAAATGAACACAATACCAATTACTAATTTTGTAGAATTAGTTCATTAAATACTTGTTACATATTTTTTTACACAGGAATCTATTCAGAAGGAATGATGTGTGTCCTTACAGAGACTGGCTTTGAAAGTTAAAAAAGGATTCTCATAAATATCTGGTATGTTCTATGTATCTAATGCCCCTATATAAAACTAATATAGATGACCATTTCTTCCAGAGCTTTCTTCCTTTATTTGGCTAGTAGTTGAAGGTTCTCATAAGAAGCCTCTATCTCTTCCTTCACAGCTCTCATTTTTTATGGTGTTGTCTGAGGGTCTTGTTTGGACTCTTTTATACCACCTCTAGATGACCTCTTTTGACCTCTTCTTGAAGTTTCAGACACTATTTCTGGACATTGTCAATTGTTTTTGGATAGTTGCCTGGTCTACCTAAGTCAAATGGCACAATTCTTTCTCACCACTTTGTCTCGAATAGATTGGTGGGAGGGGGACAGTGTTGACAATATCTGCAAAGTGCTACGGAATATGTTGGCGCTATATAAGTAATTAAAATAATCATAATAATCTCTGCTTTGCTAGTCCAAAATTTATCACAAACATTCAGTCATTAATGAATGAATCGGTGTGGAGAAAAATAGAGTTGTTGGAGTCTGTAGTTTGGCTTATTCACTCCACAGGGCTGCTGAGAACTGCAGTTGTGGTTGACTAATGTATCATACCATCTTTTGTATGAGACATCATTGACTTATGGGTTCCCCTATAGGTATAACCTTCACTCCACTACTGAATGCTGACATACAGGTTCCCCACACACTAACAGTGCATACAACAGATTATACATCACCACATTTGTTAAAATTCTAAGATCCTCTATATGTTACATTACATTAGATTACAGCATAGACATTTGGTTCAAGTCGGTGCAGGCTTTGTCTACTGACTTGATTTTCTTTTACTTAAATTATAATGATGATTTGTAGATGTTAGTAACTAACCACTTTACAAGCCAGGAACAGATTAGAGAACTGCCGAATTTGTTGCCCCCGTATGAGCATACGCTAAACTTCATGACAGGGCCTTGAAATAACACCCTACATATCTATCTGCTTCAGTACATTCATAGAGAGGGCTCGGCTAGGTCTGAAATAGACTAGGATGCAGAATTCATGTGTGTCTATTTAAAGCACATTTTGAGATTCCAGTTTCCCATTCACAGCTCTGCACAGACAAGCAGACTAGTGTGGCCTCCTGCTATAACCTCAAGGAAACATTTTTAAATGTAAGAGGACCACAAATTGGTGAGGGGGCGATTATAAGTGACTCTTCCTATTCCAATGATGGAACATATTTAAGGATACAGGGCAGATGCCCATCACTACTATGGGCTTGTGATACAGTGAAAATTATTTGATGGGCAAATGGGGCAATTTCCCAGGGATGTCTACCACATAGAGACCTCTACCTTCTGGTTCCCTCAATTGCCATTAAGAAGAAACCTGGTAGTAGAGCATCCATGTTTATTACTTTTATAGTAAGCAGCTGCCTGCCTATGCATACATCCAGAGAGCAAAGGATCAGACATGTTAAAATATAACATAGCATAGCCTTCTTCTCCCCAACAATAGACATCGGGAGCAGGATCTGCCAACAATTATCTATACTCCGCATAGAAGTCACGCATTATATCACACTGTTACTAGCCATAAGTCCCCAACCAAACCTGGTATATCCCTGCATGAATCATTCCTGTTGACTTTGCATGATGCCATCAAGGGTGCATCCATCAAGGGTGGAGGGTTATTTAGTATATTCCAATAATCATGATAAAAGGACAATGAAGAAATACTAACAAATGTTCCATTATTTATTACAGTGTTTATTCTGAGTGTGTGGTGTTGTATAATCAAATTACATTTTTGGGGTTTTTATAAAAATATTCCCATATCCTGCCAAAGATTGCAAAATATTCATGATGTGTCACAGCTGTTAAACTAATCTAATTCCCAGTGTTGTTATTATTGTTCTATGACTAGTGTGAAGCTACACTGTAGATTAAAATCAATTGAAAAAAACAAAATTAGGCTAGGTTCATACTAGCGCTCTGTCTCCGTCCCCCATTACACTGCAAGCAGGACTTTTCTCTCTACATTTTTTGGGTGGAAACCCGGCAGACCTCATTATAGTTTATGGGGTCCGCGGATTTCCACGGGTAACCACTTTTTTAAGCTGATTGGGTTTCTGTTTATCGGGTCACCAAGCGGACCCGAAGAACGGATACCTGAATGCTAGTGTGAACCTAGCGTTAGCTGAAAAAAAAGCAAAGCAATCACCATACGAATATCATAATTTTTGCTATTTGCAATTTTTCGGATTTTGCTACCACAGGATTTAAAACTTTTCTGTTCCGTCATTGCCCAGGTTCCTAGTGGGTCTCTGGTTCCTGGTCCCTCTCATAGGAAATAATGCTCATCTACTCACTGGCTGAGGTGGATCATGACTGTGGCCAATGACTGGCTAAGCAATTATTTTCTGTGTGCTAATAGAGACCAGGAAGTAGAGGTCAGTAGGGGACCCAGGCAGCATCTAAAAAAGAGTGAAAGGCTTTAAGTAAAGAGCTGGAAAATCTTACAATTTTTAAACTATTTATAATTGCAAAAATGTTTAACTTTTAATTGTCTATAAATTTAAATATGGTTATATTAATGGGAAAGCCCCCTGGTCAGCTATGATGTCAGACCAAGTTACTGCAGCTTAGCTAAGCCTATGTAAGTTTATCCTCTGGCAGGCTTAACATAGGTTTAATAACGGTAGGTTTGGAAGCCTTTATCAAGCCTGTGGGTGGCATGGAAATGCATTGGACTTCAGATGCATTAGAACTATTTAGATGTCACTACTGACCACAGTATCTAAAGGGTTAAATACCTGAAATGGTAGCTCAGAGTGTTGCAATGCAGTGGCCGATGTATGTTACAGCTGACAACTTGCCACTAAGGCACCATTTTCAAGACCTACATTACGATTAGTGGGATACAGACCCACCATGCTACCTAACTGGTTTGACTTTGGGCCAACCCCATGGGAGTTGACTAAGTAGCCTTCCCGGTATTCGCACTTTAACCTCTATAATTGGGATTTGGACTTCACTGCTGTGAGACTACCAGGTCACTAACCCTCAGAGTGGTCCCAGTATAGATGGCAGCTGACCAGAGAGAGACCGGTGCGTAGTACCAGGAGTCAGGTAAGACAGCAGTCTAATACGGGCCGAGTTTGTGGACAGACAGATAATGTTAAATTCATAGAGACACCTGCCGGGAGTAGCAGAATCACCATTGTTACAACATAGTAGTATATCATGAAGTGTGAACCCACTACATGCTGTGGGTGAGTGATATGTGAATGCTGTCACGTGCCGTTTGTGAAGAGGTGACGGATGAGGCCTGTGACTGACTGCAGCATTCTCCTGGCACCAGGGGTGAACCTAGCCTCTCTGCTGCCTGAGGCAAATTATAGAAAAAAAGACCCACCCAGCTATCTTTGGTTGCGTTATGGGGCTCCCCTAAATAGGACACATCCCCCCTCCATTGGCAGATCAAAAAATTCCGTTATTTGGCCGTTATATTCTTCAGCGTCGTGAGGTAACTGTAGTGCCGCCTAGAGAAGGCAGCGGAGGGTGGCCAGGACAGGAGCATGGACAAGTGAGTAAAAATTATCAGCTGCTGCTTATTGCAATAACAAAGTATCGGCAAATTTTAAATGCCACCATTCCAAGAGGCGCTGTCTAAGGCCATCGTCTCAGGTTGCAACATGGAAAATGCGCCCCTGGCTGGCACAAACAGCTGGGAGACCTGTATACAGACCAATTGAGCTTTCACCAATGGAAATGGATGCCCATGAAGAAGCGAGTACTGGTTTATGTTTATCGCCCTGTAGCTGCCTTATTAAATAATAAAAATATGAACTGGACAACCCCTTTTAAGTAAAAATTCTGAATAAATGGTGCACCAAACGGAGTAGCTGAATATTCAACAATAATAATAATAATAAATTTTATTTATATAGCGCCAACATATTCCGCAGCACTGTATAATTTGTAGGGTTCAAGTACTGACAAAAAAGATACATTACAAAGAAATATTCAATTCACATAATAGGACTGAGGGCCCTGCTCGCAAGAGCTTACAATCTATGAGGTAGAGGGGGTAACACAGGAGGTAGCAGGGGCGGCAACAGATGTAGCATTGTTTGTACAATGGTCAGACAATTCTGTAACAGAGGTTACTTCATCTTTGAGGTGCTTTACAGATTGCTTATATGGAGTGATGGAGAAGTCTGGATTACTGTGACTGCTGACGTCATTCCCATGATGACATACACTTAATGGGTATTTTGGTATGACCCCAGTTACTAGAAACTTTACTGTTTATGTATCTTGAGCTTTGTTGCTCTCCTCTTATTCTGTAATGTTTATGCGCCATCTCATAAGAGAATTACGCTCAATCCACTAAGCAACATCTGGTATCAGTCAGCTCTGAGTTACAACACTCTAACAGGTGGGAGAATCCATGGGGGACATGTCTGTCCCAGCAGGGAGATATAGGAGGTGTATATATAGATGGAAAATTAGGCGTAAGTGGCTCACAAAGAGAGTGGCAGTGACAAAAGTCATCAGGTTCAAGGCTCCTACCGCAAATGACAAAAGTTACCCCAGATCCATGTAAAGTTTTCCTGCTTTTATAACAGGAAAGTACAACACTAACAAAAAGGGTCTGTTGTCTATGCAGACACTGCTAGACATCTCCGAGGCTAGAGCTCATGCACACATTGCAGATTTGGGCAGTTTTTTGCATCTATTTTGAAGCCAAAGTCAGGCATAAATGCAAAGAAAATAAAAAATATAATTCTCTCAATTTTACTTTATCTTTGTAGAGGATCCAAGGATAGTTTTGGCTTAAAAACTAAAAACTAACTCAAATTCCTAGTTTAATCTTCAATGTGTGAATATACATTACAAAATGAGGCTTACTAAAGACTAACTGATACCTACAATTCTATACACACTTGATCGACTACTAACAATCCAAGACCATCACATGGGATTACCATTCAGTCTTGTAGTCTCCTTATCTTGTCAGATAAACAGAAAACTTTAACATGATAACACAACTATGTGTCTACTCTTTGACTTCTATTGCAAAACAAACAAATGTATACCAAAATTAGGAACCTTCACACAGCCATTCATCTGCGGGGAAATGTCTTATCAAGTGCCAATTTGTCTATGTAATACATGCATGGGCAGGGGTCCTCCACAGATCTTTATTATGGTTCATACATGGAAATCCTGAGTGGGAGACCCGCCTCTATGACATCCTTCTGCCCAAATAGGGCATATGGAAGATAGGTCACCTTAAGGAGGTAGCCCCTTTATGGCTAAGGCCACACATTGCGAGTTTGCAGCAGTTTAGTCTCAGCAGGATCAGCAGAAGCTAAGAAGTACAGTACAAGTGTAGTGGATAGGATTTCAACAAGTCCCATCCAAAATATAGAAAAAAATCCTGCAGTGCAAAGTATCTTGCATGTTTTGCCGTGGAAACCCAGCCACACAGGTAACCCACAGCAGAAACCAGCCAGACATCCTGCTGCGGACTTGCAGCCTTTGGCTTTGCTTGATACACGGGGCTCCCACTCTAAATGTCCATGTAAAGTTTATATCAAAAGAAAAGGTCTGTGACGACTTTGATCTAATAAAAAATACTGGGAAACTGAAGCTGATAAGCTTTAAAACTGTGAATACACAGTATCTTTGGGCTGTGTGTGGCAGGGTTCACATGTAGCAGTAGTGTGGAGTCAGGGTTCACATGTAGCAGTAGTGTGGAGTCAGGGTTCACATGAAGTAGTAGTGTGGAGTCAGGGTTCACATGTAGTTTTTACAGGTGAAATGCATTTTAACATGTTTAACCTGCACGTGTTTCACCTACATGTATTTTTCCGAAAATTGATGTAGTTTTTTTTTTTTTTTTTTTGCTTTTAGATAAGCGGAGAATGTTTATTTCAATGGGAAGGGTAAAATAAGCAATTGCCAGACATGTCTGGAAGTACTTATCTTTTTAGGGATCAGAAAACTCCATTTATATATTCATAGATTCCATTATCCTGTATATTCAGCACCAGAAACTTTTCAAAGAGCATTTAGAATATTTAGCCAAAAAGTATATTGGGGATAAGTTTTCAACGGAATGGCCGTCTCTTGTGTACTGTACATGAGCAGGTGGTCAGTATTTACTACTGCAGAGGAGGTCACTGTTTTGGCTGTGATGATTTAGAGTAATCAGTAGGACATACTGTACTAGTCAAATACTGCAAAACCAGACTAAGTGCTGGTAGAAAGCCAATGCTAAATTCAATGCTATAATATTGGCCTCTGCAAGGTGTTTGCCAATCCGGAAACATGTCTTCATGTATGCAAGTGTTTTCCTAACTCCCCCAAAATGTGTTAGAGGAGAATGACCATCACTATGGCCATGGTGCTGCAATACTTGCTATCAATGCATCTGTAAATAGGTGGAGTGAAACGGTTAAACTCCAACTTGCAAGAACAAATTGTTCAGAGCTATGAGTTCTCCTGAGCTGACACTGGACACACTCTGTGCCTTTGTTCCCTTACAGATGAGGCTTGTATTCTAACATGTTTCAGGGCACAAAGGGAGTTTGCACAGGGAAACAGCTGGCCTACACAAACAGCTGTTTTCTGTTTCGTACTTTTCCAAAAGGCTCTCATTGTACAGGAAGGAGGTCGGCAGCTCACAGCCTTCTCCTGCAATCTTCTCAGCTCTCATATTCTGCCTGGTTTTCATTTCCCTGTTCCTTCTCACCCTATTCCTCTCGTTTTCCATTTTTCATTCCTTAATTCATCCTACCCTCCTCTTATAAGCCACATCCTCCTGTGCATCTGATTCTCAGATCCAAACCAACTACATACTCATCAAAACCAATAGAGTTTATTTGCTAAACCAGTCATGTTATTAAGCAGAATCTCTGGCCTGGAAGTGCTTGACATAAAATAGTAGGGTGCGTTGTAAATATATTGTTATTGATGGAAGCCCTCCCATTAGAAGCAGAAGTATCCAAAAAATACTGCAAATCCTAGATGGCTGCAGACTGTAAAGTAATGCTTATAGCATTTTATATAATAAGCCTGGCCCAGAACATAATCTCTGATTCTATAATGTTTTATTAAATTGCTCTTTATACAATTCCCTGATAATAAGCAAACGGGATCTCCAAAACCAAAGACGTTCTTAACAGTAACAGAAAAATGAGCATCATATAATAGCATTACTTAATGCAGCATTTATAGTAAAAAGGTCATACAAAGATTGGAAAAGGGAAGAAAAAACTGGTGGTCATTGCTAAACAAGGTGGATTGTCTTTTCTGAAATGTTTGGTTTTGGGTTGCATATTGTAATTCCAAGAATTACTGATACCAACTTTGGTTACCATGCCCACAATCAATTTCATTTTAATAGATTTCCAATAAAACAAATTAAGATTATGTAGGATAATTTATGAAACATGTACACCAGAAATATGTCCTAAAAAAGTTGCAAATTTTTGGGTAATATACTGATTTGCACTTGCACCTCAATTTAACAAAAACAGAGTGGCGTGGTAGAACTTAATGATGGGTTTGGTCTCTTGCAGCCTGGCAGATTTACGATACTTACAACAGAAAAAGGCCTAAATTGTTGCTCAAGTCTACGCCAACTCCTAGCTGTCATAAATTTAAGCAGCTGGTCGTCATGTTTGTTTACTTGTGTAACAGAAGATAAAGTCCTGCATGCATGACTTTCCATTCTACATCAGTGGTTAATATCACCTTGCTCTCATCCTATGATGGATGAAAGCAAAATACATTATGGAACAGCAGTGTGAACCTACCCTTATGTGAACTCCTATCACTCAATTTAAGAATCTAGAGACCTCCAACCAGAACTCTTCCAGTTTGAATATGAATGAAATCTCCTAAACTGTGCCAATTCTGATCTGAGTTATCTTTCTCATATTTCTGTGGGTGTTGGTATAAACCCATATGATGGGTTTGCACATTTTTAAAACTAACACACTCCACAGGTTGTGGATCCACTGTGCGGTTTGGCCCTGGGCTACTCCCAAGGGCGCTGTCTAAATAACCTCCCTGGATTTCACACTTAAACACCTGTTTGCGGATCTGGTCTTTGCTGCAGGGGATGCTACCAGGTCACTACTGTTGGAGTGGTCCCGGAATAGATGATGGCTGGACAGGGGCCAGAGGATATATGAGTGAACAGCATCAGTTAGACCACTGCTTGTGCTAGTTTACATGGCTTTTCAGGGTTTACAATACTGACAGTCTATTATTAGAACAGGCTATCAATACTGTCTTAGTGGGGGGTTTGCCTTTCAGCACCACAATGATTAACTCCCAAGGTACTTGGTCGACTGTTGTCCCCTTCATTGTTTACAATGGTCCATACACCACTATGTCGTACACTTAGTAGTGACTGTGTTGTGTATTTCAGTCTCAAAGTTGCATTACCCAGAACAGCCACTACTAAGTGAACAACATTCTGGTGTGTGGACCAGTATAAATAATGAAAAGGTTCGTCCACTTGTCCTTATGAAAGATCCTCTTACCCAGTGACCTAAGCAAGACCAATTCCCTATTCAAGTAGAAAAGAGTCTTGGGTGGACCAGACACTAATTTAATACATACATAAATGACTGTTATGCCCTACCTAAGCTCTAATGGTGCACTTACTCAGGATCCCCTATGAGTCCTAGGTGAAAGTCACACATACTCTCTGTAATATATTTTAACCAAATTCAGAGCTCATGAACAAGGAGCTGGAAGTGCTAATGGCCATAAAAAATGGCCTCAAAAATGCTTTTCTTCCCTATAATAAAATTATTAACCATGTTCTTGCCAGCCTCCTTTTTTGGTGTTCTGCTTCAAATCGCAGGGAAAGAAAGTAAAACTATGTTCCTCAGCTATAATCTAAATATGGGACTAAATATGTGAACCCGAAGGATCCATAAGATCCTGATGTTATATGACCCCCCTTCCCCCATGTAGCTCCATATAAAAGAATCTCACCCCCCAGGTATCTATTAATAGTACGACCAGACAAAGAAGCCCTATCTCTCTGGCCCTCTTTGTGCTTGCCCTGGGACCACTGGAACCGCTTTTAAAACATCTCGCATTTCCAAAAGATGCACACTTGAAAAAGGGCTAGTCCCGAAACGCATCGTGTGTTTTATTCAATTGGATTAAAGACTACATTTATTCTGGACCAGCGCTCATCTGCCTCCTCTTTGCTACCTGCATCTGAATTCTTCTACACGTGCTTCATACCACGGTTCCGAGGCTAGCAGCTGCTTTACAAGGTCCCAATGAAGATGATTTGATTCTACATACCTACTAAGTTGTTGTGAGCTGATCACAACCCACCAAGATGAGCAATTTGTATCAGTGGTCAGATATCTATCATCCTTTGGCACTGTTTTTTCCATTTCTTTCTACGCATTTCCAAAAGAGCTACTGTTAGGGCAGACAAAACATAAATGTGCTCTTTTTGCAAGCAATTTTTGGTATTTGTGTATTCCCCTTAATTAAAGGGGCTATCCATTTTCTAAAACTGGTGACATATCCTTAGCATAGATAAGCCTTCAATATTAGATCTGCGGGGGTTCAGCACCCAGGACCCCTGCGTATTTAATATTGATGGCCTGTTCTAAGCATAGGCCGTTAATTGTAGAAAGTGGATAGACTCTTTTAATAAATATATGTACAACTCTAGAATTCTTTAGGAGGTTGTCACAGTTAGTTAGGGCATCCAACTTGAAAATATCTGTAACATTAACAGGGTTGTCGAGTATTTGAAAAGCATGGTTGGTTATTTCCAAAAACAGTACCAAACTGGTCAATTGCTAAGGCCTCACGCTGAGTAACTGCAGCATTTTTGGCTGCTGTGGGAACGCAGTGGAAAAAAACGCTTTATTTTATACTACCAGCAAAGTGAATGAATGATGTTTTGATTAATTTTATCCACACCTTGTGGGAAAAAAACTGCAGAAAAGATGCATTTTCAAAACTGCAGAATTTTAATTTTAGCTGCAGAATCGCCAGCAAAAAAATGCAGCAAAAACTCAATACAAAATGCTGCAATATAAAACACAATGCACAGCTTTTTTTTTTCTGCAGTGTATTTTTAGCTGTGTTTTGCAATTTGGGGCCTACAGGTTGTTTGTGGTATTGCAGCTGAGCCCCAATTCAACGGAGGTGACATGCAATATCCCACACAACCTGTAAACGATTTTGACACTTTTTTTTTTTTTTTTAAAGAAAGCAGCTATTGAAGGTGTATGGAAACCTGTACACTTAGAAAACCACTTTAGAAATATACATAATGAACAATATAAATCATGATCCCTAGTCAGAGTTTTGGGAGTAACATATGCCCCACTGACACCTTGAATGTCATAACTTTACTGACACTGGACACATGATTCATATCATAGAGTGGCTTTTCACTGTGGCTATAATGCCCATAGCGGGTTCCGCTCTTTCCTGCAGTCCCTGCCACCTGGTTACTTCACATGGCCCTCTGCATCTTAAACCTAGAACCTTAAACCAGTGCTCAGTACCAGCCTGAAACACGGTCTGCCCTGGCGGGCACGGACGGAGACTTAATTTTTGCTTCTCCTTCTCTCCACCCTCCTCACCACCTCAGCTTGTTTCTGACTCCATCTGTGTTTGTCCCAGCTCTGCTGATTTCTCGTAACTGACCCCAGCTTGCCTCTGCCTGCTGAAGCTCAGCTGCCTGCCCTGACCTATGACCTGTCTACGACCCTGAATGTATTTGTCGGTTCTAGACCTCAGCCCGTAGCTGACTACTCTCCTGTCTGACTCCTGGTGCCACACACTGGCATCTCTAGGCCCAAGGCCAGATGCTATTCTTTGTCATATTGTATTGTCAATTACTGCCTGTTTATGTACCCTCTGATTTGAAAAGTTCTGTAGAATATGTTGGTGTTATATTAATTTATTATTACTACTATTATTATAGGTGTCATCGACATTCCAAGAGGTAGGAACCTGGTAGTCTTACTACAGTGATTTCCAGATCCCCGTATGATGGTTAAAGGGTGAACACCAGGAAAGTTACTTACAGTGCCCTTGGGAAAGGCCCAAAGTCAAAAGTTTATGACCCACTGGTAATGTGTTTATTAGAATATTTTCTAATATTTATTCATATCTCTGGTATTGAATTTAATGTTTGTTTCCTTAAAGGATCCCAGCTCTAGGATCGACTGCTTTTGTACCAAACATAGAATTAAATGTGGCAAGCTTTTCACTTCATGTCCTTGTAGTGGCCAACATTGGTGCTCTTGTCTTGCCAAACAGAGGAACCCAGTTATTGCAACTGTTTGTGATAACATGAAAAGACTGGCCCCCATTTGATATTTTGATATTAAATGGTTGAAGTGGGAATGCCTCTTTAAATATAACTTCCTTAATAAAATGGCCTAGATCTGGGTTTTGGGCATCACCATTTGCAAGGGACATTAGCTTCAGGAATATCTGAGGGGTACTGTTGCCTTGTTACCTCCTGTATAGGGTTTCATACCCACAAAATACCAGGGTGATGAGCTCAGAGCGCGTTCCTTGGATTTTGTAGAAGGTGCTTCTACCAACAAGTCTATATAGAGCTATAGAAGTAAATGGCCTGATACAAATGGTGGGAGTGATAGCGCCATATACTGTTACTACACTTCATAAAATAACTATACTCCTAAGGGACGAACAAAAAGGACAAGAAGCCCAATTCTGTACATGACAAGATGAAAAATTCAGATGACTAATGGAAAACACTGCTTTTTAGAAACTTGGAACATAAGCAACTCTCTCTAGATGTTAGGTGTGGCCTTATTAACCAAAATTACTTAAAAGCAAATAGAGCCAAGAAGATACTTGACTCTTACATAAATTATTATATATGTATAATGAAATGTCCCATATTTTAACAAAAAATATAAAATACATATGAGTGTGAGTTCTGCGGCCCCTTTATTGTTTATCAAAGTCAGCCTACCTGCACCGTCTACATAGTGGTAGAGCATGACAGCCACAATGTCATAAATCCCTGCTACTAAAAGGAGGATGTCTAGCTGGGCCAAACAAGGCAACCCATGAAGAGGCCACAGTACAAACAGCTGATCAGCAAGGGTTCCAAAAATCAGACACCCCCTCCCCACCAATATGATTTATCCTAAGGATAGGTCATGAACATCTTAATCCCAGAAAACCCCTTTGGACCAAGGCCACATATGGAAAAGTTTTGCTTTTTGTTGCAGATTTTGCCTCAGTTTTTTGAGCCAAAACCAGGAGTGGATTTAGAAGAACGGAAAAAGTGTAAGTCCTTCTTTGATATTTCCCATTCCTTTTGACTTTGGCTGGAAAGCAAACTGCAGAAAACTCAGCTTTTCTGCAATATGTGGCCTAAGCCTTAATGGGGTTTTCCGGCCCCAAATGGATTTTTATTCTTGTGGCCGAGGGGGTAATTAGTTTTTTTTTTTTTTTTTTTTTTTTTTTTTTTTTTTTTTTTTTTTTTTTTTTATATATATTATATAAAATAATTTATATTTATTTATAATGGCATAATTATAGCTATGTTTCAGTGGCAGGTACATGGATTTCTGGGAGAGTTGCAGAAATTTTTTCTACAAACCAGCTATTTGTGAATACAGTCTGCTCTAAAGGTCCCCATACATGAATATCTCTTGGCCAAACATCTGCTTAGCTGACTGCTCCCCCTTCCACCTAGGAGTCAATGATAGATACCTGGCATTGATTTATTTCTGTTTTTACAAAAAGATCGGGTATCGAAACACAACATGCCCAAATCCTTCCTTACCCAAAAATCAATGTATCTGCAAAAAATGTTACATTGAAAATTATCAGACTTTAGCACTAAATTTTTTGGACGCCTGACCAAGTATGTGTAGACTCTACTATAATAAAATCAATGGGAGTTACCCATCACAAATAAATGCAATTTCATTAGAGAGTTAACAGCATATACAGTGCTGGCCAAAAGTATTGGCACCCCTGCAATTCTATCAGATAATACTCAATTTCTTCCAGAAAATGATTGCAATCACAAATGCTTTGGTAATAATATCTTCATTTAATTTGTCTTCAATGGAAAACCACAAAAAGAATTGTCAAAAAGCCAAATTGGATATAATTCCACACCAAACATAAAAAAGGGGGTGGACAAAAGTATTGGCACCCTTTGAAAAATCAGGTGATGCTTCTCTAATTTGTGTAATTAACAGCACCTGTTACTTACCTGTGGCACATAACAGGTGGTGGCAATAACTAAATCACACTTGCAGCCAGTTGAAATGGATTAAAGTTGACTCAACCTCTGTCCTGTGTCCTTGTGTGTACCACATTGAGCATGGAGAAAAGAAAGAAGACCAAAGAACTGTCTGAGGACTTGAGAAGCAAAATTGTGAGGAAGCATGAGCAATCTCAAGGCTACAAGTCCATCTCCAAAGACCTGAATGTTCCTGTGTCTACCGTGCGCAGTGTCATCAAGAAGTTTAAAGACCATGGCACTGTGGCTAACCTCCCTAGATGTGGACGGAAAAGAAAAATTGACGAGAGATTTCAACGAAAGATTGTGCGGATGGTGGCTAAAGAACCTCGACTAACATCCAAACAAGTTCTAACTGCCCTGCAGTCCGAGGGTACAACAGTGTCAACCCGTACTATCCGTTGGCGTCTGAATGAAAAGGGACTCTATGGTAGGATACCCAGGAAGACCCCACTTCTGACCCAGAGACATAAAAAAGCCAGGCTGGAGTTTGCCAAAACTTACCTGAGAAAGCCAAAAACTTTTTGGAAGAATGTTCTCTGGTCAGATGAGACAAAAGTAGAGCTTTCTGGGAAAAGGCATCAACATTTACAGGAAAAAAAAGAGGCCTTCAAAGAAAAGAACACGGTCCCTACAGTCAAACATGGCGGAGGTTCCCTGATGTTTTGGGGTTGCTTTGCTGCCTCTGGCACTGGACTGCTTGACCGTGTGCATGGCATTATGAAGTCTGAAGACTACCAACAAATTTTGCAGCATAATGTAGGGCCCAGTGTGAGAAAGCTGGGTCTCCCTCAGAGGTCATGGGTCTTCCAGCAGGACAATGACCCAAAACACACTTCAAAAAGCACTAGAAAATGGTTTGAGAGAAAGCACTGGAGACTTCTAAAGTGGCCAGCAATGAGTCCAGACCTGAATCCCATAGAACACCTGTGGAGAGATCTCAAAATGGCAGTTTGGAGGAGGCACCCTTCAAATCTCAGGGACCTGGAGAAATTGGCCAAAGAAGATTGGTCTAAAATTCCAGCAGAGCATTGTAAGAAACTCATTGATGGTTACCGGAAGCGGTTGTTCTCAGTTATTTTGTCTAAAGGTTGTGCTACCAAGTATTAGGCTGAGGGTGCCAATACTTTTGTCCGGCCCATTTTTGGAGTTTTGTGTAAAATGATCAATGATTTGACTTTTTTTCATTCTCTTTTGTGTTTTTTCATTGCAAGCAAAATAAATGAAGATATTATTACCAAAGCATTTGTGATTGCAATCATTTTCTGGAAGAAACTGAGTATTATCTGACAGAATTGCAGGGGTGCCAATACTTTTGGCCAGCACTGTATGTCTATGAAGTACAATTAGTGGACCCTTCAATCCCAAGGATACGACTCCTAAAATGCGCCATATCAAAGCACCCATATAAAGGGTAAAGGAAGATACCCGTAACTTACCAGGGATACCCCTTTAAGTCTTATGACATGTAAAGGACCTTTTAATTTTGTAGACATACCCTGAATACCTAAAATCTCAGTAAGTGCAAAACTGTCTGGAGTTTTATAGCAAGTAGCAGAGTAGTTGTTGGAAATCTGAACTCTTGGCAGTCCTTAAAGGTATTAATAGACTATTCCTGTGGCTACATGTATTAATAAACAGAAATATTCTTAAGGTTTCGTTCATATTTGCATTGTTACATTTGCTTTTTTTGTTGTATGTAGGTCCATGGAATTTTTACATTATGTAGCAGGACCGCTGTTTTTCAGTATGTGGCTTCCTGAACACTTTGTACATTTAAACAGGGTTGAGGATAGACTCCCCCTATGCTCCTGCTAAATCCACACATATTGTGAAAGAGACAAGTTGATATGAAAATAGGGAGACTTTAGGATGTACTACGTAGGGTAAGATTGATAGGGCACTAGTAATTTATAAAGGTAGAACTGGAGATGAGAAAGGGAAAGAATATTTTCACTTTGGCCTGGAGCGCAATAATTACTTGTACCCACAGAACAAAACTGACAATTTTTTATGTTTGTGACGATTACAATTTTGGGTCATCTGACTTGTTAAAATATTTCCGTGATTTGTTTATGCTGTGGTTTTTACGCCACCATATAGTAACTCTCTAGTATTTTTGTGGCATATTTTTTCCATTGATTCCAATAAGGCAAAAGGTCCACTATAAAATGCTTGTAAAATGTAAGTGCAGTTTTCGTCACACAATCCTAGGACTTGTTCCTGAAAAAGTTGAACCCAATGATCATGTTAAAATGAACATGTCACATTGTACATGCTGTCCTCTCTGTGTGCAGAATATTCTAGAGTAGGAAGAATGGAGCATGAAAATATAAAGTTATATGGGAAAAGATTCAATATACCTTTGTCATTTATTCACTGCATCCCAGCATGATTTGGGTCTGGCAATCCAGTGGGTCGATAGAGTCTACAAAGAGATCGTTGTCATTTACTGTTTAGGACCGCCCACTGGACTCCGAAGCCAAAAACATGCAGGGATGTAAACTAATAAATGTCTTGCTAAACTGAAATTTTTAAGGATATCTGGTCTTAAAGAGAACCTTTCACCATCTCCAACAAGTCCAGTTCTTTACATTATTTAGTAGCTGCTCCAATGATTCAGGCACAGTTGGAATTTTTTCTCTAGCCCCCACTGTTACTGAGCAATCAATGCTGTTAGTTTTGGTGCCTGATATATTATTTAGTCTCTGTATTGTCAGGAGGGCGGTGTCAGGCAGGAGCAGACAAAGGGTGTGATTCTGAGCTCTGACACTGGCTACCTTTGATTGGAGCTCTGAATCACATCCCCTGCCTGACACTGCCCTTCTGACATTACAGAGCTTAAATATAAATAGTAAATCAGACATCAAAACTACCTGCGCTTGTTGCTCAAGAATGGTGGAGAGTAGAGAGAAACGTCCAACTGTGCTAGAATCAGTGGTGCAGTGCTAAGAACGCTAAGAACTTGAATTGTTGGAGGTGGTGAAAGGTCCTCTTTAAATAGATGTAGATAAAATTGATCACATTTACTTAAAATCTCAGTATGGAATTAACATCTACAGTACAAAGAACACTGCCCAAACCGCCACAAAAAAAAAAATCTGTAATGCATATGCTGAAGTGAGTTGACATAGCTGGAATGTGAATGGTGAAGGCTTCACTGTATTAGATCTAACACTCCCCATCCAAAGCCTAGAGTATTTTTGCAGCTTGCAACGCAATCAGTTATTAATCTGTTTCTATTTTTGCCAATGCTAGGTCACCTCTTAATTTAACACAGTCAGCTGGGCGTCTGTCATTGTCACAACCCCATACACAGTTATGAGGCCTGAGGAGTTGAACTCACACAGATAAAGCAGAGTTATTAGAGAAACAACACAGCAGTCCATAGCTGATTGTATTGTAAGGCATTTCCAGTTTTACTAATAATGGCACCTTTTAAAGCTGATCATATTTCCACAATGATAGTTGTCACCATCTCATATTGCAAAATCTAATTTGCATTCTTGATAAATGGAGTTAAGCCTCATGCACATGACCCCATTCATATGTGCACAAGTTTTATAATAATGCATCTACAAAAGTCTATGAGGCCCTCCTGCACCTGCAAATGCTCCTGATTTCATATAAAACATTGCAGCATTGGATGCTTCACTCCTAGAAGCATTGACACATACCACCAGAAGGTGCACCATACACTTGCATATGCCACATTACAGAACCACAGGGACTGTGCGTACCACTGTAAATCGCTCAGCCATGAAAAAATGATGTGATAGACTGGAACGTAACATATGATTTGTTGCATAATATCCTGGTGCTTTACAAATAAAAATTTCCTCCACGTGGCGCTTCATGGTGCACTGTATGGCAACACACTCCAGATTACAGAGCCACAGGGACTCTCTGTACTGCTGTAAAAATATTACATGCATGCAAGACTAAAGCGATGGACAGGAATGAGAAATATGATGTGTTGTAGATGGCGGTGCTTCACAAATACATATGACTATAAAACTATTAAGTGACTTATATAACAATTACAATGTAGAATACAGAGCACTCCAACATGGCTTTTTGTTAGTGGCTAAAAGCAAGAACTTTCAGTTATCAATACACAATAGAGAAAAAGTTAGGCAACAGTGAGACATTTCCAAACACTGGCCACCAGTTTTCTGGGATTCTGCCAACAGCCCTTTTTACAGAGTCTGCAGATGCCACGGTTGCCACCAGCATACCATGTATCGTGGTTGAAAATCCACAAAATCTGAAAGACTATGTACCAATTGTGTTTATTCATTGCAGCAGTTTAACAAAGAGGCGTAGGGTTAGACTGGACGATGTAGAGACACTGATCTTCCCTACTAGAAGCTGTCTTATTTATAAATTACACAACCGCCTGGAAAAACAACGCAACACAACAACACAATTTACAAAACCAGCGGCTCGATCCTCTGAAGAAGAAAGTTGTTTCTGATTATACAGCCCCCCACATCCCCGCGAGCCAGAAAAAGAAAATGCACAGACATCAACAAGCCTTCTAGTAACAAAACAGGACTCTAATAATCTTCAACTGGACCATCCTAGGTTATATATGAAAGTGATCATTTACACCCCTATTCTCTAACCAGCACTGTTCACACTATCATCACATACACATCACATTGATAGACACATCTAAATACCTTCATAGTCAAGCAGCACTCCTATCCTGCTACCATTGCTCAGTTGGCTAGGGACAAACACTTCTAGTGACCTCTTTATGTGAGTGGAGGTGACACTTTGTGAGTCCATTATCATTTACACACATTCACAAATACCTGCTAAGTAAGAGCCAGCTGCACAACTAACCTTAAGAGCTCAAGCATTGAAGGCGTTAAAGTGGGAGGAATGAGTTTTATTCGTTCAGGCCACATTAAACCATGTACAAAAGTCCCCTAGCACATAAAATGCCAACCATCCCCCCTCGGTATCATTAGGGGCAGCTCTGTGCACTCCCCACTCTCCAGCACACCAGGAATACTGAATAGTTTAACTGTTAAGGGCCATTTGTATTCTGACAGCATCATGAGTTGTGTTAAAGAGGAGTTATCAATGTGTATGCTCTATTCACTCTTGTTTAGATAGGTTTTCATGAAATTCAGCTCCAAATGCAGTGGGTGCTGCCTCACTATTGATTACGGACAAAGAACCAAAATTAACCCTAAATTTCTATTAGCCGATTCATGTATAGCAGCCACTATTTGTATAGCAAGGACAGTATCCGCTTTTAGAGAAGTGTCGGTGGAAGAGAAGATACAATATTATAGTGCTATATTGGGTTATGTGCTAAAAACTTGATACACTTACTGATATCACTTTCAACAACGTAATAATAGTAGTCAGACTAGGGAGGTGATAGTAAACATGTACAGATGTATCAAAGCTCGGTTACTCATTATGCGGTTTTACATAGGACTGCAGAGAACTTCATCATGCAATGCAAACAATACAGGCCAAGAAATTGTAACCACAAAGTCGGCTCTGCTGAATCTCTAGCAAATGTGATCTGGATGGTGTGAGAGTTGGACTGTTATCTATCTACAGAAAAAAGCACAACCTACAATAGTAGGCAACATGCCGGACTGAGCAGATATGGCATTTCCGGGATACATAAAATGCAGAATTCAGCACTTTGTCAGGATTGTTTATGGTATAACATACCACCAGCCATGCACATAGTATACCACAGAAGGCTTTTACAGTGCTGGGGTTTATTGTAGTTTTTAAAGCCAAAAGTAGACAAAGTCCAAAAGACAGATTCTGCTGCTCCTTTTTTTTTTTTTTTCCAATCGAGTCCTGATTTTGGCTAACCACGGCATCAAAAACCTGAACAAAACCTGCATGTGTGAAAACACCCTTATAATTTTATTGATGTTATAAGTTTTATTTACCCAACACTAGTTACACATAACTAATGTCGTATACAAATAAATTGTTGGCAACTACAAGTCCCATTATTCTGCAGTCAAGGATTGCTGTAGTTGAATAGTTCTGGAGAAAAATAAAATGACAAAAACCTCAGTTTACGTAATAACATGGCAAATGTTGCCTACTATGTAGTAAAGTAGTCCAAATTTATAATATACTATTCCAACTATTGCAATCCCTCAGCATGCAACAGATAAGGGCCTATTATACAAGCTGATAGTCGGCTGAACATGCGCTTGTAGGAACAGTCGTTCCCAACCATGGCCCATGTGAAAAAAAAAAAATTGTGATCAGGCAGAACCACTAAACACGGAAAAATCATTGTTGACAGCCCATCTCCCTACAGAAATCGGGGATCTGCTGCTTATCCCAATATGCAAACTGCATGGGGACAAATCAGTCTTATCTATAATCGCTCATCCTGATAATGTTTGCATCAGGCCATGTAAAAGGCCCTTAAACTGGATTCCATCGGCTTGTTATACTGCCAATCTGTTATGGCCAGGCATGGGCAATAGAAGGAGGGCTTATGGCATTCACACTACTGATGTGTAGGCCTGAGGCCTAAACCTGTCAGCAATAGGGTTATGGGTTAGGTACAGTATTTGGGCTGCTTACAGTATTAGTCTAACATAGCATGTATTTTATTAATGAAATACATTGAGTTGTTTTTTATACATGATTGTATAACTTTTTGTAGTATAGGCTATTTAGTATTCTATTTTTTGTGTATTTTTTTTTAGGGTAACCTAATAATAATGTATCCCACCATTCCCAGTCAATTACTGAGCATCCCCTTTCCAGTACAGTAGACATGTCGGCCATGAGCGGTACAGCTGACCTCTACATGCACCGCTGCCCTACATTTTAAATGTTCCGAATATGTTTTTGGATGAAACTTTTGTGTTTCTGGAATTGTGGCTTGGACGATTTTTCCAGGGATACTTTGAAGTGTGCCGAGACAAATATGTATCCTGAAATCGTTATTAAAACTTTTATAGAGCACTTGGATACCACGGATGGAATTTTCTCCCTTGCCTTTTTTTTGTTGCAGGGCCTGGATAGATATTACAGTCTGGGATCGCTCAAAGGCAAATTTGTGTAACCATTTGTCTATAGCAGCAGCTGTCGAAGGTAGGGGGGGTCGGTCCATGGTGTGTTAGATTTAGACAAGTCTTCTGGCACTGACTGGGTTAATCGCACTGTCAACAATATTATCCTTACACTTCCCTGGACTCAGGCAGATCTAAAGCAAATAAAGGAATTTTCTGCACAGAGCAATGCCAGATGCCCTGAAATGAATCTTGCTAGGCAAGGCAGAAAGGACTTTTTTTTTTTTTTGCTTTTTTTTAATAGTTTATGAGAATATAGAAAGTTTTGTAACCATGAACATTTGATCGAAGAATGTATAGCAAATATTGCATTTGTTCTATGTCGTAATAAGTGGCATAGCTTTTTTTTTTTTTTAATACAATATGGCCTCTGGAGATGGGAACGATGTTTATAAGAAGGCAGATACAGATATTTATGCATCTATATATTGATAGCGTCTCTTTGGAATACAGTTCACAGTACATACCTGTGTTTAGAGGGTTAAACTGAGACAGGCAACAATCTTGTGAGCAAAGAAACACAAAGACTACCACAATCTAAACAAATAAATAGAAATGGTGCCACCAATCTACTATACACAGATGTAACGTGCTGTGCATGATGTACAAGCATTCCTGAAAGGCACAGAGGATGTGGGTCTGATACAAATAAAACACAGATGGCTCTTTGCAGAATGTGAAGAGATGAACTAGAAGAGACTAATGGAGGGCACAATTTACAGTGACAGACAGAAGGAAGAGGGGGATTTTGGTAAGTGAGGGACACACCTCAGTCCTTTGGAGCTGCAGGAAGCTGCTGAGATAGCTGGAGTGGATGGAGGAGTTCAGGTCTGAGGGGCTCTTGGAGTAGTTGTTCAGATCATGATGGGAGGCAGAACTGGACTCTGGTCTGAAGGCATCAAAGGCACTTGGCTGGTGTGTGTCCTGCAGGGATAGGTAGACCCAATTGAGGAGCTGGGCAGGCTGGTATACTGAAGCAGTTGTGTCTATGGCTGACAACAGGCTCATCTTGTCCCCCAGTTACAAGAGAGATGCCCTGCAGCCTCCAGCCCCCTCCTGTGAAGCACAGAGCTTCTCTTCTGCTCTCTTCTCCCTCTTCCTCCTCTTCTTCCCTTCTTCCTGCCCCCCTATCTTTCCTTCCTATAGGGATTTGGCAGAGGGCTCAGTAAGGGCATTGCTGCAAACTTCTCTCTGCTAAAGTTTTCCCTTAGTCTCTGCAATCCGCTATGTGACTTGGCTGCCCCTCCTACTCCTGGCTCTGATTGGCTAGTGTCTGGAGCTCATCTGCATAGAGCAGGACGGCCGGCACTCTTCCTCCTGTGTCAGCCCTCTCCTCTAGGAATTCAGTGCTCGATGGATGACTAGGCTGGAGCTACAGAAGTTTAGTAGTTGAGCAGCTTCTTGATCTTGCAAAGTTGTCATTGGCAGGAAGTGCGTGATCTCAGATGCAGATGTATTTATTAAATGGAGGGTTCTTGTTCTGATATTTTAATAGTATTACACATTTCTGAATTCAACGTTTGGACAGCTTTGGAACCTCTTTAACACGAGCTCGATGTTTAATTAAAGATAACTTCTCAATTTCTTAGTGATCTGATATTTGTTTTCAGAAGGGTTATCTCAGACTCAGTACAGTAAAGTATTAGCTACCTACAGTACACACAGAGGAGTACTGTGTTTGCCTAACCGCTGTTCGTTCCATAGACTTTAATGGAATATAAATTCACCTACTCAGTTGCTGCTTAGGTGGGACCCTCATTCTTGTGATTAGTGGGGGTCTCAGCAGTGGGACCTCAGTTATCAGACACTTGTTAGTGTCCATTTTGGAATAATCTCTTTAATGGATATTAATACAGCGGTATTCCAGTACTTATAAGGACTAAGGATTCCTGTCTGATTAGTCGGGTCCCAGCCATGAAACCCTCAATCATGAAACAGTGGTCATTGGTACCCTATATGACTGGAGCGACAGCTTGTGTATTCTCATGGACACTTTGTAAGCCCTACCTGGAACAGGAGTGATCATAATGTCTGTAAAGCGCTGAGGAATATTTTGCCACTAATATAAGCATGAGAAATAAGTAAAATATCTGCAGTCAGTTCTATGAGACTGCTGGAGATAGCACATTGCATCTCTTCAGCAGTTTATAGAGATGACTAGAGTGACAGAGCACATGGTAGACCTGCCACTACATTAATACAGAATATTAGAATCCTGCTCTTGTAATTGTGAGGGTCCCAGCAGTCGGATCCCCAATGACTAGACAATCTTCTATCCTGTATATAGGTGATATCTTATTACTGGAATACCCCTTTTTGAGTTGGCAGGTAAGACGTCACCCAAATGGAGAGAGAAATCCTCTGTAGAGAAAGAGGAACCAGTTGGACAATATCAGGTTAAAGGTATTGAATCTGCTTTGCTCCAGGGAACTGTCTGGGCACATGATGTCATGGATCCTAGCACTGACATTGCATTCCTTTTTTAAATGAGGAACAACTGTTTAGCCTAGATCTTGAAGGGTTTGTCAAGTCTTCTCCAGGTTGAGGAAGAGCTGGAAATCAGAAGAAGGTCATCCAAATAAGTTAAAATATTGAAGTCCTGACTTCAAAGATGGGAGATGACCTCCACCATGAGTTTTATGGATATCCAAGGAGCTGATGTAATACCCAAGGGGAGGGAAGTAAACTAGAAATGTTAGATCCCAAGGTACTGCAAACCTTAGAAGTTTTTCATAGAAAGGGTCAGTGGGCACATGGTTATATACATTCTGTAAATCAATGTTTGCTATCAGAGATTATTTTGCTATTAGAGGAATAGTGAACATTATGGATTCCATCTTGATGGGATGATAGGACATGAATTTGTTTAATCATTTTAGATTTATTAAGGTCTTGCAGTCTACAAGTGGGCAATGCTTGAATGTTTTGTTTTATATATTGTATGTGCCACTGTGTTTGTACAGTGGTGAAAAAAAGTATTTAGTCAGCCACCAATTGTGCAAGTTCTCCCACTTAAAAAGATGAGAGAGGCCTGTAATTGACATCATAGGTAGACCTCAACTATGAGAGACAAAATGAGAAAACAAATCCAGAAAATCACATTGTCTGATTTTTAAAGAATTTATTTGCAAATTATGGTGGAAAATAAGTATTTGGTCACCTACAAACAAGCAAGATTTCTGGCTCTCACAGACCTGTAACTTCTTCTTTAAGAGGCTCCTCTGTCCTCCACTCATTACCTGTAGTAATGGCACCTGTTTGACATTGTTATCAGTATAAAAGACACCTGTCCACAACCTCAAACAGTCACACTCCAAACTCCACTATGGTGAAGACCAAAGAGCTGTGGAAGGACACCAGAACCAAAATTGTAGATCTGCACCAGGTTGGGAAGACTGAATCTGCAATAGGCAAGCAGCTTGGTGTGAAGAAATCAAGTGTGGGAGCAATAATTAGAAAGTGGAAGACATGCAAGACCACTGATAATCTCCCTCGATCAGGGGCTCCAAGCAAGATCTCACACCGTGGGGTCAAAATGATCACAAGAATGGTGAGCAAAAATCCCAGAACCACACGGGGGGACCTAGTGAATGACCTCCAGAAAGCTGGGACTAATGTAACAAAGGCTACCGTCGGTAACACACTACGCCGCCAGGGACTCATATCCTGCAGTGCCAGACGTGTCCCCCTGCTTAAGCCAGTACATATCCGGGCCCATCTGAAGTTTACTAGAGAGCATTTGGATGTTCCAGAAGAGTATTGGGAGAATGTCATATGGTCAGATAAAACCAAAGTAGAACTGTTTGGTAGAAACACAACTCGTCGTTTTTGTAGGAGAGTGAATGCTGAGTTGCATCCAAAGAACACCATACCTACTGTGAAGCATGGGGGTGGCAACATCATGCTTCGGGGCTGTTTCTCTGCAAAGGGACCAGGACGACTGATAAGTGTACATGAAAGAATGAATGGGGCCATGTATCGTGAGATTTTGAGTGCAAACCTCTTTCCATCAGCAAGGGCATTGAAGATGAAAAGTGGCTGGGTCTTTCAGCATGACAATGATCCCAAGCACACCGCCAGGGCAACGAAGGAGTGGCTTCGTAAGAATCATTTCAAGGTCCTGGAGTGGCCTAGCCAGTCTCCAGATCTCAACCCCATAGAAAACCTTTGGAGGGAGTTGAAAGTCCGTGTTGCCCAGCGACAGCCCCAAAACATCACTGCTCTAGAGGAGATCTGCATGGAGGAATGGGCCAACATACCAGCAACAGTGTGTGCCAACCTTGTGAAGACTTACAGAAAACATTTGACCTCTGTCATCGCCAACAAAGGATATATAACAAAGTATTGAAATGAACTTTTGTTATTGACCAAATACTTATTTTCCACCATAATTTGCAAATAAATTCTTTAAAAATCAGACAATGTGATTTTCTGGATTTGTTTTCTCATTTTGTCTCTCATAGTTGAGGTCTACCTATGATGACAATTACAGGCCTCTCTCATCTTTTTAAGTGGGAGAACTTGCACAATTGGTGGCTGACTAAATACTTTTTTTCCCCACTGTATATATGTGTATTGTGTATGTTTTGCAGCTTCACAATGTTTATTTTCCCTCTGTGTTGGAGGCATTCACTGCAGTGAGGTACACCCCAATTTCAGGGGACTCTGTCCAGCGAATTTACCATTGATAGGGATGAGGGAATAGACTTAGAGTCTCCAGAGAGATGCAGTTAGTCTAGCTGAGTCCTCTGAGCTGAGCAGACCAACACTGAGATGAAATGTCCATTGCAGCCCCTGAAGGAAGTGTGGTTGACTATTTTCAGACACACATACCCAGCATCAGAACACTCAGACTCCCACTGATCAGGAGAACAAGGAACCCCGCACCCTCACACCGTTATGAATGGAGCAGTGGTCAGGCAGAGCATGCACTGCTCCATTCATTTCAATGGATGTGCTGAAGATACTGAAGCACAATACTTGGGCTATCTCTGGCACATCTATTGAAATTAATGAGTGGTTCATGTGCTGCCCAACCACTGGTCCATTCAGAATGGGGGACAAAAGTCCCCTGTTCTCCTGATCAGTGAGGGTCTGAGAGGTCGGACCCTCACTGATCTGCATGTTCTCCCCTTAGATATGGATAGGGAATAATTTGCTTTAGTGGTAAAACTCTTTTAGGCTAAGGCCCTCGTAGCAGGCTGCAGCAAAAAATTGCTGCAGGAAAAACCATGGTGGCAACACATCACAGTTTTTCCCGCAGAACTTTTCACAAAAAAACCCCAAAAACTTTCTGTTTCCATTATACCTATAGGGAAACCACCAGCGTTTCTGTAGGTATAATTGACATGCTCTGATTTCCAAAACCGTAACAGATTTGGAAATAGCAGTGTGTCTGCTGCGCATATTTTTTCGCAAGGTGTGGATGGGATTCACTAGAATCGCATCTACTTTGCAGGGACTATAAAACACTTCGGTTTTTGCCGCAAAAGTATACAGCATAGCCAAACCGTGGCGTTTACACAACATGGGGTCCTGGCCTTAGGCTGAGGCCCCATGTAGCGGAAACACAGCTTTTTTTGTTGCAGATTTTTTTATGTTTTTTTTTTTAAAGCCAGAGCCAAAAATGACCACTAAAAGAATGGGAGATATACAGTTATAGGAAACAATTATGCTTCTTCCTTTTGCTGAATCCACTTATACCTTGGCTCAAAAAAATGCAGCAAAATTTGCAACAAAAAAAAGCAGCTTTTCCACAACATGGGGCCTTAGGCTTAAAGGGGTATTCCCACGTTCATAATGATTTTTAAATTTGTGGATAATTAAAAGTTAAACATTTTTGCAAATATAAGTAATTTAACATTTTGCAGAGTTTTGTAGATTTTTTTTTTTTCTAAATATGTTGTGGTCACAAGTTGTTATCTTGATTGGTTGCCAGTAGGTACGACCATCAATGCAGGATCTTTCTAAGGTCAGAAAATCAGCCATGATTTCCTTATTGTGACTGGGATATCTTCTGAAGCATGTAGTGTCCCTGCCTCATAACCTAACTACAATAAGAAAATCATAGCTGGATTCCTGTCAACTCCCAGACCATAAAATGTTTCTGCATTCGTGGTCGTATCCATTGGCAACTGATCAAGACAACAGACTGTCACCACTAAGATGGTTAGAAAAAATCTTTAAAACTCTGCAGATTTTTTAACTAATTATATTTGCAAAAATGTTTAACATTTAATTATCTACAATTATAGATAGGATTATTTTCATGGGAATACCACTTTAAGTTTTAATTGGAGCTGATAAAAAGGACTTGGTAGGTTCGTGATAACAAACCTGGAAGATAAGATAAAAGTAACCAAACTGGACTGTATTATGATCTACGGATGTGATTGGATTTTTTTCCCACTTTCTGCAGTAGCTTGAGATCCTTCCTCCCACAATGGTGTCATTGATTCTAATAGCTGGAATTATTGAAGATGTTCTTCCCTTTTACCTCCTTTATAGCAGCTTTGTCTTCTTGTTATCCCTTTACCATGAATTTCTGTGTTGGAAAGCTACTGGCTTCTCCAAGATCTTTTCTATTATCAATCTGAACATTTATTCCACAAAGAAAATAGCAGTGTTTTGTCTCCTATTCAAGTGAATGTGAGATGTACTGCAATAGAGAGGCATAGCCCCAACATAGTGGACAGAGCCATCTGTTTCTGTCTCTATACACTTTCCAGGTATCTTCTGATCAGTGGGAGTGCCAGGTGTCAGACATTGGGGTTAAGCCATCAATAGGCTGAGGCCCCACATTGCGGAAACGCAGCTTTTTTTGTTGCAGTTTTTTGAACCAAAGCCAAGAATGTCTACAATATGAATGGGAACTATATAGGAAGCTTCTTATACTTCTACCTTCTGCTCATTCCACTCCTGGCTTTGGCTAAAGAAACCGCAACAAAATCTGCAACAAAAAAAAGTTGTGTTTCCGCAATGTGGGACTTTAGCCATCCAACACCTTTGAGATAAATTGCAGCGCTGAATGAAAGCCAGACCTTTTCTAACATCAGTGTCTGATCTCACAAATTCAGCTTTCGCCTAAATGGCCACAAATTCCCACAGACACTCCCAAATCTTGTGCAAAGCCCTCCATGAAGGGAAGGGATTGTTATAATAGCAAAAAGGGTCACAACTCCATATTAATGCCCATGATTTTGGAATAGGATTTCCAACAAGCTCATTTACGTTTGATGATCAGGTGTCCACATATTTTTGTATATACATATATTTGTAGATGAGGTTGCACCTAAACCATTCATTTTCGAAATTGAACCCCCTACATAGATTTATCATTTGTTTATCTGCTTATGTGAATAAACCTACAATTGGATACATTAATTTTTATCAAACACTGTTCTACGCAAGCCTCCAACTTGCCGTAATCTGTCTGTAATATATTATCATCGTCTGTGTTCTTTTTGTGTCCCTACTATAATATATATAAATTATGCAGTCCGCACTAGTGCTATAATTTCATTTGGTCTCAATGGTAAATTGTGTTATTACAGTATTAGGCAGCACATTTCGCATCCAGAAAAAAAAGCAGAGGAGATGCTGAAGTTCCTATAGAATTAAGGATAGTTGTGCCACTAAGAACCTATCCATAGCCTAAGAACAGGGTCTCATCTTCCCCATATGAATGGAGCAGCAAGACGCACATACACATTTCCACTCTATTCTTTCTGCATGAGACTGACAGAGATGACGGAGTACACTGCTTGTCTATCTCCGGCAGTATCTAGAGAATGAATGGAGTGATAATGTGCATGCACGACTTGCAGCTTCATTCACTTGGAGAGACTGAACCCTTGGGGAGGACAGTCCTGACTAATCATCATGGTATGACCTATCCTGTGAATGGGTCATAACTTGCTTTGGTGTCACAACTTCTTTAAAGGGGTTATGCGTGGATATAAAAAGCTTGGCAGTGTATTCCTTGAACTGAATAAACTTACTTGGTAATTTATAAGCAGGTTCCTATCGCCCCTATTGTTAGTTTACAGAGAGCAACAGGGGCCAGAATTCTATGTTCAGCCTCTTCTGCTGGCACTCCCTGTATGCACTACTCTTACTGCTTATACATAAAGTAGAGTTGTTGGAATGTGAGTAGGGGAGGCAGAGTGCAGGTACTTCTGGCCCCCTACTGTGCACTGCAAAACTAAGAATGGGGGCAACGTTGGACCTGCATATATATTAGCATGTAAGCCTATTAGGCATGGAATGCACTGGTAAGCTTTTACCCCCACGTAACCCTTTTAGTTATTGTAAATTAGTCACAATTTTGGTGCACTCATTATATAGCACAAATTTATATTGGGCACAAAGGAGGGGCATTATACATGGTGCAATTTTACATAAGACAACATAAATATGGGGCACTATTTAATTGCACATCTTTATCTACTGTAGTGCTTTATTCATGACACTATTTTCTATGTGTTGCTTAGGGGACACTAGATGGTGCAATTTACTACGGGTTACTATCCATATTACAGCTAAATTTGCTGTATGGTGAGATTAAATGTGGAACACTGTCTCTTCAGACCCCAGATTATAATGAGCAGAGATACTGGGAGTGCCTGCCTGCTTTTACTGTGTGTGTGTGTGTGTGTGTGTGTGTACATACACATATATATATATATATATATATATATATATAAATACACACACATACACTATGTACAGTGTGGGACAGTGAAGCTGTGATCAACATCCCAATATCATCGATCATTTTAATGCAAGGAGTCCAAGTCTCCTGACTGGTTTTGGACCATGAAATCTATGGACAGGATTTTCCAGTCCAGATTGCCCCCATGTGCATGGTGCCCAAGTGTCTTCATGCAAATTTGCATCAAAGATTGCGCAACTACAGTTTTGACCCAAACAAACCCCTATTACATAAATCACCTGTCCTTATTATATACTCACTGTAGTCTGTCAGTACAGGAAATATGCAAACCATGATATCAAAATATACTATAGACATAATGCACCATGAAGTGGTCATAAACACTGTGATAACCAGTCTATGACCAATAATAAAATGCACATGCATTTTTGTGTGAAAATAGTTAGTTGAAAACAGTTGTTCATTCTGACAATTGCTGAGTGAAAATATATTTTCTCACTTTAGGAATTTTATTAAAATTTATTGGCTATTCTTCATTAACCACAATCATTATTGCTATGACTGTGAGTTGAGCAGACATTGGTAGAAAAGCAGTCACTTTCGCCTCCTTGGTTGTAAAGGGCTATTGTTGCTGGCACATGACTAGCACACACTGGCCACAGTGGTGAACCAGCAAGTATTTCACCTGTCCTCTGTAGCCAGTGATATGACGTGGTGGTCATATGCCGACATGGCATGTCATAACTGTTGGCATGTAAACAGAGGCTGGCAGGGGACCATGGCGAAAATGGAGCTAGAGTGGCATAATACAGTACAGTAATATGTGTTTTTTTTTGTGTTACTTTATGTAGAATTAATATTCATTTTATTACATTTTCAGTGGTCACACTTGTTTCTAACTACTTTAAACGCCCACTGTATTCTGACAAAAAATTAGGACGTGGGGACCATTATTGGTTGATTTAGGGTAAGTTCACATGACCGTTTTTTGTAAAACTTGAAAAATTTTCCCTGAGGAGTTCAGAAGCAGAATTTTTTTCACTTTAACAAAACCGCTGTGGAATCTGCTGCAGAATCCGCCACTGAATTTGTCAACTAGGCGGTATTTTTCGACCTCCTATTCATTTCAATGGGAGTTCTTAAGCAAAATCCGCCTGAAGATTGATTTTTTTTTTCCTTTAGCTTCATGCTTAAGTCTGGTCCCACTGAATTGAATTAAGGCTGATTGCAGGCAGAATTTGGTGCTGATTTTGAGGCAGATTCAAACTCCAAATAACTTCTTGTGAACACACAATTGACCTTAACTTACACAGCGATTTGAAGAACTAATCTGGCCATCATTGGAAAAAACATGTGTAAACAGTCAGCAGACATGGTTAAAACATTACTTGCTTATCATTGGACCTAAGTTAGTTTTTTCTCTTTCTACAATTTTCAAGTCTAATGTGGAGAAAGGGTTACTGCTAAAAGCTGTTGAAATTTCTACTTTTTGAATCCTCCCCACTGTAAAATTTTTATTTTTATTGCGCTCTTGCCAATTTCCCCAAGCGGCAGTACCGTGTATTATTTTACTGTTGCTAAGACAGTAAAGAATTCCAGGATAATGGATCCCAGGGGCTGCTGATGAGGTCAGCTCACCATTCTTGGAACTATGGATTAATGTTTCTGCACTTTTAAGGGTGAGTAGTCTGCTGCTGTGTCGAACCTAGCAGATGTGCAGATGTTTTGTGTATATATATAATGATAAGAACTTACTTTAAAGGGGTATCATGGTTTCAGTAAATAAAGCTTTTTCATTGTATGATGTAAAGCTATGCAGTTTTCCAATATAGTTTCTGTATCAGTTCTCTATAGTTTTAAGATATCTGCTTGCTATCATTCAATGGAAGCATTCATTATTAACTTCTAATGGATATAACTCTGTCCTGGTCAAGTGATGGACACACAGGTGCATGGCTTGTTACAGTTATGTTACAGTCATCAAAGTTAACTAATGTAACAAGCCGTTCACCTGTGTATCCATCGCTTGACAAGGACTAACCTTTATCAGACTATCAGTTAAAGGGGTTGTCCAGGCAAAAATGTACAACCCTTTTTAACGTTTAAATCGGCTGGGGACAGTGAAAAAAATTTAAAAAAATACATACTCACCTGTCCCCAATGCTCCGGTGTCCTCCCGTGCATGCAATGTGACGAATTGTGACATCACGGGTCCTCTTCTTGAGGCATGCTGAGACCGCTGATTGGCCTCAGCGGATCTCCGGAAGAGACCCGGGAGAAGCTGGGAGGACACCGGAGCATCGGGGACAGGTGAGTAAGCATTTTTTTTTTTTTTTTTTCACTGCCCCCAGCTGATTTAAACATTAACAGGGTTGTCCATTTTTGCCTGGACAACCCCTTTAAGGTTCCTGTTGAATCACTTGCCTAAATGTATCAGTTTTCACTAGTTCACTGCTTTTAAAGCCCAGCCCCACAGATAGATAGGTTAGGGTTACCTGACTCCAACAGTGTTTCCCCCTTGTGAATCAAAGCCTCCTTTGCCGAGATATCATTGTTTTTGTCAATATGCAAATAAGCTCTTTGGAGCAACAAGAGTGTTGCTGTTGCTCCAAAGAGGTAAGTGGTGACGCCTTCATTGTTCCAAATTTGCATATTGACAAAAACAGGGATATTTTGGCAGTGGATGCTACAAGGGGAAAAAACAGTTTGATTCAAGTGACCCTAACCTATCTAAGGGCTGGGTTGATATTTTGGGTACTGGTGACAGACTCCTTTTAGGCTGGTCATACATATTAGACTTAGGCTTAGCGGGACTGGCTGACCATCTAATGTGTAAAAAATAGTTAGTCAAGGTACTTTAAGCATATATCAAAGAAAGAAAGAAAGGATCAGGCATGTTGACTTTTATCAAGCCTGATCCTTTGTTCCTCAAGTAGATAAGCCTGCCAAATATGTCTGCCAGCACCATATGCACGGGTGCTTTAGGTTGTATGGGAAGTACACTAGGGATATCTGGGTATGTGTCTAGTATGGCCAGTTTAACAGGTTATCGGTTTTCAATGTATAGCCTCCAGGTCTTTATTAAAGGGAATTCTCAAATTCAGGAATGGCCAGGCTGAAGGACAGGCCGGAATAACAAAGGCATTGCACAGAATAGACTGCAATGTCAAAAGCAGACATGAGGATGGCAGCATACTTTACAAATGGCAAAAAGGTATGAACCAAGACAGACATGTTTGTAAGCAGCTATGCATGAGACGCAGGGCAGGTGATATACACAGAACCAAAGATGCCTGTACACAGATAAAGTTGAAAAAAAATGGACAATTTAAACCATAACAAATATTCCATGGGAGAATTTTAACAATAAATGTTTGTCACCCAGTCTGAAAAGCCCAATGACATACATCATCTAATAGGTGCTGTCACCCTGAGCATTTTGGTGTTTTGTTTATCCAAATCCATTCAGCCATTCCAATGATATAAGCCCTATTGTTGTCAACTAGCCCAATTATGTGGTAACATTGCATGGCACACAAAATGCAGATAGCCCACCGCCAGAGAAACCACATGTTACCTCCCACTTGCCTAGTATACCCTAATTTGCATTAACACTAACGGGCTGATATACTGTATTTGGAATGGCTGAACAGATTTAGATAAACAAAACACCAAAAATGCTCAGGGTGGCAGCACCTACTAGATGAGGTATGTCATTGGACTTTTTAGACCTTGTGATCGGTCCTTTTTAAACCAGCCATTGGCACACTGTTACCATCTGGAGAGATGTCAGCCATTTTTTAATTTTTTTCATACGGTGAAAGCATCCATGAACCACTTTTCACAGAAAAAAAGATCATTAATCCTTCACTTGTTGTCAAATGGCCAGTTAGAACAAATGTAGCAGCCAGTTTGGACTGAAATGTGTATGACTGTATCTGAACTGAGCGTTCAACAGATGATAGATCGATCAATGGTTGTTCAACTAACAACTTCTAATTTGTATGACCACCTGTAGACCTGGTCACTAAAAAGTAAGTTCACTTGGTCATGTCTGGACAAGGAAACCCAGTCCATGTATTGGCCACATTTTACCAGCGTGATCGTGCCTGAGTTGAACTGACATGCAGAGTTCTTTGCAGATGAGCTGTGTTCGGGTGAGGAAATGAGACTGACACATGGATTGTGTTTCATGAACAAGGCCATGTGAACCTAGCCTAAAGAATACAAGGAAACTAAGTGCATTGACATCACAGTAGTTTTCTAAGTCAGATGATATAAGAATAATCTGATCACATCAAAATGAAAAGCTATATCTGCAGATCCTTTAAAAAACATTATTATTTTCATGTTATTATTTTCATATTATTTTATAGTCTTAGCTATGGATTTCATATTTAACCAGCTATAGCCCAGTAGCTTCAAATCTAAAAACGCAAATTTCTGTTGTCTTTAATTTAAATTGATCATATTTTCCACTGGTGATCCCTACCAATCTCTGCTTATGTTTTGCTGTGTTGAGGTGCCATAAATTTACATTTGACAGTTGTAGCCAATCACTGGCCTTAGTGTTATGGTATGTTGTAACATGTTGGGCATCGCCACTGAGGCCAAAGATTAGCTGCACGAAGTAAGCCGCAGTTGTCAGGGATCACTAAAAGAGCAATGCTAGAGTGTCAATGAACTGAAGGAAATCCCTTTAACTACATTTTTGGATAGATATAAAATACATATTCTGATATGAATGCACCATATATGGAGACTGATATAACTAATAATATGGTTTATACTCATTATTTTGGCGAAAATACAGAATAACACTCTTTATTATAGAGCAGAAAGTCATCCACTCTTAAAAAAAATATGTTTGAGGGTAGATGTATACACGTGGACAAAATTGTTGGTACCTTTCCATTAAGGAAAGAAAATCCCACAATGGTCACTGAAATAACTTGAAACTGAAAAAAATATTAATAAATGTAATTTACTGAAAATCAACTAATAAAAATCAGACATTGCTTTGGAATTGTGGTTCAAAAAAATAATAAAAAAAAAAAAACAAAGTAATGAAACTGGGCTGGATAAAAATGATTGAAAATAATTTGACCATAGGAACAGGTTAAACTGAAGTGTGTCCTGTAAGTAGCATCACAGGCATCTTCATACTTGTAATGAGTCAGTCTGCCTATATATATAGGGTGAAAAGTAGTCACTGTGCTGTCTGGTATCATGGTGTGTACCATACTCAATATAGACCACAGAAAGCTAAGGAGAGAGTTGTCTCAGGAGATTAGAAAGCAAATTATAGACAAATATGTTGAAGGTAAGTGCTATAAGACCATCTCCGAACAGCTTCATGTTCCCATTTCTACAGTTGCACATATTATTCAGAAGTTGAAGGTCTACAGGACTGTTGCCAACCTCCTTGGACGTGGCTGCAAGAAGAAAATTGATGACAAATTGAAGAGACAGATAATATGAATGGTAACCAAAGAGCCCAGAACAACTTCCAAAGTGATTAAAGGTGAACTCCAAGGTCAAGGTACATCAGTGTCAGATTGCACTATCCATCAGTGTCTTTTCCAAAGTGGACTTAATGGAAGATGACTGAAGAGGAAACTACTGGTGAAAGCAAATCATAAAAAAGCAAGGCTGGAATTTGCCAAAATGCATATTGACAAACCACAAAGTTTCTGATAGAATAACAGGACAGTCCTAACTGGAGCTTTATGGCAAATCACATCAGCTCTGTGTTCACAGACAAAAATGAATCATACAAAGAAAACAACATTGAACCTATTGAGAAACATGGAGGAGGCTCAGTTATGTTTTGGGGCTGTTTTGCTGAATCTGGCACAGGGTTTTAAATCTGTCTATAGTTTATGGTAGTTTCTAGTATTAAGTAGTGTAAATCTGCTTGGCTGTGGAGGTCCTGCCCTCTCTGACAAGCCCAACTCCAACTCCAATTTTGACCATGTGCCCCTTTTTTACACCTCTTTGTGGCAGAAACACTTTAATAATTCCCTTTAATGTCCACTGGGATCTATTGTAGAATATTTAGCAGATAGATAGCAAAAACAAGTTCTGCAACCACAAAAGTGATTCTCAATATGCGATGCAATGTATGCCGATTGCGCATGTTCGAGCGTGCAACAGACCACCGTGAAATGGTGCCAAGCCTGTGCAGTCAACATATATTGCAGCATTGGATGAGTCGGCACCATTTTGCGGTGGTCTGTAATCTCTTGTGGCACCGAGCATGCACAGTCACCGTATATCGCAGCGTCGGATGCCTACATAAGGCAGAAGAACATGAAGAGGGGCGTGAACAGAACTAACTAAGGGGCGGTGCCAGGTTATGACGTGAGGGGTGCTTGGAGCACAGGGGGAACGCACCATGTCCGTGACCATAATTAGCATAACAGAAGAAATGGATTTTTATCAGAAATGGCGGGGAGAAGAAAAGGAGTGTAGGAGTAGAATAGCCTTTTTAAAGGCTATTCCAACTTGCCATTAGTTAAAAAGGTGTTTTTGTAATGATAGACTCCCTTTAATTTCAATGAGCTTAGGTAAAAAAACAAAAACAACAACGCCGAGCGGCACATAGGGTAATATTGTTTTTACAAAAAGTTGAATGACACAATGTAAATTGTGTTCAGAAAACGTGGGAAGAATAAAGTGACTAGAACGTGTCCACTAATAAAGGTTGAGAGGAGGTGGATAAAGTGGTAGAGTGGGTCCACAATGCATGGGCATACACCTGAATGGGTATACCTGAATGGGTTGTGTATATCAATACCCCCTCAGTTGATTAGCCCACTAGTAGTGGATTGGCCACAGTGTAGATAAGCTCTCACCTTGAATGGTTAGGTATGGTATAATGTCGTATATTTTAGTGGAATGGTCCAAACTATGTCACAGGATGAGGGAGCAGCGGGACCTCTAGGCGTCAGGATCTCCTGGATCCAAACGGTATTCCAAATGTAGAAATGGTAGGAGTGACTCCAAAAAAAGAGAGGTAGGGGACCGCGCTTCACCAAGGTTGCTTTAATAAACTCTAAAACACAACGCGTTTCGAGGATCAATGGTCCTCTTTATCAAGTGTACAAGAGACTGGTTAAAAAAGGAAATAAACATGAACAAATAAGAATAGAAAAACAGATAATGTTCATCAAATAATCAATGTGAAATAAAATAATAATAATAATAATACACATATACAGTACTTATAAATTTATATTGTACTGTATATGTGTATTATTATTATTATTATTTTATTTCACATTGATTATTTGATGAACATTATCTGTTTTTCTATTCTTATTTGTTCATGTTTATTTCCTTTTTTTAACCAGTCTCTTGTACACTTGATAAAGAGGACCATTGATCCTCGAAACGCGTTGTGTTTTACAGTTTATTAAAGCAACCTTGGTAAAGCGCGGTCCCCTACCTCTCTTTTTTTGGAGTCACTCCTACCATTTCTACATTTAATTTCAATGTCAGTGAATGTAGGCTATTCACATGACCATTACTTTGACATTTTTTCAAAATATACCGTATTTTTCGGACTACAAGACGCACTGGACCATAAGACGCACCTAGGTTTTAGAGGAGGAAAATGGGGAAAAAGTTTTGAAGCAATAAAATATCAATATATGAAGTTTGTAGTTTTCCAACAGCTGCAAGGACACATTGACAGGTGGCCCTGCAGCTGTACGGGCATTTTTTTGCAGGGCCAGATGTTCTTTTCAGTTATACAATTTTGGGGAATGTCTATTGCTTAGATTATTTTTTTATTCAAATCAGAGGCGAAACAGTGAAAAAAACGGCAGTTCGGCATTTTTTTTTTTTTTCCCCCCCACTACGATGTTCACCGTACAGGAAAAATATGTAAAATAAGTTTAGAACTTTTAGTTTTTTATTTTTTTTTATATTTTTTTTAAACTTTTTTTTTTTTTTACTATTTTATTAGCCCCCCCCCCCCTTAGGGAGCTTGAACCTGCAATCATTTGATTGCAAGTCCCATAGGCTGCAATACAACTATATGCTGCGACATTTTTCACTGCCATTTTGCACCTCTGTTGTCTGAATGTAGCCTTAAAGGGAATCTGTCAAGTCAATCTGGGACACTGAACCACCCACAGATCCTTATAGACCTGGAGTTTAGTGTCCCAAATGTCCCTGTTGTAATGCAATCTGCAGGCGCATTAAAAATAAAAATCCTTTATACTTACCCAGAGAAGGGTCCGATGAGCACTGTTTGGCCGAGAACAGTCCGGCTTATTCATGAGCTTCTTTGTTAGCACGCCTCCCGGCGCCTGCGCTGTTCTTCAGTGAAGCCAAAGATGGACACCCTGGCTTCACTGCGCAATTGCCGGAGGTACGGGACATGCGCACTGAAGCTGAGGTGTACTCCTCTGGCTTCATTGAAGAACTGCACAGGCGCGGGGAGTACAGCGGCAGGGTGAGTATAAAGCTTTTTTATTTTTAATGCGGCCATGGATTGCATTATAACAGGGTGATTTGGGACACTAAACCCTAGATCCATATGGACTTGTGGGTGGTTTAGTGTCTCAAATTGCCCTGACAGATTCCTTTTAAGCCTCCTGCACATGACTGTGCACATTGTACAGGTCAGTAAAAATGGCATGATTGACACACCGATTAGTAGGGATCTGTTCTATATTTTGGCTCTTCTATATATGGCTCTTCACTATGGCTCAGACACACAGCCGCAAAAACTATAACTGTAAAAATTAATGTGACAGTTCTTTGATCCGCAATTGTGGATTAAAAGTACGGCTGTGTGAAAGAGGACTAAAGGTAAAAGCCATGTGTAGCCCCCACAATCACAAGCTTCAAGAAGGCCCTGAACACTCACCTATTCAGGAAGGTCTACAACCTCCAATAACACTACTGTCACCACACCACCACCTGTACAGTCTCTCCCCTCACCTTCTGTCTCTATCCCTCTTCCCTCATAGATTGTAAGCCCTTGCGGGCAGGGCCTTGTATCCCACTGTGCCAGTGATCACTGTTGGTATTATCTGTTTTGTATATCTTGTGTACCGTATGTAAACCCTCAAATGTAAAGCACCATGGAATTAATGGTGCTATATAAATAAACAAATAATAATAATAATAGTCTCATTGAAAAAGAAATGCTGGGACTGGAGTTTACTCATCTGCTTTCCATGGGAAATCCCTGATGAGTACAAATGAGAGAGGCAGTCTGACTTCTTACACACAAACATCTCATCCATGTGTAACTTTCCCATCATTCTCCACATCAGATCAATAGTGCCAGAGACTGAGACATTTTTAGTTCATTCAGGTTGGATTCACATCTGCGTTTTAGTCTCCGCCGCAGATTCTGCCTAAAATCAGCGGAGAGAAAATTCCTCCTTGCAGGACTTTTCAGTATAAAGCCGGTGGACCTCACTTTAGTCTATGGGGTCAGTGGGTTTCTATGGGTAACCGCTTTTTAAGCAGACAGGGTCTCCATCTTTTAGGTCTCCTCTCCTGATTTCTCATGTAAACATGTCCAGCAATCTAAAAACAAATGATACTTCACTTGTTTGTCAATGATCACAACTTTTAGAATGACATAGCAATACATGTTTACTATCCACATGAAATCCACATGTATAAACCACAGACATGCTGCTGATAATATTGTTAAATGTTTGAGAGGGGAAATTGTACAAACCTCTCAAAAAACCTTCAAAATGAATATGTAAATAAATAAATCTGAACAGATTATATACCCATGTGAAAGGACCTAAACTAAAAGCACCAAAGCAACTACATGTTGTTAGTAGGTTGGCATCACAGCTAGTGTTGAGCTAACCCGAAGTGCACAGTTTGGGTCCGTGCCGAACTTCGTGTGTTTGGGTACCCGAACCTGATCCCGAACGTCAGCGCTGAAGTTCGGGTCCATGTTTGGCTCATCCCTAAAGCTGGTTGGTTGACTGCTGAGAAGCCAATCAACCAGCTTTAACCCCTTCACGCATTGTCACGTACATGTACGTGGGAGAATGTGGGTAATAAACACATGGACACGTACGTGATGGTGATTGACTAGGCTCAGAAGCAAACCCCGTGTGATCACTGTATCTGACAGCCAGGCTCCCGCTGCAACAGCAACACTAATCCCCACTGTTTAACCCTTAAGATGTTGCGGTCAATAACGACCGCAGCATCTTAGGTGTTCATCATTGAAACTGAATGCCGTGGGCGGCATCGGGAGCGGGTTTTAGCTGTAACTGAGCATCGCTGGTTCAGGTCCCCTAGTGGAACATCACTAAAACTTAAAAAAAAAAAAAAAAAAAAAAAGTTTTACAGCCATTTTTGGGTCACAAAGTTCCGGTCTCCATTAATTTCAATGGGGTTTGGGTCAAGTTCAGGTACCTGAACTGAACTTTTGGGCAAAGTTCAGCAGAACGCTTTGAACCCGAACTTCGACGGGTTCGCTCAACACTAATCACAGCTTAAAAGACTTGAAGGAGTGAAAGCTGTCTTAATATTGTAAGGTGGTGTAAGCCAACGCCTTCTACAAGTATGGCCTTAGATGGAAGACTGTGACTAAGGTCTTCACTCACAATGGGTCAGATGTCTCGTATACTGTTCACATGCTGTTTATATGCATAATTTTTTTTGTTTTGTGCCTTGTAACTGTGAGGTAAATGACTGTGTATACTATATATTTTTATACATTGCGATAATTTTACTGCAGTAATTCTTTGCTTCACTGATTTTGTACTTATCACTTTTAGTGTTTGCTGCTGAGTCAACCCTCTTATCGATTTAATATTTTCAGGTAAGAGGGCATTGGGATAATTCTTCCATCAATTGAATATCTGTGGGGGTTTGACATCTGAGCTCCTTGCTATGTTGAGATGATGGCAGAGACATATAAGGGGTGCATCGGTAGCAATCGTAGTCGGCTCAAAGGTCCCTCTGCCACATAAAATATTCTAAGGTTCCAAATGGAAGGTGGTAGGAACCCCATTATGGATTTTCCATTGGAGTCCAGCAGCTTTAGGCTAAAGCCTCACATAGCGAATTGTTGTAAAAAAAAAAAAAAAAAAACGCTGTGGAAAACGTATCACATTATTTTCCGAAGCATTTTTTACAGAATGTTTTCCTCTGCTGACTTTCTGCCTCTATTATATCTTTACAGAAAATGCCAGGCTTTCTGCAGTTATAAATTACATGCTGCGATTTTCAAAAACGTGGGTGCTTTTGAAAATGCAGCTTTTCTGCTGCGGATATTTTTCTGCAATGTGTGGATGGGATTAGCCAGAATTCCATCCACTTTGCAGGTACAGGGAAGGCCCTAGACACTAGGGCACGCAGAGCCCTCTCAGTTGGCACTGTATAGGCCAATTTAAATCCAAAGATGGAGTCCTGGTCTTTATTGAAGGAGTAAGCTGGGAGTAAGGGGAATTAAGGATAACCCGATATGGTAATTAAATGGAGTGGAACTATATTCCTCTTCTCCGAGTTATGTAAAACACAGCGTTTTTGCAACGTTGGGCCCCCGCCTTATAGGGGTTTTACCATGAATACCAGGGATAACTTGCAGATTAATAGGGATCCAACCAATTAGCCTCTGTCTGATCAGGAGAACAAAGGACTTTAGAACATCATTCTGAATTGAGGCCCATAAAAAGCTTAACCTGGACAACCCCTTTTAACCTGTCTGAGACCTGCGGCGCTGCCATGGCGGATTTTCCCAGAAACAAAATTATCAATAAGAACTAATTTTTTTTTTTTTTTTTGCTACAAAGCAGATTTCAGAATCACAGTGAAAAAAAATCTCTGGTTGTATGAACAGGTTGTCAGAATCCCATTAAAACCAATATGAATTTTCTGTGGATTTTGGCCCAGAACATGTATGAAACTTCCACCATGTGAACATGTCCTATTAGAATAATAAAAACCAAAGTAGTAGCTTTTCCAGTACATTAAATAAAACTGAGCTGATGCTGTTATTCTATGCTTGTCTTGAAATCTATAAAATGGCTCAGCTTACCAAAATGTTATATATAAGTGATGTGCATGTGTGGAAAAAGAATCGAGAAAGGGATACCTACTTAAAAGAGCTCTCCTGGAGACTACAGACCTATCATTGTACCTGCTTATGTATAGATGGTTTGTGATCCAGGGACTACTGTAGTCCCTTTGGGGATGGGGTAAACATCCACAACTGGACATGAAGCTGCCCCTGGACACAGAGACCAATATTTAACCTGCTGAATGTAACAGCCATTCATAACTGAGCGAGTGAATCAGAATTCATAGAGAGATGGATACTTACTGCCGCAGATCTCATGTCCAACACAATGTTGCTGTTGGCAGATGGAATATTATTCCTTTATGAAAAGTAACTCTTTAGGCTCCAGTATCTATATTTTTCCTTAAAAATGGTTTTATATATTTTATATCGGGATTTTGGACTAAAATAATTTAGACTGTCACATGGCTCTTGAACTCTTTCCTAGACTAAGACGAGAATCTATAAAACACTTTACTCTGTTGGTATGTGTAAAGCCCATTTACTATACTGTGTGTGTGTGTGTATATGTGTATATATATATATATATATATATATATATATACTATAGTGCTCTTAAAGGATTTGTCCAGTGAAAGAAAAGTAGGTTTACTCAATATAAAATAAGAAATAATGGAGTCTTTTTTTATGTCCTTTATTGTTCAACTCTGCCTCAATGTCTCAGTTTCAGCGCTTGTCTCTAGGCCCCCAGCAGCTTCAGTTTGATAGCTAAGCCAGTACCCTACTTCTACACAAGTGATTTAGAGATGGAGCTTAACTATTGAACTGAACCTGGGAGCCAGCTCCCCTCCCCCCCCCCAAGGAGGCATTGGGTACTAGAGATTAGGGGACCCAGGACCGGAGCTGAAATTGGGTCATCAGGGCAGATTTCGACAATATAAGTACTTGAACGAATTCAGTTATTTAATATTTCATCTGTGCCTTCTGCATATACTTGGGTCACTACCCAAGGAAAGGTACTCCAACACCAAGGTAGAAGAACAAAATATGGCTGAGTATATGCAAGCAGGGTTTGCCTGACATCACATAGTTGTCTTAAATAACAAAAGATTCGTTACTTATCTGTTGAATCCATCCTTGCTTCAGCACCATTGATCTGCTGCTCCCTGTTAGTCTTTATTTTACTGGACCGTAGCAATGATGTCATATTGGAGACAGCAGAGTACCTATGCCAGTCTTTCCAATTTTTTATGACCCCACATTGTGGAAAAGCTGCATCCTTTGTTGCAGATTTAGTTATGTTCTTTGAGCAAAAGCCAGACATGGGTTTAGCAGATGCAAAGAGAAGTATAAGTGCTTCTTTTATTTTTCCCATGCCATTTGAAGCCATTCTTGTCTTTGGCACAAAAAACTCAGCAAAATCTGCAACACAAAACACAGTTCTTCTGCAACCTGTCCCCTTGCTCAGATCAGAATTTGTTATCGGTATTTGTCTATTCTCTAAAATTGATGGTGTGATCCTCCCCGGCCTCCTATCCAAGTACTGTAATTCCTGAAAAACTCCTTAAAGCCCCATTTATATAGCCCTATTATTGGGCCAGTTAAAGCTTTCATAAGTTTTTATAGGAACACTTCTTTCCAGTACTTTGCATTAGCCTGTGTGAATGGAGAAGAAACCCTTGGAAACACAGATGAAGTTTCCTTCTGCGGACTTTCTGCTTCTATTATACCTATAGGGAAACCACCAACGTTTCTGTAGGTATAATTGAAATGCTGCAATTTCCAAAAACGCAACGGTTTTGGAAATTGCAGAAAAATACGCACAGTGGAAATGCGGCGATGTGTGGATGTAATTTGCTATAATCCCATCCACTTTGCAGGGACTGTAAATTGGCGCGGGGTTCTGGCCTAAAGGGGATGTCCAGGCTTAATTTCTCAGGGTAGGCCATAAATACTTGACTGGTAAGGGGCCCACACCAAACCTGATCAGCTGTACAGAGGCCCCAGGCTGGAAGCAGAAAGCTCTGTCTGCTGTATAGCAGCCAGGCACCTTCACTGCAGCTCAGCTTCCACTGACTTCAATAATTGCTGAGATGCAGTGATGGCACCCTGCCACTACACAGCGAATGGAGCTTTCTGCTTCCAGCCTCATTTTGTATACAGGACTGAAGCAGGAATCGACTCTGTACAACTGATCATGACAGGTGTCGGCCTCCCACCTATCTGGTACTTATTGCCTATCCTTAAGATAGACTAAAAAAAAAAAAATAAGCCCAGACAACCCGTTTAAATTTCCTCCTTAGCTGCCCCACACAATATAATGGTCTCTCATACAGTGGCCCCATCACTGGTCCCGATACAGTATGGGGGACCAGTGTAGGGGCCACTGAATGGGCCATACAGAGGCACCTTCACTGGTCCTCCTTATAGCGGTATTAGGTCACTACTTACCTGTCTGCTTCCGGGTCCTGTTCTGTATCTCTGCTCCGGACCCACCAGGGTATTCACCAGTACCCTAGTGTGTCAGTCCGAGCCTGCATCGTATGATAAAACCCTCTAAGGCTCCATGCACACGACCGTGTGTTTTGTCAGCATGCCAGTTGTGTTTTTCACACTTAGAACACTGATCCATGCATTTCTATGGGTGCAGACACACTGTGTATTATCAAAGGAAAGGCTCATGTACAGTGGGGAAAAAAAAGTATTTAGTCAGCCACCAATTGTGCAAGTTCTCCCACTTAAAAAGATGAGAGAGGCCTGTAATTGTCATCATAGGTAGACCTCAGCTATGAGAGACAAAATGAGAAAACAAATCCAGAAAATCACATTGTCTGATTTTTAAAGAATTTATTTGCAAATTAGGGTGGAAAATAAGTATTTGGTCAATAACAAAAGTTCATTTCAATACTTTGTTATATATCCTTTGTTGGCAATGACAGAGGTCAAACGTTTTCTGTAAGTCTTCACAAGGTTGGCACACACTGTTGCTGGTATGTTGGCCCATTCCTCCATGCAGATCTCCTCTAGAGCAGGGATGTTTTGGGGCTGTCGTTGGGCAACACAGACTTTCAACTCCCTCCAAAGGTTTTCTATGGGGTTGAGATCTGGAGATTGGCTAGGCCACTCCAGGTCCTTGAAATGCTTCTTACGAAGTCACTCTTTCGTTGCCCTGGCGGTGTGCTTGGGATCATTGTCATGCTGAAAGACCCAACCACGTTTCATCTTCAATGCCCTTGCTGATGGAAGGAGGTTTGCACTCAAAATCTCACGATACATGGCCCCATTCATTCTTTCATGTACACAGATCAGTCGTCCTGGTCCCTTTGCAGAGAAACAGCCCCAAAGCATGATGTTGCCACCCCCATGCTCCACAGTAGGTATGGTGTTCTTTGGATGCAACTCAGCATTCACTCTCCTCCTAAACACGACGAGTTGTGTTTCTACCAAACAGTTCTACTTTGGTTTCATCTGACCATATGACATTCTCCCAGTACTCTTCTGGAACATCCAAATGCTCTCTAGAAAACTTCAGACGGGACCGGATATGTACTGGCTTAAGCAGAGGGACACGTCTGGCACTGCAGGATCTGAGTCCCTGGCGGCGTAGTGTGTTACTGACGGTAGCCTTTGTTATGTTAGTCCCAGCTTTCTGCAGGTCATTCACTAGTCCCCCCGTGTGGTTCTGGGATTTTTTTCTCACTGTTCTTGTGATCATTTTGACCCCACAGGGTGAGATCTTGCGTGGAGCCCCTGATCGAGGGAGATTATCAGTGGCCTTGTATGTCTTCCATTTTCTAATTATTGCTCCCACAGTTGATTTCTTCACACCAAGCTGCTTGCCTATTGCAGATTCAGTCTTCCCAGCCTGGTGCAGGTCTACAATTTTTTTGTTTCTGGTGTCCTTACACAGCTCTTTACAGCTCTTTGGTCTTCACCATAGTGGAGTTTGGAGTGTGACTGTTTGAAGTTGTGGACAGGTGTATTTTATACTGATAACAATGCCAAACAGGTGCCATTACCACAGGTAATGAGTGGAGGACAGAGGAGCCTCTTAAAGAAGTTGTTACAGGTCTGTGAGAGCCAGAAATCTTGCTTGTTTGTAGACTTATTTTCCACCATAATTTGCAAATAAATTCTTTAAAAATCTTCTTTAATTCTTTAATTTTAAATTCTTTAAAAGTCTTTTGCAGCCTCCAACAGGTTTTCTTCCAGGATTGCCCTGTATTTAGCTACATCCATCTTCCCATCAACTCTGACCAGCTTCCCTGTCCCTACTGAAGAAAAGCCTCCCCACAGCATGATGCTGTCACCACCATGTTTCACAGTGGGGATGGTGTGTTCAGGGTGAAGAGCAGTGTTACTTTTCCACCACACATAGCGCTTTGCATTTAGGCCAAAAAGTTGAACTTTGGTCTCATCTGACCAGAGCACCTTCTTCCACATGTTTGCTCGTGTCCCCTATATGGCTTGTGTCAAACTGCAAATGGCACTTCTTATGTCTTTCTTTCAGGAATGGTTTTATTCTTGCGACTCTTCCATAAAGGCCAGATTTGTGGAGTGCCCGATTTATAGTTGTCCTATGGACAAATTCTCCCACCTGAGCTTTAGATTTCTGCAGCTCCTCCAGAGTGACCATGGGCCTCTTGGCTGCTTCTCTGACCAATGCTCTCCTTGCTCAATCTGTTAGTTTAGGTGAACAGCCATGTCTTGGTAGGTTTAAAGTTGTAGAATACCTTTTCCATTTTTGGATCATGGATTGAACAGTGCTCCTTGGGATATGTTTTTATAACCTAAACCTGCTTTAAACTTCTCCACAACTTTATCTCTGACCTGTCTGGTGAGTTCCTTGGTCTTCATGATACTGTTTGTTCACTAGTGTTCTCTAACAAACCACTGAGGCCTTCACAGAACAGGTGTATTTATACTGAGATTAAATTATACACAGCTGGACTCTATTAACTAATTAAGTGACTGAAGGCAATTGCTTGCATTGGATTTTATTTAGGGGTATCAGATTACAGGGGGCTGAATACTTTAGCATGTGACACTTTTCAGATTTTTATTTGATTAAAAATTATAATTTTTGTGCGTGCTCTTGGAAATAAATTATTTATGCTATCAACTCTGGATCTGCGCAGTCCTTGTGAATTGGTCCGAATACCCGTATTGTCATTCTACCTCCTACTTGGTGGCACGCAGTGACAGCAGCGATCCTTTATCCTATACTGTTATACTATCCTGCCTATAAGTTGGTTGTGTTATTCAACACAACCCAAAAAGGTGAGAAGCTAATTGTTCTTTTGATAAGTGATAATGCACTACGCACTGCTCTTGCTTTTTGTTTTTGAGTATCCATTCAGTGTCATGCCAGTGTCTTCTTGCTGGGAGTCCTGCACCTCATGTGACCAATAAGAGCCAAGTATTATTGATGGCCCCGGGGTGGACAACCACAGAGTCGCACGGGGGCCCCTTGAAGCTGTAGAGGACAAGCCAAGAGCAGGAGCGGGGAGAGGTAAGTGAATAGGGTCCGTTACTGAACCTCCACTGCTGATTATAAAAAGCAGTGGAGGTCCGTTAGGATCCCCCTAAAGGCATGGGGCCCACCGGGGGATTCTCCAGTACCCCGATGGGCCAGTCCGACCCTGTTTGCAAGCCACTATATAGTTTCCAGTGGTTCTGCGTGCATAGCTGACTGCCCACTATTCCAAACTGAGGTTTCACCTCCTTGTTTGTGAAAATGAGAGCAATGTAAATACCTGGTGTTTTTTGAAGGCTTTGCTGTGTAGAGACTTGTACATGTGTATTTTGTAGATTAGTTTATATGTTTGGTATACATCAGCGATTCCCACAGGGGTGCTATGGAAACCTGCCAGGGATGTGCGACACTCTGGTCCATTTTTCTATGTGCCGCCACACAGTATAATGCTTCTACAGTCACCTATTATAAGCCCCTACATTATAATGTACCCCACAGTATGAATTCCCTCTCCTGGTGCCCCAGTTTAAACTGGGGGAAACTAGAGGGGACATTAAACAGGGGCATCTGGAGGGTAACATTAAACCGTGGGCGTAGTTGGATGGGGACCTAAAACTGGGGGCTGCTGGAGGGAGACATTAAACTGGGGGCAACTAGAGGCAAACATGTCCCCCTCCAGTTGCCCTCAGTTTAATGCCCCCTTCCAACTTGTCCCCAGTTGAATGTCATGCTCTATCTGTCTTCCCCTCCATTGGACCCCACTTTAATGTCTCCCTGCATCTGTCCCTAGTTTAATGTCACCCCTCCATTTTCCCCCATAGTTTAACATAATAAAAACACTGATACTCACCTTTCCTCGGTCCCCTGCTGCTCTGACTGAGGTCTCCCTCTCTGGAGTGTTCAGGGATCATCACATCACGCCTACAGCTCCTGAGGCCGGAGCACACAGAGGGCATTGTGGTAAAGCAGGAGTTGTTTGCGCACGGCTCCTGCTTCTTAATTGTATTTAACTCATCAGTGCCCTTTGGACGCAGATGAGTTGATACTGGGACATACCTCCCGCTGACCGGGACAGTGGGACAGGACCCAGCAACACTTTTATAAAAAGGCTATGAGAACACTTAATATTAATGGGTTTTTTTTTTTGTTTGTTTGTTTTTTTAGAAATAGTGAAAAAAAGTTTAACTGAAGAATATTTCATAGTATTTTCATACAATATAAAAGAAAGTGCATTGTTAATAAACAATAAATGAACTAATAAAGGGCATCCAGATAGAACATACAAGGGTATAGCTAGGGGAAACCTAGCTGAAAAATGCTGCAATCCCTAACTTTTGGTCTGACGATTTCAGTTGAAAAAAACGGACACATTCAGGCTCCGTTCATGTCTGCTATTTTTGTGGTTCATTTTTCCATTATTCTGGTGCTCTGATGGACCGGAAGAACAGATTGCCAAATATAGATGTGAACATAGAATCGGGGTGGTGTCTTGCACTGCATCACTTTCAAGGACATAGAACGGGAGTGAGAACATTTTTTTTTGCTCCTTTTCTCTCCCCTTCCTTGGTAGAGGATTATCAGAATAAGGGTTTACTATTGTTAATGGGGGCACTCTGGGTGAGCATTGTTACTATTGGGAGCACTGTTGGATAGCACCATTTCTATTGGTGTCAATGTGGAGAATATTATTACTATTTGTAGCACTAATATTTTAGGGGGCATTCAGGCAGAGTGCCTTTTCTGGGGCAGAGGGCAACAGTATTCCTGCTGAGGGCATTTTATCAGCAGAGTTTCCTTAACGGGGATGGAATTGCGGGATGGCTGGGGGAGGTGTAAAATTAAAAAAGTAAAAAAAAAAAAAAAATGTACTTACCTGTTACAAGTGTCCATTCAGCCTTGTGACTTTGCCTGAAGTCCTGAGCCTCACATGACCACTGAGACCAATCAGTGTCTCCAAGGGTCGCTGGTAAGGAACTGGTGATGTATGTGAGTGACACTAGGTGCCGGCACAAGATGAATGGCCACATTCAGTTTATGATGAAGGACAAGTGAGTATGCTTTTTTATTTTTTTAACTTTATACCTTCCTCGGCCGCCCCATGGGATCCTCCAATTCCTAGGCAACCCCTTTAAGGCGCAGTGTTACTGTTGGGGTAATCTGCTCGGCACAATGGTTTTAAAAGGGGACCTTGTGGGTGTAAGACTGGCACTGTGTAGTGGTCTGTGATGGCTAATGACAACGATCACTCGGGTAGGAAGAAAGTGTGACTTTACTTTTGCACCACAGTCCCTAAAGGGGTTTTCCAGGCAAAAAATGTTTTTTTTTTTTTTTTTTTTTTTAAAAGGTCTGTTAGTGCTTGTGAAGGATCCGGATTTACCAGGGACCGCACCTGGCCTTACCTGCGATCGCTTCGATTGCCTCACACCCACTTTCCGTGAGTGAGGCGGGTAAACAGAGGATAATACGAGACGGGCCTCCTAAATTTTATATATTTATTAACCCCTAAATGGGTCGATACTAGACACTCAACACATACATGGAATACATGCAGCGGTTAACAAGCAGATACAAGTGAAAACAGCATAACACGGTACATAAAAATAAAAATGGGGATAAAAGAAAGAAAAGAATATATATTACCAACACCAGCTTGTGCAGGTTATCTCTGACTTCCAATGGTTGCCAGGGCACTTTCTTATGGGACGACCAGCAGCAGAGCACCTTAACCGGGTAAAATCGCAGAAGACCATGTGCTGTCTACCTGCTTTGCTTTTGTGTGTTCCCTGCCCCCGCCCAGAGTGATGTCACGGGGGAGGGAAGTTACACCTACAAGCATGGAGCCCCTGAACTCGAAAATCGTTCTGGCTCCTCATCCGGCGACCGTATGGTCTGGTAAGTGGAAGGGGAGAACACGGGGTGAACCCCTCGTCGTATACATACCAAGCATGGCACCTCAAATCCCTTTGGGTAGGGAGTTGGGTGTCTGGACCTGCCTTGGGCTCTCAACGGCTCCATGTTTGGGCTGACCGCGTGCGCCTTTCTATGGGGCACCCACAGAATTTATTGGCGTAACTGTGAGGTGCCCCCCTTTTGAGATATGGGCATAAAACTATGATCTCTCTGATGTATAATTGGTGCCGGACTGTCTGGGGTGGCTGTGTTTTAGCAGGAAATCTCCTGGGGAGCAGTAGGGCACTTGAAAAGGAGTGTTAATTACTCAGAGCAATATAACAAAGGGATGGTAATTAACTCACAACAGGGACATGGCTCAGAGTAACTGAGCTGAGGGGAGGAAGTTGAAACACATGGGCAGAAGGGGGGGGTGGGGGTATAAGGGGTCAGCCAGATACATAATTGTACAGAGATGCATATATGGAAGTCCCCTTAATACTCACAGTGCTATTAATGGGTTAATAAATGCACCCATATACCTTTAGCAGTGTTTTGAGTGATTTCTGGGTGTCTCTGGGAGCTCCTGGTATCTTCTGCATTTGTTAACAGTTCAGCTTCCTGCTATGTAACTTCCTCACTAACTCCCTCTCACCTCAGTCCCCCCTCCCATACACCCCTCCCTCCCATACTCCCCCTCCCTGTCTCTCCTAGCTATCCTGCCCACTACTAGCTCTTCCCAACCTACTCATTCCAACCCCCGACCCCATTATATACTTACCTCTCTTCCTTCTTCCTGCGGGACGACCCATCCTTCTTTTCTGACTGCCGGCGAGCGTCCCAGCGCTGGTCTGTGCTCTGCAGTGATGAGAGGTGTGTGGAGCTGCGCAGTAGAAGTGGATTATCGGCAGCAGAGCACAGATCAGCACTGGCAGTCAGAAAAGAGGGAGAAGCCGTCCCGCAGGAAAAAGGAAAAGAGGTAAGTATGCTGGGGTGGATGCCGGGGGGAGTAGTATTGACATTGACGGAAACGGGGAAATGGAAAGTCACCGGATAACCAGCAAATGTGGTAAATCTATATTTTTGATTAATTTCATTTATCATTTATAATGTCATTTAGAAAGTAGGAGGGTGTTTAGATTAGTGTAGGGATTTCTATTTATCCCAAACAACTCCTTTAAACCATATCAATGAATAATGGTGGATAATGGTAAATGGCAGCTTTTCAACAATGCAACTGTATTAGAAAATACACCATCTGTGTTACATGACCATTTCTTGTACACAGTCCTGCTTATACGCCATTCTGTATATGTGCCAGGCTTTGTCTCTTTACAAGGACCCATGTAGGAATGGCTAGGACAAATATTGGGTCTTTTTAAACTCACTGGTACTATTTGGTACCATCTTTGCTCTGGATACACCACAGTTACATTCTCAAGAGACTTAGGTGGTTATTTACAAGCAGGCAGCTCTGAGGTCTAATTCAGCTGCTGATTGTGCCACATGGGCCTAACAGGATTGAGTGGTCATATAGACCTCTGTACACAGCGTGGCAAATGGGACCCAAACTGACTAAATGGTGTGAAAGCACATCTAGCTGGGGGATGTTCCCTAGGCCAAGTTCAGCAAGGATTTGACCTGTGGGGAAACCTGACTTGCAAATATGATTCCACTCCCCTTTTACAAACAGCAAGGGAACACTGACCTATCTGCAGCAGCAGGAGGCACACTAAGTTGACACCACGCAAAGTGGAAATACACAGCGCCATCCAGCAACAGAAAACTCAAAACAACTATATATATATATATATACACACACACCATATTATTGTGGCCAGGAAAAAGAAAGGTCAACAATCAAGGATGGTCCAAGATTTGTGTGGGCCCTTGGAGGACAGAGCCTCAGTGGGTCCCTTTGCAGTGCAACTCATGAGGTGGCAGTGTATTCCTCTAAAAGGCACTGCAGCAGAATCACTCAAAGTTGGGTAGTTTTCCTCAGGAATTGCTGTAGGTCTTCTGTGGCTTTCAGCCTTTGCATTGCATAGGTTGAAAACCATGGGTGAGACCTGCAGCTAGAATGGACATAGTGTGGGTTTAAAACCGCCGCAGCTGTTGCATGTAGATGAGAATTATAGAAACGTCATCCATAGTGCTGCTATTGTAGATGGCATTAGGTCAGCTCCTGGTGCGTTTGCAGCAGCCAACCTGCTGTGACTACTGCCTGTGTGCAGAGATGTTACTTTATGCTCCTGGGTCCCAATGCAAAATCTGTAAAGGGGCCTCTATTTACCATGTGCTATCTATAATACCAGTGTCGTCTTAAGTTGTAGAGAGGCCTTTGGGCTCCCTCAGGTTCCAGGACCCTGTAGCAATTGTTACCTCTGCACCCCTGTAGCTATGCCCCTGTCTGTGTTTCCACATTGAGTTCATTGCACATATTGTATAATGTACAGTTTTACTTCATAATCATAACTCTAATTCTAAAAACCCCGAAGTGTCATAAAAATAATAAAATGAACATTAAAAATAATATAGTCTAATAACATATAGATATAACAAATCCATACACATAAAAGTCAGGAAGAGCTGCTTCAACCTATAAATCAACTTTGGTGACAGGAACTTTTTCATAATTCTGAGAAGTATACACGGTACACCCAAAAAAATAACATGGAGCTGCTCTCACTTGGTGTCTAAAGGAGAAGCTCATTCTAGCACAGGTAAAGAGAATGGGCATGGCTGTGGTTGGCCACGCTGGACATGTGACCTCTCTGTATAAGAGGCAGGGTCACAGGTCCTGTCGCCATTCCAACTAGTTAGGCTTGGAAGGGAGAGGCTGCAGCTGGAGATAGGGACAGTCAGGGCCTTAGCTAAATTTAATAATTGTTCTTTTTAGGGCAGTGCAGATGGGTAGAGAGAGGAGCCTGATATTGTGAGGGAGAGTTAGCCTAGAAATAATAATGGCCCTTTTCAAGGCAGTGACAGTAAACTGTGTGTGTACCCATACCGTCTCCTAGCATAGTAACAATAACTGCGTGTGTACACATACCGTCTCCTAGCGCAGTTACAATGTGTACCCATACCGTCTCCTAGTGCAGTAACAATAACTGTGTGTGTACCCATACCGTCTCCTTATGCAGTAACAATAACTGCGTGTGTACCCATACCGTCTCCTAGCGCAGTAACAATAACTGTGTGTACCCATACTGTCTCCTAGCGCAGTAACAATAACTGCGTGTGTACCCATACCATCTCCTAGCGCAGTAACAATAACTGCGTGTGTACCCATACCGTCACCTAGCGCAGTAACAATAACTGCGTGTGTACCCATACTGTCTCCTAGCACAGTAACAATAACTGCGTGTGTACCCATACCGTCTCCTAGTGCAGTAACAATAACTGCGTGTGTACCCATACCGTCTCCTTACGCAGTAACAATAACTGCGTGTGTACCCATACCGTCTCCTAGCGCAGTAACAATAACTGCGTGTGTACCCATACCGTCTCCTTACGCAGTAACAATAACTGCGTGTGTACCCATACTGTTTCCTAGTGCAGTAACAATAACTGCGTGTGTACCCATACCGACTCCTAACGCAGTAACAATAACTGCGTGTGTACCCATACCGTCTCCTTACGCAGTAACAATAACTGCGTGTGTACCCATACTGTTTCCTAGTGCAGTAACAATAACTGCGTGTGTACCCATACCGTCTCCTAACGCAGTAACAATAACTGCGTGTGTACCCATACCGTCTCCTTACGCAGTAACAATAACTGCGTGTGTACCCATACTGTTTCCTAGTGCAGTAACAATAACTGCGTGTGTACCCATACCGTCTCCTAGCGCAGTAACAATAACTGCGTGTGTACCCATGCCGTCTCCTTACGCAGTAACAATAACTGCGTGTGTACCCATACCGTCTCCTAGCGCAGTAACAATAACTGTGTGTGTACCCATACAGTCTCCTAGCGCAGTGTGTATCCATACCGTCTCCTAGCACAGTAACAATAACTGTGTGTGTACCCATACCGTCTCCTAGCGCAGTAACAATAACTGTGTGTGTACCCATACCGTCTCCTAGCGCAGTAACAATAACTGCGTGTGTACACATACCGTCTCCTAGCGCAGTAACAATAACTGTGTGTGTACCCATACCGTCTCCTAGCGCAGTAACAATAACTGCGTGTGTACACATACCGTCTCCTAGCGCAGTAACAATAACTGTGTGTGTACCCATACCGTCTCCTACCGCAGTAACAATAACTGTGTGTGTACCCATACTGTCTCCTAGTGCAGTAACAATAACTGCGTGTGTACCCATACCATCTCCTAGCGCAGTAACAATAACTGCGTGTGTACCCATACCGTCGCCTAGCGCAGTAACAATAACTGCGTGTGTACCCATACCGTCTCCTAGTGCAGTAACAATAACTGCGTGTGTACCCATACCGTCTCCTTATGCAGTAACAATAACTGCGTGTGTACCCATACCGTCTCCTAGCGCAGTAACAATAACTGTGTGTGTACCCATACCATCTCCTAGCGCAGTAACAATAACTGCGTGTGTACCCATACCGTCACCTAGCGCAGTAACAATAACTGCGTGTGTACCCATACCGTCTCCTAGTGCAGTAACAATAACTGCGTGTGTACCCATACCGTCTCCTTACGCAGTAACAATAACTGCGTGTGTACCCATACCGTCTCCTAGCGCAGTAACAATAACTGCGTGTGTACCCATACCGTCTCCTTACGCAGTAACAATAACTGCGTGTGTACCCATACCGTCTCCTAGCGCAGTAACAATAACTGCGTGTGTACCCATACCGTCTCCTTACGCAGTAACAATAACTGCGTGTGTACCCATACTGTTTCCTAGTGCAGTAACAATAACTGCGTGTGTACCCATACCGTCTCCTAGCGCAGTAACAATAACTGCGTGTGTACCCATGCCGTCTCCTTACGCAGTAACAATAACTGCGTGTGTACCCATACCGTCTCCTAGCGCAGTAACAATAACTGCGTGTGTACCCATACCGTCTCCTTACGCAGTAACAATAACTGCGTGTGTACCCATACTGTTTCCTAGTGCAGTAACAATAACTGCGTGTGTACCCATACCGTCTCCTAACGCAGTAACAATAACTGTGTGTGTACCCATACCGTCTCCTAGCGCAGTGACAATAACTGCGTGTGTACCCATGCTGTCTCCTTACGCAGTAACAATAACTGCGTGTGTACCCATACCGTCTCCTAGCGCAGTAACAATAACTGTGTGTGTACCCATACAGTCTCCTAGCGCAGTGTGTATCCATACCGTCGCCTAGCGCAGTAACAATAACTACGTGTGTATACCCATACCGTCTCCTAGCGCATGTTGTATTTGTATTTGTATCTGCTTATCTTATCTTTGCTGCTGTAACACACTGAATTTCCCCATTGTGGGACTATTAAAGGACTATTATTATTATTATTATATTATCTTCTAGCGCAGTAACAATAACTGTGTGTGTACCCATACCGTCTCCTAGCGCAGTAACAATAACTGCATGTGTACCCATACCGTCTCCTAGCGCAGTGACAATAACTGCAAGTGTAAAAATGAATTCTGGAGCATTTTGCTTACCAAATAACCCCTAAAATAACAGGTCCTTGCATGAACTCCTCTATTACATAAGTGATGTGTAGGAAGAATAATACTGCTTTGATCTTTCAAGGGAGTGGTTTCATTCTCTCCTTTGCACATAGCCAACTCCATGTCAAGTGAAAGCAATGTGATGTGTGGTTTGAACTGGAAAATTGGCTGAAGATCTTATCTTTTTAAATATATATTTGAAAATATCTGCAGTACCTGTACTGACCACTGAGAAGCACTATTGCACTATTTATCTAAAACGGTATACTGTTAACTAGATTGCATTAAACATTAAAGGGGTTGTCTGAAAAGTTGAAAAACAAGAGAAACAGCAAATTATGTACAGTCATGGCCAAAAGTTTTGAGAATGATACAAATATTAATTTTTACAAAGTCTACTGCTTCAGTTTTTCTAATGGCAATTTGCATATACTCCAGAATGTTATAAAGAGTGATCAGCTTAACAGCAATTACTTGCAAAGTCAATATTTGCCTAGAAAATATGGGTGGGTGTTGATGAGGACAGGGCTGGAGATCAATCTGTCATGATTAAGTAAGAATGACACCACTGGACACTTTAAAAGGAGGCTGGTGCTTGCCATCATTGTTTCTCTTCTGTTAACCATGGTTATCTCTAAAGAAACACGTGCAGTCATCATTGCACTGCACAAAAATGGCCTAACTGGGAAGAGTATTGCAGCTAGAAAGATTGCACCTCAGTCAACAATCTATCGCATCATCAAGAACTTCAAGGAGAGAGGTTCCATTGGTGCCAAAAAGGCTCCAGGGCGCCCAAGAAAGACCAGCAAGCGGCAGGACCGTCCTTAAAAGTGTTTCAGATGCGGGATCGGGCTACCAGCAGTGCAGAGCTTGCTGAGGAATGGCAGCAGGCAGGTGTGAGTGCATCTGCACGCACTGTGAGGCGGAGACTCTTGGAGCAAGGCCTGGTCTCAAGGAGGGCAGCAAAGAAGCCACTTCTCTCCAGAAAAAACATCAGGGACAGACTGATATTCTGCAAAAGGTACAGGGAGTGGACTGCTGAGGACTGGGGTAAAGTCATTTTCTCTGATGAATCCCATTTTCGATTGTTTGGAACATCTGGAAAACAGCTTATTCGGAGAAGAAGAGGTGAGCGCTACCACCAGTCTTGTCTCATGCCAACTGTAAAGCATCCTGAAACCATTCATGTGTGGGGTTGCTTCTCAGCCAAGGGAATCGGCTCTCTCACAGTCTTGCCTAAAAACACAGCCATGAATAAAGAATGGTACCAGAATGTCCTCCAAGAGCAACTTCTCCCAACCGTCCAAGAGCAGTTTTTCGCTCAACAATGCCTTTTCCAGCATGATGGAGCACCTTGCCATAAAGCAAAGGTGATAACTAAATGGCTCAGGGAACAAAACAGAGATTTTGGGTCCATGGGCCTGGAAACTCCCCAGATCTTAATCCCATTGAGAACTTGTGGTCAATCATCAAGAGACGGGTGGACAAACAAAAACCAACAAATTCAGACAAAATTAAAGCATTGATTCTGCAAGAATGGACTGCTATCAGTCAGGATTTGGTCCAGAAGTTGATTGAGAGCATGCCAGGGAGAATTGCAGAGGTCCTGAAGAAGAAGGGTCAACACTGCAAATATTGACTTGCTGAATTAACTCATTCTAACTGTCAATATAAGCTTCTGTTACTCATAATAAGAATGCAATTATATTTCTGTATGTGATAAAAACATCTGACAAACACACATAAAAACCAGAGGGCAGCAGATCATGTGAAGATATAATATTTGTGTCATTCTCAAAACTTTTGGCCATGACTGTATACACATTTATCTCTCCAAGAAACAAAAGCTGACAGTAAAAATAATCCTGACTCCAGAACAGCCAAGCATGCACATTTATTACTGCAGCCAGACTCCATTGGCCTAGAGAAATAACCAATAGCAGATGTTTGTTAGCAATCTGGTTACAGTAAATGCCACACACATTGGATAGATAACAAGTGACAGTCTGCTGTAACAATATCTCAGAGCACCAATGCAAAGGTGTTCAGAAGCAGAGAAGAGCAAGGGCGTGCACCAAGTTATAAGGTTCCAAAAAACATAAAAAATTTATAAATTTGATGTATTGAAAATACATGTATGTATGTATGTATGGAAATAAGCAAGGATAAGTCGGGTAGAAAGGATCAAGTTGTGTTTTTTTTGTTTTTTTTTTTATTGTGTAGTATCCAATAAAACCTTCGTATGAAAGTAGAGGCACACGGAACAGCGTAAATTTCATGGTAATGGTATTCTACGTTGGTTATTGTCATGAGGATGACTCAGTACTTTATTTGTAGTGAAAGGGTTTCATGATTTTGCAGAAGCCTAATTATTATTTAATAAGTTAAAGGGGTTGTCCAAGCAAAACTGGACATTAAATTTATTATTTAAATAGGCCGGGGGCAGTGAAAAAAAAAAATCATACTCCCCTTTCCCTGATGCTCTGGTGCCTCCCAGCGCGATCTGGTGGTCTTGGTCCTGTGTTGGCGTAGGTGGAAGTCCCAGCCACACGTGACCGCTGAGGCCGCTGAAGGGCCTGAGATGTCACTGTCTGTGACATCACGGGTCTTTTCCTGAGGCCGCTGATTGGCCAATCTATGACGTCACAAATGGTGAGCAGTTTCACTTTGAGAACACATTGGATCAGCAGGACCGAACAGCGCAGGGAGGGTGTGTGTGTGTGTGTGTTTTTTTTGTTTTTTTTTTTTCCACCTCCCCCTGACCTACATAAAAATTAACATTTTGCCTGGACAACCTCTTTAAGGACATATTCACATAGCTAATTTTTCATGCATATTTTTGCATGGACTAAACCCCGCTACCTGTATGAAAACTCTGTGTACTTTGATATGAAGATTTGAATGAAGCAAATACATGTGAGAATCTGCAACAGAAATCTCAAGGTCTGTGTTAGATTTATTTTTAATTTCAGCTGAAAAATCTGTTGCGTGTATTCACATGGTGCATTAAAACCTGGATAGAAAAACATTAACATTAGTGAAGAAGATGCAAGGTGACCTAGTGATCTTTGGTCAAATGACGGGAATTACGGCTAAAGCCACCGTGGAGCCCTAATATAAATGTGTTTTACTTGTTAAAACCATGTCAGATACACGCGTTAATTCAGATGTGGTTTTAAAGCTGTACAACTAGACCATGTAAAAGCATCCTTAGGCAGGGGCCACAGACAGTAAGCAAGCTAATGAATTTCTGTTGGAGAAAACAGCCTAAGGCTAAGGAACCACATAGCAAAACACAGCTAAAAAATGCTACAGAAAAAAAAAGACAGCGGAAACGCATCGCATTTTTTTTCTGCAAAATTTTCATTGTGTTTTCACTTCGTTTTTCTCTGCGGATTTTCTGCCCTTATTATACCTATAAGGAAACCACCAGTGTTTCTACAGGTATAATTGACATTCCACAGCGGATTTTTTTCTGCAATGTGTGGATGGGATTTGCCAGAATCTCATTCACTTTGCAGGTACTGTAAAATGCAGCATTTTTTGTTGCATGTTTTGATGCGTTTTTTTGAGCCAAAACCAGGAGTGGATTGAGTAGAGGATAGAAGTATAAGTACTTCCAATATATTGCCCAATGTTTTTGTAGTCATTCTTGGCTTTGGCTAAAAAGAATTAGGAATTACTGCAGTTCTTTCGCAGCTTTCAACCTTTACATTGGAATAACTAAAATGCTGCGGGTGTAAAGGTCACTTTGCATTGTGGCTTTTAGTCAAAGCATGTGAATGAGATTTGTATTAATTTAATCTACGTACTGGTACTGGTAGAGTGAATTGGTTTAGTTGCTGGCAAAGTTACTAGTGGCTATCCCTCTGCAATCCCTTCCTCCTGTCCTCAGCCTTAGGGATTAGCACTTATTGAATTTGCACCTATAGTCCAAGTATCTCATCTGCATAAATGTGTTTCAATTGTCTTTGGCCAAAACATATCTGGGGTAATAATATTTCTAGAATATATTTTTCCTTTTTCTTATGTAGTCAATTCAGTTCTACAAATATTAGAAATATTGAACATATTTTTGCCTTTTATAACTGTTGTTTTTTCACCAGATAATTGTACCCTTCTGACATTAGTTCTCATGTTCTGACACATCTATTGGTAAGGGATTATTTTTTGGCATTCCCAATGGAAAAATGTATTTTTACAAGCTTGATCCAATACATAAATATTCAATTCCATTTACTGGGGTTCTGCGGTCATGTGAAGCTCCAAGCTCAACACTAACAGTAAAATGTGTCATCTGGTTAACTTTTTACAAACTGTGTAGAACTATTAATATCATGATTTATTGTTGTTAGTGGGAAAACCAGACCAGACCCCCAAACACACACAAACCCCACATCAGACCCTCAAGCTAGTTCAGACCCCAGATTAAAGTCGTAAAATTAAAGGGATTTTCCCAAAGTTGCCAAGGGTGGTGTAAATAAATAAATAACATGATACTCAACCAGCCCAGTCATAGATTTGGGTGGAACGTCCTAAAATAAATTCAAAACCTAGACCAGACAAAAGGAAAAATACTCAGCGCTTCCAGGCCCTTCTATACAAAACATCTTGATATTGTCCAGCAGCAGTAAACCCTTGTATACAAGGTCCCGATGGTAGTTCTTAATGGCAGATCTGCTGTCATTGATGCAGTAAGCATCTATGAAGACAGTTAAGAAGGATCCTGTGGTCCTCGATATTGATTTGGTCTACTGTCCACCCCTCTTATTCTTGAAGAAAATATTTTTTGGACATTTTTGTATGTTACACTGCTTTCCAGGCATCCCAAAAGGCAAATCTGACTAGCAACAGCACAATTTGTGAGCATGGAAGGAGATTTATTAAGGCAGTCTTAGCATTCAGCCAATTCTATACTATAACGCCGAATGACTTGCTACTCAGATTTCCTGGGCCACCTAATAGCAAGCCTGCCTAGCTGTGTTAAACTATGGAGGATTTGTCACTGCATAGCTAGGCAGATTTGTCCAGTACAGCTGCACATGGATTTTTACCTAGCTAGCTAACTATTGCATGATATAAGATATTGGGATGGGTCAGTGTGTAAGTAGGGAGATCTGAAATTCTGCAGTCTTGGAATGTTTGGTAGCAACATTCTATAGATATAGTGGCACACGACTGTGTTACATCCTTGTATAGGCCATATTTATTGGCCTGAACACTATGTTGTGAGACAGAACTCCTAACATTATAGTTATCTATGATGCTAGGAGTCCCTGCCTACCAGCCAGGGGCATAGCTATAGGGGGTGCAGAGATACCAGTACCCCAAAAGGTCCCTCTGCCACATAAACTCAGACCAAGAGGTTTTGACCCTCATGAATGGCAGGTTACTACTATAACCATACTGAAAACCCAGTTTCCCATTCACATATAGAGTCATATAAAACTTAACATTTACTAAATACAATATTAGATTTGGAATAGGTGAGCAACATTAAAATTACTAGCAATGTGTCCTAGCCAAAAGAAAAATCTTGTGCTAAACAAAGCTACATAAAGAATTTTATATTTCCTACATATGGGTTAGACAATGAGCATTAGCATTAGTTAGCCAATGAGCGTTCATATCCCGCTACCTTTGAGGACGCCTGTTATAGGCGAAACATGTTGGGGATGGGGATTCAGTTTAGTTTTTTTAATATAGCACTGTGCCTTCAATTTTGTTGCTTTTAATGTATGTGGGTGTACTGCAGATTCACCACATATTATTGAGTTCTATTATACCACATGGGTAGATCACTTACATATAGGAGCTAACTGTAGCTTTTTTCATACTGGATCTATTTTTCAGAAGACTATAAGCAGAGGGCAATGATTATCAAAAATTTAGACTATCATAGAATCTATCTCCTGCATTGATACAGTCGCTCATAATCTATTTATCTTTGTCTAACCCATATGTGGGAAATATAAAATTCTTATGTAACTTTGTTTAGCACTAGAATTTTCTTTTGGCTTGAGGACACATTGCCAGCAAATGTAATGTTGTTCATGTGAATGGGAAACTAGGTTTTTGTTGCCAATAGGCATTTGTGAATCTGCTACATAAAGCTACATTGGAGGTAGGGTCCTCGGTACAAATTTTACACAGGGCCCCAGGAGATTGAGGTTACGCCTCTATTCCCAGAAAAATACTGTTCTGTAGTGATTACATTATGAGATTATTTTTCTCGGAGAGGGGAGGGACTCCTAGCATCATAGATAACTAGGAGTCAGTATCCTCACATAGTGTTCAGGCAGGTAAATACAGTTCACGCATGGACCAAGTTCATATCCAAAAAGACATGCCGCTCTAATACATTGTATGAAGCGATCATTGAATATCAGAACAGCACAGACTTTAGCATAGGCAAATTTGGAATTTAGCTGGGTAAAGCTAGGTAACGGTAAATTAATGTAAATGTGACACCAGATGGACACTGACTCGACGAACTGCTGAACGTCAGTTTTATTGAATGAGCTCTTCTCCATAGAGAGGCACACATACTTAAATGGTACATGAAAATATCTTGGTTCTCTCTGAATGGCCGTTACTCTGCTCAGTGGCTTATATGACTGCCTGATGATGCTTAGCTGACTGGTGGTGCACGCTACTGGTGCTCTATCACTAACAGAAAAAGCACTTCCCTTTGTTATACAGTCATGTTGGCACCCCTGAAAATTTTCCAGAAATTGAAGTATTTCTTCCAGAAACTTATTGCAATTACACGTTTTGTCATACACATGTTTATGTATAGAGGAAAAAAGGCAAATTGGACATAATTTCACACAAAACTTCAAAAATGGGCCAGACAAAAATTTTACCTTTTTAAAATTGGTGGTAAATAACTGTTTCAAGCGTGTGATGCTCAATGAAACTCACCTGCAGCAAGTAACAGGTGTGGGCAATATAAAAATCACACCATATAAAAATGAGTTAACTTCTCCCCATCTCTGCATTGTGTGTCTGTGTGTGCCACACTAAGCATGGAGAACAGAAAGAGGATAAGAGAACTGTCTGTGGACTTGAGAAATTGTGGAAAAATATCAACAATCTTAAGTTTACAAGGTCTATCTTCAGAGGTCTTGATGTTCCCTTGTCCACGGTGTGCAACATAATCAAGACGTTTACAACCCATGGCATGGTAGCTAATCTCTCTGGACGTGGACGGAATAGAAAAATTGATGAAAGGTTGTAACGCAGGATAGTCTGGATGGTGGATAAGCAGCCCCAATCAAGTTCCAAAGAAATTCAATCTGTCCTGCAGGCTCAGGGTGCATCAGTGTCAGTGCCAACTATCCATCGACATTTGAATGAAATGAAATGAAATGAAATGCTATGGCAGGAGACTCAGGAGGACCCCACTGCTGACACAGAAACATAAAAAAGCTAGACTACAGTGTGCCAAAGTGGACATGAGTAAGCCAAAATCCTTCTGGCAAAACATCTTGAGGAAAGATGAGACCAAGATAGAACTTTTTGGTAAAGTACATCATTCTACTGTTTATCCAAAAACGAAATGGGGCCTACAGTCAAGTGTGTAAGACATCATGAAATCTGAAGATTACCAAAGGATTTTGGGTCTTAATGCAGGATCTAGTTTCAGAAAGTTGGTTTTGCGTCCTAGGTCATGGGTCTTCCAGCAGGACAATGACTCCAAACATACTTCCAAAAGCACCCAGAAATGGATGGAAACAAAGCACTGGAGATTTCTTAAGTATCCAGCAATGAGTTTGGATCTGAATCCCAATGAACACTTGTGGATCTTAAAATTGATGTTGGGAGAAAGCACACTTCAAATAAGAGAGACCTGGAGCAGTTTGCAAAAGAGTCGTCGTCCATAATTCCAGTTGTTGATTGCGATTGATTTCAGTTATTTTTTCTAAAGGGTGTGCAACCTAATATTAAGTTGAGGGTGCCAATAATTTTGTCTGGCCCCCATTTTTGGAGTTTAGCGTGAAATTTTATAATTTTTGTCTTTTTTTTTTTTTTTTGTGATGTTTAAATACACACAATGGAAATAAATGGAGATGAACGAATTTTTAAAAAATTCGATTCTGTCGCTTCACCGAATTTTCAGAAACGTTTCGATCCGAATTAATTTGCGGCGAATCGCGTTAAAAAACAGCTATTTTCTGGCTGCAGAGAGCCTGTATAGTGTTGTAGAACACTGTGACTTGCAGTAACACGCATAGGGAGTCTGCTGTGGTAGTGAAACAATACTGTGAGTCAGTACGCAAACCTGCAATGAGCAGCAGTATAATGGCAGTCAGTGCATCAAGGTGTAGTAGGATTGTTACTATTACCCAGGCTGCAAACACCCCAAATGAACCCTATTCTGCTTCAATTCTCTGTATAAATTCCTCCCTATCCTTTCCCTACACTTCTAATGTTCTTTCCCTGAACTTCGATTGAGCAAAATATCAGTTTTCAAGTCTTTTCTACCACTTTCCCTAGCGCCTGCTGACATCTCTCCCTGCACAAAGTACTCTGTAAAATGCCTGAATCCAAGGGTATTTATAGGGCTGTGACATCACAGGGCTGGCTGGCTGCTGATTGGCTGCACGCTTAGCATTGTGGGTGATCCCGCATTCCCAGAGTTTCTTGCCTCATGTCCTAACATGTGCAGCAGCTATTTTAGGGAAAAATGTTTCTTGAAATTCGGATCGAATTCCACTTCGTCAGCTTCGATTCGCTCATTTCTAGAAATAAACATGTGTATAACAAAACGTGTAATTGCAATCATTTTCCGGGAGAGATACTTTAATTTTCTTGAAAAATTTCAGGGATGTCAACACTTACGGCCATGACTGTATGTCCTCTGTTGTGGAACAGACATGCCTTACACTCCCACACTGCTATTTTGGCGCACTATCTATGGCTCTATGCTCCCCCAAGTGTCTGAATGGCAATCAACAGCCATAACTGGCATGTACCCAGAATTGCCATGTTGCATTATTCCCATATGAAATCCATACACAAAACACTTTCAGACCAAACAAACTATGGCTGATCACTTGTAAGGGTTACTGTTCTCCATCATAGGATGGACATTGTATGCATACAGATACATACAGAAACCCCAAGCGGACCCAAAGAACAGAAACCGGGTGTACGTGTGAACCTACAGTAAGTAGTATTATTTATGTATTATTACTTAATCATATTAGTTATATACAGTGTATGTATGTATGTGTGTGTGTATGTGTGTATATATATATATCTACAGTACAGACCAAAAGTTTGGACACACCTTCTCATTCCAAGAGTTTTCTGTATTTTCATGACTATAAAAATTGTAGATTCACACTGAAGGCATTAAAACTATGAATTAACACATGTGGAATTATATACTTATCAAAAAAGTGTGAAACAACTGAAAATATGTCTTATATTCTAGGATCTTCAAAGTATCCACCTTTTGCTTTGATTACTGCTTTGCACACGCTTGGCATTCTCTTGATGAGCTTCAAGAGGTAGTCACCTGAAATGGTTTTCACTTCACAGGTGTGCCCTGTCAGGTTTAATAAGTGGGATTTCTTGCCTTATAAATGGGGTTAAGACCATCAGTTGTGTTGTTCAGAAGTCAGGTGGATACACAGCTGATAGTCCTACTGAATGGAGTTTTAGAATTTGTATTATGGCAAGAAAAAAGCAGCTAAGTAAAGAAAAACGAGTGGCCATCATTACTTTAAGAAATGAAGGTCAGTCAGTCCGAAAAATTGGGAAAACTTTGAAAGTGTCCCCAAGTGCAGTGGCCAAAACCATCAAGCGCTACAAAGAAACTGGCTCACATGAGGACCGCCCCAGGAAAGGAAGACCAAGAGTCACCTCTGCTGCGGAGGATAAGTTCATACGAATCACCAGCCTCAGAAATCGCAGGTTAACAGCAGCTCAGATTAGAGACCAGGTCAATGCCACACAGAGTTCTAGCAGCAGACACATCTCTACAACAACTGTTAAGAGGAGACTGTGTGCAGCAGGCCTTCATGGTAAAATAGCTGCTAGGAAACCACTGCTAAGGACAGGCAACAAGCAGAAGAGACTTGTTTGAGCTAAAGAACACAAGGAATGGACATTAGACCTGTGGAAATCTGTGCTTTGGTCTGATGAGTCCAAATTTGAGATCTTTGGTTCCAACCACCGTGTCTTTGTGCGACGCAGAAAAGGTGAACGAATGGACTCTATATGCCTGGTTCCCACCGTGAAGCATGGAGGAGGAGGTGTGATGGTGTGGGGGTGCTTTGCTGGTGACACTGTTGGGGATTTATTCAAAATTGAAGGAATACTGAACCAGCATGGTTACCACAGCATCTTGCAGCGGCATGCTATTCCATCCGGTTTGCGTTTAGTTGGACCATCATTTATTTTTCAACAGGACAATGACCCCAAACACACCTCCAGACTGTGTAAGGGCTATTTGACCAAGAAGGAGAGTGATGGGGTGCTACGCCAGATGACCTGGCCTCCACAGTCACCAGACCTGAACCCAATCGAGATGGTTTGGGGTGAGCTGGACCGCAGAGTGAAGGCAAAAGGGCCAACAAGTGCTAAGCATCTCTGGGAACTCCTTCAAGACTGTTGGAAGACCATTTCAGGTGACTACCTCTTGAAGCTCATCAAGAGAATGCCAAGAGTGTGCAAAGCAGTAATCAAAGCAAAAGGTGGCTACTTTGAAGAACCTAGAATATAAGTCGTATTTTCAGTTGTTTCACACTTTTTTGTTAAGTATATAATTCCACATGTGTTAATTCATAGTTTTGATGCCTTCAGTGTGAATCTACAATTTTTATAGTCATGAAAATACAGAAAACTCTTGGAATGAGAAGGTGTGTCCTGTACTGTATATCTATATCTCTTTATTGAATGTTTTGTTTATATTTGTTATCAATCTAGCTCAGTGGCATGTGTGTATACAAAGAGGAGGCGGCCAGAGGTGGAATGCTCTCTGCCTGGCAGGAAACATCCAGTTTATGGTTTTATGATGTCTTAGTTGAGCAGACCGAGGAAGGGGTATGGTGACCCTGGACTAAACTCAGAGTTCAGTAGAGACACAGCTCTCCAAGGCAAAGAAAGAAATCCCTCTTTCCCAGATGAAGATAAGTCCTGGATTTCCCACCTCAGGGAGTAAGAGGAGGGGACACCCTGGCAGGGAGGTGTAGCTAAACACAAGCCTTAAGAGACTATGATAACTTACAACTGAGGTCACGTCTGTGGAAGCCAGCTGAGAGAGCTGGGTGTGTCCATTTCCAGCAGAAGATTCCCAAGCTCCTGAGACAAAAGGCTCTTAAGTATTATTCTGTTTTCCTCCAATTTATTTTAAGGCTGTTTGCAATTTTTTGTCATTTTGTTATCTTTTCTTTTATATATAGCACTGACCCCTTTGAGCATTAAATTGTTAAATTTAATGTTACTCTGTGTTGCTCTATGAACCCATTACCTTTTTGAGGTGTGTTTGTGTCTGACTGTTGGAGAGGCGTATGCATATGTGAGCGAGTTTTCCACTGAGCCGAAATCGGTGGTGGCGGCATGTATTTGGGGTGCGTGGACTGTGCTGGGGTGCGATATATGTTCAATTTGCAGCCTGAGAGAAGGGTGAGTGAAAGATTGAGTGAGTGGAGTGAGTTGACCCCTGACAGCCACACCCGCATCACGTGCTAGGACAGCCCATACATGACATTGCTTTTAGTAAATAAAACCCTTGGAGCTTGTTTCACCATAACTTTATTTTTTCATTAATGGAGCTATGTGAGGTCACTTTTTGTTGATCAAGATATAGGTTTTCTGGTACACATCACTTTTTAGTCCTTTTTTTTTTTAAGGCAAAATATGTGACCAAAAGACATGACAAAGGACAAATAACATTATATTATAATACTTCACCATACCATACCATACAAATTCTGTTTTTTTTCACTACTAGCTTATAATATAATTACAATTAAATTGGTCTTCTATTACCTTTTTTGAAAGTTTTAAAACACTTTTTAGCACTTGTTTAAAAAAAAAAAATCAGACCCACAAGTGAACTTTAACATGTGATCACTTCATTACCTGTACTATATACTGCTGTACTTACATGTTGCAGGATGTTGCACATTTTACTAGGCGCCTTTTATGTCCTATATCTTAATATATCCGAAAGATAGAAATCTGTACTTTGTTAGCTCTCCTAACCACCATGGCAATCTGAACCCTGCAATCTTGATCATTGGGGACTGAGGCAGTGAGAGAAAAGGCTCCCACTCCTCTTGCTACTTAGATGCTGTGATTACTATTGATCATTAAAACTAAGGGGTTAAAATTCTGGAATTTCTGACTTTGGCATCAAAGCTGTAACCCAGCAGTAAATTAGAAGGCACAGTTGCTACAATGAAGTGCCATACTTATACAATGCTCAGCGTTAACTATACACTCAATGTGGCTAAGGCTAGGTTCACATCTGCGCTAGTCTCTCTGTTATTTGGGTATGACACGAGACCTGAATGACGGAGAGATGGACCGCTGTTGAAAAATGAAACAGGCAGTAATAAAAGTCCTCCCTGCAGGACTTTTCTCTCCTCCAAAGATTTTCGCAGTTTCTGCGGCGAAGTCTCCAGATGTGAACTTTACCTTATTTGTACAGCAAAGTGTGAGACGAGGTTAATGAAACCACACTTGGCACATATTTTCTGTAGAAAATTCTATTTTACATCAGGGGTATTCCTGGCTTTGCGGTCACGTGAAGGTCTGAGCTAAACACTAACAGTAGGGATGGGGTCTTGTTAAAGTTTTACAGGTTTATTTGTTAGTGGTAAAACCAGACTAGATCCCTAAATGAACTCTGACGCCAGATTGGGCTGTTAGTCACGTGCCATTAGCAAAGAGGTCACTGCTGAGGCCTGTGATTGGATGCAGTGGTCACCTCACATCAGATGAAGCTGTCATTGAAAACAGAGGACCTGGGAGAGGTGAGTATATGTTTTAATTTTTTAACTTTTTGACCCCATTTGCAGCACACACACAAAGCTTTAAAAAAGAAAAAGACTTGGATAACCCCTTGAGAGACAACAACTTGAAGGCATCACTTCCTTTGGTAAATCAGTAAAAAGTGATCTACTCTCCCACACAGTATAATATGCTTCCCAGAGCCCACTCTCCACAGCACAATGCTTCACTGTTGCCCCACACAACCCCCCAGAGCCCATCCCAGTGTAATGCTCCAAAGTGGCCCCACAAACTATAATATACTCCCCAGAGCCCCCCCAGTATAATGCTCCACAGCAGCCCCACACAACTCCCCAGAGCCCCCCCCCCACAGTATAATGCTCTACAGTGGGTCCCCTCAGTATAATATGCTCTTCACAGTGCCCCCCCAGTATAATGCTTCACAGTGGTCCCACACAGTATAATATATGCTCCCTAAAGGCCCCTCCAGTATAAATCTCCACAGTGCCCCACATAGTATAACGTGCTTCCCAGAGGCCCCTCCAGTATAATGCTTCACAATGGCCCCACACAATATAATATGCTTCCCAAAGCCCCCCAGTACAAAGCTCTACAATGGCCCTACACAGAATAATATACTCCCGAGAGGCCACCGTCCCCCAGTATAAAATGCTCCCAAGAGCCTTAAGCTACTTCAGCTCAGTTTCAGTACTATTATTCTACTTTTGAGGTCTCTTCAGACCGCATAGTGGAATAAGTGGCGGCCCAGGGGAGGTGACCAAAAATGATAAAAGTTATACTCTCCACTCTTCACCTCTCCTGAGCATCCACGCTGCATTTGGCTGTCTCCAACCTCCTTTTCAGGCTTGCCTCTGACGTCACGTGTTACGGGAGTCACCACTGAAGTCTGTGATTGGGCCTCAGCAGTCACATGGGGAGCGCTGACGTTATGACGTCAGCCACAGGCTGGAAATTGCCAGAAGATAATGCTGGGGACCGCCGGACATCCAGGAGAGGTGAGTATAAGTATTTATTTTTACTCACCTCCCAGGCAGGCTTCTACTGAAAAGGGGAGTGTACATACGGCATGTACATACATCACATAACATTGGGCCTCTTTCCGTTAGCGTTGTGGCTGGGCCAGTTAGACTCTGGTGATGTCACAGTGTTCACAGTGATCCTTTTGTGTGTGCATTATCCCTGTAGTTAAACGTCCTAGTGTGCATTACTGTATTCCCGTACTGTGACATAACTTTGTATATTATCTCTGTACTGTGATATCATTATGTATATTATCTGTGTTTCTATACTATCTCTGTACTGTGACATCACAGTATATATTATCTATGTACTATGACATCACCACATATATTATTCCTGTTTTGTGATATCACTGTGTGTAATACCTGTACTGTAATATGTGGCCTTTTACTATGTGGCCCCATGGTTACTTGTTGTGCCCTATCCTTATCTGTCACTGAGAAGTCTGAGATCAGAGACTCAGAGTCTTTTAACCCTTTGGAAAGTCTAGTTACTTATATAAATCAGTAAAAGGTGGCTGTCTGCCAGCTCTAGATCTTGATCCTTGATAATAAGTAATGTACTGTACTCCTTCATGTGTGTGTTGACTGTAGTTAAGGTGCAACTACACCTTCCTTAGTGTTTCCATGGGTGGTGGGAGCTGTCCTCACATGAGTGTGTGTCATGTTGTACATGCCTCTGTGTTTGCTCTTCTGGGCGGGATCCTGCCTCCTCCTCTGACAGACTTCCTACTGCAGAGTGCTTGTTGGAGACTGTCGGAGAAGCTGCTCAGAAGAAACACAGCCCTGCTGCCTGCACCGATTATCTGCAGGTAGATATATTTATTAACCATCTCTTATTTTCTATAGGTATGTGTACCCTATCTTATCTGCTGACCTGGCTCACAAACATTGGCCACTAATATCATTATCACTACTTGCCCTGGACGTCTTGTTTTACGTGCCCAGCTGTGCGACTCTTGTAGAAACCCAGCACCTCTGTATACTCAGGCCATAGACACAGTGAAAAGTCACCATGCCATGAACAGGTCCATATCCAATCTTTATCTGAAATAATTCCTGTTGTATTACAGAGTATTCGACTGTAAAGCTTTGTATTACCTCTAAATGAGGAATCCAAACACAATTGTAACCTCTGGGGACTGTCGTGGACATTGGGTTGTGGGAGATGGGCACAAATATAGGGAGATTATTGTCCTTGTATAAAGATAACCCTTTAATATCGCCCCTGGAAGTCTTTAGAGCTGAGATATAGAAAGCAAAGTGTCCTGGCTCCAGGGCTAGGCCATCTCCCCCGCTATATCTGTACTCACACTCAGACCTTCTACGGGTTAGCAGGTGGCACTCTCAATCTCCCTCTGTGACACATTCACTCACCCGCTCCCTAAGGCATCTGTTACCAGGTTGTGACATATTAGCAGCACATATATCTGCACTTTTAGTTTGCACACACCCATATGCATTTAGGATTAGGGACTAAGTAACGTGTGAGTGTTAGGCGTAGTATCCCTAAGGCTGTAGGCCTTACAAACTGTAAATGTTGCCACTTTGGTCTGGTACATGTCAAAATGTGATAAGTGCAGAAAATGCTGTATTAGTTGCATGTCCCATACCTATACCTTTTCAAGCGTAGGTCTACATATGAGTGTATGTTGGGTAAACATTGCCCATACAGCAGTTATACCATCTATGCTGGGATAGTGCTCTGTGTTCTACTGATGAAGTCACAGGACAACAGTGCAGACGTTTCTTTGCTGCTATCCTGCTCTATTATTGGCACACTCTTGCTCCTAAATGGATTGATTCCAGTAATAGAAGTATTACTGGAATTTAGGCAAGGCTAGTTCATTTAAACCTATTATGTTGTATACAAAAAAACAAAGCAAAACTGACCAGTGAAAAAAAAAAACTAAAAGAAAACTCCACTGTTACTGTTTCATCATTTCCTGGATTCTCTGGGTCTGAGCTCTTCTTGGTTCAGCAATGACCTGTCAACATGGACATGTTGACAGATGATATGTCAAAACCACCGAGATCACCACTGCAGTCATTGATTGGCTAACAGCGGTCACCTCTAGAGCAAAAAGAGCAGACAACTGGAAAGCTTCATAATGGGAGATGTGGGGGATCGGTAAGGTGAGTATTACTACTTTTATAACTCTAAAGCTATATTCACGTAACAGTGAATAATGGGCATGTGACAATTGTAATGGACTGTCAAAATATAGGTCCTGGCCTATTTTTGTCCGTTTTCACTGATCCCTCCATCCACTGTAATGTATCCGTGAAAATGAGTGGCCCTTGTGTGCAAGATGGCTGTGACAAAAATTGACGTTTTTCACCTCAGTCAGGACCATAGTGGAGACACTGATCCTCTATTATCGATTTGTTTCTGCTCCCATAACAGCATTTCCCGTAAGAGACATAAACCCCTTTTACATTGGACCAATGATAGGGAATAGATATATAACTGGCTTTTGTGTATGTGCTGGTGATCATGCTTGTTTGTTGGTTGATAGATTTGTATTATGCCATAAAAATTCATTGTTTGTCAGTAGCACATCGCCCTTGGTATACGGAGATGCTCTGCCATCAAGCTATGGAATTGTATTGGGGGTGGGGGGGGGCGAACGATGGCTTGACCTGTATATAAAGCTGATCGGTGCTCATCCGCTTCTGCATCAGCTTTTAAAGTAGGGCCTTTATATTAGGTATGTTCAAGCTTCTTTATATGAAGTCTAAGGGTTGTTACTTTATGGAAGTATAAGGGATCCACTATATAGGACCCTTTTTTAGCCAGATGGAGAGAACTCCTATGTGACATTGCAATGTTCAGTCACATAATGACTACAAGTAGTCCTACGGTTATCACTAAAGTAGGAGATGTAGCCTGAACAGGGCTATATCTAGTCATGCAGGTCTTTCTAGACTCCTCCGTACCAGTCATTATGAAGCATTCTGGAACATTTATGCTGCCATCAAGCACTGTACAAATATCCTTATACCACCTTTATGTTACCTGGTTGGTTGAAATTAGCACAGGAATTACAGAAATTGCCCATGTATATTACTATAATCTGAAGAAAAGCCTTCTACAGAGTTTTACTACCATCATAACGTAATAACAGATGGCGGTGCATAGGTTAAACATGCGCGACTTTCTTTACAGCTCTGTTTATTGCTACTAATGCAAATAGTGTGTTTCCAGGGCTAGGAGCATAAAATGGTGGCATTGTGACATCAGAGGAGGGTTTTCCTGAGCAGGAGGAAAGTCCTGTTTGAGCCAAATGTTAATGTTTTTGATGTTACTTTTTTTCCCCTGCAATCTTTTAAATATAGTCGGGCGGCTGGGGCCTGACAGAGTAAGCATTATTCTAGTTGATGACGGCTATTTTCCTGCGGCTGTCTGGCCAGGTCACTGAATGTAGCTGAATGAGTTGGTGGGTTCCAGTTATGGCAGGTATGGAGTTGCATCCAGACTGCAGAGTGTATCGACTGTACAAGACACAACCCTTAACACTATCATTGCCACTTCAGATTTTACAATGCTGTAAATGGCTTTGAATAGGAACGTGCAGAATTTTAGCTGGTTAGAGGTGACCACAGTGGAGTCCTACCTCAGAGATGATATCAGAAATTACTACAGGCTACTGTGGTCAGTGTAGAGTTCCACTTCCTTTGCTTAAGGCTTGGTTCACATCTACATTATCCTTTTCACATTTCAGTTCTGTCATAGGAACAGAAACCCAAAAATGATAGCCAGATATGTCACAGAACATTAACCAATGGCGACCAATAGACTCCATTGACTTATAATGGGGTTCATTTGGTTGCATCATGATGTTCATCATTTTACCAGAGACAATAGCACTGCATACTGTGTGTGATTTTTGCTAACAAGTATAATGGAATCAATGATGGAAGTTGTGACTTAATCTAACATATGCATAATGCAGCTTCTGGCACATACATGGAGAAGTAAAACCAAGGGTTTCCATAAGTATTAGCTGTATGTCAGCCAAACCTGCTGAATCGCCATCTAATGTGTAGCAGGCCTTCCTATACTCCCACAATGGCAGATGTAGGGGGTTTAGATTACTGATGTTTTTCTCCTCCAGGAGATAAGCTGCCCGAGGTGTCTGGCAACAACTGGTATTTCATATGTATGGCCAGCCTTAGGTATGTCATATTGGTTCCCAGCATGTCTTGTGATCCTGATTGGAATTATGGGGCCAAAATGTCATTTTATGGGAATTTTCAATCTGTTGCTCATTTAACACCAACATACTCTGTAGCATTGTACACAGATTGTCAAAACTCTCAGCCCCTGTCCATAAGGGGGCTCACTGTCTATGTGGACATAGTAGAACCTCTGTATATCTTAAGGAAATGGCTTATAATGTTTGATCTCTCTACTGTAAAACTATAAGTAACTAAGCTGGGCTTTGGAAGTAGATTAAAAATGGAATTGGAACAAAGGTTGTATGCTAATAGACTGGAGGGAGAAAGCTGGAGGTTAGAGTATATGATCAGTCCTGTGAGCTTTTCACTGGCATTTCAGTGAAGGTCTTGTCTGTGGTTTCCTCACCATGCCGGTAGGATGCAGTTGACAGTGACGTGTTGTGAAAGGGAGAATGAAGTAGCCAGAAATATCAGATAGAAGTGTAGATAAGTTTCAGAGATTGGGTCTTCTAGCCACATAGAGAAGTGAGTGTCTTGTTCCCACCCAGAGGACATTAGTAAATAGTGTCCTAGTGACAAATGTGGTCCAGCCTGCCATTGACATGGGTTTGTGACTCTTTCCCATTCATTGCCCCATGTAAATGTTTAATGATAAAATTCTTATTTCTTTGGTTGCATTTTTTTAAGTTGGCGCAAACATTATTATTTGACAGCTATGCATTGCCACATATAAACAGGAAATGTACTGCCTACAATAATGTGATGTGTAGGAGAGGACAAGGGAATGAATGATTGTTGACAAGAACTGGCTCACGATTTTTGCCACATGAAAGTAATCATTATACTTCCTATTTCTGTCAGTGTGAACGGACCCTTAGTGTCCCTAAGAGGCAGCAAGGTAACATGCTCATGTACAGGGTTGGACTGGCCCATCGTGGTACCGATGAATCCCCTGGTGGGCGCTGTGCCTTTAGGGGGCCCTAATGGACCCCCATTACTTTTTTAAATACTTACCTGCTCTCCGGCGCCTCCTGCTTCTTCCTGCTCCAGGCGCACATGACGTCACATCAGTGTGCAAGGAGCAAGAAGGAGCGGGACCATGGAGCAGACAGGTGAGTACTGACCTAATGCTGCCATGGGGGGGACCAGTGGAAATAGTGAAGGGGCCATACAGTCACCTATACTGTATATGGACCTTTGATGGGACATTATATTGTGGAGGGGCAGTGATGGAGGCCAATATCCTGGGGGACATCCAGGATAACATATTTTATTTATTTATTTTTTTTTAATTAGGCCGGGGCAGGTGAATAAAAAAACAAACCCAAAACTTACACTCCTGACCCCATTGTTTCACAGCGCAGTTCAGTCCTGCAGCTCTGTTGTTTTCTTCCCACTGAATGTGACTACCTGTGCCAGTGAAGGCTTCCAGCTAAAGAAAACAGTGGAGCTGCAGGACTTGACTGCTCTGGGAAGACCCCAGAGCAGCGGGGACAGGTGAGTATGTTGTTTTTTTGTTTTGTTTTTTTTTTGGGGGGGGGGGTCTTTCATCTCCCCCCGGACTAATTATAAAAAAATTAATTAATTAATTAAAAATAAGTTGGACAACCTCACTAAAGTGTAGCGCAATAGGGGGGTGTATTAAAGGGGTTGTTCAGGCATAATTTTTTATGGTTTATCCTCAGGATAGGCCCTAAATACCTGATCTGAAGGGGGCCGATACCCGGCCCCCGAACCAATCAGCAGTATAGAGCAACTGCTGACGCCCGTCCTGTACACAATATGGGGCCAGATGCAAAAAGCTCTGTCCACTGTATAGAATGGGTGCTGGAAGTGGCTCCGTACAGCTGATGGGGCCGTGTGTCAGCCCCCTAGTGATCACGTATTTATGGCCTATCCTGAGGATAGGCCATAAAAAAGTTAACCTTAGACAGCCCCTTAAATATGCCCCACACAGTTTAATGCCCCCCCCACAGGATGTTAGCCCCCATCAGTGCCCCCACACAATATAATGACCCCATCACTGTTCCTCATACAGTATGGGTGGTCAGTGAAGAGGCCACTGTATATGGAGGCCATAAAAAAAGTTGGCCCAGACAACCCCTTTAAAGAGGTTGTCCATAAATTGGAGCGACCACTGTGGTGGCCAGGGAGGTGTAAAAATTATAAAAAAATAAATAAATAAAAAGAATACTCACCTGTGTCTGTTCGGTCTCATTGCGGCGCCTCATTTCTGGAAATCCTGTACCTAATTGGTCTCTGTGATCACATGAGGTGCAGGACTCCTAGCAAGAAGGCGCCGGCACGAGACTGAATGGACACAGGCAGCGGACAACGGAGCACCAGGGACAGGTGAGTATGCTTTTTTATTTTTTATTATTTTACACCTCCTGCATGCCACATGGTTTGCTCCAATTCCTGGACAACCTCTTTGAAGGGTTTATCCATCTTTCTAATATTGATTGTCCTTGGGATAGGCCATCAATATTACATCCTCGCGGGTCCAACAGCCAGGACCTCTGCAGATCAGCTTTTCCAGGACAATGTGGCTACAGGTTATGGTAACAATTTCAGGAGCCACGCTGTTCACTTGCCATACAGGGTGTAGCAGTGGTATTAGGTAGTGCAATGGTGCACATTGTATGGCGGGTGGGCAGCATGGCTCCTGACATGTTATTTCCTTTAGCCGCCCTGTTTCGGTACAGCTGATCTGCAGGGGTCCCAGTCCCAGTCCGACACTGCTTATGTATTTCGCTGATAGGGATTCTGCAGTGTGCCCCAGCCTTCAATGGATACATAAAAGGTTGCATATACTTTACATGCACTGTTAAGGTGGGTTCACACAATGCATTTTTTTTTTTTAAATACCTTTGCATTTTTGATGCCGCTTTTTACTATTGGATTCAGCAGGAAGGAGAAGTACAAAGCCTTTCTTCATATTACCAATTATGAATCCTTTTCTGACTTGAATTCAAAGTCTTGAAGTGGGTTCTAGTTCAGATTTTTTTGAAAATATAGTAGAATTTGGACAAATCCACCTAGTGTATGGGGTATCTCGTGAGTCCTAGAGTTAAGATTTGGAATGTAAATACTCTGTTTAAGATCACCTTTGTCGTCTGACAGATTTTGTTCTCTAAATCCTGAACATAAAATGTGTTTGGCTCCCAGCCATGTTCAGGGAAATACCAGTAATTCCAGCTTCTCCTGTCCAGGCATATATATCTGTGAATGAAGGCAGACATCTTGTGGATGTGCCCACCAGGAGCTCCTTAGAATTAGTACTTTATTAAAACACCTAATGTATTATTGGCATTATAAATACTGTAATGAAACTGAAATAGGAAATATTACATAAATGCGCACCACCAGTACCCATTACCCACTGGAATCATTGAAGGTGAGTATCTATAAACTTGGTTTATTTTGCACCTATGACATAACGTTAATATAGGAAGCGCCTATGTAGTTAATGTAGTAGGTGTTATAGTAGTTAGGTGAAGTTGTAGTGGTAAATACACTAAAATGTTGTACATTAGGAAAGTATAGATCATGTAATGTGGTGTATTGCTCTTCTTGGGTCATATGTAATGTACCATCGGGCAGTCAATGGGATATGAAAGATACGCAAGCAAATATTTTTAAGGAACTGCATTACCTACAGTGTCCTAGCATTAGAAATGAGAGAATCGATTCTGCAGCAACTGAATTCTTTACAAATATCCTCTAAATTGTCAATGTTTGGTAAATCTGAAACTTTTGGGATTTTTCCAATATGAATCGCTGTGATTTTACCCATTTTATTGGTCAGAATAAGACAGGGAAGAAAAATCACATGAGTTCAGATGGTGGCCTGACTGGCTTCCCCATAATGCCTTGCAGACAGCACTCCCATTCAAGCAAGACTATAGGTGTGAATCACTGATGACTCAATGGATTCTTAGTGCTGTCTTCATGTTAAAGAGCTTAAAAGGAGTTGGATATGGTCGCAGGAGACCTCCGAGTGTCATACACAACTTTTCAGGGCAGTCAGGTATTTTTGATTTGACCAAATTCATTCAGACTGAATAAATCAGATCGCCAACTCAATCAAATTGGACAGAAATTTTGCTCCCCTCTACCTAGAATTTTTTTTGCTATAATAATTTTACTGATGAGGGTATTTTTGGAGAATCTCCAGTAGTTCTAAAATATTCCATTGTACATATAGCTATGTGTTAAACAAGTACACATCATGTGTATACGTTCACCAATTTTACAGACATAGGTTTTGATGAACTGTGTTTTGTCAGCAGTTTGTGGCTGATTTATTAAAACTGTCCTAATTTAGATAGCTTAGAAATAAAGCAGATACTCCAACTTTGTAATGTCTCATGCTGAAGGATACATTTTATCTTTCCCTTTGCCTATATGCCATAATTCCCTATACCTCATTTTTGGCTTACTTTAAAACCATTTTTTGTGAGGGACAAAGTGTGGCTAAAACTCTTAAAGGGGATTTCCATGACTTTTCATAGTGCAGGCCCTATCTTCATTGCACCATCCCCTGAAAAGTGCAATAGGTGTGGTGTAGAGGACTACAGCTGTGACAAATTGCTACTTCTTTCATCCTCTCCATACTCTTCCATTGGGTTGCTGAAAGCTGATCAGTGGGGGTGCTGGGAGTTGGAGCTCAACAGTATGATATTGATGACCCTTATCCTAAAGAAAGGCCATAAATATAAAAATCCCTGAAAAAAATGTGGACAGCATGGAGGCTCAGTGGTTGGCACTGTTGCCTTGCAGTGCTGGAGTTCAGCCATGGATAACATGTTATCCCCATGTTTACGTGAGTGTCCTCCTGGTACTCTGGTTTCCTCCCACACTCCAATGACATACTATTAGGGAATTTAGATTGCAAGCCCTACTTGGGACAGTGACTGACAATGTCTGTAAAGTGATGTGGAATATGTTGGCACTAAATAAGTAAAATAAACCCCTAGTGTGATGTACAACATGTGTGCCAGGATTATTACTACATTTCCTCTCATTGTCTGTGTTGATGATATCTGCCGGTCATCAGAAGTAGTATTTAACTCCCGAAACCCCATTTTGAATACCAGGTCAGTCCTCCATCTTGTAGATACCCCTGTTTAAAATGAACTAGCGGTAACTCTGAGGACAATATTGCATGTTTAGGAATGAATTTACGTCACACACAAAAAATGACAGACATGAGATATTAGACATTCACAGCTTTGGGTTACAACTTATTTTATTGCCAATGTGTCCCTCCTGAGGTTGTGATAGTTGTGCTGAAGTCACTTGTGTGTGTGTGTGTGTGTGTGTGTGTGTGTGTGTGTGTGTGTGTGTTAAGAAAGATTTCCTTTCTATAAGCAGAGAGAAGTGTCATAGTAGCTGGTTGTAGTATATCGTATGTAGATGTGGTTTATTTCATTATCCATAATGCATATTTATCCCTGATTCCGTGACATGTATACGAGGGGACCAACATAATTGCAATGGTATATTGTCAAACTGCAAGACACCTACATAGCCAAACAAACAAGATACATGAAACAATAGGAAATTGGCCATCTTTATTTAACACACATTGAACACATATTTGTGATTATATAATGTAGGCCAGCAGATGCATAAGGCTCTGTTCACATTTCTTTCAGAGGCTTTGATTGCAGCCCCTGTTGGAAGTTCCATCATATTTGCCAGGAAAAACAGTACAACATTCTGCGCTATTCTTACCATTGAAACAGACAATAGAACAGAACCACAACGGAACTTTATATGTCAATGACATTCCCAATCACCATGTTACTCGTGTAAATACCAATAAATACACAATTTTTTTTCAATAAAATGAAATTATATTTTTAATGCTTCCAACATACTTTAAAAAAAAAAAAAAAGCTTTAAAAATGCCAGAATACTTGTGGTGTGTTTTTTTTTTTTTTTTTTGGGTGTATGATCATTTTTTTTTCTTTGCTGTTTTTGTGCACATATACCTTTTTTCTGGCATTTTTCCCCTGTAAAAAGGTCTATAGGAAAACTCCTGAATATAATGCCAACACAGAGCATGCCGCAAAAGATACTAGGGGCCCCACATTGCGGAAAAGCTTTTTTTGTTTCAGATTTTGCTGTGGGTTTTTTGAGCCAAAGCCAAGAGAGGCAAATATAAAGGAAGCTCTTATACCTCTCCCCTCCTGTCTTCGGCTAAAAAAAAAAAAACAACTAAAAACAAAAAAAAACTGCTTTTCCGGCAATGTAAAAAAAAAAAAAAAAAAACATCATTACAAAAATAAACAAAGTATGTAGGGCTTTCAATAAATTTCCTGCTAACTAATCTGTAACATATGGACACTGCTTTTTCTTTCTGTAAAAACGCAGTGGAAAAACACACCCAAATATGCTCAAATAATGATATACATTCAGCCTAAAGCAGCTGAGTGGTCATACACATTAGATGAACGAAATTTACAGGTTCATCCAGCCCACCCTGTAAGGTATATGGTAGCGTCCCAACTCTCTACCGACTGGAAATAATGGTCCAGCATGTTAGATGACCAGTTTGTAATGGCCAAAATGCTTTAGGCCCGGGTGGTGCCATCTGCCATGAACCTTCACTGATATTTGTTCACAGTCATCCTACTCCTGCTAAGTGCATGGCCACAATAAGTGTAGTTTGTTGTGCCATTTTTTCAGTGAAATCCATCATTAGTCATGAGATTAATGTGAACCGAGCCTTAGGCTCTACATATTGCAAATATACAAAATATTTACTGCACAGGCCAAAATAAAGGATTGTATAGTGAAATAAGGCTGTGTTCACATGGAGTTTTTTGGCAGCGGATTTTGATGCTGAATCCGCTTCAAAATACTTCTGAAAAAATGCTTCCCATTCATTTCAATGGGAGTCAGTAGCGTTTTTTTTCCTCTAGTGTTTTTTGTCCGCAAATGGAAAAAAAAAGCCACATGACCTATCTTCAGGCGGATTCCGCCCGCGGTGTCCGCGGCTTGAGACTCCCTCCTAATTAGGCCCATTCATCCGGGCCTAATCAGGAGTGGGATGCCGCGGCGAAATGCTGATGCACTGCAACGGCATCCCGTTGCGGCAGACTGCGGCGAAAATTCCGGCGACTGAAAATTATTTTCATTTTCCGCCGTGTGAACACACCCTAAAATTTCATGTTTAGAAGTAAACATAAAGTCCTCTCTCCACTCCTACCCCACAATTGGCCCAACCCTTAGAATTTGTGCCCAGCGCTTGGTTCGCTCTCATTCACTCCCCGCTTGACTCTATATGCTACCCCCTTTTGGGCAACCCTAAGTTTCCTTCTGGTGTCTCTGATAGAGTGTTCCGCAACTGGCATCGCCATGGTTTCTTTAGGGTGGGTCATCTCCGGAACGATTTAGGATGGTGAGTGCGCCCAGGGGTTTCCCCCTCCAGCGATCTTCCTCCCCTGGACGCATAGCGTGGATTGCAGATCCACCACTTTGTACGATCTCTCCCCCCACTATGGAATTCAGAACCAAGTATACATCTCTAGAACGGCTGTGTGTGGGTACCGGACCCTTGCACTCCTTAGCTATTATTTACAAACTCTTGATAGAACACCCGCCTGATGCTGTCCCTCACTTCATATTGAAATGGGAGACTGACCTTAACCTGTCTCTCACACCTGCCCAAAGAGAGCGCATATTCCGTCTCACATACGAATCATTGATCAGTTCTCGCTATCAGGAGGACAGTTTTAAACTCATGTCCTGGTGATATCGTGTCCCCTCGAGATTGCATTCTCTTATCCCACAGGTCCCATCAATGTGCTGGAGGTGTTGGGTGGGAGGGCACCATGTTACACATTTTTTGGTCTTGTAGCGCTCTATCCCCCTTCTGGGACGGGGTTAAGAGGATTATTTCTCAAGTAACTGAGACTTTCCTCCATTTGGGCCCTGCTCTGTTCCTCCTCCATCATTGCGAGTTCCCGATGCATATCTATAAGCGCTCCCTGCTTTGATTTTTAGTCCTCGCAGCTTGAGCGTGTATCCTGCAATTTTGGAAGCAAACTGAACTTCCCCCTCTCTCCCTTTGGGTTTTGAAGGTCAATGAGATTATGCGTATGTAGAACCTCACTTCTTTCCTGCATGACACTGTTCAAACTTTTAACAAGACCTGGTTCTACTGGATGGAATTCCAATGTACCAGTGAATATCAGACGCTTCTCGGGCCTGTGCCTCCCCCGTAGACTTACAGTGGGATGCTCTGGCTTCTATAGCTAACTGATGGGTTACTTATTCCGGACTATTCTTGACCCTCTGGCCTCGTTCCCTGTGAGTTTTACTACTCTTTTTGAGGAAGAATTTTTGATTGCTTACACCCCTGGGGTCCTCCCCTGGACCCGGATACTGTTGCTGTATAGTCCCCATCCCCCCCTTCCACAAATTTTTTTTTTTTCTCTTCTCTTCCTCTTCTCTTCCCTCGTGTTGTGTGTCTGTTTTTGTCGCCTCGCCCCCCCTTCCCTTCCTCTTTTTTTTTTTTTCTTCCCCCCTCTTCTTGTCCTTTGGCCTCTACTCGAGGATCTCCCCACTATTAACAGTATAGAATGTTACTGCTGTCATTGTAGTTATATGTTTTCACCGTATTTTCTGTACTTTATGTCTTTTTGAAAATCAATAAACTTTGAATTGGAAAAAAAAAAGAAGTAAACATAAATACTGTAGTTGTCGAATCAGTTAAGACATAGTTTGTAAAGCTTCTGAGGTCAGCGTCAATTTCTTGTATTTCTAGTCCATCAGGTGTGCCTTATAGTTGTAGTAGCATTTTACATAGATACCATTGTTGGAAGACTTATATGACCTCATACCTTGTAACAGGTAGAAGAACAAAATAGCAAAAATCTGGTGTAGATTGCGTGTTGAAACTGATCAGATACTTGCCCTTCGATTCCAGTTCACTCCTTAGCCTGCATTCAGGGCAGGTCTTAGAAATAGAAGTGTTACTGTGAATGAATGGAAAATCAATGCAACTAAACATCCTAGAAATCCACAATGTGGTGCTTTACCACGTTACATATTTGTGAATATTGTCTAGAACACTATGGACATGGACACACTATTCTGTAATATCCTCTTTTACTGAGTTGACTCAATACATTTCAGATGCAGGAAAATGCTGGTGGCCAGTGTTAATAATTTCTGAGGTATTTATAACATGGGTAAACTGGATTATAGCTCTTTACCTATTTGTGTAGGTTGACATTAATCATTAAAGGGGTTTTCCCATGAAAGCAAATTATTCCCTAGGGTAGCTTGCTGATCAGTGGGAGTCCAACCGCTCAGCCCCTCACTGATAAGGAGAATGCGGGACTTTCCACTCCCGTTCTGGATGGAGCAGCGGTCGGACAATGTGTGCACCTCTCCATTCATTTCAGTGGGATCGCCGGAGATAGCTGAGCACTGTACTTCAGCTATCTCTAATGCTTCCATTGAATAAATGGATGGTACTGCCCAGACACCATCCTGTTCAGTGGGGGTCTGAGCGGTCCACAATGCTACCACAATGTAACAACACAGTTTCTTGCAACCTGATCTCATCCTTGATTCCTGTGAATGTGGAACTCAGGATGTTGAGTCTGTCTAAGCATTATTTAGGACCTAAATTTTAGGTAAATGGGGATTGTGAATCAGTTTCATGTATGTGCCAAAAGTTATCCTGGCACATACATTGGTTGTAAAGAACCTGAGACCTAAAGATGGCCATACACCGTAAATAGCTGATGGCTCATGAAGCCAACAGCCGTCCCTCCTGACCTTCCCATACACATGCACATATAGTTCATCCAAGCATGCATGTGTTTTTAATGGGGAGAGGGGAAATAATTCAACATTCCTGATCCCTATCTCTCCCAGAATATGACAAATGAGTATCTAATACACATGCAGAGTTATTGCCATTATAGTATCTATGGCTATCCATGTGATATGTCATAAATAATATGTCTGTGTCTGCAAGTGAATGGAGAGAGTTCGCACATGCACACATTTCTTGCTCCATTCACTTGTAGGGTGGTTAGGGAAATGGCCGAATTTCCCAAAGGGCCCCGTTCACGAGATAGATGCAGGTCCCAAAAGTGGAGCCCACATGTATCAAGTAATTATGGCATATGTTCTTTATGTATGAGAAGGGAATACTCCTTTATCTGCTGGCCAAATGCTTGTTTGGCTGAGAATCCAAAATGCTTTGAAAACCATGTGTATAAAAATCTGTGATTTTTCAGTTCTTGTATCACACCATGTCTGATGAAGGGAGCGAGTACTCCTGAAAGCTTACTTATAAATATACTCAGTTAGCCTCTAAAAGGTATCGCCTGATTTCTTCACTCTTCCACTACTTTCAATGGCTAACACGGTACAACATTATACAGCTATCTCTCCTGACTTCCTGCTATACACAGTCATGCATCCATCACTGGTCTGGTCACTCCTAGACACATTAGACAGTTGGCCTTATTATCCCTTATCATTCATGACCACCTTTATGCAATATATAATACTTTTGTGTCAAATAAAGGCAAAAGTATTGTAAATAGGATATCTTTATTGGCTAACCAGGTTACAATGCTTTTGCCTTTCTGACACAAAAGTATCAAATATTGTGTGATTTATTTATTTTTTTTCTGGCTAACACGGTACTACACTATTTTTACCCATGGCCACCTTTACACAGGTAGCATGGCTGTGATCATGTCTGTTCGGGAATACCTTAGCGCTAGTTCTCTGCAGGTAATAAACTACGACTTCTGGCCTGAAGCATGGCTTGGAGTACAGTACTAGTTACTAGGCAGGCTGTCCTGAAGGGTTTGTGTGGGTGTATCATACACTATTTGGCAGCTGCTGCAGCTATTTTCATAGCAAACACTCCCTGAGTGAATTAGGCTTCCAGGCTCCAGGCCTAGTTCTTAGCTGAGATGTGTGCGGAGAACGCCCTTCTCTATGTGTCATGCGCCTTGTTCAAAACAAATCCAGGAAGCTGCTATGTAGTTACAGCTGAGCCCGGGCAGTACTTTACTAGGTAAATGCTACTTCACGGGGTTCCCTTAGTAGACACTGTGTAGCATGTACTCAGCAGGCATAGCTGGTTTTATGCTACGTCATAGCTTGCAAGTGTGCACACACTATATGATAGTAAAAATAGAGGAAACAAATATGCAGCTTTCATAATCTGCTTCCTATATACTGTGGCCCTGTGTACTATCAGTACGGACATTGTACTATCCCCTTGTGTATATCAGTACACATATTATACTGTGCCCCCATGTACAGTATATCAGTACAAACATTATACTGTCCCCTTGTGTATATCAGTAGGGATATTATACTGAGCCCTTGTGTATATCAGTTTGGCCATTATACTGTGCACTCGTGTATATCAGTTTGGCCATTATACTTTGCCCCCTTGTGTATATCACTACATGTATTATACTGTGCCCTCGTGTAATATCAGTACAGACATTATACTGTGCACTAGTGTATATCAGTTTGGGCATTATACTGTGCACTCGTGTAATATCAGTACAGACATTATACTGTTCCTTCGTGTATATCAGTTTGGGCATTATACTGTGCCATCATGTAATATCCGTACGGACATTATACTGTGCCCTTGTGTGCTATCAGTATGGGAATTATACCGTGCCTTCATGTAATATCAGTACGGGCATTATAATGTGCCCTCATGACAAGGTGACCATATTTGTGATTGTAATCACTCAAATTTCAGTTTCACCAAGATGGTCCTGATATGTGATGCCCAGTAATTCTCCATGCCCAGCCTGATGAATGGGCGCATGTTTGTGCGGTATGTAGCAGAGAACACCTGGCTGTATTTACCAGGTAGCACTTCACAGGGACTCTGTGTAATTTCTTTTATTGCTCTGTACACATCACCTGGAGGCACCAAAGTATAAGATATAATATTCACGTAGAGCTTACTCATTAAACAGTATGAGGTTAGACTGTGGCATATGAATTATCTAACATGCATTGTATATAAGCACAGTCCCAAAATCATTATGTGTTTTGCCTTAAGCAATTCCTGTTCTTCAGAAATATGTACAATAAGTATGTACACTCAGCCAATCTAGGAACAAATGAGAGCTGTCACAATTGAGCTGTCACTACTACTAGTGAAATCTTTTCGTGCCAATTGTAAACTCTGGCTTTTGATAGAAATATCGTCTTGGATTGACATATATTTAGCAATTACCATCTGTGACCATTGATTCACCTTACTTCATTGGTTCCACTGTTCCATTGTTTTTAGATTTTTTTTTTTTTCTGACACTTGGTTCACACTAGTGTTTGGGTTTCCGTTTCCAGAAACCCTATCCGCTTAAAAAGCAGTTTCCCGCGGAAACCCTGCCTGGTTTTCGTCTGAAATCAGCAGAGAGAAAAATCCTGCTTGCAGAACTTTTCTCTCCACATATTTTAAGCGGAATGGGGGACGGAGTCCCCGAACAGTTACTGAACGCTAGTGTGCCACTAGTGTACCGCAGCCTTACACTAAATTTTTATTAGCAGTTCTCCTCCCTGTACATAAAAGTAATGCAGAGAGGATGACATTTAATGCAATCAATAGGCATGTTTAATAAAAACAATTCTCTATTTATAAAGACTGTTCCATCTAAATAAATACATTAAAAAGTAGCATTCGCCCAGATATTTATGCCATATCCCAGTGAAAGGCAGTGGCACATGCACGGCTCACTCCATTTATTTTTACAGGTTGAATGTTATCTCTTATATATATATATAAATGAGTTTCTGCCTGTTCTTTAGACTGGGTCTCAGCTCTAAAGGATGTACCATTCCTGAGATACAGTATTCCCAAAAATGACCAGCATTAGCTAATACAAGCCTGCAAGTCTTTCACTCATATTCCAACTGCCATACACATGGTCATATGTCCCTTATCAGCCAATAGAAGCTCGCAGGCGCTTAGTCTCCTCAGATACAAAGGTTTCCATAGCAACCAAGCTATTTATGACCTGTATTAGTCAATAGCAGTTCGCAGGTCCTTAAATATTCAGTCATATCACGTGTATCAGCCAATATAAGTTCACATTTAATTTACCAGGTTTCCATAACAACATAGCCATAAATAGACTGTACCTATACTGGACTGCCTAGTGGCATAACTAGGAATGGCTGGGCCCCAAGGCGAACATTTGACATGGGACCCTCCCCCGGCAACCGCCTTCCCCTGCACAAACTGCATTCCTAAACACACTATTCTGCCTCATAGTGGCCCCTGCCCACACTATTCTGCCCCATAGTGGCCCCTGCACACAGTATAATGCCCCATAGTGGCCCCTTCATATAGTATTATGCGCACTTCCCGCTACCTCTTCAATGTTGGACCAGATGTCACATGAGCCAGGCATGCATCACGACGCATAATGAAGTTGGACTGGCCCACCGACGTCTGGGACGTCACCAAGGAGGCCCGAAGCCTGCTGCAGTGCAGGAGAGGTAAGTAACAGTGTTTTTTATGTTCCCTCAACTCCTCGGGGCCTCCGATCATTATACTCTAGCGTCTGAAAAGACCCCAGAGTATAATGATAGCAGTGTTTGTGGGGTTCACGGCCCGCAGGCCTTACTTACCGATCCCCGCTCCTGCTCACAGCCGCCTCCACAGAAGGTGAAGCGCAGGCGGCCATGAGCAGGAGCGGGGATCGGTAAATAAATAGGGCCCGTTACCTGCTGGTGTTACACCAGCAGGTAACGGCCTATTAAAAAGAAAACATCAGGGGCCTGCCGGGACCCCTAATGTCCCGGGCCCTGTGGCAGCCGCTACCACTGCTACCCCGGTATTTACGGCACTGACTGGACTGCCATACTGGATTTCAGCATTCCTATAAATTGAAACGTTTTTAAACTACTCACATTTCATTTACCAGGTTTACATAGCAACACAGCCATAAATAGACTATACCTATACTGGACTGCCATACTGCAAAACTGGCCAATTCTTATGGGGCCACTACACAAACAAAAAATGAAATATACCCGTGCGAAGCCGGGTCCTTCTGCTAGTTAGCAATATAAATGTAGCTTTTAGATCTGTATGTCAGATATTTATGTCATAAATCCATTCAGATGAATTGAGGTGTGACAGAAAACAAATCTGCCATATAAATTAAGTGGTCACTCCATGCATTAATTTACTGCCATGTATTAAGATAAAAAAGTAGAATTGATTTTTAACACAGTCTTTTATTTCAGGTGCAAAAAAATCAGTGTGAACAATGAGTTATCCCGGTTATCCTCCAATGGGTGGGTTTCCTCCTATCCCTACAGGTAAGAAATACTTTTCCTTTGCATACATACTGTCTGCTGTGGGGGAGATCAGAAACACTGCAAACTTTGTGTAGCCTGGGAAAGGAGTGTGTGTGTGTGTGTGTGTGTGTGTGTACATGTATGTGTACATGTATATGTATATATGATTTTTTTTTTTTTATAATTTGTCTGTATCGAGTTTAAGAAGACCATTAACTTTTCAACCAACTTTGTAATAATACTGGAGTAAAATGCTTTTTTTCTCCCTTTTTATGGTTCTTTTCCTGCACCCCATGTTCTTTTCTGCTAAACTGACTTTCACTCAGAAATTTGTGCTAAATTCTTTCATGCTATAGAAATTTACAGATGTGTCAGTTTACAGCTCACAATAGAAAGTCTATGCGGAGTGAGAGAGAGGATAGAAAGAAGCATACAACTGCAAGCAGCTAAATAAGAATCTTTCTATCTCACACCAAGTGCTTTATTCACATAAGTATGGCTCAGTTATTCTCTATAATGTCCTGTATAATACAGCTGCAACTAAGAGAAAAAGTTATAGAGCAGATTCTCCTCTACTTTGAGTGCTCTGTGGCAGACATCATAGCAGCTAGTCTACACTCACCATCTCTGACAACTGAAAATGATATACGGGACATATAGATGATAAATGTGATAAACATGCAGAATACAAAGGCCAGAAATAGTACTACTGTACTACTAATGTATACAGTTTACGCTAGGTTCACTCCTGCATTCGGCTTTCCGTTCCTTGGGTCCGCTTGGGAACCTGAGAAACGAAACCTAATCTGCTTAAAAAGCAGTTACCCGCGGACCCCATTATAGTCTATGGGGTTTTTCCGCCGGGTTTGCACCCGAAAAATGTGGAGAGAAAAGACCTGCTTACAGGACGCTTCTCTGCATTTTTAAAGCGGAATGGGGAACGGAATTCCCGAGCGCACATACCCTTACAGAAGTTCTTTTTTCTTACCTTAGTGGATAGTAACCAGTTAATCTGAGGTATTTAGAATATTTGGTTGTGATTAAAAATTCATGTTTGATTTTCATTCAGGCTAACTAGGTTATATTTTCATCTGTAAACTAACTATAGTTGTTATTTTTTTTTTTCTTTTTTGTACAGGTGGTAACCCATGGGGCGCCCCCAGTAACCCACCTCCCATTGGACTGGATATGCAAGGAGGCTTCTCTCAAGAGTACAATCCACAGCAATATATGGTGAGTGCTGACGACAATTAGAAATAGTGGAATTCATAAATACTGGAGTTACATACACCTCCTTGCACATGCCTCCTATTGAAATAGAAAAAACAGCAAGAGACTGGTTGCATACCATTTAATTCCTATTAAAATAGGCACAACTTTGGTGCCAGAAAGCTATAACTATAATTACATTATAATGTGGATTTTAACTGTGATTTAGTTTCTGGCCTAAACTAAAATTAATTTGCCTGTCTGCAGGGGGTCTTATCACCTCCTACTGAGCCCCGCCTTCTTATCAGAAAATTGACAAGGTCAGAATAGAAATGTGGGAAGTCATATATCTTTCTGCAAAGACTGGCACATGGGAATGGCAATTTCTCCTTAATCTTTGTGTTAATAGAGAAATTTTGTAGAACTTGTAGTAGACATGCATTATTCACTGTATTGATTTATTGTTACCTCTTTGTCACAGTCAGGATCAGGCTTTCCATTTGGAGGACCTCCCCAAGGAATGTATCCACCAGTAAGTGGCCCATACCCACCTCAACAAGCACCTGGATATGGGGCTCCACAACAGCATCAAATGCCTGGTTATGGAATGTACCCTACTCCTGGTGGTGCACCACAACCAGGATTACCTGGGTTTAATGCAGGATACCCAGGACAGCTTCCAGGACAACCCCTTCCAACACCAGGACAGCCACCAATGCCAGTACCAGGGCATCAACCAATGCCAATACCAGGGCAGCAACCAATGCCAATACCAGGGCAGCAACCAATGCCAATACCAGGGCAGCCACCAATGACAGCACCAGGACAGCCTCCAATGACATTTCCTGGCCAGCAACCAATGCCAGGCTATCCTCAGGCTCCAGCAGTAAATCCCTCCATGCCACAGTATCCATCACAATCATCAGGAACACCCAATATTCCTCCTGTACAGGTAATGTTTACATGCTGACCTGCAGTCTCATATCGGTTTAAATCTTACTATTCTCTAATATACGTTTCCTGTTATCTCCATAGCCACAATACGCTATATGGATTGGGGTGGTTAAACAAGGATGATACATTTTAAGTTAATTTGTGAATATCTTTCATTAAACCTTAAAGAGGTTGTCCATTTTGTTTTAAAATTGGTTGTATTCTGGTGTTGTTTTTAAGTGGTTGTATTCTGACACAGGAAACACTAAATCCCCTCAGCTTTAGCTTAAAGCCCCCAGCTGGCTAGGGATAAGATATGTAACAAATGGAGAGCAGAAATTCTTCCATCCATAGGACCCAAGATGCCAATGTGCCATGTGACCACTCCCCAGCTGAGCCCATATATGCACTCATTGCATGCAGAGCATGTACACACTCCTGTTCTGTCTGGGAAACAATGTCACTCTTGAGGGTCTGACTGTATTTCCCAAACTGATCACAGCCATGTGAAATTAAACTCCTGAATGTCCACATCACTACTCTACTGAACTGTCAGCTTTATCTGTGCGTATCTCTGTGCATGTGCCTACACAGAAGTGGGTGCAGCAGGGAAAGTGGTGACATACAGTACAGACCAAGAGAATGCCAAGACTGTGCAAAGCAGTAATCAAAGCAAAAGGTGGCTACTTTGAAGAACCTAGAATATAAGATATTTTCAGTTGTTTCACACTTTTTTGTTAAGTATATAATTCCACATGTGTTAATTCATAGTTTTGATGCCTTCAAGTGTGAATCTACAATTTTTATAGTCATGAAAATACAGAAAACTCTTGGAATAAGAAGGTGCGTCCAAACTTTTGGTCTGTACTGTAGGTAAATTCCATAAACATGGCCCTCTTCAGTCCTAGGAGTGTTATGACCACTGACGTCAATCGTTTTCACACCACTGTTTACTTCAGTTAACACATTTTAATAGAAAGTGGCTGACCCCTTTATGTACATGTAATAATACCATATAACAGTACTGTTTGGTTAAGCAATCCCTTCTCTTCTGTGTAGACTGTGAGACGCCCCACTATTACAGATGCACCAAATTTTGACCCACTCAGAGATGCTGAAGTTTTGCGAAAGGCCATGAAAGGATTTGGTAAGCAATTGTTGGAAAAAAGAAGCACATACAGATGTTTTGTGAGGTTGTTATCCATTGTCTGTAAAGGGGTTGTATTACAAATTAAGCTTCTGCCATATTCACAGGAAGAGGGCTATGTCTCTAATTGTTGGGAGTCTGACTCCTAGGAACCTCTTAATCTTCAGTCCCATAGAGTGAATGGAACAACAGTGCATATGTGGAACAACTGCTTCATTCAAGAAGAATCCCTTTTTCATGATCACAGGGGGTCCCTCCAATTCTCCATTCTGTGGATAGAGAATAATTTTTATTTTTTGGTACTATTTAATCAATTAAAAAAATGTAACTCTTTACTCTTAAGTCTTCTATTTGTTTCCGTTAATGTATATTCAGTATTTAAGATGTACTGCACTAAGAGAACTATACACATTGATGAATGTTGGCCAGATCTGCTTATTTCAATGGTATCTACCTGAGGATCAGGCATGTTGGACTGCATCATGTCCCATCCTTTGCTTTTACCCTTTTAATTTCACACTAGATATGTAGTTTAGTCATCAATAAAAAATTACTGCCTCTGACTCTGTCTTCAAATAAAATTAATAATTATTTAAATTATATTGTACAATTATCAATATTGTATAACTAGATGTAGAGTTTGTTACATATTTCCTTTCACAGGAATTCAATTACTAGTATTTTTAATGAATTACTGCTTCTGACTGACCATGGCTGTCATTTGTGAAGTAGTCGGAGTCGGTGGTTTGGCCTGCTGACTCCACAGCTCTGAGTAAGGCTAAGGATTTCAGTTTCTATTATACCTATATGGAAAACTCCAGCGTTTGCATAGGTATAATTGATATGCTGCGATTTTCAAAAACAAGATGGTTTTTGAAATCGCAGCATTTATGCTCCAAATATTTTTCTGCAATGTGTGGATGGGATTAGCCAGAATCTCATCCACTTTGCAGGTAATGTAATGCGCCTCGGGTTTACGCTTCGTTGGTATGTCTTTTACTGACTGCTCCAATAGAAATATTTACACTGCTGACTATCTTGTGTATTAGTTTGTCACTATTTTTTCCTGTCAGCAGGTGTCAAGGTGAAAGAAGGGCTGGACATTTGGATTTCAACATGCCCAATCCTTTGTTCCCATAGAAAAATCTGCAGCCATACATAACTGGCAGCAGCTTACTCTCCTCACTGCATTAAAACACTTGCATGCTCAGTCAAACAGAGCATACATATAAATCAATAGATTTATAGATAAATTATGAATAATATCAGTAATCTGTGTGGAAATTATTTTTTTTGCTTTACTGATTTTTGTCTTTAATCTGTTATTGTTCATTTTTTCACCATATAATGCAGGTAAAATTGCAGATATATGTTAAATAAAATGAAAACGTGTCTGTTCTGCTGACAGGAACCGATGAACAGGCCATTATTGAATGCCTAGGAAGCCGGTCAAACAAGCAGAGACAGCAGATTAGTTTATCCTTCAAAACTGCTTACGGAAAGGTAGGCGTTCAGTCTACGCATAACATGCATCCTTGTTTTTTTTCCATTGCACATCATTTTCCAGACCTCTGAATTCAGTCAGCCATGTGTACAGTGGATGTTTGTTTATGTATAAAAATATACATCTATATATACACATTAGGATTACCAATTACAAATGTGTGCAGGAATCATGAAAAGGGTTTTATTTATCTATTCATTTATTTGTCATAGCTTATATGGCAAAAACATATTCCGCAGTGCTGTACAGAGATTGTCACCATTCACGTTAGTCCAAATCAGGTAGCAGTAGGTAGCGTCCAGGATGCCACAGTCTCTTAATCCAGTAATCCTTCTGAACTAGTAAATGTCCAAATAAAATACTTAGTAGTAAAGTGCCCAAAAAGAGACAACTTGTGGCTACTGGTTACACTTTCTTTCTTTAGACCATTCATATCCGTCACTTTTCAGAATGTGGATCCACAGTCTTACTTACCTATCTCAGGCATACTCTAGAGACAAGCAGTATATGTATTTGAAGTATGGGAGGAAATACACACAATGCAATAAGATATACAGATGTTGCCCTTGATGAGATTTTACATATGGGCCATTGTGCTGCAAGGCAACAGAGCTAACACAATTACAGCAAAGCTTTCCAGGCATCAAATAAGTATGTGGATTTATTGGTGTTACTGAATGCAAAGTATATGTGTCTAATAAAATCATCACATGAGCTTGCTATTGAACTCCTATTATGTAGTCCTGTTGCAAACATAATTTCTTAGGTAACGAGTGAAGAAAAACACTGGAGGTTGATGTTTCCAGGCACTGTATATGACATCTATAAATAAGTTCCCAGTAACATTAGTATAAACCAACCCCATTATGATGATGTCATGGCATAGCACATTGATGCTCCATTATGTTGTAAGCTTTGTGGTTAGCAATTATATTGAGCCTTTTACTTGGTTCATGTACTGAACCTTAATGGACTAAGAAAATTCTTTTTCTCACTGATGACATTGCGGTTTTTAGTTGATGTTGATGGCTTATTCTCTAGTATATAGACTTTATAGACACCTTGCCCTGAAACAGCTTCATGGATGTTTGGGTTTAGTAGTGAGGCAGGGGGGGCTATCATATTTGTGAGACAGACATGTTACCAGTTATGACCTTCATGTTCAGTTAAATTGAATAGGAGTTATTAAAACCATAAAAATGTGGTCATTTATCATTTACTACATTATTTAACACTACCATATACATCACATTTTTAATAGCATTGCATGCGACATGGACTAGAATTTTTTTTTTGGGTTTGGTGGTTGGATTTGTCATTTATCTGCTCTTTTCTGGTCCTCAGCTGTGTCATTTGATCAGCAATCAGACTTTCCAACTAAGGCCCCACATAGTGTCCCGCAGCAAAAAAGCACTGCAGGAAAAACCATGGCGGCAATGCATCGTGGTTTTCCTGCAGCGATTTTCACGGAAAGTCCTTTCTGCTTCAATTATACCTATAGGGAAACCGCCGGCATGTGGCCAGGAAGTCAGTTTCTCCATTTATGTCTATAAGAGCTTTGATGTGAATCTCATAGGAATGAATGGAGAACCAGACTTCCTGTCTACATAGGAGAAGCGTTGTCAGCTGAACAGTCTGATTGCTGGTCACTTGATGCAGTTGAGGACCAGAAAAGAGGAGTTAATTCACAAATACATGTGCTGGTAAAAAGATTACCTGCACTACAATTTACACCATGCGGGAAGTAAAGTAATGCTCCCAAACTTAGAGACACAAATTGGACTTCCTATAACCATTATCAGTGACCCTGTGTTCTTTGTTTAGTTTGGGGAACTGCACTTGCTTATCTCTTAGAACTGACTGACTCATGTTCAGCTGCTGCTCACATGGAACCTTCTTCATTTTGTCTTTCAACGTTCTTGTATGAATATTTGCTACTATGACCAAATACAGTTGTACAGCTGTATATTCAGACTCCTCTGTCTCATCAGATAGAGGACTATATATGGATATCATCTATACATGCATTATGACGTATGTATAAATCAAAGCCTGCTGGCACCTTGGGAATTCAAAGGCTGCTGGCACCTTGGGAACTCAATGGCTGCTGGGACCTTGGGAACTCAATGGCTGCTGGCACCTTGGGAACTCAATGGCTGCTGGCACCTTGGGAACTCAAAGGCTGCTGGCACCTTGAGAACTCAATGGCTGCTTGCACCTTGGGAACTCAAAGGCTGCTGGCATCTTGGGAACTTTTTGACAAAACTAATTGTTTCTTCATCTTTTAATAGGATTTGATAAAGGACCTGAAGTCTGAACTGTCTGGAAACTTTGAGAAAACAATTTTAGCAATGATGAAAGCACCAACCTTGTATGATGTCCAAGAAATCCATGATGCCATAAAAGTAAGTTCAATGCAAATTTGTGTACACACAATAATAAAGTGTGTGTTATCAGAGAAGACCCACAACTAATTTTTTGTATTTGCTCAGGGCGCTGGGACAGATGAAGAATGTCTCATTGAGATCCTAGCATCTAGGAGCAATGCAGAAATACTAGAAATCAACAGACTGTATAAAACAGGTAAATAGAGCAAAAGACATTGAAACATACCATAATACATTGCTGTGTAATACTGTCAAGTTGTGTAGTAAAATTCACAACAATCTAACTCTGAATGGAGTTGTTTATTTCACTGGCCTTCTTTCCATGTTCAGAAAGGAAAGTGATGCATTGTGTTTCTCCTTCAGAGTGCAAGAAGACCCTAGAGCAAGCTATTAAGAGCGACACATCCGGACACTTTCAGAGGCTGCTTATTTCTCTTAGTCAGGTAATTTCATCTGTACATATGATTTTATGTTGCTGTCATGATGAATTATGTACAGAACTGAAGATTGTGTGGGGGTAAGTGTTTTTATTAATTTAGGAAAGGATTCTTTACATTACAGCAGTAATCCCCATAAATGTCTGGTAGTGGCCTACCTCACTGTCTCTACTGAAAACACATATGTATCGGGGATTGGTAGGAATAGCTGGCCAAATGGGCGCTCACTTGACAGCTCATGTATATGGGCAACTTTCAAATTAATTCTATAGCACTGTTATTAGTTTGAGAAAATTTTAAGGGTTTCTCTTGGCTAAAAATATTCATGAACTATCCTAAGGATAGGTCATCAATATCAGATTGTCTAACACCCAGCTCTCCCTTGATTCAGCTGATACTGAGAAATGGAGAAGGAAGCAGATAGCGATGTTCTATTTGAAGTGATCAGATCAGCCACTACAAAGAGAACAGATCTGTTTTACTTCTCTATTCTCTGCTGCTGAGAACTGCTTATTGGTGGGGACACCAGATGTCGGATCTTCGCTGCTCTGATAACAATGACCTATCCTTATGATAGTTCAGCAATATTTTTAGCATGGAAAACCCTTTTAAGGTATGAAGCTTTTATTTGGTCACTGTATGCTGATGTTACTTTATTGTATATCGTATAGTACAGTAGTATTTAGATTACATTGTCATTTGGACCACTGTGTGGAAATGTTACCTAGACACCATAATACAGTGGGGAAAAAAAGTATTTAGTCAGCCACCAATTGTGCAAGTTCTCCCACTTAAAAAGATGAGAGAGGCCTGTAATTGTCATCATAGGTAGACCTCAACTAAGAGAGACAAAATGAGAAAACATATCTAGAAAATCACATTGTCTGATTTTTAAAGAAATTATTTGCAAATTATGGTGGAAAATAAGTATTTGGTCACCTACAAACAAGCAAGATTTCTGGCTCTCACAGACCTGTAACTTCTTCTTTAAGAGGCTCCTCTGTCCTCCGCTCATTACCTGTAGTAATGGCACCTGTTTGACATTGTTATCAGTATAAAAGACACCTGTCCACAACCTCAAACAGTCACACTCCAAACTCCACTATGGTGAGCAAAAATCCCAGAACCACACAGGGGTCCTAGTGAATGACCTGCAGAAAGCTGGGACTAACGTAGCAAAGGCTCCCGTCAGTAACACTACGCCGCCAGGGACTCAGATCCTGCAGTGCCAGACGTGTCCCCATGCTTAAGCCAGTACATATCCGGGCCCGTCTGAAGTTTGCTAGAGAGCATTTGGATGTTCCAGAAGAGTATTGGTAGAATGTCATATGGTCAGATGAAACCAAAGTAGAAACACAACTCGCCTTGTTTGGAGGAGAGTGAATGCTGAGTTGCATCCAAAGAACACCATACCTACTGTGAAGCATGGGGGTGGCAACATCATGTTTTGGGGCTGTTTCTCTGCAAAGGGACCAGGACGACTGATCCGTGTACATGAAAGAATGAATGGGGCCATGTATCGTGAGATTTTGAGCGCAAACCTCCTTCCATCAGCAAGGGCATTGAAGATGAAACGTGGCTGGGTCTTTCAGCATGACAATGATCCCAAGCACACCGCCAGGGCAACGAAGGAGTGGCTTCGTAAGAAGTATTTGAAGGTCCTGGAGTGGCCTAGCCAGTCTCCAGATCTCAACCCCATAGAAAACCTTTGGAGGGAGTTGAAAGTCCGTGTTGCCCAGCGACAGCCCCAAAACATCACTGCTCTAGAGGAGATCTGCATGGAGGAATGGGCCAACATAGCAGCAACAGTGTGTGCCAACCTTGTGAAGACTTACAGAAAACGTTTGACCTCTGTCATTGCCAACAAAGGATATATAACAAAGTATTGAGATGAACTTTTGTTATTGACCAGATACTTATTTTCCACCATAATTTGCAAATAAATTCTTTAAAAATCAGACAATGTGATTTTCTAGATATGTTTTCTCATTTTGTCTCTCATATTTGAGGTCTACCTATGATGCCAATTACAGGTCTTTCTTATCTTTTTAAGTGGGAGAACTTGCACAATTGGTGGCTGACTAAATACTCTCTTTCCCCACTGTATATGGTAAAGTTATTTGTATATTCACTGACTGTGTGACAGTATGTCAGCAGATAGTACCACACAGGGCACCATCCAATTTTAGGCCTTGAGTTTTTAGTTCATTGAGTTTAAATCTATCCTACAGGGGAACAGAGATGAAAGCACCCATGTGGATATGTCACTGGTCCAGCGTGATGTACAGGTAAGCACCAGGATGATTTACTATTGTGCACTAGAGTAGGCAGGATAAGCAATAAAAGTTTGATAAACATGGGTACCAGAGAACCGGTGGGAGTTCTGGAAGCATCCATGCACTCCTGCTTGGTTGTTTCCTTATTTGCCAAGAAGTAAATATGGAACACAGACACTTCTCCATTCATTCTCCACCTGGATGCTTTGGCATGTGACCACCTCACCAGACAAAACAGGTGACAGAGTTTCCTGATCTCAACATAGGCTCATAACACAGAGGCGGAACCAACATCCATGAGACATTTTTGGCATAACCTGTGGACATGCTAACCTGCATCTTTCAGTTTTTAAAGGGTCTCTTTGCAGCAGATTTTTTTTTTTTTTTTTTTTTTTTTTAAACAAACTCAAAATATGTTAAAAAGCATAAAAGAAGCAGTACTCACTTTAGTGATGCCCTGCTGATTCTGTCCTGACTCTTACTGTATTCCTGCCGGTCTTTACTTCCTGGTCGTCCCCTCTTGACACACAAGAAATCACACTCAGCCAATCATTGGCTGCAGCCCTGATCTCCAGCCTGTACATGGGTGAGTGGTCATAGCATAGAAAGGAGTTTGTCAGGATAGAACCAGAAAGTAGATATCAGTGAGATGTATATTGCATATTTTGTTTTTAACCATTCCTGAGCCTGTTATAATAAAAATATATCTGTCGGACAAACCCTTTAAGGCCGGGGTCCCACGTAGCATAAACGCCGCAGCGTTTTACAGTACCTGCAAAGTGGATGGGATTCTGGTTAATCCCATCCACACATTGCACATTGTTTCTGTAAATCACAGCATGTCAATTATACCTACGGAAAAGCTGTCATTTTCTGTATAGGTATAATAGAAGCAGAAAGTCCGCAGAGAAAAACTGCAGACTTTCTGTGAAAAACACTGCAGGAAAAACCATGATGCATTTCTGCCACTGTTTTTACCGCAGTGCTTTTTGACTGCAGCTCGCTACGTGGGGCTTTAGCCAAAAGGGGTTTTCTCACCCCAAATGGATTTTTCATACTCATGAGCTAACCATAGGATAGGTCATCAGTATGAGATCTGTGGGTGTCTGACCCCAAACAGATCACCTACACAACAACGTCTGGGCACTGGAAATTATAGCACACTGGTGATGGGATAGCATAGCATGCAGGCTGTTCCTATTTAAGTAATAGGAGAGGTGCTGCAGCCCCGTCCACTGTATATTGATGGTTCTGGGGAATTGAAGGTCTTCTCCTATTACTTGAATAGGAGCAGCCTATACTTGCTCCCTGTCCACTGCGGTGATTTCTGGTGCCTGGAGGTTGTTGAATCAGCTGATCTGTGCTAGGTCTGGGTATCAGATCCCCACAGATCACATAGTGATGTCCTATCCTGTGGCACTGTCTTTGTGTATCCATAGTGAATTTTTGCGCTAACTGCTCAGTAAAATGTATATTGAATATATAGCATTTAGCTATAAACGTTAACATGTATATAGTAGGTTGGTCACAATTTGTCTTTTTTTTATAAATTGATAATTTTTCTACTTATTTTACTTAAGAGTCATAAATAGTATCTACCAACATGAACCAGTGAAATATTTCAGAAATTTTCTGTGTATTTTCTGAAATTATGGTCCATCTGTATGTATGTATGTATGTATGTAGATAAATGGATAGATGAATATATAGTATATATACATTTGTATATTTAAATCAATAATAATGTGTTTCTAGGAGTTGTATGCAGCTGGAGAAAATCGTCTGGGAACAGATGAGTCCAAGTTTAATGCCATCCTGTGCTCACGCAGTAGGGCACACCTTAATGCAGGTAATGGAAACTATTGCTATAAATACAGTACATTATGCATTGATTCAAGAAAGTCTAAATATAGAAAACACATAGAAAAATAAAACAACCCCAACAATTCTTCCCTTGATATCCTCATCTCCTTTGATCCTATTTTGTCATATGTTTCAGCATAGACTGTGAGAAATATACAGAGAATCAGAAATCAGAAGCTCAGGCAAGATGGCTACCTCTATAGTCATGTACAGAAAATAGTATTAAAAACACAGATAAAAAGGCATCTGTGTCACTATCAGGTTTTACATAGTAAAAAAATATAGGCAATACATTCCAATACATTTTACACTTAAAAAACTCTTCACAGCATCTATCATACATGTAGGTCAGCACGGTGGCTCAGTGGTTAGCACTGCAGCCTTGCAGCGCTGGAGTCTTGGGTTTGAATCTTGCCAAGGACAACATCTGCAAGGAGTTTGTATGTTCTCCCTGGGTTTGTGTGGGTTTCCTCTGGGTACTCCAGTTTCCTCCCACACTCCAAAGACATACTGATAGGGAATGTAGATTGTGAGCCTATATGGGACAGTGACTATCAATGGCTGTAAAGCGCTGTGGAATATGATGGCGCTATATAAGTAAGCATAATAAATAAATACAGGGAATGTTGGTTCTTTAAACATGGCGCCTGCTCTAATGTGACCATGGCATCTAAGAGATTAGTTTTAGTTTAGGGGCCAATTTCTGCTACTGAACAGCCCTCAGGCAAGATTATTATTAGGAACTCGGCAACAGTTTATGATTAAAGTGATATAATGATCCTAATTTACCTATTCTAATGAAAATAAACACATTAGGTATTGCCACATCCAAAAATGCCATAATAGAAAAAAAAAGTGGCCAAATCTCTTATTTTTTTTGGTTGCTTTGCTTCCCCTGAAAAAATTTAATAAAAAGTAATCAAAACATGAAACACTAGCCAAAATGGTGTCAATAAAACTTTAACTTGTCCCTAAAAAAAAAAAAGGCCTTACACTGCTCCACAGTTGGAAATATTAGAAAAGTTATAGCTGTAAGAATAGATGCAAAAATTTATTTGCCTTTAATTTTGTTACAGGTATTAAAATCTAACAAACACTATATAAATTTGGTTTTGCTGTTATCATACTGAACCACAGGAGATAAGGGTAATGCGTCAGTGAATGCTGTAAAAAAAAAAAAAAAACCCATAAAAATTGCCATAATTGTTTTTTGTTTTTTTTCAGTACATTATATTGAATATGAAATGTTGCCATTAGGAAGTGCAGAGTATGTCCCACAAAAACCAAACACTAATATGGCCATGTCAATGGAAGCCTAAGAAAGATATGGCTTTTGGACAAGAGATAAAAACAAAAAAGCAGAAACAGGCTACGTGAGAAGGGGTTAAGCGATGTTCCTGTTACAGGCATTTATGGCGGATTACATAGGGTTAATCATTATAGTATTATCCTGGGTGTGATAACCATTTATAGGCCCTACAGGTCGTATAGTTTATAGGCTGTAGTCGAGATTTATCTTAGCTATATCAATGGATAATCTCATATCATCTTTTATTTGTGATTGTTAAAACAAATACCGCTATGGTCACAAATGCGTGAGATACTCCTTCAGGAGCGTCTGTTGCAGATTTAGTCAGTGTGCACTATTTTTTTCTGGCAAAATGACGGACACCATCATAGAAACTCGACTGATCAAATTATAGTCAATAGAGTCCATTGGGGTATCTCATAAGATGACCCTGGCACTGACTTCTTTTAATTTTTTTTTCCTACAGTGGGGAAAAAAAGTATTTAGTCAGCCACCAATTGTGCAAGTTCTCCCACTTAAAAAGATGAGAGAGGCCTGTAATTGACATCATAGGTAGACCTCAACTATGAGACAAAATGAGAAAACATATCTAGAAAATCACATTGTCTGATTTTTTAAGAATTTATTTGCAAATTATGGTGGAAAATAAGTATTTGGTCAATAACAAAAGTTCATCTCAATACTTTGTTATATATCCTTTGTTGGCAATGACAAAGGTCAAACGTTTTCTGTAAGTCTTCACAAGGTTAGCACACACTGTTGCTGGTATGTTGGCCCATTCCTCCATGCAGATCTCCTCTAGAGCAGTGATGTTTTGGGGCTGTTGCTGGGCAACACGGACTTTCAACTCCCTCCAAAGGTTTTCTATGGGGTTGAGATCTGGAGACTGGCTAGGCTACTCCAGGACCTTGAAATGCTTCTTATGAAGCCACTCCTTCGTTGCCCTGGCGGTGTGCTTGGGATCATTGTCATGCTGAAAGACCCAGCCACGTTTCATCTTCAATGCCCTTGCTGATGGAAGGAGGTTTGCACTCAAAATCTCACGATACATGGCCCCATTCATTCTTTCATGTACATGGATAAGTCATCCTGGTCCCTTTGCAAAGAAACAGCCCCAAAGCATGATGTTGCCACCCCCATGCTTTACCGTAGGTATGGTGTTCTTTGGATGCAACTCAGCATTCACTCTCTTCCAAACACGACGAGTTGTGTTTCTACTTTGGTTTCATCTGACCATATGACATTCTCCCAATACTCTTCTGAAACATCCAAATGCTCTCTAGCAAACTTCATACGGGCCCGGATATGTACTGGCTTAAGCAGGGGGACACGTCTGGCACTGCAAGATCTAAGTCCCTGGCGGTATAGTGTGTTACTGACGGTAGCCTTTGTTACGTTAGTCCCAGCTTTCTGCAGGTCATTCACTAGGTCCCCCGTGTGGTTCTGGGATTTTTGCTCACCGTTCTTGTGATCATTTTGACCCCACGGGGTGAGATCTTGCGTGGAGCCCCTGATCGAGGGAGATTATCAGTGGTCTTGTATGTCTTCCATTTTCTAATTATTGCTCCCACAGTTGATTTCTTCACACCAAGGTGCTTGCCTATTGCAGATTCAGTCTTCCCAGCCTGGTGTAGGTCTACAATTTTGTTTCTGATGTCCTTCCACAGCTCTTTGGTCTTCACCATAGTGGAGTTTGGAGTGTGACTGTTTGAGTTTGTGGACAGGTATCTTTTATACTGATAACAATGTCAAACAGGAGCCATTACTACAGGTAATGAGTGGAGGACAGAGGAGCCTCTTAAAGAAGTAGTTACAGGTCTGTGAGAGCCAGAAATCTTGCTTGTTTGTAGGTGACCAAATACTTATTTTCCACCATAATTTGCAAATAAATTCTTAAAAAATCAGACAATGTGATTTTCTGGATTTGTTTTCTCATTTTGTCTTTCATAGTTCAGGTCTACCTATGATGTCAATTACAGGCCTCTCTCATCTTTTTAAGTGGGAGAACTTGTACAATTGGTGGCTGACTAAATACTTTTTTTTCCCCACTGTATAATGAAAGAGAAAAACAGCAAAAGTGGTGGATATGTGAATTTATTGTAGTGTAACCTCTTATTTCCAAGGCAGAAATTTATGGTTGATCCTTGGACTTGTGCCGTAGGTGTGCAGCAGATCCACTGATCAGATTACACATGGATTTCAGCATAAAATCTTTGTTAAAATTCACATGCAATCTGACACATATGAACAAAGCCTAAAAATATTGAGTTGGGGAAAATCCTAAGTTCCTGCTCAGACAAAAACTACGGTACATGTTTGAAGTTTTACATTACATTACACATTAGGATGGTGGTATTTGTGTCTAGTGTAAAGCTAGACTTACTATTTTGCCCCCTGTCAAAAAAGTGATTTCAGTACTGCTTTGGGAGGTCACTCACTACAGACAGTTCAGCGTACAGCTCCCCACCCATATAGATCGCATCTGCTCACATAAAAGATAGCATTTATTTTATTATTTATTTATTATGCTTACTTATATAGCGCCACTTTGCAGACATTGACAGTATTTGGAGTTTATCACAGGAAGCAGTGATAAATATGTGCATAGAAGGTATTAGAGCAGCAATATATATACATTTATGCTCATAATAATAATAAAAATAGTGATAAAAAATAATTTATATATTCTTGTCTCAGTTTTCTATGAGTACCAGAGAATGTGCAACCGGGACTTGGAGAAAAGTATATGCCGGGAAATGTCTGGGGATCTGGAAAGAGGCATGGTAGCAGTCGGTGAGTGACTGGTTAAGAAAGAATGTTTGAGGATCTGGAGATCTGTTATAAATCCTCTACAAAGATGCTGGTGATGTACAAATATCTGAAAAGTATTTGTGGATCGACTATATGTCCCTGATGCAGATTCCAGGGTACTGATCACTACTTCTGCCATCAAACTGAATGGGCAGATTGGGTAGTATAGTGTCTGTGGCTATTTATCTAAAGTAACCGGCTGACACTGCTCCCCAAAGACTTTACCATCAAGATAACACGCTATATGACCAATTTCTGGATATCTCTGTTAATGTGTTCTTGTATCTTGGCAGGGTATATTCACAAATACTGGAATTTCTGCAGATTCTCCATCTTGGTTTTCCCCATTGACTTAAATAGGGAAGTCAAATCTGTTACAAAGCTCAATTGCAGATCCGTTGCAAAATCTGTAAGATAAGAAAAATTAATCTACTTACCTTCCCAGTCTTCTGCCTCTTCCCTGGCAACACTAATAAGGGTGGGTTCACACCTGCGCTTGGTGTCCGTCCGTCGCCAATCCAGTGAAAATCTCGGCGAACTGGATTGGCGTCGGATACAGACCGGTCAGCGGCGCATTGGTTAAAAACCCATTCATTTGAATGGGTTTTTAAAGCAGTGCGCGGGTGTGCGCTTACACCCTCTGCGCTGCCAATCCTTTTTTTTTCGTCGGACACGAAGTTCTGCATGTCCGACTTGGTTCCCTGCCAGTATCCATATGTGCTGCAAAGACTAGGACACAGAAACTGGTGGGGGTCAGGCTAGTATTACCAAGGGCGTAAGAATAGATTCAGAAGGTGAGTATACAGATTTTTATTTATTGTAGCCAATCTGTGGGGCCAGATCCGCAAGCAAATCTGTGCCAAAAGCTGCACAATTTGTGCTAATATGCAACAGTGGGTTTTTCTGTGGCGTCCTCCAGATTTTTTTAGCAAAATACCTAGTACATTTGAACGTGCCCTGTGGACAAAATATATAGAAGTATCAGTAGAAGTATATATGTGCAGACAAAATATATAGAGGTATCAGTAGCAGTATACTGTATATATGCAGACAAAATATATAGAAGTATTAGTAGCTGGCGGTAAGACAGGAGTTTCACATACCCTTCAGGCTAGTGTTAACATTTTCAGCCTCTCTCCTTAGACTGATTTAGGATGTCCTGCATATTTGTATGGTTGCAGTGTATAACTTATTTGTCAATGCTAATGCTGGTTATCTCTCTCTTGCTTTGATCACATATTAGCTTCCAGATGATGTCTGGTAATTCTTAGATTGCCTATAGCATCCAGGTGTCATTGACAATATTGCCAAGATCCATTGTGTTCTGTGACAGTGTCCATCTCTCTGCATGTGTGGTTGCTGTGCTGTGTCTTTTACATGCTCATATTTTAGACATCCACATTTCCGCTTCTTATTTCTGTAAGGACAATGATTAGGAAAATAATGACCTAAAATGATTTGGCTCCCTATGTGTCAAGAACTGTAGTTCATTTACTTTTCCCCTGGACAGGGTAATATGTGTCAGGTCACTGGGCAACTGACCACTGGGGCTTCTGGTGATTTTGAGAACGGGGGTCCCCAAGTCCATGGGTAGATGGAGTGGTAGTGTGAAAACGCATGCAAACCCCTTCATTCACAAAGAAGACCTGGGGACCCTGTTCTTCTGATCGCTGGGGGCCCAGTCATTGAACATTCAACGATCAGACACTTATCCCTGCATTACTTTAAAGGGTTGTCCAGTTTTAGCAAGGTAATATCATTGTCTGTATAATGAAAAGCTAAGAATTGGTACAGAAAGTATATTGGAAAATGGTATAACCTTTCAGTATACAAAGAATAACATCTATTAACTGAAACTGGACAACCCGCTTAATACACAAGTGAATCAGATTTTGACATTATCTGCTCTCTAATTGATCATGTTTGTAATGGCTGCAGTTATAGACAATTTATCAGCTCTTCTGACATGTATGTTTCAGTAAATACTTGTATTTCCCATAATATAAACATTTTGGAGAGTTTTTACTCTGTGTTGTATTTTAACTCTGTTGTTATTCTTAAAAACATATGAAGGTATTAGCAACCCCTTCAGAGTCAGACCTGATCAGCACTGACTGGATACTGTGAGGGTGTGAGGGTACACCCCCCCCCCCAACTGGTAACACCCAGCTGTCAATGCATTCATAAATTACTAGGAGGAATAACAGAGGAACGGCACAATGTAGAATTCTTGCTCTGGGCTTGTTAGATTGAATGGAATACAATGATTTGCTGAAACATACATCTCAGGAGAAGTGTCAGGTTAAAGTTGGGGGTATTGTGGGGAATATCTCAATTTCCTCCCAAGTTATTTAGCAACTAGTAAAGCCTGAAAACAAATACTGTGCCCCCCACTCCGTCAATATATATGAATGCCATTACTTAATGTATTTCGTAACATAGTATAATATATGTTATCACACTGAAAATTGAGTAATAAATATAGATTTTTTTTTCTATTTCTAAATTTGATATATTCTTCTATACCTGACTTCCATGAACGTAGTACTAAGAGTTGTTGTTTTTTATATTCATTACAGTTTCATGATTGTCTCATTGTCTCTGTTGTAGGGCTCGGCTAACATTTATGTTAACTGCTTTATGTGTCTTTCAGTAAAATGCCTTAAAAACACTCCAGCTTTCTTTGCGGAACGTCTCTATAAAGCAATGAAGGTGAGTGTATGAGGTACTCCTGTAAGCATGTACCAGTATAGGTCAGATGAAGACCCTCCTGACAAAAAGTTAACTGAATTATTTGGTGTTTTAGGATGCAGCAATTTATTTTCTTTGCAGGGTTTGAGACAGTTAACTCTTTCATTCTTGTATCTAGGCTTGTTTTTTGCATTTTTAATGGCACCATTTTAGGGCACATCAGGGCATAATTAACTAAGACTGGCATTTCATATGCCAGCATTAATCTAAAGTGCACTGGAGAAAGATGCTTCAATTTATTAAGAGGCTCACAACTTTTGGCAGTCTGTCAGCTGGCAGTAGATGATTCCAAAAAGTTACACATTTTTGTGCAAACTGTACAAACAATGCAGTTTTTTTGCAAATGTTTAACATCAGAAAACTGGTACAAATTGATTTAGAAACTCTCCTTGTAGTATATATTTCTAGGGGAAGGCAGGATAAAAAAACAGCAAATCCATTATAGCTATTACAGATATAGTGACAAGTTAAAGGGGTTTTCCTGGCTTATCAGTTAATGACCTATCCTTAAGCGGGGCCCAACACCTGTGACCACCACCGATCAGCTGTTTGCAGAAAATTCAATGATCAGCCAAGTGCAGAAAAACACTGTACATCGCCATACTGTGTGCAGTGACTGTACTTGGTATAGCAGCTAAGCCCCATTCACATGAATGGGATTGAGCTGCAAACAGGCCATGACCATGTCGATTAATGTGACTTGACATGACCTGTTAAGCAGTAGCGATGCTCAGAGAGCGCTGCTACTGTTTCAGAAGCCTGACCAGTGTAGGTCCCAGCTGTCAGACCCACGCTGATCTTCAATGGGCGACCTATCCTAAGGTCATAAGATGATAAAGCCAGAGAACCCCTTTAACTCATATAAACCTAACTTATATACTACTATGCCAACGCTTAGAAAAAAGAGTTTTGTGCAGCTTTTTTATTTTTCCATGGGCCATCCATTCACCATAACTTTAAAGTACTATACAGCAAGTACATTTTTCCAGCACTGTAAATGTGCAGTGTGGGATGGGGTTAAAACAGGGTTTTTTTCATATAGAACTGACATTTTTATTCTTAGGGTTTTTGGTATCTCGACATTGTATCAGTTTTGTATTTTTTTCTGGCATATAGGGTGCTGGAACAAAAGACAAGACTCTGATACGTATCATGGTATCTCGGAGTGAAGTGGATCTGCTAGATATTCGTCAGGAATACAAAAGAATGTATGGCAAATCTCTGTACACAGATATCACGGTAAGAAATTACATCTACACACAGAACATGTAGACTACCTCCAATAGAGTAAGACCTTTGGGGGTTATAGGGTGGTGGGATCCGATACCAAGCAGCTTCATCTCCATACCTTCTGGATACCACTGTTATTCCATTTTTTGCAAAAAAAAATTTCAGATCTCATTTACACACTGCATGGATTTTCAAATTGCACCAGAAATTTGGTGGATTTCACTTTAGTAATATTAACAGTGTAATTTTCAGTGATACTAGAGCATGCTGCAGAAATCTGTGCTCATGTTTTTTACAGTAAGTGAATAGAGTTCACTTACATTGGGCCTTAGTCTGCTGCAGATTTTTTTTATGTGCAGAAAATCTGCCTATCAAAAACCCTTGGTTGTAAAAAGTTGGTTATGGGGCCCAGCTTTTCCTACACTGAACTCTAAGGGCTTATTCATATGACAGGGATTGATGTCCATGTGCTAGCTGTTTTATTAACGGACAGAACACGGCCTGATTCTAAATATAGGATCTATCCATGCGATCGTGGTTTTTATCGGTATGTGTGACCAATCCATGAAGTAATAGATAAAGCATCCCATTTCTTAGGCTGTGTTCAAGGATCCCTCAATAGATACAATATATGAGGGATACATGAAAATGGGTAACCCTTGGCTGTGAAAAAAGTACTTTTTTGCGGCCCGAATGCACGGCACAGTCATGTGAATGAAGCCTGAGACTACACGTTTTAGATAGCTCAGTCTGCAGTTCTGTCCCTGAGCCCCTCCTCAAACACTTCTCAACTTAGTTGAGCATTCACATGTTCTGAATTGGGAGCGCCATATCTGGCAGAGACTCAACTCCCTGAAGATAAAACGACTGTGAACATAGAAATCCAACAGCTTTGTCCTTCTTTCCCCCATTTTCTCACCATTGTGGGAGTGTTGGGAGGCCCTCATAGCCATTAGATGGTTGGCTGGTTAGGATAAGTTGGCTGGCTACATAATTGATGACCTATCCTAACAGCATTGGTCCAACACCTGGGCTTATGGCCGATCAGCTGTTTGTAGATTCGGGTGAGCGCTGTTATCTCTGTAGTACTTACAAATCACAGCGCTGTATGTTGGTGCAGTGGCTGTGCTTGGTATCACAGCTCAGCCCATTCACTTGAATGGGACTAAACTGCGATCAGGCCATGTCACCAATGAACGTGATGGCACATGGCCTGAAAAGTGGAATCAATGCTCAGAAAGAGCCGCTGCCACTTCAACTAGCTGATCCATGGGGGTTCTAAGGATAGGTCAACTTAAATGTCCCGTAAGACCCCTTTACTCTAATATTCATGGTCAGTTTTAGTATGCTATTTATAAAGCGAGAATGTTGTGCTGAGTGTTAAACCCTTTTGCTGCACTTTCGTAGGGCGACACATCTGGAGACTACAGGAAGACCCTGCTGAAACTTTGTGGTGGAAATGACTGAGCTCGTGTTCACACCTTCTAAGTCAAAGACTTTTCATCTGTGTTTTTGCCTCTCATTTTCTATGCTTGGACACATCATGAGCTGACTGCCCAGTGTTGTCTTATAAACCACTGGGCATTGAGCTCCTCCATGGTAGACTGCACCTCTACAAGATGAAAGGGCACTAATATATAGTCCTATTGTGGATAAGTACAATCCACATTTTTGTTCACTTCTCTGCTTTTCTGCTTTTTTTTTTTTCTTGCATTATTCCATTGATATTTTACATGATATATTGTAAGTGGAAGTCACTGGCCAGTGCTATCTCTTGGTGTATTTTTATTTTACTATGGCAAGACTCTCTTTCCCTCAAAAAGGTTTGTTCTTTATTAAATATTTCCTACTATATGTGTGTTTGTAGAAGTAGAAGATCATTCCAGGTGGCTAAAACAGACCCTGATGTGAATACATTATGGTGCCAAGTATGCTTATAATTGAGTGGCAAATGGGGAGTGAACACTCCAGTTTTATGGCGCAGAACTGGTACATTATTTTTTTCCAACACACTTGCTACTTTTGTAGGAAAAAAAAAAAAAAAGGCAAGGACTGGCTTGATATATCTCTGAAATCTACAACAACCTGATTGGTACATTTTACTTCTTGCGCACAGGACCTCCTGAGATGCAGCAGAATTATTAAGAGGCTGGAGCGTCTTAATAATTCAGGTGCTTCTCACGTCATTGGAGGAACTTATTAAAACTGGCATATGAAACACAAGTATTAACAAATTCCCCCCATCGACTATTCTTAAAGGGTTATCTGTTTTATTTATGGCCTTCTAAGACTGTCTGTGGTACCTATAGCAACCAATCAGAGATTTGTATCATTTCTTATACTGCTCTGGAAAAATTAAAGCTGAGCTTTGATGGGTTGATGTGGACAACAGTACCCTTAGACATTTTGATAAATGAGGTCCAAACACCTTAATGAACTGAAGGCTAGCTATCCCAGACAAATACTTTTTATAGACCCTTTCTTGTATCATTCATTAATGTGCATGTAAATTAATCTGTGCTTGGATGATAGTGAGAGCAACTCAAGTGCAAAGTGCACAAAGAATAATAATCTAGCAAAGAATGTTGTTGAAATAAATACAGCCTGTCATGTACTGTGTGCAGTGTGAATTCAGTCCTGCTTTCCTCTTCAGATCCAGTGGCATTTATACAGTTTGTATGGCATCTTTATCCTATCTGTACACGATAAATAATTGCTGGTTCTGCTGATCCGCTCAACTAAGCAGAAATACCTAGACTTCATATTTTTGAATTTGTGAGGCCTAGAAGAAACAAAATTCATATAGAGGTGAAACCTGTTTTGTAAAGATGTCAAATTATGTCTGTTTGCTTAAAGTTTATATTACATCTACAGATGTTTTATGTGTGATTAAATCAGTTTGTACTATCCATATTTTTCGACTTTGTGTTAACTTTATATGAATTTCAGAATGGTAATCCAGTGTTCTATATCATATAGACGAGTCCAGAAAGGGTTACATCCAGCATCTGGAATATACAGTTATCTTGTAATTTTATGACTTCCTCCTGCTGGTTCTCCATCCAGATAGTGTTCTAAATATCAAACAGAAAAAGCCAGACTCTAGAAGTAGGAAGGTGTAAATATATTCATCCAATGGAGTGCGCCTTCTTCTGTGTGATCTTTATCAGATAAGTTGGGGTGTGGAGCCGACCCATTGGAGTGTCACACCCACTCTGTGTAGAAAAGTAGCTGAGCTGCTTTAGTCCTCTGGTGTTTACAGATATAATGTTCTTCAGTCATTGTGAATTTTACAGAGTTGTTTCTAATCTTATGTGTCTCACAGATCAGCTTCCGTATCTTAAAGCGTAACTAAACTTTCAGACAATTTTTCATTTTCTGGCAGTATTGTATTATATGTCATTAATAAATTTTGTAATATTCTTTAATAACTAATTTTGTATCCTTTCTGTGAAATCCTGCGTCTCTTTATTCTTTCCTTTGCTTCTGTATTGAGAGCTATTCCTGCCTCTCACTGTTTATGGACTACAGGCTTGTCTAAAATGAAGAGAAAATGAGGGTAGGGGAGGTTCACTTCACACAGTTATATCTTGGACATTATGAAAAGTAGAAACTAGCTTTTGCTGGTGTCCTATGAAAGAGGAGATTCTCTTCTTTCATATGACACTAAGGTTGCAGTGCCATCTGTATTATTTCTAGCGATATCACAGGTTGATTGGGATATTTATATGCAGTTGCAGCCGCTCTCAATCTTGACTTGGGTGTTCAACCAGGTATATCTCTGGAAATAATATAGATAGTACTGCAACCTTAGTGTCATATGAAGGATGAGAATCTCCTCTTTCATGTGACACCAGCAAGTGAGTGCCCAGACTACATCCCAAAACCCACTAATTTATAGCAAGGTGCCAACAAGGCAATTTAATCTTAATACTGTGCGGATCCACTATTGCGGACAGTTACGGTCCCGCAAAATACGGTCGTATGAATGGTGCTTTACAGAGCTTTCAATGATACAAAACAACTTTGTACTGAAAGGTAGAAGTTTGCATTTGGTATACTTTTGAACAATTCATGTTTACTATTTACATCGCACAGGATCTGTTTTATTGTGACTGCGCAATGTTATTACAGCCTGTAATATGACATGTCTGCTATAAAACAGATACTGTGTGATATAAATAGTGAAGGGCCCCCCACACAGTACAATCTGCTCCACAGCGACCCCCACACAGTATAATTTTCCCCACAGTGACCCCCACACAGTATAATTTTCCCCACAGTGGCCCCCACACAGTACAATCTCCCACACAGTGGTCCCCACGTAGTACAATCTGCTCCACAATAGCCCTCACACAGTACACTTTTCTCCACAGTGGCTCCCAGACAGTTTAATCTGCTCCACAATGGCCCCCACACAGTACAATCTTCCACACAGTGGCCCCCACGTAGTACAATCTGCTCCACAATAGCCCTCACACAGTACACTTTTCTCCACAGTGGCTCCCAGACAGTTTAATCTGCTCCACAATGGCCCCCACACAGTACAATCTTCCACACAGTGGCCCCCACGTAGTACAATCTGCTCCACAATAGCCCTCACACAGTACACTTTGCTCCACAGTGGCCCCCAGACAGTTTAATCTGCTCCACAATGGTCCCCAGACAGTACAATGTGCTCCACAGTGGCCCCCAACACAGTATAATGTGTTCCACAGTGGCTCCCAACATAATATAATGTGCTCCACAGTGGCTCCCAACACAGTATAATGTGCTCCACAGTGGCCCCCACATAGTGTAATATACTCCACAGTGGCCCTCACATAGTATAATATATTGTGTGGTGCCCACTGTAGAACATAATATACTCCACAGTGGCCCCCATACAGTATACCATGCTCTTGTACTTACCTGCACTCCCATCAAGAGCAGTCGGGCGCCTTCCTTCCACCGCAAAGCAGGCATTGATGAATGATGTCATTGCGCCTGCATTGGGGCAGAGGTTACAATCTTCTGTCAGTGTAAGCCGTGGTCCCGCGGCCTACCCTGATAGTTTTCAGGTGTTTGTGCATTGCATATACACCTGAAAGAAGCACTGGCCAGGGGATCTGAGATAGCTGTCCTGGATTCCCCATTAGTGAGCGATCTAGGAGCCTGTCTGGGGCGTCGGTGTGTGTTCCCACAAAGAGTATATTCACCACCAAGGCCATACTCTGTACACAGTGAGAAACAGCTCTCAAACAGAAGCAATGGAAAAAATAGAGAGATGCAGGATTCACAGAATGGAGCCAAAATGTGTTACTAAAGCATATTACAAAGCTTATTAATGACAAATATTTCCAGAAAATTGAAAGTTATCTGAAATGTTAGTTACGCTTCTCTGTCCATCACGTATTTCCTCTAAACAGCAGTTAACATGAATACAGAGGTGTTATGCTGATCTAAAAGAGTTGTTTGTTTGTTTTTTTTGTTAACAACAATCCTATTCTAGAATTTAGAGGTTATAGAGGTTGTCCAAGATCTAACAAAATCTAGCCAAAAAAGGGTATGGCATTAAAAAACTATTTGCATTATACCAGTAAAGCTTTCATATTGTAGATGTGTAGACTACACACTTGGCTAGATTTTGACCAATCTCTGACAACCTCTTTAATTGAGGAATGCTCTTTGTTCAGGAATCTCTTCTGTAGCATTTCTCTTTCTGGAGGATCCAGTCCATCTATATATTTTATGAGCTGCACACTGGTTTCAATGGGCACTGTGTAATCCTTTATTTTCCCTCTGGTGGTGCTGCGGGGGAATTGAAAACTTAAAGTTGTCATATGCATGTGATGAATGTCAGCTGAATACGCAGGCTGTGTCTGGACCGTTCTCTGACAAATGTTAGGGCATGTTGGTTTCCACATTTCAAATCCTTATGTTCTCCAGGGAAATACGACTCCACTTATTCGCCTTACTATGTTGCACTTGGGAAGGTATGCATATGCATGGAGTGGCGAAGTTGGAAGACTAAATAAGTGGTCGCCCAACATCTGCCTTGGGTGTATGGCATCCTACACTGCTAGATTATCCCACAGATTTTAGTTAGTTGCATGGGTTCCAAGCATTGGGATTCCCTGTAATGAGAGTATTATTTGGGTAACCTTCTAAGCTACAGTTGATATTAATTGTGGATTTTTAGTTATATCCCTTTATATACCAAAATGGATTTTTAGTATATCCCTTTATATGCAAAAATGGGGTATATAAAGGGATATTCCAGTAACTCTAGGCTCCACATTCACTTGAATTGTGCGGAGATTTATTTCATTGCACACTGCCTAGACAGGGAAAGCATTGTGCAGATAAAACCCAAATGGGCCTGGACCTGTTCCTTCTCATGATGTTTGGGGATCCCTGTGATACTATCCCCAAAATGAGCTGTTGACCAAGTATGCCTTACTTGACAAGCGGCATGAAATTTGGCAACCAGAGAGATATGTATTGGTAATGCCCAGGTTATCCGAAATGAAACAATTTTCATGCTAAATATGTTTTATGTCCAATACATTTTACATTGCAGTTCTTTTAAAGCAATACGTCTCAAGCTTCTGGTGTAGTAAAATAAACCTTTATATGTTACAAAATGCACAACGGAAAACTATATAAAGTGTATTCAGAAAGTAGATATTGTCCTGCACAGGAGAAAGGTATATCTTCAGCTAGAATCTGCAAGAAACATAAAAATAAAAGAAATAAGTCTTCATGTGAGAAAAGCAATGCTTTAAGTTCTAAGGGGAATGAGCAATGCATTCTTAGATGTAAACATTACTGGGAGCTATAAACATTACCAAGAGTCTCCAAACAGCTGATCTGCGGGGGTCCCAGATGTCAGACCCTCACAGATCACGGATTGATGGTCTATCCTAAGGATAGGCCATTAATATTAGAAACTGGATAAACCCCATAAAGTATTGAAAAATCAAAGTGCATACATTTTAATTTACACTATTTCAATAAGGGAGTGCTCACAACCTTGGGCTAAATAAAATTTTGACCTGGTGTGTTGTTCCATACAGAAATGAATCATTCCAGGGACAGACTTAGAATACAAAGGTCGCCTTGTCTGATCAACTTCTGGAATGGCTGAGGTTATGCAGTTCACTGTAAGGAACACTAAACTACATTCGGGTTAATGTATGGAGTAGCTACAGTATAACTGCTAGCACTGACTATAACTTATTGGTTGATGTTGGCAGCCCCCCACTGTTGCTTAAAGAAAGCAGCCATGGTGTCAGTATTTTCTCTGCACAGCTTGCTCAACTCTGTAATGAAGGGAGCTATGGCCATGTGTATTCATCTCTTCACTGCTCCACTGCTGGCTACTTTCAACAGCCAATTGGGGCTCAGGATTCTGTTTGGCAGAATATCCCTTTAATTCCTCCCACACTGCAGGTGGAGTGCCTTGATGCATTGACTGCCGGACCCTAACTGTAGATGGCATGGATGGCATCTCTCTAACACAGTTAGGGTTTCTGTCTTCTCTGAGAAAAAAAATCCAGCAAACTCCACTTTTTATACATTTTAACACATCTACTAGTAATATCTACACACATATTGTCACCATGTCAGAAATCATGCAAAAAATGAATTCAACATTGCTATTTAACCCCATCATGTGTAAATTAACAGCTTGATAACATGATCCAGTATCCAGCTCTCCAGAATCCAGAGCCACCAAAAAGAGTACTGTCACAGGAAACGGAAGTATTAGGACCGAAACCACCATGGACACAGCGCTTTTGCATTCAGGGAAGGTGAATGAGGGCTCTAATGACAAATTCAGATATATTTTTGCAGGAAAATATTCAGCATAAGACCCCATGAACATGATCGAGTGTGCATCTGAAGTGGGACCGTTTCTGCTGAGGAAATCACTCGGATTTCCCTAGGAGTGACACCCGAGTGCATTCCGTGATGCATTTATCTCTATAGGGGCTTCTGATCCAGTCTGTTCCAAAGACATGGAGCAGAATATGACCTGCTCTATTTTCATTGGAATGGACCATCGGACTCTGCCTCTGGTGGCACATCACAAGGCATTATGGGAAAGGAGCTGGGGAGCTCATGCGCCCTCTGTTGGATGTAACAGATCCTCAATTTGCTTTTGACTCACCGAGGCTTAAGACAGCAAAAGGGATTTTAGCCAAGCCAATTTCACTTATCTGCATACAGCGCTGTTTCAGGATTGTTGTCCCTCATCAGTACAGAGCAAAGTGAACTGGCTGGCTTTGTGGGAGGCAATGAGTGGGTTAGGGACAAGAATCTCTCACATTGAGGAGAGCACCAGTGAAGGTGTGTAGAGATTGAATTGCCTTTTGCCCTCTACTTAGCATCTACATATCACAAGGCATTATGGGAAAGGAGCTGGGGAGCTCATGCGCCCTCTGTTGGATGTAACAGATCCTCAATTTGCTTTTGACTCACCGAGTCTTGAGACAGCAAAAGGGATTTTAGCCAAGCCAATTTCACTTATCTGCATACAGCGCTGTTTCAGGATTGTTGTCCCTCATCAGTACAGAGCAAAGTGAACTGGACATGTGCATGGAGCTTAAGGGTATGTTCACATCAGCGTTGTTTAATCCATTCATTTGGTTTGTCTAATGACAGACCGCAACTGATCCAGAAGGACCCCATTAACTATAATGGGATCCATCAGGTATCCACTGTTTGTCCCTGACAAATCAAATCATAGGACTTTTTCATCTAGGACTTCAGATTGACTCTGTACCGAAGGCTCTTAACAGCGACTCAGATGCACAGGTGAACTTAGCCTAACTTTTTTTTGTTCATCTGCTCTGGGCTTAGGAGTCCAGGGACGGTCCTAACCGTTGACTGACAACTATCTATGTATGTATGCTCATACAGATATAAAGACTGTCAATAACTGAGTAGGACAACCATAGACTTTTAAGCATAGGATTTCCATAAATACAAGTTATACTGAATCTTTTCACATAGAATTGTATATGAATCTGCTTGGCTCCACCTGCACTATAAGATGATACCTCCATGCTCAATGTGACAGATTTCTTTTAAAGTAGGGTGTCAAAAATAAAAACTTTTTTTTTGCCTTCTTACATAGGTTATTCTAAACTGTCCGGTGTTTCCTTAAGTTTACATGGTCTAATAACAAATCTCTCGACAATATGTATTTCACCCCCTCAGGTCCTGCATATATAACAAATAAGTTTTATCCACTGTCTTCAAAGTCTTTTCCTCCCATTTCGAGGTGCGATTTTATTTTTGGGAATGTTAGGATGTCATGAGAATATATTTTTAATATCTTTACTAACCTTCCTCAAATATATCCAAGAGAGGGCCACTGGGTGCTACCGATAGGGCCCATGAAGAGCCGGAAATAGTGTTGAGCAAAGAATTGACTTCAGAATACAGGTGCTCTACAGTTTTTGTCACTCTCTGAAAAACATACATGATGAGTAGACATTTGTTCATACATGTTCTTTACTTTGCTTGGTTATATGCTGCCAACATATTTTGCAGCGCTTTACAGACCTTGCTCTCGTCCCCAGTAGGACATACAATCTAAATTCCTTATCAGTATGTCATTGGAGCTTGGAAAGAAACCTGCTCAGAGACATGGAGAACATACAAACTCTATGCAGATGTTGTCCTTGGACAGATTCAAACCCAGTGCCCTGGTACTGCAAGGCAACAAGTACTAACCACTGAGCCACACAGAACACAGGGACGAGGACAGCACTGCATTACCCAGAATAGTCGTGAGTGGTCTAGTATATGGACTGGTGTAGACAATGAAGAGGCTGAAGCACGACAGCTGATTGAGAAGTGGGCTGAGATTCCAACCCTTCTGACCTTATATTGATATCCTAAGGGTAGCCTCATATATATTGAAATTCCAGGAACACCTTTAAACTCCCATGTTTTGCTGCTGGGATTGTTTGGTTGGAGCTGCTAAGTGGTGGAGTTCCCAGATAATATACAGTACTCCTTTTTCCTATAGGGCACTATTAAAAATATTTCCAGCATATTGTTATATCCATTGCAGATAGAATACAGACAGTTCAGAGGGATTCTAACAAGGGTGACATAATAAATTAGATACAGGCTGTGTAGATGTTTATTTGTGCACTATTCCAAAAGTTTATGACTATCCCAGTTTATGTACTGTACTTGCAGCATATTCATCAGTAGTCGGCATCAGAGAGTTAATGGACTCAGACACAAGGGGGTGCTATGGGCCTGTGTAATATTAACTATGTATGAAGAAGAGAGCTAGACTCTCGAGAGCTCACTATCAAATATACTCAGCCTCTAAAAGGTATCGCCTGATTTCTTCACTCTTCCATTTATATGCCTGTATCCTAGGATTAATAGTGAGAATTTCAACAAATGTTTAGCAGCTAGGACAATTTTCCTGTATTTTAGACTTTCAACACTCAGCTATACAGTTTTTGAATTTTTTTGGGAATTTTTTTTTTTTTTTTAAATGTTGAAAATACTATACCCTGGCCTAATGCATTGCAAATTCTAATGTTTTGTAAAGGGTTCATGGGAAATGATCATATTGGGGCAATACGGGAAAAAAAAAGTCTCACTGCAACTTTTAACAAGCAACATGACTATAGGTTATAGCCAAGCCAGAGTATCTTAAGTTTTTCTAGTATTGCCAATAAGACTCCATATAATCTGGGTTTACTTAATGAGAGACCGTACCTATGCTTCCCCCTCCATCCCACCAAAAGTTGGAATTCTGAGTAAAGCGCATAGAAGTCAATAGACATTACCTCCTCTATAGCATCCAAACGTTTGTGAACCTTCTGGTGTTCATTACACCACTCTCCTCTCTCTCTGTGTAAGGTAATTACAGGGTCAGCAGCTAAGGGTTAAAAGGCAAAACATTAGGATAAAGAAAAAAATCCAGATATGTATAATGTTATACCAATCCCCAGCCATAATACACTCAAAAAATATAATGCTTTAAGAAGGAGCATTTGGAATTGAATTAAACTTTGCATAAATGTAATGAAGATATATGTAAGTGGTTACAATATTAGAGCGAAAGGAAAAGTTTATTGGCTACAAATCAGGGGTGCATCTTCCATGAGGCAACCTGAGGCGATGGCTTCAGGCGGCGCCTCATGGAATAAACTGGGAGGCATAATTTTTTTTTTAAATTAGCCGCTAGTTATTGTGTTATTGTAATAAGCTGTGGCCAATAATTTTTACTCACCTGTCCACGCTCCTGTCCTGGCTCCCCTCACTGCCTCCTCTAGGTGGCACTACAGTTATGTCACAACGCTGAAGAACGCCAGGACGCTCTATGTGGTTCAGCACACCCTGGAGGCGGCAGCAGAGGGCGGCCAGGACAGGAGCGTGGACAGGTGAGAGCTGGTGTTCTGTGTGGGGTAAAAAAGAGGTCATATACTGTGTGTGTATGGGTATAAAAGAGGGTCATATACTGTGTATAGGGCAAAAAAGGGGTCATATATTGTGGGGGTGTCATACACTGGGGGGGCCATAAAAAGTTGTTTCATATACTGTGGGGGGCAGAAAAGGGGGGCGTATACCGTGTGGCACATTTTCCCACAAATGTTGCAATTGGGCTTGTAGATCCCGCACATTTGTAGGTTGCTAAATGTGGTGCCCCAGCTGGTCCTATAAATGCTCAATTAGTGATAAATCTGGCAGCCAGGCAGGCCAAGGTGGTATTGCAATCTGGTGGAGACATTTCTAGGAAACCCTTGTTGTAAGTGTGGGTGAGCATTATCCTGTTGAAAAATATCATTCGGAAGCTCTGTCATTAGAGGCAACACATGTAGCTGCAGGATGTCTTGCACATATCGAGATTAGTGTCTCTTGTATCACTACTGGAGATGACAGACTATTGTGTGTGATAGCTCCCCAGATCAGATCACCACACAAGCAAAAGAGGCAGTATGTCGCCCAACAGAAAGACAGAACTGAATAGCTCACCATGAGGCCTCTATACTCAAACTCAACTTTCATTAGATTCTAAACAGAACCTGGATTTGTTGCTAAAGATGATACAGTATGTTCCAGGCTGTATTCCAGGTTTCTTGTTCAGGCCACCACTGAAAACAAAGGTGATGCTGGATGACTCAATGGCAGAAAATGTAATGAGTACTGGCGACACCAAATTTCCTTCTGCTAAGAACCTAGAAATGGCAGGTGCCACCTTTTAAAGTCTGTCAGGTGGGCAAAATGTCTCTGAGTGCTGCGTTATGGAGGCATGCCTAGCAATCAAAAACCTCTCGTCAAGGGGTATACTACCCAAATTTCCTTCTGCTAAGAACCTCGAAATGGTCCTGGCAGGTGCCACCTGTGTCTGGATGATGGACATGAATACTGTGGGAGCTGCTCATGTTCGTTGGTGGATCAAACAATCCTCTGTACTGGTGGTTTGTCTGTGCTATCCAGTGCCTGTTCACTGTGTGTGTGTGTGTGTGTGCCCTCACTTAACCACTGCTCCCAACACTTACTAACAGCTAGGTCAGAACAACCTACATAGTGGACAATTTGTGGAAATGACCATCTTGCTTGTCTCAGTCCAGTGATGTGCCCCCTTTTAAGTCTGTCAGGTGGGCAAAATATCTTTGAGTGCTGCGTTGTGGAGGCATAGCTAGCAGTCAACAACATCTCGGCAAGGGGTACACAACCCAAAAGTAGCCTCTCAGAACCCTTTGATAGGGCAGCGGGGGAAGGACTTTTATGCCTTCTTGTGGCAAGATCCAGTATCTAATCAGACCACACCTGGAATCCTTTACATGTCTGCCTGAGACATAACTGCATGCTGAGTTTTACAGCAGTCGGACATTTCTGGGTGCAGTTTTTTGTCCATGAGTATAGTTACATAGTGGGTTGAGTAAATTATCTTGGTGCATCTAGTTGAACCTTTTTATAGGGAGGTAGAATCCACCTTGGCACGCAGTAATTTTTCCTAATCCATTCTGGTCATTCAAAAAATTCTTGGATCAACATTGCATATTAACACCAGAAACCCAGTTTACTGACTTCCTCATGGAAGATATCTACCTTCCTTTCATCTAGTCACACTTTGTCAGCCATTACCAAATCTCAAAGGAGCCTATTTTATAACTTGACAGCACAGGCAGTAATGTGATGCTTTTGAGATTTGAGATTAAATCACACTTTCCTTACCACAAGTAGTGACCCCTTGTTTCTGACCCTACCTATTTTAAATATGTCTATAAACAAGTATCATAAGACCTCTTGGCCTTCCCTAGCATAAACCTATTTCATTTCACCAACCTTTCTTCAGAACTGTGATCTTGAATATCTCATATTAAATTCATTGCCCTTCTCTGAACTTTCTTCAACTGTCACTCATCTTCTTTTAGAAACCACATCCATAAGTGGACTGATGATCTGAACACACCAGTCCATGAATTGCTCAGTTGCAATTGCACATGTTACCTGTGGACAGTTGTGGCGCCGTTTTGGAAGAAAGCAGTTATGAGGTCAGGCTTGTGCTTTACAGACAACTGAGTTGCAATATCATGCATAGCTGTTATACAATGTACGGTACTGTGTTTGATAGTGAAGAGACTGCAAGGCTCAAATGGAGGAGTGCTGGAGCCCCGCAGATAAAATATCAGAGCCACGGAAAATCCCTTTATGGAATTGCAGAAACAAGGGGGAGAAATGATGTGAAAACGCATGTGGAGAAAACAGGTAAAATTAACATGCTGTGTTTCCACAATGTGGGAATGTGCTGGGACTGTAAAAAGCAGCATTTTTATCCCACTGTGTTTCCGCAATGTGTGGCCTCAGAGTTAGTGTTTATTCAGACTACAGGCTTTCATAGCTGTGTGCTAACAGTTTTTTTTTAACAGATAAAACATGGCCCAACAGAAAATAATGGATCTATTAACAGGACAGTTGATTTTATTGATTTTTGTGACCTTCTAATGATCCATGTGATATTTTAAATCATAAAACTTGTCTAAGGCTAGATTTACACGATGAAAAAATTCGGTTGTTTACAGTTTTTGGTATTACAGCTCAAGTAAGATCACTTGCATTGTAATGGTAGACAAAACCTAAAAGTGGCGCTCTTCCTGGACAAAAATCAAACCCTATCCAGAAACCAGTATCTGAAGAAGGAAATTCTTTGTGCCTCAGTCTTGCCTGTTCCATTCTAGCCTTGGCACAGAGGCTGCAATATTGAGGTTTGTGCGGAGCGGAGATGGATATGTGGTTTGATCAGTTACATAATGTAGCTAATGCCCCAGTCTGCTCTGTTCCATGGAAAGAGTTTTGGATGTGGTAGCATAAAACAAAAAAAAAGTTTTTTTAGCAGCATTTTCTTTTACATTTTTTTGTTATAGGTTTTACCACTTTGGAAAGCTTCTTCATACTTGTTATTATGGACCTTCTCTACTGTAGCTTCACCAGGGATTATAACACACTAATCGCTTTTGCAGACATCTTAGATGAGATGTGCCAGGATGCAATAGCTTCATTTTTTCCTATAAACGTCTTATAACATGATTGTTTACCCAAGTATGATGTGTTCCTGGATACAAAGGATACAGCGTTCCTTGCTGTATATGGACTCTCAGCAGTCATTACCAGCTTCTGGCTGCTTTTGCTGTAATATTTAGTACACATTGACCCATCTAGTTATTGGTCTGATAAATGCTGCAGTACAGCATATATATAACCAAAAACATAGATTCGATGAGACATAGACAAAACAGAATGAACAAGATCATAGCTACTCTTTACAGCAACTAAGATATAGCAGGTGTACTTAAACAGTCCCATATGTACATCAGATGCGGGTGAATACACCTTAATTATGCTAAACTTTAAAGAAGCTCACTAGAATTATTTCATGCTTGGATGTCATGGTTGTCCACCACATAAAGAGATCAAAGCGCACTTCAAAGCAAAATCCTATAAAGAATTCTCATTTATGTTGTTTCTTATACATACATATATGTTTATAGAAGTACTAGGTGGCAACCAAAATAACCAATATTACATCTTTACTAACTGATAGCAATATTAGAAGCTTCATATAGGCTGCTCCGGCACTTTCCTCCTTGTACTCAAACAGTGAATTTATTAAAGACCCCTGCCATTAAATACCTGCAGCAAAATTTATTGCATACAGAGGGCTACCAAACACACTAGACATTTGCCCTTGTGGTAAATAAGATCATAGATGTTCGATTTTCTTGACAAATATTATTGCCCTTATTGCTCAGGATCAGGGATTAGGGGTGTCTGGTAGCGGCTGACATCTTCTCTGTCGCTTATTTCTTTGCTACTACTAGTTTCCATAAAATCACCCTTTATTATGTAACGCTGAACTGAACATGAAGTCCTTGTATTTATGAGTGCTCTCCCAGTCCAGAAGCATGTAGTCCTTTACTCACTGAAACATAAAACATTTCAATTAAGGGGCAGGTTTAGACTGTGCTGTTCGCAAAAATCCTAAACGTGTTAGGAGCCACTACCTCCTGGGAGGTGGGAGACTAGTTGAGGTCCTTGACCAGGATTAGCCTGTGCATCTGAGTTGTTAAATTTGCTTGTGCTTTGTGGAACGTGTTTTGCATTTTATGCCATATATTTTGCTGAATATGCCAATGACTTATTGTACTGTATATTACACTATCACTATTTTCAGGAAAGAAAGTAGCGCAATGTGTCTCCAAGTGGGCAAAATCTGGTTGTGTCCATGGGCAGTGCAGCAGGCTGTGTCTCTTTGACACCACTCTATGTTTAGTTTTTGCATGCTACAAGTAGACACCTTGTAGTCACGTTGGGCAGGAAAGAGAAAAAAGGGAGGTTTTCCCACATTAAGGCCCGGTTCACATCTGCGTTCGGGTTTCCGTTCGTGGAGTCTGCTTGCATAAAAAAGCGGTTTACCCGGGAAACCCGCGGACCCCATAGTCCGTGGGTTTCCCGGGTAAACCGCTCATTTTATGCATATAGGTTTCCTTTCGGGGGGGTTTCCCAAGCGGACACAGGAGTGTCTTCAGTGTTTCTTCAGCATCAGTGAAGTATGTCCGCAAAAACGGACAGAGTGTCTTCAGTGTGCCATCAGTGTGTGATCCTAGTTTGTGGATCCACCATAAAAAAACAAAAAAAACACAGGTAATATCTAATTATATCCATTGCTTGTCCGTGAAAACTGACGGCACACTGATGACACACAGAGTACATCAGTGTGCCGTCCTAGGTTTTTAGTCTCCCATAGGCTTCTATGGGTGAGTCTGTTCCGCAAAAACAGAACATGTCCTATTCTGTTCAATCTGACGCGGTGCGGAATCACGGTTCGCACACTGATCAGTGAAAAATATGGTCGTTTGCATGTACCCATAGAAATGAATGGGTCAGTGTGCAATCCGTGAAAAACAAGGATAGCACACGGATCTCACCCACGGTCATCTGCAACTAGCCTTATGGTTATTTTTTCAGACCTCCGTTGCTACTGGTGCTGCTTTCTGTCTATGCAGTGCAATTCCATAGCTGAGCATGTTCCAAAGGCTAGCATTACAGAATCCTCTGAGAGTCTGAAAACCAATCATTGTGAGGGCCGAGTGTAAACTCCAGAGAATTAGGCAAACACTGTTTGCACCACAAGATCATTCTTCTCATGTTACAAGAAGTGCTCTGTTCCGTGTGCTGATGAAGTTGATCCTAGATGTTTCCTACTGCTGAGCAACTGTAGTTAACCCATGTAATGCCAAATACTACCTCACTAAGGGATTGTTTCGGACTAAAATATTTATGACCTATCCTTATAGGATATCCGATCAGTGGGGGTCCGACACCCCCTCTAATCAGCTGTACGAAGAGATGCATTCAGATGGGTTTTGCGACCTCTTCACTACTTATCAAGCACAGCGCTGTACATTGTATAGCAGCTGTATTGCAGTTCAGCCTGATTCACTTGAATGAGACTGAGATGTAAACAGGTTATGTGACCCATGGATGTGATGTCACTGGAGCACCACAGCTGCTTTGAACAGTGGACCTGTAGGGGTCACAGCTTTTACTTTAAGTGGACAACAGTCTGTCTTAGTCATGTGTTGACCACACATATAGATCAAGACTGATTTTTATTCCCTGGAAGTAAACTATGAAGTTAGTTACTGAATGAGATCTTTAAAAACGGCACAGAATTGATATAGTAAATACCCTGGAATATTGTATATCTTTTATTATATCATAGCTAACCTTTACTTGCTTTAATCGAGGTACAAATTTACGACTTTGGGAGAGAGACTATGGCCATTGTGTGCCTTCATTGAATGTAAAATGTCTTTTTGCAGGCATGTTTTATACTTATGTGCGTGTAAAGCACTTCCATAATGACATTATTAATGGTTCGGCAGGGTGAGTCTTCTGTCAGCATCACAGCTGTTAATATTCCCATACTCCCCAGCTAGTACAGAACAGCAGGAGTATCATAAGTGGCTGAAACTTATAATGGCTTTTCTCTGGTGAAGGAAATAACATTTCATCAACTGATATAGAGTAATGATTCAAGTATACATATTTTCTGGATTAAATAAGTCTTTCTTTACCTATCAAAAGGGAATCAAGTGTCTCTGCCCATAGAAGTTTAGCTCCTGGGTCCTAATGCCAAAACTCTTACAGGGACCCTCTTCTACTAGATGTCACTTTTGATATTGATGTCCCCTCATGTGGCGGAAAGGCCTTTGGGAATCTTCAGGCACCAGGGCCCATGTGAGGCCACTACATTTGCAGCCCTATAGCAATGCCCCTGTGACACCTTCAAAGCTCGCCCTATCTCAGGCATTCTAGCCTTCTCCCTATTCTCTGCAGTCACCACTTGGCCATATCAGATGCTTAGTCACTCCCGGGGACTTAACCCTCTCTGCCTGACTACTGCTATTTACCCATTCTATTGAAGGAACTCCACTTGGCAGGAAACCAACTACATTGGGTCCCACCTTTGGGGGTGACAAGCACCTATGCCCACCTTCCTCAAACAAATGCGAGAAGCTAAACGCCACCTCTGGGTGTCACTTAATGATAAAACAGTATAATATAATACATTAATAGCAATAAGGTGTGCAAACATATTAACTCCTTATATTCACATGCTATTTACATGTAAACAAAGACTGAAAGAGGATGTCAAAACATCTACTTTAGGATTGGTGGGGATTTGAAAGAATTGGGTAATCTTTTTTTTTTATTTTATTTTATAAAATTTGCTGCTATTTTTTATATAAATTGTATTACCCCATTAAGGTTCAAACAGAAAAGAAACATTTGGGTTTGTGACTTAGCACATCGTGACGTAGGGTTAGGGGATCATGAAATCACTTCAATTTTCTTTTTTCTCTAGGTTGTACATGAATTCTTGTTATGCTACATTCTGACATATAGCTGTATTTAAAACAGGATTCCTGACACGGTCACCAAGTGTGAGATCTGAATTCTCAAAACTACATTAAGTGCTAAACTATTAACGCCTTACATAAACATATTATGAGGACCTCGTACTATGGGATGATTTGGCCGCTCACTGCTGACTGAATCCTGGAGTGTGTTACACGCACACAGCAAAGCAGATGTTTTTACTCTCATATTCCTTACACATTAATCATTGTTTCTGCCATTTTCTTTAGTGATGTTTATGACATATTTATTTAGTGTCTTCCGTCTCAAGATAAATGTCTTAAATGTGACAAACTGCTCCAACACTAGAACCAGCTCTGCCCCAGCCCTCAACTATTATATATATCTATGGGTCTATTTTAACTAAAACTGTTCTCTAAAGCCCCATGCACACAATTGTATCTGTTTTCAGTATATTGTCCGCAGTTATAGATCTGTAATTGAGACAAGTATATGAAACCTTTCATACCTATGGCCCCATACACATGTCCATTGTGATACAAATCAGTTTCTTTGGACACTAAAAACCACTACGGTTGTGTAGCCTAAGATAAAAACTATACGTAACAGATCGTAGGACAATGTGAGAAAAATCGTAAGCTTAATTAAATACAATGTCACTCAGAGTATCCTAACAGAGTGAAATACTATTAAAGGACTTTAAAGGGAGTCTATCAGCACAAAATTGAGATATAAACTAATCAGGGGCTATCAGCACAGTTTACAGTGATGAATTTCTTATTCAGGAACACTGCTCCATTCTTGTAAAAATTGTCCTTTTATCCCTATGCAAATGTGCAGAAAGGGTTCTAGAGTTGTTGTTTTCCATCAATGGGCTCTATTATCCGCTGCTGCTAACTGCTGCTCAGCTCCACCCACTAACTGTACTGTGCATGTTTGACGATGACGCACTACACCCAGAAGTGAAGGAAGCTGGCTTTAGGGTGGGTTCACACTTGTGGCGGCACTCTGTCCACCGCGAATCCAACCTAAATGTCGGAAAACAGGATAGGGAATGGATAAGGAAAGGTTTGCAACGCTTTGCTTAAAAATCCATTCACTTGAATGGGTATTTAAAGCAATGCGCAGGTGTGCGCTTACACCCTCTGGGCCGCGAAGCTGTTTTTTTTCATCGGAAACAAAGTCAGACATACAGGACTTTGATTCCGACGAAAAAAAAACGGTTTAGCAGCGCAGAGGGTGTAAGCGCATTGCTCTAAAAACCCATAGAAGTGAATGGGTTTTTAAGCAAAGCGTCGCAAACCTTTCCCTATCCAGTTTTCGGACATTTAGGTCAGATTCGTGGCAGACGGAATGCCGCCACAAGTGTCAACCCCCCCCTCAGATGGCAGTGTGTCGTCATCAGATATGCACTGGGTGAAGCTGAACAATAGATAGCAGCAGCAGCAGATAGTAAAACCCATTGATGAAAAGCCCTTTTCTGCTCATTTGCATAGGGATAAATGGATGATTTTTACAAGTGGTCCTAAATAAGAAATACATCATTGTGAACTCTGCTGACAGCCCTACAAGGTACTGTCATTAGTTTATATCTTAATTTTGTGGTGACAGACTCCCTTTATTGTTGATGACCTATCTCTAGTGTAGGTAATCAATATCAGATTGGGGGGTTCTACATCCAGCACCCCAAACGACCTTATGATTTAAGGGGCCAAAGCACTCTAAAGTGAGCCTGATTCTGTATATAGCATATTGAAAGGGACTGAGTGGCAGTACCAATTCTGGCCAATATACAGTGTATAAAGCTGTTTTTGGAGTGCTGCTGCTGCCATCAACATCTGATCGGTGGGGGTACTGAGAATTGAACCCCATAGTTTTTAAATATTAACCCCTTTCTGTCAGTGCCATTTTTTTCATTTTCAATTTTTTACTCTTACTCCTTACTTTTGATTTAGTTTTTTACTCCCCTCCTTACAAAAGCCATAGCTTTTTTATTTTTCTGTTCACAGAGCCGTATGAGGACTTATTTTTTGCGGGACATAATGGTATCATTTAATATTCCATTCGATGAAAAGAAGCTGAAAAAAATCATAATGGGGAGTTAGAGAATAACTGCATTTGCACCACCTACTTATGGATTTTGTTTTTACAGCGTTCACTGTGTGGCCTAAACTACATATTACCTGTATTCTGTAGGTTGGCACAATTACGTCAATACCAAATTTATATAGTTTTGGTCATGTTTTAACACTTTTAAAAAAAAAAATCAAACTTTGAAAAAAATATTATATTTTTCTCGGTGTTGCCATATTTTGGCATGGGGGAATTTTTTTTATATTTCATTATATGGGGTTGCATAAGGCATATATTTTGCAGGGCTAGATGTACTTTTTATTTATACCATTTTGGTGTATGTTTGATGTTTTATTTGAAACTGGCGGTTCAACTCTTTTGATTTTTTTTTTTTGCTATGGCATTCATCATATGGCAAAAATATTGTTATAAGTTTTGTATTTTAGGCATTTTTGGACACGGGGATACCTAATGTGTTTATGTTTTACTTTTATTTTTATATGTATTCTAGGGAAAGTGGGGGCGATATGAACATTTTAGTTTTTTTTTTTTAAGACCCACTATGGGTCTTGAACCCCAGGACATCTGATCACTAATACAATAACCTGCAGCGTTAATGCATTGCAAAATCACTTTACTTCTATTAAAGGCTGCGCTGCCTAGCGTAGCCTGTAATAGAAGTCCTGTAGTGACAAGACTGAGAGCCTTCAATAGGCTCCCTGCTGTCATGGTAACAAATCACCAACCCTACATCTCATGACGACCCTCCCAAAAGTGAAGGCGCACATTCACTGCCGAGAAAATTGTGCCTTAGTCATGTTTGACTGAAGCATTAGCAGGGTTAATACAAGCACTGATAGCGGTGGCAATGGGGTCTCTGCTGTATAATATATTGGACGGGATCTAAACTGGATTTAAAAAAGCGGCAGTTTTAAGTGTTTTATAAATTCAGCATGTTTTGTGAGGCGCCTCATTGATTTTGAAAGTTTTTTATGCTTCAAGATATGCTTCTTTTTTTTTCAGCTAGCTGATAAAGAAGTTAGGTGACAGAATGAATTCAGTGGGAGAATTTCCAGGTATTTTTTAAGCTGCTTTTAAAGCGGTTTTTGAGGTAGTAAAGCCACAAAGGAAGCAGTGTGAACATACTTTAATGGTGTTTGGCCATTTTTTTTTTTTAATTTTATACAGAGAGACTCATCCAATTTTAGCTTTTTAGGAAAATTGAAATGGAGCCCCCCTCTCTGAAGTTAGAAAATTAGGCTTGACTACCACTGCGCACGCGCACCACTCAGCACTGAGGCAGCTTGACTGAGATATGTCACTGAGTCCCCCGATGCATACACAGAACTTGAAAGAAGCCAGGGACATACACCATGATTCAGTGCTCAGCTTAAACCAGTAGTCTAGGAATTGGACAAACTCTGGAGGGGCCCGAAGCAGGTGATGTATGTGAGCGATTTCACCGGTCCCTCTCCAGCAACCGCTGAGGCTGCTGATTGGCCTCAGCAGTCATATGGGACGCAGGATTTCCTGGGACTGAGGCACCCATGCCCACCTAAACCCAGCACTCCAATGTTCACTTCCACAGGTTAGTATGTTTTGTTGTTTTTTTAATGTTACACCTGCCCCAGCCCCTTCCTTTATGAATAATGTCCCATAGTGCACACAGTATAATGTCCCACAGGAACCCCTTCACACAGTATATTGTCCCACAGTGGCCTCAATACAGTATAATGACCCATAGCAGCCCTCCACATAGCATAATGCCCCATAGTGGCCCCTCCAAATTTTCCAAAAAATTCTGTGTGTGGCCAAACTCGAAATTTTTGGAGTTTGCCACTCACAAGCTATTATTATACTCTGGGGTCTCTTCATACCCCAGAGTATAATGATTGGAAACCCAGCTGAGGTGAATAAACATGACAAACTTCTCCTGGGCTCCAATGGTGGTTTTTGCACCTCTTCCGGTCTCAAAGAGATCATGAATGAAGCCAGAGACTGCTGAGGCCTGTGATTGGGCCTCCGAGGTCATGTGTGTTACGTTGGCCTCATTATGCGTCATGACACTGTCATGACCCACTTGACCGCAGAGGCCCAATCACAGGCACAATCTGACATAATTCATGATGCCTCTGAGATTGGAAGAGGCCAGGGGAAGTGAGTAACACTGTTTGTTATATTTAATCCCCTTCCCTGGTCTGGAGAGATCCCAGAGCATAATAATAGCAGTTCCATTTCAGATGTGTTCGGTCCGAACGAACCTTGCGAGGTTTACCAAAAAATACTCTCATGTGCTACCCCCCTCAGAAACTCTGAAATCTGCCACCTGAGACAAGATACTTATCTCGGCTCATGGCAGAGGCTGCCCTGAGAGAGACCTCATTGAGACAACCACCCAAAATTGCATTCAATAATGATCTTATAGGGGAAGATGGCAGTATTCATAATACATCATATGATGGAACTGAAATCTGTCACAGGAAATCTAGTCTGGATAAGTGTGTGAACTTTGGAAAATTTCACTGTTCATTAAAGCTAGCAATATACAACCAGATGGGTGACCAATATTATGTTGTGTGAAATATTTGCTTTTTCACAGTGTTCCCTCCATTGCACAAGAAAAAATTAAATCACCACTCTAGTTCCCATAACGCTTATCATATTTTGGGTGCCCCAAGTTAAATTATGTCTGGGGCCCTTCCAAACAAAAATTTTAGGCCCTTCTTTACCAAAACTGCCCACCCATTTGCAGGTCAAAAAAAACCCTCTTTGTTGTCACCCACACAGCATATCGCCCTCCCCCTTACTGATCCCCACAGTATATTACTCTCTCTACCATCTCAAATATAGTAAATTGCCCCCTTTATTCGCTGTGGAGACCCCCAATCTCTGATCACAGAGCCACTCCTTATCATACTTCTCCCTAGTCTTTAGCATCCAGGACCCATATGTAAGATAATAAGAATATGAGATTTAACTGCACTAAATCTAACTATAGGGGGTGCCAAAGGTTGCGGCTGCAATTGGGCCTTGAAGTCTTGGGGGCCCAAAATGTCCCTCTGTTCCATATGAGGACTTGTCAGAATTTGGGGGGGGGGGGGTCATTTTTCAAATTTTGCAATGGGATCCAATAAGTCTGCACTTAGATTTTGTAGTAAGGTAAGGTTATATTAATCAGCAACTGTCATTTCAGATACGGACATGTAAGAAGTTATGATGATCTCTGGGGATTTGGGTGCTAAGACCCACCGACTGCTGAAATGAAGGGGCAGAAGCACTCAGAAGTATATGATGCCATCCTCAGGTAGTCGATAACAGCTGAAGGGGAGCAGCACCCAGAAACCCGCCGATCAGATTAAAAAATAAATAAATATATATATATATATATATATATATATATATTCATAGGCTGACTTCCTCTACAAATGGCTTTAGCATACACAGATATGTTTTAGTTACCTAGTAAACAAATATATTCTCTTTGCAAAGCTGGGTAATATGTCAGCAATGCAAATTTAGATTTCCTAGCTCGAAATAACAATGACTTCAATTCATTTACTTACTGTTTATTGTACTTATTTTTGTCTCATGGTATGAACTTGAAGTTTTCATATGTATAGCATCCTGGAATTAATGGCTATAAACAAATACTAAAGACTAAAGCTTTATCTATATAAACATGTGAGCCATACATAATTAACCCTTTCACCCACAAACAAGCTGCTAAGACTTGTAAGTTGTCTGTAGTAGTAGTGGCAGAGACTATATACTCATTATGTATCTACTAAGTTTGGCTAACTATATATAAAAAAAAAAAACATGCATGTATAACATTACCTGTCAAGCTTCCATCCAGCACAACTAGCAACAAGAATGCTATAGGAATGATGGTGCCCATGTTGATACTATGATCCAACTTGATCCAGCTTAAAAAAGACACAAGTGTTTCCTCTCCAGGGTGCTTAATATGTCCTGTGTCACTCTGCTCTGAAGACTGCGCGAGAGCTCTGAAAGTAGGATATTAGCAGAAAGCTGGCCAGGATATTTTTTACACTGCCTAACAGCAGACCCAGTTATCCAACGATCTGGCAGAATTCCAGAGAGACTCCCAAGTCCCCCCCCCCCCCCCTTCTTCTGTATTTATACACACAGGGCGTGCATGGAATCCAAAGGCCAGCATTTAACCTTACAGGAAAAGTGGGTAAAAAAAAAAAAAAGGATCCTTCACTTTAACTCCCTCTGTGCCTCAGGTATTACAGCAAACACATTGTAGATGTTCGACAAAGCTCTTAATGATGTCATTGCCATCAAGCCACATGTGTTCTGCTTTAACTAAAGCAGCATGTTCACAGATTTGGACATGATACATTGAATTTCTTTATAGGTACTTTTAAACATGACATGATGTAGACATTGCGTAGAATAGCACCCCACTGAATATTGACTAAAAAAATAGAATGTTTTAACAGCTTAAAGAATCCATATAGCAGCAGAAATTATAGACGCACCATGTGCTGGGAAGTCTATAGACAATCTCTACAACAGACAAAATTGTGTGCGTGGTATTAGGAGAAATATGTGCGTGGGAATATGAAAAATGGAAATAAAGCTGTAAAAAATCTACATATTTCAATATACAGTTCAGTTATGGGAACTGATATTGAAAAAAATGTACAAAAAGAACAAGTTATGTAGTACAACAGATCATTGGCCGTATATGTTAGATTAATGTCAGCCAAACCCGCTGATTTTGGTGTAAGGAGTCAACCATCTAATCAGTATGAGGTGTCCATCTCACCTCCAATATAGATGTTAGTGTATAAGATATGGAGTAAGCAGTTAGATTTCAAGATGTTCTCAGGGAAGGTACAGTAATTACCACCAGAGGTGTCTGATGGAGGTATATTCTCCGCTTCCATTGAGTATATACGCAGCTGAGCGTGCTTGTGTATGCGAGTGTTTGGGAGGAATAGTTGTGAGCTGAATGACTATTCAGCTAACAGTTAATTTGTACATCTAGTCATTCATACTAGTTAATAGCGATAGCACTCACAATAATTTTAAACATGCCCCACGTTTATTGGACACATGACCTGTTTGAATGAGCTGCAATACTAAACAGAGCCATTATACAACATATGGCGCTCTGCTTGCTAAGTCATGAAATGGCAGCAGATTTCATTTAAAAGCTGATCGGTCAGGGAGCCGGGTGTTGGACCCTCACCCAACTAAAAGTATAGGTCATTATGTAACCCCCCAGAAAACCTCTTTAAGTCCCAAGGGAATTTCTTTTTGCAGGAATAATCATACATTATGTTCAGGTTTGTATATAATAGAATTTAATCTATAAACATTTTTCAAATGCATAAAAATGTGTTTCCGTAACTTTATTGTGCAAGTCATAAAATAGTGAAATGGTGAAATGAAACTGTACCAGAAAGTTGCTTAACTTTTCCTTACCCCAAAGTTTCCATAACACAGTAGATTGCCTTTAAGACATCAGTGTCCCTAATGATTTATGATCATCGCTTAGGATCGTCATATTGTGAGAAGACATGTGTGGGATGTATATTGTATCATATATCTTACAGTACATGGACTGACTAACATGTCTATTATTATAGAGATAACTGTATCTGTTCATTTGCTCGCACATCTGTAAATGTTGGGCTAGATAATATACTGGATAATATGATTTAATGGTTTCCTGCAACAGGAAGGATACAAATGGAAAGGGAAATGAAAAAGCTGACAGGAATCTAAAGACTTGTTCTTAGCCCTTGTATATGGAGAGACACATATATACATGTACATATATATATTTTGAATCAGAGCATCTGCAGCAGACAGCAGCATGTCCTCTAAACATTGTACCAATGCAGTCTTATAAGTTGTCCTTTACTGCTTACATCCCACCTTCTTCTCCATTTCTGTTTATGCTAGAACTGTAGTAAAATGTCATCAAGTATCCATTGTGAAACATGCTAGAGAAGCTGGAACTCTACATAAATAGGGTTCATACAGGATGGATAGATAGTATTGTTTTGCAGGCTTGGTCGATCACCTAATAAGCTAGGAGAGTAAAAGCATTAGAATAAGCCATCAAATAGGTATCTCCACCCAGTTTTTTGCTTATTTTGGCCAGGCCGACATTTATGTCACACTACAGACATAAATTTGGATTTGTTGAAATCTATTCAAATACAGATCTGTCATAGCAGTAATAACTCCATAATAAAACTATACTGCAAGTGTGAACAGAGACTAAAGCTGGCTAATCACCTATATTAATGTTGGCTGAATATGACAATTTTGGTGGGACTGACCAGCCATCTAACATGTATGGAAGCCTTGTGACTCTCTACCTATGGCAAATTTTGGGGAGGGTAGAATGGTTGTTTTTCATCATGCCTACTCCTTTTGTTTTCTCAGTAGATACTGTAAGTCATAGCCTGAGGTGTCTGGTAGCGACTTACAACCCCATTCAAAGCACAGGCAATCTTGGGTGAGCTGAGGTAGGTTAGGTCCACCTGCTGTGTAACTATGGCTTGTGACAACTTGATTGTATTCATGGTGATAGGGAATGTTTCATCTCATCCATTTGTTTATATTATTATACACACATATCATGGCATGCCCTCTTTATCTCTAATGCTTCTTTTTTCATGGTATGTTTTTCTACTTTCTTTACATGAATACGTGGACAGGCATTATACAGCATCTGCAGAGACATGAAGACATCAACCTGACTTATGGGCCTAGATATTTGTTTCACATTTCATGTAAAGATGTGCCTCAGGATATTCTGACCATACTGCATGTCTTACATGTTTTACCAAATTATAGGAGTTGTCAAGGATTTACAGAAATTTGGTAGAGAGAGAGAGAGAGAGAGTGAGTGCAGGCAATTTGATAAACTTAAAAAAAAAAAAAAAGAAACAAAAATCTAAAATCACCCACTGAAACTCTACCCTGCCTTCCTCTTTACCTGCCTATGGTGAGGATGTGCTCTCCAATCTTGGAAAAAATAGGGTTCTTAATTTTTCTATTTTGTTATTGGATATTAAATCCATTCAAAAAGGATCTTTAACAACCTCCGCCACTCCACTGACTTAGGTGCAGCTGGAACTTCTTTTATAGCCTTACTATTCCCGAAAAATAATGTCTGTTAGTTTCAGCAGAGTTATGCTTTCTGCTGTCAGGTGGGCAGTTCCTGGCTTTCTGCTCCAGCCCAGAACTGCCTACTTGACAATAGTGAGTCTAATTAGCAAATTGGGTGCTGAAACTAACAGCAATGATTGCTCAGGAATGTTGGGCTAGAGAAAAAATTCCACCTGAGCTGGAATAGTGGAGCAGCATCTATTGAAGGATGCAAAAAGAGTTGGAGTTGGTGAAAGGTTCTTTTTCAAGAACTTTTAAAATTAAGACATAAATTCTAAAGCAAATTAAAGAATGGTTTTGATGCCCTTGGGGCATTTGGTAAATGACATGCTGTCCATGAGTACATTGCAGCCAATCACTGGTGTCAGTACTGATGATAGCATACTCAGTATGTGACCTAATACTAGAGATGTGCTGCAGTAATGACATACACATGTATAGTACATCATCACTGCATAATAAGTCAACAAGGCTGGTATGGATGACCAGAGCAGCATCGCTGGAGTGGAAGGGGATAATGGCAGCTCTTTGGAAAATTTTTGGAACCTCATCCAGGGCCATTATAATACATTAGTGGGCCCAGTTCAAACTTTTCCTAGGTGGGCTCCCCAGACACATAATATAATGCCTCTTTAAGTAGCCCACACATAATTTCCCCTGCACCCAAAGTCACCATCAATATATCACATACAAATAAAAAAAAAAGCTGTACTCACCTAACCCTGTTCCCAGAGAGCTCTGCCTGAAGGCTCAGGCTGTGGTGTCTCCCAGCAGCAGATCTCATCAGCTGAAGCCTGAATAGTGGAGCAGAGAGCTGATCCTGAGCTGAGCTCCATCCTCCACCATTGTATTCAACTTTATCTGCATCGTACGGATGCAGATAGAGTTGAAATCGCTACCTGTCACCCAGAGCAGAACAACAGCATCTGATATGTGGGAGTGTCTTGCTCCATCTGGTTTGGATTTAGTTTGGCCCATTACCATAGGGCCTGGTGTGCATTCTCTGTTTGCCCTATGACTAAAGCAACACAGCCTCAAACCCTCTAAGGGAAAGAATCTGTATTTCTCGCTCCTAGCACTAGGTCTGTCATGTGGACTCCTACATTGCATCTTTGTACAAATTGAACAGTTAGTAATGGCATAAGGATGTGACTGTGTAAATAACAGTCATGGAAAGGGTGGGGTGGGAAAAAGAGGACAGAAAAGTATTTATTACCATAAAAGACCGTTGTTGTTGCAACACTTTACTGTTGGAAAAGCAGCTCTTGAGTGAAACAATGTGGAATAAATGAATATGAATATTCCTCTGGACATTTATCCTCCAAAGGACCAGGCACAGTAAATGCTTGCTTAGAAGTCTAGTGGGTTGTCCTCATGAATATGTAATATCCTTACTTGTATGAGATTATGGCCACCCCCTGGACTCCTATACAAACAAAGAGCAGGTTTTCAATCAATATGCTACAAGTTCTGCTAAATCTTCTCAACAAAACCATATATCAATTTACTTTCCTGTTGCCTACAGATCATCAGTGGCGTAAATACCAGGGTAGCAGCGGTAGCGGCTGCCACAGGGCCTGGGACATTAGGGGGCCCAGTGGGCCCCTGATGTGTGTTTTATTTTATTATTTTTTTTTAATAGGCCGTTTCCTGCTGGAGTAACTCCAACAGGTAACAGGCCCTATTTCCTTACCGATCCCCGCTCTTGCTCACGGCCACAAGTAACATTGTTTATGTGTGTATCCTCCCCTGGGTCTCCAATCATTATACTCTGGGGTCTGCAAAGACCCCAGAGCATAATAATTGTTCATGGGTGGCCCACAATGGGGCATAATACTGTGTGAAGGGGCCACTATGGGGCATAATACTGTGTGCAGGGGCCACTATGGTGCATAATAGTGTGTGCAGGGGCCACTATGGGGCATAATAGTGGGTGCAGGGGCCACTATGGGGCATAATAGTGAATGCAGGGGCTACTATGGGGCATGTGGTTTGTGCAGGGGCGGGGGGGCATGTCATACGTTCGCCTTGGGGCCCAGCCATTCCTAGTTACGCCACTAAAGATCATACAACTGGTTCCATTTATATTATCCGTATTAACTAAAGGAAATCTCTTCTCACATGCATGTAGCTTACACTAGGCCTCACGTCAAAGAATCCATCATAGCAATGTAGTATTCAGGAATCTCTGGTCATAGAAGTGTTAAATAGGTCAATTTAAGATAAAATAACATTAATCTAATCCTTTGCTATAACATCTACATACAATAGCGTCTCTCTCTTCCCTTGGTCTACCCTCTTCCAATACACGGGCCCTCCCTTTCCCAGAGCAGACAGCTGGCGGTGTTCCATGCCTTCATTGGGATCCTGGAATCCCTCCCAGCCCTGTGAATGTCCTCCTGGCCATGGTGTTTGTTATGATATGAGAATACTGTCCGTGCCCATAAGGACTGGTTCTTGTTAGTCTGAACTACAAGATAAAGCTCGGATTTCCTCCCACTCTCGGCAGCGCTGGATAATTACTTCATTTATTCCCACATAACAGCCGCATGATGTATAAGGAAAGGCAGAGGTCAGATATGGAGAACCTCAGGAAAGGTGCCTGAGAAAACACAGTGGGAATTATGGGCCTACACGCAAGCTGGGATGAGGATGAAGATTTCACTTGTTTGGGGCTTTAAAACACTGCACTAAATACTTGTAAAAGTTTTATTCACATTTACCATATGTGGGATGTATTCACCAACCCTAGTCTTGTTTCTCTCTATATGTCAAGTGCTATAGGGATTATTGTATGGAACAACATCAGGATAATTCAGAGGTGTAACCTGAACCGCCTGGGCCCCAATAAAAATCTGACAGTGCTTACCATGTTCTATCTATAATACTGGTGGTGTCTTATATTGTAAAGAGGCCTATGGGCCCCCTGGGAACCAGGGCCAGGTAGCCATTGCTACCTCTGCACCCCCTATAGCTTACACCTCTGGGATGAAGGCAAATTGATGTGATATTGAGAAGTGATAGAAATAAGAGGTGGTCTATAAAGCTTAGATCTTTACTAGTGACGAGAATCAAGTCCAACAGTCCATGAACTAACTTTGGCATCTACATCTTGAAATTGTCATGTATGAAGTTTTCTTGGGCTTATAACTGGAGTCTCAAATTATTGATCATCAGTCTTGCATTGTGCTGTAAAAGGGTTTTCACATCTCATACATTTATGGTGTATCCACAGGCTACTGGATAAATGTGTTATAGATGTGGGTCTTATCTCAAGAACAGGTGTTGTAAAGAGCTGAGTAAGCATATCTGGTGCATATGCCATAAATGACTGAAAAAGGAAACTCTTTTATACATGCCAACAATGGAGCGGATTTACTATTGTGGTTCTCACTAGAATCTACTGTAAAAAGCGGCAAAATGTAGTGCATTTTGGCACATCTAGTTTGAGGGAAAAAAAATATCAATTTGCATGGATTTACAAGGTGGTGGGGCTTAAATGCGACAAAATGTCAAAATTTTGTCCCAAAATAAGCTAATAAACTAAGAGGTGGTATAAACCTAGACTAGATATTCTAGAGATGCACCAGATTCATCATCCAGAAAGTCAGTGTGATAAATCTGATGTATTTGCGCCAATATTATAACTATTTTTCATTTGTTTGTCACTCCTAGGAAGGCCAACATGCTATTGATCCTAGACCCCAGGGGAGGTGACTGTCAATTGTAGTCTGTTTGCCCCATGGAGCAAAGTTACCAATGCAGTTTGCCCCTTTCTATGCACCAATTTTTTGCAGGGCCTATATCTCTTGCTTTTTACATAGTATTTGTAGGCAAAAGAAAAACCCATTTTATACCCTTTTGGAGAAGAATATAAAAAACCCAGCAAATTTGCCATTTTTTACATGTTAAATTTACACAGTTTACCATGCAGCGTAAATAATTTATTCTCTCTCTGATATGGATTATTATATGATTATTATTATGATGATACCAAATTAGTGTTATTATTTCTTAAGTTATACTACATTCACACATAACTAAACAGAAGCTTTCAGAATCTACTGTAGGTTGTTTACTAAACTATACAAAGCAAACTTTGGCAATGGTGCTTACGAGTCCCTTCATAGATCCTTCTTTATTTCACATTTGTATTTCTGGCATAGTTCTGCAGCCTTGGTAGCCTTGATATATTCATTGTCAGACTTGCTTTTGATGTTCCAAGATAAAAGGAATGTCCCTGTGCATTTCCAAATCTGTGCTTGTCGTGAATTCCTCTGCACTGCTGTGGAAACCCCATTTAAACACAGTGTAATACTATAATAGGGAGCTGTAAATCTTATGACCGTGCAAATTAGCAAATGTGGGAGTACCATAAAAAGGAGTCATGTTAAGGTCCAGTGACATAGATCAATTTAGTCTAATGCACCATATAACTAGCCGTGTTAACAAAAGTCAGACTGTAGGCAAAAGTAGATAAAAATGTTCATTACTTTTTGGAAAATGTATTGTGTACAGATAAGCATTTATCTATTGGTGCATGGTATCAGGTATCACTAGTTTAGTAATAATATTAATGTATTAGGAAAATTGGTCAACCTAGTGAAACTAATATTTGCTCATAGTGCCCTTTTATGTTTAGTTCAGTGCATCACAAACAGAGGTGTAGATTGAAGATGATGGACCCTAATACAAAATATGTAATAGGACCCCCACTTATCATGTGCCATCTATAATTCTGGTTTTATGCTGTAGAGTGGCCTTTGTGGCCCCTACGGCTCTAGGGCCTGGAAGTGATGCTACCACTGCACCGCATAAAGCTATGTCCCCGATCACAAATATGATATTTTATTTTGGAACTTGATAATTTGGAAAAAGTGTACATGAAAGATTAGGGGGTTGGGCAATAGGAAAGTGGGCCCCCAAGGGGTGCAAGGCCTATCTCAGACAGAAAAGCACATCAACGCAATTTCTCTGGAGAGGGGAATCCTGCACATGTCCTCACTACCTTATAGTAAAAGGTGTTTGATCAGAGCATTCGAAAGCTATTTTGCATTCGGTGCTAGATGTTATTTCCTTAGAAATTCCTTCCCTAGAAGTCAGGAGTGCACCTCCAATGCTCTGTTGCACATGTGCTCTGCAGACATCAATATAAAGGAGATTCAGGGGTGGTGAAAATCTAAACATAAGAACAGAAGTCACTGAAGTCTACAACATTTTTGTCTGGGGTGTAGTTACAAGTTGTAGTCTGCTGGGGAAAGCAGGGGTGAACTACAGTGCAACAGGCACAACCTGGTAAACTGTTTTTCTGGTTTGTGTCAAAGGGGACACACCCAGTATGCATGTGCACAGGGGACAAAGAATAGCTGTCAGCCAAACAAGTGACCAGCTGACAGCTATTGAAGGTGAGTATGCATGTGTTCTCAATAGGGAAAAAGGAATAGACCAAATCCATATAATTTTGGATTTGGTCAATTTATTTGTATGTGTATGGTTATTTAAGGCATAGTTAGTATATCTAGAAACTTCCCATAACATGTGGATCATGTTTACTACCTGCAGATGTTCACCAAGAAGATTTGCTATCCGTTATCTGTACATCTATGATCAGCTTCTGTATGAGATGTTCATAAGATTATGGAAAGTCCTTGAGCTTTCAGCCAGTACTTGTCTAAAGTTGTCTAAAAATACCTCTCTAAGGGGACAAGTTGCCATACTCTCTAAGATTCCATCAGACATCCCAGTGACCTTTTACCTTAAGCATTCATTCCAAGCTTAGATTAGGCAGCCATTTGAGGTCTCCGGATGAGATAATATGGGATTTCTAAGCCTTGTGAGCACTCTCACTACACCACAGCAAACAGTAATGGTTGTAGTCCTCTGACCAGCATTGTCTGGGCTTGCATTGTATTATTGTCGTAGAGAATTTGGTTTATAAATTCCATTGGTGTAGGCAGCATTGGACCACTCAATGCATTTGTATGGAATATTTTTTCACATTTTATGTTCTTCTCTATTATTAATGGAGTCATACAATGTCCAGCAGCTCACACATCTGGAAAGATTTTTTAGAAATCACCATATGTCGTCATTGTCTAAAGTGTAACTGTAATTCAAGTGACTTTCAGGATATGGTGCTGTGTGTGCACATAAGGAATAACATTATTCTTGGCCATTATATGACTTGCATTTTGTTTTTGTTTTTTAACCAGTCTTCGATACACAGCACACAGAGCACAGGAGATCTCTGTAGCCGCCCTTCAATAGCAGCAGCATGGGGTACATCATACAACAGTTATGAGCAGTGTTACAGTGAAACCAGCACTGGGGTGAGATTGATCACTTTGGACAGCAGCATCATCTCTGATCTCATTGCAGCTGCTCCCTTCTCTCCTCATATATCTATTTCCATGGGCAACAGAATCCTTGAGTGACCTAAAAATCCACTTTCAGAGTAAGCGAGTACAGGAAGCAAGGGGAGAGAGGAGAGGAATCTGATAAGTGGAAACAGAGGCAATTTTCTTTATTAAGATATATTAAAGGGGTTATCCAGCTTCCAAAAATTATCTGTAAATACATCTACAGCAGTGCTAAATACTCACTGTTCCCTTGTGCACCCTTTCCTTGGATTTATTTTATTTGAGATTCCTTGTATCACTCTTATTTACATGCAGTGAATCTGTGGACAAACTACATTTCTCCTGATTCATCAGCCTGCTCTCACTTTCTGTGTGCTCCTCCCTTCTCCACTCTCCCCTGCAATGAAATCTCAGATGATAAATCACTCCCTCATCTGAGGTCACATGATGCTGTGATGTTTCATTGCAAGCTGACTTCCCCCTCCCCCTGTGAGCAGCGAACACAGAGACTGAGAGCAGGCAGATGCATCATGGGAAACGTAGTTTGTTCACAGATTGACTGCATGTAATTAATAGTGATATAAAGAGTCTCAAGAAAAGGGTGCACAAGAGAACATTGAGTATTTAGCACTGCAGTGGATGTATTTGCAGATAGTTTTTGGAAGCTGGATAAGCCCTTTAACAAAAACTTGATAGGCTTGTAACTGATGGCATACATATTACACTAGGTTCACGCAGAAACCCACAAACCCCATAGACTATAATGGGGTCTGTCAGGTTTCTAACCTGTTTCCGCTGAAAACTGCGGAGAGAAATGTCTTCCTTGCAGGACTTTTCTCTCTGCCGATTTTAAGCAGAATCTGGGGCAGAGAGGCTTGAATGCTAGAGTGAACATAGCGTTAACTTGTTTTCTTTAAAAGAGGATAAAAACTCAAAAATTCAATTGGAGTTGAATTTGAGGTGGATTCTGCCTTAAAATCAGTACCAAATTCTGCCTGAAATCTGTCTCCCATTAATTTCAGTGGAAGACAGATGCTGATTTTTTTCTTGTAGCAGATATTTTCAGCTAGCAAAAAAAATAAGTGTTATGCTCAATCTTTAGGCGGATTCTGAGGTGGAATTTGGTCACTTCAAATTCCTGTGTGAACATTTGAACATACAGGTGGACACACACCCAGCAGCTAACATTTCTATGAGGAATAATAGAGGAACATCACAACACAGAGTTCTAGGAAAGATGTTCCAGAATTCTTAAAGGGGTTGGCTAGGATTTTGTTTATGGATTATCCTTAAGATAGATCCTAAATATCTTATCTGTGAGGAGCTGACAACTGGCCCTGCACAGATCATCGCCAGAAGCAGATAGCTCCATACACTTATAGTAGCCAAGTGCTGTTATTGCAGCTCAGCTCCCATTGACGTCAACGCAAACTGAGCTGTTGTAACAGCACCAGGTGACTACACAGCGCTTCCTTTTCTGTACACTGTATAGTACAGGAACTGGACACATCCCTGAACAGCTTACCCATCTTTTGGCTCCTCACCAAGCAGATATTTGTGGCCTATTCTAAGGAAAATCCTAGACAGCCAATTTAATCACTTATTTACTACCACAGATATTTACACTTTAAAGGGAACCTTTCAGGATGATTTGCGACATAAAACCACCCACAGGTCATTATGGACCAGGGTATTAGTGTCCCAAATAGCCCTGTTACGCCATCCGTGTTAAAAATAAAAAATCTTTATGCTTACCCAGCGGCTGTACTCCTGGCACAGTTCTTCCGTGAAGACAGAGAAGTACACCTCTTCTAGGGGCAAGTGCCGGACCTCAGCCGCATGTGTAGTGAATCCATGGTGACAACAGGCACTATTGTCATCAGTACCTGAGAAAAGCAATGCTTCTAGCAGCAGAGACTATGAAGGATGTCCCTTTTTGGAAGTCCCCTCTTAAAGGAATTTTCTGGGTTTTAGATTACTCATTTAAGGGGTCTGTCCAAGAGTTTACAGAATTAATCTGGCTGCAGGAAATCTTAAAATATAAATACTCACCTGTTGAGTTCCCTGCTGCTCCATGCTCCGGAGGTCCATACCAGTCTTTATTTTCCTGCAATGATAATGCCGATACATGACGTGACCACTGCAGCCAGTCACTCGGCTCAGTGGTAACATACTCCACTTCTGGTGCACCCAAGAATAATGAACCTTCATTGAATTTTCTAATAAATATATCATGTAGGGTCTTTCTAATCCACAACTTCTAGCAGCAGTTATAGCAATTTTTGCCTGTCTTTCCTTCAACTAAAGGGATTAAGCCTGACAATATAATGAACTGGGGCAGTGATGTAGCAAAGAGATAGTTCTTAAGCCTCTAAGGGACTTAGCCAATTCTCCATCTTCAAAGTACAGTATAATCCGAGGTGTGAAGGAAATTGGCAGGGACAGGTTGGCATGCGTAGTAAGCACTATATATAGCGGGAGCCAACTCTCAGCCATCCGCTGTGTTTGTCTGTGTCCTCTGATACGAACTTGAAAGAGAGAAAAAACAGAGGGTTCAAGCAGAGAGCCCTACATAGGGTGGGTGACACCACTGCTTGGTGTAGTACCTGGAGAAAGAGGAAACCAAGAAAGAAAATTATGTATTTTGCTGCCCAGTTCATTTACTCCAAGATCTTGCGCAGCAGGGAACCTGCCTTGGCCCTTGAGCGAGAGGAAGATTCTGATCCCTTCTGGAACAGGTTGGAAAATCTGTAGTCCGCTGTTTACCCTTAGGAAACATGGGCAGAGACCGAGCCCTCGGTGCCCCTCTGTATCCAGACCCTCTCCTTCCTCCCTTGGGGGCAGTAGTGGCGTGCTTGCTTCACATCGCAGTATTTGTCGTAGCTGTGCTATTTAGGTAAATCCCTCAATGCTGCTTACAATACATTTGCTTGGTAATAGCCATACTTGTCTGTTTTAGTTATTCTATAATTGGTATTGTGGTTTATATTTCACACTGTAGATAGGAATAGACAATATGAGAGAATTTACTGCAATGTCCTACAATGATACTAATCCAAAGTAAAGTAGTGGAGTCAGTATTTGCCTGGAGCATACGTACAAAGATTGATATACTTTAAGCTCTTCCCAAAATGGCAGGCTGCCCACTTAAGGCAGGGTTTCCATAAACCCCACCTCTTTACTGCTCAATTTTCAAGATTGTCCTGACAAAATCGGGACTGTTAGGAAGCATGGCTTTGGTATATATTCTGCTATAAGAGGTCTATTTAAGTATACATTTGTATTTCCTTTTAAAGAACAGTTCTGGATCGTCTTTTTGTAGAACTCTCTGTTGTGTTGTTCCTCTGTTAATCTTCCTGAAATTGTTTGGGGAAAATGACAACTTATATTACCATACTTCTTCTCAATAAGGCCTATGCCTAATCACTTTGATACTGTACTTTTTGATCTAACATGGTGTTCACTCCAAATTGTTAATATATACAGACATTTCCAGGAGAAATAACAGAGGAACAACACTAGATTTCTCTGAAAAATATTCTCCAGCATTATTACTTAGCTTAGATGTTCTCTTTAAATATATGAGAGCGCTTTTTTTTGTCAATCTTGAGCAATTGTGCTGCCACAAAGCTTACCATTGTCTGTCGATCCCATGTCATAATAGTTGTAATAAATGTATTATTGCTGAGGATACAATTCTAGGACTTCCACCAATCATGAAAATGGGGGTCTTGTGTCCTCCATTTGAATGCAGTGGTGACCGAGCATGTGCGCTATTGCAACATTCAATATCTATGGGAATGCCATCATTATTAGTGGTGACACTAATAATGGAGTAGTAGTATCCATGCATGCAACTACTTTCAATGGAGGATATGGGGCCAGCATAAATTGTTGTGCATAGTAAAGAACATTACATAACCATATGTTGGCTCAGGGATTTATCTTACTGTTCGTCACTGCTATCTTTGTCAGGTTGTATATTTAGAAACAGACATGGGTGACAGCAGTAGGGGATAGAGAATTGTGTACACTGTGTACTGGGGCAGCCTGTTTCTGAGAATCCTTTAGTTACTATGCTGTTTGTTTCTAACAATGTTATGAACTTGTTCTGACGCTTTAATGCCTATTTTTTAATATCTGTTATCCATTATGACAACCTACAATTTACTCTGACATTGCAATTCAAAGTAGTGGAAGAGTGAAGAAATCAGGCGATACCTTTTAGAGGCTAACTGAGTATATTTGATAGTAAGCTTTCGGAAGTACTAGCTCCCTTCATCAGACATGGTGTTATAAAAGAAACTGAAAATTCACTGATTTTTTATACCCTAAAGACATGGACCTTCAAAGGATCTTAGAGTCCTTTTAAAAAAACAAAATGCAATCTAAGTAGAGAAGTTATTTACAACAGGTCAGGAAATAAACATTCTGGAAAGTTGTGGTGCGTGACAGAGGGATCTGTTATCTGTTTGCAATGAGGTGGTGATTTGTGACCCTCAAAGTTCATACATGGTGTGACATGAAACTGGCATGAATATTAAGTCCAAATTGCAGGAGTTTGAAATTTTTGCATTAACTTGTATTACCATTCTTTCCTCTCCCTCTGCGTCTTAAAATGTCCCATTAAAACCAGAACCCACAAATCTTCATTAGAGTGGTCTTCTCCGGAGAAATGTGAGGCCACTGGGAGATCTGTTCTGCTGTTATTAATGTTGAATCTGTGTGAGTTCATTCGCTGACTAAATCTCTGCCCTGTTTCCCCCACATAGAGGCCTGTGGTGGGACATTGTACACACATTATGAGATACACCACATTGGAAGACCTGCAGGAAAATGTCCCCCTAATTCTGTGCACCTGTTGTGACTGTGGGACAGGTACACTGTCAGCGGTGTGGATGTGCCTGCAGGTCATGCATCTGTTTTGCAGGTAAGGTGAGGTGCAATTTTCAGTTGGGGCCTTCAGGGCACTCCGGACAATAATATGCTGTAGGCTTGGTGGTTCCCGAAAGGAAAGGAGAGGGGGGACTGGAAATATGTCCTTGAGTCTGTTGTCCTTATGCAGCACAGGTTGGAGCTCCTTGGCAATCCTTCGTAGGATCTCCAGCTGTGGGTTGTAAGTGACAACTGGGACACTCGGGCTTCCTTCTGGGTCTCTTTATATGTGAGCAGACTGTCTCTGTTAATGGCTGCCGCTTTGTTTAATTGGTTGTCCGTCACTTTTGGTTTGTATCCCAATCGGAGAAATTTCGTCCTCAGATCCAGGAGGTGCTTGTCAATGTCTGCTTTGTCTGAGCAAATACAATTGTATTGTATAGCCTGGCTGTAAATAATAGATTGTCTTGTGTGCTTGGGGTGGAAGCTGTTGTTTCTCAGGTAGGCCGTTCTGTCTGTGGTTTTGTGGTATATTGATGTGAGTAGCCGGTGGTTTTTGATGTATATTTGTATATGTGGATTTCACTCTCTGAATAGCTAAGTTTAAGGTTGATGGTAGGGTGAAAGTCATTGAAGTCATTATGGAATTGAAGTAGGGCCTCCTCACCTTCAGTCCAGATAACAAGGATATCATCGATATAACGAAGGTAAATCATAGGTTTGGTGGTGCATGTTGATAAATATGCTCCTTCCAGTTCTGACATAAAGAGATTTGCATACTGGGGTGCACATCTGGTCCCCATTGAAGTTCCCATTCGCTGTAGATTTTACCTTTCCAAAGGTAAAATGGTTGTGGCTAAGGATGAATTGTATGAGCTGCGTTACTGGTTCTTTTGGGAGGTTTTGTTTTTCCAGTTTTACCCGACATGCTGCAACCTCATCCTTGTGGGGAATGTTGGTATACAGGAATTCCACATCCATGGTGGCCAAAATGGTACCCTCAGGTAGTTGGCCCAGGGCATTCAGTTTGTTAAGGTCAGTGGTGTCCTGAATATAGCTTGGAGTATCTCTGATTAGGGGTTTAAGGAGTCCCAATGCCAGAAATGATAGGCCTTCCAGGGTTTCCATCTTTGTGTATCTTTGGGAGCATATAGAAGCAGCCCAGCCTGGGATCCTCTCCTGCATGTCTTCCAACGTGGTGTATCTCATAACGGGTGTGCAATGTCCCACCACAGGCCTCTATGTGGGGGAAACGGGACAGAGACTTAGTCAGCGCATGAACTCACACAGATTCAACATTAATAACAGCAGAACAAATCTCCCAGTGGCCTCACATTTCTCCGGAGAAGACCACTCTATTGAAGATTTGCGGGTTGTGGTTTTAATGGGACATTTTAAGATGCAGAGGGAGAGGAAAGAATGGTAATACAAGTTAATGCAAAAATTTCAAACTCTGCAATTTGGACTTAATATTCATGCCAGTTTCATGTCACACTATGTATGAACTGTGAGGGTCACAAATCACCACCTCATTGCAAACAGATAACAGATCCCTCTGTCATGCACCACAACTTTCCAGATTGTTTATTTTTGACCGGTTGTAAATAACTTCTCTATTTAGATTGCATTTTGTTTTTTATAAGGATTCTAAGATCCTTTGAAGGTCCATGTCTTTAGGGTATAAAAAAAATCTGTGAATTTTCAGTTTCTTGTATAACACCATGTCTGATGAAGGGAGCTAGTACTTTCGAAAGCTTACTTATCAAATATACTCAGTTAGCCTCAAAAAGGTATCGCCTGATTTCTTCACTCTTCCACTACTTTCAATGGCTAACACGGTACAACATTATACTATTGCAATTCAAAGTCTGGGAGGCTTTTGAACTATTTTAAGATTATTGTACTTTTTGTAGGACAATCTCCATTGTAAAGTATAAAAATGTTATTCTTACTGGCTGTGAATAGTTTTACAGAATATATGCCATACAACCCCCCCCCCCCCTTATGTTTACATGTATTTAGGATCTGAAACCCCAGGGATAATTATTGAGCTTCTTGGTGATGGCATTGACAGGCATTTGTGGTCTATGAGGTCACAGGATCTTTAAAAACAGATGTCAATATCCTGATATAATCCAATACAACTGTGTATATGAGAACAAGTCAGATAGGATCCTTGAGGCCAAATGAAGAAATTATGTGTGTAGCCTCCCCCCTCCCTATTTTTCCACCCCACAACCCAAACTTACAATGATTATCCTTGGCAGACTGAGCTCACTACTGTGTGATCATATATGCAATTGCACATTTCGGGGTTACCCTTCATCAGGCTGAAGACATGAATATAACTATATCAACAATATAGATACACACATGTTATACATTGATCTTTTGCTGCTATGTAAAATGTATAAAAATGAAGTTCTTAGTACTGTATACGTCCACTAACCACTTAATGGCAACCTCTTTTTAGTGGGTTACTATTCTATTAAGTGTGACACTGAGTGGTGACCGCTGCAGCTCCACACCTGCAGGGGGAGCAACTCAGCTGTGGCTACATCAGCCCACATGGAATGCACAATAGCAACAATGGGCAACACATAGGACTGCACCATGTGACAAGAGTTCATCTTTCCATGTCGTCCCCGAGCAAGTAGGTGGATACCTTTAGGGTAGATTCACATCTTTGTCGGACTCTCCATAGGAGCCGCAGATTCTGCCGAAAATCGGCAGAGAAAAGTACTGTATGGAGGACCTGTTTACTTAACGTGACTGACTGGTCTCAGCAGTCACATGCCATTTGTGAAAAGGTCATCACTAAGGCTTGTGAATGGCTGCAGTGGTCACTGCACACAAACAGTATGTCACTGCTGATGGCAGCCAGAGACCTGTACACAACAGCCTCTGCTGGAAACCAGTGAGAGGTGAGTACATTGTTTTACTTTTATTGGCCCCGTTTCAAAGTTTAAAAAAGGATTCGAACAATGCCCATCAGGGTCCGAAATGCCCCTCTACTACATAAGAAGACACCAGTATTTGAAAGGGCACATAGTAGAGCCTCAAGTTAATGGTTTGGATATCGATGACCTACTCTTCACTTGAATGGGAGCTCATCGACAGTAACCCATCAGTCACTAAGCAGTGGACAGAGCCGTCTACTTCCTGCTCTGTTCGTGGTGTAGTCCAGGTGCCAATGGCTGCTGATCAGTGGGGCAGGGGTCAATAAGTGGATGCCCACCAGTCTGATATTGATGATCTATCCTAAGGATCAGTCATTATCATTTAAGCCCCCAAAAAACCCTTTAAGCCTCTCTTTAGCCCATGTGTCTGTGGTTTGTTATGGATCATATATCTTGCAAACAGGGATGTAACGATTAAACAAGGATTAGGGAAACCTCTTTTCGAGAGAGATGTGTCCATTGGGCATTTATGGCATATCCTTTGAATATGGCTATATATAAGCTGATGAGAATACCCCTTTCATTTTCAAAGCTGAGCAGGAAAAAGTCAGGCTACTATGTAATTGTTTGTATTGGGCTACATGTAAGAGGTTCAATGTACTTAATACTGCAGGACACAGCATTGTGGTAATTTACATATAGCCATTGTGATACAAGCAGTAGAAGGCAGTGATGTCACAGAGAACAAGCACTATAATAATTCTGAGTACACTGTAATATTTTAAGTTGTTCACTGCCTCTTCTAGAGTAACAGTGTCCAGCTCACCTGTCTAATTCTGCAAATTCTCTTGTACTTTACGTTTACATCACCCTGATAGTGCAGGAACTTCCAATATCTACTAGTTCCTGACAATGTTCAGCGTGTGCTATTTATTACTACTCTTCCCGCTCCTTGGAGACCCACTAGAGGCCAGGCCCCTTCCAAGATGGCAGATGCAGGATGACCAGAAAGAAGCAAATAATGGATACAAAGGTCGTCCTGAGCGATTCAAAGTGTTAATAAATCTGCTTAACATCAGATACAGGGCAGAATACATATATAACGCCTGACCTTAGCGAGACTAATAAAGTCAGAAGGGATCAAGTCTACTCCAAACCCAATACTGAAACAGTGCGTAATTGTTGACTGAAAACACATGAGCAAAGAAAATTGTGTGAAATCTCATGCGTTTAAAATATCACAGAAATTATATCATCCTTGGTCAAGTGGCTGCTGATAGCGCTGGCAGGTCTTGTACTGTGTATTTCTCTCTGTCTTCTTTTCATAAAGGACATGTTTGATAAGCATGGCGATAAAATTCCTGTCAATAAGAGTCTACACCAAACCAGGAGAAGAAGAGTAACATCGTCCGGCCGCCATGTAATATCATAAGGAGTGTGAGCATCACCAGTCATTACTTGTCATTTGATCTTATGAGTTACTATTTTTTTTATTACTGTCACTACTGCAAGGCTGCAGCTTCTAATGTCATTTATTAGAACTTTCTGTTCCTGAGTCCATTGTTTTAGGCATGTGATATATACTATATGTAACCACAGCCATCTATATTGATGGTGATGTAGTGGGATCTTTAAAGGTGAATGCACGTATTCACAAATTGTATTCAACTCCTCTAGACGCAGATGAGTTGAGGCTGAGACATACCTCCTGCCGACCGGGACAGCGGGACAGGACCCAAAACCTGAGACTGTCCCACTGTATTCATTGGGAGGTATGATGTATGGCCTGTCCTGTGGATATAGCTATACATTATCTGATGGGAATACCCCTTTAATTTTCAAAGCTGAGCAGGAAAAAGTCAGGTTACCTTGTAATTGCTTGTATGAGGCTACATGTATATGGCGTAAGGACCCCCAGAGTTTTTAGCTTGGGGGACACAAGGTAGCACAGCCAGTTCAGTGTATATGTAAATTATTTAAAGTTTTTATATAGGCCTTGTTTATGCCTTTGTTCTGCTTTTTTCTCCACTTCTCTTAATTTTTTTATAGGTGGTTTTTACCTCATTTATGGATTGACCTGTCAACAGCACCAACTGGGTTCAGCCATTCTGGAATCTTCTTGTCTCTGGGCAGATTTTTATCAGCTGTTTGCGGATTGGCAGCTGTCAATCCAGTGGCGGGAAAAGGGCCCTTAATAACCAGCTGATTTTGCTGCAGTCAGGCAGTCCGGCAGTCCAGCGAGAACAGCTAATCGACAACCTCCTCTTTTTTAAGAGACTGTGGCAATGTTGTTAGAGGAGTTGTGTATATAATGGTTATATGACTTATTTATTGATTGACTGAATCTGAGATTTCTTCATTAATTTATTATTTTATGTTCCCTTGGTTAGCCTTAATAAATAGCACAACCTTATTTCATCCAATTTTCTGTATGTTTATGTTTGGTTAGCTAATTTTGAATATATGGGCTTGTGCTATATATGGGGCTTGTGCTACATGTGCTTTATACTGCAGGACACAGTGTTGTGGCAATTTACATATGGCCATTGTGATATAAGCAGTAGAAAGTGGTGATGTCACAAAGCGCAAGCACTATAATAATTCTGAGTACACTGTAATAGTCTCAGTTGTTCGCTGCCTCTTCTAGAGTAACAGTGCCCTGCTCTCCTATCTGATTCTGTAAATTTGCTTGCACTTTACATATACATCACCCTCACAGTACAGGAACTTTCAATATCGCTAGTTCCTGTCAATGTTCAGCGTGTGCTATTTATTACTATTCTTCCTGCTCCTTGGAGGCCCACTAGAGGCCAGGCCCCTTCCAAGATAGCAGATGCAGGATGACCAGGAAGAGCCGAATAATGAATACATGGATGATTTCAAAGTTCGTCCTGATGTACCTGTAAGAAAAGGAATGTGAGGGATCACCCCGAACCTGACAAAATCCCTGTATCTAAGCAGCGATTCAAAGTGTTAATAAATCTTCTTAACATCAGACACAGGGCAGAATACATATATTGCCTGACCTTAGTGAGACGAATAATGTCAGAACGGATCAAGTCTACACCGAACCCAATGCTGAAACAGCGCATAATTGTTGCCCGAAACCACTTTAGCAAAGAGAACCATATGAGATGTCATGATCGCAAAACAGAGAATATCACAGAAATTATATCATCCCTGGCCAAGTGGCTGCTGATAGCGCTGGCAGGTCTTGTACTGTGTATTTGTCTCTGTCTTAATTTCATAAAGGATATGTTTGATAAGCATGGCGATAAAATCCCTGTCAATAAGATTCTACAAGTCTACACCAAACCAAGAGAAGAAGAGTAACATCGTCCAGCCACCATGTAATTTCGTGAGCGTCACCAGTCATTAGATGTGATCTGACGTCTTATTTTTTTTATTAATGTCCCTGCTGCAAGGCTGCAGCTTCTAATGTCATTTATTGGAACTTTCTATTCCTGAGTCCTTTGTTTTAGTCATGTGATATATACTATATGTAACCACAGCCATCCATATTCATGATGATGTAGTGGTGTCATAAAGGTGAATGGATGTATTACATATGAGCATTTTCGATGTGAATCTGCACGCAGAAAATCTACAGCATAATATATTACCAGTAAAGTAGATGAGATCTTAAAATTCTAAAAAACATCTTCCGGTAGATTCTGCTGCTGATCAACTGCAGATCCCGCGGCGTGAACCACTCTGCTGATTATTAGCCCCATTCATCTGACCCTATTAGCCTAGACAGTGAAAGGAGGTGGGCCAGAGAATGGGGAGGAATCTGAGGAGGAAGTCTGTTTTTGTTTTTTACTCCCTACATTCCAAAAGCCATAACTTTCTAATTTTTCCATTTATATAGTCATATGAGAGCTTGATTTTTGTGAGACAAGTTGTACTTCAAAATGGTACCATTTATTATTCTGTACAATGTACTATGAAGCTGAAACAAAATTCAGAATGGAGTGGAATTGAATAAAAATACAGTACAACCATTTTCTTAGGGTTTTTTCTTTTATGACTTCAACTGTGTGGTAAAAATGACATGTTAGCTTTATTCTCTGGGTCAGTACGTTCATGGTATTTGTATAGATTGTATACATTTGATTGATATACATATAGATTGATATACATATAGATTGTATACATTTGTATAGTTTTTTTCATGTTTTAATACCTTTACAAAAATTCAGAATGTTGAAGAATAAAAAAAAATTCTTTGAGTTGCCATATTCTGACACCTGTAATATTGATCACATTTCAGTGTATGGAGCTGTGTAAGGTGTCTTTTCTTGTAGTTTTTATTGATACCCTGTTGGTAAATATATGAGGTTTTGGTCACTTTTTATTCAATTTTTATTTTGGGAGGCAAAGTGGCAAAAAAGCAGCAATTCAGATATTTTTCTTTTTTTTTTTGCCCACTGTATAAGACAAATGTTTTTGTTTTAATAGTTTGGGTTTAGGGATGCCTAATGTGTTTGTTTACTTATATTCACTTATTTTTATATATGATCTCCAATGTGTAATAGACCCCCACATAAGTAATGCTATTACCTTTTCTAGGGTCACTATTACAGTAATAGTGCCCTAATAGCACTCCCCTACCCCACATAAGTACTTGCAAAATTCACATGCCACTGTCTATACTGCCTTCTTTAAAACAATAGAAAGTGTTTTTCTCCATTCCTGTCATGGTTACTTTATTAAAATTTTCCAGGAGTTCATGACTCTTCTTACTTTATATGCTATTTCAACCATGTCTTGCAGTTTTGACTGGTCTACAAATCTAAAACCTCTGCAACAAGTCCATGACCTGAAACTCAATATTTTATTAGTGCGATGTTCAGCACAGTGTTTTCACATTTTACAACTGTAGTGTATGGGGTTTTTATTTACAGCAGCATGTTTCTACTACCAAGTGTATGTCACCAGGTAAGACTGGATTTGGTCTTTATAAGCGAAAGCTGTGCTGTATATACTGGTAGAAGAGAACGTCCCTCTGACCGTGCCATGTCAAATAAGTTGATCCATCCACTGTTTCCTTTGGCAGGCTATGGCATGTATGTTCAGGGCTGCATTCTTGTTCTCTGAGTCACTGTATTATCAGTTCTGCCTCTTTGTGTGATATGCTAGAATTTCTTTTTTCTTTTCTTTCCCTTCCAGCTGTGTCCAGAGGTTGGTGCTCAACAAGTAGGTCCATGAAACAGACACTTAACTCCTGCCTGCTTGTTGTGATTCTGAGCACTTGCTGTGGGTCTGTCAAGCTCCTCAATTGGTGGCCCGATAACAGAATGTCCATACTGAACTGATTTCCTCTGTGTGTATGTTCCTGATATGGGAAGATTGCCAGCCATACATTATACACAGATCGCTAGGCCGGAAAGCCGACCTTACATCATTTAGACAAATGACATTTTTTATAGACTCTGATGTACAGAAACATTAAAATAGTTTGTTAGTTATGTCATTGCTCCCCCCTGTAGTCCAATAAAGCCACAGGAGATGATGTAATAATAGGAACATAGAACATTCATAGCAAAGAAGCGGAAGAACACAAAACACTGCTTGTGGCCATATAAAATGTATCCATCGCTCAATACACTAGAGTTTGCAGACAGGCTGTCACTGTGAATCACATCAGATTAATAAAGATTGATGATGTCCCATTTCTGTAACGTACATGAGCTTTATCTGGGGGATATTCCTATCCAATCTTGTGGATGTACAACTTGCATGTGGCCCTATCTTCTTTAAGAAAAAAAGGCTGGTTGGTCCCACTAAAATCAGATAATTTGGCCGACATTCATCTAATGTATATGGCTACTTGGTAACTAGTTGGGTTTTGTAATAATTCATTTTCATGCCCATCAAACCAGTTTCTTTGATGCTTTCTGGTGAGGTGATGACATACATGAGCCTTTTTGCAAAGAGAATGCTGTATAACTTATGGGTCTCTGGTTCATTTCCATCCCCCATTCTGTTATACAGCCTGGTTGCTATCCAAGCCCAGTCAAGTCTTGCAATGATGGGGACAGACAAGACTGAAACAACTTTACTCACACTGGAATTATAGCTCTAAGTAACCCCTATCCTTAAATGAATAATCCACCCTTCTTGTAGGTGTGTAATGAAGGAGATGCAAATACCTGCTATTTATAGACAGGAATGCTCTACTTTATGGTCAGGCCTTAAAATGGTTGCCTGAGAAAATGAAATTCCACGCTAGTAAGCCAAAGTAATAAACTCCACAACTTTGCACCTTCAGTCACAAATCTTGCTGATGTACAGGCCACCAAGGATCATTGCTTACATAACTAGCTTACAACTTGCACGTGGGATGATCCTGAAGAAAAGCTTGTGTGATCTGGCTAATAATGTATAACTTATAATGGACCAAACTATGTGTAACAACACTAAAGCTGAAACAACTCTACAGATGGTACATTTTCGCTGCTGTCTCACTAATACCCTAAAGTAAACCTATATGAAATTCTCCTGTATTGATTTGTAATCCTTAATATATGTCTCTATGTGCATAGCATTGTAACCACAGAGAGACGTCCACACTTGTGAAGACATATATAATCCTTATATTATTATTATTATATTAGCCATCTATATATATATGAATATGTCCTTATTCAAGAATCATAGCATAAACCTAATCCAGCAAATCCATTGCTTCAGTGCCTTGTTCTCTCAAGGACTATAACCACAATTTCTACAGTTCTGAAAAGTGGCACCATAGTACCTTAAAGGGTTATTCTGTTTATTTATCATTATCCCATAGATAACTGATCAGCATCTAGCCTATTTACTTCTATGAGAATGCCGAAATACCAAGTACTGCAATCGACTATATCGGCAGTCACCTAGAGAACAAGTGGGTCACCAACACCCATCCTCGACGTGCCATTCCATTCAAACGGGTATGGTGCCCCCACTAGTTAGACATTTAACCCCATTGGATAGTGGATATATGACTTTAAAAGTTTTGAATATGGTTGGTAAATAATTTTGTGTAACATAATTAATTTATTAAGTTATGAAGCTTTATAAGATTTTATCTGCCGCATTGAGATGTCCTACAATATCAACAAACTACCTATCATAACGTCACTTGTGTTGTCCACCTATATGTCAAAGTCACACTAATGTGGACCTCAATTGTGACCTTATGGGGGGCACAATGTGCAAAAATAAATTAATTAAATAAATTGACAAAAAAACATCACTAGCGAATGTCAACAGGATCTGTCACTTATGTGTCTAAAGACAGTCCTGTTATCACTCAGTGTCTACTAAAAACTATGTTTTATGTTGTATGTCTGATCTTATGAACTACCTGGGAATACAGGAGGTGCAACTAAAGGTTACCAGTGGTATCTGGCAGATGTTTATCTCCCCTTTCCTTATGACAACAATCATTCATGTCTGACCACCAGATTTATTCCTTGTAGGTGATAGAGATCCTTGGTGAATGATTGTTTTGTGATCTATTATAAGGATTACTGAGGCACTTACTGGTAATGTCGGCTACTATGGTCTCGTGAAAAATCACCAGTGTGGAACATCACTAATGTGTTCTGTTATGCCGCCCTCTGTGATTTATTTTCAGTACTACACATGTATACCACCATGATAATGTGATGTCAACAGTTATAATGCAATATGTAGCATTAACTACTGTGATGTAATACACTGTGTTATTACCTTTGATGTCACTGGATATCTGGAGTTACCTATTGAAATGTCATCCAGTGTGAGCACATCGTTTTAGATCTTATCTGATATCCTGTGATGTCATACTGGTTGAGGTCACATAATGTCATTTGTTGAGCTGTAATTGGTTACTGGTGAATGTTAACCTCCTTAGCAACCTTAGGTGGGAGAGCGTAGATGGCTATATACAGTAACCCTAACCTAGACGGGTTGGCATCTCCTGAGTGGATGTGTTCATTTGGGTTATGTGTTATGTTTGTTTGTGTTCATTGTGCGGATGTACTGTATAAGCATTAGTGATGCAAAGTGTAAATTGTTGCGTTTACTTCTCAGATGCAACATGTACAGGCAGAATATTGAGTATGCCTAGGTGTTGTACCACTGGAGGAGTTAATGGGCACTTCCCACAGTATGATCCTGCACTAGCTGCAGTTTGACATTTGGGGAGCAGTTGTAGCCATGAGGAGACGTTGTCATGCAACTTCATTGGGTGGGTTGGTTTGCTACTGCATCATGATGAACCAGGGGCCTTGAGTGTGTTTGCGAGTGTTGCCTATGGGAACAGGAGTGATGCCTGTGGCTCGTGTGTGTAAGATTTGGATGACTAAAGTTACTTGCCAAAGTGTGCTTTATTTTGTGTGTGTTGACCACTTGACTTGTTGACCTACAAGTCAATAATAAAATATAGTGAGCGTCTGGTGGTTGCTTTGTACAGGGCTGCACTAGACCACAAGGTGTGTGAGGGGTTCTGGTTAGCGGGTCTACAGCTGGTTAGTGTATTACAACACTAAAAGGTTCAGCGTCACACTGTGATTTTGTTTTCTTTTACGTTGTAGACATTATTCATTCATTGCTCTATGGTTCCATCCATTATTATATCGTACTATGTGATCCATGTTGCCATATTGTGTAGCATCCACTCACTGTTTCCGTAATGATGCTAATCATTCTTCTATTATGAGTGATGGTGGTCTTAATTGCTGTAATTCAGAAGTCAGACTTTGTTATGTTGTTTGATATTAAACAATATTAGGCACTATTCTGAGAGGTCAGATACCCACTGATCTGAAAGATTTCCCCTGTCATATGGATAGTTACATATGTCCATCAAGTTCATCCAAGAGATTGGAGAGGATGCAGATATAGGAAAATGGTTATATTTATTTCCCCCTATTGATTCAGATGAAGATTGAAATACCCACAGGCATAAACAGTCTGCCCTAAAAGGGAAAACTATTTTCTCTTAAAGGGATTATTCAGGAAATAATAAAGCACCAAGAAGGAGTTGTTGGACTCAAATGAAACTATATATGTGTTAATGGAATAATGATATATGTAATTGATTACAATAATAGAGTGAAAGGAGAAGTTTATTGGGAAAAACTGTACAATTGAAAGGAGGCTCTAGTCCCATGTTGGGCTGCCTGAAGACTGGATAGAAGATGACATGTGATAGGGCATGGAGACATACAAGTTCCATATGGTATCCATATGGCACATTTGTCCATGGATTTTGCAGTTGGGCCTGTAGATCCTGCACACTTATAAGTTGCCAAAGCTGATGTTCCATAGATGTTCGACTGATGCTAAATCTGAATTAAGGCAGGCCAAAGAAGTGTTGCAATATGGTGAAGAAATTCCTAAAAAACCATTGCAAGCATTATCCCACTGAAAAATGCAAGTTGGAAGCCCTGCCATTAAAGGCAACACATCTGCGCACAGAATATCCTGCATGTATCGCTGAGCTGTTAGAGCCCCTTGTATCACTACTAGAGGTAACAAACTGTCGTATGGGATGGCTTCCTATATCTTCATGCTAGCAGTTGGGGCAGTGTGTCTCTCCACAGCAGGCAGGATTGAAATTCTCACCACAAGGCCTCTCCATACTCTAACCCGACCGTCATCAGAGCCCAAACAGAATCTGGATTTGTTGCTAAAGTCGTTATGGTTCTAGTTTGGGTTTGTTACTTTTTTTTGGCAATGAGTGTTTAACCAGATCCCCCAGAGCCCAAATTATTACCTATGCAGAAGACAGTGTGACGGTGTGCTACAAATCTGTGTACCCTGTTTCTCCTGCTGCTGTGTGATGGTTGTATATGACATCACCGAATTTGCTCTACTCCAACTGCAAGTCCATAATCTAGAGTGGAGTTGGTCATCTCTGGTTTCTGTTGTATCACAAATGGGTAAGGCTATATTCACACAACAGAATGCATTTATGGGTCAGTGAGAAAAAAAAATGGAATGGACGGAACATGGATGTATAGGTTTATATAATATAGAAGGAGAAGCTGAGCTCTGTGATATAAAGGGTTATACGATAGAGGGAGAGAAGCTGCGCTCTATGATATACAGAAATATACACATGTGGACAAAATTGTTGGTACTCCTCGTTTAATGAAAGAAAAACCCACAATGGTACAGAAATAACTAGAATCTGACAAAAGTAATTTGCCAAACTACATGTTGACAAGCCACAAAGCTTCTGGGAGAATGTCCTATGGACAGATGAGACAAAAATCGAAATTTTTGGCAAAGCACATCAGCTCTATGTTCACAGATGGAAAAATGAAGCATATCTTGAAAAGAACACTGTCCCTACTGTGAAACATGGAAGAAGCTCTGTTATGTTCTGGGGCTGCTTTGCTGCATCTGGTACAGGGTGTCTTGAATCTGTGCAGGGTACAACAAAATCTCAAGACTATCAAGGGATTCTAGAGAGAAATTTGCTGCCCAGTATCAGAAAGCTTGGTCTCAGTAGCAGGTCATGGGTCTTGCAACAGGATAATGACCCAAAACACACAGCTAAAAACACCCAAGAATGGCTAAGAGGAAAACATTGGACTATTCTGAAGTTGCCTTCTATGAGCCCTGACCTAAATCCTATTGAGCATCTTTGGAAGGAGCTGAAACATGCCATCTGGAAAAGGTACCCTTCAAACCTGAGACAACTGGAGCAGTTTGCTCATGAGGAGTGGCCAAAATACCTGTTGAGAGGTGCAGAAGTCTCATTGACAGTTACAGGAATCGTTTGATTGCAGTGATTGCCTCAAAAGGTTGTGCAACAAAATATTAAGTTAAGGGTACCATCATTTCTATCCAGGCCTGTTTCATGAGCTTTCTTTTTTAAAAAATTCTGTTGAAGCATGGTTGAAAAGCAATGTCTGACTTTCATTTGTTCATTTTCATAGAATTTTTATATATTATTACTTTTGTCAGATTCAAGTTATTTCTGTGACCATTGTGGGTTTTTCTTTCATTAAACGAGGGGTACCAACAATTTTGTCCACGTGTGTAGATAGAAAGAGAGAAGTGTAATAACTCAGCAACAAAATGTGCAAAGTAGCAGTGGCTTAAAACACGCAAATGAATTAGAATGCCCTGAAGTGGCGCTGGGGACATCAAGACCTCTTGATGAATCTCCCCACACTGCAGCAAAAAGTCATCAGAAATCAAATCAAGACATCTAAATACACAATAATACCTCACAGTGACCCTGGATTCACACCTGCACTTGCACTACGTTCAGGGATTCCGTTCCCCTCTCCGCATGAAAAACGCAGAGAGAAAAGTGCTGCAAGCAGGACTTTTCTCTCCGCATTTTCCACCCTTTTCGGGCGGAAACCACACGGACCCCATTATAGTCTATGGGGTCCGTGGGTTTCCTAAGGTAACTGCTATTTTATGCGGATTAGGTTTCCGTTCGGGGGTCCCCAAGTGGACCCCCCCGAATAGAAACCCGAACACAGATGTGAATTTAGCCTTAGCGTACAACCAAAATGCATGTACATAAGCATTTAAGGCTATACTTGTGGAGGAAACAAAAATGATAAAAACTCACAAATATAATTCCAGTGGTGGAATAACAAAACGTTAGATATGGATTAGGATAACAAGAGTAGGTAAAAAAAAAATAAAAATCGGAAAAATCTGGTGACCTTTTAATGTGCCCAATTCTCAGAGTTTCACTGTATCTGTACATATGCAGAATATTGACAGACCTTTATGCATGCCTCCTTATTAAATCATTATGCCGTTTCCTAACCCTCGAAGCTTTGATGTGGAATGGAGACACAAAGACTAACTATGAAATGAATCGAGACATTTGGAACAAGTTTTCTTGTTTTTTTTCTGTCTTTTTGAATGTGGCATTGTATATGTTATATCCATTTGCATGCTTACATTTACATGTTCTGCTTTTCCTGTACATTCTAATTATTGTGATTTGCACAACTTTTAGAGAGTGGCTTCATGTCTATTTTCATCTATCTCCTACTATATTATTCATAAAATTCATATTATTTGTAAACTAAGAAAATGTATTACTAAAAAATACTACAAAAAGTAGTCATCACATTGTATTATGTATATTCTTTTTTTGTAGAAATGATGGAAATCCAGACAAAAGACAACATGCTGCAGAGAAAAACAGGAAAAAGTCCCAAGAAAATGGCCCCATACAAAGTGACCAAAATGGTCCATGTGTTCCTCCAATCCACCCAGAGAGGCTGAAGGACTTTGTGGAAGAAGAATATCTGAATGGAAACCTGACAACATGGGAAATGAAGATTTCAGGAAACCCGGAGCAACAGCTGAAAGATGCTGTGGAACCTGTTGCTGTAAAAGCCAGAAAGCCAAGTGTACGACCAAAGAACGAGTTCTTGAGATTTGAAGATATTAGTGCAGCAGCCTTTAAAATTCAGAGTGGTGTTCAGAAGACCCCCTGTATGGTAAGAGGCACATAAAACTTACAATCCGTCGTACTGTTGTCTATATACTGTAATTCATCTACATGGAGGTGCTTGTAGACACTGGTGTAACATCTCACTTCCCCGACATTATCTGTCGGGGAAGAGTTAGACAGTACTTATAAAATCAGCAGGTTCAGTCGACTTTTCCCTTATGAGAGCTTTTTAAGATGTATATTACTAAAATTGGGCAATACAGGGACTCAGTGATGTGCACTGTTGCCTTGCAGCACTATGGTCCAGGGTTCAAATCCGACCAAGGGCAATATCTGCATGAAGTTTGTATGCACTCCCTGTTTGTATGTTCTCCCTGCCTGGGTTTCCTTCAGTTACTCTGGTTTCCTCCCACAAACCAAAAATATTCTGATAGGTAAATTAGCTTCCCATAAAACAACTGATCCTTGTGGGTGTTGGGGATGAGTGCCTGTATGGCAGCTACTAACTCCCCTACTCCACATTGCTCCCTGCACTTTGAGTCCCTTGTGTGAGAAAAGCACTATTATATGTTTGTCAATGGAAACACAAGTATTACAGTGGAAGCCTGCAGGCACAGAGTACACATTGGGAGGATTCACAACAACCAGTGAAATGGTGAATGACATGCATAACCCAACATTAACCAAAGATATACAAAGTATTCTTGCTTATTGCATAGAGTCTTATTACAGATATTTATGTATTAGAGTTTTCTGGGTAAAAAAAAAAAAATCAAATTAGTGTAGAGCAGGGACAGGCCCCCATGAGGCCACTACAGCCAATCACTGGTCTCAGGGGTCATGTTTGGTGGTTGGATACCTAACCCGTGCTGACATTCTAGAACTGCAATGAGGAAGGAACTAACTACCTAATGTGACTGCCGAGCCAGTGAAGGGTCATTAGGAACCAGAAATGGAGAGGAGAAGTGCGCCCAGTACTGGGATGTGACGTTGAAGAAGAGGCTTGTCCTTGTCCTCAGCTAATTTTTGCCACCTTTTATTTTGGACAACTGCAACAAATACCATTGTATGAACTAAATTTGGTCCTGATACTAAGGACCAGAAACCTATTCCTGCCTTGCTGCCTCATCAGAAGGGTGACTTGAAGTTCACAATACCATTTGACTTTATTTATGGTCCTGGTGTCCTTATATGGGACAGGGAGACTTGTTTAGGCCTTTTCAGGCACCAGTGCCCCTTTGTGGTTACGCACTCTGCAGAGTCTGTGTTTATCACATGTGACTTTACATGTGTCATTGAAGAGTCATCCTTGTATAAGTATTAATCTTCCTTTATGTACAGGATCTCATCGCCTTACAACACTTCTTCTTTTACAATTTCTGATTTCAGTATTCAAGGATTTCAAAGCAATATGGAGTAGACATTTATCTGAAGAAAGAGTATCTACAGTACACGGGATCTGTGAAAGAGAGGGGCGTTCTGTATCTTCTCACATCCCTACATGAGGTACAATCTGATTGCTGAGTCTGAATTAATGCATAATCTTATTTTTAGAGTTGAAGCTTGGTAACGCCAGTGATGCAGCTGTAGAGACTAATGGTCCCTGGGACCAATATGGCAAATTTTACTGGGTCCAAAATTAGACTATTAATGTAGGATAGGCCATTAATACAATGTGAGAATCCAACTCTGACTCTCAGCGTCCCTGCCAGTAAACTGTTAGAATGTATTGTAGGTAAGTGCTGTGGCCTCTTCAGTGTTTACATTGGTCCATACATTAGAAAATTGTGCACTTAAATAGAGGCTTTGCAAAGTATTCAAGTGAATGGGAACCACTACTAAGTGTAGGGACCAATGTAAACAATGAAGAGGCCCCAGCATTTGCCCAAGATTATGTTTCTAGTAGACTGCTTTTAGTCGATGCCCATTTAGAACCTTAATGGAGACAGTCTTTCATCTTGATGGATACAACCAGTGCAGCAGCTTTCTATGCTCTGAAACCCAGCCATGATTTCCTAATTGTGGTCAGGTTAATTTCTCATACATGTAATGTCTCTGTGTAACACCCCTTTGGGCCGACCTCTGTAGGCAGGGTGTGTTGTAGTTCTCACTTCACTATGGTGCAGTGCTCCACCCGAATCTTGCTAGCTCTGTAGGAATTCAGGAGGGTCTTCCTCTTCTGCTAGGGGTCGACTTGGGAAACCCCCACCTAAGCTCAGTACACACTCACAAATGTTGAGGGTAAAACTACTTAAGCGGTTTATTATGGGAAGGGCAAACAAGGGCAAACTTGATAAAATGAGAACAGAGAAATGTGTCAGTGAGTCACATAACAATGCACAGGTACATCCTATAGTATTACACCCCCTAGTGGTGGGAATGGACTATGTGCCAGGCCTGGCGGGTATAATAAACTATAGGGAATAGCACAGGGTTAAGATAGTGACCCACAGATGATAGTCATCACACACATGCCATCATACTGCAGGTAACAGCTTGCACTCCTAAATAACATAACCCAATGCAGAATTACTAATGACTGCCGCAATGAAAAGAAGAGTCCATCCGTTGGGGCCCAGTTGTCGCAAACGATGGCACGCATTCAGGAAAGGTTGGTGCACTATAGACACAGCAGGTCCTTTCTAGAACAGTTCTCATAAACTTTCTAACAGCGGTACAGCAAATTCCAGCAAAGTCTACTCAGTAACTCTTGCAGGGAATCTGGTTCCAGCCTGGAGTCTCACTGGGTGCTGCAGCTTTCAGATGACAGGATACTAATGGAGTATGAGGCAGGAGTCTTCTTGGATGCAGCCCTGTGTACCTTTTGGGAGTCTGGTCAATCTGGACAGGTGGTACTATTGCTGCTGCAGGGATGCTGCTTCTTCCCTCAGAGTGAGCTGGTGGGCTGGCAGGACTGTCTCTATGTCCGTGGTTACCCAGTGCCAAGCTATGTGCCCCCTGGCAGTTGCTGGAAGAAGCCTTTTCTGCAGCCCATGTGGCTATCCTCTCTCTTTCCTGCGCAGATCTTTCCCATAATTCCCTGCTCCGCCAATAAGTCCCTTTCTCCAATACTCTCTCTCCCCCCCCCCGGAGAAAGAGATGTAGGGTAATGTAATCTACTGTCCCTCAGCATAAAATGGCTGATGTCTGCTGTAATGGGTCCTGGCTTCACATTAACTGCAGCATCTGCTGTATGCAAAGTGCTCCTTATAGGGGTTACATCTGCCTGTTTCTGTGGTAGAAATAAAATAATTGTGACTGGATTTCTGACAAGTTCCAGACCATAGAAACCTCCTGCATTCATAGTCGTATCCACTGGCAATCAATAAAGACAACAGACTGTCATCATTAAGATGGTTAGAGAAAATTTTTAAAACTCTGCAAATTTTGAAATTATTTACAGTTGCAAAAAAGTTTAAATATGGTTAAGTTTGTGGGAAAACCCATTTAAATGGGTTGTCCTACAAAGTAAAGTTAGCAGGACCTTTCTCTTACTCCACATTCAACCTGAGCTCAACCAGGCTGAATGTGGGCAGGACTGATGATGGTGGGCACTCCTATTCACTTCAATGGGACTGCCACAGGTAGCCGAGTGCTGTACTTTGGCAATCTCTGACACTCCCAATGAAGTGAATTGGAGCACCATCCATCTCCAGTCCCACCCACATTCAGCCTGGCTGTGTTCAGGTTGGATTTGGAGCATGAGAAAGGTCCTGCTGACTTTACTAAAAGGTGGTGATAAAGATGAAAATGTTTGTGTACTTTGATCAAGTTTGTCAAAATGGTTCATAATTTAACTATATGGGTTTAAAACCAACCACCATGACTGAGGTATTTCCTATTGTTAAATTATTCTCCGTTATATAGCACCTTATGACATAAAACTGAGACGAATTCAAAAGAATACATCAGTAAGGTAGCCTAGATTCTTAACCAAAATAAATGGCTCCTGAGTGTGCCTATTTCATATCCTCTTTTATTCCCTCTCTGTTAAACTGATAGAAAAGGTCCCACTAGGTTTTACTACAAAGTCCCCAATCAATCAGCTGTAATCTGTGGGGAAACCTAGTAGTAAGTGATACATGTCGCTGCAGCACCACTCCAGGAGAAATTAAGTACTGCACAGTGTCCATTCACATCAATGGGTTGTCTGTGTGATGTAGAACAGGTGAGTATGTTTGTTTTTTTGCTTTTTCACGTTCCCAGCCTAATTAAAAAACAAAACAAAAAAAAAACAATTATCCTGGACAGCCCCTTTAATGGGGTTGTCTGCTTTTTAATATAGCCTTTCAAGTCAAGACTAGCTAATAGAGATGAAGTGAGATATATAATAGACTATCATTATGTTGTACACAGAAAAAAAGTCAATTTAAATAAAACTGTAATGTAAATGCTCTTGGTTTATATTACCACCACCTTGTATCCTCAGACAGATGTGGCCAGAGCTTGTTGACCCTTCACCCTTTCCCAACCCCTGTAAAACAGAAAGGTGATATGAACTACAATTAGGAGTCCTGTGCACGTCTACATAGCCCAGGGATGGGGTCAGACTGATTGATCTTTGCTCTCCTGTAGGGTCACACAACAGCTGCATCGTCTGTCTTTATTCTATGTATACCCTTGACCCCAAGACAATCTTTGGAAACACAGAATTTTTACCCATAAAACTTATTTGACGCTTGAAATGCATACATTTAGTAGACAAACGAGTTCAAAGTGCATATTCTTTTAAAGATCTGTATATAGAGTATGTCATATATTTACTTGTTATGGCTCTGGAAAGTAAGTTATATCTTTTTTTGTTCCACAGGATCAGCAGAGGAAAGGAGTGATAGTGGCGACTGACAGTAATTTTGCCATGGCTGTAGCTTTCCATGCATCAGAGTTACAAATCCCCGTGTTTGTAATAATGGCAGCTGGGACATCTCCAAGCCGGGTCAAAATGTGCCGTGACTATGGGGCTATGGTAATTTTATTTGGACCCACAGCAAGAGATGCTCAGAGTCATGCCCGGAGACTGGCTCAAGAGAATGGTTACCTCTATATTGAGGAGTACGTATCATTTACCTCCTACCCAAACAAACCACTCTTCTTACAACACTGCTGTTATAGTGTTTAGAGCCATTATAGGCCAAATAAACATATAGCTACTACTTCAAAAGTGAGTAACTCAGATCTGAAATGCCTCCAAAACCAATAATAATACCTTGTAGGGGCCTTTAATGGGAGCAGAAACATAACTTTGTGGCCACAAACTGAAGAATCAATGCAAAGATAATTATCTATCTCTGGATGTGAAAGTGCACCAGAGGCGGGGTCTGATTTACCAGATTTTCCAATTATGGCTTATTGGGAGACGTTTGACACCAATTCCAGAGGAGATCCTGAGCACCTGCAACTGCCTGTAGGCAAATCAGGTTCCACCTCCAAAATACTTGAAGGCTGATTTGTATATTCATAAAAGGATGATTTTCTTTGAATTGCTTCATTGTTTGTAGCCACCAAGGTATTGAAGGCCCATACATGGCACATTTATTGGTTTGGGAAGCATTTTGGACCCGATAGGCTCCCTTTAATAGCAGAAATGGCATATGAATTGTGTTCATGGACTCTATATACACAGAATCCCTACAGATCCATGTACTTTCACTTGTGACCCTGAGCCTATTCTTCCCTAAAATAAATTAAAGTAGTAGAGACTACCTCCCTAATAAACCATGACAAGGGGCACAGTATAATATTTTCTTGCATATGGAAGTACATTATAGGACCACAGAAATATGGATTTGTACCAAATGTAAGAGGTTTATTTACCGTGCCTATTGCAGTAAAACGGTGTGCAGTAACATGCTGCAGTCTTTTTGAAACATTATTGTCACATATGAATGAGGCCATAATTTTAAAATAGAGAACAAAACTTCAAAAAATATCAAAAAACATAAAAAAAGGGATGAAAAAAATATAAAAAATAGCTATTGGTGTTTTGTTGTCTAATTTGTTCTCCATTATTGATTTTTTTTTTCTGAATATTTAGCTCTTTTCTCTGATATTTGTTTCTTCTATGATATATAATGCACTATATTTTTATTTTTTTGTTTTCAGGGAAGACAGTGCTGGTTATCTTGCTGGACTGGGGACAGTAGGGCTGGAGATATATGAACAAGTGCCCAATTTAGATATTGTAATATTTCCTGCAGGTGGACATTGTGGCTTGTTAGCTGGATCAGCAGCTGCCCTAAAACATCTGAATCCAAAAATCACAGTGATCGTAAGTATATATATGGTTTCATCTGATAGAAATATATTTCCGTGCATTGCTCAATGCCATTGACTTCTAATTAAGCTCCTTTAACAATTGTAAATATTACAGAAAAGACTTTGGCAGGGTCAGTGAAGGGAATCAGACACAGCATGGTGTCTGGTCTACAGGAAGTATGTTACAGAGCAAGCAAGGCTGAGAACATGGATATATAGTATGTGGGAATATATTTTGTAGAACTTTTATTCATTTATATCTTTGCTCTTTCTGGGCTTAGGAGTCCAGTGGGTGGTCCTACTCAGTGATTGACAGCCTTCCTTGTTTAGAGATATAGATGTCAGTCACCGAGTAGGACCGCCCACTGGACTCCTAAGCCCAGAATGAGCGGAGATAAAAATAAATAAAAGCAGAAATTCAAATAAATTTTCTGCTGATTTTTTTTTCATATGAATATCAATCTGCTCAGCTCCTCCTGCACTTTAACATGCTGCAAACAGACTAAACTGCGCTTGCAATGTGACAGGTTCTTAATATTTATCAATATTACAGATATTATGGGCACGTTCATTAAGCTGACATAGCATAACAAGTGATATAGTATTAGAAATATAACAAATAAAATCTAGGACCCTTAACCATATCGACTGTCCAATTCACTTAGTCTAAACATGGCAGATCCTGCCAAAAACAGTTGTGTGAATTGATTTATTACACTTTGTCTCATTTTGTCTGTACTTGAACCTTACGATCTGTAAATTGATGTAAAATATGTTGGTGCTATACAAATAAAATGTATTATTATTATTTTTGGAAGAGATTTGGCACACCCCATACAAATACATTGGACCTGTTAAAAAATTGATGGGTTCAGCTCACTTTGTTCTAATGTGTATGGGCACATTAACTCAAGAAGAAGATGTAAGATGTAAGACAGGGAGATCGGATAGTTGTAGATTGGATCACTGCTATACATATAGCACATATTCCCAACTGTTTTGTCAACTGGTGATACCTCTGGTTTTGTCACAGCTGGAACTGTGGTTCTAGGTGGTATAAAGCCCAATACACAGCTATTTTCAATGCCCACCATGCCTCAGCCATTTCCTTTAAACATCGTTATACACTATATGGAGAAAAATATTAGGAAAGACCTCTTAATCATTGAATTCAGGGTTTTTATTAATTCCCATTGCCAGAGGTGTATAAAATCCAGCACCTTGATATGCAGTCTGCCTTTACAATGTTTTGTGATAGAATGGGTCCCTCTACACAGCTCAATGAATTCCAACGTAGTGCCGCAATAGGACATCACCATTTTAACAAGTCAAATTGTGAAATTTCTTCTCTCCTAGATATTTCACACTTAAATGTAAGTGGTTTTATTGAAAAGTGGAAGTGTTTAAGGCCCACAGCAAATGAGTCATGAAGTGGAACGTAATGTTACATAGTGGGGGTGGATATTTAATTAAGGTCACTGACTGCATAGTAAACTGCAGAGTCCCAAACCTCCTCTGGCATCAACATCAGCACAGAAACTGTGTTTCGGGAGCTTCATGGCATAGATTTCCATGACTGAGCAACTGCATGCAAGCCTCATATCGCCAAGCACAATGCCAAGTGTTGGATAAAGTGGTGTAAAGCTCAGTGAGGCCACTGGACTCTGAAGCATTGGAATCGTGCTCTGCAGAGTGACAAATAACACTTCTCCATCTGATGTGTCGGATGGACAAATCTAGATTAGGAAAATGCCAAGAGAATGTTACTTGCCTGACTACATTGTGCCAACTGTAAAGTTTGGTGGATGAGGGGTGATGCTATGGGTTGTTTTCAGGGGCTAGCCAAGACCTCTTAGTTCCAGTGAAGTAAAATCTTCTAACCTGCAAAATTAGCTATGATGTACAATGGATACTTTGTTGGTGCCAGTGTAAACCTAAAGCAAACCTGAGTCACGTGTGGTGGAACTGCCCTAAGATGACAAAGTATTGGCCAGAGATTTTTGGATTAACTTAAAAAATTTACCGGAGAGAAATTTCACCACTTCCTGAACTAGCCCTTCTTAATTTATCATGACACTTTATCCCATCAGACTGCAGGTGACTATTGGGGAGAGGGTTATTAACAGAAAAGGCAGCCAACTGGAAGGCTGAGAGCAACCCTGACTTAAATGAAGGTATAACTAAGGTCAATGTATTTTGTACATTGGAAGGTTGTCTCGCAGGATTGGGGGGGGGAGGGGAACACAAAGGGACATACACTTGGAGTTCTTCTTCTATTGATGTACTAGATTTCATAATATTTCCAATAAAAAAATAAGTCTTGAGTGAAGGTTAGGACTGACCAGTGTCAACTAGCCCACCAGAGTAACAGAGAATCCTCCGGTGCGCCAAGGATCTAACACAACAACGGTCCAGCAAAGCTATTTCCTAGGAGATGTTGGAGGGTAGGCCCAAGAAACATCATTCCAACACTGGGGCTAAATGCAATATTTGTGAATCTTACACATTGTAAACCTATTCTGATATCTTTTATTCTAATTGTTCTGTCATTTAGGGTGTGGAGAGTGAAAAGTTCCCCATTGTACAACAAGCATTGAAAACAGGACACTGCTTGACAGAACACGACTATCTCACCCATCCCTTGTATGGGGGTAAGATATTGGGTTAATTGCCACATATTCTCAATGGTTTAGTCACTATAATTGATTACATGTTTATTCTTGCTTGTTATCATGTATGTATCTATGTCTGATATGTAGGTTTATATGCTTTTGTGTATGAGATGTCTGTTATGGCCTTAAAGGTCATAGAGACAAGTGTTTTTAGTGCCAGGCCCAGGTCTCAGAAACTACAAATGTCAAAGGATTTCTCAGATTTCACAATAAATATTTTGCATGAGAAAATATTGTCTAGAAATTAGCAAGAAAAAGTAGATTTTGACTTAAAATAATACATAAAACAACCTTATAAACCATATAAATGATAGGTTTTCTGATGTCTTCCATATTTATTAGACTGTACAACAATCTCCAAAGGTTAAACATATTTTCACGATTACATTATATTTTCCTAGTGGAATAAAAGCTATATTTTATGTAGAATAGACCCATATATGGTCGTACAGTATATCTACTACATATGTTTGCCTTTAGCCTGTACTTTCAACTAGATACACATCGAGCATATATAAATGTTTGTCATTTTTCCACAACTTATTACGCTTCATTACTATGTAACTTTACTTTGCTTTACTTTTTCTTTCACTATGTAAACATGGTCATTGCACTTAAAAAAAACTTTCTAAGCCTAAAATGTATATGTCTGACATCGTATGTATGTTATATATGGGTAAGATTTACTATTATAAAAAGAGTGACAAATTTCATCACACCGTTAAGACTAGCTAAACTGGATGAGCAAATCAGAAGATGTAATTGTTACTTATGAGACATATCTTTCACTGCCAACCAAAGCTTGACTTTGAACTGACAGGGGGGCAACAATTCCAAAACAGAGCTGTCTACAGATGGGTGTTATTTCTCTGGCACGGCAGCGGAGTCCTCATCCAGCAGTTTCGATCGGACCAAACACTACTGTATATTCTGTATAACGTTGTGTTTTCTGTATTAAGGATGTGCTTTTGCACAGAAAACTCAGGCTTTTTTTTTTATGCAAAAATGCACCAGTTTTACATAGAAGTAAAAGTTCCAGTGGCCTAAGAATATAGCTGCATCCAGAAACATAGTGTGCTTTCACCATAAGAATGCCGCCATACGGTGCTCCTGGACACATTTACCATGAATTGCGGACCGCACATGTACTTTCATTGCTTCTAATCGGAAAGTACAGGTGCGTCCCAGGAAACAGATGTAAGCACATGTGTGCTAAAGCCTTTGGTGGCAGCACTTCTGTGATATGGTTTGTGGTATATGACTTTAGTTTAGGGGTCGTCAGACTTACAATTATTAACCGGCACTCCGAGTACCTCTTTTTTTTTTTTTTAATAAAATATAGACCTGTTATAGACCAACTATCTAATGTGTATAGAGGTGTTCTGGATTTCCCCTAACAACAGATGGGGGAGTGGCATGAGAAGGATTGGTTTGTAGGATTTCAATATGCCTGATCCTTTAGTTCTCAAGGACATAAGCCACTACCAGAGTGTGCATGTTTATTGGATGTCAGGAGGAATATCTGTCAGCCAGAAGAGCCAAAAGTTTTTTTGCTAAGTTTATGGGCAGCTTTAGCCTGTTGGTACAGTTAGAAATCCAGATTTGTGAGCTGTCAATAGGAGGTCAGGTTTGTCAGGCTGTTGTGGACAGAAGTGGCAGGAAACAAAGGGTACTTGTTAAGATGAACATTATGCCAAACTAATATTAAAAATGTAAAAAATCTCAATATATGAATAGTCACTTGTTTCATACCTTCTTGTATGGACTGTCAGGATATATAGCGAGTTAGTAATTAGTAGTAGCGAGTAGTTTTGTGATATCTGTAGAGCCACCAGTTGGGAACCACTGCATTAGAGAACTGCTCTGTATGCTCTTATTCTTCATGTAAGCCAAAAACTAAGACTTTACTTTAATCTCAGTTGTGTTGTCTTAATGCTTTCTTTGTCTGGAAACCATATGAAATGTACTCAACCAATTTCAAGAATGCTAAAAATAAATGGCAAGCCAGAAAAGTGAAGAAAGTAAATGTGGGTGTCATTACGGCATAGAAGAAATATAAGCATACTGAGTTTATAAAATGTACAATGCAAAGTATGAAGTCGCTTCAGATATAAAAAGCTCTTCTTTAAGACACTTTCCTGTTTCTTATTAAATAGAAATATTTGTTGGAATATTTGCAGCCAGGCCAAGTAAAAGCAAACACAGCAATTACGCTATTCTTCCATTACATTCTGCCTGTCCAGTTCTGTAGCATCGTAAATGCATTAGTAAATGTATCTTTGCTTTTAGGTTTTTTTTGTCATACTTGTAGCCACTGAGTGAGAATGACAGTGGTAGCTAGGCACACTATGGCATACTTGTCTTAAAAGTAATAAGGAAATATAGAGGTGACATGGATCTGAGATTTCCCTGGTTTCTAGCTACATATGTATGTTATGATCAAAAAGCTTGGGGGACCAAATGTCAATTGCAACCCCTTAAAAGATATTATCAAAGTCATGAAAGTAAAGTCAGTACAAATGTGTTTCTATTTTTCTGCATGGTGAAATAGAAATTGAATTTTTCCATTTCTACCTTTTAGAACTGGGGGGACCGTCATTTGGTGCAAACACATTAAAGCTGACTAAGAAGCTTATAGATCAGGTTATATCAGTGAGGTGAGTACTGCTGTTGTTACATTTGCATGCTATAGATAAGTATTGTACTTAGAACATTGCTAATTTATCATGCAAAGACATTTTTTATCATTAGTATATGTCAGTACAGGCTCGTTGGTCTGGTAGGCTTCACTCATTTTCTGACCTTTTTACATACACATGGCAGACACACTTGCCTTCCGCCACCACCACTTGAGTCTTGACAATTTACTTGGTAACAGAGATGATGTGTAAAACTCAATATGAGATCATGGGAGGTAATCACTTCTAACCCCAGGGGTTATGTAAGCATGGGCCGCCAGTGATGGGTTGCTATGGTCATGTATTAAGTATGGAACATCATCACTACAGTCGAATAATCAGTGACCAGGAGAGGACCATGGAATAATTCTCATGGCAGCAGTGCAGGAAAATGAATTTACCATCATAAAAACCTCTTTAACGCTAATGCCATGAAATTGGCTGGTCTTCGCTGTGGCTTTCAGCCATCATTCACAGGTGGCTGGCCTGGCATTCAACTTTTCCATGGCAAAAGCTGAAAACAGCAGCCAAGCCTGCAGCAATAATTGACATGCTGCAGGCTCAAAACCTGAAGTGTAAGACGCTCTGGCCCAGATTTACCAATAGTTAGACAATGTAAATTTTAGTCTGAAAATACGGCAGATTTATCACAGTGACTGATGCTGAATAATCAGTTTGGTGTATCTTAAGACTGTCCATTCTACATTTATATCACCGTTTAGTTGGCTTAAATTTTTTGCACTTTTTTGGCACATTTTTGGCGAATCGTGGCACACTTAAACTGTGAATCCACACCCACATGTCTAGCATATCAAAACATTTTAGTCCAAACTAGATGTGTAAATATATGCCAAAGATACACCATTTTTACACCAATGTTTAGTTGTGACCACAATAGTAAATCTGTGCCTTTGTGCTGTGTTTGGATTAGATTTCATTAATTCTTATCCATTACACTGGTACTGAACATCGCAGTGGGTTAGCTGCCATCAAATTTGTAGCAACTAACCAGCTGCAAATACATCCTGTGCATCTCCGGCCTACACGGCTTTTTCTACAAATCTCATTGATAACCTATTTACAGGTGATAGGAGATAAATATGTCATTGATATAGGACTCATGACAGGGACTTATGCACAAACGATGGAGACCAAAGGAGAACAAATAGGATGATAGAGAGGTCTATGTGAGACATCATATAAGAAGGAAGTGATAATAGGACCAAATATTTTTTGATGACAATGGCAACGCATTTCAACGCTGAACTGACATCTTCTTCAGGCCAAAGACTAAAAGATTCCAGGTGAAGAACTAGAGAGAGAAACCTGATCTCCACATCAGTCCTTCACCTGGAATCTTTTAGTCTTTACTGGCCTGAAAAAGATGTCAGTTCTGCGTTGAATTGCGTTGCTATTTTCATAAATAAATATTTGATCTTGCTATTACCGCCTTTTTATATGAAATCTCACCTAGCCGAGCTCTATCATACCATAGACCTATAGGGTCTGGAGACCAAAGTCCTGGAAAAGAGAAGCAGCATAATCTGCCCTAAGATATGGTTTTACTCACCATAAGGTGAGCAGATGACATTCGTGCTTGTTACACTACTGTAATTACTACAACAAGAGGCGCCAGTCAATTAATTTTTCCATTTAGACATTCACGCAAAAAATACATTTTGGGAGCTATAAAAAAATGGACGTTGTACATCACAATATTATATCTCCAATTTTGATCCGTTTCCAATCTGTGTGCCATCTGTGTGTCAACCATTTATTTCTGCATCTGCAAACATAAAAAATGGATGCTGTCTACTTTTTTTTCAGAATCACTTAACAATGAAGCTGTGAAAAACGGATGAAACATGGACAGCACATGAATGACATCTGTTTGCTGTCCATTTTTCCTTTTTCACTTATCCATAGACTTACATGGACGACATAATAGAGAAAAGAGAAAAAAATAGTGCATGCCACTATCTTTCTCAGTGTTTTTCAGTCTGTGAAACAAAAACAGATGTATGAATGGCTCCATTCACTATAATGGGTCCAGGCGATGTGCGTTTTTTTCACGGACAACACTCAGACAGAAAAATAGTCCAAGCCCACTACTCCTCCGTGTAGTCCTGTGGAGATGGGATAAGCATTGTTCATGAGAAAACTCATGAAGGTTACTATGTCGCAATGTTTTGTACAGAATACTTAGTCGCATGAAACCCATAAATGTTCAGTCTTGCATTTATTTTTAGACACCCTCCTTGGAAGGCAACTATTCATGAGTGCCTGGTGATGTATCACTAGTAATCTTGCCAGAATGACTTTTGTGATAACTGTGACTATAGACAGTTTATTGCTGAAGTCTCCTCTTTCCCATAACATTGTGCCAGGAGGATTTGTTTTGTCTGTGATTTCCCTTCTATTAGGTTGCCTTTACATGCTGCAGATTATTTTGAAGAAGTTTCTGCGACTGAAAATCAGTTTTTATTCATGCGAATAACGCTTGAAGAAATCTATGTGCTTTGTCATTAAAACAACCCTATCATTGGAAATTTCTGCAACAAAATCTGCTACATGTAAATATATCCTAAGACTACGTTCACAAGCTGAGTTGATTTTGAAGTGAATTACACCATTTGGAGGCAGAGACTGATGCAAGATGCTGAAAGAATAAGCGTCTGCTCAATCGTGCCGCAGACTCCGCAGCTGATTCTGCCGCAGAATCCACAGAGCAAGACACGCTGCTGATCAGACCATTCTTCTGAGTCTAATTGACGAGTAAAAGCTGTGGTTGAAAGCTAAAGCTCTGCATCAGCTTTCTACCGCAGGAAGCATGGGGCCGGAAAGTTCTGTACAATCTGAGTCCACCTAAAATTTCTCTTCACTCTCTGCAGTGTGAAACCACTGTATCCAGAATGTTATGGTATATAGTAACTGAGTAATTAATTCTGTATTCATCCAGGGAGGAGGACGTATTGTTATCTATGCTCAGGCTGCTCGAGTGTGAGAGGGTCACAGCCGATGCAGAAGGAGCAATGGGACTCGCAGCTATAATATCTGGAGCACTTCCAGACCTGAGAGGGAAAAGGTAATACAGCCTATTACCTAGACGTTTCTTACAGTACTATGTGTTCAGTGGTCAGAATCATACACAATTATGGTCAGTAGAGGCTGCCTAATATTTTATTCAGTCAACTGTGGTGCAAAATGTCAGTGACAAAAATGCTAGTAGTATAATGTTGTACCGTGTTAGCCATAGAAAGTAGTGGAAGAGTGAAGAAATCAGGCGATACCTTTTAGAGGCTAACTGAGTATATTTGATAGTGAGCTTTCGAGAGTACTAGCTCTCTTCTTCAGACATTGTGTTATACAAGAAACTGAAAATTCACACACTCTTTATACACACACAAGACATGGATTTTCAAAGGATCTTAGAATAGCAAAATGCAATATAGGTAGAGAATTTATTTACAACAGGTCAAGAAATAAACAATCTGGAAAACTTGTGGGGCGTGACGGAGGGATCTCTAATTCTTGCTGTTTGCAATCAGGTGGTGAAATCAGTCTTCCAGTGAAAAAAATGAACATCTGTGGGGTATCTGTTTGCTTGGATCCCTCATAAACTTAAAGAGGCTATACAGTTATGGAAACTTAATCCCTATCCAAGTGTCTGATTGCTGGGGGCTGACAACTGGGTTCCCCAGTGATCAGGAGGACGGGGGGACCAAAAGTCCCCTCAAAGCCTCCTTGTGAATGGAGAGTCAGTGCGCTTGTGTGACTGGCACTGCATTCACTTCTATGGGGCTGCAAGCGCTGCCAAAGATTACTGCAAGTCCCATAGCAGTGAATGGAGTGCCAATCATGCAAGTGTACTGGCACTCCATTCACAAGGAGGCTTTAGGGGGACTTTTAGTCCCCGTAATTGGACACTAATTCTTTGTCCTGTAGATAGGGAATAAGTGTTCATAAAGGCATAACCCCTTTAAGTTTGTTGAGGCAAACATAAAACAGGCAAAAATAAGATTTGTTTTATTTTTTGAAGGTCCATTAAAATGGTCCATCAAAGAAATGGTCTCGTGAATAGCCCCGTTGAAATCTGTTTTTAAATGCAGCCATATGATCATGTGGCCATTAAAAAAAAAAAAAAAAAAAAAAAAAAAAAGAACGTTGATGCAATGATATTCTAAGAGATGCTTTTTGTTCCTTAGGGTGGCTGTGGTTGTATGTAGTGGGAACCTTCCATTGCCTTTACTTCGCCACTGTCTGGACAGAGCTCTGGTTCTGGATCATCGTGTGTGCAAATTTTCAGTTGTGCTGCCAGACTTTCCTGGAGAGATCACTAAACTCTTGGAAGCCATTGGTCGAGAAGAAGTCAGGTGATTATACAAGTTCGCCAATAAGGTTAGAAACAGTTTAGTCCCCATTGTGGGGTTAAAACTTTATTTTGTTAACAGGAACATTCTGAAATGATCATTACGAGGCAAACACAAGGCGGGTTCCAATTGCTTTGATGTCCCCATTAGAGATGGCAAAGTGTCCCTCATTATACAGATTGTCCAGCAATGTGATGATAATCTTTGATAAAGTTTGGGATGTTGAAGGGGATAATGGAAGTCTGCACAGGCAGGCAAGCTTATTTATTGGATAGTCCATTACATTAGAAGCATCTTCATAAAGAAACTTACAAAGTATAAGAGTGAATATGGTACATGTACAGTTGTAATTCCCCTCACTAAGGCCTCGTATACACTATGAAGATTTTAGAAGTATTTTGAATACGTTTTTTGAAAGCCAAAATTAGGAGAGGAATCATATAAGAGGGAAAATACAAAAAAAAAAAAAAACGACACCTCACTGGTCCCCAGGTCCCTGTTGGTCTCTCGACCTCCTAGTCCCTCTCAACACATATTTCCATTATATCTTATCTTTGTGTAATCTCCATTCCTGGTTTTGGCTTACAATTTAGAAAAACACTGACCAAAACACTAACGTGTGAATAAGGCCTTAAAAAGAAAAAAAAAAACCCCATAGTACATGACAGAGCAATACAAAACAAGTGATTGGAAACCGAACATGGAATCCCCACTCGCCGGGCTGTATTAATCCAGGGAGCATGGGCGATGAGGTACACAAGCACCTCCAAAATTCTCCAGCTCGGATGGTTAGTGCATGGTGGTATCAACTAGACCCAACATGGAGCTCCATTTTTTTTTATAACAATATTTATTTATCAAAACATTATTGACAGTTACAAAATTAAAGAAAACTAGAGTGAATCAAAAGTAGTACAAATAATACAGTTGAAACATAAATGGCAAGGCGGAGGCAGGTGATAGAAGTGTCAGGTGACTCAGATCCACAACAATAACTGCACAATATATACTAGCAATAATGATACTGATGGGCAGCACATAGCAAGCTGTTTTATGTACCATGAATGAAATATTGTCATCTTGTGATAATGAACCATAAATCAAGGCTTAAGCCTAAGCTAAAAAGAACAAAACAAAATAAAATCAAAATCTGAGAGACTCCACCATGGACAAGACTCTAAGGCCTACAGTAAGAGTACAACCCAAACTCTGGTGAATGCTGAAAGGCAACCCAGGGGACCCACACCCTAGCTCATCTGATTCCTGTACGGCACACACATTCCTCCATTTGTTTTAAGTGTTAGCTCCTGAAACCACTCAGTTGCTATAGGGGCCCTTGAGCTCTTACAGACCCTGGGAGTCACCATTCTCACAGCCATCGGCATAAAGCTGGTTAAAGTGTGAGTTAAGGATTTGACAACCTGGAAGGATTGATAAGAGGAGGGAGGCTGGTTCTTTCTGGATATCGGCAACCATTAGGCATTTATCAGATTGGTTACCTTGGTCCACAACTGGAAAAGAGGGGGGACAGTGCTACCAGATGTGTAGCATTGTGCCTTGTGTCTGGCCACAGAGCCAGCAGATGTCTGACACTGACGGTATGTCAGGTACAGAGTAACAGAGTACCTAGATAAGATTTTAAAATTAGTTTCATGTGCCTTGCAGGAGTTAGAAAATGTATGGCATAGGGCAAAGGCCGTAGACCTGTCCTCACCCAATGAAGAGAAACCCAATTTCTGCTCCCAGCTTATAATATGGCGGGTGGTGGGGGGGGGTGTTTCTATACCATGCTTTGTTGCAATACACAGGAAATGCTTGGAGATTCTTCCACAGACTGGCCGTGGACTGGTTGAAGCCTGCGTCTCCAGGCATTTCCTGTGTGTCAGCAGGAATCAGGAAGCAGAGCACAGTGGGGACCCAGGCAGTGTCTGGACCAGAACAGCGGGGGATCAGGGAGAATTGAGAACCTTTTGTTATGTTAATGCAACATGTAGCCCATTGGATTTAAATTGTTTTTGCAATGAAAAAACTTTTTACATCTTTTATGCTATTTTATTACTAGTGGAGATGTGATTCTTCAATGTTTCTTTAAAATAGATATTGAAATGTTAAATTTGGAAAATCTATTAGGAATTTACCTTTAAGAAATAAAATACATTGTCCCAAGCTCATGCTGTACTGAATGCCTTGTGGTAGGTATGGCTGCCAGGCCAGCACTGCACCATTGCCAGATTGCTCACACGGACTCTATAAAATGGTTTTGTGGGCAAATTTCTTACTAATTTTTTTATATTAAAAGATTCAGAGAATTATTATGTAGACTTAATAGAATATGTGTTATTGTGCTCACCTGTAATACTCTACTTTATATAATATGTATGATATTTATTGTATGTCCAAAGCAAGTGAAATCTGCAACAAGATTGTTATTAATAAGGTCTATTGAATTCAGGGTTCTAGATATGCAGAAAGAAAGCATCTTCTTGAACAATGACCTGTTCACCTTGGAGGTAAGCTATACTGCAATGTGTTTTTAGTCTTTGGAAATAACCTGTATTTAGCACTAGACAGGGTCTTGATATTCAGATGTACAACAGAAAGGCTACTTATCACGTTATTCTGGCAAATGTGTGGCATGTATACTTGCCAACTTTCTCAAATTTTCAGAAATAATTGTGGCAAATTTGGCTTGTCCCTAACAAACGGGTGAGGTTTATACAAACGCCAACCAAAAGTGGGCTTTTCCATCTAGCCATAGCCCCAATGGCAGGACATAAATGTTGTGGTGTTTAACAGTGGATCTTTCATCAGAAGCCAGAATAGTTTTTCGGCGTACAAGTCATAAAAATAAATCACAATTTTTTTTTTCCTGAAAGTGGGCGTGGTATGGTTGGGGACAGTGGTCCCATCAGATTTATTATCATATGATAATGATATCTGAAATCTACACCATCCATGAGCTGGTGATGATTTCAGTGCAGGCAGTGGCGTAAATACCAGGGTAACAGCGGTAGCGGCCCGGGACATTAGGGATCCCTGATTTTTATTTTTATTTTTTTTAATAGGTCATTACCTGCTGGAGAAACCCCAGTAGGTAACGGGCCCTATTTACTAGAAGTGATGCAAAGGGAAAGTGGAGTTGTTGCCCATAACAACCAACTAAACCCAACCATTTAACTTCTCATCTCTAAGAGCAGCTCCATGATTGGTTGCCATTAGCAACTACTCTACTTTTGCTTTGCATGATATTTGATAAAATGTCCCAAGTAAGAGAATAATTCGTTTTTGTTTATTGGAGAAACCTGTGTTCATTGGAAATAGCCAGATGTGCTTCTAGCGCATTATCGTCCATTGCCAAATAATGAATCACAAAGCTCTGGACATTCCTGGCCCTGGGCCCTTATACTTTCTGTCTTGTTTTCCCTACAGACATGGAATTTGCTGTTGCAATTCACAAATGGTTCACATTAATGTAACCAAAATAAACATAAGACCTTAACTCCTTCAGTTCTGACCCCAAAAAGCTAAGTACATGCTGTGTATGTGCTCTAAGCCTACAGTATAGGCTGGGAAAAGCTCCCAACATATGTATAAACATTTCCATAAGCCCCTATTTGCCCATCACACCTGGGTCCTGGTGTCTGAAGGAATCCCTGCCTGATCAGAAGATACCAGGGTTTAAAATGTATATTTTAGGTTTATCGCCAAATTTTGCATTGAAGACTAGGAGTATAAAGTTTTGCCCCTGAATGCGATAATTCTATAATAATACAAATCATACCATTTACTTAGTGCCTATTCATTTCAAGGGTTATTTTTCTGTACATGTCTTCCGCTCTCTTTACTCATATTACAGTCATATCATTGCATAAGACATGACACACTCCTCTCTCAGGAGACCATTTGTTGTTCAACATGTTCCATATATGCAACCACATGATGGATGGATAGGTAATAAATGAAAAGTTACGGACTATGCCTGCCACCTTCTTTTCCTATCATCATCTTGTGACATACAGTATTAAATTTTTGATGATCCTTGTGGCTAAATCAGAAAAAATTCACTAGCGTAGAAGTGTCCCTAAGAGGAAGATAAAGGATGTATATAGTAGAAAATGTTAAATTTACAACCTTATACAAGGCCACTATAATGTTAAGTTAATGGAAACATAAATTTCCCCAAAAATAAAACAAAACATATTTGCTTAGAAGTAAAATCCAGTTCCCTGCTGACTGTGATGTCAATATTAAAGGGGTTGTGCCATCTGGGCAAGTCATCTCCTATACATGAGATAGGGTATAACTTGAAGATCACTGGGGGTCCAACCACTCAGACCGCCTCCGATCAGGAAACTCCTATTGAAAAGAATGGAAGGGTGTATACGCAGCTTGACCACCGTTCCATTCAGAACAGGGACAAAACTCTTCTGTTTTCCTGATTGGTAGGGACATGAACAGTTGGAAGGATGCAAGTTGGTGGATGGGGAAATAACTTGCCCAGATGGCTCCATACATGACAGATGGGTGCAGGGGTTGTGCCAAAATGAGGGTCCAGATGAGGATACTTTAGCTGGATATATGGATATCTTATTTGCATAAGGAATAACTACTTTATATGTACAATGTAATGGTATAGAGTACTAACTACAAGTGATAGAAACTAGGTTTAGGAGATTTAAGGTTGATCCAAGGATTTATTTTTTGGAGTCATGAATGAATTTTTTCCCTGATATGGGGTATTTGATATCAGCCTCATGGGGTGGGTTTTGTCTTCTTCTGGATCAACGCTGAGGATTATACAGTGGGAAAAAAAAGTCAGCCACCAATTGTGTAAGTTCTCCCACTTAAAAAGATGAGAGAGGCCTGTAATTGACATCATAGGTAGACCTCAACTATGAGAGACAAAATGAGAAAACATATCTATAAAATCACATTGTCTGATTTTTTAAAGAATTTATTTGCAAATTATGGTGGAAAATAAGTATTTGGTCACCTACAAACAAACAAGATTTCTGGCTCTCACAGACCTGTAACTTCTTCTTTAAGAGGCTCCTCTGTCCTCCACTCATTACCTGTAGTAATGCCACCTGTTTGACATTGTTATCAGTATAAAAGACACCTGTCCACAACCTCAAACAGTCACACTCCAAACTCCACTATGGTGAAGACCAAAGAGCTGTGGAAGGACACCAGAAACAAAATTGTAGACCTGCACCAGGCTGGGAAGACTGAATCTGCAATAGGCAAGCAGCTTGGTGTGAAGAAATCAACTGTGGGAGCAATAATTAGAAAGTGGAAGACATACAAGACCACTGATAATCTCCCTCGATCAGGGACTCCACGCAAGATCTCACCCCGTGGGGTCAAAATGATCACAAGAACGATGAGAAAAAAATCCCACAACCACACGGGGGGAACTAGTGAATGACCTGCAGAAAGCTGGGACTAACATAACAAAGGCTACCGTCAGTAACACACTACGCCGCCAGGGACTCATATCCTGCAGTGCCAGACGTGTCCCCCTGCTTAAGCCAGTACATATCCAGGCCCGTCTGAAGTTTGCTAGAGAGCATTTGGATGTTCCAGAAGAGTATTGGGAGAATGTCATATGGTCAGATGAAACCAAAGTAGAACTGTTTGGTAGAAACACAACTTGTCGTGTTTGGAGGAGAGTGAATGATGAGTTGCATCCAAAGAACATCATACCTATTGTGAAGCATGGGGGTAGCAACATCATGCTTTGGGGCTGTTTCTCTGCAAAGGGACCAGGATGACTGATCCGTGTACATGAAAGAATGAATGGGGCCATGTATCGTGAGATTTTGAGTGCAAACCTCCTTCCAGCAGCAAGGACATTGAAGATGAAACATGGCTGGGTCTTTCAGCATGACAATGATCCCAAGCACGCCGCCAGGGCAACGAAGGAGTGGCTTCGTAAGAAGCATTTCAAGGTCCTGGAGTGGCCTAACCAGTCTCCAGATCTCAACCCCATAGAAAACCTTTGGAGGGAGTTGAAAGTCCGTGTTGCCCAGCGACAGAACCAAAACATCACTGCTCTAGAGGAGATCTGCATGGAGGAATGGGCCAACATACCAGCCACAGTGTGTGCCAACCTTGTGAAGACTTACAGAAAACGTTTGACCTCTGTCATTGCCAACAAAGGATATATAACAAAGTATTGAGATGAACTTTTGTTATTGACCAAATACTTATTTTCCACCATAATTTGCAAATACATTTTTTAAAAATCAGACAATGTGATTTTCTGGATTTGTTTTCTCATTTTGTCACTCATAGTTGAGTTCTACCTATGATGACAATTACAGGCGTCATCTTTTTAAGTGGGAGAACTTGCACAATTGGTGACTGACTAAATACTTTTTTCCCCACTGTAAATTGGGATGGACATGGTGCCTTTTTTAAACCTTATTAACTATGTAACTATGTTTATAGTGCGTTACTACTTTGTAATATGTGTATATATATATATATCTGCATGGTGACCTGGGTTACTTACAAATTACAGATACAATATTACAAAATAATAAGTGCACTTAAAGATGTTTACCAAACAAGACACAAGCAATTTGGCTGGAAATAATGTAATAAATTAATGTGAGTTAACTTTTTTCACACTATTTCCAAGATATGGCCTTTGTTCTAATTGATAGACCCTCTAAGGCTAAGTTCACATCTGCTCCCGGCTCTCTGTCATTCTGATTTGCCAGTACAGACCAGAATGCATACCAGAGGCATAACTTGAAGCTTCAGAGTTCCAATGCAAAATCTGTAATGGTCCCCCACCTACTCTGTTAGAATAGTGTTTATAATGTGGCAGAGAGACCTTTGTGGCCCCTCAAAGTCCAGAGTTCAGTAGAGACTGCTACTCCCAGTGACTGCATCCATAGTGCATAGTGCCGATGTCGGAGTGTTTAAATATGGCGGCTGCTCAGGAGCTAAGCTGCACCAAAGTCTCCAGGTCTTTGCTGTATTTCACTGCCTGCTATTACTTCGGTGAAACATGACTGAGGTGCCATTTTCCCAGGGGAGAAAACGGGCAGCACCATTTTGGTGAGGATTGCCAGCCCCCCAAACAAGATCCAGTGGCGCTGATGCATTACCATGATAGGCAGGAGTCTATTGAAGTCTTTGAATCTTGTCATTGTATAAATTATAAAAAAAAAAAAAAATAAAATACAAATCACCCCCCCCCCTTTCTCTAGAGCACATATACAAATAAATAAATAAAGTAAAACACATACATATTAGGTATCCCTGTGTCAAAAAACGATCGGTCTACAAACTTATTAAAATATTTTTCCCATATGGTGAACGTCGTAGTGCCATTTTTCACTGTTTCGCCTCTCATAGAAATTTGAATAAAAAGAGATCAAAACATCAGACATTCCCCAAAATGTTATAAAGAAAAGAAAAAACTAGCCCCACAAAAAAAAGATGCCTTAGGCAGTGTACACGGAAAAAGTTACATGTGTCAGAATATGTTGACTCCAAGACATTTTTTGTTTTTTTTTTCAAAGTTTTGGATGTTTTGGGGGGTTAAAACATATAAAAAAAACTAAATAAATTTGGTATCTTCATAATGGTACTGATCCACAGAAGAATACAGATGTCACTTTTTGGCTGCATAGTGAACGATGTAAAAACGAAGCCCATCAGAAAGTTGCAGAAACAGTTTTCTTTAATCCCACCCCGTTCAGAATTTTTTTCCAGCTCCCCAGTATATTGTATGGAATATTAAATGTTGATATAAATATTAAATTACAAAGTACAATTTGTCCCACAAAAATTAAGCCCTCAAATGGCTATGTGAATGGAAAAATAAAAAAGTTATGGGATGTGGAAGAAGGGGAGTAAAAAACGAAAATCAAAAAATGGCTGCAGAAGTTAAAGGTTAAGTGGGGAAGGGCTTTAAGCCGTGACTATGCACCTTTGGCAGTAGTTTATCTCTCTTGAAAATAAAAGGTTGCTGACAATCATTATGCCCATCCTTTTTTTGCCCTGGCATCACGTCTTGGGAAGGAGACAGAAGGCCATCATACACAAATAGAAGGGTTCGGCCAACTTTTTATTTTTTGTGTATAGGGCCAATATGTGACATCTATTTGGATATTTGTTCATGTAGCATATACATACTCTTGACTATAAAACACTTACTCCCTCATAAAAATACAGTGTATACCCAGACTTTTGTTATTACACTTTTTTAAATTTATTGTTACTGCAAAAAATAAAAGAAAACCTAAATGAGGTTGAAATTTTTGTTCCACAATACTCTGGGACATTTTCGTTCAAGTCAAGCTCATGCAAAGCAACATCTGCTTTTTATGTTTATATCTATAGAAGGAAGAAATATTTTCGCTGTGAGAAATATGATATTTGACATGACATATCAGCTCACAGGACATAAACATTAAAGTATAATTATGTTTAATTTAATATGTACCCTAAAGAGAATGGTATAGTTTAGCAATGGTAACTGCTGTAGTGTAGGCCGTCTGTCACCATGGAGACAAAGGCAGTCTGTATGGACCATGTGTACAAAAAAACTTCAGCAAGACTTCTATCTATAGTATATTTTTCTACCAAGGCCATGTTGATTGATCTTTTGCTTAAGATTCATTGGCACAATAAATAATGGGTGCAAAAATGTAAAGAGCTTTTTAAGCTACAGTATATTACAGTGTAATGAAAGTGATGTCTCTTGTAATTTTTTAGGAAACTGAATAAATAAGATTTCCCTGTCTCTGAATAAGTATCTTAAAGGGTTTTCTGAGCTTTTGTTATTGATGAACTATCCCTAGGATAGGCATTCAATGTCAGATCAGTGGGGTTCAATATCCAGAACCCACTAGGATGTACTGTCCTTAGCAACTGCCAGCAACATACTGTGAATGAGGGCTGATCCACAGTAACCCAGCACAGCCACTACCCAGTGGACTGAGTTATCTTCTGATTCTACCCAGTGTGTAGTTCTAGCGGTGGCAGAAAAAAGCTGATTGGTGGGGGTGCCACCATATTGATGACCTATCCCAAATGTGCTATTACACTGCTCAATATTCATGTACAAGCATTCCTAGGAATCCTTCCAATAATTGTCCTTCTATTGGCCATTAAATTGAAAACTTTTAGTTACTGGCATAGCAGAAATGTACTACTCATAAGGGTGGATTCACACAAAGTCGGACATGCAGGACTTTGTTTCCAGCGGAAAAAAAGCGGCTTTGTGGCGCAGAGGGTGTAAGCGCACACCTGCATATTGCTTTAAAAACCCATTCAAGTGAATGGGGTTTTAAGCAAAACGTCGCAAACCTTTCCCTATCGAGTGCCTATCCAGTTTTCCGACATTTAGGTCGGATTCGCGGCGGACGGAGTGTCGCTGCAAGTGTGAACCCACCCTAACTGGGTGTAAATCCAGCCTAAAAGATGAAGATTATCAGCAGCAAATCACCCTGCGTAGTCAGGGATGTTTTGTAGATGATCAATGCAGCTGAATGTGGAGGAACAATTGTTGTCACAACCGTTCATAGCCCATTCACTTTGTATTGGCCTATGTAATAGGCCACTGCAAACAAGTGACGATCAATGGGGCAGATGCCTTGTACACCAGTTTTCTCGTGTACAATTTATAAACAGTAGCAAATTTTTTGCACAAAAAATTTGCAACATTTTGTTTTTTTGCGCCGCCTTCAGCACTTTTCTGAAAAGGGGGCAAGGGTGTGCCAGAAATATAGCATAAATGAAGCTGGAAATCCACACCAGCTATGAGCTTGTGTAGATTTCCTTCCAAGCACATGGCCAAGCAGAGGGAGCACCGCATTTATGAGGGGGCATGTGACTAGTCATAAATGAAGTGTCACCTCTGCCAGTGATAGGGTTATGAAGACTGACACTAATAATTTATATTATGCATAATTGGTCAAGGTTCCCAGGCCTGTCATCATAGAAGCACTAATAGATCAGCAGTAATATCACAATATTAATTCTGAAGTACAGAAGAATTGCAGTATATTGTAGGAGCGATCAAACTATTGCATTTTTAGTCCCTCCCCCCCCCAAGGGAAACTAAAATAGGTAAAAAAGGGTTTTGAAACATTTTTTAGAAATTAAAAACTCCAAAATATTATAAATTAAATCAACATCCTTTTAATATTTATAATAAAAGTTCAACCCATTGAACCGTCACGTTATGTTCTCTTGTAAGAAAAAAAATATCTCAGAACTGGAGAGGCGAAGAATGCAAAAAAATACTAGTCATATAATGGTCAGAAATAGTTTTATTCCTCATGTACACAAATTATTATTACTATTGATTTATGCAAAGTTTGTGGAAAGGTTAGCTATACTTTAAGGAAAAACATGTACATGTGTACTAGACCACAAACTTGTATACAGTCATGAAAAAGTTTGGGCACCCCTATTAATCTTAATCATTTTTAGTTCTAAATATTTGGGTGTTTGCAACAGCCATTTCAATTTGATATATCTAATAACTGATGGACACAGTAATATTTCAGGATTGAAATTAGGTTTATTGTACTAACAGAAAATGTGCAATATGCATTAAACCAAAATTTGACCGGTGCAAAAGTATGGGCACCTCAACAGAAAAGTGACATTAATATTTAGTAGATCCTCCTTTTGCAAAAATAACAGCCTCTAGTCGCTTCCTGTAGCTTTTAATCAGTTCCTGGATCGTGGATGAAGGTATTTTTGACCATTCCTCTTTACAAAACAATTCCAGTTCAGTTAAGTTTGATGGTCGCCGAGCATGGACAGCCCGCTTCAAATTATCCCACAGATGTTCAATGATATTCAGGTCTGGGGACTGGGATGGCCATTCCAGAACATTGTAATTGTTCCTCTGCATGAATGCCTGAGTAGATTTGGAGCTGTGTTTTGGATCATTGTCTTGCTGAAATATCCATCCCCGGCGTAACTTCAAATTCGTCACTGATTCTTGTACATTATTCTCAAGAATCTGCTGATACTGAGTTGAATCCATGCGACCCTCAACTTCAACAAGATTCCCGATGCCGGCATTGGCCACACAGCCCCAAAGCATGATGGAACCTCCACCAAATTTTACAGTGGGTAGCAAGTGTTTTTCTTGGAATGCTGTGTTTTTTTGACGCCATGCATAACGCCTTTTTGTATGACCAAACAACTCAATCTTTGTTTCATCAGTCCACAGGACCTTCTTCCAAAATGAAGCTGGCTTGTCCAAATGTGCTTTTGCATACCTCAGGCGATTCTGTTTGTGGCGTGCTTTCAGAAACAGCTTCTTTCGCATCACTCTCCCATACAGCTTCTCCTTGTGCAAAGTGTGCTGTATTGTTGACCGATGCACAGTGACACCATCTGCAGCAAGATGATGCTGCAGCTCTTTGGAGGTGGTCTGTGGATTGTCCTTGACTGTTCTCACCATTCTTCTTCTCTGCCTTTCTGATATTTTTCTTGGCCTGCCACTTCTGGGCTTAACAAGAACTGTCCCTGTGGTCTTCCATTTCCTTACTATGTTCCTCACAGTGGAAACTGACAGGTTAAATCTCTGAGACAACTTTTTGTATCCTTCCCCTGAACAACTATGTTGAACAATCTTTGTTTTCAGATCATTTGAGAGTTGTTTTGAGGAGCCCATGATGCCACTCTTCAGAGGAGATTCAAATAGGAGAACAACTTGCAATTGGCCACCTTAAATACCCTTTCTCATGATTGGATACACCTGGCTATGAAGTTCAAAGCTCAGTGAGGTTACAAAACCAATTTTGTGCTTCAGTAAGTCAGTAAAACGTAGTTAGGAGTATTCAAATCAATAAAATGATAAGGGTACCCAAATTTTTGCACCGGTCAAATTTTGGTTTAATGCATATTGCACATTTTCTGTTAGTACAATAAACCTCATTTCAATCCTGAAATATTACTGTGTCCATCAGTTATTAGATATATCAAATTGAAATGGCTGTTGCAAACACCCAAATATTTAGAACTAAAAATGATTAAGATTAATAGGGGTGCCCAAACTTTTTCATATGACTGTACATGTATACCTGTTCCTGGACATAATGATAAGGCATTCTTTGTTTACAGCCCCTGCCTGCACAGACACTTGGAAAACTATACAAAAAAGAAACAAAGGCTTACATTATGAAGTACATTATTCTGTAACTAACCAGATGAATGCTTAAAATGATTTAGAATCGTGTGTCATCCATCATGTCTATCTATCATTTATTTTCAGCAGTCATCATCCCAGGCAGGACTACAATGAAAGTAAAGGCTCTATTATAAAGCTGGAGGTAGATAACACCAATAGCTATTGACAATAGGTAATGGGATCAGTGGCTTCTGCTCATGTCACAGAGCATGCCCACAACATTCTACAGTAGAAGTCAATAGGCTGATTTTAAGATTGGAGTTTTCTATGACCATGTGGCTGCTGTAAAGCAAATCTCTCCACCTTCTGTCCACAGTTAAAGAGGGTCTATCAAACCAATAGTAGTGTCATATAGGAACCATTAATAAAAGCATGAACTTAAATTTGTGACCACAAACTGATGAAGCAATGCAAAGATGATCATCTTTTTATGGATATGCAAATAAGCCTGCAAGTGAATAAGGAGTGTTCCTGGTTTGCCTACAGACAGACACAGGTGTTGTGAATGTCCTCTAAAATTGCTAGCCAATGTCACCCCTAGCCATGACATTTTAAGTTACTGCCTGCATCATGACTGTCTGTAGGCAAATCAGGCCCTGCCCTAGTTTCATCACTTTGTGGCCACAATGGTATGTTTCTCTTCATATTAAAGTCCCCTACACAGCACTATTATTGTTTTGGGAGGAATTTTGGACATGATAGACTTTAAAGATGTAGTTTGTGTAACGCAGTTATTGCTTTGTTTCTCATTAATCCAGGTAACATGCTTGGTGGAGACCAGAGATAAGACCCACTCTCTACAGCTAAGGACAGCCCTTGCGGAGAGGTATTCCACCTTGAATTGGATAGAGCAATGAGGAAGATCAACTCAGAAAAATGACCATTTCTGACAGATAAATGCATAGACATTTCTATATAAAGTGTCAAAATCTGGATACAAGTGGTAAGACTTACACTTTGAGCCATGCTGTCAGTCACAGCCTACGTCTTATTATGTGGTAAGAATGATGTAAGTAGTACATCAACCATTTATGTGATGTTCCCTTTTAGTAGTTTTGGGAAATGTTTCACAGCATCAATCCTTCAGCAGTAATATAGACAATATATTTAGACAATGTGTTGACATTTTCTATGTAGTTTGGAAACAATATGAGAAAGTATCATTCAGTCCTGAGACACTACCACCAATATTGTAAGACTTGTCACCATAGGTGTCACTATATCTGCTTACATGGCTCAGCTCTCTGTGCTATGATGTTTTTCATAGCTCACCCTCACTTCTATGGAAGTTACAGAAACTGCATAGCACAGCTCATAACTTCTGGCCTACTGGTTGGGATATCCAGCTGCATATTTCCATCGTAGCCATGGCAAACTGAGATCGGATTATCTGTTTAAGGCCACTAAGCTCCCAAGTAAAATCCATTCCACTACCCATGATTTTCTACATTCTTTTGGCTATATTGTGCATGTTTCGTGGACACCCATGGCTACACGAATTTCTTTGTTTGTTTATATGGACAAATATATACTTTTATGCATGCATTACTTTACATTTTAACCTAAGACAGCAATGTAAATGTATGCCACTTGTGTCTGGGCTTTGAACCCAATTGTAAATGTTGAATAAACATACCATTATAGATGTACACTGTGGTCTAAGGTGGCTCCCATCATGACAAATGCTCAGGCTCTCAGGCAATAATACTTGGCCTTCGCCCTCTTCTCTGATTTGACTAATGGTCTTTTACCATTCGACATCCAGCTCTGAAATAACAGCCTGGAGAGTACTGTATACATCTCTGCTACTGCTTATTGCATTTGCAAGATTTTAGAACTGGAATAAATTATGTCTTATGATTTGTCAATCGTTGTTAAATGATTCAGTGAAGGACAAAGGGACCTTAACAATCCCAAGCACACTACAACAAAGCCAAATGAACCCACAGATTCTGTCCGATTGTCTCATGTATGGGGGGCCTCTCAACTCTCCCAACAAATGATGTCAGGGTAAAGAAGAGCATGTTAAATTTCAGCCTGATTCTTTTCTCAAGGGAGAAAAGCTACCTACTGAGGTACCTGTCAGTAGCTTGCTACCCTCTACTGATTCAGGACGCATAGAAGCAAATATATATAGTTGGGTTGAAAGAAATATCTGCCAACCTATTGAAGGTGTATGGACACATATTCAAGCAAACATTTATGTATTAAGTTTATTGACCTGTAATTCCTTTTAGTAGAAAACAGGCCCTAAAGTTCTCTCTAGCAACTAAGATCTCAGCTTTCATATACTACCAAGATTGCAGTTCTAGCTATAAAATGGAGATATCATTAATTACAAAAGAGTCATGAAAGTGATTTTTTTTTTTATATTCAGTAGCTTGCTGTGATCATGCAGAATACAAAAGCTGATAACCTCAGCCTTCGTAGGATAGCAGAACCATTGTTCAAGGTGGTATAAAACTGTGACAGACACTGTGCTTAGAGCATTGCAAGCGAGAACTTTAGAGCATGTTTTCTACTAAAAGGAAGTAAAATAGTTAATAAAGTATATTACAAAAATGTTCATCAGACACACCCCTAAACAACAATAAAAAAAGCGTGAAATGACACTTAAACTTTAAAGCTAAGGCTCTACCCGCAACACATCACGGTATTCCCACAGAAAGTCCGCAGAGGTTTCCTCTGCAGGCTTTCTACTTTCATTATGCCTATAGGGAAACCACCAGTGTTTCTGTAGGCATAATTGACATGCTGCAATTTTCAAAACCGCAATGGTTTTGGAAATCTCAGCATTTCTGCTGTGCTTATTTTTCTGCCTTGTGTGGATGGGACTGGCTAGAATCCTATCCACTTTGCAGTGACTGCGCCCATCTGAGAAGTGGATATAAACGTATCTAGCCTAGTCAATGCTCTGTGGAGTCGGTAGGCCAAACCACCAACTTTGTTTCCTTGCATAGAACTAGTGCATTCATTTGGACTGTCATTTAATAAATGCACTCATTTTTCTTTTGGATGGTTTAATAAATCTGCCCCATTGACTGACTAAATATCTTTTTGCCCATAGCAACCAATCACAGTGGAGCTTTCATTTTTCAGGAGCAGAATACAAAATGAAAGCTGTGATGTGATTGGTTGCTATGGGCAACTAAAACAGTCTTGCGTTAAAGCTAAGGCCCCACGTAGCGGGCCACAGCATAAAAGCACTGTGTGAAAATTCGGTGAAACGCATTTCTGTTTTTCCCACAGAACTTTTTACAGAAAGTCTGCAGAGTTATGTGGACTTTCTGCTTCCATTATACCTATGGGGAAACCGCCGTCGTTTCAGTAGATATAATTGACATGCTGCAGTTTCCAAATCGCAGCATGTCCATTGCGTGTATTTTTCTGCAATGTGTGGATGAGATTGGCTAGAATCCCATCCACTTTGCAGTTACTGTAAATCCACGTGGGGCCCCGACCTTAGACAGTTTTCGTAAATCTGCCCCAATCAGTAGCGCTGCAAAAATATTATATAAATGTTATATTATAGCCCTGGTTTTATTAACCTCTCTAGCAGTTTGCTATCAGTCTAGTCACCGGGCTGTTTAGCATTGGCTTTAACTTTTCATTTATACAATTAAAATTATTTACATAAAATCAGAAACTACCTTTAAAGCTAAGACCCCACGTGGAGTCCCGCAACAAAAAGCGCCTGCAGGAAAAGCCACGGCAGCAACACATTGCGGTTCTTCCCGCAGCACTTTGCACAGAAAGTACGCAGAGGCTTCCTTTGCGGACTTTCTGCTTCAATTATACCTATAGAGAAATTGTCATAGATATAATTGACATGCTGCGATTTCAAAAACCACAACGGTTTTGGAAATCTCTGAGTGTCCGCACTGCGTATTTTACCGCAAAGTGAGCATGGGATACACTAGAATCCCATCCACTTTGTTGTAACTGTAAAACGCCATGGTTTTTGCTGCGGGTGAACCGCGGTGTTTACGCCACATGGGGCCCCGGCCTAAGTGTGAATGTATGGGAACCTATAACAAAATAATATTATTATGATCTTCACATTTCAGAATTTTAAATGATGCCAAATGTGAGTCGGAGAAAAGATTTATACTTCATGGTTTTTATTGGGGTTAATTTATCACCTGGGGCTGAACAAGAACAGAATAGTTACCATATGTGACAAGCAATACATAACTGAGGGTGCGTGCGTCCACTGTCAGAAGAAGTTGGTGTCCTGTTTTCTTCTAGGTTTATTTTTAAAGGGGTTGTACAGGATTAGAGAAACGTGGCTGCTTTCTTTGAGAAACAGCGCCACACCTGTTTACAGGCCGTAGCTGGTATTGCTGCTCAATGCCATTGAAATGAATGACCCTAAGCTGCAATAACTCACGCAACCTATGGACAGGAGTGGCACACTTTTTTTTTTTTTTTTTTTTTTTAAAAAGCAGACATGTTTTTCTAATCTAAACTGTATGGATGTGTATAAAATCTACAACAAAGAAGGTGAAGTTTCCTATGAATGGAGGTTTGTTTCTGATCTACAACCTGTCTTAACAGATGGAATCTGGTTGCTGTAAATCATATAGGCAAAATATTTTACACCTCATATCTCATGTGGTATGAAGACCATTTCACAGATAAATATAATGGCTTTTATATAAAAACTGTCTCCCTGGCAATCTGAATCTGATCGACATATCTAAGCTATTCTACATGAAGCCCCATGTTTTCCCCTGTGCTGATGTGAAGTTTCCGCTTCCCATTGAAAGCATTCATGTGACTTTTTGTCAGTAAAACCTATGGTCAGTAAGTGCAGTGGTTTATTTAGCTTTGGTACTGAATATTTGCTCACCTGTATGGCAAAATCCATAATAAACTTATATGGTAGAACTGCTGAGATTATCCTTATCTAACTGTACACATGCTACCGTAGATTATAACCATATGTATTCTCCATTTACAAGTATCAGATTATCTAATGCAGCAGCAGCAGCATACTATAGAGCTGTGTTTAGTAGTAATAAGAAGTGCACCGTTCCAATCCATTTCTACTACTGTTGGTTTAGGCTACATGCACACAACCGAGTGTGGAGTCATAGAGCGGTTCTGATGCTCCATTCTGATAATTATGGAGCATGTCATCTCCAGCTTTGTGAAAACGGAAAGGAACTCTCCATTGAATCATCACAGACCCTTAATGAATTAATCTGGTTAAAGCAGTTTTTTTTTGTGGAAACAAACGTATTTAAGACTACGGCCCCGTATAGCAAAAGGCTGCAAAAAAAAAATGCAGTGGAAACGCAGTGTGCTTTATTCCGCAGCATTTTTCGCTGCGGATTCTCTTCCCTTATTAAACCTGTAGGGAAATGCCAGAGTTTCCTCAAGTATAAATGACATGCTGTGATTTTCAAAAACATGGGTGTTTTTGAAAATGCAGCTTTTCCACAGCGGATTGTTTTTCTGCAATGTGTGAATGGGATTAGTTAGAATTTCATTCACTTTGCAGATGCTGTAAATGCAGCGTTTTTTTCCTTGGCGTTTCCACAGCAGCAAAAACACTGCGTTTTTGCAATGTGGGGCTTCAGCCTATAGGGGTATTCCCATCTCAAGGATCATATTCAGACTTGTAGCTGAAGCTAACTGAAGTGTTTTACCCAATGCATTGATTTATTTTGCTCCATTTGTTAGACACAGCTAAATCTCTCTCCACAGCTGGTTGCCTAGGTTACAGACCTGTTCAACAGGTAAGGTTGACGACTCTGCTCCTGGCCATCTATATTCTCTTCTCACCCTCCTTCTACATATAGCTTTCAGTTTTTGAGCCTTGATAAGGGCTAGTTAAATTCCTTGAGTAGCTTCTCTTATCAGTGTATGTAAATCCAGAGGTAACTGTGCTGTTTACAACAAGCAGGCGCTCCATACTTGAATGAGATGAGAAAACCCTTTTAAAAACCACCATCAAAAATGCATCACTGTGTGTTAAAGTTACCAGAAGAACAAATCTTAGAAGGGTATTCAGGAGTGGAATATTGATCACTTATCCTTAGGATAGGTTATTAATATCTAATCACTGGTAGTATGACACCTGGATCCCCCTTAGATCAGCTGTTCAAAAGGCAGTCACTCAGTAGAGCGCCTGGTCCACTTCACACGTCAGTGACTTCCTATTCATTTGTCATGTGGTCTGCAGCTCAGTTAACAGAGTTCAGCTGCAATACCAAACACAGCCCCTATGCAACATACAGCTTGGTGCTTGGTATTCAGAGTTTTACACCAACTGGTAGGATACTGATGACCTATCCAAGCGTTTTTTCCCGCTGTGGAAACGCAGAGGAAAAAAAATGCTGCGTTTTACAGTACCAGCAAAGTGAATGAGATTCTGGCTAATCCTATCTACACATTACAGGAAAAAAAAACACTGCAGTTTGAAAAAAAAACCCTAAAAAACAGAATGTCAATTATACCTGTGGAAACGCTTGCGTAGAATACCAAGCAGCAAAAATGCAATGAAAAACACCGCATAAAAAACGCAATGCATTTTTGCTGTATATTTTAGCTGCGTTCCGCAACATGGAGAATTAGATTAAAGCCGGTTGCTGACGACCTTGTGCTGCCGGCCGGCCATGAATTAATGGCACGTGCGGTGCAAGGGGGACATGTGGATGTCACTCGTGTGCCGCCCGTGCACGAGCTGTGCTTTCGCGGCCCCTTTCATTAAATGAATAGGAGCCACGGAAGCAAGGGCTGCAAAATAGGACAGTTATAGGACCTGTTCTATATTTTGTGGCACAGACACGTGACGGTGTAATTCACGGTCATGTGTACGGGCCCATAGAGATAAATGGGTCAGTGTGCTATCTGTGAAATACAAGGATAGCACACTGTTCACAGCCATGGTCGTCTGCAAGGGGCCTAAAGGTGACATTCCAGAGAATCCATCCCTCCATAGATTTACACCCATCTAGAGATTTAATCATTTATTTTTTTTGCATGTTAGTCCTGCAGCCTGCTAGAAGTAGATTATTATTAAATGTACAGGTTCCCAGGCAGGTCATAACAACTCTCAGGAATCGTCAGATAGAAGAACAGGTAAATGAAAATTTGAGGGTGGGGTTGGTGGCTCCATTCCAGGCAAAAGTGTTTCTTTAAGTTAGCTAAATATATTCATATCTGTAGATCACCCTTGAGTTGGCAGAGTGAAGCTGGTCACCTGTGCTGGAGCTACATGGTGACTTTTGGCTCTGTGACATTCAGACTGCAGTTGATGCAATGACAGTAGAAACCCATAGTGAATGAAGTCAAGCAGAAATCCAGCAGGATTGGGTTTCTGCTGATTATCAGGTTACCGTCACAGCACCTTGCAGGTATCTTATGTTGCCACGTAGCCCTTGCCCAAAAAACACTTACTAAATTAAGTTGTCTTTCGAAGCAACATGGCCTGTGCTAAGTGCATGCAGCCTACCAACTGGGCATCAATGGAATTAAAACTGAGCCCAGTAAATAGACTATAAAGCATTGTGTAAAACTGGCAATCTAGATTAGATGATGGTCAAATGAACCCACCAATTTTGGCTGGCCAACTATATAGTGTATATGAATCCCTCTAGACCATCCCCAACAGCAGATGGTGGGGGAAAGTTCCTCAACGCTCACCATTTAGGGCATATGGATCCTTGTCTGACTCAAGCTCACATGTGCATACAGCTGTGGACCATAATTTCATGTGTATGGCTAATGGGTTAAAAATGAAAAAATAAAAAAAAAAATGTGAACCAAGCTTTACATTGCACTGCACCACTACAGAAGAACATGTACATTGACTGAACATCTACTTTTGTCACTAACCACAATACTAAAACAAAACAGACAAGAACATTTACGTTTGTAAAACCACAAAACTCTTCTGTTTATTGTCTGGAATCCAGAATCGGCTTATACACATGACATGTTATTAACTGATTTCCTCCACTTTTCTTGTAAGGAAAGTGACCACTGACTTAATTCCACAAAGGTAATATCATAGTCTCAGCGTTCTCATACAATTGTTTAACTTTGCATCCTATGGACTCTCATGTGGACAATTTGAGCTGAAAAACACATTCTGTGTCTGCTGTATATCCTGGCCCAACCGTGGCCCTCTCAGCTAAACTTACACCATCTTAATGCAAACTACCGTGGCTCTACTGTCCTGAACATACTTAATGGTATGTTTAACAGCGGAGCTTCGGTATTTCTGAAGCTTGTCACTTCATAAATCACTATAATGCTATAAGATCAGAGTACTCTGGTGAGGACATACTGTATGGCGATGCATTGGCCTGAAGCGATCTGGATTGACACTGGATTATTATTGCATTATAAAGTTGAATGACTTGGAACTGGAAATAAAAAAATAAAATAAAAAAAGAAAGCTCTAGTAGGATTCTACATGTTAGGGTGCTAGAGCTGATAAAGGGTTAACTAGGTAATAACCCAGGAAGCACATTGCTCTTGGTTCACTATTCAGACTTTCTTCTTGGTTTATCTATGTTTCTTTGCAGGTTTGTATGCAAGGAGGAGAGAGAGTGAGCCTATTCCGAAAAGAAAGGTTTGTATCGTCCACAGCACTTTAATTCCAGGGTCGGTGATCCCTTTAGCTCTGGGAAAAAAAGAATATAAAATAGATTTCAAGTGAAGCTCCAACACTAATACTAACCAAATATTAAAAAATGTATGATGTGTGTTATATTTCCTCTTAGTTTTTGTAGGTTATCTGATTTTTAAAAACTTTTTGCATTACAGCAAAAGAAAAATCTTCTGTTTCTAGCTGCAAACTATCCACAGGTCGTAGAGAATGGGACCCATATCCATAATAGAGGTGTCTCAACCCCATCCACATCCCGTGCCACATCCGGGCAGAAAATGAATGGAGAGGCTGCCAAGCATATCTCCTTCACTTCTATGGGAGTCAACTGAGTGACCATAATCCATTGATTCTTTAACTTCCATAGAAGTGAATAGAGAGCCACTCACATGCCCCTCTTCATTCATTCTCTTCCTCATTATGGTGACCAACAGCTCCTTAACCAGGAGGAATGGGGCAGAAGGGCCCCCTTCTAGAGACAAATGCAGGTTACAGAGATAAGTATCGCATCTATTACAAATTTTATGGCACAGCCTTTTGAAGGAGAAAAAAATCCTAAAAATGTTGCCATTCCAACTTTGCCACTAAGCCCAAAATAGTTTGTGACTTCCTGCCTCCTGGAGATGGACCATGGGCCAAAGCAGACCCTATTTACTTCTATGGAGGAATCCTCTAAGCATGAAGAAAGCATGGGGAGTAGATAAACCGTGAAATCCTCTACTGTGACTGGTGGATTCTATCTACATATATATGATAGCGGTGATCAACAGTGTGCTGCTAAGTCTCAGAATATTATATAGGCTAGAGGACATCGTCAGAACTGCATGGTATTAAAGGTATACAGCTAACATAGAACATTTTTTAAAAACCTACCAAAAATTCTTTAAAAATTGGTTTTACATAGAACTTGATTTATAAAGGGTATGACGTTTTAAGGGCAAAACCATTTGAAAACAACGTCAGTTTGTGGTAAAGCTACTTATCATTGCAGTTTTCAGCAGCATTGCAGCTATTTGGGTAGCCACTTTTACATCTGCATGGGGTATTCATATGTTATGATGGGTTCACACTTGCGCTGGAGTCCGTCCGCCGTCAATCCAACTGAAAATCTCAGGAAACTGGATAGGCACCGGATAGCGACAGGTTAGCAACGCATTGCTTAAAAACCGATTCATCTGAATGGGTTTTTAAAGTAATGCGTGGGTGTGTGCTTACACCCTCTGCGCCGCGAATCCAGTTTTTCGTCGGAAACAAAGTCGAACATGCAGGACTTCGTTTCCAGCCAAAAAAAAAATGGTTTTGCGGCGCAGAGGATATAAGTGCACACCCGCGCATTGCTTTAAAAACCCATTCAATTTTATGGGTTTTTAAGCAATGCGTCGCTAACTGTCGCTCTCTGGTGCCTATCCAGTTTCCCGAGATTTTCAGTTGGATTGGCAGCGGACGGACTCCAGAGCAAGTGTGAACCCACCCTTAAATGAGAGTCTGTCAATCACAAAATGCCTTCTAATCCAATAATAGTGCTGTAGGAGTCTTTAATAGGAAACATACATACCAATGTGGCCACAAACCAATGATGTAATGGATAGATCCTTTAATGACCTGCAAATTAGTCTGCAAGTGCACCATGGATTGGCCCCAAGCGTGCAATGCCCCTGCTCTCCTCTTGAATCACTGGCCCTTTGGCTGCTGCCTGGGTTTCGCACCTAAAGCACTTGTAGACTGATTTGCATATCAATAAGAAAATTATTATTACTGTATTACATCACGGTATATATTTCTGCTCCCATTAAAGGCGACTACATGACAATATTACTGGTTTGGTAAATATTTCGGACCTGACAGACCCCTTTAATGTTTCATTCTGAACAGATTGCTAACTAACACAAACTTAAAAAAACCCCAAAAAACAATACTTTTAATTGGGGTTTAGAGAAAAAAAAATGCGCTTGTATTTTAACAGATTCTTTGCTAAAGGTAACATCCTGTTTAAATCTGTGCATGTAAATTTTTTGCTTTCACAGCATAAAAAAGCACCCGCACATGTTTAGGGTCCTATTGTATGAAATCAGAGACACACAGAACTTTTTCTGTTACTGGGTGAAATCTCTTACATGAAAATACTGTCATCTAGTGGACACTTTGGGTTACAGCAGTAGTTTAAACGAACTCCAATAAAACTGGACTGACTAGAGGACCATGGTAATGTATGGACTATATAAGAAAAGGTAGACACACATTTCTCAACTACAAATAACCAGGGAAGGTTAAAGATAAAAAAAAAAAAAAATCAACATACTCACCTGTCCCCAGTGCCTCAGGCTTGTTCCAGCGGAAGTCCCCACCGCACGTGACAGCTGATTGGCCAATCAGTGGTGACATATGATAGGGACTTCCTCTGGAACAAGCCCCAGTGGGGAGTGTGGTACTGGACAACGGAGTATCGGGGACAGGTGAGTATGTTGGGGTTTTTTTCCCATCTTCCCCCCGACCTCCAGAGAAAAAAATTATTTTTCCTGGACAAACCCTTTAAGTTTAAGTATAGTCTAGTATATATGACCATGCAGACAAAATGTATTTTAAGATGACATCACTCTATACTACTTGAATGTCTAATATGTGTTTTCTAAGAAAATAAAGTGATAGTTTCTGAGTAAAATAAACTAAAGTTACAATACAGCACTTCTTAGAGTGCATTCACACCGCACATGCTGCATCTGTTTGATGGATGCCTTGTGACTCCAGTAACTGAGGGGTTAATTGACTCACTGTATATGGAGATTTCAGCTCCTCAGCTTGTAGCATTTAACATCTTACAATATTTAAAAAGACCTCATGAATGTATCTTACAAAAATTACAGCAATGATCACACATATATCTATAGGATTATATACCCACCTTAAGAGACGTAAACCATACAAAGCCTCAAGAACGTGCAGGGTCCATGCTACCCAAAACCTGGAACAATAAGTTTGTTGGTATGATGGAAAATCAATAAATACCACAAATATTGATGAGATACAAGAAAGCACCTATTACCTATATTACCTAGCATCTTGTCAGAAAGTAAATCGCTCCCATATATGCATGCATTACGCTGCAGCTGTCTTAAAGGAACCTGAGAAGTTAGTCAAACCTGCCAGTCTCAGCAGCATCACCAGGAGGTACTATTATGTCCTGTTTTTGTTAGGTGATATAATAGTACATCTGTATGTAAGAAAGGGTTAACTCCAAGTGGAATGTGGACTGTGATCTGTAGGTTTACCATTCCACTATCTATGGTTTCTGTCCCTATCAGTTTGTTACTAAAGATCAAAGAGCAAATCTATTTACAAATGCACGGCCAGCATACGGCTTAGGCCGAATTCTCATGTTCGGGCCAGGAAGCACAGTCCATGTGATGGCTACATTATCCAGCCCCACCACAGACCTCTATGATGTAGTGAGTTGAATTAATTATTCCAGCCATGATTGTGCGGGAATAAGCAGCCAACAGACAGATCATTCTTCCTGGACAAGTGACTTTGGCCTTATAGATAGTCCCCTGCTGCATTATTATCAAAATGTATTTATTTTTTTCACTTATGTACCAAAGATTTATACAGTAATATGAAAAATTCCTCTAAATATTGAGAAGAACTGACTCACTGCAAGCTCCACATACACAAATCTGTATATCAACAGTGACGTGCCTCAGGCAGTGATTCTCTGATCATGGGATCGGTACGGTAGCTAACGCTTCTTTCATGTTTTTAACCCATTGAGGCCTTTATTAAAAATCTGAATTCTCGAAACTGTATTCAACCAGCTGCTGCAAAACTACAACTCTCACTATGCCTTGCCAATGATCGCCTGTCAGAACATGATAGGAGTCATAGATTTGCATCACCTAGAGTCACGTTAGAAACCTCTCAGCTATACATACCCATAATATAAGACACTGTAGTGATTCTGAACCATGTACTGTGTAAATGATCCAATAGGTCCGAGCTGCTCATATGGAACGGTTGCAGGCCAGAAAACTGTCCACTGCAAATGGAAGCAACAGTGTATTACAAATGTGTCCATCACTTATATGTACATAGTTGTAAATGTAATATTTATTAATACTATTACATGTACTCAATAGATGTAGTATATAGCCTACAGTTGTATGCCATACAACCAACAATACTGCTAAAACTACACAGCAAATGTAACAATGAGGCGTACAAGTTACATGGAAGAAGGTGTCCATACGCACTGGATTAAAGACGTGGTTCAACAATCTGTCATACATATCCAGAATACCAGAAACAAAGTAGTAATACTCCCATTTGTGGTCTCCAATAATTCCTTGGGGTTCCCTCTTGAGTATCCTGGCCTCCAGTTATGACAACCTAACATGGACGTGAGATCTCTGCAGCCAATTACTTACTACAGTGGCGACCCCAGAGATGTTGACAGATCACCATTGTGGCCAGTTAATAGCTGCAGCGGTCACAAGTCCATGTAAGAATGTCATCACTGGAGGCCAGGATACAGAATCCAGCAGGGGACCTGGGATGCTTAGTTATGCAAGCATGGCAATGGGATTGGTAAGGTGAGTATTACTCTGTTATTTTCTTGCATTTAAAGTTGTTGTTTTTTTATTTTATTTTGGGCTTCTCAGCAACTACTTTAACATTGGCCAAAGCTGCTGACTGTATCCATATGATGGGTATAAGGGTATCCCTGACATATGTTGTTAGGGGAAAGATCAGGGATGTTGAATTTTACATGCTTGATTCTTTTGCTCCAAGGGAAAATAAGCCAAGATCAGGTGTCTAGGACAGTTTACTCCCCTCCCTGCATTGACAATAGCATGCGCTCTTGGCTAAGACACACGTGTCTTGGTGGAAATGGGAGGAATAGCTGTCAGCTGAATAAACCACAACTACTGAAAATATATGGGCGGCTTTAGTGAAGTAAGAAAAAAAAAAACTATCACAACTCAACCAAGGGATGGTGGAGGATGTGAAAGGGCATGGGTAAACTTTACAACTTTATTTCCGTTGTGGATCTAGAAGTTGCTGTTCTTTCCAACTTCTACAAGTCCTTAAAAACTCTGTCTGTGACTTACAACTTAGGCTAGCGCTACACAACTGACTAAAACAGGTGTACGACTTTTCTGCAACGTACTGTTGTGCAACTTTGGCTGTCAAGTCGTAGACAAGGCATATACAACTGCAACTCGCATGCAACTTCCATTGACATCTATGGTAAAGAAACTGCATGCTCCTTATGACCAAGTGTGATGAACTGACCCTCAGTTTTATATCTTTCTTGGAAGTGTGTTTTACTTGCTTAGGTCAGTCCTTCCCCCACTTGGAATGCGGTGCTTTAGTTGAGTCCACATTGCTGGACAATAGGCTTCACTGGTTTTATGTGTGTTCATTGGAGATGGCTTGCTATAGCCAGGCACTTTTATTATCCCTGGCCAGATGGGATGGGGGATAGCAAGCCTTAACTTCACCCATCTCTCCGAGGGTTCTGCAAAGGTGGGAGAAGGGGGGCTGCCTGGGTGCAAGGGGTGGGTGGAGCACTAGCCATATGCTGTGGGCAGACCTGGATTCTGGGGTCATTCAGCAAAGAGGCAGTAAGGAGCTCGGATCTGGGAGAAGATGAGAGGGCCTGCCCTACTGAGGAATGCTTTGAGGGCCTAGTTCTGGACAGCATGTAGAAGGATTGTTTTATGCAACTTGCTTAAGCTTGCGCCCTAGGCCCAAAACTCTGCTGTGGCCTAGAGAAACGGACTAGGAGTATTGTGTTGAGCATGGAAGAGAGACAGCTAGGACAGGGCTGTGTGCTCAGGTATTTTTTCTAATCTTTATTTCCTTTTATTTTGGTGTATTGTATCATTGCCCTTTTGCTTGTATGTTTATGCTTGATCATATTAATATTGTATATTTCTGTATATGCTATTAATTCATACCGACCCACTTGGGTTATTAAACATATAAAATTTATATCGCTCGCTTCGTTTTTATCCTATGACCCGGTCTACTCACGGTGTGTGAGTGGGAGGTTAAGAAAGAAGTTTGATCGCAGGCGTGCCAGGAGGCTGGGCGAGGCGATATTCTTCACACCAAGGTTTCGATTTTCTGAGACTGTCGCATCATGTCTCAATGACAGATTATATTAGCTAGATTCACACTGGTGCCAGGCTCTACATAGTTTGGATTCGCCAGTGGACCCGAACAATGGAGAGCCTGTCTGCTAAATCAGTGGTTACAAGCAGACCCCATAGCCTATATAATGGGGTCTGCCAGGTGTCTATTAGGTTTCCACCATTTTTATCCTGAAACCAGCGGAGACAAAAGTCCTCCGTGCAGGACTTTTCGAATTTGTGACGGAGTCTCCTGTAGAGACTCCAAGACAGCTGCGAACTTAGCCTAAAATATTTGCTTAGCGATTCCTGTGCAACGTATTGTTGCACGGTACATGTCACCATGTACCATTAGTTATAAGATTATAATAGAATATTATAGATAGATATGGACTAGGGCGGTGACTCTGGGATTATTTACATTGCTGGGTGTGGTTACAATCACATAAGAAAACAAATATGCGGTTTTCAGGTGTTTCCGAAACAGTTCACTGGCATCTAACGGCACAGTATGAATTTAGGTGATTTTACGCCTCAATGCCAGGTTTGGTGTAATAAGGGGGGGATATAATCACTACGCCCACCATAGGACAGCACACAGTCATGAGAATTATATACAACATCTCCATTGTGTTTCCTTCACCATTAAGAAGAATGCTGCAGAAGCTGCTACTCACTACTGTGCTACCCTCCCATAATCCCATCCCCTCTTACAGTGAAGAAGCTCATGGCCACGGTGACGAAAGTCATCCATAGAATGCCAACTCTCTGGAAGTAAGCGGCGCCGCCGGCTGCTGCTCCTGCCATGGTGCTGCCAGTGCTAGAATGCCAACCTGCTATAGACACAGACCTAGAGCGCTCCGAAGTCACGTGACACGGAGAAAGTCATTGGATACCTTTTTCCTTATTCTGTCCCAGTAGCTAATAGGAATGAAGGCCCAGAGCAATTAGCCAATCAAACTGTAGCACCACTGACTCGGCCTCGCCTACTGGTTGGTGTAAGCGCGTAGTGCGGCTGCGCAGTAACGGGGTGTGTGGCGGGTGGCTAGGTGTATGAATATCTGACAGGTAGCTGCTTGTATAGGCGGAGAACTCAGGGATACAGGGATTGGTACAATGTGGGCACTTAACAGGCAATGGGTGCGGTTCAGCTAGTACCGCAGTGTACACAGCGCCACACACACTGCTCAAGGGGCTGCAGTATACAAGTACTGGACACAACCCATAGTTTTTGAGGCAAATTCAAGGGCATGTGTCGCTTAGTTTACAGCACTGTAAAACAAATGGGGCATATAAAGTAATACTGCATTACCTGGATAACTTAATACAGAGCAAAATTAGGCTAGACCAGTGGTTCTCAACCATTTCACGCCAAGTACCCCCTGGTGAATAAATGTCTCAACTGAGTACACCCAAAGTAGTGATCACCCCCTCAGTACCCCCTCATGTAGTGTAATGGTCCTCACACTCAGTAGAATGTAATATAATGGATCCTACAGTGTCCCCATGTGTAATATAATGGCCTCTGCATTTAAAATATTGACCCCCACATATCATAAAATGACCCCCTTCTCAATGACATTGCGGGTTATTTTACACCTCTCCCAACGCCACATGTGTTGCTCCAATTCCTGGACAACCTCTTTAAAGGGTTTATCCATCTTTCTAATATTGATGACCTGTCCTTAGGATAGGCCATCAATATTACTTACACCTGCAGGGTCTGACAGTCAGGACCTCTGCAGATTAGCTTTTCCAGGACAGGGCAGCTACAGGTAATGTTAACAATTCCAGGAGCCACGCTGCTCCCTCGCCATATAGAATGTAACGGTGCAGTGGCGCACATCGTATGATGGGTGTGCATGACTCCTGACATGTTATTACCTGTAGCTCTCTTGGTACAGCTGATCTGCAGGGGCCCTAGACATCCGAGTCCGACACTGTATGTAGCGAGCCGCTTCTGCCCTTGAATTCCATAGCGGCAATAGCTTTGGAGCTAAATTTAAGGGGCTGATTCATAGCTGGGCCATAGCAGCTCCACTTTTTAACCCCTTTAAAGAGGTAATCCATAAATTAGAGCAACTCATGTGGCGGCCAGGAAGGTATAAATTTTTTTTTTCTTTTTTTTAAAAGCATAGTCACCTGTCCCCTGCCTGTGTCTGTTCGGTCTCAGAGCCGCCATGAAATTCTGCTACAGCGGGAGTAGTGGCGGCAACTCTCCATTTTTTTAAACTGCTGCCACCAATGTTTTTATTACTGTCCAAGTGCTGTGACATCATAGTATTACAGCATAGGAATAGATCATAGCAGGACCACCATTGCTATTCTCGGCAGTGGTCGTGCTATCACAGAAGAGCTGCTGCCGCTGTTCAAATCAATAGTGGCAACAGCTCTCCTGTGATTCGTCAATTTGAGTTTAGCGGCAAGCCGTATGCTTTGGCGCTAAATTCAAATGGGCCAAAATTCCGGCGGTGGAAAAAGAGGGAAGAACAAGGGAGGTAACATGGGGTGCAACATTAGACACAGTGGGGCTTGCCTAAAGTTGCAGGGATTGGACTGGAGTTGCTGGAGGCGTGACTAGAGAAACAGGGAAGGGGCGGAATACAAGATTCTTTGGGCAGTAATCAAAGTTATGATGTGGGCCAATAAAAATGAAGCAGTGTGACTACAAAGGGTGGTAGAGAGGAAATGGTGGATACAACACAGGAACCTGGGTAAATGGAGAATGCTGGGATTTGATAGCCAAAAAAAAAAAAAAAGTGTCTCTTCCATACCAGGAAGTCCAGTGGCCAGCACAACAGGGACATGGAAAACACCCAAACAATTGCAAATAGAGGGAAAACTATCCTCACAGCACTGCAGCACATGCAGGTAAACAGCATGCATTTAATAGTTGTTTATAGCAGTTCATGCAGAGCCCTTTTAAGTATATGGAAGGATCTGTGAAAACTGCATGTTCTATTATTTAATGGATCCATCACATGGACTGTTAAGGGTTGTATGAATAGATCCATTAAGGCCTATTATTATTCACCTATTGTGTGAATAAGCACATAAATGGCTGACAGCCATGCTGTCAGGAGCAGCAAGGTTCCTCTAATTCATTAAAAAGCTACTGATTAACTTCATGTAAAAGTAAATATGCAAAAACTATATAGCTAATTAATTAACCAATAATTGTCATACTAATATGTTTTTTTTTTTTTTTTTTTTTTTTTTTTTAAAGCCAGAGTCAGTAACTTTTATCCCACTTGACCTAAAATTGGTCATGACTCCACAGTCTGATTGTAATTCTGTGTAGGTCCATGGGTCAACGCTGATGTAGGCCATTTGATGTTTTCTGCTCCTATGACGGAAAAGGAAAAATAAGGTTAATAGCACAAGTGTGAATCCAGTGACTGACTTATGTAGGGATGTAAACAGGCAAAGAATGAAAAAAAGGAAGAAAAACTTCAAAATGCGTATCCAGCAAATCATGTCAGATTCAATCAAACTGCATTTTTGTAGCACCACCATCAGGGCTATGGAGTCAGTAGGTAAACCAACGACTCTGACAACTCTATTTTTCCATCACCCGACTCCGACTCCTTCATAAATGTCTGATAGCCGTCACCAGTTAGAAGCAATAAAAATCCTCTAATTTATTAAAAACCTTATGAATTAATACATATGAAAGTAAATATACAAAAAACTACACAACTAATTAGACAATATTAACAATTTTGTAATTAAAAAATTAATGATTGATTTTATTTTGAAGGAGTTGGTAACTCCACCCAAAATTGGCTCTGACTCTATAGCCCTATCCACCACCAAACGTTTAACCTATGCACTGAGCAAATTCTAAACACATATGTGAAAATGATGGCTGTGACGTATTCCTAACAGTGGGATCTGTCTGAGGCTGAGGCCCCATGTTTTGGAAACCCTTCTCTTTTTGTTGCAGATTTTGCTGAGGTTTTTTGAGTCAAAGTTAGGAGTGGCTACAAAAGGAATGTGAAATATTAGGATGTTTTTATACTTCTACCTTCTGCTCAATCCATTCCTGGCTTGGGCTCTAAAAACCGCAGCAAAATCTGCAACAAAAAAAGCTGCGTTTCTGCAACGTGGGGCCTCAGCCTTAATTAGGAATCCATGTTAAAAATCTGTGTGTGTGGTGTTTTTTTTTTTTTTTTTTTTTTCTCTCTTCTTCTTACATGTAAGGGGACATTCACACTACCGTAGGATGTCTGTTCTGATAGTGTTCGTTAAAAAAAAATTAAATTGAAGCTTATCATAACGGACACTAACTGATGTGAGGTTGGGTTTACACCAGCGTTGCCTCTCCGTACAGGGATTCCGTTATCCTCTTCGCATGAAAAATGCGGAGAGAAAAGCTCTGCAAGCAGCGCTTTTCTCTCTGCTTTTTTCAGGAGGAAACCATGCAGACCCCATTATAGTCTATGGGGTCCGCGGGTAACCACTTTTTAAAGTGGATTAGGTTTCCCGAACGCAGATGTGAACCTAGCCTTAATGTGTCCATTTCAATGGATCAGTTTTCATTTTTTTTTTCTGAGCATGCGCAGAAAAAAAGGACAGCAATAAAAGGACAGCAGACAGTATAATGGCCAACCGTCAGTTACTGTCCATTAGCCATAGGTATTAACCACTTCCGTACTGCCCATACACTATATATGTGGTGGGCAGTGGTGGGTATTACCTTCCCTGCCTTCCCGATCGCTGTGTATTACAGAGCTCAATGAGCCCTGTATACACAGCTATGGGAGCCGCCATCTTGTGGCTGCCCTCTGACCCGGCGGTCACGTGATCTGCCGGGATCAGCGTGTGTTAGAGCTGCTTGGTCCTACAGGACCCAGATCAGCTCTGTAGTAACGTGCAGGAGGCTGCATTCCTCCTGCAACTGGGGCTATAAGTTACAGGGGAAATAAGCCTCCCCCCGAAAAAAAAACTGTGATCAGATGTCCCCAAAGGTCTATTATGACCTTATGGGGACACAATGTAAAAATAAAATAAAATAAAAAAATGTAAATAAAATACGCCATTATTAAAGGTTATAGCCCCACCCACGACGACACCATACAAAATAAAATTACCACAATGGAGAGTAAAAACTATTTTATAAAGTTTTTTTTTTTTTTTTTTTAATAGCATTTTGTGTTATTAAATTTAAAAAAAAAAAAATGAACACATGTAAAAATAACTCCCTATGTGTCACTGAAAAAAGATAGAAATTAGTTGAATAACGCAAATGATAAAAATGTTACAGCCCTCAAAACCGCACATACAAAAAAAACCCCCTAAAATTGGCCTGGTACTGGACCAAAAATTGGCCCGGTACTGAAGTGGTTAATAAAAAAAAAAAAAAAAAAGACACTTGCCGTCCTTCATAAGTCCGTTATTTTGAATGAACACAAAAGTACTGCACTATTTTTATGTCTGCAAAAAAATACGGACATGCAACAGATTTGGTGTAAACGGACACTAACAGACAACAGATAAAATCCCATTGAAATCAATGGGATTTTTAATGGATTTATGTAACGGACACTACTAACGGTAGTGTGAATGCCCCTTATCTGTATAAAATAAATCATGCAATTTTTACACTAAGTCAAATAACATGCTGACACTTCCTTTATTCTACAGCTGATTTCATATTGCAGCAGCCACTTCATTTATCTGTACACAGCTATCATATATATGTAGATAAGACTCAGAATCCACCAGTCACAATAAAGGATTTCACAGCTTATCTACTCCCCTCTACACGTGTGTAAATGGTTGAATTTTTCTGCCTGACCAAAATTCTGTCTCAAATTCAGTGCCAAATTGTGCCGTATGAGCATACCCTAATACCAGTTTTATATCTGTAAGATCAGTCTGAATGGCCACCATGACTTCTGCTGCCTATGTCCCCATTTAGGGCAAAGGTCTTCTTCTTGGGAACCCCTGGTGGACCTGCCAAGTTTAAATAGTACATTACATGACTGGCATGTAATGCTACATTTCCATTTCAGCGACTGCTGCTGGATCTGTGGCTTCTTTTTAGGGTTTGTCTTTGAGATAAACTCATTATAGGGAGTTTATGATTGTACAATTTGTCTGCTCGCAGTAGACTGCTCTGCAGTTAGAAGTACAGTGGGCAGTCCTACTCAGTGAATGACAGATCTTTGTATATATGTTTAGAATAGGAAGACTGACAATTATGATAAGTAATGTCAGCTAAGTAAATAAACCGCCTCCTTAGAAGCAGCATACCTGTTGACAGAGCCATAAAGCCAGTATACTAGAGGTGTGAGTAATCCTCTCATTGTTCTCAAAGGCTCTGGAGGCCTCACTGAATGTTAAGAGCTGTGTCTTACTTCAGTGGGATACAGAAAACTAATGGGCAAATAGCTAAATCACAAAGTATGTGCGAGACAAGTAGCAATAAACCAAAAAACAAATTCATGCTCACACATGAGTAAAAGTCCAATCATATAATTTATTAAGGAATTAATAAACACAACAACATATAAACACATGGGGAATCCAAGAAAAGACCAAACAAAAAATAAACATATACAAAAGCAGGAAAATCAGGAAATCACATAGTGGAAGTACATGGAAGATCCAAGGAAGCACAATATAAAATATATATTAAAAATACACCTAAGAACTATAAGGAAATGAACCATAAATCATGATATAATATATAAAATGTGCTAAGGAAACCACATATAGCATAAGTAAAATGTCTTAAAAAAACCCACCTAAGTAACAAACACCTCGACGCGCGTTTCGCCACAGGCTTTGTCCAGAGTGTGCAAAGCAGTAGTCAAAGCAAAAGGTGGCTACTTTGAAGAACCTAGAATATAAGACATATTTTCAGTTGATTCACACTTTTTTGTTAAGTATATAATTCCACATGTGTTAATTCATAGTTTTGATGCCTTCAGTGTGAATCTACAATTTTTATAGTCATGAAAATAGAGAAGGTGTCCCCAAACTTTTGGTCTGTACTGTATTTCTAGGTTTCCGATTTATTGCTCCATTTGAGTGTTTCATGTCCATTGTCCTGCATTGTCATTAGAGCAAAACCACAAAAAGATGGCATTGCCAGATCTACCACATGTTGAACACCAATTGTTCTCTACAGACCCCCATTGATTGTAATAGTCTGCCAAGTTTTCCACCATTGTGAAGCGCTTTTCAGTTACAGAGGCCTCCAACACAAATGTGAACACAGTTTAACCCTAGATTCCCACGGCCAAGTTTCACTGGTGAAACTCAGTCCGTGTGTTGGCTGGATTTACTGGTCTCAACATCATGCCGAGCGAGTCCCTACCTCACAGCAACATACTGTCCGATGCCGATTACAGTACAGGACACTATGTTGCTGGGAGGAAGAAACCTCTAGCAGCATAATAATTCCAGCAAACACACGGACTGAGTTTGGTTGTGTGCATCAAGGGTACAATAGAGCAGTAGCCACTATGACAGGTCATGACTGGTCCCTTTGATTTTAATGGGTTTGATAACAAAAATGGCATTGCATACTCCACTATTCTTGCTATCAAAATTAGTGTAACATATGATAGAAGCCTACATATATAGTGCTAATGTATGTCAATTAAAGTCCCGATTAATTACACATTGCGGATTTGTTGTGGAAATTCAGTAGTAGAATTTATTTTGTCTCACCATTTCAAGTACAATGTTAGTGAATAGAGTCTTAACAATCCCCATTCACTCACAGCATAAAAAGTGCTGCAGATATGCCCTTACTAATGCAGCAAACATTCAAAGTGAGATTCATTCATTGCAACACAAAGGATATGCGCACACAGGGCATTTATTAAGCCTTTTGTGCTTATTTTCTTCAAATTTTTGTTTATTTTTTAAAGCTGTGCGGGCGTCTACTTTGAAGGCATTTACACTAGGCTTATCATTTTATTTTTTTATGGGGAAATTTAGCGTGAAATTTGACACTTTTTTTTTGTGCACTGAAAATCGCATGTCAAATAATATGCATAAAATAACTACAGTATAAAAATTATGTTGTGAATCTTAACTAAAAATCGGCATCACAATTGGTTATTAAATCCACATTTCTTACATGCAAATGTCCTGGTTGGCTTTGTTGTAGAGACTTTAGCCACAGTTTTTACTCCCTGTATTCTAATGAATGAAATCCACTGTGAAAATCTGCAGCATAGAGAGCATGCTCTGGATGCTTAGAATCTTCTGCAGATTTAGAAAAAAACTAGTTTATTAACATCGTGCTTCACTTTATTGCTGAATTTCAGTGCAAGGAATATGCAATGTGAATCTCGCCATAGTGATGTGTAACTAAATCTTCACCAAAATCCACAATATGACCTGTTTTTAGTCCATTTCTGAAGCATAATTTTTTTCAGTGTGAATTAATTTGCAACACTACGTTGCATTTGTTAATATCATATTTTCTTTCATGCAGATGGACAAAAGGTGCAAGTCCCCATAAATGGGAAGGCTAGGAGAAGACGAACTGTATACAGTCAAAGTCATCTGGATCTATTGCGTAAAACATTTGAAACAAACCCTTATCCGGGCATCGCCCTGAGGGAGAAACTGTCCCAGATGATAGGAGTCAATGAAGCCAGAATTCATGTAAGCAGCAGGACTGATGTTACTGTATATTGTATTGTTTAAAGATGGCCATATGTAGTTATTCATAACCATTTTATGTAGAAATTATGCTTTGTGTTGACATGGCGTCCGGCAGCAAAAAAAGCGCTGCGGGAGAAACCGTGGTGAGATCGCATTGCGGTTCTTCCCGCAGCGCTTTAGACAGAAAGTTTGCAGAGTTTTCCTCTGCGGACTTTCTGTTTCAATTATACCTATGGGGAAACAGTCGGTGTTTCTGTAGGTATAATTGACATGCTGCGATTTCCAAAACCGTGCTGGTTTTGGATACTGCCGCGTGTCCGCAGTGCGTTTGTTTTCCGCTAAGTGGGCATGGGATTCACTAGAATCCCATCCACTTTGCTCTGACTGTAAAACGCCGTGATTTCTTTTCAGCCGCGCGCGAATTGCGGCGTTTATGCCACGTGGGGCTTTAACCTAAAGGGGTTTGCTAGCACTTAGGATAGGTCATCAATGTCAGATGAGTGGGTATCTGACACCAGACACCCCCTCAGATCAGCTATCTGAAGAGGTCACAGCATTTGGCGAAGCTCTGTGGCCTCTTCAGTGCTTACCAAGCACAGCATTGTGATTTTAGATTTTTTTTTTTTTTTTTTATATACAGTATATCTCTGTGCTTTGTAGTACAACTCCATCCCACTCATCTGAATTGGACTGAGCTGCAAACAGACCACATGATAAATGAACAGTAGGTTTCTCAACAGGGCATGTGCCTGTACTGGGGAGAGACTGGCACATCATTTGTACAATGTATTTTTGACTTTTGCTGTACTGTCTGTTGATCTAGGGATCATAAATAATGTGCACATAGAGCAAGTTCTATGTGCATAGATATCTGATTTTTTTTTTTTTTACTATTTTACGAGATATTTGATGTATTCCCTTCTATATTTTTAGGTTTGGTTTCAAAATTTCAGGGCCAGGAAGAAGAAGTTCCCTAAAGAAGAGGCTCCACCTCAAGAACAGACCTTGCCGCAGCTGACTTCAACAGCTCCTGAAGCATCAGCATGGGGCAATACAAATCCAGAGCATCTAGGCCAGCCGGGTGTTGCTCCTATATACCTGCATTTTTGCAGCCACCCTCAGTTGAACAATCCTGCTGAATGCCCCAATTCCTTGGACCATGCGGTAGAGCCAGTTCATGTTCAAAGTTCTCGGAGCATTTCCCTACAGGAAATGCTCCAAGAGTTTCAGCCACAGTGGACAGAACAGGCTGATAAATGCATAGACGGCTCGGAGGACCTACTGTCTCTTTTTTTTTTTTTTTTTTTTTTTGCAGCAAAATATTCTGGACCTAATATTTTGTATAATATAATTGTCAGCCTCACTATACCCCCAACTGTGAGGTTGCTTTAAAGGGGTTATTCCACCAATTTGTGGCCACTATTCCATTCACTTGTATGGGAGTTCTGAAACAGTGATCTTAGCCAGTCCCATAAAAATGAATGGGGTGGTGGTCACACATTTGTGGACATCTCCTCATGCATTACATTACAAAGCACTTAGGTTATTAGGTCTAGAACAAGCACAACGTTCATGTAAGACACTTAATAACCATCTCCTAAAATGTATGTGTGAATATATAGTAGTGACAAAATACATTTTTTTTTTTTCTCTAATGTCTTGCCTTTAACTACCAAATGACGCGCTAAAGTAGAATTATTTACAGAGGATTATAAGACAATTGCGTGGAATAATGTTGTTAATTTACTAAAGCAGCAGCTGCTGTAGAAGTCTTTCTATTGTTATACATAGGCCTTAGACATACAGTAATAAAGGGCAATGAACATTTCATGTGGATTGGCAGTGTGTGAAGCTCTAAAGGTTTGACATCTGAAGACACCAAGGATCTATGCATTTCCTGCCTGCAGCAAAAGACAATTCAACAACAAGATTCTTTTACTCTAAAGAGCTTCACACCTGCGCCTGCTCTCCGTTTGGGGTTTCCATCTCCAAATCTGTCCCCTGCTTGCAGGACTTTTCTCTCTGCATTTTTCTGGCGGACCCCATTGTAGTCTGGGGTAAAGCTGGATAACCGCGTGTTTGTGTGTGGTGTGTTTTTTTTTTTTTTTTTTTTTTTTTTTTGCGATTAGGTTTCCATTCAAGGGGACCCCACGAACGGAAACCTGAACGCAGATGTGACCCTAACATCAGTCTTTAAAAAAAGTACATCATGATGTAGAGCATTGGTTCTCAACCTGTAAGCTACATTCAATGTTGACTGGTGGTCACAAAACACATACAATTAGAAATAAATCTGAGACATTATTAAATCACGAATATTTGAAGATATTATACCATCTACAATGGCACTGTTAAGAGCTTTGGATACATATTCCATAATGCTAATATTTGTCATATTGTAAGAAGTGCTTATGGCCATAACTGAGGGATTCCATGGTGAACTAGACACATGATGGTCACGAGCTACGTGCTATAGGTTGGGGACCACTGATGTACTGTATCTCTCTATAATGTAAAATTGTCATAAAACTACTTAAATGGGTATTGTGATTATTTCGATTCACTTTTCCCCTTAATATAACAGGAATACCCCTTTTAAGCTTATGAGGATTCTGTAGGGAATTGCACCAAATTTATCAAATGTTACATGATTTTTGAGAAATTTGGCACTTCTAACATTTCTGTCCTGAGATGTTGCTTCACTTTCCATGCCACCCCTGATTGGAGTGAGAGAGCCAAAATTTTTGCAGCCTATTAAAGTCCCATTTGATAAATCTGATGTACATAAACTTGCCTGGTTAACGCCGTCCACTTTCCCAACCTCTTTTGGAGATGGAATGAACGGCATAAAAATATAAAATGCCTCAAAAAGTTAGCACAAATAGTCCTTATATAAATGCAAAACCCTGTTCTGAGCCTTTTTGATACCAGAATTCTGTAGTGCATGAACTGGTGTATAAAAACCCTTATCTGGTCATTTTCAGTAATGCACAAGTGAAACGAGAAATAGGAAGTACCTGTATGCCATCACTACTTGTGCACACACAGTAAATGTATTACTATTGTAAATGTATAACTACTGGGGAGGATGTAGTTGCACCCAGGCTCTAGTATCTGAGGGGGTCAAATGGTCTTTGTACCACATCATAAGATGGCAAGTATATATGGTATATATTTAGAGTCCAGGCCTTCCATGTTACATCTCCAAGCCTTGCTTTGTGATGTTACAAAATAATGTGAATTTCTTTCTAATAAATTTTTGGAAAATATGCATGTTAGCGTGGGTCATTAAATTTACTGTCCTACATAGCATGTGTTGTCTTTGTCCATTAAAGTGAATGAATGATAGGCTGGCCATATACTTGAGAAAACTCAGCTGAAAGAAAGCTTCTTCTACCGACCTTCCATACAGATACATGCTAAGCCTCTACTGAGTTGTTAATCTCCTAAGAACATAAGGATTGGACATGTTAAAAGCCAAGTGGCCAATCCTGCAGTGGTCAGGTGGAGAACCGGGAAGCCACATACACATTATAGACGGACTTTTTCTGCTGAAATCCGTGGATTGACATTAATAAATTTTATATATATATATTATACAGGTGAAGCCACTTGTGTTCGGTATGACTATACATCTCCGCTCTACACTGATACAAACTTTTTCCAAATGGAAATGAAAAAACAGGAAGGATGCGCTCCTTAGAACTACGTACAACAAGTCACGATAGTGACTATGTTATGTCATGTAAATAAAGATGATGATAATACCAGTATAGAGGGCAGTGGCCACTGGCATACGGCAAACTTAATATATCAGTGTCGTAAATAGTGTAAAGGAATGTATTAAAGAGTACTGAGACTCTGAAAAATACCAGGATGCGCGCTCCTCTTAATGAATGTATAATTCAATTGGCATGGAGTTTTAGCATAATGTTCAAAGTTTATTGTGATAAACAGACATTCCTTTTCCTCTCCACACTGGACACATTAGATCCCAACATTTGGACCTGCCAAACATACATTTACATGGCAGAAAAGTGAATAGTAAGACAGAACTTTTCATTGCCCCTGCAGCACAACTTAAAGAGGACCTTTCATGTCTTCTAAGATAGAGTATCAGTATGAAAAAATTTGGGGCTGGAAAACACCTTTAACGCTAATTTGGCTAACAGCTTTTGCTCCTGACTCCATACACACGCACACTATACCCCAAAGTATAATAAGTAGAGGCTCAGGGAAAGTGATTAAAAATTACAAACACTTAAACTCACCTTATCTCGCCTCTCCTGGGCATTCTCGCTCCATCTGGCTGTCTCCAGCATCGTGCTTGGTCCTCTTCTGCCTGGCGACTAAGGTCACAGCCAGAAGAGCCCTGGAGAGGAGGCAGAGCCCAGGAGAGGTGAGTATAAGTATTTGGTTATTTTTAGTCACCTACCCAGGGCAGTCATCTGTTGGAGAGGGGCCCGGCGTCATCCCTGGCCCCTTTCCATTAACAATATATATAGCGGTCGGGGAATCAGGCTTTTCCTGACCGCTATTATGGTGGTCCGGGGCCCCAGGCCATTTCCAGTTGGCCGCAGGCCCCTGTACCCCTCCATTACGCCATTGCCACTTAGTCCAATCAGTGGCCTCTGTGGTTGCTGGTGGGGAACTTGTGATATATGTACTTTCACATGGAAAGAAAAATGGCAAGGGAAAAGGATAAAACGCTGAAAAGTAAGTATGGGAGAAAAAGACATTTTTATAAACCTTCACTTTTATATGACTATTGAATAAATATGTAATCCCAAATAAAAACAATTAAAACATCAGAGACAGCTGTATACAGCCTGTAGGAGGGTGGTGTATCCTCTATTTGTATCTATCCACTACCTAAACTACAGGAAGGCGAGGGATCAGTAAGGTCACTTGACCAGATAACCTGAATGGTTGGTGTGCAAGTAAAGTACTACAGTCTATATTAGCGTCTCATTGTAATGACACTGCTGCCATGCTAAAGCAAGCATAAAAAGACACCCCCCTCCTTTACTGTTACAGTAGGGAGAGCTGTACAGTTAAATAATTATATATACTTCACTAGTTACACTATGTAATGGCTGGGCATTTGGTTAATATTTGCCCACTTATAGTATATGTACAGCACATGTGTACGCCTATCTCAGCTCCCAAAGTGTTTACAGGAGAGAGAGATCTCAAATGGAGTGGCTGGCAGTCTATGTCAACGTACCATTGCAACAAAGCTGCTGATGTGCTAAAGCAGGCATGAAAAGACGCCACCTCTTTCTACTACACAAGTGTTGAATGAATGCAAGGTCATGTGTACGGGCCCATAGAAATGAATTGGGCATTTCACGTGGTCGTCTGCAAGAGGCTTAAAAGCTCATAACTGTTTCACACACACACAAAAATGGATGTTCATTATGTCACTAACTGGCTCTACAACAACATATAAGAAGTTTAGAGAGTTAGGTGGTATTAGACTCCATTTAATGTTGCCAAAAATCTCTTTTGGAGGTTTGATCACTGCTGTGTGATCATGGGCACATTACCGTACATGGCTATGTGGATCTGCAGATCACTTCCATTAAATCACTACCCTTGGTTAAACAATGAAGGGGCCCTGGCTCTTATTATGATGATGATGATGATGATGAGAGCAGAGGTGATCAGATAAGGCTACTCTATGTCTGGATGGTGTGAGAAATACAAATCTACTAATGTAAACCATTTATTCAGAAGGGATACAATGTTGAATGTCCAGACAACTGGACATTAATGCTATCAGTTTCTGTAATAACATGTCATCACTACATAAAGCACAGGTTAGTAACACAACAACAGACTGAAATTGCAGACAACAATTTGCTTCAGTTATTGATCATGGGATCTGTTTATAAATGACGTCAGTTTTGTCCTTTGCATCTGTACATGTCAGGATCAGCTACAGGACCTTAGAGGCGGTCATAGATGTTAGAAAGCTGATGCCTGAACGTAAGCTTGACTAAATGAGCAGGCTTTTTCCACAGAGAAAATATGTGATTCTAGGTACTGCTGGCACCATTTATGGCCAAAGGATTGAACAAAAACCCCCAACTGCTATATGCCACTTATAATACTGGTGTCTTCTTATGTGACATAGAATATTGATGGATCTTCCAAGAACAAGATGGATTTTCCCAAGGCTACCTTCACACTGGCTTCTTTTCGTCTATTGTTCTTATCCATCATAGGATCACAACAATGGACTACAAACCCAACAGAATAAAGTATGCAAACAGAACACCTTCCATTTACATCTATTACAATTTACTTTAATGTAAAAAGCAAAATTGAAGCATTCTTCCATCTTCTTTGTTATTGTTTAAGAAAGTGGAAGAAAAAGTTCAGGCTTCATCTTCCATTGAAATATAACCAAACTAAGGAAAGCTTCTTTTATATTAGAGTGAACGTTGATGAATGCAAATGTAGGGTATTCTGTCTGCATCTGTCAGCTTTTCTGCCTGTTGTTCTGATGCTATGATGGATCAGAATAATGGACTAAATTAAGCCTGTGTGTACTTAGCCTAAGATTTCAGTCCTCAGCTTTTGCAAAAAGGTTCCATTGGGCACTGTATGTACCAAGATATTCTCCCCTGGAAGAAGCCCAGCATTTTCAACACAAATCCTAGTCCTTTCATGAAGTGTCCATGAATCATCTAAGGCTAAGTCCCCACGTTGTGGAAAAGCAACTTTTTTCTTGCAGAATTTGGTGCCTTTTTTCACATTTTTTTAAGGCAAGAGTGGATTGAGCAGAAGGTAAAATTATAAGAACTTCCTATATATTTCCCATTCCTTTTGTAGCCACTCTTGGCTTTGGCTAAAAAGAAAAAAAAAGCTGCTTTTCCACAATGTGAGGCATCAGCCTAAGGCTAAGGCCTTTCGTAGCGAATCACTGCAAAAACCCCCCCCAAAAAAAACGCTGCAGAAATGACCGCGGCGGAAACGCATCACTTTTTTTTTACACAGAAAATCGGCAGAGTTTTACTCTGCAGACTTTCTGTCCCTATTATACCTATATGGAAAATGCCAGTGTTTCTGTAGGTATATTTGACATGCTTCGATTTACAAAAACGTGCACATTTTTGAAATCGCAGCATTTCCGCTGCAGATTTTTTTCTACAATGTGTGGATTGGATTAGGTAGGTACTGTAATATACAGCATTTTTGCAACTTGGGTCCCCGGCCTAAAGCAGGTTCCAGGAACTACTATTGTATTTGCGTCAACATTTAGTGAATTTATCCAGGATTCGAAACACATGGCAGCTTTATTCCAAAAACAACTCCACACAGAAGAATTTGGAGCTGATATTGAAGCAGATTCCACTTCAAATCAGCTCCAATTCCATTCTGAATCTGCTTCCCATTGTATTCAATGTAAAGCAGATGATTCCGCGGCTGATCCAGCTCCAGAACCCGCGGTACGAGACATTCTTCTGATAAGCCCCATTCATTTGAGGATAGTCAGTGAGTAAAAACCATAGTGGAAAGTAACTGAGTCTGCCTTATGTGAATGGCTCCGTACTGTAGCCTCACCCCATATATGTCAATGGCGCTCAACTGCAATTCATGCACAAACTGTGCATAGGGGGTGCTGTTTTTTGAAGAAAGCAGCCATATGTTTGTTAAACCAAATGTGTTTTGTCCACAAATGACGCTGTATCCTTGACCATGGAGGGTGGCGGAAACTAGAAAAGAATGAAAAGAAAACACAGCCTCAGTTATGTTCATGTTTTATTGCTTTTAACTATATGTGTTTGTAGAAAGCTGAGTGATAACCCACATGGCCACCATTGCTGCATCCAACTTTCCATTATTCCTGAAAGGTAAATGTGCCGTATAAGTATCCCATGGCCTGACAAGCAGAGTTTCTATTCATGAGCCTGAGTTACATTGCTTGTTGTCACGCCGCCAGATCACACAGCCCTCACACACTGAGCTCTATGGCGCGCACTTTCGTTCCGCTTCGGAGCTGTTTCCCGACGTGCTAGAACAGTGGAGGACACATCCGGCGGAAGTGGCGACCATGTGGACGGTGTAAGGCCAGAACTGTGGATCATAGCCGGTAAGTTCATAGGTGATAAGTAAGTTGTAACCTTCTGCAAGCGGCATACACCATGAGGTTATTTTACGTTATAGTGTACTACAAGTCGCAGCAGTCTCCAGTGCATAGCGTTATACTGCAGTTACTGGTTATATGGCTCTGGATAGTAGTCAGCAGGGATTCTCTGCCCTGTTTAGTACAGATGGCTGTAGATCTTTATGTATATGTCAGCTTCTCAGTTCCTTGCCTCTTCCCTGATCCATGCCATATATATATACTTGTAACCGCCGCAACCAATCACAAATTTTGAGTTGTACATACAGGCAGGCTTCACTGCAGTCACATGGGTTGCGACTAGAATGGAGTTGCTCCTTGTAGGTCTTCCCTCCAGCAACTCCAATCTAGTCACCTCACTAGTGAATGGTCTAGAATGGAGTTGCTGGAGGGAGGACCTGCTAGAAACAACTCCAATGTAGACAGTTCATTACTGAGGTGACTAGAATGGAGTTGCTTACAGGAGCTGCCGCCAGAAACTCCAATCTAGTCACCTCACTACAGGGCAAGCTAGAGTGGAGTTTCTATAGGGAGGATCCATAACTGGCCAAGAGGGACATTAGATATATATATGATTATCAATATGAATGGAGGAAAAACACATTCCCAGACATATATACATATAGCACTCATAAATTATATGTATGTATATATATATATATATATATATATAGTTTATAAGTTATATCAATTATTTTTATATATATATATATATATATACATATAATTTATGTGTGACATGTGTATATATAATTTGCACCACACCAGTTCTGAGACATCGTGCAAATATGGTCTGAACATGGCGGTGACGCGTTTTTTATATCTCGCGCCACTTTTTTGTTGTAAGTGATAATGGAAATCTATGGCAATTCATAAATGACTAAGATCTTAGATTCTAACGTATCGCTGTGTGCCTGATTTATGAGTGTATAGTTACTGCAGGTAGGCTTACAGTCTCGGTGTATTCTGTAGTTGCTATAGGTAGGTCCTCCTTACAGCAACTCCATTCTAGCTGTCTCACTACAGAATTGACTAGAATGGAGTTGCTGCAGGTAGGTTCATAGTCTCGGTGTATTCTGTAGTTGCTGCAGGTAGGTTCATAGTCTCAGTATATTCTGTAGTTACTATAGGTAGGTCCTCCGTACTGTAACTCCATTCTAGCTGTCTCACTACAGAATTAACTAGATTGGAGTTGCTGCAGGTAGGTTGATAGTCTCGGTGTATTCTGTAGTTACTATAGGTAGGTTCATGGTCTAGGTGTATTCTGTAGGTAGGTTCATGGTCTGGGTGTATTCTGTAGTTACTATAGGTAGGTTCATGGTGTGGGTGTATTCTGTAGTTGCTGAAGGTAGGTTCATGGTCTCGGTGTATTCTGTAGTTACTATAGGTAGGTTCATGGTCTCGGTGTATTCTGTAGTTGCTGTAGGTAGGTCCTCCTTACAGCAACTCCATTCTAGCTGTCTCACTACAGAATTGACTAGAATGGAGTTGCTGCAGGTAGGTTCATGGTCTCAGTGTATTCTGTAGTTGCAGGTAGGTTCATGGTCTGGGTGTATTCTGTAGTTGCTGCAGGTAGGTTGATAGTCTCGGTGTATTCTGTAGTTCTATAGGTAGGTTCGGCTCGGTGTAGGTAGTTACATGGTGGTGTGAAAGATCCTCAGTGCGCCAACACCGTTTTGGCCACCCTGAGTCCTCTTTCATATAAAAACCACACTCACCGCCAGTGAGTGCCGGGTTCACCAGATAAATACAAGACAAGCTTTCTAAATTTTATATATTTATTAACCCCTAAATGGGTCGGTATTAAAATCTAACATATACAGATCAGAACAGATATGCAGATATATGCAAGCATTAACAGTTACTAGTTACAAGATAAAGTACAAATAAAATAAAAGGGAATAAAGGTGAAATAGTTACTTTACCACACATGTCCTTGATGTGGTTCTATAGTCCAACACTCACACATGGCATGTGTGAGTCACCAGTGGAGGCTTCTTGGCATGTGGCATTAACTCCTAGCATGTGGCATCACAGTACAATAATCCAGCCTGCATGCTCTTTACAGTCTCTCACAGTCTCTTGTAGGCTCATCATCGTCAGCAGCAGCATTCCAACCTGCCTGCTCATAGTAGCATGTCAGTCAAAGTCTGTAATATCCTGTAGCATTATCTCAGCACAGTCTTCATAGCATGAACTCCATAGCATAATCTCCATAGTGTAATCTCCTCCCACAGACCCCTTACCTCATCTTTTATACCCTTTATGCCACCTCCCAGAATGAGGTCACCAGCGACAGTATGTCTGATGAGTTAATTCAATCAAATCCAGATCTTTTGTATAGAGCTGAGACAAAGTGAATTGATACTCTGTTATCAGTCATATCTGATCAACAGCCCAGGCTTGAACAATGCACTATTGTTTGATCAGCCAGGGCTGTATAGGAATACAATGGAGCCCTATTGTTCCAGCCTGGCCGCTACTGCCAATATGCACCTAGGCTTATAGCTGCGCACAGTATGCAAGCAAGCAAGAAGGGAGATCCTATACCCAGAGACCAAAATACAGCTGAGTTATGGCCATATTTAGGCAGAATCATCACAGTAGGTTCATGGTTTCGGTGTATTCTGTAGTTACTATAGGTAGGTTCATGGTCTGGGTGTATTCTGTAGTTACTATAGGTAGGTTCATGGTGTCGGTGTATTCTGTAGTTACTATAGGTAGGTTCATGGTCTCTGTATTCTGTAGTTACTATAGGTAGGTTCATGGTCTTGGTGTATTCTGTAGTTACTATAGGTAGGTTCATGGTCTCGGTGTATTCTGTAGTTACTATAGGTAGGTTCATGGTCTAGGTATATTCTGTAGTTGCTGCAGGTAGGTTCATGGTCTCGGTGTATTCTGTAGTTACTATATGTAGGTTCATGGTCTGGGTGTATTCTGTAGTTGCTGCAGGTAGTGGTTCATAGACTCGGTGTATTCTGTAGTTGCTATAGGTAGGTCCTCCTTACAGCAACTCCATTCTAGCTGTCTCACTACAGAATTGACTAGAATGGAGTTGCTGCAGGTAGGTTCATAGTCTGGGTGTATTCTGTAGTTACTATAGGTAGGTTCATGGTCTAGGTATATTCTGTAGTTGCTGTACAGTCATGGCCAAAAGTTTTGAGAATGATACAAATATTAATTTTTACAAAGTCTACTGCTTCAGTTTTTCTAATGGCAATTTGCATATACTCCAGAATGTTATAAAGAGTGATCAGCTTAACAGCAATTACTTGCAAAGTCAATATTTGCCTAGAAAATGAACTTTATCCCCCAAAACACATTTCAACATCATTGCAGCCCTGCCTTAAAAGGACCACCTAACATCGTTTCAGTGATTGCTCCATTAACACAGGTGTGGGTGTTGATGAGGACAGGGCTGGAGATCAATCTGTCATGATTAAGTAAGAATGACACCACTGGACACTTTAAAAGGAGGCTGGTGCTTGCCATCATTGTTTCTCTTCTGTTAACCATGGTTATCTCTAAAGAAACACGTGCAGTCATCATTGCACTGCACAAAAATGGCCTAACTGGGAAGAGTATTGCAGCTAGAAAGATTGCACCTCAGTCAACAATCTATCGCATCATCAAGAACTTCAAGGAGAGAGGTTCCATTGGTGCCAAAAAGGCTCCAGGGCGCCCAAGAAAGACCAGCAAGCGGCAGGACCGTCTCTTAAAAGTGTTTCAGCTGGGGGATCGGGCTACCAGCAATGCAGAGCTTGCTGAGGAATGGCAGCAGGCAGGTGTGAGTGCATCTGCACGCACTGTGAGGCGGAGACTCTTGGAGCAAGGCCTGGTCTCAAGGAGGGCAGCAAAGAAGCCACTTCTCTCCAGAAAAAACATCAGGGACAGACTGATATTCTGCAAAAGGTACAGGGAGTGGACTCCTGAGGACTGGGGTAAAGTCATTTTCTCTGATGAATCCCCTTTTCGATTGTTTGGAACATCTGGAAAACAGCTTATTCGGAGAAGAAGAGGTGAGCGCTACCACCAGTCTTGTCTCATGCCAACTGTAAAGCATCCTGAAACCATTCATGTGTGGGGTTGCTTCTCAGCCAAGGGAATCGGCTCTCTCACAGTCTTGCCTAAAAACACAGCCATGAATAAAGAATGGTACCAGAATGTCCTCCAAGAGCAACTTCTCCCAACCGTCCAAGAGCAGTTTGGCGCTCAACAATGCCTTTTCCAGCATGATGGAGCACCTTGCCATAAAGCAAAGGTGATAACTAAATGGCTCAGGGAACAAAACATAGAGATTTTGGGTCCATGGCCTGGAAACTCCCCAGATCTTAATCCCATTGAGAACTTGTGGTCAATCATCAAGAGACGGGTGGACAAACAAAAACCAACAAATTCAGACAAAATTAAAGCATTGATTCTGCAAGAATGGACTGCTATCAGTCAGGATTTGGTCCAGAAGTTGATTGAGAGCATGCCAGGGAGAATTGCAGAGGTCCTGAAGAAGAAGGGTCAACACTGCAAATATTGACTTGCTGCATTAACTCATTCTAACTGTCAATATAAGCTTCTGTTACTCATAATATGAATGCAATTCTATTTCTGTATGTGATAAAAACATCTGACAAACACACATAAAAACCAGAGGGCAGCAGATCATGTGAAAATATAATATTTGTGTCATTCTCAAAACTTTTGGCCATGACTGTAGGTAGGTTCATGGTCTGGGTGTATTCTGTAGTTACTATAGGTAGGTTCATGGTCTGGGTGTATTCTTTTTTTTTTTTTTTTTATAAATTCTTTATTTTAGAAATTATACAAAAATCACAACAAACAAACAAAGATGGTGTGAGCCAAACAAGTGCTTGACCTCAAGGATCAAGGTATATATCAACATCTATATATAATAACATGGTGTCATGAAATAGATATATTAGAACATCAGCTTCTGCTGATCATATCAGTTGTCAGGGGGAAAAAGGAACAAAGAGGGGGAAGGAAGCAGGAGAGAAAGGGAGAAAGAGGGAGAGAAAGAAAGAGAGGGAGAGGACAAATGTGGGAACCAAAAGTTAACACACAAATGACGAACAGACAAGGACCCCGACCCCTTCATATCGGCTGCGTAAACCTAAAATCAAGGTCTACCCGTCAGATCTCTATAGGCCTGGGATCCCTGAAAAAGAATCCACGGCGTCCAGGACGCCATAAAGGATTCCCTCGCATCACGAAGGGATGCCGTGAGATCCTCCATGTGCTGGATGTCCTCCACTTTGCGAATCCAGTGAAGGAGAGAAGGGGGATTAGACGATTTCCATAGCGCTGGGATACACGCCCTAGCGGCATTGATCATGTGCCGTAGGGAGGATTTGCGATAGGTACGCAGGGGGCAGTCTGAAAGGTGTAGCAGAAAGAAGGCTGGCGTGTTAGGAATGGAAGTTTGGAATATCTGACCTAGCATCCTATGTACTCCCTCCCAAAAGTCTCTCAATATCGAGCATTCCCAGAAAATACGTAGAAGCGTCCTCTCCTCCGAGCCACAACGCCAACAAGCAGGAGAGAAGGACGGGAAGAGTCTGTGTAGTTTAGACGGAACATGGTACCATCTAGTCAGGATTTTATATCCCGCCTCCTGATATCTGCTAGCTATCGAGCTCTTGTGGGTAAACTCAAAAATTCTGGAGCACTGTTGGTCAGAGAAGGTCATGGCCAGATCAGCCTCCCATCTGGTTAAGTAGGAGGGTCTGCGGCCCGGAGGAGGGGACACCAGGAGCAAATAGAAATCAGAAAGGGAGTGTCTTAGCTGGCCCCTTCCCATGCAAGTCTCCTCAATCCTCGTGGGCTGTCTGTCATATCCCGGGGAGTTGGGTAATGAAGAGAGAAAGTTCGTGAGTTGAAAGACCCGCCATGGGCCAAGCGCCGGAAGGTCCGGTGTGGTGAGTAGTTCCCGGTGGGACATCCAGTCGCCACCAGAGCGAAAATGTAGGGCCCTCAGTTTGCCCGCCACTGCCGGAATGGCCCTTGAGATAAACCCGCCATAAAGGCAGGGTTTCCCAGGATGGGAAGTAAAGGTGAAGGGGAGGGGGAGATCCGCTCCTTATAGAAGAGCGACCTACATACCCGGAGAGTGGGTCCTATGGTAGGGTGGGGTCTCAGGGCCCTGGGGCGCAGCGAGTCTAACCAGGGAAGCGAGTCCAGGGGGGCGTCAACGAATATGTTTTCCAGGGCGACCCATTGTTTGTACGGAGCGTGACGGCACCAGTCCAGTACTCTTTGGAGCATGGAGGCCTCGTAATACTTTCGAGGGTCAGGAAGACCCAGACCACCCCATTGTTTAGGTAACGTGACGGTAGAACGCGCCAGCCTAGCTCGCCCACCCTGCCACACGAAGTTAATTAGGTCACTATACAGTAACTTAAAAAAACCGGGGGGGTATGTGGATCGGTAAAGTTTGGAAGAGGTATAGCAGACGGGGCATAATGTTCATTTTGTATATAGCGCAGCGGCCAAACCATGTGTATGTACCTATGGACCATCTCTTTAGGTCGGATCTACTAGCCCGCATAAGGGGGAGGTAATTTTTGTCATAGAGTTCACCTAGGTCCCTGGTTATCATAACCCCTAAGTACTTGATAGCTATTCTCGACCATCTGAAGGGGAAGGAGGTCTCCAGAGAGGACTGAATCCCCTGCGGAAGCGAAACATTGAGGGCCTCAGATTTCTGAAAATTAATTTTAAAGTTAGTAAGATGACAGAACCTGCGAAATTCAGACATTAGGAGGGGGAGTGATTTGGCCGGATCCTGCAAAAAGAAGAGGAGATCATTCTCATATGCTGCAATTTTCAGGACTCTACTGCCTACCCTTAGGCCACCTATGTTAGATCTGATCTTTCTAAGCAAAGGTTCTAGTGTTAAGACAAAGATCAGGGGGAGAGGGGACACCCGATCTGGGTGTATTCTGTAGTTACTATAGGTAGGTTCATGGTCGTCGGTGTATTCTGTAGTTACTATAGGTAGGTTCATGGTCTCGGTGGATTCTGTAGTTACTATAGGTAGGTTCATGGTCTGGGTGTATTCTGTAGTTACTATAGGTAGGTTCATGGCTCGGTGTCTGTGTTCTTGGTGGCATGGTCGGTGTATTCTGTAGTTACTATAGGTAGGTTCATGGTCTGGGTGTATTCTGTAGTTACTATAGGTAGGTTCATGGTCTCTGTGTATTCTGTAGTTACTATAGGTAGGTTCATGGTCTCGGTGTATTCTGTAGTTACTATAGGTAGGTCCTCCGTACTGCCTAGACTGCAACTCCATTCTAGCTGTCTCACTACAGAATTGACTAGAATGGAGTTGCTGCAGGTAGGTTCATAGTCTAGGTGTATTCTGTAGTTGCTACAGGTAGGTCCTCCATACAGCAACTCCATTCTAGCTGTCTCACTACTGCCCTGACTAGAATGGAGTTGCTGCAGGTAGGTTCATGATCTCGGTGTATTCTGTACAGGTTGGTCACTATAGGGTTTATATCTAACACTAAGCTCCCCATACAGTAATCTTAATAAAACAAACCACATCGACATTTTAAAAAATATATTTGATTGAAATAAAACCCTCCGCACAACCATTAACCATTTTATTTATTTTTTATTTTTTTTAAAAACCCACCTCCACTGGTTATCAACGTAGTCTATCATAGCCAAATAAAATTCCCCTCTGCCGATTTCTGCGGCCAATGTGAACTTAGCCTCAAATGAGCACCAGAATGTGAGGACTCCTACTGAAAGGATAGTAACTCAGGATAGGTAATCAATGCAGGGGTACCCTGCAGATCTCCGCTGCTGTACAAACTGTAAAGGCAAGTGTAGGTACCGCAGCGCTGCCCCATTAAAGTCTCTGTACCAGAGATCTGGAAGGGTATCAGGTGTTGGGCCTGGCCTATCCTGAAAAAGCGGATAAATCCTTTAGGGGAGGCGCCCCACGTGGCCTATATGCCGCGGTTTGCCAGCGGCAAAAAAAAATGCGAATCTCATCCCCACTTTGCAGTAAAATACACACAGCAAACACACCATCGTGGTTTTGGAAATCGCAGCATGTCAATTCTACCTACGGAAACGCCAGAAGCTTCCGTATGTGTATAATTGAAGCAGAAAATCCGCAGAGGAAATCTGCAGCTTTTCCTGCAGCTTTTTTGCTGCGGGACGCTACGTGGGCCCTTAGCCTGAACCACAGTCATGTCAAGCTTGTGATTAACCCCTTCTTGGGTAATCAGCAACTCAATCACTTAGATGGAATCACTGATTGCAGGAGGTCTGGGGAGTCCTTGGTGAATACATTGGGAGTCAAGTTATATTAATTAATATGCGGGCAGAACACAGACAGCCTGCTATGCAAATAAAGTATAGCAGCCCTAATGTACCTTAGGGCTACACCTGCTATACAGAAAGATTATAGTGACGTTAACATTTGTTAGAGTTGCTAACTCATGGACTAGAAAGGGTTAATTGCAGTCATAACTTGACCACAACTAAACCTAAGTGCAGGGGTTAGTCACGGTCAAGGGTTTACACTTGGTCAAGAAACACAGACAAGTTATGTCTTGGATTCGCCCCTTCTAATGCAGGGACTCCTCCTGTTCTGAAGGAGTCCCTACATTGTGGGTAACCTCTTTATACAGCAATGAATGTCAGTTTGGTGCCAGCAATCATTGCAGGGTTGGAAAGTGTTTATGCATACAGCTCACACCCTGGATATGAAAGGGTGATGCATTAGGCTGTGGGGGCCATTCTATTTATAATGCAGGAGAAGTGGGAATACATTTAGAATAGGGGCACAGGAGGGCACAACTGTATGTTATACCTCCAGCGTCCCTGTGCTATGTAACCAGAACCATGTGATTTACACTGCCCCACAACCCTGCCTACACACAAGCAGCCCCTCCTCCCCCACACATGCAGGGACTCCACACACACTCGAAATGCGACACTCCCCCGGGACCCCCTCCACCAACACACAGATGACAACCCCCCCCCCCCCCCCAAGAACCTGACCCCCTCCCCCAACAACACAGACCCAGGAGTGTAGCTACCAACGTATCAGCAGTAGCAGCTGCCACAGGGCCCAGGACATATTTTTTTTTGTCTTTTAATAGGCTGTTACCTTCTGGAGTAACCACAGCAGGTAACGGACCCTATTTACTTACCAATCGCCGCTCCTGCTCATGGCCGCCTGCACTTCCCATTCTGCGGAAGCGGAGGTGACTGTGAGTAGGAGCGGGAAGTGAGGCTGCGGGCCAAAACCCAAAAACACTGCTATCATTATATTCTGGGGCCATTTCAGACCCCAGAGTATAATGATCGGAGGGCCAGGGGAGGTGAGGGAACATAAAAACAACATTACTTACCTCTCATACGCTCCGAAGGCTTCGGGCCTGTTTGGTGACGTTACGTGGGCCGGGCCTGCGTCATTGTGCGTCGCGACGCTGGCCCGACTCACGCGAGATCTGGTCCAACAATGAAAATGGCCGAAGTAGCGGGGAGTGCGCCAGAGCCAGGAAGAGGTAAGTGACATTGTTTTTTTTTTTTTTTTTGTTTGTTTGTATCCTCCCCTGGTCTCCGATCATTATACTCTGGGGTCTGAAAAGACCCCAGAGTATAATAATTGTTCATGGGTGGTCCACAATGGGGCATAATACTGGGTGCAGGGGCCACTATGGGGCATAATACTGGGTGCAGGGGCCACTATGGGGCATAATACTGGGTGCAGGGGCCGCTATGGGGCATTATACTGGGTGCAGGGGCCGCTATGGGGCATTATACTGGGTGCAGGGGCCGCTATGGGGCATTATACTGGGTGCAGGGGCCGCTATGGGGCATTATGCTGGGTGCAGGGGCCGCTATGGGGCATAATACTGTGTGCTGGGGCCGCTATGGGGCATAATAGTGTGCGCAGGAATGCGGTTTGTGCTTGGGGGGGCGGCGGTTCAGGGGGGGGACCCCATGTCAAATGTTCGCCTTGGGGCCCAGCCATTCCTAGTTATGCCACTGCACAGACGGCAGTCCCTCATGGATCCCCCACATGCACAGAGACAGCAGCCTGCCCAGGGACCCCCACAGCCTACCCTCACACACAGGCAGCACCCCCAGAGACCCCCCCACTTACATGAAGACAGCACCCCACACAGGCAGCAGCCTCTTAGGGACTCCCCTTCCCAAAGCACAAATGGCAGCCCCTAGGGACCAGAACCACACACAGACGACAAGCCCCCAGGAATGGACCTCCCTAGCACACAGGCGGCAGCCTTCCAGGGTCTGGATCACAACAGCACACAGGCGCAGACCCCAGGTCCTGGAGCCGCAGCATACAGGCGGCAGCCCCCCAAGGACCAGACCCCCTCAGCCCACAGGCGGCAGCCCCCGGGAACCGGACCCCCCTCAGCCCACAGGCGGCATCCCCCCCGGGAACCGGACCCCCCTCAGCCCACAGGCGGCAGCTCCCCGGGGTCCAGATCACAATGGCACACAGGCGGCAGCCCCCCATGTACTGGAGACCCTAGCACACAGGTCCCAGACCCGCTCTGCATAGAAGCGGCAGCCCCCCAGGGTCCAGATCACAACAGCACACAGGCGGCCCCTCAGGTACTGGAGACCCCCAGCATACAGGCGGCAGCCCCCCAGGGACCGGACCCCCTCAGCATACAGGCGGCAGCCCCCCAGGCCCGCGCTCCCAGCACACAGGCGGCAGCGCCCCAGGGACCCCCGCGGCGCCCCGGACCCCCTCAGCACACAGGCGGCAGCCCCCCCATGGACCAGACGTCTCCCAGCACACAGGCGGCAGCGCCCCAGGCACCAGACGTCTCCCAGCACCGTGTTTTCCACTGGTTTGTGTGCGGGCTAGCCCGTATAATCCAATGGGACACAGAAAACAACGGATGTCACGTGCATGTAACCATTGACATCCATATTTGCATAATATTTAACTACCTACCCACAGATTTTTTTTTTTTTTTTTTTTTGCTGATGGCAAACTGATGCAATACTGACCCTTTTTGGGGGACATACGGCACTAATGCTGAAGGCACACTGATGACACATGGACTGCAAAAACTGAACACTAAGGGCCGGTTCACATCTGCGTTGGGTTTCTTCGTGGGGACCCCCCGAATGGAAACTTATACGCATAGAAAAGCGGTTTACCTAAGTAAACCTGCGCACCTCATAGACTATAATTGGGTCCGTGTGGTTTCCGCACGAAGCAAGCGGAGAGAAAAGTGCTGCAACCGAATGCAGATGTGAACCAGCCCTAACCCGTATTTTGTTGACTGCAAATTACACACGGTGTACAGCAAAAAAAAATTTTGCCTCTCATTTTTCACCTTCCATTAATTTTACTTTGGTTTTGCGAGGCGGAATCCACCTGAAAATAGAGCATGATTCTTTTTTTTTTTCCCCCCTCTAGCTGAAAGAATCAGCCAGAGAGAAAAACTTTTCCACTGACTTACATTAAAATGAATGGGAGGTGTTTTTAGAGATGGAGCTCACCTCAAAATCTGTGTGCAAAAAAACTGTGTGAACCTACTCTTTACTCTGCCCACACAGTGATTGACAGTCTTCTGTGTAGACACAAGAGGACACAGTTTGGAAGGTGGTCACAAGTGTAAATAATGTAGACACAGTGATGACCGCATCAATGTCTTTACAGGTATTCCATAGGCACCTTGGGGTGCTTCAGCATGCCTGCTGGGATAAGGAGTGATGACTTCTGACCCTGAGCGTCACATGCCAGTTTACAGCAGTTTGTCATTTCCTAAATTTGATCAGAAAGTGACCAAACCCTTTAAACTGGTTTTCTAGGATTTAGAAAGAATTTTGATTAAAAAAGTAAAAAGTGTAATTTTCTCACCTGTTTTGATTTTCTGACCTTCATGCTGCACTCACCCCCCACTTTCTCTTGTTTACTAGCCATGTGCGATGATGTGGCAATGAACATGGCCACTATGATCATGAATATTCTAACCAAAAAAACCTCCATATAAACTTGACCGCAATTATTAACAATCCAAAAAAAAGGGAAAGCCAAGAAAAACTCAAAAAATATATAAAAATATATATTTATTAATAAAAATGTAATGAATAATACATTTAGAAGAATATGTATCAAAAACAATAATATAGGTGACACGGACAAAGAGTAAAACACGACACAGGACACGTGTCACATATAAAGACTCAAAAATATACAAAAGTATGTAAGATGGCAATATATATATAATGGCCCGTAATGAGTGTACAATGCAAAATATACAAGATTTGCAAACCATACATAAATAAATATCTAAAATAGGGAGCTAAAGCCGAATAAATAATTTAGATATGCCACACGAACACATAAATGTGTATAGAAATACAAAATAAGAAACCCTATCTGAATATAGCTAACATATATCAAAGGCATATAGCTGACATATATTAAAGGCATATATTAAAGGCAATAAATAGTGGAATGTACCCCATAGACACAAATATATATATATGGAAATGCAAAATTGAAGATCCTATCCATATATGGCTAACATATACTGCTAAATATTGGTGAATACCATCTATGAAAAAAAGCAATAATGTATAGAAGATACTATACTATTACCTGTGGAAATTGTATTACTATTGCTAGTAGTGGAGATGAACGTGGGAAACTTATGAAGCATCTTCAGATCCTGTCTACTTCATTTACTAGTACCTTGTTGCATGTGTGCTGCTATCATGTGCATGTGACGGGGTCCAGGGGGTTCAAGGGTCTTTTTCTCCACAGATCAATAACTCAGTGTGTGTGGGCACATTATCATTGTGGTTACATTGTGTAGTGTCTTTGGGTTGTAGATGTAATGTTTCACGCTGCATTATTGCAGAACCTTCATATATTCACTTCCTTTGCTTAACACAGGACACAGGATCTTAAGACGAAAAAGCATCATATACCAGTGGTGGATCGCACTCCCTTAGAGCCTCCTCCTGTTGTTGTGGTAGTAGTTGGGCCCCCAAAAGTTGGAAAGAGTACACTGATTCGTTGCTTGATAAAGAACTTTACCCAGCAGAAACTCACAGAGATCCGTGGACCTGTTACTATTGTCTGTGGTAAGGTTAACCCTTTAAATATATGATATGCTAAAGAATTTTTCATTTATAAAATGATAGCTAACATTCTATTCACAATTGGTTTTTGTCCTGGGGGAAAGTAAATGTGTAGGTTTTAGCCACTAAGTGGTAGTCTTCTGTTTCAAATTTTCAAAACCCATGAAATGTTTTTAAAAACGTACTTCAATGGGGTATGTCATATATGTCTGACAGATGAAAGTCCCACCTGGTGAGGTGGCTGCTTGCCTGTGGAAGAATTAATGCAGGGGTTTTGTGCCTATGTGTGGTGCGCTGCATTCACTACATTTCTTTAGAGGACCTGTCACCAGGTCTGAAAAGCACCTTCACCCTGAGTATCTTGGTATTTTGCTTATCCAAATCCATTCAGCAATTCCAAAGCCCTTTTAGTGTCCATGCAAATTAGGGTGTACAAACAAAGTGAGTGGTAACATGGTTTCTGTGCTGTATGTCATGCAGTGTTACCTCCCACTTTGCTAGTATACTCTAATTTGCATAAACACTAAAAGGGCTCAAATCGTTATAGAGGCTGACCGGATAGATTAGATGATCTATGTCATTGGAAATTTCAGAACTGGTGACTGGTCTTCGTTAAGAAGCACAGAAACCGCCATAGTGAAAATAGAGTGGCAAATGTACACGGCTGCCTCAGCGGATCAGACTTTTGTGGAACATGTGAATGTAGTGGCAGCATGCATGCGTTTCTGTGGGACTCATGTAGATTGCCATGATGGATGTTCTATCATAGTGACTGGAGTGGTGGCAGAGCATGCCCACTACCTCTCCTTTTACATGGGGCTGCTGGGACCTTATCTTTGGGGGGACTTTATCCAATTTTAGAAGGTGGTAAAACTCTTTTGAAAGTACTTCATTAAAAATAGTTAATGAAAGCAGAAGGAATACAACCTGCTCAACATGCCCTAAAATTTGTAGATTTCATTGTAGTCTCATTGCGCGAGTTGTATTTTATATATTGTTTTATTCATTTTAGGAAAGAAAAGACGCCTTACCTTCATTGAATGTGGCTGTGACATCAGTACAATGATTGATCTGGCTAAAGTTGCTGACCTGGTAAGTGATTTCTGATAGGTATTATTGTAGGGTGAATCATGGAATTTAGAGCAATGTTCCAAGTGAAATGCAACTTGCTTTCTTATTCCCTAAGCTACAATGACTTTTGAGGTCTAGAACTCTCTGTAGTGTGTTGTATTTTGTCAGAAATGCATTAATAAAGGACATCTGGCTGTTACCACTTCTTACTAAGTCCTTGCTTGCAAAGTCAAGGTGGTTTTAAGACAGTGATTGGTTAACTTTCGCCATGTCTCCACACTAACTAGCTGTCTTCTCACCTAGGTTCTCATGCTTATAGATGCCAGCTTCGGTTTTGAAATGGAGACATTTGAGTTCCTGAATATTTGCCAGGTCCATGGTTTTCCAAAAATAATGGGAGTCTTGACCCACCTGGACTCCTTCAAGAATAACAAGCAGCTGCGCAAGGTCAAGAAGAAGCTAAAGCACAGGTTCTGGACAGAAGTCTACCAGGTGCGAGATCTTGATCTCTGTCTCTCTCTCTCATCTTGAATAGAAAGCTCTAGCTAGAAATAGCTATAATTTTGGTTAACAACGGTATTATAATCAGGAGTCATGAGTATGCATTAAACACAATAATAATAGTCATTTTTAAATATATTGGATCACTTGTCAGACTGGAGGGAAAATCTTCAGATGGATTCCTGAAACTCCCATTTGAAATGAATGGAAGGCAGAAAAAAGTTTCTCTGAGGCAGTTTTTGAGGAACTTCTTGAACCAAAAACACTTCAAAAACCCTAGAGGTTTTAGGAAATAAACATATGTGCTAGGCCCGTGATGACGAACCTATGGCACGCATGCCAGATAGGGCACGCAGGGCCCTCTCTGTTGGCACGCGCGCCGTCGCCATGATCGCTCACTAATGGGGAATCCGTTAGTGAACGATCACTTCTTTCAGCTCTATGTGCAAATGCAGCTGAAAACTGTCAGTGTAAATCGGTAAAGGCTAAATACTGTGCTCTGGAAGGACCTTCTGACGTCATAAGGTCACGTGACGGGGTAGGCGTGTCTTTGCTTGTAAGAAGGTCCTTCTACATGAAGAAAAGTTGTATCCTGAGCAGTGGAGGAACATGGAGAGATGTGGGGTGGAGAAATGTGAGGTGCAGGGTGTACTGTGGGGAGGAGAGATGTGGGGTGCAGGGTGTACTGTGGGGAGGAGAGATGTGGGGTGCAGGGTGTACTGTGGGGAGGAGAGATGTGGGGTGCAAGGTGTAGTGTGGGGGGAGAGATGTGGGGTGCAGGGTGTACTGTGGGGGGAGAGATGTGGGGTGCAGGGTGTAGTGTGGGGGGGAGAGATGTGGGGTGCAGGGTGTAGTGGGGGGGAGAGATGTGGGGTGCAGGGTGTGGTGTGGGGGGGAGAGATGTGGGGTGCAGGGTGTAGTGTGGGGGGGGAGAGATGTGGGGTGCAGGGTGTAGTGTGGGGGGAGAGATGTGGGGTGCAGGGTGTAGTGTGGGGGGGAGAGATGTGGGGTGCAGGGTGTAGTGGGGGGGAGAGATGTGGGGTGCAGGGTGTAGTGGGGGGGAGAGATGTGGGGTGCAGGGTGTAGTGTGGGGGGAGAGATGTGGGGTGCAGGGTGTAGTGTGGGGGGAGAGATGTGGGGTGCAGGGTGTAGTGTGGGGGGGAGATGTGGGGTGCAGGGTGTAGTGTGGGGGGGAGATGTGGGGGGGGAGAGATGTGGGGTGCAGGGTGTAGTGTGGGGGGGGGGAGATGTGGGGAGGAGAGATGTGGGGTGCAGGGTGTGGTGTGGGGGGGAGAGATGTGGGGTGCAGGGTGTGGTGAGCAAGAGGGGGGATGCAGGGGAGGCAGATTAATTTAAGGTGAAATTGCCGTGTTGGCACTTTGCGATAATTTAGTGGGCTTTGGGTTGCAGTTTGGGCACTCGGTCTCTAAAAGGTTCTGCAATAATGCAGCGTGAAACATTACATGTACAACCCAAAGACACTACACAATGTATCCACAATGATAATGTGCCCACACACTCTGAATTATTGATCTGTGGAGAAAAAGACCCTTGAACCCCCTGGACCCCGTCACATGCACATGATAGCAGCACATATGCAACAAGGTACTAGTAAATGAAGTAGACAGGATGCGAAGATGCTTCATAAGTTTCCCACGTTCATCTCCACTACTAGCGATAGTAACACATCATCTTGACTGCTACTTTGTAGACAGCTAATACTTTACCTGTGGAAATTTCGAGCCCTGCGCACAGCAGACTGCACGGCAAAGGCTTTGGGGTTTCTCTTCCTGGCATCCTCCTCAGTTCCACCCTCAGCTTCATGCCGCTTACGCTTTTTGTTGGCTTTTGTGCCACTGTTTTTCTTGCGATGCTTCTTTTGCTCTTTTTCATCCATCTTTCTATCTTTATCTGTTTCAAAGTCTGTGAATAATAAAGCAGCTTTATAAGAAATGTGTAGACGGCCCAGGAAAGGTTTAGAGGGGGCTCCCAGGTTTACTATGACTACATGATCATAGTGGCCATGTTCATTGCCACATCATCGCACATGGCTAGTAAACAAGAAAAAGTGGGGGGTGAGTGCACCCACTAATACTCATAGCCTTAAAATTGTGTGCCGCCATATTGAGTCTCTCTGAGGTACTAATATGGTATGTGAAGTTGCATGCCTCAATTTTCCAAGAAGTTACTATGTCCTACATAAAAACAATCTTAACTTCGTTCACCCAACCACAGGATTTACAGTCATCTGCTCCTTTATCATACCTGCTGCTCTTGTTGAATATAGTCTGGTCCCAGGTCAATGTAACAGCATCTTTGTCATATACAATGCCTCCAACACCTGAGAGCGGAGCGTAAATTGTCTTTTCTTTCTCATTCAGAGAACGCTTTTTTAGCTGGTCTGGGAGAGGACTTGGGTCAGGCAGGAAGCTGGCCTCAGAAAGTGCAAAATCTCCAACACCTACAAAAAGACAGTACAATAAAATCTTATATCCAGTCCAGCAAAAAAAAAAGAAATGCTTAAAACTTAACTATTATTTATTATTTATTTATTATGCTTACTTATATAGTGCCATCATATTCCGCATATTTGATAACATGACAGTCCTTCCCTGCCATATACTGTACCTCACCACTGTGAGGAAGAATCTTTGACTCACCACTGTGGGCCTGAAGTGGAGGTGTGTGAATAGGGCGAGCGTGTCATCCATGGCAAACTTTTACCATGGGATGTCATCCGAAGTTACCTTGGTAGCATTCTGACCAGATTAGTGGTAAGACTGTTCCTCGTGACATGAGTATATGGTTGGAATGATGGAATGAGGATCATACTCCCCCAATTTTTTGAGGTATATCTATTGGGGATTACATATGTTCAATTGTATAACAGACATGATCTGATATATGTGTGTTATCAAACATTAATATTAATTTGATAACAAGAGACTAATTCTGCTTCAGGTAAACAGCTTCTGAAAATCTCTTCATAAATATCTTCCAAAAAGGTGTTTCAAAAACCTGAAGCAGAATTATCTGCCTGATCAAAAAAAAAAAAAATCTATTTGTCCTTGCTGTCTCCCTCACTCTCACCTTATTGTTCTCTCTTTACCGTGTCTATATATCTGTCTGTCTTGCTGCATCTAGCACATTCTAGCTGTCTTTCTTCCTGTGTCACTCACATTCTGTCTGTATCTGTCTCTGTGTCTAAATAAGTAAACATTTGCAGCCGTGAAATGTTCTATTGTAGTAAAGGTTTACAGGTAGACGTGCTCTCCTTTTTACTGATGTCCTGAAGTATAACGTTCTGTAGAATATGTATTGTTTATAAGGTGTTCTAGGGCAAAGGTCTTCTTCTTGGGAACCCCTGGTGGACCTGCCAAGTTTAAATAGTACATTACATGACTGGCATGTAATGCTACATTTCCATTTCAGCGACTGCTGCTGGATCTGTGGCTTCTTTTTAGGGTTTGTCTTTGAGATAAACTCATTATAGGGAGTTTATGATTGTACAATTTGTCTGCTCACAGTAGACTGCTCTGCAGTTAGAAGTACAGTGGGCAGTCCTACTCAGTGAATGACAGACCTTTGTATATATGTTTAGAATAGGAAGACTGACAATTATGATAAGTAATGTCAGCTAAGTAAATAAACCGCCTCCTTAGAAGCAGCCTACCTGTTGACAGAGCCATAAAGCCAGTATACTAGAGGTGTGAGTAATCCTCTCATTGTTCTCAAAGGCTCTGGAGGCCTCACTGAATGTTAAGAGCTGTGTCTTACTTCAGTGGGATGTCAAGTAGATGACCAAATTAATGAGTCGTCTGTCTAGATGGAAATGGCCGAATCTGACTATTTATTTATTATGCTTACTTATATAGCGCCATCTTATTCTGCGCTTTACAGACATTGACAATTTATTTTTCTAAATCGGAGCAGTTTTATTTTTTTTCCCCCTCCTCTAAGCTTACACAAGCATAAGCAACAAATAAAGAACAAACAGATTAGATAAGAATACACAATCCTAGATATGCACATTTGCACACAGATTCCCCAGACATATTTGCAACAGAAGACTGTTCCAAACAATGATGACCATTATGACAAATGTTTGTTTATCCCAAACAAATGAATTTTCCCAGATTAAACTGTGAAAATATAAAGGAAGTGACATAGTTCTATGAAAAAAGTTACATTTAATAAATATTTTAATAAGGTAAAATAAAAAAATATCACTTTTTTTATCCTTTTTATTTATTTTTTTACTTTTACACAGGAGGAATATGACTCGTGTTACACATAGTATAATGTTGTACCGTGTTAGCCATAGAAAGTAGTGGAAGAGTGAAGAAATCAGGCGATAGCATTTAGAGGCTAACTGAGTATATTTGATAGTAAGCTTTCGAGAGTGCTAGCTCTCTTCTTCAGACATGGTGTAATACTAGAAACTGAAAATTTACACTATTTATACACACACGACATGGATCTTCGAATAACAAAATGCAATATACGTAGAGGAGTTATTTACAACAGGTCAGAAAATACAGTCTGGAAAATTTGTGGGGCGTGACAGAGGGATCTGTTATCTGTTTGCTATCAGGAGGTGATTTGTGACCCTCACAGCTCATACATAGTGTGACATGAAACTGGCATGAATATTAAGTCCAAATTGCAGAGTCTGAAATTACGTTTGCCTCAACCCACACGGTTTCTGCCCAGTCCATATTTTGAAAACTACACTCTCCATGCCCACAATACAGAATTCGCTCACAAGTCTGTTAGTCTAGTCCCGTGATGGTGAACCTATGGCGCGCGTGTCAGAGAGGGCACGCAGAGCCCTCTCATTTGGCACATGTGCCGTCGCCATGATCGCTCACTAACGGGGAATCCAGTACAGGATTCCCTATTAGTGAGCGATCGCTGTCAGTGTAGGCCGCGGTCCATAGGATCGCAGCTTACACTCATTGCAGAGTGTAATCTCTTCCCCGACGCAGGCGTGATGACGTAAGTCATCAGCACGCGCGAGCAGAAGGAGGAAGCTCTTCGTGGTACTGCAGCTCTTCGTTGGATTAGGTAAGTAGCATAAACTACTGTGTGGGGGTCCCCACTGTGAAGCATAAACTGTACTACTGTGTGGGCCCCACTGTGGAGCATGTACTACTGTGCGGGGGCCCCACTGTGGAGTATATAGTACTGTGTGGGGGCACTTCACTATTTATATCACACAGTATCTGTTTTATAGCAGACGATATATTATTACAGGCTGTAATAACATTGCACGGTCATTATAAAACAGATCCTGGTTAATTTAAGGTTAAATTGCCGTGTTGGCACTTTGCGATAAATTAGTGGGTTTTGGGTTGCAGTTTGGGCACTCGGTCTCTAAAAGGTTCGCCATCATTGGTCTAGTCCATTCTACCCTGGTGTGAAGCTAAGTCATGTTTTCGCTCATGCAGTTGATTCTGATGTCTGTACAAGTCCATTTACAAGTTACAAGCTGACAGGAAGGACAACAATTTGATGGGCATGTCTGTGAACAAGTCTTTTCAGTATTAGCATATGTAACAAGTGATTAAATGTCATTATTACTGTTAGGAAGAACCATAATGACAGCATTGCTGAGCAAATACACTGCAGTTTCTGAAAGGTGTTCACAATTCAAAATCAGCTTAAATAAATAAGACTGTATTCACACAACTGTTATCAAAAGCAGGCGTGAAAAAAGAATGAAATTGTCCTTTTTTCATGGCTCTGTTGGTACAGACTTGCATCTATGAGTTATTTGTAAAAATAGCCAGGTTGTTTCCTAAAACCTATAGTTTTTTTTTCTGATATCTATGTCTATATATATATATATATATATATATATATATATATATATATATATATATACATACAGTACAGACCAAAAGTTTGGACACACCTTCTCATTCCAAGAGTTTTCTGTATTTTCATGACTATAAAAATTGTAGATTCACACTGAAGGCATCAAAACTATGAATTAACACATGTGGAATTATATACTTAACAAAAAAGTGTGAAACAACTGTATAAGTATATAATTCCACATGTGATAATTCATAGTTTTGATGCCTTCAGTGTGAATCTACAATTTTTATAGTCATGAAAATACAGAAAACTCTTGGAATGAGAAAGTGTGTCCAAACTTTTGGTCTGTACTGTATATATATATATATATATATATATATATATTCAAAGTTTATTGAACAAGAAGCACAGACATTGCATCCAGTACAGAGTAAGAACATCATACAGAATACAAAATATGTTCCCAATAGGCACTACATGAGAGCTACATTCAACAAACATTTTAAAGTTTTTTTTTTTTTGTGTGTGTGGGGCGGGGAACGGAGAGCGAGAGAAACAAAGCGGGGGTGGGTTAGTCTGAACCTAGGTGGATAGACAGATAAGTATAAAAATGAGGTGTCTACCCACTCATATAAACATATAATATAGTGTATAACACAAACATATAAACTACAGATCTGTGTATCTATGAATAAGACCTGACCAGACATATTGAGTTTTAATGGTATTTTGTCTGTTATAAAATGTAAGACCAGACAATTGGAATTGCAAGATCAGAGTCTTTGGGAAAATTTGCTGAAAGAGTCCCTCGAGCTCTTTATTTGCCACTTTAGCATATTAAAACAAGATCCTGGTGGCTACAGACCTGCCCCCGCCACCAATTAACATGGCTAATGGGAGGAGCACTGTATATAAAGCTGAGATGTCCACTCTGTCATATCAATACACACACATACAGAGATGAGCAGGATATCCACAGAGAAGATGGCAGAACCAGGGTGCAATGTGAGAGGTAAGTAGTGTGATCAGTGTATACTGATGAGCTGTTTTATATAGGAGAATCTATGTCTTACTTCATGTGTAGGGGAAAACTTTGATTAGAATTGTAAATGTTAATGGCATTCTCTGTGTTACCTAAGCCCAGCATGTGGCTGCTACTTAACATTAGGACCCCACAATAACCATAGAGATCATTTATTAATGATTGGGGTCTAACAGTTGGGTAGATTTTTAAGAAGCTGATACATTATCAAGGTTATCAAGAAATAAGTAGAATAGTCTTGTTCCTGATTTTAGGGAGAATGTATTTCTAGGTTTCCGATTTATTGCTCCATTTATGAGTGTGTTTCATGTCCATTGTCCTGCATTGTCATTAGAGCAAAACCACAAAAAGATGGCATTGCCAGATCTACCACATGTTGAACACCAATTGTTCTCTACAGACCCCCATTGATTGTAATAGTCTGCCAAGTTTTCCACCATTGTGAAGCGCTTTTCAGTTACAGAGGCCTCCAACACAAATGTGAACACAGTTTAACCCTAGATTCCCACGGCCAAGTTTCACTGGTGAAACTCAGTCCGTGTGTTGGCTGGATTTACTGGTCTCAACATCATGCCGAGCGAGTCCCTACCTCACAGCAACATACTGTCCGATGCCGATTACAGTACAGGACACTATGTTGCTGGGAGGAAGAAACCTCTAGCAGCATAATAATTCCAGCAAACACACGGACTGAGTTTGGTTGTGTGCATCAAGGGTACAATAGAGCAGTAGCCACTATGACAGGTCATGACTGGTCCCTTTGATTTTAATGGGTTTGATAACAAAAATGGCACTGCATACTCCACTATTCTTGCTATCAAAATTAGTGTAACATATGATAGAAGCCTACATACAGTCATATGAAAAAGTTTGGGCACCCCTATTAATTTTAATCATTTTTAGTTCTAAATATTTGGGTGTTTGCAACAGCCATTTCAATTTGATATATCTAATAACTGATGGACACAGTAATATTTCAGGATTGAAATGAGGTTTATTGTACTAACAGAAAATGTGCAATATGCATTAAACCAAAATTTGACCGGTGCAAAAATTTGGGTACCCTTATCATTTTATTGATTTGAATACTCCTAACTACTTTTTACTGACTTACTGAAGCACAAAATTGGTTTTGTAACCTCACTGAGCTTTGAACTTCATAGCCAGGTGTATCCAATCATGAGAAAAGGTACTTAAGGTGGCCAATTGCAAGTTGTTCTCCTATTTGAATCTCCTCTGAAGAGTGGCATCATGGGCTCCTCAAAACAACTCTCAAATGATCTGAAAACAAAGATTGTTCAACATAGTTGTTCAGGGGAAGGATACAAAAAGTTGTCTCAGAGATTTAACCTGTCAGTTTCCACTGTGAGGAACATAGTAAGAAAATGGAAGACCACAGGGACAGTTCTTGTTAAGCCCAGAAGTGGCAGGCCAAGAAAAATATCAGAAAGGCAGAGAAAAAGAATGGTGAGAACAGTCAAGGACAATCCACAGACCACCTCCAAAGAGCTGCAGCATCATCTTGCTGCAGATGGTGTCACTGTGCATCGGTCAACAATACAGCACACTTTGCACAAGGAGAAGTTGTATGGGAGAGTGATGCGAAAGAAGCCGTTTCTGAAAGCACGCCACAAACAGAGTCGCCTGAGGTATGCAAAAGCACATTTGGACAAGCCAGCTTCATTTTGGAAGAAGGTCCTGTGGACTGATGAAACAAAGATTGAGTTGTTTGGTCATACAAAAAGGCGTTATGCATGGCGTCAAAAAAACACAGCATTCCAAGAAAAACACTTGCTACCTACTGTAAAATTTGGTGGAGGTTCCATCATGCTTTGGGGCTGTGTGGCCAATGCCAGCACCGGGAATCTTGTTAAAGTTGAGGGTCGCATGGATTCAACTCAGTATCAGCAGATTCTTGAGAATAATGTACAAGAATCAGTGACGAATTTGAAGTTACGCCGGGGATGGATATTTCAGCAAGACAATGATCCAAAACACAGCTCCAAATCTACTCAGGCATTCATGCAGAGGAACAATTACAATGTTCTGGAATGGCCATCCCAGTTCCCAGACCTGAATATCATTGAACATCTGTGGGATAATTTGAAGCGGGCTGTCCATGCTCGGCGACCATCAAACTTAACTGAACTGGAATTGTTTTGTAAAGAGGAATGGTCAAAAATAATTTCATCCAGGATCCAGGAACTGATTAAAAGCTACAGGAAGCGACTAGAGGCTGTTATTTTTGCAAAAGGAGGATCTACTAAATATTAATGTCACTTTTCTGTTGAGGTGCCCATACTTTTGCACCGGTCAAATTTTGGTTTAATGCATATTGCACATTTTCTGTTAGTACAATAAACCTCATTTCAATCCTGAAATATTACTGTGTCCATCAGTTATTAGATATATCAAATTGAAATGGCTGTTGCAAACACCCAAATATTTAGAACTAAAAATGATTAAGATTAATAGGGGTGCCCAAACTTTTTCATATGACTGTATATAGTGCTAATGTATGTCAATTAAAGTCCCGATTAATTACACATTGCGGATTTGTTGTGGAAATTCAGTAGTAGAATTTATTTTGTCTCACCATTTCAAGTACAATGTTAGTGAATAGAGTCTTAACAATCCCCATTCACTCACAGCATAAAAAGTGCTGCAGATATGCCCTTACTAATGCAGCAAACATTCAAAGTGGGATTCATTCATTGCAACACAAAGGATATGCGCACACAGGGCATTTATTAAGCCTTTTGTGCTTATTTTCTTCAAATTTTTGTTTATTTTTTAAAGCTGTGCGGGCGTCTACTTTGAAGGCATTTACACTAGGCTTATCATTTTATTTTTTTATGGGGAAATTTAGCGTGAAATTTATGACACTTTTTTTTTTTTTTTTTTTTTTTGGTGCACTGAAAATCGCATGTCAAAAAATATGCATAAAATAACTACAGTATAAAAATTATGTTGTGAATCTTAACTAAAAATCGGCATCACAATTGGTTATTAAATCCACATTTCTTACATGCAAATGTCCTGGTTGGCTTTGTTGTAGAGACTTTAGCCACAGTTTTTACTCCCTGTATTCTAATGAATGAAATCCACTGTGAAAATCTGCAGCATAGAGAGCATGCTCTGGATGCTTAGAATCTTCTGCAGATTTAGAAAAAAACTAGTTTATTAACATCGTGCTTCACTTTATTGCTGAATTTCAGTGCAAGGAATATGCAATGTGAATCTCGCCATAGTGATGTGTAACTAAATCTTCACCAAAATCCACAATATGACCTGTTTTTAGTCCATTTCTGAAGCATAATTTTTTTCAGTGTGAATTAATTTGCAACACTACGTTGCATTTGTTAATATCATATTTTCTTTCATGCAGATGGACAAAAGGTGCAAGTCCCCATAAATGGGAAGGCTAGGAGAAGACGAACTGTATACAGTCAAAGTCATCTGGATCTATTGCGTAAAACATTTGAAACAAACCCTTATCCGGGCATCGCCCTGAGGGAGAAACTGTCCCAGATGATAGGAGTCAATGAAGCCAGAATTCATGTAAGCAGCAGGACTGATGTTACTGTATATTGTATTGTTTAAAGATGGCCATATGTAGTTATTCATAACCATTTTATGTAGAAATTATGCTTTGTGTTGACATGGCGTCCGGCAGCAAAAAAAAGCGCTGCGGGAGAAACCGTGGTGAGATCGCATTGCGGTTCTTCCCGCAGCGCTTTAGACAGAAAGTTTGCAGAGTTTTCCTCTGCGGACTTTCTGTTTCAATTATACCTATGGGGAAACAGTCGGTGTTTCTGTAGGTATAAATGACATGCTGCGATTTCCAAAACCGTGCTGGTTTTGGATACTGCCGCGTGTCCGCAGTGCGTTTGTTTTCCGCTAAGTGGGCATGGGATTCACTAGAATCCCATCCACTTTGCTCTGACTGTAAAACGCCGTGATTTTTTTCAGCCGCGGGCGAATCGCGGCGTTTATGCCACGTGGGGCTTTAACCTAAAGGGGTTTTCTAGCACTTAGGATAGGTCATCAATGTCAGATGAGTGGGTATCTGACACCAGACACCCCCCTCAGATCAGCTATCTGAAGAGGTCACAGCATTTGGCGAAGCTCTGTGGCCTCTTCACTGTTTACCAAGCACAGCATTGTGATTTTTTTATTTATATATACTGTATATATATATATATATATATGTGTGTGCTTTGTATTACAACTCCATCCCATTCATCAGAATTGGACTGAGCTGCAAACAGACCACATGATAAATGAACAGTAGGTTTCTCAACAGGGCATGTGCCTGTACTGGGGAGAGACTGGCACATCATTTGTACAATGTATTTTTGACATTTGCTGTACTGTCTGTTGATCTAGGGATCATAAATAATGTGCACATAGAGCAAGTTCTATGTGCATAGATATCTGATTTTTTTTACTATTTTACTAGAGATATTTGATGTATTCCCTTCTATATTTTTAGACTTGGTTTCAAAATTTCAGGGCCAGGAAGAAGAAGTTCCCTAAAGAAGAAAAGGCTCCACCTCAAGAACAGCCATTGCCGAAGCTGACTTCAACAGCTCCTGAAGCATCAGCATGGGGCAATACAAATCCAGAGCATCTAGGCCATGCGGGTGTTGCTCCTATATACCTGCAGTCTTCCAGCCACCGTCAGACGAACCATCCTGCTGAATCCTTGGACCATGCGGTAGAGCCAGTTCATGTTCAAAGTTCTCGGAGCATTTCCCTACAGGAAATGCTCCAAGAGTTTCAACCGCAGTGGACAGAACAGGCTGATAAATGCATAGACGGCTCGGAGGACCTACTGTCTCTTTTTTATTAGTGCAGCAAAATATGGAAGTCTTTCTATTGTTATACATAGGCCTTAGACATACAGTAATAAAGGGCAATGAACATTTCATGTGGATTGGCACAATGTGAAGCTCTAAAGGTTTGACACCTGAAGATCTATGCATTTCCTGCCTGCAGCAAAAGACAATTCAACAACAAGATTCTTTTACTCTAAAGAGCTTCACACCTGCGCCTGCTCTCCGTTTGGGGTTTCCATCTCCAAATCTGTCCCCTGCTTGCAGGACTTTTCTCTCTACATTTTTCCGGCGGACCTCGTTGTAGTCTGGGGTAAAGCTGGATAACCGCATGTTTGTTTTTTTTTTTTTTAAGCGGATTAGGTTTCCATTCATGGGATCTTCAAGGGGACCCCACGTACGGAAACCTGAACGCAGATGTGACCCTAACATCAGTCTTTAAAAAAAGTACATCATGATGTAGAGCATTGGTTCTCAACCTGTAAGCTACATTCAATGTTGACTGGTGGTCACAAAACACATACAATTAGAAATAAATCTGAGACATTATTAAATCACGAAGATTTGAAGATATTATACCATCTACAATGGCACTGTTAAGAGCTTTGGATACATATTCAATATTGCTAATATTTGTCATATTGTAAGAAGTGCTTATGGCCATAACTGAGGGATTCCATGGTGAACTAGACACATGATGGTCACGAGCTACGTGCTATAGGTTGGGGACCACTGATGTACTGTATCTCTCTATAATGTAAAATTGTCATAAAACTACTTAAATGGGTATTGTGATTATTTCGATTCACTTTTCCCCTTAATATAACAGGAATACCCCTTTTAAGCTTCTGAGGATTCTCTAGGGAATTGCACCAAATTTATCAAATGTTGCATGATTTTTAAGAAATTTGGCACTTCTAACATTTCTGTCCTGAGATGTTGCTTCACTTTCCATGCCACCCCTGATTGGAGTGAGAGAGCCAAAATTTTTGCAGCCTATTAAAGTCCCATTTGATAAATCTGATGTACATAAACTTGCCTGGTTAACGCCGTCCACTTTCCCAACCTCTATTGGAGATGGAGTGAACAGCATAAAAATATAAAATGCCTCAAAAAGTTAGCACAAATAATCCTTATATAAATGCAAAACCCTGTTCTGAGCCTTTTTGACACCAGAATTCTGTAGTGCATGAATTGGTGTATTAAAAACCCTTATCTGGTCATTTTCAGTAATGCACATGTGAAATGAGAAATAGGAAGTACCTGTATGCCATCACTACTTGTGCACACACAGTAAATGTATTACTATTGTAAATGTATAACTACTGGGGAGGATGTAGTTGCACCCAGGCTCTAGTATCTGAGGGGGTCAAATGGTCTTTGTACCACATCATAAGATGGCAAGTATATATGGTATATATTTAGAGTCCAGGCCTTCCATGTTACATCTCCAAGCCTTACTTTGTGATGTTACAAAATAATGTGAATTTCTTTCTAATAAATTTTTGGAAAATATGCATGTTAGCGTGGGTCATTAAATTTACTGTCCTTCATAGCATGTGTTGTCTTTGTCCATTAAAGTGAATGAATGATAGGCTGGCCATATACTTGAGAAAACTCAGCTGAAAGAAAGCTTCTTCTACCGACCTTCCATACAGATACATGCTAAGCCTCTACTGAGTTGTTAATCTCCTAAGAACATAAGGATTGGACATGTTAAAAGCCAAGTGGCCAATCCTGCAGTGGTCAGGTGGAGAACCGGGAAGCCACATACACATTATAGACTAACTTTTTCTGCTGAAATCAGTGGATTGACATTAATAAATAAAAAAAAATATATATATATACAATACAGACCAAAAGTTTGGACACACCTTCTCATTCCAAGAGTTTTCTGTATTTTCATGACTATAAAAATTGTAGATTCACACTGAAGGCATGAAAACTATGAATTAACACATGTGGAATTATATACTTAACAAAAAAGTGTGAAACAACTGAAAATATGTGTTATATTCTAGGTTCTTCAAAGTAGCCACCTTTTGCTTTGATTACTGCTTTGCACACTCTTGGCATTCTCTTGATGAGCTTCAAGAGGTAGTCACCTGAAATGGTCTTCCAACAGTCTTGAAGGAGTTCCCAGAGATGCTTAGCACTTGTTGGCCCTTTTGCCTTCACTCTGCGGTCCAGCTCACCCCAAACCATCTCGATTGGGTTCAGGTCTGGTGACTGTGGAGGCCAGGTCATCTGGCGTAGCACCCCATCACTCTCCTTCTTGGTCAAATAGCCCTTACACAGTCTGCAGGTGTGTTTGGGGTCATTGTCCTGTTAAAAAATAAATGATGGTCCAACTAAACGCAAACCGGATGGAATAGCATGCCGCTGCAAGATGCTGTGGTAACCATGCTAGTTCAGTATTCCTTCAATTTTGAATAAATCCCCAACAGTGTCACCAGCAAAGCACCCCCACACCATCACACCTCCTCCTCCATGCTTCACGGTGGGAACCAGGCATGTAGAGTCCATTCGTTCACCTTTTCTGCGTCGCACAAAGACATGGTGGTTGGAACCAAAGATCTCAAATTTGGACTCATCAGACCAAAGCACAGATTTCCACAGGTCTAATGTCCATTCCTTGTGTTCTTTAGCCCAAACAAGTCTCTTCTGCTTGTTGCCTGTCCTTAGCAGTGGTTTCCTAGCAGCTATTTTACCATGAAGGCCTGCTGCACACAGTCTCCTCTTAACAGTTGTTGTAGAGATGTGTCTGCTGCTAGAACTCTGTGTGGCATTGACCTGGTCTCTAATCTGAGCTGCTGTTAACCTGCGATTTCTGAGGCTGGTGACTCGGATGAACTTATCCTCCGCAGCAGAGGTGACTCTTGGTCTTCCTTTCCTGGGGCAGTCCTCATGTGAGCCAGTTTCTTTGTAGTGCTTGATGGTTTTGGCCACTGCACTTGGGTACACTTTCAAAGTTTTCCCAATTTTTCGGACTGACTGACCTTCATTTTTTAAAGTAATGATGGCCACTCGTTTTTCTTTACTTAGCTGCTTTTTTCTTGCCATAATACAAATTCTAACACTCCATTCAGTAGAACTATCAGCTGTGTATCCACCTGACTTCTGAACAACACAACTGATGGTCCCGACCCCATTTATAAGGCAAGAAATCCCACTTATTAAACCTGACAGGGCACACCTGTGAAGTGAAAACCATTTCAGGTGACTACCTCTTGAAGCTCATCAAGAGAATGCCAAGAGTGTGCAAAGCAGTAATCAAAGCAAAAGGTGGCTACTTTGAAGAACCTAGAATATAACACATATTTTCAGTTGTTTCACACTTTTTTGATAAGTATATAATTCCACATGTGTTAATTCATAGTTTTGATGCCTTCAGTGTGAATCTACAATTTTTATAGTCATGAAAATACAGAAAACTCTTGGAATGAGAAGGTGTGTCCAAACTTTTGGTCTGTTCTGTATATATATATATATATATATATATATATATATACAATATATATATATATATATTATACATTATACATGTGAAGCCACTTGTATTCGGTATGACTGTACATCTCCTCTCCACACTGATACAAAATTTTTCCAAATGGAAATGAAAAAACAGGAAGGATGCGCTCCTTAGAACTACGTACAACAAGTCACGATAGTGACTATGTTATGTCATGTAAATAAAAATGATGATAATACCAGTATAGAGGGCAGCGGCCACTGGCATACGGCAAACTGAATATATCAGTGTCGTAAATAGTGTAAAGGAATGTATTAAAGAGTACTGGGACTCTTAATGAATGTATAATTCAATTGGCATGCAGTTTTGGCATAATGTTCAAAGTTTATTGTGATAAACAAACTATGAACATTATGCTAAAACTCCATGCCAATTGAATTATACATTCATTAAGAGGAGCGCGCATCCTGGTATTTTTCGGAGTCCCAGTACTCTTTAGGACATTCCTTTTCCTCTCCACACTGGACACATTAGATCCCAGCATTTGGACCTGCCAAACATACATTTACATGGCAAAAAAGTGAATAGTAAGACAGAATTTTTCATTGCCCCTGCAGCACAACTTAAAGAGGACCTTTCATGTCTTCTAAGATAGAGCATCAGTATGAAAAAAATTTTGGGCTGGAAAACCCCTTTAACGCTAATTTGGCTAACCGCTTTTGCTCCTGACTCCATACACACGCACACTATACCCCAAAGTATAATAAGTAGAGGCTCAGGGAAAGTGATTAAAAATTACAAACACTTAAACTCACCTTATCTCACCTCTCCTGGGCATCCTCGCTCCATCCGGCTGTCTTCAGCATTGTGCTTGGTCCTCTTCTGCCTGGCGACTAAGGTCACAGCCAGAAGAGCCCTGGAGAGGAGGAAGATACCTGGAGAGGAGAGTATAAGTATTTGGTTATTTTTAGTCACCTACCCAGGGCAGTCATCTGTTGGAGAGGGGCCCGGCGTCATCCCTGGCCCCTTTCCATTAACAATATATATAGCGGTCGGGGAATCAGGCTTTTCCTGACCGCTATTATGGTGGTCCGGGGCCCCAGGCCATTTCCAGTTGGCCGCAGGCCCCCGTACCCCTCCATTACGCCATTGCCACTTAGTCCAATCAGTGGCCTCTGTGGTTGCTGGTGGGGAACTTGTGATATATGTACTTTCACATGGAAAGAAAAATGGCAAGGGAAAAGGATAAAACGCTGAAAAGTAAGTATGGGAGAAAAAGACATTTTTATAAACCTTCACTTTTATATGACTATTGAATAAATATGTAATCCCAAATAAAAACAATTAAAACATCAGAGACAGCTGTATACAGCCTGTAGGAGGGTGGTGTATCCTCTATTTGTATCTATCCACTACCTAAACTACAGGCAGGCGAGGGATCAGTAAGGTCACTTGACCAGATAACCTGAATGGTTGGTGTGCAAGTAAAGTACTACAGTCTATATTAGCGTCTCATTGTAATGACACTGCTGCCATGCTAAAGCAAGCATAAAAAGACACCCCCTCCTTTACTGTTACAGTAGGGAGAGCTGTACAGTTAAATAATTATATATACTTCACTAGTTACACTATGTAATGGCTGGGCATTTGGTTAATAATTGCCCACTTATAGTATATGTACAGCACATGTGTACGCCTATCTCAGCTCCCAAAGTGTTTACAGGAGAGAGAGATCTCAAATGGAGTGGCTGGCAGTCTATGTCAACGTACCATTGCAACAAAGCTGCTGATGTGCTAAAGCAGGCATGAAAAGACGCCACCTCTTTCTACTACACAAGTGTTGAATGAATGCAAGGTCATGTGTACGGGCCCATAGAAATGAATTGGTCAGGGAAAACCTGAATAGCACCCTGACATTTCACACAGTCGTCTGCAAGGGGCTTAAAAGCTCAAAACCGTTTCACACACACACAAAAATGGATGTTCATTATGTCACTAACGGGGTCTACAACAACATATAAGGAGTTTAGAGGAGAGTTAGGTGGTATTAGACTCCATTTAATGCTGCCAAAAATCTCTTTTGGAGGTTTGATCACTGCTGTGTGATCATGGGCACATTACCGTACATGGCTATGTGGATCTGCAGATCACTTCCATTAAATCACTACCCTTGGTTAAACAATGAAGGGGCCCTGGCTCTTATTATGATGATGATGATGATGATGAGCAGAGGTGATCAGATAAGGCTACTCTATGTCTGGATGGTGTGAGAAATACAAATCTACTAATGTAAACCATTTATTCAGAAGGGATACAATGTTGAATGTCCAGACGACTGGACATTAATGCTATCAGTTTCTGTAATAACATGTCATCACTACATAAAGCACAGGTTAGTAACACAACAACAGACTGAAATTGCAGACAACAATTTGCTTCAGTTATTGATCATGGGATCTGTTTATAAATGACGTCAGTTTTGTCCTCCTCTGAAACACTTTGCATCTGTCCATGTCAGGATCAGCTACAGGACCTTAGAGGCGGTCATAGATGTTAGAAAGCTGATGCCTGAACGTAAGCTTGACTAAATGAGCAGGTTTTCCCACAGAGAAAATATGTGATTCTAGGTACTGCTGGCACCATTTATGTCCAAAGGATTGAACAAAGCCCCCCAACTGCTATATGCCACCTATAATACTGGTGTCTTCTTATGTGACATAGAATATTGATGGATCTTCCAAGAACAAGATGGATTTTCCCAAGGCTACCTTCACACTGGCTTCTTTTCGTCTATTGTTCTGATCCATCATAGGATCACAACAATGGACTACAAAGCCAACAGAATAAAGTATGCAAACAGAACACCTTCCATTTACATCTATTACAATTTACTTTAATGTAAAAAGCAAAATTGAAGCATTCTTCCATCTTCTTTGTTATTGTTTAAGAAAGTGGAAGAAAAAGTTCAGGCTTCATTTTCCATTGAAATATAACCAAACCAAGGAAAGCTTCTTTTACATTAGAGTGAATGTTGATAAATGCAAATGTAGGGTATTCTGTCTGCATCTGTCATTCTGTCAGCTTTTCTGCCCGTTGTTCTGATGCTATGATGGACCAGAATAATGGACTAAGTTAAGCCTGTGTGTACTTAGCCTAAGATTTCAGTCCTCAACTTTAGCAAAAAGGTTCCATTGGGCACTGTATGTAGCAAGATATTCTCCCCTGGAAGCAGCCCAGCATTGCCAACACAAATCCTAGTCCTTTCATGAAGTGTCCATGAATTATCTAATGCTAAGGCCCCATGTTGTGGAAAAGCAACTTTTTTCGCCTTTTTTGACATTTTTTTAAGGCAAGAGTGGATTGAGCAGAAGGGAGAAGTATAAGAACTTCCTATATATTTCCCATTCCTTTTGTAGCCACTCTTGATTTTGGCTAAAAAGAAAAAAAAAAGCTGCTTTTCCACAATGTGGGGCATCAGCCTAAGGCTAAGGCCTTTCGCAGCGAATCACTGCAAGAAAAACAAAACAAAACAAAAAAAACCCCTGCAGAAATGACCGCGGTGGAAACGCATCACTTTTTTATCCCCACAGAAAATTGGCAGAGTTTTACTCTGCAGACTTTCTGTCCCTATTATACCTATATGGAAAATTCCAGTGTTTCCGTAGGTATATTTGACATGCTTTGATTTACATAAACGTGCGCATTTTTGAAATCGCAGCATTTCCGCTGCAGATTTTTTTCTACAATGTGTGGATTGGATTAGGTAGGTACTGTAATATACAGCATTTTTGCAACTTGGGTCCCCGGCCTAAAGCAGGTTCCAGGAACTACTATTGTATTTGCATCAACATTTAGTGAATTTATCCAGGATTCAAAACACATGGCAGCTTTATTCCAAAAACAACTCCACACAGAAGAATTTGGAGCTGATATTGAAGCAGATTCCACTTCAAATCAGCTCCAATTCCATTTTGAATCTGCTTCCCATTGTATTCAATGTAAAGCAGATGATTCCGCGGCTGATCCAGCTCCAGAACCCGCGGTACGAGACATTCTTCTGATAAGCCCCATTCATTTGAGGATAGTCAGTGAGTAAAAACCATAGTGGAAAGTAACTGAGTCTGCCTTATGTGAATGGCTCCGTACTGTAGCCTCACCCCATATATGTCAATGGCGCTCAACTGCAATTCATGCACAAACTGTGCATAGGGGGTGCAGTTTTTTGAAGAAAGCAGCCATATGTTTGTTAAACCAAATGTGTTTTGTCCGTAAATGATGCTGTATCCTTGACCATGGAGGGTGGCGGAAACTAGAAAAGAATGAAAAGAAAACACAGCCTCAGTTATGTTCATGTTTTATTGCTTTTAACTATATGTGTTTGTAGAAAGCTGAGTGATAACCCACATGGCCACCATTGCTGCATCCAACTTTCCATTATTCCTGAAAGGTAAATGTGCCGTATAAGTATCCCATGGCCTGACAAGCAGAGTTTCTATTCATGAGCCTGAGTTACATTGCTTGTTATTTGTCACGCCGCCAGATCACACAGCCCTCACACACTGAGCTCTATGGCGCGCACTTTCGTTCCGCTTCGGAGCTGTTTCCTGACGTGCTAGAACAGTGGAGGACACATCCGGCGGAAGTGGCGACCATGTGGACGGTGTAAGGCCAGAACGGTGTGGATCATAGCCGGTAAGTTCATAGGTGATAAGTAAGTTGTAACCTTCTGCAAGCGGCATACACCATGAGGTTATTTTACGTTATAGTGTACTACAAGTCGTCGCAGTCACCAGTGCATAGCGTTATACTGCAGTTACTGGTTATATGGCTCTGGATAGTAGTCAGCAGGGATTCTCTGCCCTGTTTAGTACAGATGGCTGTAGATCTTTATGTATATGTCATTTGCTCAGTTCCTTGCCTCTTCCCTGATCCATGCCATATATATATATATATATATATATATATATATATATATACTTGTAACTGCCGCAACCAATCACAAATTTTGAGCTGTACATACAGGCAGGCTTCACCGCAGTGGTCACATGGTTGTACAACGCGCAATTGCTATAGCATAGTAAACAAAGATGGACAGAGACCACTGGAGTATAGGGGGATTTTTCTGGTGACCTCTTTTTTATTTTTATCACTGTCCTTAACTAAAATCCTGGACATCCCATTTAAGAACTGGGGAAATCTATGGGCAGCTTGCATTAGAGATATTTGGGCAGTGTTTATGTATGCAGCTCGCCCTATGGTGATAGACACACGAGCTGCATAACGCAGACCAGGGGACAACTTTAAAGGGAACCTGTCACATTTATTTTCCACCATAAACTTGCCTCATCATGTGCAGGATGAAGTAATTCCCTTTCCATTGCTCCCCCTCTTTAATCTGTTGCAGCAAAGTGAAGTTGTAATTGTTTGAAAGCACATTAAGTCCCACAGGATTCCTAGGACAGATGCTGAGAGTCTGTCTTAGGCCTTATGCACACTACCGTGTTTTCCACTGGTTTGTGTGCGGGCTAGCCCGTATAATCCTATGGGACACAGAAAACAACGGATGTCACGTGCATGTAACCATTGACATCCATATTTGCATAATATTTAACTACCTACCCACAGATTTTTTATTTTTTTTTTTGCTGATGGCAAACTGATGCAATACTGACCCTTTTTGGGGGACATACGGCACTAATGCTGAAGGCACACTGATGACACATAGACCGCAAAAACTGAACACTAAGGGCCAGTTCACATCTGCGTTCAGTTTCCGTTCGGGGAGTCCTCTTGGGGATCCCCCGAATGGAAACTTATACGCATAGAAAAACGGTTTACCTAAGTAAACCTGCGGACCCCATAGACTATAATGGGGTCCGTGTGGTTTCCGCACGAAGCAAGCGGAGAGAAAAGTGCTGCAACCGAATGCAGATGTGAACCAGCCCTAACCCGTATTTTGTTGACTGCAAATTACAAACGGAGTACAACAAAAAAAAAAATTTGCCTCTCATTTTTCACCTTCCATTAATTTTACTTTGGTTTTGCGATGCGGAATCCACGTGAAAATAGAGCATGATTCTTTTTTTTCCCCCCCTCCTAGCTGAAAAAATCAGCCAGAGAGAAAAACTTTTCCACTGACTTACATTAAAATGAATGGGAGGTGTTTTTAGAGATGGAGCTCACCTCAAAATCTGTGTGCAAAAAAACTGTGTGAACCTACTCTTTACTCTGCCCACACAGTGATTGACAGTCTTCTGTGTAGACACAAGAGGACACAGTTTGGAAGGTGGTCACAAGTGTAAATAATGTAGACACAGTGATGACCGCATCAATGTCTTTACAGGTATTCCATAGGCACCTTGGGGTGCTTCAGCATGCCTGCTGGGATAAGGAGTGATGACTTCTGACCCCGAGCGTCACATGCCAGTATACAGCAGTTTGTCATTTCCTAAATTTGATCAGAAAGTGACCAAACCCTTTAAACTGGTTTTCTAGGATTTAGAAAGAATTTTGATTAAAAAAGTAAAAAGTGTAATTTTCTCACCTGTTTTGATTTTCTGACCTTCATGCTGCACTCACCCCCCACTTTTTCTTGTTTACTAGCCATGTGCGATGATGTGGCAATGAACATGGCCATTATGATCATGTAGTCATAGTAAACCTGGGAGCCCCCTCTAAACCTTTCCTGGGCCGTCTACACATTTCTTATAAAGCTGCTTTATTATTCACAGACTTTGAAACAGATAAAGATAGAAAGATGGATGAAAAAGAGCAAAAGAAGCATCGCAAGAAAAACAGTGGCACAAAAGCCAACAAAAAGCGTAAGCGGCATGAAGCTGAGGGTGGAACTGAGGAGGATGCCAGGAAGAGAAACCCCAAAGCCTTTGCCGTGCAGTCTGCTGTGCGCATGGCTCGAAATTTCCACAGGTAAAGTATTAGCTGTCTACAAAGTAGCAGTCAAGATGATGTGTTACTATCGCTAGTAGTGGAGATGAACGTGGGAAACTTATGAAGCATCTTCAGATCCTGTCTACTTCATTTACTAGTACCTTGTTGCATGTGTGCTGCTATTATGTGCATGTGACGGGGTCCAGGGGGTTCAAGGGTCTTTTTCTCCACAGATCAATAATTCAGTGTGTGTGGGCACATTATCATTGTGGTTACATTGTGTAGTGTCTTTGGGTTGTAGATGTAATGTTTCACGCTGCATTATTGCAGAACCTTCATATTCACTTCCTTTGCTCAACACAGGACACAGGATCTTAAGACGAAAAAGCATCATATACCAGTGGTGGATCGCACTCCCTTAGAGCCTCCTCCTGTTGTTGTGGTAGTAGTTGGGCCCCCAAAAGTTGGAAAGAGTACACTGATTCGTTGCTTGATAAAGAACTTTACCCAGCAGAAACTCACAGAGATCCGTGGACCTGTTACTATTGTCTCTGGTAAGGTTAACCCTTTAAATATATGATATGCTAAAGAATTTTTCATTTATAAAATGATAGCTAACATTCTATTCACAATTGGTTTTTGTCCTGGGGGAAAGTAAATGTGTAGGTTTTAGCCACTAAGTGGTAGTCTTCTGTTTCAAATTTTCAAAACCCATGAAATGTTTTTAAAAACGTACTTCAATGGGGTATGTCATATATGTCTGACAGATGAAAGTCCCACCTGGTGAGGTGGCTGCTTGCCTGTGGAAGAATTAATGCAGGGGTTTTGTGCCAGTGTGTGGTGCGCTGCATTCACTACATTCCTTTAAAGAGGACCTGTCACCAGGTCTGAAAAGCCCAATGACATACGTCATCTGATAGGCGCCGTCACCCTGAGTATCTTGGTATTTTGCTTATCCAAATCCGTTCAGCAATTCCAAAGCCCTTTTAGTGTCCATGCAAATTAGGGTGTACAAACAAAGTGAGTGGTAACATGATTTCTGTGCTGTATGTCATGCAGTGTTACCTCCCACTTGGCTAGTATACTCTAATTTGCATAAACACTAAAAGGGCTCAAATCGTTATAGAGGCTGACCGGATAGATTAGATGATCTATGTCATTGGAAATTTCAGAACTGGTGACTGGTCTTCGTTAAGAAGCACAGAAACCGCCATAGTGAAAATAGAGTGGCAAATGTACACGGCTGCCTCAGCGGATCAGACTTTTGTGGAACATGTGAATGTAGTGGCAGCATGCATGCGTTTCTGTGGGACTCATGTAGATTGCCATGAAGGATGTTCTATCATAGTGACTGGAGTGGTGGCAGAGCATGCCCACTACCTCTCCTTTCACATGGGGCTGCTGGGACCTTATCTTTGGGGGGACTTTATCCAATTTTAGAAGGTGGTAGAAGTACTCTTTTGAAAGTACTTCATTAAAAATAGTTAATGAAAGCAGAAGGAATACAACCTGCTCAACATGCCCTAAAATTTGTAGTGTCATTGCGCGAGTTGTATTTTATATATTGTTTTATTCATTTTAGGAAAGAAAAGACGCCTTACCTTCATCGAATGTGGCTGTGACATCAGTACAATGATTGATCTGGCTAAAGTTGCTGACCTGGTAAGTGATTTCTGATAGGTATTTTTGTAGGGTGAATCATGGAATTTAGAGCAATGTTCCAAGTGAATTGTAACTTGCTTTCTTATTCCCTAAGCTACAATGGCTTTTGAGGTCTAGAACTCTCTGTAGTGTGTTATATTTTGTCTGAAATGTATTAATAAAGGACATCTGGCTGTTACCACTTCTTACTAAGTCCTTGCTTGCAATGTCAAGGTGGTTTTAACTAGCTGTCTTCTCACCTAGGTTCTCATGCTTATAGATGCCAGCTTCGGTTTTGAAATGGAGACATTTGAGTTCCTGAATATTTGCCAGGTCCATGGTTTTCCAAAAATAATGGGAGTCTTGACCCACCTGGACTCCTTCAAGAATAACAAGCAGCTGCGCAAGGTCAAGAAGAGGCTAAAGCACAGGTTCTGGACAGAAGTCTACCAGGTGCGAGATCTTGATCTCTGTCTCTCTCTCTCATCTTGAATAGAAAGCTCTAGCTAGAAATAGCTATAATTTTGGTTACCAATTGTATTATAATCAGGAGTCATGAGTATGTGTTAAGTACAATAATAATAGTCATTTTTAAATATATTGGATCACTTGTCAGACTGGAGGGAAAATCTTCAGATGGATTCCTGAAACTCCCATTTGAAATGAATGGAAGGCAGAAAAAAGTTTTGAAGGAACTTCTTGAACCAAAAAGACTTCAAAAACCCTTGAGGTTTTAGGAAATAAACATATGTGCTAGGCTATAAACGGCTTCTGAAAATCTCTTCATAAATATCTTCCAAAAAGGTGTTTCAAAAACCTGAAGCAGAATTATCTGCCTGATCAAAAAAAAAAAAAAATCTATCTGTCCTTGCTGTTTCCCTCACTCTCACCTTATTGTTCTCTCTTAACCGTGTTTATATATCTGTCTGTCTTGCTGCATCTAGCACATTCTAGCTGTCTTTCTTACTGTGTCACTCACATTCTGTCTGTATCTGTATCTGTCACTGTGTCTAAATAAGTAAACATTTGCAGCCGTGAAATGTTCTATTGCAGTGAAGGTTTACAGGTAGACGTGCTCTCCTTTTTGCTGATGTCCTGAAGTATAAAGTTCTGTAGAATATGTATTGTTTATAAGGTGTTCTAGGCAAGCTTGTGACTTGCAATAGGTGACCTGATGTCTGAAGGTATCTGTCTATACATTTTACGTGTCATTATTCTTCTGGCCTGACAGTAGGTTGTCTCTCCTCCACAGGGCGCAAAGCTTTTCTACCTCTCTGGAATGGTGTATTCTGAATATCAGAAGCAAGAAATACGTAACCTGGGGAGGTTCATCTCTGTGATGAAATTTCGCCCTCTGGTGTGGCAGACATCACATCCTTATGTTCTTGCAGACAGGTGCGTTTGATCCTTTAGAATCCAGTTTATAGGAAACCTAAAAGAATGATATGTCATCAATATCTGATTAGTGGAGTGCAACTCTTGTTAGACCCATCCCCAGTGCTGCAGGGTATTACAGCTTCGTTACATTCAACCCTGCTTTCAGGGTTTGGATATTAATGGCTTAAATTAAGGATAGTCCTTCAGAATTGTGAAACCGGAAAACTCTTCATCACGTTCCTGGTTTATATTTCTAAGAGTTCTTCCTATGGAGTACTTTTCTGTTTCACACTACTGGAATTATTTTTACTTTTATTTAATATGTAATAAACTTGTAATAACATTTGCGGCTTGTAGAATTTAGGAGCTTGAACTCTGTTCTTTACATGGTATTAAAGACTAAAAACTTTCAAATGATGCCAATCTCTTCATTGTGTGTGCAATATTTGGGGTTCAGCACTCATATGAACCCTGTGAGCAGCATGAAAAGTTCTGCTGTCTTGTTGTGTGTGTCTGCAATGGAAGAGGGGAGCTGGAATTGATATCACAAGGCATCTAAATTCTAAAATTTTAATGGCAAGTTTCCATAGCCAGAAATACAAAAATCTTTGTCTTTCTTTTTTAGGATGGAAGATCTGACTAATCCAGAAGACATCAGGCTGAATCCTAAAATAGACCGGAAAGTGTCATTGTATGGTTACCTGCGGGGTGCCTATTTGAAAAATAAGAGCCAAATCCACATACCAGGTTTTTTTCTCCATTGCTTATTTTATATAGTCTTATATTCACTAGTCTTTCAGCATTTTAGTCTCTTGTTATCAAATTAATATTAATGTGTGATAACGCACATATATTAGATCAAGTCTGTTATACAATTGAACATATGCAATCCCCAATAGATATACCTCAAAAAATTGGGGGAGTATGATCCTCATTCCATCATTCCAACCATATACTCATGTCACGAGGAACAGTCTTACCACTAATCTGGTCAGAATGCTACCAAGGTAACTTCGGATGAGATCCCATGGTAAAAGTTTGCCATGGATGACACGCTCTCCCTATTATTCCATGGTCCCTAGGACTTGTAAGGTCCTAGGCATTCCTCAGCATGGTTCACACACCTCCACTCCAGGCCCACAGTGGTGAGTCAAAGATTCTTCCTCACAGTGGTGAGGTACAGTATATGGCAGGGAAGGACTGTCATGTTATCGATGTTGTTTAAGGCTGGCAATTTTGTATTGATAGAAAAAGTTAAGTTTTAAGCATTTCTTTTTTTTTTCTGGATTGGATATAAGATTTTATTGTACTGTCTTTTTGTAGGTGTTGGAGATTTTGCACTTTCTGAGGTCAGCTTCCTGCCTGACCCATGTCCTCTCCCAGACCAGCTAAAAAAGCGTTCTCTGAATGAGAAAGAAAAGACAATTTACGCTCCGCTCTCAGGTGTTGGAGGCATTGTATATGACAAAGATGCTGTTTACATTGACCTGGGACCAGACTATATTCAACAAGAGCAGCAGGTATGATAAAGAAGCAGATGACTGTAAATCCTGTGGTTGGGTAAACGAAGTTAAGATTGTTTTTATGTAGGACATAGTAACTTCTTGGAAAATTGAGGCATGCAGCTTCACATACCATATTAGTGCCTCAGAGAGACTCAATATGGCGGCACACAATTTTAAGGCTATGAGTATTAGTGGGTGCTATGCAGTGTTGGGCAAATAGATGACGGCGTCATTCCATAAGAGATGCAGATTGCTCTACGAAGCTGTGTTCTTTGGTGACTGTCAAAATGAATCTAACTGACTATTTGTTATCTCCTTACAGAGAGCTGCAAAACCTTCACATGAGCTGGTCCAGAGTCTCGGCTCCACTAATGTCACCATTGACTCCAAAATGTCCTCCAGCAAAGTGTCTTTGTTCACTGACTCTAAACCTCTGGGCATGGATGATGTTGAGAGCAAAGAGTATGTGGTTTTTTTTTGTTTTTTGTTTTTCTTATGTTGTCATGTTTCATAAAAATGCCAAGTATTGTACAGGGTTTGAGGGGACAGGCAGAGATATGTCAGGCCAATAATGAGTTTTACTATTGTTGCAGTATCTTGTATTCTGCTAATCTAAATAGGACATGAGTTGTACTGTTAGTTTTTAAAGGGTTATTTTGCAAGGTATTGGAAAAAAAACAAACTCATAATGGGTTGAAAGCATAAGAGAAGCAGTACTTTCCTGACTGGTTCCATTATGTCTGTCTCTACTTCCTGGGCCTGTCTTGATGTGCAGGAAGTGCCCCTCAACCGATCCCTTTCTGAGTCAGGTCACCGCTATGGGCCAGTGTGTTGAGACAGGACCAGGAAATAAATAACAATAGAGACCAGGTTAGAACAGGTCAGGTGAGTGCTGCATTTTTATGTTTCTGCTTGGTTTATATTAAAAGGAAGTTGGATAGCTTTATAAAATATATTACAAAACTGATCACCAAACGCCCCCCTTTCAATAATTAAAAAAAAAAAAAAAAAATAGGAGGTACAATTTAACTTCTGCATTACCAAAACGGCTACAGTTCACTTACTTGGCATAAACCCTTTCACCAACATAGTCCACTGGGAATACCATTAGGAAAGAGTTTGTCCACCAGGCAGGAGCCATGCTGCTCATTTGTCATACAAACTATAGCAATGGCCACTACACTTAGTACAGCAAATATGCAACATGACGTCCATCATGTAAACGCCACCGGGAGCTACAATGTACTAGAACAGCTTGTCTGCGGGGGTCTGACAGCCAGGATAAGTTATCAATATTATGAAGGTGGATAACTCCTTTAGACCCAGAACTGTTACCATAACTCCTCTACTACCCTAAATCAGGGTTGTTGCTGTTAGGTGACTGCTGTAGCCAAAGGCAGTTCTCAACGGTGACCTATTCACAAACGCCATGTGACTGTCTGACCTCAGCTGTGACATGCCGTTTGTGAAGATGTCATTGCTGAGGCTTGTGATTGGCTACAGTGGTCACTTGACACAAACAGGCCGTCACTGCTGACATCAACTGAGGGTGCTGAAAAACATAATACTAGGGTGAAATTCAAAAATAACAAACAAACCTGTACTCACTTCTTCAATCTCTTGTGTGACCGACTGCAGCATGTAACTGGCCTATGCAGTGATGCTATCATTTCAGCACGTGACTTCTGAGGCTAATGATAGGCTACAGTAGTCATGTGAATGTGACATCATCGCTACTGAGAGTAAGCAGGTACCATCGTAGCACAGGGAAAATGAAGAAGTGAAAATGTGGTATTTTATTCGATTCTGATTTAATTTGTTAGTGGAAGCAGTGCCCAGGTCTCAACTGCAAAGGACCGCAGGGAAATTTGGTGATATTATTTATTACATGACTGATAATTTTTATAGTTGCCATCACTGAGCTTGGCATTAATTTTGTCACAACTTGTATTAGGTTTGAAATGCCAACAGAGGAAAAAGTCATAGATGCTGAAACTGGTCGGGTGCGCCGTAAAGCTGTATTTAAAGGAGACCAAAATGAGGAATATGACAAGGACGATGCTGGTGATGAAAGTGAAACTGATGAGGAGGAAGAGGATGAAAATGAAGAGGAGGATGAAGATGATGATGAAGAAGCTGATTTTTCTGGGGAAGAAAGTGATCAAGATGAGCATGTCCAACATACAAGCCAAAGAGCTGCCAAAATAATGAAAGTAGCTGAGCAAAGTAAGTCTGACACATTGGAGATGCCCGCTTTTGCAGACAGTGAGGATGACCTAGAGCAAAGTGAAGATGAAATGGATGAGGAGGATGACAGTGGTGAGAAAAACTTGGAGAAGAAAAAGAGTACTTCTGTGAAACGGACACTAGTGGGGGATGAGGGTAGAAAATCCACTGCAGCATTGGTTAGTGGGAATTGTACTGGAGAGGATGGCATATCATCAGACACTGAAGAAGTAGGAAACATGGAAATAGATGATGAACCAGCTAAAGATACAGATGAAGAATCTGAAGAGGACAGCGGTGATGAAGAAGACTTGCTAAAAGAAGATGGAGACTTTATGGAAGACAATGATGTCTCTGGAGACACAGCTGGTGAGTGACCCCAGACTACATTGAATATTTCTTGATCGCTACAATTCAATTAATCTAACATTGAATCCTCCCCTTTTCAATTAAAAGAGTTTTCTAAGGATTGAAGCAACCTATACACTAGCATACTCCTACTCTCCTGTCCCCAGCACTCTGTTGCTTGTGTTAGTTCAGACTCGTTGCTAGAAGTCCGGCGCCTACGTAACCACTGGGAGCAATCAGTGGTCATTGGAGAGGGACCGGTCATGTCATCCACATACATCGCTGGTTCCTTACAAGTGACTGCTGAGGACACTGATTGGTCTCAAAGGTCACATGGGCCACAGAACAACGAAACACTGGCACGAGTCTGAACGGACAATGTAGCACCAGGGACAAGTGCGTGTGTCTTTTTTTATTTTACACCTCCCCTGATATTCACGCTGGTTGCACCAATTCCTGGACAAACCCTTTAATAACTGGTGGTGTACAGCAGGTTCAGTGGATAGTGATAATAAAAGATGCACACCAATCATTTTCTTTATTATTTTTATTAAAAAGTAAATATTGCAATACATCAAGTTTACCATAAGTTTCAATCAACTATAAAATAAAAAATATATATAATGGGGAATAAAGAGAGAGAAAAAACAAAGTGACTCACACATCACACACTAAACATTACTAAACATTATGCAAGCACTCATTTAAAGCGTTAATATACTTTATTTTTCCATAAATCAATAATGCATATGAAGGGAACAAACTTTGTAATACACTTCACTAAAGTGTCTTTACTTCTTATCGGAGTGATTTCAGCCTCTACTCCCTACACAAGCAGTGTCAGTTTGCAATGAACTCTGTGAAGAAGAGAGAGGGGAAAGGAAAGAGATAGAGATATGAGGCCATTTACAGAATTAAATGAGTCATTTCTGTCAGGAGGGTGTATAGTAATTCCTGATAAAGCAGCTCACTAAATTGCAGATGTCTCTCTGCTTTGAGGAGCCCCTCCCCTTTTCAATAGACTTCTATTGTACGGATTTTATCAGTGACAAAAGAAGGCAAATAAGTGAATAAATGGACACTTCTTTATAAATTAGACGAAAAAAATTTGTTCCCTTCACCTGCCCTGTGGGTATGGGGGAAAACTAAATGTTTAGTTGCATTTTAACTAACAACTTTTAATAAGCTGCAGCCTCACACAAAGCATTAGTGGAAATGTGTATCATCATAGATGGACGGATAACTGGATCAACATAGACAAGCAATGGCAATAAACCAATGTTTTCAACTGATCTTAAAGTCCACATATCATTCAGCTTGTTTTCTCACAAAATAAGTTCAGAACGGGCTTTTCTGACATAAAGGGGTTGTGCTTCTGCAGACAGTTATCCCTTATCCTGTGGAAGTGTCAGATTACTGGGGCTCTAACTGCTGAGACCCCAATGGATTAGGAGATCGGAAAACAAGAATCCCCTTGTGGATGAAGCCCCAGTTCGGAGGATACAGGGGGACTTTTGCAGTCAGACTCCCAGTGATCTGATACTTATCATTATGCTTTAGATAGTGAATAAGTGTCTATAATGGTACAACCCTTTAAGCATCTGGAAGAAGGAATGGACCTGGGCACACACTTTCTGTCCATCCACAAGAAAGACTTAACTAGATGTTTGTAGTGTTTTTTTGTACAGATTTTCATAAATAGTTAGATTATCCTGCTCCCTGTTGGTTAGTAACTAAATAATAGCATATATGTGACATTTCTCATGCCACTTTCCTTGGTAGTATGAGTGATTCTCACCTGTGTTTGCATCATATACCATATACTTAATATACATTATTCCCCTCTAGTTGGTAACTAGATAATAAAATGGAGGGATGTTTATTCACACTCATCCTGGGGATGTCACTTTTGGGAAGTAAATCATTCTAAATCTGCATTTGGAGTAGACATCTCCTAGGAAAAAGACTAGACCTTTTATCTCAAAAGATAAAAGAAACCAAAGGCTGACCTCCCTGGGCTGTGTATACATATACAGAAATATAGACACATACATATCTTTAAAATGTTTAACCCTTATAGCACTGTGCACAGTGCTAGATGGGCAGAAAACTAATGTTAGTGTAGGGTGCATATATGTGTACATTTTACTTCTGGTACCTTTGTTTGGTTCCTCGCTGCTAAAACTCTAAATTAACCCTTTCCAATACAATTGTTTAACTGCTTTTGATCTTTGTACCTTGGTGGTTTTCTAGGTGCTTTGAAGTGGAAAGAAGACCTGAAAAAGAAAGCTGCTGAGGTCTTCCTTCGACAGCAGCAGTCTGTTCCTAATCTCCGAAAACTTGTCTATGGAACAGGTAACATACTGTATATATAGTACTCTATAGGCCAGCACAAACACTCAAAGGATGAGCTCTAGCCTAGGATTCTGATATACATGTTATTTTGTATTTTTTACCAGCTGCATTGAATACATTTCTTTAAAGTAAGAGAAATCTCAAAGGTGACTTGTGTGACATTTGTGTTATGCTATTTCTCTTGCCAATGACTTATGTCCATAAGTATATATCCATTATAACTGTATTTAGGAAACATAAGATTAAAATCCAAGTTTCCTATACATATCAAGCATGTAATACGGTTGTATTCATGCCATAACATCATATAGATCATGTGTCAGATGCAGGGCCGGCTCCAGGTTTGTGTGGGCCCTTGGGTGACAGAGCCTTAGTGGGCCCGAAATTTTTTTATTTTTTTTTTTTGCTGGAGCGGACTTACTGGAGTGAACTGTAATACAGTCCATTCCATACAAGTAGATACAACCTGTTCAGATATCAGAAAGTAAAGAGGAATTTTAGTCAGACATCTGCCCCGGATTCCTCTTTATATTCTGCCCCCCGGCTCACGGTGGTGGATGCAGAGCAATCAGCATGCCCTTGTGGCTTTCCAGCGCTGATTAGGCCCAAATAAATGGGTCTAATCAGTGGGAAGTCTCAAGCCACAGCCTCTGAATCTGCTGCAGAATCTGCGGTAAGATCCAGCAGGACACTTTTTTTTTTTTCAGCGTCCTGCACTAATTGTTTTCAATTGGAGGCAGAATGAGGGAATAATCAGCCACTAATTTGGTGGCAAAATCTGCTGCAAAATCAGCACCAGATTCCACCATGTGAACATGGCCTGATTCTGTTAACAGTGCAGTGAACGCTTTCATCTGTATTAATGGAAGTGCTCAATGCAAAAACTGAGTTGGCCCCCACAGAGACATATATAAATATATACACAGACAGGGTATAATAAATATATACAGGGATATAAAAAGCAAAGACTGGGCCCCATAGCATAATTTTGACTTGAGTTCCCCCCATGGCAGAGCGCCCCCTTTCCTGGTCTCCACACAGTATAACGCCCCATTTAAACACACTATAATGTCCCACAGCGGCCCCTCCACGCGGCATAACGTCCCACAGCGGCCCCTCCACGCGGCATAACGTCCCACAGCGGCCCCTCCACGCGGCATAACGTCCCATCCGTGATCCTGTGGAACAGCGAACTCCTTCTCAAGGTGTTGCACTCTTCTGCAGGCCCAGTGCAGGTGACTTGATGCAGTGACGTCATCACCTGCGCCAGGACGTCCTGTGCATAACTGTAAGTCTTCTATGGCAAAGCAAGGACTTTACAGCTCCCTGCTCTGTCATAGACTTTAACTGTATCAGCATGCATAGCATGCTGATACAGTTGCAAGAAAGTCTGTTGCTTGGAAACTGGGCCAGGGCCCCGCAACCATAGGGCCGGTGCAAGTGCACTGTTTGCCCTATGATTAAAGCGGCCCTGCCCTGGGCCTCCGATCATTATACTCCGGGGTCTGAAGAGACCCCAGAGTATGGTAATAGCAGTTTCGGTTCAGACCTATTTGGTCTGAACCAAACCGCCTGGCGATCCCGGCCTTACTTAACGATCCCCGCTTCTGCATCGGTAAGTAAATGGGGCCTGTTACCTGCTGGAGTTACTTCAGCAGGTAATGGCCTATTAAAAAAAAAAAAAACAAACACAGTCAGCAACCGGCAGCCCAGTGGGGCCCCTCAAGAGTTTTGGGCCCCAACACTTGCCCAGGTTAGCCAGGTGCTGACACCGACCCTGGTCAGATATCTCCTTGGGGTGTTGAGTGTTGTATGTCATATTCCAGAAGGCTTCTGTTATAAGTAAAGCTTTGTTTGACGCTAGCTTCACACCTGCGTTCGGGTTTCCATTCACGGGGTCCGCTTGGAGACCCCCGAACGGAAACCTAATCCGCTTAAAAAAAGTGGTTACCTGCAGACCCCATAGACTATAATGAGTCTGCCGGGTTTGTGCCCGAAAAGGGTGAAAAATGCGGAGAGAAAAGCGCTGCTTGCAGAAATTTTCTCTCTGCATTTTTAAAGCAGAATTGGTAATGAAATTCCCATGTGGAGAGCAGGCACAGGTGTAAATACACATCACTCCAGGGGCCCCATAACATTATACAGAGTTTCCAATAAACATGTCATTATTATTGTATTGTTTGTCTGGTGTGTGTTTACATTGTGTCTGCCTTCTATTCGCATATTCCTGCTGTGATGTATTTAGTCCGGCTCCGCTGTGGCTGGCTCTGTTGGATTTTAACAATGATTAATAGCTCTAACACACTCAAAATGTGTAGGCAAGTTTAATTCCCAAGTGTTGGGTGCTCTCCATTTTTAGCCCCAGGGGGGATTGTTCTCACTTCAAGGAGGAAATTGATGTGCAAACAGTCCACATACTGTATGCTTAAGTTGATGAAATAACAATAGAAGAATATTCATCTATTTAATTCCCCGCGGCTCCAGCAGTTTCACTCATTTCCTGTTAGGGTGTGTTCACACTTGAATCAGCATTCCATCTGCCGCGAATCTGATCTAAATGTCGGAAAACTGGACAGGGAACGGTTTGCGACGCTTTGCTTAAAACCCCATTCACTTGAATGGGTTTTTAAAGCAATGTGCGGGTGTGCACTTAGACCCTCTGCGCCGCAAACGTTTTTTTTTTTTTTTTTTTTTGCTGGAAACAAAGTCGGACATTCAGGACTTTGTTTCCGACGAAAAAAACGGCTTCATGGTGCAGAGGGTGTAAGCGCACACCCGCGCATTGCTTTAAAAACCCATTCAAGTGAATGGGGTTTTAAGCAAAGCGTTGCAAACCGTTCCCTATCCAGTTTTCCGACATTTAGGTCAGATTCGCGGTGGACGGAATGCCGGCGCCAGTGTGAACCCACCCTTAGTAGCATTTTCTTTCTCACACTAATGTAATTTGGTTTATATTTGTTTGTTTTTTTATTTTTAAGTGGTTGAGAATGAGGAAGATGAAGGTGATGGCAATGAAGACGTACTTGGTGGGCTGTTCCATGTCAGTCGTCCAGATAAAGAATCTAAGAGAGCATCGAATGCTCTAGACTGCTCAAAGTTTGCAGCTGAAGGTCTTCGAGATTGGGAAGATGATGAGGTATGTAGGAAGGGAAGGATAAAACTGAAATGTACCTGTTTAGGTTTATCAAATTGACCCAAGGTGGGCTAAAGGACCCAATTTATACACCACCAAAATGATTAAACTTTTTACAATATATCCAAAGAAAAGAGGAAATCCTAAAAAGTAACATTTATTGACTGCATTAAAATAAGGTAAAAATGGCGGCGGATGTTGTGTACACTATCCAATATTGGTCACTTCCTAGTGTATAAGCAGCATTACTTCACACTTGTTTCCTTCAAGACTGCATTCGAACATGCCTGCAGAACATGTCCCTATATTAGATTGGATATGCAACTCTAAGGCTATGTTCACATATGTTTCAGAGTCCTTTTGGCGTCAGATTCCATCTGAAATCACAAATTAAAAAGTCCTGCAAGCCCAACTTTTTGTCTGCCAATGTCACTGAGAAAAAAAAAGGGATATCCAACAACACCCCATTATAGGCAATTGCGTCTTTCGGGATCCGTTGAGATCTGTTTTATTATTTAATCCATTGTTGTGGTACTACAGTGGACCAGAGGACCGGATTAAACAAATATTAACTAAACAATATGTTTAGTTAATATTTTATTAAGCCCTAGCAACCCTTTAGGACACCTGGGGTGTTGGGGGCTCATATAGTAAGGTAGACAGGGTTGCGTTGTAATATAGGGACACGTTCTGCGGCCATGTTCAAATAGGGTTTTGAAGTGAGCAAGTGTGAAGCACTGACCAATATTTTATATAGCGTTCACACTACCTGAAATACTTAAGGGCTAAACATTTAAGATAAGTGTGTATTTGTGTATATATGTATGCATAACTCAGGAAGGTATGTCTTTTCTTTTTCTTTTATCTTTCAAAATGTCTACTCTTTTTCCTAGATGTCTACTCCAAATGCAGATTTAGCATCATTTACTTCCCAAAGTCACATCCCCAGGATTAGTGTGAATAAACATCCCTGCAACTTATTACCTAGTTCCCAACTAGAGGGGAGTCATGTATATTAGGTATATGGAAATGTTTAAAAATAGAATATTTCAGACTTTTCTTTGGAGAAAATAGTTAAAGGGGTATTCCCACATATATAACCATTTTTAAATTTGTAAATAATTAAAAGTTAAACATTTTTGAATATGGAAGTCATTAAACATTTTGCAGAGTTTTAAAGATTTCCTCTAAATATCTTGTGGTCACAAGTTGTTGTCTTGATCGGTTGCCAGTGGATACGACCATGAATGCAGGAGCTTTCTAAGGTCAGAAAATCAGCCATGATTTCCTTATTGTGATCGGGATATCTTCTGATACATGTAGTGTCCCTGCCTGATAACCTAACTACAATAAGAAAATCATGGCTGGGTTCCTGTCAAGTTCTAGACCATAGAAAGTTTCTGCATTTGTGGTTGTATCCATTGACAACCGATCTAGACAACAGACTGTCACCACTAACATGGTTAGAGAAAATCTTTAAAACTCTGCAGAATTTTTAACTACTTATATTTGCAGAAATGTTTAACTTTTAATTATCTACTATTATAGATATGATTATGTTCATTGGAATACCCCTTTAAGTCATTTTGGTGGGTGTAAATGGGGTCCTTTTTGCTTTTCCTTTGATAATAAGGGTAATAAAGGGTAGCAAAAAAAATTCTGACGGTGACGCCTTCTTTCTTTTAGTTATTTTCTGTTTGGGCCAGAACATTATATTATCTTGTTATATTCCCATATTTGGGTATTTCATAAAGCTCTAGTTATTGAATAAGCATGTTTATCCTGTATATACTGTAGACAAGAATTAAAGGGGTTGTCTAACCCCATGAAGTTTTTTTTTTTTTTTTTGTTTAAAACTGTTAACAGTAGTGTAAAATACTTTGCTTACTACTCTCCCCACCAATCCCTGTCCTTTCTTGGCGAAAGCATTTTGTTGTAAATGTGACTGCAGTAGTTTCTGTACTAAGGCCTGTGATTGGCTGCAGCAGTCACATTGGGTCATTTGCTTTCTTTGTTATTTGCAAATGAGAATCACTGGGGTGTCGTCCCCTGCATTTGCTTTATGGATGTCCTCTCTGCTGTCTAACACCATCACTAGTGTTGCTGGCTGTTCTGCCACATCCCCAGTGCAGATAGCGAAAATGTTCTGAATCATGACTGTGATAAGGACACTAGACAGTGTAAGGTGCTGCGGCTGGTTGCATGGCCATTTTTCTGACGGCAGACTGTTTAAAGTCAATTAATTTCAGTGTCGATAAAGTTAAAGGGGATTGTCCACCCTCCTATTTTCTTAAAAACACCCCATAATATTGCAGAACAACAAAAGGAGTAATACTTTACCCCTCCATTGCCATTCTGCTTGGTGGTGGTGCTGAGTGTCGGGCCCCCATAAATCTGGTAATGGTGACCTATCCCTAAGAATAAGTAATCATTAACTATGAACCTGCAAAATCCACATGGAATGTTCCTGTAGGGTAGTCTATACGGAACCTGTCCATGCCTAATATGTGTGAACTTGCCCTCAGTAATCTTTAAAGGGAGTCTGTCATCTGAAAAGTGGCCAGATGTAACAGAGCTAACTCGAGCTTCTGCAATTAAACTAGTGTTGCATGATTTTTTGTTTTTATCACAGATGATAACAAAAAACTATGAAAAGTCACTGAAAAATGTTTTTCCAATGACTTTTTATTGGCTTTGGTTGTCTTCTGTGATAAGATAGCACGCTGCAGTAGTTTAACCAATTGTAGAAGTTCAGGTTAACTCTGCTACATCTATAGGTCAGTTAACCTTAAAAACCCCTTTAATGTACTTTAGTAAAATATTTTGAAGCTTGATCATAATTTTTTTTTTTCAGGTTATGGACTGTATTCGCGATTGCTTTGTCACTGGAAATTGGGAAGCAGATAAAGATGCTGAGAAGCTGCTACAAGAGGATGGTAGGATCTGTTTTTTTTTTTTTTTTTGTTGTCTGTTATTAGGGGGACATGTGAAACCTCAGGTATAGCTGCTGCCAGTAGGAATCATAAAGTGTAATTGTTGAGTTAAACCAGTTTAAGCACTCTTTTTACTTGGTCACAGCATAAATGGGTTGTGCAGGAGTATAAATCATGGCTGCTTTCTTCCAAAAATAACAACCCTCCTGTTCTTGAGTTGCGTCTGGTATTGCAGTTCTACTAAGGTGCAGTACCATGCATAACCAGATGTGGCACTGTTCTAGGAGAAAGAAGCCATATTTTCTCTAATCCTTGCTGTGTGGACAGTGTATTATTATCGAGTGACATGTTGTGTGACGCTGCAGGGGTAATTTCTGTGTATCTGTATTTTCAGAGGAGGTATATGGTGACTTTGAAGATCTGGAGACGGGTGAGGTGCACAAGGGCAAGCCCAAGTCCCAGGAAGAGGAGGTAAAAAATATTGTTGTATCACTGTTATGGAGTGAGTGCTTTTTTTTTTTTTTTTTTTTTTTTTTTTTATTGGTCTCACTCAAGACTGGACTAAACTCAGGCTTCATGGCGACTAGAGAATTGGCTCTGGAGACCTAGTTTGCTCTCTACCCTTCATACATTCAGTGGTCCTTTGCTTCTACAATTTGCTGCTTGGAAATGGGGATAAGATGTAGCCTTTCTGTGAATTTGAACACTACTGGGAACCCCATTTTTTTTCTATCAGGGAACATAGTTGTGGTTTTCCAGTTCTTAAAAATTGATGGCGATCATGTGGGTGTAATTCTGCACCCTTCCCCTGATGATCGGCTGTTTAAGAGTCTACATTATTCCAGCGAATGTGGTATCTCTTTATTGTTTATCAGGCGCACAAGGCTGTGCTTCTAGTAGTGGAGATTCCTGGTATTACAGTTTGCTGCAGATTTGTTCTATCCAATTGAATGGTATGGTCAGCACGGTGGCTCAGTGGTTAGCGTTGCAGCCTGGCAGTGCTGGAGTCCAAGGTTTGAATCTGACCAAAGACAACATCTGCAAGGAGTTTGTATGTTCTCCCACACTCCAAAGACACACTGATAGGGAATGTAGATTGCAAGCCCTATTTGGGACAGTGATTGACATTATCTGTAAATCACTGTGAAATATGATCGCCTCTACTAAACTGATGGCATTGTTCTATAGAGAGCAGTGTAATGAAGGGGAAATGGTGTCCTGTTCATATCAAACAACTCTCACTGATCTAAGAATAGGCCATCAGTTTTAAAGAACCAGCAAACCTTTTTAAGAAGCTCTCTATTCTGCCTTATTCAGTTGGGGGTTACAAAACCTCAAGTGACATGTCCTGGGAGTAAAGCCTGAAGTAATCTGAAGGTTGTAGAGCTAGATTGTTGGAACCCATCCTTAAAATATGTTGTTGCTTGTATGCTATCTTTTGGAATGGACCCCTAGATAAGCTTTGTCTGGACCTCGTCTAACCTGTTTTTCTTTCATGTATTTGCAGTACGAGGGGGTTGATGATGATGAGGAGGAGGATGAAGAAGATAATGAAGCTGCTCCAGTAGAGGAAGTAAAAACACAACAGCGTCTGGAAAAGAAGAAGAAGCTGAAGGAACGCTTTGACATGGAGTATGATGATGGAGATCCCGATGCCACATATTTTGATGACTTGAAAGGCGAGATGCAGAAGCAAGCAGAGGTCTGTACATGATTTTTTTTTTTTTTTTTTTTTTTTTTTTTTTAGATTTGTGTACATTTAGTCATCTTGGTTTGGACACTTAAGATTCTCATTTACTGAATTCCTCTTCCTAGCTGAATCGGGCAGAATTTGAAGACCAGGATGATGAGATGCGTGTACAGTATGAGGGTTTCAGGCCTGGCATGTATCTCCGCATGGAGATTGAAAATGTGCCCTGCGAGTTTGTTGTCAACTTTGACCCTCACTACCCAGTGATCCTTGGTGGACTTGGCAACAGCGAGGGAAATGTTGGCTACATTCAGGTAAATGCTAAATATTCAGTGTAACAGGCTGTGCTAGTACATGATACACTTGACTCAAGTTCATAGGTCCAGTAGATGGAGCTAAGCTTGGACTCTTGTAAATATCTTCTGAATATCTTGCTTTTTCCAGATGCGGCTAAAGAAACACCGTTGGCATAAGAGGATATTAAAGACAAGAGACCCTCTGATTTTTTCATTGGGCTGGAGACGATTCCAGACTATTCCACTGTATTATATTGAGGATCATAACGGACGTCACAGACTCCTTAAGTATACTCCTGAGCATATGCATTGTGGTGCCACTATTTGGGGTGAGTGTTTGAATTTTTATACCGCCTATCGTAGCTAAATGAGTAAAAATTTAAACTGAAAAATAAGTCAAAATAGCAAATATGTAACTGATATTTTATTGAAGTGTAAGATTTTTATTTTCTGACTATATATCCACTGTTTATCACAAGTGACACTTTTTTCTTTTTCTTGTATAGGACCCATTACTCCTCAAGGGACTGGTTTTCTCGCTGTTCAGTCTGTTAGCGGCACCACAGTAAGTCACTGGGAGAAAATTATCATCCCATGCAAGCCAGTTTTAGATTGGTGATAATGTGCAGTGTCTTTGGGACCAGGCCCTTTTTTTGTGCCAAAGATGTGCCACATCCCCCATTCTGCTCTTCGCTTGCCACTTTCCGCAAATGAAGGTGAAGAGTGGTAGACAGCAGGTTGGGTCAGCTGGGAATGTCTCGGGCCCTTTATATTGCACCAGTTTTCTGGCTTGAGCTATATAGGAATTTTACACCAGTTCCTAACTGGCATAGACCGCTATCTTGACACATGGGACTGTGCCTGATTTATTAAAGGTTTTGTCCAGGAGGACAGGTTTCTGCAAGGAGTCTGGGGAAGGTGGGGGAAAAAAAAAACACGATACTCTCCTGTCCTGGTGGCTCCAGTGTCTCCCACCGTTGTCCAGTCCAGCGGTGCCCCGAGACTTGTTCTGGCAGTCACGTGACCACTAAGGCCACATTATGTTGTTATACTTTTGTGGTATTTCTGAATATCTTACCGAGCTATGCTTCCTGCTCTTATAGGCAGACTTTCGCATTGCTGCTACAGGGGTTGTTTTGGATCTGGACAAGTCTATCACAGTGGTGAAGAAATTAAAACTTATCGGTTACCCCTGCAAAATCTACAAGAATACAGCCTTTATTAAGGTAGCGTATCTGCTCTATATGTGTGTGTTGTTTATGCATTTTTTATTTTTCTTTATGTATTTAACTGTAATTCAGGATATGTGAAAATAAATCCTGCACATTTACTCCCTCTATAGAAATATATATCTATATATTTCTATATCATATACCTATAGTTGTTTATACTGCTCCTGATCTCTGTTTCCAGGGAATGTTTTCTTCTGCCTTGGAAGTGGCCAAGTTTGAAGGTGCATCGGTACGAACTGTTAGTGGTATCCGTGGGCAGATCAAAAAAGCCTTACGGACGCCAGAAGGGGGATATAGAGCAACGTTTGAGGATAAGCTTCTAATGAGCGGTGAGTTTGTCACCCTTTGTAAGTGCTGCATTTGTGCTTCTAAGAAGCCTTCTCACCTGAAGTCTTAAAAGGGAGTCTGTCAGTAGATTTGTCCCCTCAAAAACTGTAGACAGCAGTATATAGAGGATGGGGAAGAGCAGTCTAAACATACCTGGGGTCATACAGGTTTTATGACTGAGAAATACATATCTTAATACCCCCAGTGGCATCATTGCAAGTGCCCAGGAGACAGCCCCTTTATATGCAGTTCCCAGAGGTCTATCTAGAGCTGTCACTCAGAGAGGGCGGGCTGGGGGAGCATTCTGGAAGGGGCTACCTCCTGGTCACTTGTGATCATGGTGCTGAGGGCATTAAAACTTGGATCTATCTGTCATGCCCTCACATAGGGTCAGTACCGCTGTTACATTCCCTCTAATGGAAAGTTTACACCACCAGAGCAACATGGATAAAATTAAATCCCAGCAGAATACACTTTAGTTACACAGAAAACTAGTTTTCACCTATTACTCTATGGTTTGCTATGCACTTGTGGCAGAAAGCAGAGAGCCTTTGAGGAGTTTGAGCACAAAGTATATGAAAAGTTGTATATATTTTTATAAAACCGTGCACAAATGTATCACATGAAGAAGAAAAAAAAAACCCCCTATGAAGACGCACTTGTGTAAGGATTTCAGTGTACTTCATCTGTCTTATTCACTGAAATTATCTCCTGCTTTTTCCATTAGATATTGTGTTTCTTCGCACCTGGTACCCAGTTACTGTCCCCACCTTCTATAATCCTGTAACTTCACTGTTAAAGCCTGTGGGCGAGAAGGAGTCCTGGAGCGGTATGAAAACTGTGGGACAATTGCGACATGAACTTGGCATCAAACAGAAGCAACGGAAAGATTCCGTCTACAAGGTACTTTATAAGTCTGCGGTGGAAAGCACTACACGGAGGGGGAATTGTGGGCCTTATTATTTATTTATTTTCTGCTTTTTTTTTTTTTTTTTCCCTTTACAGCCCATTGTGAGGCAAGAAAGACACTTCAATCCACTGCATATCCCCAAAGCACTGCAGAAAGCACTGCCGTTCAAGAGTAAGCCCAAGCAAATTGAAAAGAAGGGTAAAGTGACCAGGGACAAAGTGCGACCTGCTGTTATTCGAGAACCTCATGAAAGAAAGGTAAATACAGTGGCTTAAGCTAGATTGTACTATTTTTGTATTGTACTAAATTTCTATTTTATTATATTTTTAGAAACTGTTTCTCCAAATTCTATTAAAGGGATTATACCAACATACAAAGAACATAGCAGTTTTCTCCAAAAACATTCCCCACCTGTCCATGGGTTTGTATTGGTATCTCAGGTTAGCTCCCTTCACGTCAGTGTAACTTAGCTGTAATACCAGACAAAATCCAGGGACAGATGTGGCGCTGTTTCTAGGAGAAAGCAGACATTATTTCTTATCCTGGTACAATTGCTTCAAAATTACATAGAAAATGCACACAGGACTTAAAGGAAAAATACGACACGACAATTCCTCCAATAATAATTCCTTTGATTTTATTATCTCATATTGTAATAAAAACGGAGAAAAATATGAAAACTCTATTACGTATGTGTCCCTAGAGATAATTTCTTCGGGAGCGCCAAAGATAGGCAAAGTACAGTAATCTGCTACTTCCAATACTCCCATTGCAGTGAATGGAACGATGCACATGCGCGCTGACCTCCGCTTCATTCAGAACGCGCGATGAAAGATAGGGATTCTCATTATCAGTGGTAGTCTGAGTGTTCGGACCCCCAAAGTTATCCCCTATCCTATGGATGACTTCCTTTCGTGGAAAAAAACATTTAAGATACTATTCTCATCATTGTTCAGCAGTATGACTGACACCACAGTGTAAACCTTATGGACTATAATGTTCCATTTGTGTCCATTAAAAAATATATTTATCCCCATTTAGCCTGATGAAGATGTGAACTTAGCCTTACAGGTATCATTTGTTTTTGCCCCACAGATTACTTCCCTTCTCAATGCTCTGGGCGCAGTGAACAATTACAAGACGCAAAAGGCAAAGATAAAGCAGAAGCAACAGAGGAAGGAGTTTATGAATCACAAGAGAAAGGAAGAAGAGGACAAGCTGAAGAGACAGAAGGAGGCCAGGAAAAAGCTCTTCCGCACCATCGGGCAAAAAGAGAAAAAGAAGCAAAAGTCAAGTCTGAAAGGCACAGAGCCAAACTGATAACATTGATCTATTGGGTTGTACAGATCTATGTAAATATGGCAGCCTACATCTTGGATATTGTAGTCTTCAATCCTTTGTATCATCCTGACAAGGAGAGTTTATTTAAATTTTTGTTTTTTAAAACAGATATTTTTATGCTAAAAATCTGGGCACAGATTGTTTGTATATAACAAAACTAGCATCTTTCTTCTGACATGACTCTTAAAGTTCTTCTAGATTCATTAGAATCTGGAGCCTGCCTAGCAGTGAGCAAAAACCTCCTGTAATTTTGTCTTCATGTTTCTCTGTTCTACTATGGAAACTATTGAATAAAAGGCATGCTTACAGTACATGAGTTCTGCAAAATACAAAATTCTTAAATATGTTTAAAGGGCACCTGTTGATACTTCTATGTTATCCTGTCTTGATTTCAGTTGTGTTTTAGCTACGTATGACTGGTGTCATCTTTTGGAAACTTAGTTTTACTTTCAGCGCCTGTGAACTAGAAGTCCAGCATATTTATGATTTCTCGCTTATTTCACTGGGGGACACAGCACCATGGGGTATAGACCTGGTCACTAGGAGACAAGACACTAGGGAAAAGAAAGCTGTTGGCTCCGCCTCCAGGCTATACCCTGCCACAGACACTGTGCATGAATCAGTTTGAAAGTGTCATGGGAGGCAGACACGACCTGACTCAGGTCTTCTGTCTTGCATCGTTTTTATTTCAGTCGCAGGGGCTCGTCAGCGTGTATGCCACACTAGTTGTACCCTCCTGCGGGCGCAGCGCTCTGCAAAAGAGCGCCTCGCCGGTCACCCAGTCCCCACTCACCACACCGGCGGCTGGAGTACCGGTGGCCCCACTCCCACGTGCGAGGTCCTACCGAGGGGGTGACCCTGCGGCGCCTAAAGACGCCAGACGGGAGTATGAGAAGAATAGAAGGCAGGTGAGTATGAAAATTACCTCAGCCACTCTCCATCTCCCCTTCAGGCCCCACTCAGCCCCTCAGTGCCAACAATAGCATGGGTCCTGTTTAGGGGGCATCATAGGGTCCCCCAGAGCTGGGCCTTAAATTTTAGTAAATAAGCCCTTTTTTTCTGGGGAGTTTTTGGGCCTTCTGGTCGCTCCTACCGAGCGGCCCCCCGTCGTGGGGGGGGGCACCCAGTTCCCCCCCCCTCATGTGGGGACCCCCTTTCCTGGGCCCCCGGTACCTTTTCCCAGGCCTCCGTGGAACCTCCGGAGTTCACGGCCGCACCTTCTGTCTCAAGGACTGCTGTTCCATCCCACCTTGACTCAGCTGAGTTCACAGCATGGCTGTTGAATCCGAGGTCTGAGGCATTGTGGTTTTTTTTCGAGTTTGTTATCTTAACATACTCAAGGCCCGGAAATTCCAGATAGCTTAGATCTGCCATCAAACGTGGAAGGCTTACGTCCATCGTTGGAAGAGTAACGATTCTCATCGGATCTTCCCCATTCTGGTCTGGATCAAGGTCTTAGTTTTCTTTCCTTTTCAAAGACTTTCCTACAGGAGTGCCATTCTGTGCTCCTTTGGAACCCTTGGATCCGTGGGATCTTAACCTCGTCTTTTAGGTGCTTCAGGTTCCCCCCTTCGAGCCTTTGATATCCCTTTTTTTTGCCTTCTGTCCTGGTAGAATGAGTTTCTGGTGGCCATTACCTCCATCTGCAGGGGTCCCGAATTGGCTGCCCCTTTTTTTTCGGCATCCTCCCTTTCTGGTCCTCCACAAGGATAAGGTTTTTCTCCGTCTGCCACAGTCTTTTTTTGCTTAGGGTGTTTTTCCTGCTTCCACATTGAAAACTTGGTCTTGCCCTCTTTCTGCTCGGTCCTCAGGCATCCATGTAGTGCTTGCTCTTCCCTGCCGGTTGTTCCCCGGGCGCTTTGCGTGTATACTGTCCCTCACGGATCCTTTCTGTTGTTCGGACGCTTTGCTCGTTCTCCCTGAGTGCCCTTGCCAGGGCCTGCCTACTTCCAGAGCTCCCATCTTCCGATGGCTTTGGTCTGAGATTAGGGAGACCTATCAGTTTAAGGGTAAGGCTCTACCTTTCCGTGTGACGGCTCTCTCCTCTAGAGCTGTTGGAGTTCCCTGGGCCTTCAGCATCAGGCTTCTGCTTCCCAGGTCTGTAAGTATCCCACTGGGCCTCCATCCTCTATCTCTAAGTTTCACCAGATCCATTCTGTGGCCTCTGCCGATGCCAGTTTGGGTTGTAAGTTTCTGGAAGCGGTTGAGTGTTACAGGTTTGCATGGCCGTGTTATTCCCACCCTCTGGGACTGCTTTAGGACATCCCATGGTGCTGTGTCCCCCAGTGAAATAAGCGAGAAAAAGGGATTTTTGTACTCATCGTAAAATCCTTTTCTCGTTGTAGTCACTGGGGGACACAGATCCCACCCTTGTTTTTCAGTGTTCCTGCCCGAACTGTGTTGGTTCCTTTTTGGGTTCGGGCATTGTTGGTGGTTGTTGGTTCCATGTTCCTTTGTGTCTCTCCTACTGCTACGGTACAAACTGATTCATGCACAGTGGCTGTGGCAGGGTATAGCCTGGAGGCGCAGCCAACAGCTTTCTTTTCCCTAGTGTCTGTCTCCTAGTGACCAGGTCTATACCCATGGTGCTGTGTCCCCCAGTGAATACAACGAGAAAAGGATTTTACGGTGAGTACAAAAATCCCATTTTTCATCACCCACCGCTGATTGACGGCTTTATCCTTATGCACAGCAGTGACAGGGCAGACTACACCATAGTCAGGCATAAATCACACACCACTGAAATCGGAGAGGAGAGCAGCATAAACATGGACATAAATCACGCAGAGTTGCCCGAGATAGATTTTACATGCAGAAGGAAATGGAGAGGAGTGTGAAGTTGGATCTCATAGCAGTTTTTGTATGGATTTACCTACTATATCTCTGCTCCCTGAGATAAGGTATCCATGATGTCTTCACTGGCACACCATGCATGAGTAACACCTCCAGAGCAGCATAAAGGGCGGAGCTTGGTGGGAGGGGTGTGAGCGCTTTCATAGGTTCACAGGAAGTCCTACAAACAGAGGAGACTGACATCCTGGCTACACATGAGTACAAGCTCTGGACTGGTGGTCACGCGGCTCAGCTGCTCCTAATGAAAGTGTTCAAAGTCTATGGATTCAACTGGGACGGTCCAAACTACACTGCTAAACTATTTCTGGAAAGTTAGTATATGTCTGCAAAATATATCTGGAGTGCTAGTTTAAAAGAAGGTATTAGATAGATTTTAGTTCTGTTGCTATGTTTTTCAGTCAAGAAATTTCTGCCACAGATTTTCTGCATGTGAATATGACCTGAGTGTGCATTCACATGGTGCAGTTGGGCATTTAAAACTGCAAAGGAAAAAAAAACAAGCAGATTAGATGCGATTTTAGGTGCAGTAAAAGTGAAATACATTTAATATGTTTCACCTGTTTGGGGCAAAGCTTCTCCTCATGGCAGCTATTCCTCAGAATAATTTCCTGTGGCCCTTACACACAGGGTTTTCAAGCAGGGCTGTGCAGTCGGAGCTGTGGAGAAGAGATCACTTTTGGGTGGAGTCAGGGAAAAAAGTTACAGAATCTGACTCTGGCCTAAAAATAAGCTTATTTTTTATTTTATTATGCAATTATTGTTTACTTTGAAGTGTAGTTTGTTACATACTTAATTTCATAGGATTTCAATCACTAGATTTTTTTATGAATTAGAGGAATTTTATTGCTTCTGGCCGTTAATGATAACAGGGCCGTGGAGGTAGTAGTCCAAACCTCTGACTCTAAGGCACAGCAATAAATTCTGCAGGTTGACTTATTATTGACTTATTTTAATTTTCTTTGATGCATTATACTGAGAGGGCCTATTAAGGGGTGCATCATACTATTTGGGGACTGCATGGGTGCATAATACATTGTCAAGAGTACTGTGGGGACATAAAGAGACATGGATGGGAATGGGCAGAGCCAAAATGGGTGTGAGCAGGAGGTGGAGCTTAAATTGTCTGGTGTGTTACATGTGAAAGGTGGGAAGAAGGGCTAATACTGGATACACACAGGTGTATTTGGTCCACTTTCTTGGTGATATAAAAGAAAGCTATCTCTGTGGCAGCTCTATGCCTTGTGATATGAGATCTGCATCCCTGGTGCCATTTAGAATAGTGGCATATTTTATGTGATAGAGGGACCTTTGGGGCCTCCTCAGGGTCAAGGGCCTGACGGCCAACCCCGATAGCTATGTCCCTGACTAGAAGTTTCCCACATCAGCTTTAATGGAGACCCAGACTGGTGGCGAGGCACATCTGAATTATCAAGAGGTTTCAGGCACACCCTTGCACCAGAATGGAAATCCATGCCAGTCAGGAAATGCTTTAGACTTCATATATAACTCTGGCATAAGTTATATATGTTGGGCAGAAGTGTCCCTGCTCCACCCACATTCACAGAAGGTGCCGAGCGAGGCAGTATGATGCATCCTTGGTGCAAAAAAGGTCTGTGTGTCAAATATGCCACCAAAACTGGCATAGCTAAATCAATAAATTCCCCCCAGAGTCTCTGGGGGTTATTTATCATCTGACTCTTTTTTTGACCTTACTTTTTGCAGGTGTGCCTTTTTTTTTTAGACTAGTTTTACGGTGGTGCTTATTAATGGTGTCGCTGGACCTCCTTATTAAATGTTGTGCACATGTTAGTGTAGATGCGCCTTTTTGGTGAAAAAGGTATAATTGCCCCTTTCTAATGCGTTTTAACCTGACTGGCTCTCTTACGCTGCCCAAGGATTGGAGTGCTTTTGCACCTTTTTAAAAAAGGCACAAGTTATAAATACAGAGTGAAAAGGCTCTTCAATTAGGTCACGCTCCTTTTCTCACCAGGAAGCAAAAGTAGCGAGTGCAGCATTACAGCATGAAAAACAAGGCTCAAATGCTTCATAAATGAAGTGTAGCAAAGGAAAAGACCTCAATTTTTGTCTGAAAAGGAACAAGTAGCTTAATAAATGTGCCTCTGTGAGTTCATTTTACTTGGCATCCATGTAAAATGGTGCAACATGCACTCCCAGAAATGGTGCAAGAATCTTTCCTTGGCAAATAGGCATCATGGACAGTTACCTGGTGTTGCATAGTCTATGGGTATGCACATAAGTTCTCATGGTCAGTCCCCCTTGAATGGCTACCCATACCAGGTCTTTGTGTCTTTGGATAACTTGCTAGAAACTACATTTTCCCAAACAGTCTGAACCATCACAGCAGGTTGCCCTGGAATGGACTCTAGTAGGTCCATTGCTAGGATGGGCTTGTGGATAGTCTTTGGTCTTTATAAGTCGGCCATTAGTTCTTCCACCTTTCCCCCATGCCTTATCACATGGCTATTGCGTGTAGGATCCTTGCCTTTACTGTATGTTGTGCTACTTGGTATAAGATAATTATTGTACCGCGCTTCAGCCTGTGCTGCGTTGCAATACAACATATGTTCATTTTATCCTTCTGTAAGAGACTTTATGGGTTTGGCTTATACCACAATGTATGTCACAAGGCTTCTTGAAATTCCAGGGTTGACTTATAGGGAGCTACCATCCAAGAGGTGGCACTAGAGGCATTTTTTTCTAACTTGGAAATCTGATTTGCTTGCCTTTTTTCCCTGAACTTTACCCAGTGATTATGCCAGCTGTCAGCTGCCTTTTGCTATGCCAGGTGATAATATAGTGGGTACAAAGCTCAGTAAGTTTCAGGATGGCTGGTGGACTCCTAGTGCTCTTTCTTGGGGTCTCTTTATTGTGCCATACAACAGGTATTTGTTTAGTATTTCTCTGCATGTATTTTCTGTTTGCCTCTACTTTAGACTGATGTCTAAGAGTGCCTGAAGTCTGGATTGTTAGGACGGTAGTTATCACCAGTATGCTACCCCAATACCATACTAATGGGGACGCTACCCTCAGGGTACCATGTAATGTTACTGGACAATGTTTTTTTTTTTTTTTAATAATATAATGATTAGCAAATATAAATCTCACTTTTGGGAAATTATACTCAATGCCAAATCTTTTACCACTTAGCAGTATTGCAGATGCTACTTTGTTTTATTATTGCTTCTAGTTGTGTATAGATGACTACTAGCCCAGTAGATCATTGACCATTATATAGGATCTGGCATCTCTCCTGACATATCTGTCATGGTAAATACATTAAAAGCAGTGCTGGAGCTGTCCCTCTACTATTACTCCTGGAAATGTATGAATAAATTGTCAGCTGAATGTTCCGTTTCCTCTTTGTCAAGTGTAAGAGAGTGTAGGGACATGTCCAATTGAAATGGGGAGTGGTAACCTCAAGTTGTCAATTTATAAATACATTTCCAAGAGGAATAACAGAGCAACAGCATAATGTAAAGTTCATAGAAAAGAACCAGAATTATAATTTTATGAGAAATAGAAATAAGTATTAAACAAGTCAGCAGAGCTCTTATTGGGAAAAAATATATATATAGAAAAGCGACTCTGGTTTACAATAAAATTTCACAATAAATAAATGCATAACACATGGCTAAAATGTTTTGAGCCCTCCCGTCTAATCTTGTTGCCCCAGTTCCTCTGATTTCTTGTCTCCTCTTCTGCAAAACAGCCACCAGCTTCTCAGACTAGTCTATGCACTTATACACTATACTTTGCTTTGGTAGTCTGAGACACTACCCCTCACTAGTCCATACAAGAGTGGGAGGGTTGTGTCTCTATGAATGTACACTGTATGCAGTCTGAGAAGCTGTTGGCATCTCAGAGGATACCGGAAATCTGAACACCCGTACATTAAAAACAATAAAAGAGGGCACCAGATACGTAGACATTATGCATTTACTTCAACATGTTATTGTGACTCATGGGGTTTGCTATAAGGAGTGGTAAAAATGAATGCAGAGAGGTTATGTAGAAGTCCTAACCTTGTCACCCTCTTTTTCCATAGCTATTGAACTGAAGTATGATAAAGCGTTATTAACTGTGAACAATCACCTTCAAGAACCCATAACTTTGCTTTATGTCTCGGATTACTGCTTTAAGGTAAAATATTATATGGTGATGTTCTTCAGATTTTGTCTATAACCTCAGATATCTTCTCTCCTGTCGTGCCATGCCCATAGGCTGATTACATGCAGATTTTGCAGGGGTGCACTACAAAGGGTGAAATTCACTGCTTAACAATACACAGCATGCAGCAGAGGCGCGGGTGAATTGCATCAGAACCAATTAATATTTCTTAACATTTCTTAAAGAAAATGTGTTGCCAGGAAATGGCCTATTGTGTAAATCACATTTTTCTATTCATATTTTTTAAGAATTTTTGGTTGTTGTTAAATTTTCATGTTATCATATTTTTCATGTCTTTCAACTATATGTTGCAATTCCAACTCTTACGTGTCTTATCTACTTATACATGATAGCTGTGATCATCAGTGTGCTGATACCTGATTGGGCTGCTGCAAAGAATTCTCCTACAGAAAACAGGAAGTCTCAGCATATTATTTAGCTTATTTGCCATAGTCAGAACTGCAGCATTTTTAGGATTTTTTAACAATATAGATAACATGGAAAAATTTTAAAATCTCACCAAAAATTCTTTAAAAATGTGTTTAACATGAAACTCAATAAAAAAAAAATCATTTTATGATGATACATTCCCTTTAAGACTAAGGCTCCACGTAGCGAAGCGCAGCAAAAAAAAACCCTGTGGGAAAAAACGTGGTGGAAATGCATAACGTTTTTTTCCGCAGCGTCTTTCACAGAAAGTCTGCAGAGTTTTCCTCTGCTGACTTTCTGCCCCTATTATGCCTATACGGAAAATGCCAGTGTTTCGGGAGTTATAATTGACATGCTGCGATTTTCAAAAACGCAGCTTTTCCGCTGCGGATTTTTTTCCTCAATGTGTGGATGGGATTAGCCAGAATCTCCTCCACTTTGCAGGTACTGTAAAACACAGCGTTTTGTTTTTTTTTGCCATGGTGTTTGTGCGTTTTTGCACCGTAGGGCCCCTGGCCTAAGACTTGGTTTACATGGCATTTTTAATTGCAGTAATGCCTACAACATCTTACTATGCATGTCCCCTGTATGTCAATGGTCATTTCATTTAGAGCTCCTGATTTACTGCCACATAACACCTGTTACTCATAACTGCAATTAAACTCTACATTCAGTTCTTCAGCAAGAAAGCGCCATGTAAATCCAGCCTCTAATTTCACTCATTTTGTTGCTACTGTAAAATAATGCAGATTTTCAGCAATAAAATTTCACATGGATTCTGCAATTCTGCAGTTTGTCGTATGGGAACATATCATTACAGTAAGGACACACGTTCAGGTTTATGGATGAAGTTTATGAAGCCTAAATGAGATGTAGATCATAAAGTGTGAGAGGATAAAAAACAGATGGTACTTAAAGGGGTTATCCAGGCAAAAATGGACAACCATTTTAACGTTTTTAATCAGCCGGGAGAAGTGAAACAAATAAAAAAAAAAAAATGCATACTCACCTGTCCCCGATGCTTCGGTGTCCTCCTGCGCGTCGCAGTTCTTCTGCTCCGGCGGCATCTTCCGGAGTTACACTGAAGCTGCTGACCACTGAGGTCAATCAGCAAAGGGCCTGCAATGCCACTACCTGTGACAACATGGGTCCTCTTCCTGATGACTGCTAAGGCCGCTCATTGGCTTCTGCGGAATGCTGGAAGAGACCTGGGAGACGCCACTGGAACAGAAGAACCGCGACACGCAGGAGGACAACGGAGCACCGTGGAAAGGTGAGTGTGCATTTTTTTAAAATTTGTTTCGCTGCCCCCAGCTGATTTAAACGTTAAAAGGGTTATCCATTTTTGCCTGGACAACCCCTTTAATCTATTTGTTTCAATCCACTCTTGGTTTTGGCTTAATAAACTACATAAAAAAAACCTAAACGTCTGACCCTTAATATGGTTGCAATATTTAGGCCTCATGTACATGTCCAAGTGTGCAGGCTGATTGGGTGCCAATTGTTTTAAAGGAAGGCACTAATATCACAGTCAGATTGATTTCTATGGGGGGGGGGGTTCCTTTCCGATCCAATATCACAGAGCAGGATAGGGTAGAATGGAGCATCGGAGCTTCCCTCAGACGGCACCATCGTTTGTGTGCATGAGGCCTTACAGGTGAACCATGTGAAATTGAACAGAACATGAATGGATTGTGTACCTTATATTTTGCTGTATAACAGTGGTTTATTATTTTTCCAGTGTCTTCTACAGCCACTTATGACCATTCCAGCTGCCCAAAGTCTCCAGCCTACCAACCACACAGTCGTCATCGGCACACAGTTTACACTTACTTTCCATGTGTTGAGAGAAGGTGGAAATGAGGAACCAGTATGCAGGTATCTTTCACAGCAACTGTCCATGATCCTTGTATATGTAGTCCACAAGGCCACAATGATGGTCACGTTGTTGGAGTGCTATAAATTGGTTTTCTGTTTATGTGGCCTCTAATAAATGGGGTGTAGGCTGCCCCTGTACACAGAACACTAAAACTCAATTTCTAAGACGCCTCTGGATAGATAAGGAACATTGAGGGCATGTAGGTCAGTTTATCCGGTTCTACTACTGTGAAAACACTTCTTAAGGATATTGTCACGTCATTAATAGCCGTCGTATTTGCTTATCTCAGTTATAGATTATTTGTGCATGTTACATTGTTGTTCTGCATTATTAGACTTTGCTTTGTAAACACCATTAATATTATGGAAGAGGATTAAAGAGAAGACGCATGATTGACCTGAATGTGAAGCATATTAGCAGTATTCACAGCAAAACTTTCTACTTTAATACTTCATATCTGCAGCCAATTCCAGTGTCTATTGATCGGATTATTATAAAGGGTGATCTCAGTATGATTATATTCTAGATCCTCTCTGGGAGATCAATACAATGTATTTGTGTCAGCTATAGAAAATTATGTAGAGGAGACCAAAGTGCCTAGTCAAAAAAAACCTTACTGTAAATAACCACATGGTGGCGCTGTGTAGCTGCAGTATTACAAAAGACTCAACAGACCTCACACCATCTCAATGATGAAACTTCACAGTTATGTTTAAAGAATAACGTCCTTGTAATTTCTAAGTGCAAATCTAGAAATGTGTCATTTGTACAATGCAAAGTGCAGTGCAGTAATACAGTAAATAGATTTCTAAAAGGGTTAGGTGTTAGATTACTAGACTTTTACTAAACTATAATAGGTTATATTACTTATTATTACAGATCACTTTACAAAAAAGTATCAAATGTATAAAAATTAAGTATAAATATTCACTTGCAGTTATTAAGACACTTAATTAGGCTCCTAATTGGGCTGCAGCCACCAGTGATCAAGACATGCCCAGGATGCAGCAACTCCTGCCAGACATGCAGTCATTAACAATCCATGTAGCCATACATGAAGGCAACCTGACAGGTCGATTGGGACATTAACCACCCACAGGTCCTCATGGACCATGGATTTAGTGTTCCAAATAGCCCTATTGCAACACTGTCCATGCCACCATTAAAAAAAACTAACTTTTACACTTCCCTAGAGAGGAGACCGATGAGTATTCCCAGCACCTGTGCAGTTCTTCAGCGAAGCTGGCAACACAAATCCTGGATTCACTGCGCGTGTGTCCAAAGTCTGGTGCATGCGCACAGAAACCAAGGTTTACTCCTCCAGCTTCACTGAAAAACTGTGCAGGCCCTGGAAGTACAGCTGCTGGTATATAAATAAGCCGCTGGTATATATAAGTATAAAGCCGCTGATATATAAGTATAAAGGTTTTTTATTTTTAATGCGGGCACATAAGGTATTACAAGAGGACTATTTGCGACACTAAACCCATGGTCCATAAGGGCCTGTGCGTGGTTTAGTGTACCAAATAGTTCTGACAGTTTCCCTTTTAAAGAGATATTACAGGTTTAGCAAATACATAAATATGAAAAGTTTTAACATTTTTCAGTAGTCTTTCTGTATTAAATCCTTAAGGTTTTCATGATCTCTGCTTTGTTATTCCAAGGCAAGCATCAATTGCATCTTTCCTGGATTCTGACAGTCACAAAGCTTTCTGCAACAAATCTGCTTCATGTGAATACTTCTTATTGATATACTTTCTGCATGGGGCTGAAATATTGGTCCATATGTGACCAGTTTGAATGAGATAAACTGTAATTTTATTGAGAGCATCTGATCAAGTAACTGATCTTGGCCATTAATCTCCCACTTTTCATCTCCCTTTCACCTCACATAAATTTGTTATTTGTATCTGTTTGCCTTTTATTACCGTGACATTCATGAGTTCTACATGGCCTCAGTTATGGCTGAAAATACCAGGTCATGTCAGCAAGGCCTGGTAGATGGAGGGTAAAGTGGACGCCTCCTTCTTCAGAAACAGTCAGGACGCTATACAATTGTAATGCTCTGTGACACACTCCATGCTCTGGTGACTTAAGCTGGAAAACCGATGTCATGGCTATTTTCTTTAAAGCAAAATACGCAGGTGGTCAGCCAGCACACCCGTAGCTGACCGCAGATCTGGATAGAGTTCTCTGTATAGTTGAACCTCACCTCAAAGGGACCATTGTGCTGGGATGGGTGAAAGGTCACTACCCAGAAATAAGAATGGTATACAATGGGCACCATGTGATAACCATACAATGAGCCCCTTCCGCTCTACATGGGATTTATTCCCAGGCTAGGCCTCTTTGTTCACTGAATAGAGGTTGATTGAGAGTTCAACCTGCTTCTCTAGCCTTATATATGAAGAGGAACCATCCCCTTGGTTCAGCTTCTTTAACTCAGAGAGTATTGTTTTTGAGCCATGGGTAGCATGACATAGCAGCTACTATGGGGCCAAACAACTAAGGGGGCCTATTTCTACTGAGACATAGGGTGCAATTAGTTATGATGGATGGTATAAGAGAATATCAAAAGCTGAATGTGCCTCCATTACTTGCATCGTAATGCCTACATATGACATCATTGTAATTACTTTCTTCATTTGCAGTGATGTCACAGTGTACACAGTGATCTTTTTGTGACTCTCAAATGTGTCTGGGTGCCAAGACGAAGTCTGATAATGTGGTGCCACACACCAGAAACGTTTGACTGGAAGTGCTAGTCTTTCAAAAAGTTGGAGATGTCTGCTTCCCCAGAACTATTTGCCAATTTTTCCAAGACTCCATGACGCCACTCCTTATTGGATGTGTCTCTTAAATATTTTGGAAAAGTTGGCAAGTATGGTATACATGTGGCCCTATGTGCTTATTGTGCAGTCCATAGAGGAAAGCACAGAGGCATAAGTGAGGCTCCTGACCCCAATTCACAATCTGTAAAGGGCCCCTACCTACCTTGCACTATTTAGAATATTGGTATTTTTTATGTGGCAGAAGAACTGTTATGGTTTTCATGCAAGTCAAAACAAAAGCAGGAGCTGGCTGATAACTGCGAGCAGTAAAGACAGCTATTTAAAATCAGCACAGTACTGCGAGCCAAGACAGACCTCCAGATGTCTTCACCAGAGCCCACCACAAGGGCAGATGGACGTTCGCTGAATCTGAGAGTTTGAATTGTCACCAACAGAAGGCTGTACCAATAATCAAAACACTGCAAGCTGATACCAAACTAAAGCCCACCATTGACTTACAGAGCAGGTCGGGAGCAGGTGAACTGTCGTACAGGCATGGGTCAGAACCAGGAGAGGACTTTAGAGGCAAAATCAGAAGACAGAAGCGATATCCAAAAGTAGGCCAAGGGTCAAAATACATCACAAGCAGAATCAACAGGCAATAGAGTACTCAAAAAAACAAGCGAAGGGTCAATATGAAGCAAACGTGAACACAAACAAGAAGCAGAGCCAAACTAGGAAGTAGAACAACAATTAGTTGGCGCCTGTGTCAGGAGGGAGGAGTCTTATATGCCTCCTCAGCTGCTAATTGGACCAACCCAGGAAATTTCTGAAACTGCAGAAGCCTCCCAGGTTGACACAGTAACCTTAAAGGTAAAACAGCTGGATTGAAAATCCTGACAGGAATCTTTGGAGCCCCCACAGGTTCACAGCCCAGTAGCAAGTACTGCTGCAGCACCCCCTATATCTACGACCCTGGGAATAAAAGTTCATATGGCTAATGTTCATGCTCCTGTCCAATGAGTACTCAGCACAGACAATAGCTAATCTATATTCTCCTTTGTTATGGGAGCATGCCAATATAGTTATGTCATGTGTATGTGTTTATTGACCTGTGTGGGCTTTTTTTTGTATAAAACGGGATTTTTTTTTTTAGTATAAAACATATGGAGAAGACAACCAAACAAATAAAGTTATATAACAAAAATTCTGGCTGAATGTGATGTGAGGCCCCCTCAAAATGTTGCATTGACGATCACTGATCTAGATGAATCTTTGCCAAATCTACACCAGTATATATTTTGGAAGTGCTTAAAAATATTATGATTAGTATAGTGTTTTTATTCATTGCTTGCATTATCTGGCATTAGTTTATGATCTGGTAATATGATGAAAATGTATAAAGGAATCTTACAATCCAGTAGAAATCTGATAGATTTTGGATGCCTCATATGAGGCCATTGTGGACACACCACTCCATTAACACTTGCATATATATGTGTAGTAAATTAAGGGGGAGATTCAGAAGCGTAACCTGAAGCTCCTGGCCCTAATGCACAATTTGTAATGGGGCCCCTAACTACCTAGCGCTATTTAGAATTTTGGTATATTTTATGTGGCAGAGGGTCCAAGGCCTGGTAGAGACTGCACCCCCTATAGCTACGCCCCTGGAGAGATTTACTACGGTAAGCTAAATGTGCCAAAATTCTGGGACAATTTGCAGCAAAATACTGGTGTATATGCTTTGGGCCAGATCTGTGTTTTGACAATTTTGCACAATGTGTAGTGATGGACATGGCTATAAAAGGGATTTGGCGTAAAACATGTCACATTTTACCAAAATTGTGGCACAAACACTTACCGCTTACCACTTACAAACCAAGAGGCGGTATAAGGTATAGAAGAAGTGGCCAACCTGTCTAGCAAGATGTACTACATTTGTCACACAGCAGGAGGCACCATAGTAAATTTGGGGCATCTTCTGTCTTGTCTTGAGTTTATGCTGCATACATTTTAGAAATTATTACGTAATCACTGGATATTGAAATGACCACAAAAATGTAAACTTGTAATTGACAAAGGGTTCACTTTTATAGACTGTGGTTGTCAGTGAGGAGAACCTCTGGTAGACTCCTCATGTGGCAGCTTATCTCCCTGAAAAGAGTAGGATCAAGCATTTCATACCACCCTCACCACTTTCCAAAATGGGGGTGTGGTGAGGGCTTGCAGTATAATACTTATGCAGTGAGCTCCTTCTGGTAAGATGTTACAAACAGACTTGCCTGTCTACTGTAACCGGTCTTAAAAAGATCTCCCTTATTTCAGGAGACCCCTAAACAATTCAGGAATTGTACATAATGTAAACTTACCAATGGCCGTATTTGTGCTCCTTTCTGGTCCTCAGCTGTGTCATATGACCAACAATCAGACTCTCTCACGGATTGTCGCGTGCACAGGACATCACTTTGTCTATTCATTTCTATGAGACTAATATTGAGGCTCCCTTAAAAGAGTTGTCCAGTTTCAGACCAATATTGAGAGATTAAATATTATGATTTCTAGATCTCTGCTTGCTGTCATTCATTCTGCTTGCTTCCAGTGGATAACAATCAGTCCATGGTCATGTGATCAACATACAGGCAGATGTCTGATTACTGAGCTGTGACTGTAATGAGCTGTGCACCTGTGTATTCGTCACATGACTGTATATCACATGACATGATTTTTATCCTCTAAAAAGTAAGCAGAACAAATGACAGCAAGGAAAGATCTAGAAAACTGTGTGGAATTGACACAGAAAGTATACTGTAAAATTGTGCAAGTTTCCAATATACAAACAATAACGTTTGTCTCAATATTAGTCTGAAACTGGACAACCCCTTTAAGTATGAGCAGAGAAATTGACTTCCTGTCCACACCTAAGACGCTGTGTCAATTAGAGAGTGTTCTTGCTGGTCATGTGACACAGTTGAGGATCAGAATAACTGATCAATACAGCCACATTTAACAGGATTACCTTTACTGTTAATTTATATCATGTACCAAACAGACCAGAGATATTGAAGGAGCACAACACCCTGAATAACGGTGCATGATACTGAAAAGGTGTCGTTGAGTCATGTGCACTATAACTCCCTCCCACCCTGGCTCTACAGTAGGTATAACACAGTATATGACTTTTGCCACACCTTCTTGAATTCAGATGCATTCCTTTTCTGGTTCCATGTATATCAATACATTGCAGCAGCACGTGTGCTTGATGTCAAGTGGTTGAGCTGGCAGCTTCACTCTCATTGATTGCTCAGAGGATTTGTATCTCATTATAGACATGCATGGCTGCCTCTCATTACAGCCCAGGACACACCACTGAACTTGGGAAATCACTATGTTGGTGCTAATTAGTTTATTACTGATTAACTCCTTTCTGTTTCATCCTGACAGCTGGAAGCAGTTATATGGCGAACATGGCCATTACATGATATCCGTTCGGTCCAGTAATGGGTCAGTGCAGTGCTACAGCCTTGTGATCAGATCTCCCGAAAACTGTCTTTTGCGTAAGTGTGTATGATTTGTCCTTCATCTCAAAGTAAATTAACTAATTGAAAACAATAGTGACAAGATATGCAAATCAATCTGCCCTTCATGAGCTCCATGCGTGCGGCATATTGGTTCATTCATACATTCTAGTTTTCAGATGTAGGTCTTGAAGTCAAAATCAGGACTGAATTGAAGACAAAAAAAAATAGCCCCTGTTTTCTATACTTTTGCTTCTCCGTAATTTTGCTCCACAACAGGCTTTGATTTCAAAACATTAATTTTTTTTGGATTGTTCGTAAATGGTAAAGTAATCTATTACTAAATGGTGGCCTTTCTACAAGTACAGTCTCTTCCCATATTGGATGTCATGGATGGAGGGGTGCATCCTTTCTATTAGCCAGAGCAGTGAGCCTGAGTGTAGTTCTGATAGACACAGCCTGTCCATATATTACTTGGTTAATCATTCATCTGGTCAGAATTTAATACTACATTATGACTGTTTCAAGGCATACACATTACAGACAAGCAGTGTCATATTCAAGAGGTTGTCCAGTTTCAGCAAATAAATGTCATACAATTTCATATTTTAAACAATAATGCTCCACTATTTCACGCTATGTCTGGGCTGCTAAGAAACCACAAATAGCTTATCAAACTCTAACTAGACCCAAAATAGCACGCGGTATAACCTTCCAGGTGCATTAGGCTTAGGAATCAAGCTATAAACTCATTACTAGGTCGTATAAGACACTTGATCCAGGCTCCTCTCAAGCAATCCAACAACTCCACTTATGTGTTGGCACTGTTTTTCTGATGTGGTCTCATATTTGCACATTTGGTGGTTATACCCCAAAATTGGCCCCTTTTGGGAAGTTCAAAAATTAATCGGTGTAGTAGTTCTTTTAGTCTGTCCCTCATTCCTGAACAGGTTCTATTCTGTCTTCCATTTAAACAGGACCTTTCATATCCTCATGGATCTGCGGTATTATATACCGCTAGAAATCTGCGCTGTATGGGACTGTGAACCCAGGGCAAAGCAGGACAGGCCCAGGATCACTGAAGTAATTAATGGGTTCGTGGAGGCACGGGTGGCATATGGACATCATCCATTTGACATCTGTGCCGTTCAGTCACCATGATGCCTTAGGGTCTATTCACATCACGTTTTTACATCTGTTTTTTTTTTTTTTTTTTTTTTTGCATCTGTATAGAAAAAGAAGATCTACCGCACACAACAGCTTATGATGCTAATAATATATAATTATTATTTTCAATATCCTCAAAATGTTATGATGTGTGTGTGTATATATAGAACATAAAGATGGGTAACTGCTTACCGAATGGTTTGATCAGTAAGACGTTTTTTCAGTGGTATAGAGCCATTGGTGTTGATGTGTAGGTGACGTAGGTGACACAGCCAGGATGACTCTGGCATCCACACTGTACCACCAATGGCTCTATGCCATTGACAAGAGTCTTACACAAAGGTCTTGCCAACTGAAATGCTCAGCAAGCAATTAACCATTCTCCTGTTCTGTATAAGACATGCACTAATGTATTGATGATATTGACAATAATAAAGATGATACAGTATTAGCATCATAAACTGTTAGGTGCTGTATATCTTCTTTTCCGTAGTCGCAAATTCTGTCATATCTGATGGGAAAGATCATGCAGCATGTCAAAAAGACAGGCACCATAATGGAAACACAACTGGATCCCATTATAAGTCCATGAGTTGATCAGAGCTGTTGATGTAAATATATTCCACTTTTTGCATCTGTAGAGAAAGAGAAGATCTACTGCAAACAACAGCTTATGATTTTAATAATATATAATTGTTATTTTTACTATAGTTTAGTAAAAATCTTTATCTTTAGTAAAATTCATTAACATTTTAACTGCAGCAAAATCTAAAAAGGAATTGTAGAACAAAATGGAATTGTACTAGATGGTTGTGAATTGGAAACTAAAGGCAGAATGTACAAGTGGTCTGACCCAAGCATCTCCATAGAGTCCAATACTTGATACCGACTGTCAAACAAGATGACAAGTCTGTGATATGATCCACAACATTTGACCCCAGTAGAGGGCTTTTCACTTTCGCTAACCTTAGGCTGTCAGACCAAACTGAGAATATGAAGATGGCCAGTCCCAATGGAGAACATTTCAGAAAACCTCATATGACCCTTTCATTTACAAAAAGGAATATGGTGGAGTCTAGACTTCATGTACTAAATATAAAAAATTATTTTCCTTTTCAATGACTGTTTACAATATTGCAGGTATAGGTAATACATCTTCTGTTTTCCATTTCAGCTCTTTCTTTGATACTGGACTATATTAGAATATACAGATCGTGGATCAAAATGAACATGTACCTCTTCGTCTGGGGCAAATTATTTTGGTGGCCACGGCAAGAATTTATAGTGTGTGACCCAACAGTTTCTAGAGTTCAAAATGATAGCTGTTTGGTGGATAGTCCTTCACTTAATATTCTGCTGTTACCCCACTATTGTCATTTATAATAGAAAATGAGCTGTGTAAACTTCTGTCTAACACCTCCGGTGGCAGGTGATCTCCCCTGACAACAAAGGGCTCAGGCATTGTGTGCACCACCTGGTCCTGCTTGCTTGTGTTCTCCCTCTGCATGGCGCACTGTTCTACCTTGTTGTGGATGCTGTGTTTTGGTCCTTGCTATAGGGTGTGCAGGCTTTTAAGAAACTCTTCGGTTACATTCACATGATGTTTTTTTTAACCGGCGTCACACAGCAGTATTAATTTCACTGGCAGTGAATGGGGGCTATTCTCATGACCTGTTATTTGGAGGGTCACAGCAGCACAGTGGCTCAGTGGTTAGCCTTAGCCTTGCATTGCTTGAGTCCTAGGTTTGTATGTTTTCCCTGTGTTTGCGTGGGTTTCCTCCCACACTCCAAAGACATACTGATAGGGAAATGTAGATTGTGAGGCCTGTATGGGACAGTGACTGTCTGTAAAGCGCTGTGGAATATGATGGCGCTATACAAGTAAGATAAATACATAAATAATAAAATATAGGTCATGTCCTATTTTCTGCCGTTTTCACAGATCCCTCTATACACTGTCACAGTCACTGACTGTCACTTTACAGTCACATATCACATGACCATGGTCTGATTTTTATCCCCTGGAAGTAAGCAGAATGAATGACAGTAAGTAGAGATCTAAAAAAACAAGGAGGAATTTGTACAATTTTTCCATTATACTTTCTATATCCATTCCTCCCTGTTTTCTAGATCTCTGCTTTTCATTCATTCTGTTTACTCCCAGTGGATAAAGATCAGTCCATGGTCATGTGATAAGCAGTCCATGCCTATGTGATATACAGTCCATGGACATGTGATGAACACACAGGTGCACAGCTCTTATAGACATAGCACAGAATTCAGACAACTGCCTGGGAACGAACTGTGCACCTGTGTGCTCATCACATGACCATGGACTGATTTCCAATGGAAATAAGCAGAATGAATATGACGAGATCTAGAAAAAAGCAGAAAGTAGTACTTGAACTGTAGAACTTTTACAAACAATTACATTTGTCTCAATATTGGTCTGAAAGTGGACAACACCTTTAAATTAAATCTCATTCATTTTGCAGGGACTGTAAAATGCTGCGTTTTTTTTTTTTTTGCTGCATTACCTTAAAAATAAAAAATGCTTTGTTTTAATGATGTGTTTCCTTAGTCTTAGGGCAAAGTCTTAGTTCCACCCCTGGCTTTGACTCAGAAGAGAAAAATATGAATTATTTCTTTTATATTTCCCATTCCTTTTCAAGCACAAAAAATCTGTAACAAATAAAGCAGCTTTTCTGTAACATGGAGCTTTAGCCTTAGGCTCAGCCTTTGAAAATTGCAGCATGTCAATTTTACCAGCGAAACGCTCATGTTTTCCCTATAGATTTAATAAGGGAAGAAAAACTGCAGAGAAAAAAAACGCAATGAAAAACACTGTGGGAAAAAAAAAAACAAAATGCGTTTCTGCTCCCTTTTTTTTCCGCAACATGGGGCCTTAGCCTTAGGCAGCTTTTCCAGAAAACTGCCTGAGCAAAAACCTCCTAGGTTTTTGCTCAGAGTCTGTACTCTGCCTGTTTATCTGTTACCAGAACTCTTACCTTATTCTGTGCCGCTTGGCCTGATCCCTGCTTGGATTACCGTGACAAATGTATTATGTCTGCCCTGACTTTTGACCATACCTTAGATACTCTAGCCTGATCCCTCAGTGCTACATACTGGTGTCTCAACCTGCCTGGGTCAGCCGTCACCTACAGCAAGACTATTGCTAGAGGTAGCGACCTGGTGGCTCCCTGCACCAAGGACCAGATCGCTGTAAAGTGATTGAATAGTTGTAACTGGGGGAATCACTTAGACAACACCCTCAGAAGTAGCCCAAAGCCAAAGTGGTTACATGACACAGCGGGTCCACAACATGCCCAATCCTTCCTTTCAACAACATCATCAGTTGGCGTAGTCAGGACACCCCTATGCACATAGAAAAGCTGGTTGCACTAAAATCAGCAGATTGAGCCACCTTTTCTAGTGTGTGTACCCTAACCCCATTCCTCTGGCTCTGACATTCATACGGAAAGTGTGTTTCAGAAAACTGACTACGAGGTCACTAATCTCTTATATATAAAGTGCCGTATCAGATTGATTGTAAAAAAAAAAAAAAAAGGTGTAAATAATGATTAGAAAAAGACTTTCCAGAAGTGCGCAGCAAACATTGTGTGGGAGGAACTGTTGACACAATGCTTATAATCTAGATTGAGAGGCAAAGTGAATGAGCATATATCACTCTGTTTGTGCTTATCTTGTACCAGAGAGGTTGGACCATAATTTAAAGTGCATTAAGATGCCACTTAACTGAGGAATTGATGTTAGTTAAAAGCCAAGTTTATGCAGGGCTGGCATTACTCGGAGACCCTTTATCACAGGTGAGGAGGGGGCGATAAACTGAGTGATCTCTAAGTCAGCTCAGCCAGGGTTCTAAAAATGACAAATACCTCTTACTTCAGTCCTCAGATGCGTGTACATCAATACCACTATCCCAGTAGATAGTAGATGCTGTGGGTATGCTCATAGTCTTATAATGCCTGTATTTTTTCTTTGCTATTTGTAATAAATGAAGTCCCCTTATAACTATAGATATGAAGTAAAATGTATTTACCTTCACATGTGAAAAGTACAGGTAGGTACATTGTAGAAAAGGACATTTTCAGTATTTAGTGCAATCATTATTCTTATGTACAGCAACACGTTGGAGGAAGCCCAGACACTGGGAGTAGTAGAACTTGAACTTGGACTTGTCATAATGGATATAAAATACTATCAAATTCCTCCAGCTCTTCTTCTGGGCTGGTGTAGAGCGGAGGCGGCCTGCTGTGTTCCTGATGGTGGCAGTCCTAGTTGTGTTCAGCTTTTCTGAACCTGATGGGAGTTGGAGTGCCCATGATGTTAGTGCAGGTACAGTTCTTGTAGTTTTTACTACTGTGAGCTAAGGATGAGCTGGAAGAGGTGGAACTCCCAGTTGTAGCCTGTGCTTTCTTGCTACAAAGCTCAGAGAACACTCCTCTGTCCTCTCTTACTCTGCTCTAGAACTTTCTGCTAGGGATGTATTAAAACTCTGCCCCCACTCACAATAGTACAGCCGATTTAATGCGTGGGGAGTATTATACGTAAATTGTATACAAAATGTCATACAAACACAATATATACATTATATTTTGCAGTGTTCAGTGGGTTTCTGCAAATGAAGCAGCATTATAGACAATGGCGTAACAAAAGTCTTGTGGGCTCCTGTGCAAACTTTGACTGGGGCTCCCTACCCCCTCCCTTGATAGCAATGTTTGGTACTGTGTCGGTACTACAACGGTATCTCAGCTACTTGAAAGAGACACAACTCTAGTAATCACAACTGCAGTTATCAATAATACGGTAAGTAAGCAGCGCTGGCCATGTAAACAATACTGGGAGCTGCATGCTTGTGGAAACAGCTGATCTGTGGGGTCCTAAAAGTCTGAGATCAATGGGTGCAACACCAGGGATCCTTGCTGATCAGCTGTTTGAAGGGACCGTGGTATTTTGTGAGCACCCTGACCCCTTCGCTAATGTCCAATGTAATTACAGCCTGTAATAACATTGCATTACTGCTATAAAACAAATGGGGTGTGATGTGAATAGTAAAGTGGCCCCACACAGTATAATATGCTCCTCAGAGCTCTTACACAGTATAATGCTACATAGTGGCCCCACATAGTATAATATGCTCCTCACAGTGGCCCTATACAGTATAAAATGCTTCCAAGAGCCCCCCTAGAGCCACTTTAGGTGAACCCCACAAAATTCTTTTTGAAATATATTCATGAGGTTCGGCCCTCCGGTTTGTTTTGGTGCCATTATAATCTCCTCAGACCCCAGAGTATAATAAATGGAGGCAAGGGGAGATAAGTAAAAATAGCAATCACTCTGGCCTGTGACTGATGTCACGTGACCCAGGGGTCACGTGATTGGGCCTCAACCTTCATGTGGAGCACGCTGGTGTAATGACGTCAGTAGTGACTATCGGGGTGTGTGACGTCAGTTGCAGGCAGGAAGACGCCCAAAGAGGATGCTGGGGACTGTCGGAGAGGTGAGTATAAGATGACTCTAAAGTGGAAAAAGAGGCATTTTCTGTAATGAGATATTACAATGTTTTCTATCTTTGCTTTCACTATTGATTTATGGAAAGTTCTTTATACTTGGAGGTACACTTTAACTGATATATATGATTTATCAATAGCTTCAAGAAAAAATATATAGAATTCTTTCTGAACTTTAAAAGTACATTTCATAGGTAGATTTTATAACTATTTATAGGTAGCTATAGAAAGTCTTAACATGTAAAGAACAGTCCATCTTTTCAGTATAACGGGTTGTCGCAATAACATATAAAAAAAGAGATACCTATCTCACTGTTTACCTGCTGCTCTTGTTTTATGTTCCTGTTGGTCTCTACTTCCAGGTCCCTCGCAACACACAGGACATGACTATTCAGCAAATTAATGTCCATTGCTTTCGTCCACCTCAGGTACTGATTGGTTTATTTTGCATAACCTGGGACCTGGAAGCGGGATCGGTGAGATGAGTATGTCTTTTTTTTATTTTTTTATTTTTTTTTCAGTTCACTCCCTGTTAGAGTGGGTTCACACCTGTGTTCCAGTCCGTCCGTTGCCAATCCGAGTGAAAATCTCGGCGAACGGGATTGGCATCGGATACAGACCGGTCAGTGACACCTTGGTTAAAAACCCTTTCATTTGAATGGGTTTTTAAAGCAATGCGAGGGTGTCCGATTGCACCCTTTGCTCTGCGAATCCTTTTTTTCCTCGGAAACAAAGTCGGACACGCAGGACTTCGTGTCCGAGGAAAAAAAAACAGCTTCGCAGCACAGAGGGTGCAATCGGACACCCTCGCATTGCTTTAAAAACCCATTCAAATGAATGGGTTTTTAACCAATGCGTCGCTGACCGGTCTGTATCCGATGCCAATCCCGTTCGCCGAGATTTTCACTCGGATTGGCAACGGATGGACTGGAACGCAGGTGTGAACCCACCCTTACTAGGGAAGTTCCATTCTTGGTTACTTTGAGTCATGAAAGGTCTACAGTGGAAGAGGGAGGGGCTGGTTCTCCTCACAGCCTCTACATGTCTGCACACAGCTTTCCCTGCATGTGCACTTCAGGAATTGCAAGAATTCTGCAGCTTCTACAATGTAAAGAGAGTTTACTTTTTCTTCTATATTCTTGTAACTAGCTGTTGGTGTTATTGCTGGTGGGATATTATTTACAGAAAGTAAGCAGCATTCCTGTGTTGTGGAAACTTTTATACTAAAGTGTCTCTGAGGTGGGTAAAACAGATAAGAGGTTACAGCAAAAAGAAATTTAGAGATAGAAATAGAAAATTGTGGCCATGGAGGCTCTCTGAAGAGCTTGAGGGAACTTTGCTCATGTTCCAAAAATCGGGGTTCAAACTTCTGGCAAACTGTGATCAGAACGTACCTTTACAATCAACATCACTCTCGTAGGAGAATTACCATAATGATACATGTGACATATAGTTAATAAATAATATAATGTGGCTTAAATCAGGCTTGTCTCCTGTATCATCTAATATTTTGGCTTATATTTCCAAAACTAGTCTTCACACAAGTAATCATAAATGAACGTTCTTGAAAGATACATAGTAACAAGGTCATATGTGAATCTGTCACTATTAGAGGAATTATCAGTGGGGAATACAATATATTAGCAATTGACTATTAGCAAATTCTATAATGATTATTTTTCTTTTCACTTTTTTGTACTCAGATTTCTCTTTTTTCAGTGTCGGGAATCTTTTTTACGTTCTGGATTTTCAGTCCAGTGTCCCTGGATCTTCTATATGATATTTTGCTTTTGTCAGCTTTTTGCTATTGTGCAGTTACCCCTGGCAGAATTACATGTAAATAAACCAGTAGTAGTGGATAGTGGAGGGGGCAGACTGCTCCTTATTGTACACTCCCCAACCCCCAGGAAGAAAGACAGAAAAACTGATAGGACACCATGTATGAAGGCTTATACAGTCAGGGAAGAGATTGCCCAGTGAGACCCTGCACATATTTCAACTTTTCATGAAAACTCCCTTTAAGAACCCCCCCCCATACAGATTAGAGCAAAGTCGGCCAAGCTCACATTTCAGTAAGACTAGCTAATATTTATGGGGGCCTCCCAACTTTCCCCTAAGAATTGTTATTGGACAAATAAAGGATCAGACATGTAGAATATCAATGCCTGATCCTTTTGTTCTCAGGGAAGATAAGCAGCTGCCAGACTCCACTCCCTGTATTCTGAATGGAGCAAAAAAAAAAAATGTATTACTTACTGTACGGTAACAAGATAAAAATCTATAAAGTAGCATTTATATTTCAGTCATATGAAGTAAAACAAAAAAAAATCTTCAGACTCTAGGTAAAACAGTGTAGTCTACAAATTAGTTTATGAAATGTAATAGAAAATCACTGTTTATGTGATAACTCGGCCATAACATTTGCTGTTCATGTAAAATGATGTTGTAAATGCGTGATGAGCTCTTTTCTACGTCACTGTAACCATAGAGCAAGTGACGAATGACAAGTCTCAGCTCGGTCTGAGTGTGTTGATTTAGTACTAGGCTTGTCAAAAGATACAGCAAAAGCAAGATAAACAGATTTTACTTAATAGTATTTATCTAGAGCTGAGTGACAAAGTACAAAAGTGTGTAACATGCATATGCGGCTGTCACAAACGGCAACTATTCATTCACTGGAACATCTACTCCCCCATGAAATCTGCCAGTCTATTGTGATCTGGAGAATCCATATTGAACATTAAAGCAACATAGTATTAAAAAAGGAGCAATAAATACCTAGTTTATTTGACCATTTTGATGTAATAGAAAAGAGCTTTTACATTCTTCTGGGTCACTGAGAATGTGTCTAGGCTTAGTTCACATCAGCAGTCTCACATCTGTGACAGATCTATGTTTAAGTAGATCCTGACAACGATGAACCCGTTGATAATAATGGGATCCGGTGGACTTCTGATATTTCTTTGAAAGCAGAAATAACACTAAAGACTAATTTATTGTTATCACAAAATGGAGTGCTTGATGGAAACCCTCAAACAAAAGTGTGAATAGAGTCTTAAAGCATATTTAACCTTTTAACAAACTTAGCTTAAATCAATAGTACAGGAGTAGCACTATTTATGGCCATTCTATGTCTTGTCGTCTACAATTTTAGCTGTTTTTCCACTACAGGCTCTGTCTCTCATTTTCACTTGCCATAGAGCTGGTGGGTGAAGACTAGCTGCTATGTCTGCCTATTTCTCTCTTTTTCACTCAGAAGTGGGATCACATAGTACATTTATAGAGTAGTACTCACCTGTGTTGATTTGTAAATAAAGCACGCACATTAGCTACAAATTGTTTTTTTTTTTTTTTGAGCAATCTCTGTCTATCTGTCTCTGCACTCTTCAGTCTTCCCGTCTCTATAGACTTCTATGGTGAATTGTAATCTGACACGTCTTTGAGCTTCAGTCCTGTATTTCTCTTACAGGATGAAATGCAGCAGATATTTCAGAGTGAATGTCAGTTTAGGCTATGATAACACAACCCACACAATATTTGTTGTTTTGACCCATCAGATCAAACAATGGACAGCAAAGTACAATATTTTTGTATCCATCCTCATTCACTTGTTAAGACAAAATGGAAAGCTCCATGTTTTCAGATGATGGGAAGAGTAGCTTTAATATTTCCTCCAGGACAAGTGCATCTTCATTTTTTTATATAATAGAATCTCCCCATAGCCATCTCTTGTCTAAACTAAATAATCCCAAATTGTAGTTTAAAGAAAACCCAATGTCTGGAGAAGTTGAGATCTGTATTAAACTGTTGCTCAGGTGTGGAGGAATTGTTTTTCGCCAATAGAGACTTCTCCAATCTTTGTCAGGCATGTAATATAAGATGCAAGTAATGTAGATGAGTTGATTTTAAATATGTGTGTGGATTAAAAATGATCAAATACTTATTAGAGGGTAGGAAAGGAGACATGAAGGTGCTTGTGTTTTCAATGGGAGAAGGAGATTAAGTGACTTACATTTGCCAATTTTTATCCCAGGGAAACAAAGATTCTGGAATGATAGAATTGAAAATGCCAGATAATTCTTTTCCCTGACCTTGTCTGCAAGGGGAGAATGGGGAGGCATCCATAACCATAAGACACTCATTTGGCCCCAGCTAACTGTTCTCTTATGTGTATGATGATATATAGTGTAAAACAGATATCTTAGCGGAGTTGTATTAGAGCAAGTTGACCATGAGTTTAGACAGGAGACCTCTCAGTTAAATTTGCAAGCGTTGAAAGCCAATTACCACTGTTAATTCTATGTCTGTGATGACCCCCAATGTCTTCCACTGGTGGAAACAGAGATGGGATAGGTTGGATGTCAGCCAGTACAATGTTTTTGTTTTCTGAAATATCAGTAGCAGAAAACATACAAATATGTGAACCTACTCCATATTGCTGTTTGCAAACCAGCAAAGGCAGGCAGAATTAAAGCAAACAGTATATTAGTAACATATTTAAAGCCATTTTCCAACACAATAGTCCTCTTACTGCTTGCCTGCTTTTGCAGTGCCAGCGCTTTTCTCATTGCCTGCCAGTCTCTGTTCTCCCTTCTCCAGTGATGTCATGACCTATTACTGCTGCAGCCAATCACTGCTATAGATGTGACATGTTGACACCCCTGAGGTCACTTCTGTGGTCATTAATTGGCTGCAGCAGTCACACGTCATGTCAACATGTCATTATTGGAGAAGGAAGAACAGAGACCCGTAGTGGACCAGGGTGCAGCAGAAAATTGGGAATATGACTATTATTGCTTTTGTTACTTTTACACCTTTGTAAACATTTGTTAATGTTCTGCCATTGGACAACCCCTTTAACTGTAAAGGTAGTTGATCACCATTTATTAAAAAAGGTTCCCTTTAAGACTAGTGATTAAATGATAACATTATAAGAGCATTAAAATCCCCCTCCCAAAAAATAGTCGTTGTTGAAGCAGTCAACAAAGAAAGATTCTTTGAAGTGAAAGATAGAAGGCAATGTACTAAGGACTGACTCAATAAAACCCCATGTTTTAGCCTTTGCTTTATACATGGGCAATAATCTGAAAGGTTCCTCTAACAAAATACGTCTATTCTCAGTGGCTGGCAAGGTTGGCTCCTAGCAGGATGTTCTACTGTTTGCTCTGTCTGAGTCATCTGCTTGCTGTTGCTTACTTTTCCATCCGTAGTGGGCATATCATACTGCAGGGAAATCAGAAAGAGGAGGTTATGAAGTCCTGTCTAAGCATGCTATGTGCACTGCATGGGCATACTTTATAATGTTTCCTGGTCACATACAGACAGTGAATTGCAGATAAAATGTAATCCACTTTCCGCAAACACTACAAATGTTTCTGTCTACTGAATGTAGAGTCACCAGACACATTATTTCTGATAAATCCTTTGATTAATATTGCCTTTCTTCAGACAGTCTGGTATATCAGGGACATCATGTATGTATTGTTTGTTTTGCAGTCTCTACATATTTTCAGTACAGACTGTTAATTGACCTTATGGATTTCTATTCATGCACATAGATATATTATCTTGAATGATCTGAGAGTCTGATTGGGTTATTGACACTGTCATATAACCTACAGTTCTGCCATTTAATAAATACAATACGGTATGCACTTATCTGACCTCCACAATCACTAAGTTACCCCTTATCTTGTGATTAGGGAATGCCTCTTTAATGCCACTGTGAGTACTTTGGCATGACACCATGACACATTCACAATAGGCTTACACTTCCTGTTACTTTTCAGCTTCTGCTGTGATTGCTGCAGGCAAAGTCAGTTGTTATCTTATCAGAGAGAAGGATTACAATGAAAGTCAAAGCCTAAAGATAAGTCAATTGAGCACCAAGACAGTATTAGTAAAGTGACAGGAACGTATAGATGTAGCAGCCGTTTAAAGCAAATGTTTGTCGCACCATTTCTTGCTATGGCATGTTACAAATGTTTAAGACTGCAAAATCTGTATATGTCATGTGATCCTTGTTTATTGTCTTCTTGTGTTCTGTAAAATGGTAGCTGCCATTTTGAGCAATTTGTGCGTGATGAGTTTTATATATATATATATATATATATATATATATATATATATATGAAAAATGATGATGATCACTGATATGGCACCAGGACTAAGCATCTGCCACTGTCAGGATTCAGTGAGTTAAATAATGTTATATTTTTTAACCCGTTATGCCCCTTTGCTAAAAATGCAACTTGCATTTGGTGGGTAATGTTATGTAAGGGAAACCACTCATTTGCTGGAATTTGGAATTCTGTCTTTTCTAGATTACATCAATCTAGTTTAGATCATATTTGAGTTTGTAAGCAAGGTTTACCGTTCTGTGAAACAATTAAAATCATGCTTTGCGTTTTTTCTGTAAACTGGATATGACATGATTTTTTTTTCCAGCATGCTAAGGGTTAGGCGGTGTTAATGAACTGGAGGTCAGTTACAGCGTGGAGCAGTAATTAAAATATTGTATTACAAAGTGAGAATTTCAGTCTGTTTCTGTGATCAATAAGTATGGTGTCAGACAGCTGAGGCTGGCATGGGACTACCCCCTATTCTCTCGAAAGCTTTCAGGTACCCCCTTAACTAAAGCAATCAATGGGGGGGACATCTGGGAGGAAAGCTCTGTTATTCTCATGTCTTTTACTTACATATATATATTTATATATACAGTACAGAACATTAACAATTCCATTGTGTTAATTACATTGATGATTTATGCATTGACACAAGGTATTATCTCTGGTCTGTGCATATTCAATATAGGCTGAAGGCTTAGGTTGTCAGGCCACTGTTCAGTATTCTAAGACATAACAATAAAAAGTTATGGCTGATCATGTAACTCATAACTGTAAATTATTTCAACACCAAGGACAGCTCTCCTACTGATATTATCCTCACTGGTTATGGGATAAAATATGATTTTAATTTACATGATTACCAAGCGCAAGTGCCAAGTTCATGAATTTCTAGTTCCTGGCCATATTTCCTTTGTTTTCCAAATTGACTAAATTGACCATGACTATTCAAGCATGGCAGTGGGGCTATTCTAGAAGCTAGTGAATTCAGATTTATAACAGCTGTAACTAACAGCTCCTGTTGTTAGGGCTGGGTTTACACAGCCCTTTTTTACTGCAGTTTTTAATTTCAATAATACCTAGCACACATTACTGTGTGTTTCACCTTTTCAATGTAATGGCTTTACCATTCAGGTGAAATCATAGTAACATGTGCTAGGCATTACTGCAATTGAAAACTGCATGCAGTACCTCAGCAAAAAAAAAAAAAAAAACACCATATGCAACCAGGATTGGCGGAGCCTCTGATTCTGATCATTTCATCCTTTCATCACTGTGGTCTGTGACGGATACATGATCAAGAAGGACCTCCCCCTTCAGTAAGGTCACTGGGTTAATTGGTGGGCCCCTCTGCTGTCAGGACGTAGAAAGGACCTGAGGACTGTGCTCAGTAAGCCTACTGTTAGAGCCCAGAAAGTTTGCTAGCAGCCACTGTCATAGTGACATAGGGAGTATAATGTATTATCATGCAAAATCTTGCTAAAACATAAAATAAAGATAATAAATAGTAATTCCTTAATGGCATATTAAGGGGTTGTCCATGATTTTTTTCGTTAGGATTTTTTTCTTTCGTTAGGATAGACTGTTGATTGATCATTTGGGGCTAACAGCCAACCCCAACATGGATAAGCTGCTCTGGGATGTGTAGTACACAATGCATGGAGTCTGAAACGGATAGCACAGTGCCCAATATAGTGGTCCAGCAGAGTAACTGCAGCTCAGCAGTATTGACTTAAATGGGAGCTGAGGTGCAGTAACAGCACCTGGCTGCTATACAGGGCATGGAGCTATCTGCTTCTGACTCCATGCACTGTGTACTACATATACCAGAAAACCCCAAATCATCTGCAAGTTATCCCTTATCCTGCATTTTTAGCAAACTGTTCACATATGCTAGTGCTTTCCCAAATTCACCAAGTTCACTATGAGAAATTGTTAGTGAATAACAATATTGTAGTTTAGGTTGGTGATGCCAGGAGAGATGACAGTAAGTCACATAATGAGCTGGATAGCTTAAGAAGTTGCTCAATATCACATACTAAACAAAAGAGCATGGTCTTGTATTGCATACTGATGGGATTTGGCAGTACTATCTGTGGGTCATAAGAACTTCTTTCCTTTATGCTTTATGCATATGGCCATATTACCCATTAGTGTTTCACCAATCCATACCATAGTGCCCATAGCTGACTCTCGGTCCATATTGCATCCCTCCATGTGCTTCCACTTTAATATGTAAGATACTCTACTCTTACAGCATTACTGAGCCAAAGGGATTGGTGTGTGTGTTGCTAAACAACATCCATGCACATGACATTGCTGAGTCCAGGTTTTGTACAGGTTCAGTGTACTCCATGACGCCATGTGCTTGGACTCTTTTTATCTTTGGTTCTGAAGCAGATTGGGACAAGAGAACAGTATTTTCATGGATCTTCCATAAGTGAACTCCTTTCTATATTTTAGTTTTCAAACCTAGCGATAAATTTAGTCATCTTTGCCAAACTGATATGTCAGCTGGATCTGCACAGTTAAAGCAAAGTCTCTGCATAACATCCTGCAGTTCTCATCTTGTGGTACACAGATAGCCGAAGATGCAGCAAATTTATTAAGGACCATTCTCCTGATAATAAATTTGGCACATCTTACTCCAACGCTTTTGGAGTGGCATATGATAGACCAGTGATGGATAACCTTTTGAGCTCGGTGTGTCAAAATTCGTAAAAAAACTAGCTTAATTTGGGTGCTGTGTCACATCTAGAAATATCTCCAATTTTGTAGCTGTAGTGAAAAAAAAGTTACATTTTTGTGTATGTTATTTGTATTACATTTCTGGCCCATCATGCGGTGTAGGACCCTCTTTTTCTGGCAAATCACACGGTATATGACCTCCTTTTTTTTGCCCCCCACAGTATATGACCCCTTACTTATGGCCCCACCACAATATATGACCTCTTTTTATGGCCCTCACACAGTATATGACCCGCTTTTTTTACCCCCCCCACAAAGCATATGATCCCCTTTTTTAAAGCCCATCTGCAGTATATGACCTCCTTTAATTTCCCCACCCCCACAGAGAGTAATGGGCGATACTTTTTATTCAACTGTCCACACTCCAGTCCTGGCCGCCTTCCACTGCTGCCTCCAGGGTGCGCTGTAGCTGACGCTGAAGAATGCCTGGATGTTGTACGTATCGTCCTGGTGTTCTTCAGCGTTGTGACGTCAATGTAGCACCGCCTAGAGGAGGCCGCGGAGGGCGGCCAAGATAGAAGCATGGACAGGTGGATATAAAATATCAGCAGCTACTTATTGCTTTAACACAATAAGTAGCTGCCGATGTGTCACCCAAAATAATAATAATAATAATAATAAATTTTATTTATATAGTGCCAACATATTCCGCAGCACTGTACAATTTGTAGGGTTCAAGTACTGACAAAAAAGATACATTATAAAGAAATATTCAATACACACACTGGGACTGAGGGCCCTGCTCGCAAGAGCTTACAATCTATGAGGTAGAGAGGGTGACACAAGAGGTAGCAGGGGCGGCATCGGAGGTAGCATTGCTTGTACAATGGTCAGACAATTTTGTAATAGAGGTTACTGTCATTACACATATATAAAGCTGTATGAGCTGTCACCAGTGGTGTCCTTTAATGTGCAGATGGTGCCTGGACATATAAAGTTAGTCTGATACGGCATCATATCCTGTGAGGTAATGTTGGGGCATCAACAGAGGAGGGTACATTTTAGGGATTCTAACTACGGAAGGGTTTACATTAGGAGTTGTGATAGGCCCGTCTGAAAAGATATGTCTTTAGTTTACGCTTGAAGCTGTGGAAATAGGGGGTTAATCTAATAGTCCGGGATAGAGCATTCCAGAGAAGTGGTACAACTCGGGAGAAGTCTTGTATACGAGCGTGGGAGGCTCTGATAATAGAGGATATTAGTCTTAGGTCATTGAGTGAACGGAGAGTACGGGTTGGGCGATAGAGATGAGGGAGGAAATGTAGGGAGGTGCAGCATTATGGAGAGCCTTGTGAATGAGGGTGATAAGTTTATATTGTATTCTGTATTGAATAGGCAGCCAATGTAGTGACCGGCACAGACCGGAGGCATCGCTATAGTGTCTAGACTGATAGATGACCCTGGCCGCCGCATTCAGAATAGATTGTAGAGGGGAGAGTTCAGTTAGGGGAAGACCGATTAGCAATGAGTTACAGTAGTCAAGGCGAGAATGAATCAGGGCAACAATAAGTGTCTTTAGTGTATTTGTGGTAAGGAAAGGGCGGATTCTGGAGATGTTTTTGAGGTGGAGATGACATGAGCGTGTGAGTGATTGAATATGGGAGGTGAAGGAAAGGTCTGAGTCAAACAAATCCCTGAGGCAGCGGGCATACTGCCTAGGAAATATGGTAGGGCTGGAGACTGCAATGGAAATATCAGGGACAGATCTATTAGATGGTGGAAACAGCAGTAGTTCAGTCTTTGAGAGATTCAGTTTCAGATAAAATGTTGGGCATGTCACTTGTGACGCGCGACTCATAGGTTTGCCATGACTGTGATAGTCCAATCTTAATAAAGTCCCCCCTTTTTGTTTCAGGTGTTGGGGAAATGTTTGGAACTGGACCAGTTGTAGCACCAAATTTAGGAAAATAGAACAGAGCTCAAAATTTCCAGAGGTGACAGTTTGTTCTTTTTGGACAATCCATTTCTGCTGTAATACCATGAAATCCCATTCATTCTTTCACTGAGTGCCTAATAGAGAGGGACCATAATACAAGACTGCCTCCCTGCCAAGAATAGGGACACACGACCCCTCCATTTTCAGTATCTCAGCAGCCATACCCCAGTGATACTTTTAAGGCATGTGTACTTGATATCCTGTAAAATTCAACGGACAATCTCTTAAAGAACTTTTTCTAATAATGGTGCTCCACTTAAAGAGGATTTTCCACCAAAACGAGTTATTCCCTATGCATAGGTTAAGGAATAACTTGCAGACCAGTGGGGGATCTGACCATTCAGGCCCCCACTAATCAAGAGAACAGGGGACTTTTGTTCCCCATTTTGAATGCAGCAGTGGTTGATTTGCGTGAGCACTGCTCCATTCATTTCAAAGGGAGTGCAGGAGATAGCTTTGCGCTCTACTTTTGGCTGTCTTTGGTATTGAAGTGAAATGAGTGGTGTGAATGCTGCCCGACCACTGCGCCATTCAGAATGGGGGACAAAAGGCATCCACTTTGTATATCAGTGGGAGTATGAGAAGTTGGTTTCAGACTGATCTACAAGTTATTGGCTATCCTATCGATAGGGGATGACTTGCTTTGGTGGGAAAACCTCTTTTAAATGCTGCGTGAGGCCTGGTGGCCTTTAAGATCCGGCACAGTGCTGGATATCTTATACACTGACTGATAAAATGTTCAGGTTGACCTTTCAGATGTTTATCTGATTTTGGAGTAGATCCTAAGGCTGAGACATTGACAGTCCACAGCCTGAAAACAAATCTAGCTCTGAAGAGACAATCTCGTCTTGGCATCATTGATTTTTAATTAAACATCTACAAGCTGCTTAATCTCGTTATGGGACTTTAATTGACATTGTACTTTACAATGCAAAAATAACACATCTGAAGCTTGGCTGCCCTCCTGATGAGCACAATCGATACATGTCACATATATACACGTAAAAGTATTCTATATAATAGGTCCACTATTTGACCAGGAAGCATAGAGTATCTGATCGTCAAGGAAATGTCAATTTAATTAGTAATTAAGTTGCTGTCGCCAGAAACCTATTTTTTTTCCTAAGGGATAATCCATGCTTGTGTATAGCAACTTCATAATATCAGGTGTTTACGTAACATTACTGAATATATACTGGGCAGAATTGACTATAGGTCAACACCATTAATTTTGCAATCTAAAGAATTGATGAGTGACACCATAATCCTCAATTGCTCATAACCAACACCTGTGGGATCACCCGATGTCAATGTTAACGTCTGCTAGTGATCCTGCAGCCAGAATTTTAGCAGGCCTAACAAAACCTTTTATCAGTAACCTTGTCAGCATGCTTCATTCACACTGATGAATTTCATTTAATGTCAGACTGAAAATAAGACATATAAGTCCTTACTTTATATTTTCTTTTTCTTTTTGAACCCACTTCTAGCTTTGCCTCAAAAATGTTTTTGCAAAAAAATATTAGGGAGAACTCATCAATTGTGCAAGTCCATTTTTATGCAAAGGTTTGCAATGTTTTATGTCAAACTAGCCACTTTTCAGAAAACTGTGCTTAGTGGAAAGGAGTGTGGCCTCCCGTGGCCCTACAAAATCACCATAAATTATAATATACTACTTTACTATAATCAGAAACTGGTGTTATCACTCAAATCTGTCTTTTCCTAACTGGTGCAGACTTTCTGGTGACCAGAGATGTAGGTCTATTAATAAATAAGGTGCAAATCACTCCACCACAAAGTACATATACAATACCAGTTTTGATGAATTCCCCTAAATACATATGAAATCACCCTAAAATATAATGAATTCACTATGGATTTGAGATTTCTGGCATAGTAGAATGACATATGGACTAATGTAAGAAATGCCAGTCTTAAAAAAAAATCTGCCCCAATGTGTTTGTATCTAGTGACTATTATATTATAAAGAATCTTTCTTTTTGCAGCATTGCTGGTCGCCTTTGTCACTCTGCTGTGCGTTTGGGGATTGTACTACCTTACAGCCTATGTCCTCAGGTACGTAGAGTACTATTAATTTATATACAAGTGCATACGCAACATATATTATTACAGAACTGGCAGAAAACTAATTGTATTTATTGATCTGATGCTCAGGAGGACAGATCCATTTGTAAAGCTTTTTTTGCCTTTTTTCGTCATCAAAGAAGCTAAAATTTAGCTGCAGAATTTATAGATTCCCATGCTTCTCCATTAGATCCTGCATTATGGTGGCAATCTCCCCTAGAGGCACTACACCGCTTCTAGGTAAAGGGATTATGTGGTGAAAAATAAAGCGGAGCCCCGATAATTACCTTTGTAGAACGCAGCTGGGGAGGTGGAAAGTCTTCTTTCTCAGCCTCTCCTGTTGATGCTATGACTCTTGGTCACATAACTGACTCCACTCTACTCTATGGACATAAAGCAGGAGTAAAGCATAGTCAATGATGTCAGAGTGGCAGCAGGGGAGACAGCACACAGAGACTTCCGGTATTCTACTGCAATCTGCAAATGCAATCATCAGGCCTCTGGATAACCTGGTTATATATTAGCAGTAAAGCTTATCCAGTGCAGGAAATGCAGTCAGAGAAAAATGCAGCAAAAATCAATGAATAACACTCCTGAAAAAAAGCACAGCGTGTTTTCTTCATTTATTTCCGCAGTGTTTTTAGCTGCATTTTGCTACGTGGGACAGTAGCCTAAATCTCATTCACTTTACTGCCAGTGTACAGAAAATCTGCTACACACTTCGCATGTGAACTCAGACTAATACTGCCAATAGACTACTGACAGGGAGAGAGAATTCTATTATAGAACAACATGTAATGATATCAAACAGTTGACATTGTTTTATAGACTACTTTTTTTCATCTTAAAGTAGCCATACACATTACAATGATGTCAACTGAAGCTGCCAATTTTAGTACTGTCTGACTATCTAATGTGTGTGTGGATGTCCTGACTTTTCTCCCACTGCAGAGATCAGTGGAAAGAATGATTGGGAATTTGTATTTCAACATGTCTTCAATCCTTATGTTATAGAATTACAAAACCTGCCCCTGTGAGAAGACAAATGCATTTGCCCCACCCTATTTTCTAGTTTTTTTTTTTTTTTTTTTTTATTTCACTGTGTTTGGTGTGTGAAAATGAATAGCAATTTGAAATGTCATTTTATAGGTTGTCCTGCACTCACAAGTTATTACAGGAGCTGAAAAAGAAGATGGGTCATGAGTCCAAAGATGTGAGTACAAAATTGCCAAAATAAGTTCCATCCAGTCATCGGTTCTTCTAGTGGTACTGACCCAGTTTCATAGTTATAGTCTGATATGACTTATGATTAGAGATGAGCGAATCGATGCTGCAGAAGTGGAATTCGATCCGAATTTCAGGAAATCTTCGATTCGCATGGAATCCGGATTTCCTGATGGTTCGCGGTAACGAATATTTAGTAAGGACCTTTGTGATATCAGACGGTCACAAGATATTCTCTAGTGATGTGATTGGGTAGGCGTGTCTTTGCTTGTTAGCAGATCCTTCCACATGAATAAAAGTTGTCTGTGCTGGAGAGAGAGACATGACCGCGGCATCCAAGGGCTTCCACCATTTTGCCACCCACCTCGGCTCTCTGCAGACAGCAAATAGCTGTTTATTCGCCACAAATTAATTCGGATCGAAGAGAATCGTATCGGAAAATTCAGCGAAGTTGCCGAATCGAATTTTTGAACGCTCATCTCTACTTATAATATCATCATGATGATCTGGCATGTAATATTGGACAAGTTGCTTTATTGTGCTGCCCTGTTAACAATTCATGCGGCTCTCTTGATTTTAATTCCTTATATCAATTGCCATCCTTGGTACCAAATATACAGCTTCTGGTCAAGGCTATATTGTAAAGCTGGACATACATATTAGATCAATGTGAACTGACCCTGCCTCTTTATGGTTGGGACCCTCAACCATCCAATGTGTATGAGACTTTTTTGAGTTTCCCCCAATGACATAGATTGGCCTTTTGTTCTCAGGTAAGCTGCAGATGCATTTCAGCAGCTTTCTCCCCTCTCCCCATTAGAACATATGCACACTTGGCCCAGCCACACCTGGCCACATGTATCTCCCCTGAGAACAAAAAGATCAAGGGAATTTTAACATTCAATATGCTTAATTTTCCTTTCTCCTGACTTCATTTATTGGGAGAGAATCAGGAGATCACAGATCTGGCCAACTTTCCTCTTAGGAGAGCATTCTGAATCCTTTACATACTATAGATCCTCCATTAAGAGATGTTAAAGGTACCCATGTACCTTCAATAGCTCTTGGTCAAACACTTTTTTTTTTTTTTTAGTTGACCACTATTATTCCCAAACCTCTCCATACACATGCACACTCAGTTCGGCATACTACACATGTGTCAGTGGAGAGAAGGCATGGCCATACAATTCTGGCATTATCTTATCTCCTGTTAGAACAAAGCATTGGGCATGATAAAAATTCATCATGTCTGATCCTTCCTTCTCCTGACATCATCTCAGAAGGGAGTTTAAAGGTCCTTATAAACATCAGGTTGGCTCTTATGAGGATGGGGGCCTTGAAGGGTTTTTTCAAAGTGCACTTTATTGGTGCAGTTTTCTGCTCCTCATAGTTTTATATGGGAATACTTGATGAACGCTTTTTTAATGAACATTTTTCAGTATGCTTATAAAAGAAAAGTGCCGTATGTTGTTGTGGTTTCAGCACTGGAAACTGTACCATATCTACAGCAGGGGGCCACATACTTACTACGCTCATCGAATGAGGCTAATCCTTGTGTAGACCCACTCCGTATTCGTTGCAGAAGCCTGAGGTCAGCTTTGGATTTCTGCCATGGGCTCTACTGAAAAGTAAACATCCTGCCAGTTATCTGGCATAATTTATAGTAAATATGACAGGCAGAGGCATCCCCACCCAGACCACCTAGATTCCTGCCCCACTCCTCTTGTGAAAAGTGATGAGAGGGACACAAAATAAAAATAAAAAAAAAAGTCAGTTTTTGCACACAAAACGCAAATGTGGCAAAAATTGTGACTTTTTTATTACTTGCATGTCAGAAAACTGGCATACAAGGAGTGATATATTGGCCCCTATTTCTATACTGCTGCCCTATCATAGTAAACTACTAATATTAGTGAATTCCACCTGATCTTCACATTAATGAAGGGGTGCATTATATAAAAAAACCCTCACAGGTCTAAGAATAAATGTGTTATCTATGAGATTTTGCTGTTCATTCATCGAAAAGCAAATGAGTAAGAGGTGTGATGCAGGAACAATAAAAAACTATAATACAAGCAATTGCCTTCCTTTTATCAGTTACATTTACATGTTTAACTACTTTTATATAATGGTATTTACCGAACATACTGACTAAAAGTTGCCTCAGAAGAAATAATGGTTGGATTATTTAGGTGGGGAAAAAACTCAATATAAATCCAGACATATATGGTAGCTAAACATTGGGTGCCATGTGACTAATTGATCAATGATGGGATCGCGCAGAAGAGCAATGCCACCCTCAGCATTGGCATCTCAACTGGTAATCAGGGGGGCAGTTTTTGGAAAACCGACCTGCGCTGTATGACACAATTGATCACATTCGGTTGATCATGTCATGCACTTATATTTTTGGCTAACTGGTGGATGAATATATCCAGTAGGTCAGAAGAAGGCTTTTGGGAGGACTAAAGTCTGCTCTCATCCATCACAAATGTTTGTTGGCAATATTTCTGTACCCAGTTGTCTGCCATGTATGGTCAACTTTAGGTAATGACCTTCCACAGAAATGGCATGAGGCTATGCCACAGGTATGCCAAATGTCTCTAGTAGAAAAAGAATTCAGGAAAAAGTCCCCATGGGGGGGTTTCTGGTAATTTAATATAGATGATCTATCCTTAGGATAGGCCATCAATATCAGATAAGCGGGGTCCAACTCCTTGTACCCTTCATGATCAGCTGAATCATTGAATTCATTGAATTGATCGGGATGGTGCTGCACTATACTGCAGTACCATAAACAGCCACTAGCAAATGTCTGGTAAACATTGAGGCTGCAGTGGCTCTTCAGATAACTGATGATATTCTGGTAAAATTGCTATGCAAATTATATACCAGTCCTGAGGAATGGAAAGACTCAGCTCTATAATTTCCGAGGCAGAGACAAATCTGTGAGGACTGGGTAGCGTGGGCTGTCGTTTATGGCGTAGATAGCATAGTAATGATAAAATGAAATCAAGCCACTAGCTAGCAAGACTCTGTCATTCATCACGGCAGCAGGAATTGAGTTTAGTCATGAGATATTACACCACGTAGATGCTGGTCTCTTGTCTTGGTCATTTAACTATTTTGAGGTTCAGTCACTGTCATTTTTTCTGCAAGACATTTTCTAGATTCAGATGAAATAGGCCACAGATATGGATTGGCTTTCAGTCTTTTTTTTTTTTTTTTTTAGTATGAAAACCAAAAAAAAACCAAAAAAAAAAAAATAATAGTAGTAAAAACCGTGGTGAATCGCCAAGGTAAAGTATTGAGGATATTTCTAAAATGCAATGGAAGGAAAATATCAGAACCTGTAGAAACCAACCAGGTCAATTCCCAACCTGTCTCAGACACATTGTAATGTGACTGGTTATAATCAGCAAAACTAATCTATATATGTAGGCACACAGAGAAGGGAATTCAGACATGGGAGCCTCACAAAGTCTAAGACTAGGCTTAACTACCTTAATACTAGGTTATTTTCTGTTGTTCTTGACCAGACTCATTTTTGTTTCTTTTTATAGTCCAATAATTTTTTTTCAGTTCATGACTTCTGTTTTTGATGCTCTTTGAATCTTTCCACTGGGCCTGTATCAGTCATAACACATTATGGATGAGGCCACGCTTTGTGGAAATGCTGCGTTCTGTATTTAGCAGAAGGGAGAAATGCCAATGCTTCCTTTTATGTTTTCCATTCCTATTGCAGCTACTCTTGGCTTTGGCTTAAACAAAACTCTGCTTTTCTGCAATGTGTGGCCTATATTAGTTTTCCTACAGTTTTCCTTTAGTATTTCCTTAATATTAAGTCCCAGAGAGTATTCTAAGAGAGTTCTTGAATGAAAGCTATGTACTGGTCAGGCTAGCAGTGTGCTCCAAGACTGTTCTAAACTGCACACTTTTAATTCTGGATGTACATATAGAGATAACAGGGCACTGATCAAGCCCTGTTCTATCCCTTAAGAATGCTCCGCAGCTAGGTATACTTTGCAGAGCTGACTGATGATTCCATTAGCCGTCAATCATAGTAAAGAGAGAAGATAATAGAGGTGGCCGGAACAGGAACTGATGTCACCAGCCCAGCCGATGCTACCAGATATGAGAGGTTTCTGAATCCTAGGGAACAAGCTGTAAACATTGATGAGGCATAATGAGCAAGACAGATAAAGCAACATATTGGGCAAAACACTTCAGTTACCTTAAGATGCAAGTTTAAAAATGATCCTGGAGATGGGGATACCCCTTTAACTTTCCCTAGACCACACATTAACATTTTACTAGATAAGTCCTCCAGAATTGCTGAAAACCCTATAACTTTATCACCATTAAGCCCTTAATAAATCATAGAACACCAGGAAGTAAATTATATGAACCTTTAAACCAATTTTTAAGAATATTTACAGTATTAAAGGGGTTTCCCACTGGTGAAAATTGTTTTGCAAAGGGCTCAGACATGGGTTAAACAAATATTAGAAGAAATACTCCCTTAACCTATCACGGTCTGCTCCCACTCCAGTTCTTACTGCTGGTATCTACTTCTTGGTTCTGTCTCAACACACAGGAAATGGCAGCCAATCGCTGATCATAGGTGTGACCCGGCCCAGCCACTAATTGACTGAAGGGTAATTTTTTTGCCTGTGAAGACGAAGATGGGAACCAGTAAGGAGAGACTAGCTTCAGCTTTTTTTTTTTTTTGTTGTAAAACCACACTAAACCTTTGCGCTGGACAACCTCTTTAACTAATGCATTAACTCCTAAGCTCGATAATTTTGTAATTTGTTGTCAAAATGTTTTGGTGACCTTGAAAAAGTTGTTCATGAGTATATTTGTTTTTACTTTCTTGGCTTCAGATTCCTCCTAGTTCAAATTCTTCCACACACCCCTGACTGTGTAATGGGGAGTGAGGGCAAAATTTGCTTTGCTTTTTTCAGTGAGCATGACATTCTATATGGCTATTTTAATAAAATTTTGGCCTTGTTGGGTCATATACTGGTAATGATGTAGTTAAAATATTTTTCTGTAGTAAGTAATTAAACGTCTTATTCTTTTATTTTTTTTAAAGCCATTTACCCCATGGGAATTAAAAGCAGCACGTCTTTATAGCAGGTGCCAGTTTTAGGAATTAGGAAATGAGTTTCATATCTCCACATGTTCCTATCAATCTCAGCATCTCCATGGTATCTGTATAGCATCTTGTCAGAAGATTGCTCTCCTCCTCTGTGTAATCTTTGAAGTCCTTTGGGTCAGTCAAGACCCATTACTCTGAAAAGCTCTTCAATCTTTTTAGGATCAGGAGATAAGACTTGATTTCCTGAAGAACGTCCCACACCCTGGGCCATGCAGCTATAAGGCAAGATATTTTAGCCTGCCATTACATACATTTTGTTTTTCCAACCCGTTGAGGGCAGTAGCTTGTTGCTGAACTGATCTGGATTGTTTTTGATTTCTGAGATGTTTTTATGCTGACTTGGAGGTTTGTGGTCATATGAAGAAATGTTTCACTTTTCTTTGAATTCCAAACACTTAAGCATTTCTATGAATTGGAAGCTTCCTCAATATGAGCGATTCATAGGTTTCCATTAGACGGATATCTCTGGGAATATCTCAGGCATTTGGTGTGGATATGAATGCAAACTTCAAGCTTCATCAAAGCTAAATGAAAGGAGTTCTGCTTGTTGCCATTTGTCTCCTAGCAGATGAGGCTCAGCTTGCTAGTTTAGCCTGGGCTATCAGGCATCTGGGAATGACATGTAGATCCATCACAGGGAATTAGACAGAGCATCCTTCCTGCTCTGTTTACATAGTAATTCAATCTCTGCTGAGGCCCAGCAGAGTCTCATGGTGAAAACCTCCTCATATCATGAAAGCTCTGCTTTATTTGCTGCCATGCAAACATTAATAGCAAAATTTCCTGGGAAAAGATGGATGGACCATGTAGTCAGAAGTAGGATGGGATTTTGTTGATTTTAATTATTTTGGTCAAGTAGAGGAGTTATTTTTGCGGGGTGTTTTGTTCCAGCAACACAAGCTGGAGAGATGGTAAAACATATTGTAGGATACCTGCATGAGACACTTTTCTTTCCAGTAGGTTAGTGAATGGATTTGAATTGTGACTCCAAGGGTACTGTGACTTCTGCTTACAAAAAGATCGAGCACCACCGGGGTCATAATACAACTCCATTCACTTGCATTATCTTTGGGCTTTGGAAGTCATGGCCAAAGTTGACGTGTAGCCCTAGCCCAAGGGTGTATTCACAAGTGGCAGATTTGTTGCAGACATTTCTGTAGCTGAAAATACTTTTCATTCATCTACATAGCGTTGTTTTGGCAAGAAACACATTGAACACAACAAGCCACATTTAGATTAAAGGGACAGTTGCAGAAATGTTGCTGAAGCTCCAGGTTGCGAAAACTCAGCGTTTTTGCCGCAGTGGAAATGCCACGGCACAAAACACTGCACTGCTAATCCCATCTGCATATTGCAAAAAAAATCTGCAGTTTTGAAAATCGCAGCATGTCAGTCAGGGCCAATGTCAGCACCCTGCTTCACCGCTCTGTGTGATGCGCATCCCGGTGTGCTTCGGCCCCAGGAGCTGCAGGCGCGATGTGATGACGTCACTCGCATCGCGCCTGCAGACTCCGTGACTGAGACTGCAGACAGAACAGGGGAGCGAGGAGAGGTGAGTTTCAGTGTTTTTTTTTTTTTTATGTTAAACTTTGGGGGCAAATTTTGGGGGGACATTAAACTGGAGGCAGATGAATGGTAGACCTTAAACTGGGGGGGAGATTAAGAGGGACATTAAATTGGAGGAGCAGATGGAGGGTGACATTAAACTGGGGTAGCTGGAGGGGAACATTAAACAATGGGGGGGTCACGGGATGGAGACATTAAACTGGAGGCAACTGGAGGAGGACATTAAACCGTGGGAGTAGCTGGAGGGGGACATGTCCGCCTCTAGTTGCCCCAGTTTAATGTCCCCCTCCAGCTGCCACAGTTTAATGTCCCCCACTAGTTGCACCCAGTTTAAATTGCTGCTCCAGCTGCCCTTAATTTATTGTCCCCTTCTAACTACCCCCACTGTTTAATGTCCCCCTCAAGCTGCCCCAGTTTAATGTCCCCCTCTAGTTTCCGCCAGTTTAAACTGGGGCACGAGGAGAGGGACTTAATACTGTGTGGCATTTGGAGGGCAACATGATAATGTGGGGGCATATAATGTTAGGGTGATTGTAGGAGCATTATACTGTGTGGGGGCACATGGAAAAATGGATGAGAATGTAGAAGTTGGTGGATCTAAATTTTCAGCGAAGCGCATAGAACACCACACATTTTCTCTTTCTGTCCTTTGGTAGTTGGGAGGTATGGCTATTATCATACTCTGGGGTCTCTTCAGACCCAAAGTATGATGATCGGAGGTCCAGGGGAGGTATGCGAACATAATAAACAGTGTTACTTACCTCTCCTGTGCTCCAAAGCGACTCCGTACTATCTTCGCGACGCATAATAACGATGGCGTAAACCCACGTCTCTGACATCATCAAAGGGAGAGACGACGGAGCCCGGGAGTGGTAAGTACCATGTTTTTTTTATGTTTGTCACCTCCCCTAGGCCTCCGATCATTATACTCGGGGGTCTGAAATATTTGCAAGGACCACCCTAGGGGCCACTATGGGACATTATACTGTGTGAAGGGGCCACTGTAGGACATTATACCATGTGGAGGGGCCACTATGGGACATTATACCATGTGGAGGGGCCGCTATGGGACATTATGCCATGTGGAGGGGCCGATATGGGACATTATGCCGTGTGCAGGGGCCGCTATGGGACATTATACCGTGTGGAGGGGCCGCTATGGGACATTATGCCATGTGGAGGGGCCGCTATGGGAAATTATAAGATAAGATAATCCTTTAATAGTCTCACCATGGGGAAATTCAGTTTGTTACAGCAGCATAGATAATACAAACATAAAAAACAATATATACAGAAGCTCTAAGGTAGAGGCATTACAGTGACAGTAGATACAGATAGAAAGGTACAGGTAAAAAAGTAGTAGAAGGGATACCACAACTTAAAGATCTTTCAGTTCTCTTTCTGGAAAGATCTCCGCTTAGCTCGGTGTTGGTTGTACAGCCTAACCGCAGCGGGGGAGGAAAGACTTCCGATAGCCCTCCTTCTCACACTTAGGGTGGAGCAGTCGGTCACTGACAGTACTGCCCAGCGCTATCACAGGCTCATGCATGGGATGGGAGTTATTCTCCAGCATGGAGCTCACCACGGACAGTATCCTTCTGTCATCCACTACCTGCACTGTGTCAAGGGAGCTCCCCAAGACAGAGCTGGACCTTCTAATCAGCTTGTCGAGTCTATTCCTATCCCTGGTTGTTATGCTACTCCCCCCAGCAGGCCACTCCGAAGAAGATGGCTGATGCCACTACAGAGTTAAAAAAGGCCCTAAGAAGTGCCCTCTGGACTCCAAAGGCTCTCAGCCTCCTAAACAGGTAGAGTTTGATGTGGCCCTTCCTGTACAGGACCTCCATATGATCTGCCCAGTCCAGCTTATTATTGAGGAGCACCCCTAGGTACTTATAGGTGTTGACAATTTCAATGCCCGTCCCCTGGATGTCCACTGGTTAAGGAAAGTATCTGCACTTATGAAAGTCCACCACCATCTCCTTGGTCTTCCCAGCATTAATCCTAAACTGAATACCTTCTGAAGGGGCAGCTATGGGACATTATACTGTGTGAAGGTGCCACTGTGGGACATTATACTGCATGGAGGCCATGAAAGGGGGCACTATGCCATGTGGGGACCCAAGTCAAAAGTATGCTAGCTGGCCCAGTCTTTGCTAGTTATGTCCCTGCATATATTTATTATACCCTGTCTGTGTATATATTTATATATATTTATATATGTATCTCGGGGGGCCAAGTCAGTTTCTGCATTGAGCACTTCCATTAACCCCTTAATGACCGGGCCATTTTTTTGTTTTTGCATTTTCATTTTTCCCTCCCCACATTCCAAGAGCCATAACTTTTTCATTTTTCAATTCACAGAGTCACATGATGGCTTATTGTTTGCAAAACAAATTGTACTTTGTAATGGCACCATTCAATATGCTGTGCAATGTACTGGGAAGCTGGAAAAAAATTCAGAATGAGGTGCAATTGGAGAAAAACTGCATTTGCACCAAATTCATATGGGTTTAATTTTTACAGCATTCACTGTGTGGTAAAAATGACATAGTACCTGTATTCTGCGGGTCAGTACGAACACAGCGATACCAAATTTATATAGTATTTGTAATGTTTGGATACCTTTTAAAAAATTTAAAACTTTGCTAAATAGAAAAAAATTTTTGCGTCGCCATATTGTCACCTGTAACTTTTTCATATTTACATGTATGGAGCTGGGTATGGAGTCTTTTTATGTGGGACAACATGACGTTTTTATTGATACCATTTGGGGAAAGATCTGATGGTTTGATCACTTTTTATTCAATTTTTTATAGGAGGCAAAGTGTTGAAGAAAAAACGCTATTTGGCCATTTCGATTTTTTTTTTCCCCGCTACGCCATTCACCGTATGGGATAAATATTTTAATATTTTAATAGTTCGGGCATTTTGGAGCAGGGGGACACCTAATGTGTTTATGTTTACTTTTGTTTGTTTACTTTTATATCAGATCTAGGGAAAGGGGGGTGATTTGAACTTTTGTGGGGTTTTTTTTGTTTTTTTTTTCATACTTTTAAACTTTTTTTTTTTTATACTTGTATGATCAGACTCCTTAGGGACCTTGAAACCTAGGGGGTCTGATCGCTGATACTATTCACTGTGATACTTTTGTATCGCAGTGAATAGCAAAATGCCTTCACTGCAATTAGACGATGCCTCTGGCATCGCGTAATAGCTGTAATGCAATGACAGGCGTGGGAGCCTTCAATAGGCTCCGGGCTGTCATGGCAACTAATCGCCGCCCTCCGATGACGTTCTGGGGGGCAGCGATCAAGGAAAAATGGCAGCGCCCGTGGCAGCTGCGCAATTTAGAGGCCGCGGTCCCGTTTGACCGCGGCATCTAAAGGGTTAACAGCCGCGATCGGTGCAGGCACCGATCGCTGCTGTTAGCGGCGGGTCCTGGCTGTATTATACAGCCGGCACCCGCGGTGTATGAAGAGCGCTCAGCTCCTGAGCGCGCTCCATACATCGTCATGCGACTCAGGACGTACTATTACGCCCTGGGTCGTTAAGGGGTTAATACAGATGAAAGCATTCATTGCACTGTTAACAGAATCAGGCCCTGTTCACATGGTGGAATCTGGTGCACAGAATATGAAGAGGAATCTGGGGCACATGTCTGCCAAAAATTCTTCTTTACTTTCTGATGTCTGAGCAGGTTGTATCTACTTGTATGGAATGGATGTATTACAGTCCACTCCAGTAGGTCCGCCTCAGCAAAAAAAAAAAAAAAAAAACACCCAATTTCGTTGTCAGTTATAGCTCTGAAAACTCTGTCGTTTTCCATATATTTCTAATAAGGGCAGGAAGTCCGTAAAGGAAAACTCTGTGAAAATGCAATGAAAAACGATGCGGAACAATATCTGCCACGTTTTTTTCGCAGCATTTTTTTGCTGCGTTTCATTTCGTGGAGCCTAAAATGGACTCATGTGAGCTCACTGTATAACACATCCATTGTTATGCTTGGAATTACATCTTAAATGCACTCCTATGACTAAGGACACATCGTGAAAAGGCAAACAACGTCCACAGGGACATCCATATACTAAAAGGAGCTGCCTCTGTCACAAAAAAAAGATGCCCTTTTAATGTTACTTATGTAGGCCTGACTTTAAAGAGACCTTTAATGGGCATCTATAAAATGGACCAAAATAGAGCATGTCTCTTTTTATTTTTACAGACTCAGGCTAGGTTCACACTAGCGTTGGGTTTCCGTCCTTGGGGTTCGCCTATTTAAACGTAATCCTGGATGGAAACACTAGTGTGGACCTAGCATCAGGGGCACATTTATCAAGCCACTTGCACTTTTTTTGTCTAATTTTATCCTTTTTTTTTCTTGGTCTTTAGGAATTGCATAACACTTACTACTTATCTGAGCTTTTCTGTACAAAATCACTTACTTGTCATTTTGATATTTTGTCAGGAGAATAGGGCGTGGTGTATTTTGAGTCTCTCTTTTTCGACACATTTACAATGTGCGGCTGTTTTAAAAAGGCACAAATGCACTCAAATGCATAGGCAGTATAAAAAAGCCTGTCATGTCAAGCCAGCCATGTGCAAGATATATGACAGCAGTACATCATCTTCATAAATTAGGTGCAAGTTCGGGTAAGTGAAAAAAAGCACACAAAATTGTGCCATTGATAAATAACTACCTTTTTCTGTAAATTTAAGCTTACATAATAACCTTGAATTCAATCAGTATGTGTTCAATGTTGTGCAGTACTTTTTATTGATGACCTATTCTGAGAATAGGTACATCTATTGGACAGCTGCTATAAAATATACTGCGTGTGATGTAAACAATAAACGGTCATGAAGCTTGCACAAGTGCCGCAGTCAAACAGTTGATCAGTGGGGGTCTCCGGTGTCGGACCCCATTGATCTTTTATTGATGATCTATTCTGAGGATAGGTGATAAATAAAAAAGAATTGGACAACACTGAACACAGACACATTGACTTCAATGTAATGACATGTCAGTTTTTATTTACAGAGTGGACCATTTTATAGATGCCCCTTTTAAAGCCAGGTTTACAGAGGTATTGTTAAAAAGGTTGTCTCAAAGTGGCAACTTCTATTTGTGATGGAGCCAGCATCTCTGTTAGGGTATATGGATGTCACAGAGAGCTGTCCTTGATTCAGTGTCCCCTATTAGTTTATATCAATGGCTCCCGCTCTTAGCTCATATTGTACATCTATTGCATTGACAACCATTTATTTGAATGGCCACCATGTAATACTGCATTTCCCTCGGTTGCAGCTTCTGCCTGAGATAACGGCAGATCTTTGGATCTTTCAGATTTTCTGCCAGATTTGCAGTTTGTCATAAATTCACACATAGATCAACCCCAATGTATGAGGCAAAGATGTAAGTTTAAGCTCCTGAGCCCCAATTTAAAATCTGAAGTGAGGCCCCCATTTACCATGTCCTCAGTTAAATGCTGTTTTTTTTTAAGTTGTGAAGAGGCCTTTGGGCCCCCACATGGTACAAGGCCCAGTAGCGTTTGTAAATGACTAATTTCCTTCTTTTTTAATCTAGGAACCTGACAGATCTGTTAGCCAAGGAGAAAATGCTCAGAGTCCTAAACACAGACGGCTGCTTTCTCTGGATACGTTTAGGGGGTAATGTATAATATCATTTAGAATCATCATGTATCCTGTTGTATACTAATATTATGAGACTTCCTCTGTACTGTATCTTATGTGTAATATAAATACAGTATATAGTATATGTAATAATGCAACAAAATGAAATAGATTTCTTAGAAGTATAATGATGAGAAGACCTTGATGAATAGGTCACTGGCTTGGCTAATGTCAGAAGTCAAGGGTTTGACAATGACTTACAGGATAGCTACCTCCAATAGGTGGCACTAGTGAGAGAGTTCATCCTGGCAGAGTGCTAATTTGCATATTTTTTCCATATCTCCATAAACAGCTGGGTCTCCTTAATGAGAGCCAATAGCCCCCTAAGCTATTACTTCATGGGTGCCACCTGTCTGGATCCAACCAAACACTGCAGCTTTTTCTCAATTTCTGTATTTATTAGTAGGAAGTCATACTGCTCTGACTTCTGCTACAATCTACTTGTCTCACTGTAAACTTTCTGTTCATTGACTGTGGCTGTGATGGCCATACAGCTGAGAAGCCCCATACCTTCTTCAGGTTTAAAGGAATTCTTTAAAGTTGTGCTTATGGAAATATTCATCCCTCAAAACATTGCCTCTGCTAGATCGATGCGCTCCATTTATCTCTATGAGACTGACGGATATAGTGCTTGGCTCTACATTATGAATGAAGCGGTGGTGCACAAGATTGACCAACACTTCATTCAAATATGGGGCTCAGGACCCTTATCTTGTCAACAGTGGAGTTCCCAATGATCGGTCCTCTAACATTATAGCAGTTATCCCCTCTCTGCTGGATAGAGGATAACTTGTAATTACCAGAATAGCCCGTTAAGGGGTTATCACTTTAGCTATTTTCCCGTCATACCCATGTGATATCAATTATTCTATGAATTTCAGCATGCTATACAATGCAATACCGCAGACAAAGCACATAAATACTTCTATTATCACATGATATTATGACTAATGATAACGATGACTAAGTTTATTGATATAATAGTATAGTTTATATTGCAAAACCTCTATTTTTATACAGTCTTGTTCTCTGGTGATTTTTTATGAAGCTGTTATGTATATGAGGTGACATATTTAGCATGATAAAATGGGAGAGGTGAAGGAGATGCTACATGTTTTGCATTTTGGGCTTTCTGCAGAGCTCATTTATCTCGCAGTATACTGCAAAATGTCCTTTTTTTTTTTTTTTTTTTTTTTTTCTTCGAATTTGCTGCAGAGATTTTCTGTCCAGTCATGGTACAGAAGTTACCAGCCAAGCCTCAGAGGCTGCAGAGGATTGGGTAATTGTGGGATATTGTCCTATGCTAGAGTACATGCAGAACAGTCTCCCTCAACCATAATATGGCTTATTGTAGCATTTATTTATGTACCACCATATGGCCAGATATGAGGCTGTTATCACATTTATTTCTTAAGTAAGATGTGAGGTGATAAGCACATTCTGTTATAGTTAGATACAATTGATAGGACAGGAAGGCCTAGCTCCATTGCAGAAGTGTCTGTCTCTATGGTAGTACATAGAGTCCCTGTGGTTCTGAATTATGAGGCTATAGGCACTGTGTATGCTGTCAGACCTCCTTAAAGTAATACTTCTTGAAGATATAGCATGAGATGGAACAAGTTATAAATATCAAAAGAAATCATTATAAAGAGAAGCTTCTGTGTGTTTCCTTTAAAACTGGAGGCACATAAAAGTACAGTACGGGCCTATAGCAGTTTTTAAGTGAGTCCTTTTATCTATTTCACTAATTCTACTGCACTAACTGTATATGGAGTAGTCTACAAGACATCTCATTGAATATAAATGTCATTTCATTATGTATAGCCACATCCAGACTTCTCTATTTCTTAACATATCTTTATAGTGTGGTTAGAGTGCAGTTTCTTGAGGAATCTCCTGTATACCAGAGATAAATTCTAACATTCTGCTTGTGTGTAACATCCACTAGGGGGAGCTTACACTATTCTGTTTTAAAAATGAAACTCAAAGTTGAGTAGTAGTAGATGCAGTAAACTCCCTATACTGGTCAATGTACATAGTGTTCTCTATGCATAGACTTTGCACCACCAGCCACCATATGCATGTTTTCTGTGCAGTGCAGACGCCTTCATCATCTATTACTATGTTTTCTGCATGGTCTGCTCTGTACTGATGCATGAACATTAGATTTTACCTTTTTTGTTCCTCCTCCATGTCCTGACCCTTTTTTACTGACATGTCTTGTCTTGACCTCATTTTGTTATCTCAACCTGTACATAACGAAACTCTGCCTGTCCAGCTCTTCTCGGACAGACACTTTCTGTACACTTCAGAATGCTCATTCATCCAACAGCTTTCTTTCCTGAGTACCCCTATTTTAGGTCTGCACCTTCAGCCATGCGAGCCTGTGTTGTAAGTGAGGAAATGGTGTAAACTGTTGGCTGACAGTCCGAAACCCAAAGGATCAGACATGTTAAAATCTAACCATCTGATCCTTCTTTTCCCCGACACTTGCTGTGATGAGAGTTAGAAGACCCTCATAACACTTTAGATTGGGGAGGGACTGGCCAACAATCAGCAGGTTTGGCTGATATTGATGTATGTCAGTTTTAGAGTAAAGTAAGGATAATTCCTTAGACACTTAGTTTTGGTTTAGGGCTAGACAACGGGTGCAGTGACCCAGTGACTAAACAGCCTGGTTTGTTACATTGGAACCTCGGGGAAACAGAACTCTAATCACTATAAGGTAGATGTAGGTTAGCACAGATAGAGATAATGATTGGCCATCATGTGAATGATCCCACCATCAACATATACAACTAAACTGGGCCACTTGAGGAAAAAAATTGCTCTAAGTCTGAGCAGCATGGCAAATGATTGGACAAATTTGGCAACCATGCCATACACTAAAATTTTAAACTGACAGCCAAAAAAATGACCCGTTTTAGTTTTGATCAACTTTAGTGACTGATCAGCTGTATGAAATAATCATTCACAGATTATGCATGTAGACTTGTTGACCGAATGGTCTAAACTGACCATTATGGATGATGAAAGTGTAATGTGTATGTCTACCATAAGAAATAACATTATTGCTATAGGTAGATCTTCACAGGACTATCATTAAGGTTAATGGCCTAGACGTGCCATATTTCTAATGTTAGAAGGGCTGTTCTTGAATATTTTTCTGTTGCCTGTTGTGGTAAGTATCAGTACTACAACTTCCCCACAATTTTTTGGTTAGCACCAGGGAGTATTAAACTCATTATAAGTTGGGGTCCAAGAGACAGACACCCAGTTGAAAGCTTCTTTACGCCATATCTTTGCCAACTGACCCAGATTCCCATCAAATAAGCATCACTGCAATATCCATTATATCTGATGTAAGTGGTGTTGTCTCCATGACATCATGCTGCTGCGGATTCCTCATAAAAGACAGGTGCGTGTGTTTTACAAGTCTGCTCTGTAATACAATGGCTGTTACCAGACAAACCTGTCAAGAAAATTAACTGTAGGCTTTAAAACTGATGCAAAAGTGTTTTCTTCATGAAGAAGCGACCTGCAGGGTTTCTGTAGATATCACAGCAGCATGCGTGCGTTTTTCAGTAACTGCATTGAATGGAATTTGATGGTCATCAAAGTGTCCACAGACTGAAGGTGCCCATACACTGTTAAAAGTTATTCAGCCAAAAGCTATTTTTTCTGACTTCCACATACTCATGTACAACCACATTTCGATTATGGGACACAGTTTTGGGCTTCACATTCTGGAAAGTCTATAGGAGATGAAGAAACGGTTCAAAGGTCGACAACTATATTACTATATGGGATGAAAATTTAGGCATCTGTTTGGGAAAGGGATCTCTATACTTGGGGTGAATTCTTGCAGCAGAATTTCTGTAGGTCCTACCACAAAATCTGCCATATGAACTTATCCTTAGGGTAGCTACACATGACCGAGTTTTACCTGTGAAACTCGGTCCGTGTGTTAGCCAGATTTACCGGCTTGAACTTACCAGTTACAGTACAGGACAGTATGTCGCTGGGAGGAGATAACTATACTGCTAAGATAACTTAGAGGAGGAGATAACTATACTGCTAGGAGTCCCGCTCCCAGCATGAAGTTCAAGCTGGTAAATCTGGCTAACACACGGACTGTGTTTCACAGGTGAAACTCAGTCATGTGCAGCTACCCTTAGAGTAGTCATACTACAGAATGGCCTACCTCAAGAGGTAAAGGCAGATGCCATGTCTACAATGGCTACAGTACATACTTATGTAATAGCAAATTACTTTGTAAGGTTTATTTGTATTGATTTATTCTCATACTGGAGATCCCATGTTTTGATTTTGTTAAATATCATGAGTTAGAATATTGATGTGAATGTGACATAAGAAGATAAAAAGGGATAAAAACCTAGTTTTAGTCAGGCCCATACACTTCATCTGAGTCACTGAACACAATTTATCGGTACTTTCCAGGTTGTACGTCATGCAATGTGTGAGATCTTATCATGTACAGGTATAGCATGGCAATTGGCTGTATCTATGTCAGGTAACAGGACACCAAGATAATGTATCTGACATGATGTGTATGTGATAATGATAAATTTGTTGAACAACACCTACTAAAGCATGTCCATTTTGAGGACCCAGAGAAAATATTATGGTGTATGCCAGTGCATGATCCAATTTGTACTATATAAAAATAGAGTATTCTACGCATCATGACCCTTCAGACTTCATGTACTACCTGTTGTATGTGAGGAGTATGAGCTAAAGTTACAGTTCATCTACTCCTCACGAGAGATTGATAACTTACATAACCCTGTTTTATTGCATCTCTTCATCACTACTGAATGAACTGTTGGATGGCTGATCTGTATTCCTTCCTCCTTGCAAATAACAGTACTTAAACCATTATCTACTTAGAATTTTCTGTGATGATCATAGAATAAACAGCCGTGTAAAGCGGAGGCTCTGAGGTCACAAACAGGTTATGAGCCAATTTACGCATATCCAGCAGGCTTCCTGTGACACGGCCTTGGTAACACAATGAGCTTTTGATGCATGCTATCAACTCAACTTTAAATTACACTAGGACTCCTTCATTGCCAGGCATTGTCTTTGTTGTAAAAATTACATAATCTGGATTGCTAATTTTTAGAGGATTTAAAAATTTGTTTTTACTTAGGAATTAAGTGCTGGATTTCTTGATTTGTTTCTGAATCTAAAGGCAGTATCAAGGGCAGAGTCTGCTGTGTAATTACTGTGTAATCTACTGAAGAACAAGAGGCCTTGTAATATAATGACCTATGACCTGCTGGCGTGCCCCTGGAATTATAACCATCATTAGCCAATCTAAAAGTTAAGTAGATTATTTGCAAAAAGATGAAATGCCAATTAGCCAGGGTCAAGTCTGCGGAGGGTGCGCGGATTTCCTAAACCACATCATGCAGCAGAGGAAATATATTATTTTGCAGAAGCCTAAGTTAATGCTCCTAGGCTTCCATGCAAAATTTGTAGCAGAACCCCCAAATACAACAAATTATTTATAGGACTGGCACCTTTTTGCTGACATCTTGATCCAGGGACTAGAGGCGTAGCTTGAAGCTCCTGGGCCCAAAGCAGAATCTGTATTCGGGTGCCTTCCTACCTTGTGCCATTTAGTATAGTGGAATATTTTATATAGCAGAGGGACCAGAGGGACTGCAAATGCATCTCTTATACCTACAACCCCACCAGGGACGGGATGCAATTGCAAACTCTGCACCTTCTATAGTTGGTCTGTTACTTTATATAGGGTTAATACAATTATACACTTTAAAGGTAACTTGTAATATTCTTTATCATGTTTAGCAGGGTGTATATTATTCATTATAATGCGTATCTCATTTGCTGCAGAACTTCTCTGTAGAGTTAACTAGTCCATATACATTAGACAGCTCTTGGCCAACTGCTATCTCACCCACACACATACAGGTTTAGCTTGGACAAGTAGTGCATATGCAGTGAACAGGGAGCGTGGAGAAAACGTCTGCCAGACTCTTTTAATACATTATTTTAGTGCCACAAATGTTAAGGGATAATACAGTGATGTAGCAATAGCAGGATAATGCACACAGTGATGTGACAATACAGGGACAACAAACAGATCCAGGTCACAGTACAAGGATAACAAACACAACTGTGTCACAGTAAAAAGATAATGAACACAGCAATGCCACAGTATATACATAAACATACTTATGTCACTATAAAGGATAATAAACACAGTGATGTCACATTCCAGGCATAATAAATACAGTGAAGCCACAGTACAGGGTTAATAAACACAATGATGTCACAGTATAAGGATAATAATAGTGATGTCACAGTATAAGGATAATAATAGTGATGTCACAGTACAAAGATAACAAACAGTGATGTCACATTACAATAATAAGTGAAGAGATATCACAGAACAAAAATAATAAACACCGTAATGTCAGTACAAAATTAGTGATGTCACAGTACAAAGACGATAAGCACGTTGAAGTCACAGTAGAAGGCTGATAAAGTGACGACACCATATAAAGATGACGTACATGACTGGTCAGATTTACAAAACTGTCAAAAAGAAAAATTGTGTTTTTAATATAGCAACCAATCACGACTCTCTCTCATTTTTCAAAGATGCTATAAGAAATGAAAGCTGTGCTTTTTTTGCTATGGCAACAAAGATAGATTTTTCTTTTAGACACTTCCCTAAAGCTCCCACAGTATTGTTTGGGTGGCCCACCCAAGTATCAGAGGTACCTCTGGGTGCCACCAGGTTCTAACACAATAATGATCCAGCAGAAGATACTTATATTTGAAGGGTACCATGGTCTGTTTTTCTAGGGATGTTAGAGGGTGGGCCCCCATAATCATTTTATCTGATGAGCCCAAGGAATCTCAGTGCAACACTTTCCTCCAGTAATGTCACAGTGCAGAAATAACAAACATGATGTCACAATTCAAAGATTGTGACATCACAGTACAAAGATGATCACCACTGAGTTAAAGTAATGCACAACATAACATAGCACAGGAATAACTCATACAAAACAGGTGACCATATACAATACCCCATGACATCACAGCACAGGAAAAAAAAATGTCATATGTAAGTATCATGTGAACATGATGCTACATTACAGGAATAAAGCATAAGAGTAATATAGTGCTACAGACAATCACTAATGTACCCCTCAAGGTAACCATGGGCTCCATAATAAAGTAAAGAATGGGACAATATTGAATTCTTCATACCCTGTACCATCTTCTTCTCACTAGATGCTCTTTACTTCTGAGTAAATATGGGTCCCTGTTGGGCCCATAGCTACCATTAGCCCTGCCCTGGTACTCACACCCATGTGCACACAGAACTGTATAGTACACACTGCAGAACCCCTTTATTAACAGAGGGAGTGTGGGCTGCACAGGAGAAGAAACTTTCTGCAAATGTGAGCTGTGGTAGACCCCTTCAGCATGGAAAGATATGTATCACCGCTTCTCTCTGTATCATGGTCAGGTTGTCCCTTACAATGTAATGTTTATAAAACAGACGTGTAGATGGAAGATATACACATTTGGACAAAATTGTTGGTACCCCTCGTTTAATGAATGAAAAACCCACAATGGTCACAGAAATAACAAGTAATAATATATAAAAATTCTATGAAAATGAATAAATGAAAGTCATTGCTTTTCAACCATGCTTCAACAGAATTTTTAAAAAAAAGAAAACTCATGAAACAGGCCTGGACAGAAATGATGGTTCCCTTAACTTAATATTTTGTTGCACAACCTTTTGAGGCAATCACTGCAATCAAACGATTCCTGTAACTGTCAATGAGACTTCTGCACCTCTCAACAGGTATTTTGGCCACTCCTCAAGAGCAAGTTGCTCCAGTTGTCTCAAGTTTGAAGGGTGCCTTTTCCAGACTGCATGTTTCAGATCCTTCCAAAGATGCTCAATAGGATTTATGTCAGGGCTCATAGAAGGCCACTTCAGAATAGTCCAATGTTTTCCTCTTAGCCATTCTTGGGTGTTTTTAGCTGTGTGTTTTGGGTCATTATCCTGTTGCAAGACCCATGACCTGCAACTGAGACCAAGACACTGTGCAGCACATTTCTCTCTAGAATCCTTTGATAATCTTGAGATTTCATTGTACCCTGCACAGATTCAAGACACCCTGTGCCAGATGCAGCAAATCAGCCCCAGAACATAACAGAGCCTCCTCCATGTTTCACAGTAGGGACAGTGTTCTTTTCAAGATATGCTTCATTTTTCCGTCTGTGAACATAGAGCTGATGTGCCTTGCGAAAAATTTCAATTTGTCTCATCTGTCCATAGGACATTCTCCCAGAAGCTTTGTGGCTTGTCACCATGTAGTTTGGCAAATTCTAGTTTTGTCAGATTCAAGTTATTTCTGTGACCATTGTGGGTTTTTCTTTCATTAAATGAGGGGTACCAACAATTTTGTCCACATGTGTATGCTGTATTATTGTGTATTACATATAAAACCAATATAGGCTACAATTGTAGGATTCTTTATGCTTTTTGGACATTGCAGTAATGCACTCACTGTCTAATTAAGTTTGTAGCCATATATCACAATACTGTCAATTCTCAAGATAAAGAGGTCAGTCTATTACATTTCAAGTCTCTTAATGGTCAGATCAGACCAATTTCAGTAAGGAGGAAGCAGAAGGTCACAATTGCTGACCTACTTATAAGCAGTCTAAATTTATTACTTACTAGCATGTCCGTCTACTTTAGAAGGATGACGATGCTTCATATCCTGTGCCAAGATGGGGGATTCTAATAGACGTTTTTGTTGTACAAACATCCAAATTTTTGTATGTGGAAGAGATGGTATACACTCTCCCTATAACACCTTGTAAGCAGCCCTCATGACATAGGACAGCCAGTCATGAGGAACTATGTCTGTCTAAAATCCCGAATGTATAGCAAGATTAAAGGGGTTTTGGGGGGCTTTTTGATATTGGTGGCTTATTCTTGGGATAGTCATTAATAATAGATCAGTGGGGGTCTGACAGCTGGCACCTGCACTGATCAGCTGTTCTTGGCGGCCTCCAGAGCCAGAAGCAGCACACTGTATAGTGGCCCTGCTGAAGTACTGCAGCTCTGATCCCATATCTCAGTCAAGTGATTGTGTTGTGTGTGTATCCTAATATATCCTAAATAATTTATTAGTGCACACCCATTGATATAGCACTTCTCATATATGGGACTCATTAGTGATGTGTAGCTTCTTCACTCCCGGAAGTAAAGACAGTTTGCTGGGATGGAGGAGTCTGATCTGCCAAGTAGATGCTGTAAAGTGAAAAATGGTTAATAACAATAATGTATCTGTGAGTAACTAAATGTATATATTAGTTACTAATATAATTTCACCCCTGAATGGACTTATTATGCATTTTTAAAGCAAAGGAAGTGGTTGACTAAATTCCGAGTCCATTACACTCAGCAGTGAATTACCATATTGCGCTGCTGCACAGGATATTGCTGCTTTCTGTTATTTATCCATTTTATCAATTAGCTTCTTTAGCTGCTTTGTGAAGATTTTCTCTAATATTGTTTCATATTGGTTATTAACCCTGTCACTTCTCATTACCAAATGGTCTGTATTGCTAACTGCCCTTCACAAGCAAAATGAATTGAGTGTTGGCTGAACCAGCCAATTTTGGCAGCGGTGACCATATAATGATGTACCTATCACCCGTCCCGGATTCCGGGTGCTGTCCCACTGTCCTGGTCAGTGGGAGGTATGTCCATTCGCTGCTTCACCATTCTGCCCTCGTTTCTGCTTTCGGTTTCTTAGGGCAGTAGGTGCAATGTGGTAGTCACTTACGTTGTGCCTGCTATCTTATGGAAATTGTTGAGGTGGATTGCCTGGTGCCCTGGTGTGCACACTTCCCCTTATACCCTTGTACCATAAAGTGCCCATGTTCACACTGGCTTCTTTTAGTCTATTGTTCTGACCAGCCATAGACTAAGAACAATAGATTGAAGAACTAATATAATAACTTATGCAGAAGGAACACATTCTGTCTTTATCCTTCATCATTCACTGTAATATCAAAAACAAGATGGAAGCTTTCTCTTGTCATGTTTCTTTACTTTTCAAACTGAAGATAAAAAACCTATACATATGTAGCATCACTGTAATTTTACTGACCCATGGTATAAATAAATAATGCAAAAGTCAGTGGTGCAATTGCTATTTTTTTTTTTTCCTTTTCCCATCCCGCTCCCCAGAAACTGATAATTGTCATTTAAAAACACAACTCATGCCACATAAAACAAGCCCTCATGACAACATGACATCAACAGAAAAGCTTTTAAAAAAAAGCCTGCTCATGAAAGAGGACCTTTCTCGTTCTTTAAGGTAGGGCATGTTATATACTGTTGCAAAGCTGGCAGTGCGCTGAATTCACTGGACTTTCAGTTTTGCTGGTATCTTCCCCCATTATAGAGATATTTGTACAAAGCTACTGAATCTACTGATCACTGCCCTGTCTGAGGGGCTGGCCTCACAGCTCAGCATCAATGCTGGATGGTGCGTTCCTGAGCTGTGAGGCAGTGATATCAGTAGCTGAAATGAATCGCACCAAGATTTCTAGAACCGGGGCAGCTTCCTGAAAAACTGAAAGTGTGCTGGATTGGGATCCACTTCTTAGAGGACATGAAAGGTTCTCTTTAAACCATAACTAAACTTTGGAACAGCTTTTTGATTTTCTGTCAGCATTTGTGACCTTAATAAATATTATTATATACTTTATTAATGGATTTTGGCTCATTATTGTGAAATTCTATGCTGAAATCTACTTCTGCCGCTTCTGTTTTGTTTGCCTTTTTTCTCTCACTGGTGTATGGCTACTACTGTAATAAAGCAGGCAAACAGTCTATGGGAGGGGTCACTTTAATCAGTTATATCGCAGCCATTATAAACATAGAACGGTCCTTTTGATGTCATATGAAGATTATAATTTCACTTTTCATATGCACCAAGATTACTGTTTTATCTGTTTTATTATATACAGAAACATTTTCTGAAATTAAAAACTTTGGGAGCCGCTGCAGCTGCATATAAATATGCCAGACCCAACTGTGTTTTAACTGAAGATATCTTTGGAAATATTATAGAAAAATGCAGTCTTTGTGTCCAATGAAAAATATAACTGCTTAATATGACCCCCCCCCCCCAATTCAGTTTCTCTGCTTGATTAGAGTCCCTACTCCCATAGTCCATTGAGAAGCCAGTGAAAAATAGATCAGAAGTGGATTTCAGCAGAAGGAATCATAATTTTGTTAAAGGTAATAAAGTATATTACCGTATTTATTAATGTTACAAATGCTGCCAGAAAATCAAAAGTTGTTTGAAAGTTTAGGTACACTTTAAGGATTGTTAGAGGCAGAACAAAAAAAAAAAAACAATTCTGCCCTAGGTGTAAGAGACAGCCAATGTTGTCCTAAGCTTTATTTGTCTGTATAAACTGTTAATGTTGAATGTATTTCTGTGATTCTGTTCCTTTAAGACAGCAGCCATTGTAATTGTGACATTATGCTGGAGTGACTCCCCCCCTTTTATGTCAGCTTGCCTGTTCTGCAGACAGAATGTGAGCAGAGAAGCAGGAAGTGACGAGACAGAGAGCAGCAGCCATCTTGGCAAGTGTTGTATTGAACTGGTGTGGAGATTTTTCTGTACAGCTAAGCTGTATCTTGGTCCAGAGACAAACAGAGTGTAAAGAGACAACAGGACTAGTGAGTCCACGTGAAAGGAACTGTGCTCAGTGGCTGATCAGTGAGACTGACATTGTGACTGTGTATATGGGTACCACAGATAGAGACTCGCAGTGCTGTTGATGTACTGGACAGCACCTGCTAAACCCCGGCTTACAACCCAGCTCAGTGTATGGATTCGGCAGGACTGTCAGTGTGCTGAGTGGAATCTGCTGTTGGATTACATTGCATTCATTGGGTTTCCCTGTTAAAGAGGACTTCATTTCTCCCAAGATCCTGATAACAGTGAGGAGAGGACGCTTCACTATAAAAGAAAGGAACGACTTTGGGCCCCACCGCGCGCTTCTACGGACTGTAAGCGGTCCACCTGGACCACTGGGGAAAAGGGGGTGCACCCAAATGTGATGTCAGGGTCAGTTAGGGATAGTTTTGAGTATATTGTTCATTCAGTGTCCATACTGCAGAAGTGGACAGAGTAAAAGTAGAAACCATTGCAGAATTTGCCTTGAAATTGTTCATGCTATATTGTATATTTTGCTTGTCTTTATCCCTGTCATTTTACCTTCAAATAGCCTTTATTAACTTATAGTAAATATATATTCTTTTCTTGAACTACCGCGTGTGCGTTCATTTCTGGTTGCGGAGTCCAAACCACCTGCCTTGCTCTCGGTTCACATAGGGATGGGCATTTCGGGGGCCCCAAGCAAAATTACATCTGGAGGCCCCCCTAATCAAAAATCCCCTATTATTGGTCCCCCACACAGTACATTGCCCCCTTTTATGATTCACACACAGTACATTGTCCCCTATTATGGCCCCTTTATGGAACATTGCCCTTTTTTATGGCCTCCTCATAGTACATTGCTGCCTTTACTGGCCCCCACATGGTATATTATGACCTTTTATGGTCCCCAATGAAACATTTCCCCTATTTTACTGTATGTCCTCCACACAGTGCAACACTATCTTTTATGGCCTCTAACACAGTATATTGCCCCCCTTTTATGTCCCCCACATTAGCCCATTACTTGCTGACTTATTCCACTGTTATTCAGGGCTGCCTCAGTTTTGACCTTCGGGGGGGGTGCCACACACTATGTGCAGACGCTAAACAATGTCAGGACATGATATCCAGATGGCGTCCCCTGGAGGCTGAATGGAGTAGGCCTGGACAGGAGCACTACTCATATAACCACTACCTTTTGGAATAATCTGTTAAGCAGAGGCTGCTTTTTAAGGCTAAGGCCCCACGTTGTGGAAACGCAGCAGAAAAAAATGCTGCATTATACAGTACCAGCAAAGTGATTGAGATTCTGGCTAATCCTATTCACACACTGCAGAATAAAAATGCCGTGTAAAAGCTGCATTTTAAAAAATGCATGCGTTTTTGAAAAATGCAACATGTCAATTTTACATGCGGTAATGCTGGCGTTTTCTCTATAGATTTAATAAGGGAACAAAAGTCAAGACACTTTCCTGGCTTGGCTACACCTAATGGGCACTTGCCAACATGGCATAAGATGCAAATAAAGTTACTTTTTTTCAGGCATGCCTATCCAGAAATGTTAGTGGTTAGTTAGTACCGTGCTGAGCAGTTTGACTCCAGTCCTACATTGTAGAAAGTCCTTTATAGTTTAGGGTCACATAATGTTTTACAGTACATGTTGCCTCCATGCCGTTGCAATATTTGTGCCCCCTTTGCACCTATATACAAAGGTAAATTGCAGACAGGTGAGTAAACCACAATGTAACACAATATAATAATGTAGATATTGACCTGTGGTAAATCTGGTAATAATAGCTCCCAGCTTCAATACACTTAGCCACATCTGTAGAATCTATAGCACTATATCTTAAACAGGTAATGCGGCAGCCATGTGATTAGATTAAAGCTCTCACAGCCCCCCTGGGCCCTCCATGTGGTAAAGCAGCATGGCCACTGGTTGGAACAAATTAGGTTTGCTGAACTAAACAGTAAAACAGTAAGATAAGGATGAATAATGGAAGGGAACACTTTGCTTTAGTTAGAAACACAATAGATCAATAGTAAAACACAAGGATCTCGCCTTTCACGATGGCCTGTTTGTATGTGATTTATGTTTGTGAATTCAGGGATGTTCTCCGGAAAGAAATAAGGTAAGGTCCATAAAGCTCTGATATAATTCCAATACCGCAAAAACGACAATGAGCGATAGGCATTCTGTCTCAACATACACATACACCTGTCTCAACATACATCTTTTCTCCCATTCTTAAGGGGTTTCCTAGACTTGAAATTGATGGCCCTTTTTTAGGATAGGACATCAGTATCAGAGAGGTGGGGGTCTGACACCCAGAACCCCCAGTGATCAGCTGCTGGATTTGTATAATGCATGAACCCAAAAAACAGATGTCTCTGTACACTCGCACATTTATGCCAGTTTTCTGGTGTAGATGTGTCTTAATGTGGGGCATCTTTGGCCCTTTTGTGTGCTAAAGATGGACCACATTCCCACGTTCTGCACCTTCCTTGACACTTTTTGTTAGTTAGTTCGATGGTGCTTATGGTGGGGATGTCTTGACAACAGTTTTCTAACGTGAGTTATGCAGGAAATCTCTGCCAGTTCCTGACTGCCATAGACTTCCATTCTGTCACACGGGTGTGCACCTGATTTATTGAGAGGCCGGAGCCAGTTGTAATAAATCTGCCCCTATGTTTCCATTTCTTTAGATTTTAAGTGAATTTAGAATTAAATCCAAGAGTTTGCTGTGCGCTCTCCTCACATGTCCATTTTAATAAATAGTTCTACTGAAATGACAGTTATGGAGCTTTCCTTCTTAGATCCCTGCGTTGTGCAAGTCCTCTGTTATTCCTCATATAAATGTATGAATAAATTAATAACTGGGTGTTTGTACATACAGACTGATACTGTCTGCACTGAGTGGACATGGTCAGAGTGTATAGGCACATATACCATTGACATGGACAACCCAGTTTGTCAATTTGTTCTTACATTTCCAGCAGTAATAATATTGGAACATCATGATGCAGAAAATAAAGAAAAAAACTTCAGAATTATCAGAACTGTTATTAATTTATATTGTAAACAAAGGATTACATAAATTTATGCTTTTTTTTTTAGAATGGGTGAGCCATTCACTGGTTTATAGCCTTTATGGAGAAGGAGCATGAAAGTAAAAAGACCTGAGGGGTAACAGGCCCTATGTAAGATGCGCTGATTCCTGGATGGTACATAAAGTATAGCTTATTATTCTGCTGTAAATGCTGTTTGAACTAGTTAAAGAGGTTGAGGCCTCTACGACTGGTGACTGGCTGCAGTGGACATGTGGATCGTGATGATGTCCGTCCTGCAGCACAGTAAACAAACACAGGCGGCAGCACTGATACAGGGGTGGTGAAATGGCATGGGCTCCAATAGGTAAGTATTGCTTCATTATTGAGGATTAATTTCCACCATTGCCCAAACTTTTGTTGATCCAGGACAACAACTTTAATACTGATATATTCAAGCCCAGTGTTATGTGGCCTGGTGACATCATTTTTAATTATGATGTCACTTCTCTAATTAAATTAGATAGATAATGATGAACTATGACTTGTTTCCTTGCTGCTGGCTGCTATATAAATTGTTTATCGAGTCCTTCCTGTAGGATTACCGTGATCAGCTCCACTCAGGGTACAATTTATGACCCTCCTATGAATGTGCGGCTGCGAGGCCACCTGTATTTCATAAAGCACCTCCTATTTATCACTCATGGAGACAAGAGGTGACACCATGAGCCATTTATTTTCTTTCTATATTCATGCAAAACATGCATGATATTAAAATGAATGTCATATAAGTGTACAGGAGATATATGATGATTAGATGGATTCAGTACGTGCTGGTTCGCCTTGTATACATTCTGTTTCTAATGATGATATTTGGAGGTTATTGCTCCTGTATATGAAGATAATCAGCTGTATAGTGTGTTAGAAGGTAGGACTCTAGAATCTGTTTTTGTGTACCATACTGGAGGTTTGCGGGAGCCTGTAGGCACAGAAGGGAGAAGATAGGCTTAATTTAATGGTGTCAGATGCACCTCAGGTATGAGTAGGTCTCTTAATAACTGTGGGCCAGAACTGAAATGTACACCAACTACGAGCTGGTGTGGATTTCAGGTTAGATTGCACCAATAGATTAGAACTAATGTGGTGGCCATAGGGGACATTTTTAGAAAGGTGTCATGAGCAGCTGTTTGCACCAAAAATGTACCTTTTGCTATGTCAGACCAATAGTGTAAATACAAGGATAAGTTCCACCCAGTAAGCTGGTCTAGTTGGTTGCTATCTACTCCTCCCCACTTGCCTTTCCATCAGTGTCTGGAATCCGTATCACAATAATAATAGCTTTTTGTAGGCTAAGGCTACATGTTGCAGAAAAAATATAAAGGAATCTCGTATTCTTCAATATACTCCTGGCTTTGGCTTTAAAAACCTCAAATCTGCAACAAACACCCCCCCCCCCCCCCGACTTTTCTGCAACGTGGGGCCTTATCCTCATTGTTTCTTTTATATTCTTCCTTTTTATAAATCTTTATTTACGTGTAATGATTTAGTTACATTATGGTTTATTTTGCTAAATATACTTAGCCCCTCCTAACAAAGTGAATGACGTTTACAGAGCAAATCTTCCGTGACCACATAATATCAGGATGCATAAGCAAACACACAAATGATGCAGCACTCTGTGGGCATTAAAGTATGTCTGAGTTTCCTGGTACAGATCATCTCCATCAAACTAAATGAGAATAATCTACAATACCAGAAACCGCTCATGAATAAGCTTCCTGTAATGCTGGCAGTGTGTTGCCCCGTACCCACCAGCTCCTCCCTGCAGTGTCTGCTCCCAGCACCCAGCTCCCGCTGCCCTGCATCTTCCTCCTCCACTCTATGTATGGCCCGCTCTTTCAATTTCTTAAAAGGACAGCAAGCGCAGAGTGGTCCAAAGTTATACAGTTGTCCCACAACCCGCTGATTGTTACAGTTCCCCTCTTGGGACCTCTTTCTAGGTACTAGAAGCGAGAGTGGGTGAATCCAGCACATATATGCATTAAAGTGATGGCCATTTGTTTGAATTGGCAGCCTGTAATAGTACGCAAATGTGTGACAGGGCACAAGAAATTGCCCACCACACCAAGGCAAACTTATTCCGACACTACACTTAAATTATACCTGTACAACACAAGTACTATCTGAATTCAGTTGTGGTGTTTTTAGCAAGCAACTTCACTCAATCTCAGATTCTGTTTGGATTGGAGACTGCAGTGACATCTTTGTGTGTTTTTTTTTTTTTTTTTTTTATTGCATTTTCCAGCATTGACCATGCTTTTCAAACTCCTCATGTCTTTGCTTTCAGATGGGAGAGTTCGATGGGTGGGGTTGTGGGGTTGCAGATTGGGATTAACTCAAGAGAAAGTAGAGTTGTACTTTTTCATCAATATTTTTGGGTGTCTGTGAAAGAAAATATATATTTTGGAAATGTTTTAGATGTTAAAATACAGTGTATTGCTTATGACTCTAGGATCTTTTTACAGAGGTAGATAAATTGAACATAGCCAGCACCAATTGACAATATAACAAATTAATTGACATTCATTTATTATCATTTCTATGTTGTAATAATTGTGAGGATTTTCATACAATCATTTGCACAGATCAATATTGGGGAATTAATTTTCGACAAATCATCGGCGGAGTATCATCCCATGTAAAAGCCTCTAAGACTCCATCTACTGTAATAAATAGACCACCAAAGAATCAAGAAAATCCCCCATTTTGATCTTACTTGAAGACTATTGGTTGGCACTAGGATCTATATAATTTTTTTTTTTTTGAGTTGATTCACAAATAACCTAAAATATATTTTGTATGTATTAAATGTAAATCTATATACAGTGAAATATTAAAAGTAGTGGAAGTTGTGATTGACTAGTGATCATGCTTTGGTAAATCTTGCTACCTTTGTATTCTAGAAAGTGCAGACTCCTAGTCTGTGACTAAGACTTGTCACACATTCTGTGACCTTTTCATACCTTATAACAAGTGTCTTTGTGAAAAGGCAGCTATGGAAGAGCTGGAAGCATTATTAAGAAGGCCAGCGGGAGTGAGGCATGTTGTGGAGGCTTGGAACCGAAAATGACCTGTGCCTTGTCATATTCAATTGAGTGGCTTGCTCTGCTCTGGGGCAAGATTCTCAACACTTCCCCTGTGACATTTTATGACGTGTTCAACACAATATACTGGATAGGGATTAACACAAATCTTGTCTTTTTAACCTTATAATTGCCGTTTTAATTAAGAAATTGGGCAACTTCATGTTTTAGTAACATGAAACAAAAAGCTACATCTATCCACACACAGTGAAGTTATTTATCAATGGACGCAAGCTGTCCCATTTAACATGGTGTTCTGTATACTTATTATTCTGTCATACACAACACCGTTTGCACTATTACTCTCAGCTCCCAACTCTTTCTTCACCTGTGTCCTCTTGGCATTTGTGCTGTGAGACAGCCAGCACATGAATTCATACTGCTATCAGAATACCATTTGATCCTGGTGGCCTATTAAAGTCTGTGTTTTTTCCTGATTTACTCCTGTCTGTATTGCTCAGCCCTGAGCTCTGTTTCTATGCAGCTGTTTCTGCTGAGTTCAATAAGGTATTCTATATATACACAGCCACAGTATGTTTTAAAGAGCAGATTCTGATACAGGTTTCTTCCATTTGCTGTTATTGTGTACCCTGCCTCAAACCACATTCCTCCAAGTCTGTTGCAATTGTTTCTGCCTTGACTTTTGGATTTTATGTCTGGTTTCTGAATTGCTTCAGTCATCTCAGAGCTTTCAAAGGACTGAAAGAAGGATAATGCCCCTTTAATGGCCCTAACACTTTATCGTACTCCTTGTGGTTCCCACACAATGTACAGTCCTCTTGTGACTTCTATAGTATAATGCTTCCCTAATATGGCCCCCACAGAATATATACTGTGCCCACACTATGATGCTCTTTAGTTCAGAACAGTAGACCTGTAGTCAGGATGGATTCCATAGCCGTAATATGGATGCTCAAATATAGAGACAAATTTTTTGTCTATGACAGCACTAAGGGTAAAAACAAGGGTGGCTCTGTCTCTTCACCCTTGTCTTGCTAGGACAAAACCAACTGCAGTCAAAAGGTGACTATAGTGATATATTCCTTCTGTTTAGCCAAATATGTGTAACTATTTTAAATGTTCTACCTCTCTCCCTAAATGATAGACCCACCCATTTTCAGGGTTTGGATTTTGGAACCTTCTTATGACTGAAGACATGCAGTTAAAGTATTTTACTGTGGTATTCCACAGTAAAATACTACTGAATGCATGTCCTCAGTACCAAGGCAAAAAGGCAGCACTCTAGATAAAGAAAAATCAATATGAATCATTAATCCAAGGCATCATTTCCATTCCAAAAAGAACCTTTCCGTTTGAGAATCAAAAAGTCGCTTTGGATTAAAGATTGACTTTTTGCTTTGTTTTTTTTTTAATCTGGAGTGCTGCCTATTTTGACTTTTTTGTATATGGTGAACATTTGCCACTTTTCCACTGGATTTGCACCTATTGTCTGTAAGGTATATTCTGTGTTGCTTTGGACTTTCTACCTAAATACCGTATTTGTATTGAACCAGGGTTGTTGCAGCCTGGCGCATAGACTTCTATAACAGTAGAGGTGAATTTGTTTTACTGCCAAGCATAGAGGGAATAAGGTGTGAATATAGCCTTCATTTTTTTTTAAATGGGTGAACTAGAGAAGATGAATTACATAAATACATGATGAAAGTTATTGTGGAACACTAAGAAATAATAATACACTTCAAATAAAAAAAAAACTCTAGTAATTGAACCTGTAAATAGTAAATGACAAAATAATCTACCTTGTTTCTCCTAAAATAAGACCTACCCCGAAAATAAGCCCTTGCTAGATTTTCCAGATTTTTTGGAGTAGGCTTGAAAAATAAATCCTACTCCAAAAAATAAGACCTAGCTAGTTTAACCCTTTCCCTGTGATTACAGCAGACGCCGGGTCCTTAAAGATTGTGGCCGCTCTGCTGCAGAGCGGCTACCATAGCTACTGTACCCGGTCTCCCGGCTGTAATGTGCAGCGGAGTCCCGGGGTTAATGCCCACGATCAGTGTCTACTCTGATCGTGGGCATTGTTGAGCTTGAACCCCCCCCTCCCAAGTATTACAACTGCCCAGGGCTGGTCCATGACCCCCCTTCACCCCCAACCCCAAAGTAACACACCTGTGCCTGGGGCAGGTCCCCACCGCCACAGCTACTGTTCCAGGTCTCCGCTAATGTACAGCGGAGACCCGGAGTTAATGCCCCCGATCAGAGTCTACTCTGATCACGGACATTGTTGAATGTGACCCCCCCCCCCTCAAAGTATTACTTCCCTGGGCCAGTCCGTGACATCCCCCTTCCCCAAACCAGAACAACCTACCCCCCAAAGCAGTACCTTTCTAGTTGCAGGCCGGCTCAAGTTCAAATCCCCCCACTTTAACTAGAATACATATAAAACTAAAAATTTACTGTGAAGCACATACACATGAGGTATCCCTGTGTCCAAAAATGCCCGGTCTACAAACTTATAAAAATATTTTTCCTCTATGTTGAACACACGTAGCGGGGGAAAAAAAAAATCTAAATTGCCAAACCGCCGTTTTTTTCACTGTTTCACCTCTGATAAAAATTTAAATAAAAAGTGATCAAATGTGTAACTTGTCTGTTCATGGAAAAAATTAAGACCTACCCCAAAAATAAGCCCTAGCTCTTTTTTCGGAGACAAAAATAATATAAGACCCTGTCTTATTTGCAGAGAAACACGGTAGTTCCCTTTAAAGTAAAGTCCTAATAGGCGACTCAATGGACTCCTTTGGGCCGCAACTGTTGTGCGATTGCTCATTTAAGTGTACTAGAACTGCCCTTCATTTACCTCTATCATTTACTATGAACAAAATTTGGAATGCTGCGCATGAATACATTCAGGACTGTGCCGTGGACAGCTCCCAGGCAGTCTGTACCATTGTGTTCAAAGGCAGTCTGTCACCAGAACCCAGCGTGTCACCTGAATCAAACAGTGTTGTTCTTTGATGGGTGCCTCCATTGCCAAGATATCATGTTTTTGTCAATATGTAAATTGGATCTCGAGTGGGTGGTTCCATTTAGTGACTGACCGCTTAAACAGAGAAGGTTATCAATCGCTGAGTTCAACTTCCCAATGGACTCCTAAACTCTGAATGAGCAAAGATTTCAATAAATGACAAGTTATACTCAATGTTTTCCCAAAAAAAATTACATGTCAAACTTCTCAGCATCTCCTGCTCGATAACATGCCTGTAGGTAGGCCTGCTTGTACAATGTGACATATTCCCACAGTTCCCTTTAATCTGTTCCAGCAAACTGACGTAATAGTATGTCAGGAAGATGGCACCATTCAGGAGCAGAGTCAGGGCTATCGGGAGAGGATGTCAGCTGTAACAGACAGTTGACATCCTGATTCCAATGGCTGCGAGCGACCAATGGCTTTGAGTGAAAACACTGTGCACAGCTACTGTATTTATCCCCTTAGATGACACTATAAATATAGTGGCATTTAAGTGGTGTTAGTGTTTGTCCCCCCTCATCAGATCCACCATGATGTGATTGCAGGGTGCTGATATGCTGTCATGGTTGCAGGGTAGCCTACTGAAGACCCCCCACATCAACACTATGAGTATCTCTATGCTTTCATTTTGGAAACTACAGTATATTGTAATGAAGAAGCATTGCAATGTACTATAGTAGCAATCATACCATCTATATGCCAGTATGGGACTAAGTGTAAATGTAAAAAAAAAAATTAAATAAAATGATGTAAAGAATGAAATTAATACAGACTAATAATAATTAAAAAGCCATATCTGCTGTTGTTGCATCCATGCTATAAAAAATAGAATGTTAAATAAAAAAAAAAAACTGAAAAATTGCACCAAAAAATATATAAAATATTATCAAAAAGTTCCAAATTCTACTTCAAAATGATAACAATAGAAATTACATGACGGTTACCTGAAGTACAGGTGCATCTCAATAAATTAGAATATTTTTGAAACGTTCATTCATTTCAGTAATTTAGTAATACAATTCATAATCAGTGTCTTCCATGATTGTGTGTCCTACTGAACCAGACTGAGGGACCATTTAAAGGCTTAGGAAACCTTGGCAGGTAACACACTGAATTTACAATGCTGAACTTTTTTACAATATTCTAATTTTCTTAGATTTGGGTTTTCATTACCTGTAATCCATAATCAACATTTACAGAAATAAAACACTTGAAATAGAACAATCTGTGTGTAAAGAATCTAGAGAATATAGGAGGTCACTTTTTTAATTTAACTACTGAAAGATATTCTAATTTTTTGAGATGCATGCGTGTGTGTGTGTGTGTGTGTGTGTGTGTGTGTGTGTGTGTGTATATTAGTGTGTTATTTATTTGGGTGTTGTATTATTTATTTGGGTGTTGTATCTGCATCCATTTCATAAGATTCAGAATATTGTCTTTTACACTGTGCCATTGACCTGCCCATGTGGTGCCATATGGTTCTACTATATTACATACATATGCTAAATGTTTATGTTAAATTTAACGATAAGACAGGTAGTGCCACAGGAAATGGTTGAAGGAACATTTAGGCCCTAGTGGTATTGTGTCAAGGCTGGAGCAGTGAGCAGTATTGTCCAGCATGGGGCTGCTTTGACCACCATGTGTGTGTTTTGTTCTGACAGTTCAATGAATCCAGCATATTTAATAATCCAGTTTTTCATAGTGTTATCTACAATTACTGTATCATGCGTAGTAGTATATGTTCTAAACCAGGCACCTTCATAAATGTGTACTGTATATATTAGTACATATATAAACTTAGTAATAAGTCACGGCTGTATCCTCTTTATACTAGTTATAGTCAGTTTAATTATAAGTACTTCCAGCGACATATTACAGCGATTGTCAAGGATAGAATGCAATTTCCTCACTTGTAACTATCATAAAATAGGCCAGATGGTTGTATTTACAAGTAAATGCTCGTCTGCTGTGTGATTAAATTTCCTATTGGTACACAATAAGGTAGTAAAACAAAGCTCAAAGTTAAGGAAGATGGTTAATAGTTAAAATAGGCAGAAGTCTTTTCAGAGATCATAAAAATATATTTATATTATGTTTTTGTCCATGTGTTGACCCCTGGTTAGTATTCTAAGTTTCATGCTTAGTGCATGTGACCTCTGGGTAACTCCTAAACTTGGGGAACTGCAGGGATAATTAGGGTAATAGGTGAATTGAAATGACAGATTTACGAATTTGGGGGTTATTCAGTTTAGAAAAAAAACAGCTTGGGGATATCTAATCACAATGTACAAATACATGAAGGAACAGCACAAGGACCTTTCTCATGATGTTTCTACTCCTAGGCTGGTGATAGTGAATAGGGGACATCCTCTACACCTAGAGGAAAGAACATTTCACCAACATCATAGACAGGGATTCTTTACTGTAAGAGCAGTGTGGCTATGGAACTCAGTACCACATGATGTGGTGATGAAGGATTCATTGTGCAAGGAGGGGTGCACCTTCCATGAGGCGACCTGAGACGATGGCCTCAGGCGGAGCCTCATGGAAAAAACTGGGGAGGACGGCATTTTTTTTTTTTTTAATTGGCAGCTACTTATTGTGTTATTGCAATAAGCAGCTCCAGATAATTTTTAATCACCTGTCCATGCTCCTATCCTTGGCCGCCCTTCGCTGCCACCTCTAGGCAGTGATACACTTACGTCACAATGCTGAAGAATGCTGGGACATCAGCATCAGCTACAGCGCACCCTGGAGGCAGCAGCAGAGGGTGGCGAGAACATGAGTGTGGACAGTCAAGATTTATCAGGCGCTAAATGTGTGGGTGAAAAGGGCGTCCTAAACTTGGTGGTAGGGTGTGTTTAAAAAAAAAAAAAAAAAAAAAAGTCATCATATACTGTGTGGGGGTTGGTATAAAAGGGGGTCATAAACTGTGTGGAGGCCATAAATAGGGGGATCATATGCTGTGTGGGGGCCATAAAAAGGTCAGATATTGTGTGGTGGGACAGAAAAAGGGAGTAAGATACCATGTGGTGGGCCAGAAAAAGGGGGTTGCATACTGTGTGGAAAACCAGTAAAAGGGGGCCTTGTATCGTGTGGAGGGCCAAAAAAAAAGGAGTGTTATACTATGTGGGGGCCAAATGAGGGGATTTTTTTTGATCTGTCAATGGGGGGGGCGTGTCCTAATTAGGGGTCTTCATCACACAACCAAAGATAACCAGGAGGGTATGGTCTCTATAGTCTTAGAAAGGATGGGTGACCAAGTGACTGAAGAAAGTACAGCTAACTATGGTCCATAGGTTGTGTGTTGTATTGCTGCTCTGTCCCATTCCTTTAAATGTATCTGAGCTGCAACACCAGACTATACCCATGCACTGATGTGGCACTGTTTAGAAGAATACAGCTACAGTTTTTTCAGAGAATATGAATGATAACACAAAAACTTTTTCTCCACGCATGGTTAGTGGTTGGTTGAAGCCATTTATTGTCAAACTTCTGTGTTTTCTCTTTTTAAATCATAATGACAACCAAAAACATCAAAATGACCCTGTTCAAAAGTTCACATACCCCAGTTCTTAATACCGTGTATTGACCCCTCTAATATCAATGACAGCTTGATGTCTTTTGTGGTAGTTGTGGATGAGGCTCTTTATTTTCTCAGATGGTAAAACTGCCCATTCTTCTTGGCAAAAAGTCTCCAGTTCCTGTAAATTCCTGGGCTGTCTTGCATGTACTGTGTGCTTGAGATCTCCCCAGAGTGGCTGAATGATATTGATGTCAGGAGACTGAGATGGCCACTCCAGAACCTTCACTTTCTTCTGCTGTAGCCAATGACAGGTCGACTTGGCCTTGTGTTTTGGATCATTGTCATGTTGGAACGTCCAAGTACGTCCCATGCGCAGCTTCCTGGCTGATGGGTGCAAATCTGCCTCCAGTATTTGCTGATATCGTGCTGCATTCATCTTTCCTTCAACTTTGACCAAGTTTCCTGTGCCTTTGAAGCTCACACATCCCCACATCATCAGTGATCCACCTCTGTGCTTTACAGTAGGAATGGTGTTCCATTCATCATAGGCCTTGTTGACACCTCTCCAAATGTAACGTTTATGGTTGTGGCCAAAGAGTTAGATTTTTGTCTCATCACTCCAAATTACCTTGTTCCAGAAGTTTTGATGCTTGTCTCTGTGCTGTTTGACGTATTGAAGGCGAGATTCTTTGTGGCATTTGTGCAGTAATGGGTTTCTTCTGGCAACTCGACCATGCAGCTCATTTTTCTTCAAGGCCTCCTTATTGTGCATCATGAAACAGCCACACCGATAGTTTTCAGAGAGTCCTGTATTTCAGCTGATGTTATGTGTGGGTTTTTCTTTGCATCCTGAACAATTTTCCGGGCAGTTGTGGCCGAAATGTTGGTTGATCTACCTGACCGTGGTTTGGTTTCTGGTCATGTTATCAGGCCAAAATCACCAGGGGATGTGAACTTTTGAAAGGAACACCATTCCTACTGTAAAGCACGGAGGTGGATCACTGATGATGTGGGGATGTGTGAGCTTCAAAGGCACAGGAAACTTGGTCAAAGTTGAAGGAAAGATGAATGCAGCACGTTATCAGCAAATACTGGAGGCAGATTTGCACCCATCAGCCAGGAAGCTGCACATGGGACGTACTTGGACGTTCCAACATGACAATGATCCAAAACACAAGGCCAAGTCGACCTGTCATTGGCTACAGCAGAAGAAAGTGAAGGTTCTAGAGAGGCCATTTCAGTCTCCTGACCTCAATATCATTGAGCCACTCTGGGGAGATCTCAAGTGCGCAGTACATGCAAGACAGCCCAGGAATTTACAGGAACTGGAGACTTTTTGCCAAGAAGAATGGGCAGTTTTACCATCTGAGAAAATAAAGAGCCTCATCCACAACTACCACAAAAGACATCAAGCTGTCATTGATGTTAGAGGGGTCAATACACGGTATTAAGAACTGGGGTATGTGAGCTTTTGAACAGGGTCATTTTGATGTTTTTGGTTGTCATTATGATTTAAAAAGAGAAAACACAGAAGTTTGACAATAAATGGCTTCAACCAACCACTAACCATGAGTGGAGAAAAAGTTTTTGTGTTATCATTCATATTCTCTGAAAAAAGGCCAAAAAAAAAATAAAAATCTGCTGGGCTATGTAAACTTTTTAGCACAACTGTATATTTTCCAAATCCTAAAGACCCCTTTAATATACGCTCCCCAGTTTAGCAAGCTCAAAAATGGTTGCAGTTCAAGGATCCATTTCTCCATTGAGCTTTGTAATGTGTAAATTCTAGTAATGGGCCTGATGAAATGTCAGTCTTAAGGTAACACAGACTTATTGCTGCGGTATGACATTCACATGTTAAATACTCTTTTAGTTTTATGTTTAAAGAACTCTCTTGGGGTGGGGGAACAGAAAAAAAAAAAAAAAAAAAAATATATATATATATATATATATATATATTCTTTTTGTCTTCTACAGCTGGACAGATAGGCTTGTCTAATGGATGTAATGCAGGTCTTCAAGTATTTATCTAAATGTTCCTACTGTCACTCCTCATTTTATTGAAAGAAGAAATTAAACACAGGCACAGAGCTGCTGACAGCCTGCAAGCGCATTAGAAAGCTTCATATTAGATGCATAAGCTTACTTACCACTAATGCTATCTTGAATCAGTCTCTCTGGCATTGTGGCTGACATCTTGAATCAGTCTCTTAGGAGCTGTTGACCATCTTGGATTTCCTCTTGTTGGAATGTAGCAGCCACCTTGGCTCAGTCTGCGGAAGCATCCCATGCTCTATGCCAAATGCGACACAACTTTCCTAATGTGCCAATTATCTTTTTATCTACTGATGGTTAATAATACATTTAATGAAAGAGTATTAATTTAACCCCTCCATGCTGCAGCTATTTTTAATTTTTGTGTTTGTTTTTAACTCCCTACATTCCAAAAGCCAAAACTTTGTTATATTTTTCCATTTTGCAGTGTCTTATGAGGGCTTATTTTTTGTGGGACAAATTGTATTTCCTCATGGTTACATTTAGTATTCTGTACAATGTGCTGGGAAGCTGGAAAAAAATCTGGGGTAGTATTGGAAAAAGTTGAAAATTGTGCTATCATCCTAAAGGTTTCCTTTTTACAGTGTTCAATGTGTGGGAAAAATGAAATGTTTCCTACATTCTACAAGGCCACTGCTAGTAGTAACCTGTTGTTGTATTGGTGTGTAACATGTTTTATACTGTTTTTGCACTGCTTATATTTGGCTATTTTCAGCTTTATGTTGGTTATGTGAGGGTAGCGCGCCATTTTTGAATTGCTGTGAAAGCAAGAGTGGCTTATATTTCCTTGTAGGTGGGAGTTGGTTCGCGGTTGCTGGGTGCCCTCAGCCTTTATCAAGGAGGTACTATTTGTTTACCTGAGCAGGCAGCTAGCATTAGAAAAAGGCTGTTTATTTTCTAGAAGAGTATCTTCTGTAGGTTTGATACAGCAGAATAATCCTTTAATAGTCCCACCATGGGGAAATTCAGTGTGTTACAGCAGCATAGATAATACAAATACAAATACAAAAAAGCTCCAAGGTAGAGGCATTACAGTGACAGTAGGTACAGATAAAAAGGTAAAGGTAAAAAAGTAGTAGAAGGGATATCACAACTTAACTTAAAGATCTTTCAGTTCTCTGTATGGAATGATCTCTACTTAGGTCGGTGTTGGTTGTACAGTCTAACCACAGCGGGGAGGAAAGACTTTCGATAGTACTTCTTCTCACACTTAGGGTGAAGCAGTTGGTCACTGACAGTATTGCCCAGCGCTATCACAGGCTCATGCATGGGATGGGAGTTATTCTCCAGCATGGAGATCACCACGGACAGTATCCTTCTGTCATCCACCACCTGCACTGGGTTCAGGTGGCTCCCCAGGACAGAGCTGGCCCTTCTAATCAGCTTGTCGAGTCTATTCCTATCCCTGGTTGATATGCTACTCCCCCAGCAGGCCACTTCGAAGAAGATGGCTGATGCCACTACAGATTTGAAAAAGGCCCTAAGAAGTGCCCCCTGGACTCCAAAGGCTCTCAGCCTCCTAAGCAGTTAGAGCCTGCTGTGGCCCTTTCTGTACACTGCATCCAAGTGATCTGCCCAGTCCAGCTTATTATTGAGGAGCACACCCAGGTACTTATAGGTGTTGACTATAGGGTTAATGGCCAGCCACATGTCACTTCACTTTGTGAACTTGGGCTTCCCGAAACCATTTGTCGGGAGAATATCTAATGGGCCTCCTACCCACAACTAGACCTGTGAGCTTCTGGCCAGGTCTAGCAACATTGTTTGAACCTGCACCTCGCAGCCTGAGCATTGCAGGTAGTTTTTTTGGAACTAAAAAGTAAGAGAGCACACTGTGAAAGAGAGGGAAACTGACAGTCTAAGAAGTGACACTTGCTGACCCCAGGGAAAACCATGAATAAGGCTTTGGTCCAACCTTGTGGTTTCAAAAGCTGTATTTCCATTTTATTGCTGTTTGCACACTGTTTTGCTGGTTGCTACAATGACAGGCTTGGGAGCCTTTAATAGTCTCCCAGCTGTCATAGCAACGTATGTCTGCCCCCTGATGACATTTGCGGGGTGATCAAGACCAAAATGGCGATGCCCATGTGCCACAAATTAGATTTAAGATATTTTTATTTAGGTATTTAAAGGGTTGACAGCTGCAATTGGTTCAGAAACTATTGTCAACTGTTAGCAGAAAGTTCTTGCTTTATAATACAGTTGGCATCTGCTGTATATGGAGAAAACTAGCATGTCATTGTGTTGGGAAAGTGTTTAAAGATTTTTTTTTTTTACATAACTCAAAAAATTAATTTGATTTGACTTTGATATGATTTTGATCTAAGACCCTATACACCTACAGTATGTACAGAATTGACGCTATGACTACCAGCTAATTCAGAGTAACTGCTATATGGGCTGGGAGTGACAAAATAAGGTACTGGTGGCTTGTATCTCTTATCTGGTGTAATGTTGACTGTAGTGCATCCTACATTTGGTGGATGCATGGGGACGAGCCATAGAGTGAACAAAATGATTGAGGTGGTCCCACAGATGCTCAATAGTCTGCTCAAGTTTGGTGAATTAGGAGGCCAGGGAAGTAGTTTGAAAGTCTTGGCCAAGCTCTTCCAACTACTGTTGGACATGTTGCATTGTCTTGCTGAAAGATTCCAGAATACAAACAGCATGTATGGGTATAAGTGATCTGAAAGGATGGATTCATAGCCAAATCATTTCAGAGTTCTTTTCACATGGATGAGTGGGCCTGGAGAATGCCATAAAAATTTTACCCAGACCATAACGCTGCCACCACCAGTTTATGTTCTTCCATCAATGGTTACAGGGTACTTGGTCTCTGATGTTTCTAGCCTGACATGTCAATATCCATCCAATCAATGTAGAAGATGTGACTAATCGGAGAAGCAAACCCTTCTGATATCGCCACGCAAGTTGAAGCCTTTTTTTTTTTTTTTTTTTCAATGCATCTTTGTTAGCATAGGTGCAATGACCAGCTGTCTGCTTCAGATCCCCCTAAGGTTTACTGAGCTGTTGATTTGGACACATGTCTGGTAGCCCCTTTATTCATTTCCATGGTGAGCTGCTCCACTGTAGCATGTCGGCCCTCGCAAAGCATTAGCATTGTAATGCATTAGTGATCAGACCCCCGGGCTTCAAGACTCCTAGGGGGTCTAATAACCCCCCATTCCTTAGAACACATATAAAAGTACTTAAATACTGTGAAACACATGCACATTCGGTATCCCTGTGTTTTGAAAAGGCCCATTCTACAAACCTATAAAAATATTTTTCCCATACGGTAAACGTGGGAAAAAAAATTTCAAAATTGCCGAACCGCCGTTTTTTCACTGTTTTTTTGCCTCTGATAAAAATTTTAAGAAAATGTGATCAAAGCAATTAGACATTCCCCAAAATGTTATAGCTAAAAAGTACACCTGACTCTGCAAAAAAAAAAAAAGACACCCTATGCTTCCCCCGTACATGGAAATATAAAAAAGTTATGGGTGTCCTAATACTTTTTTGCAAAGTTTTGGATTTTTGTTAAGGGGTTAAAATGTAAATAAAACCATATAAATTTGGTATCCCTGGAATCATACGAAAACATAGAATACAGGTGACATGTCATTTTGGCTGCAGAGTGAACGCCATAAAAACGAAGGCCATAAGAAAGTTGTACAAATGTACTTTTTCTTCAAATCCACCCCATTCTGAATTTTTTTTCCAGCTTTCCAGTACATTGTAGAGAATAATAAATGATACCCTTATGAGGAAAAATTTGTCCTGCAAACATTAAGACCTAATATGGCTCTGCGAACAGAAAAATAAAAAAATTATGCGTTTGGGAAGGTGGGGAGTCAAAAACGAAAATCGAAAAATGTCACCCACGAAAGGGGTTGATAGACTTTACATATTAGCATAGTGGTCCAAATGCTGCAACAACATTAGTATGAACCAATTAATATGGAAAAACAACTGGCTTGGCAAGGGGTTGGTGGCCTCAATGTGGGCATTGTGTTATAGCCAAAAATGCACACACTGGCATGATATATGTATTTTGATAATGGATCTTATAAACTTGATGTATACATGTATATAAAGGTATGCATTATATAAAGAATAATTGAACCCGTGTTTTAGGATTGTTTCCTGTATTGAGTAAACCTCACCTTAAACGACTTCTATTTCATTCTGGAGTAAGTTGAGATAAGTGACATCCACCCTTGAAATAGATCATGTAGTCACTTTTAATGTGTATTGTCTTCTGGCAGCGAATACATGTGACTAATGATAAGTGAGCTCAGGGTAACAAGCACTGAGCAATGAGCATGTTTCTTGTATGACCTCTTTGAGGACAGTCATGAGATGTAATTGTATCTACCCTATTTACTAGACTTCATCTTCAATGGAATAAAACCTAAAACGTTTTCATTAGAACCACCAGCGTTACGTCGGTGTAATTTCACAATTTTCATCAGTACCTTTCGAATAAATGACTTAACCTTTGACTGGGTTGCTATGGTAACTAATGGATGCTATTCTACTTCTATGCACTGTAACTCTGACTAGTAAAGCTGTACGATTACAATCATGTATGACATATTCAGATTATGTCCATAGGATGTTCTGCTGTATTTGCAGACATGGATTGTACATATAGTATATTTAAAGGTGGTCATTGTGAAAATGTAATGCTTCCTGTCAGGGAGTCATGTCAGGTCTGACAAGTAGGCCAGTTTTAATCTGTAAATTGCACTAGGCGGGTCTGCTGGGACTCCCAATAATGTGTTTTGATGAGATCTTGCTTCTGAATTCACCCTGAAACCTTAGGATAGAGCGAGCAATTATCAATTAGCTCATCAAAGCTGGCTCGCTGCCTACTGAACGATCTGCAAGCATGTACCGCTAAAAGTAAGGATTACACCGCTCCCCTTCTTAATTTGTTTAGGCTACCAAGATACTATTCTGAGCTTCCATAGGAATTCATTAGTAATTTCACGGTGGAAAAAGTTTTTAGTTAATGCTTCGTAATTGAGAAATGAACATTATTTTTCACATGGGTTGGATAATTTCATTGATTTGCTGAATATACTTCCCTGGATACTTAGAACTAATACTGTTCTCTGGGGCATTACAAGTATTAGGATAGAAAATCAGACTCTAAAGGTTGGCTCTAGACAAAGACTTCAGTCTCATGTTTAAGGGGCAGCCAGTGCCCAAAGACTTCATGACTCAAGAGGCACAATGACATTGTCATTTAGGTATACAGTGGGGGGAAAAAAGTATTTAGTCAGCCACCAATTGTGCAAGTTCTCCCACTTAAAAAGATGAGGCCGGCCTGTAATTGACATCATAGGTAGACCTCAACTATGAGAGACAAAATGAGAAAACATTATCTAGAAAATCATTGTCTGATTTTTTTTTTTATTTATTTATTTGCAAATTATGGTGGAAAATAAGTATTTGGTCACCTACAAACAAGCAAGATTTCTGGCTCTCACAGACCTGTAACTTCTTCTTTAAGAGGCTCCTCTGTCCTCCACTCATTACCTGTAGTAATGGCACCTGTTTGACATTGTTATCAGTATAAAAGACACCTGTCCACAACCTCAAACAGTCACACTCCAAACTCCACTATGGTGAAGACCAAAGAGCTGTGGAAGGACACCAGAATCAAAATTGTAGACCTGCACCAGGTTAGGAAGACTGAATCTGCGATAGGCAAGCAGCTTGGTGTGAAGAAATCAACTGCGGGAGCAATAATTAGAAAATGGAAGACATACAAGACCACTGATAATCTCCCTCGATCAGGGGCTCCACGCAAGATCTCACCCCATGGGGTCAAAATGATCACAAGAACGTGAGCAAAAATCCCAGAACCACACGGGGGGATCTAGTGAATGACCTGCAGAAAACTGGGACTAACGTAACAAAGGCTACCGTCAGTAACACACTATACCGCCAGGGACTCAGATCTTGCAGTGCCAAACGTGTCCCCCTGCTTAAGCCAGTATATATCTGGGCCCGTCTGAAGTTTGCTAGAGAGCATTTGGATGTTCTAGAAGAGTATTGGTAGAATGTCATATGGTCAGATGAAACCAAAGTAGAACTGTTTGGTAGAAACACAACTCGTCGTGTTTGGAGGAGAGTGAATGCTGAGTTGCATCCAAAGAACACCATATCTACTGTGAAGCATGGGGGTGGTAACATCATGCTTTGGAGCTATTTCTCTGCAAAGGGACCAGGACGACTGATCTGTGTACATGAAAGAATGAATGGGGCCATGTATCGTGAGATTTTGAGTGCAAACCTCCTTCCATCAGCAAGGGCATTGAAGATGAAACATGGCTGGGTCTTTCAGCATGACAATGATCCCAAACACACCACCAGGGCAACGAAGGAGTGGCTTCGTAAGAAGCATTTCAAGGTCCTGGAGTGGCCTAGCCAGTCTCCAGATCTCAACCCCATATAAAACCTTTGGAGGGAGTTGAAAGTTCATGTTGCCCAGCGACAGCCCCAAAACATCACTGCTCTAGAGGAGATCTGCATGGAAGAATGGGCCAACATACCAGCAACAGTGTGTGCCAACCTTGTGAAGACTTACAGAAAACGTTTGACCTCTGTCATTGCCAACAAAGGATATATAACAAAGTATTGAGATGAACTTTTGTTATTGACCAAATACTTAATTATTTTCCACCATAATTTGCAAATATATTCTTTAAAAAAATCAGGCAATGATTTAAATTACAGGGATCCATTTGGTCTTATACTACTGATTCTACGCATATTGCCCCTGTAGGAAAAGGGTAGTCATGATTACCTGCTAAGGTAAAAAGGATATCAAGGCTTTATATAGCTATTCATCATCATGAGTAGGAGTCTGAAAAAGACAGCAGAAGTTGTACGATTGTCTGTGTGCCCTGGAGTCTGCATTTATAACTGTACTTCATTTACTAAATGAAAATTTACTTAAAAATGTATGTTATTTCTTGCCAGCTTCTCCTTGACTATAATGGTGTTTGTCAACTATGGAGGGGGCGGCTACTGGTTCTTCCAGCATGCTCCTTGGAACGGTAAGCAAAACGTCCCATAAAAACATAATCAAAGCAGCCCCCACATCTTAAAAAAACCTTTTAAGCAAATCAGCAATCTCCTTATTGATCCATAAGAGAAAAGGAATTAATATGGACCACCATCTGCTTAGTAGGTAGGGATATTTAACAATGAACTCTGCCTTAACTTCATAAAAGCCACTTCGACAAATCAGCAGGACTGTATTGATCTTAAAATAAGCTGCAGATTGCTAAATGTATTTTCTTGCTACACCATGGGACATTATTTTCTTGATAAAGAATTTATTTGTTTAACCTCTGCAATGCCATTGCATTGTTTTTGGAACTGCTTTCTTTATATCACTAGTTTTATGGCTTTATCCATAGAGCTGTAGTCACTGAAAGTTTTACAAAATGTACCTTTTGTCTACAGATTTTTTTTTTTTTTTGCATTTCTTTTAGGCTGTGTTTACAAAGTCAGTGGGAGAAAACTGATGCCAAGTGGTCTCTAGAAAAACTGAATTTTCTTGAAATCGAGTTAATACTGTTATATAATAGAAGCTTTAAGTGCATTTTTCACCTATACTTAGAATGGGAGTTGAGCTGCAGTAATAAGGAACAGCCACTATGTAGAGGAGGGAGCTGTCTGTTTCCAGCTTTGTCCACTGTATAGTTCAGGTGCCGGTGGCTTCCTGGATCAGATGATAGATGGTGGTGTTGCGCCCCCAACAATCTGATGTTGATGCTTGAAAAAGCATACCTTGTAATTCATGGTCAGGTGCTGAGTACTGGCAGCCATCATCTTCTGCTTAACAGTAGTTCTGGTGGCGCATGTGAACATGCACTATAAACAGTTCTACTCAGTAAAAGGGAGCACAATGAAAGCACCCCAATGCTCCAATATCAACAAAGAAACAAAGCTCCGTGAATGGTCCCCTAACCCATGTTGGGCTTAGTTTATACAGTGTATTGTACATTCCTTTTGGTTCATACAATGCATATAAATGCATATAGTGCATTGTTCTTTACACACTTTTTTTTTTTTTTTTTTTAAGAAAAAGAGTTGAATAGAATTAGAAAAACAGTCTGCTTTCCTTCAAAAATAGGCCACAGCTGTCCATAGGCTGTGTATGGTATTGCAGCTCTGCTCCATTGAAATGAATGGCGCAGAGCTAAAATATTGTACAAAACTTATGGCAAAATGTGGTGCTGTTTTTGTAATAGAGAAGGCTGTCAATAAATAGTTGACTTAATGTGGTGTGAGATAAATGGAGCAGTTTATTTGCCACTTTTCTTTGCGGATTATATATAATCTGGGTCAGGGGTAGGGGGGTATTTCTTTTCAGTACATGATAGCATCTGTTGTAGAATTAAATCACATTTTTTACATAATACATTTTACCACTGAACTTCTCCATTTCAGGACTAACAGTTGCAGATTTAGTTATGCCGTGGTAAGTACTTCACTTCTGTAAAAGTCTATCAAAAAGGTGTCATTAAACCCTTCATGCAAAATCACTTACATAACCCCCCCCCCCCCCCTAATTGTTGCCACATATTGATTCATATTGCCATCCTGGTAGTGTTGATGGTAGTGATGATCGTTGCTGAAGTGCAGTCTTGAGATTTCGAAATGAGTAGTGAAATCTGACACTGTGACACAGTTTGCTGCTGTAGGGGTTGTGGGAAGGCCCTTTGTATGCCAGGAGTCCTTCAGCCAGAAGTTTGGAATCAAGTCACTCGACCAACTCATTTGCATGTCTCTGTCACTCTTTTTAACACTATTTTTAACCATGTAAATTAAATTTGTTAAATAATGAAAAAAATAAGCCATATGACAAATAAGCAATGTAACAGAGAGAGCGAAGCGGAGCTGTGTGATCAACTTCTCTCCCTCTATCATATAACCCTATATATCACAGAACTCAGCTTCTCTCCTCTATCATATAACCCTATATATTACAGAGCTCAGCTTCTCTCCATATATCATATAAACCTATATATCACAGAGTTCAGTTTCTCTCCTTCTATCATATAAACCTACCTATCACAGAGCTCAGCTTCTCTCCTTTTATTATAACCTACTGTCAGATATGGCAGTATAAATCACCTGGCAAGTTCTTCACTACCAACTGTGTACATCACAATGACAATGTCTGGAGTGGGCAATGAACCCTTTTACTCTAATTTAAATTCTTCAAGTCATTGATGTCTAATTTTGACTTCTTAACTAAAGTATCATATAATTTGAGCTCTTCCAATGTCTTTGGTTTCATGAATACCATTTAGAGTCAAAATCATGTCTCTTACTTTTAGATCTGTATGGCCACAGAGGGAAAACTGCTTCCAGAGCAGAAGTCAGTCTGTGGTTGTGCACATTGTATGAGCATTTCCTTGACCTATGGATATTATGAAACCTCTTAGGGACCTAGAAATCTGCTTACAAATGGAGATGGGAAGGCTGCCAGTCATTTTTTGAGGGGACTAGATAAGAAGAATGCCAAAAATGCCGAGCATTCATATTCTACATTAATGACTAGAAATATGACACAAGAGATGAGTCCTTTCTGTATGACTGCGGTTATACAATAAACAGCATTAAGTCAATAATGTGATTGCTGTTGATTGAATGGGTCAGTCGGAGAATTATTACCCACTTTACAACCCATTAACATCTAAGCACACATTACAGGGACAGGCCTGCCACTTTAGAAAGTTGCTTACTTCAATGTAATGTAGAAACATTTAACATCTTCTGGTAGGACATGATTTCTTACTTATCTGTCTCTGACATAGACGCATTGTAAGTCTAGCCTGTCTTTACGTTCATGGTGGTCATTTCCTATCTAATTGTTATTATCCAGTTTGGTTTGCTTATTTAGCAAGCATTATGTTTTTGTAGTTGAGCAGTCAAATCCTTAGTAAGTTTTTATTTTACATTCAGTACATTTTTAAGCAAGTTTCAAACAGCTGTTGTGTGAGTACATTTTAGGTATTATCAGTATGATAAACACAATAGCTGGATCTTTTTAGTAATTGACCTTCAATTACCACATATTCAATTTTTTTTGGACTAAAAATATTGATAAGTTTCCATAATGATAGGTCATCAATAGCAGATTGGTGGGGTCCAGCATCAGTGACCTCAATCGATTGGCTGTTCTCAGCAGCTGCTACACAGAGAATAGAGCTGGAAGCAGGCAGTTCTGTTCCTTGTATAGTGTCCCAACCAGATTACTCCAGTTTAGCTCCTACTTACTTGAATGGTAGCTGATCTGCAGTAACCTGGTTTGGCCATCACACGGAGAACAGAGTTGTCAGCTTCCTGTTCCATTCTCAGAGTATCAGCTGCTGTGAAAGCAATTGATTGGTGGTGGTGTCTGCTGTCAGACTCCCACCAATCTGATATTGATGACCTATCCTTAAGATAGATCGCAGTTTTTATCCTGGAAAATCCTTTTAGGTTGGGGCCCGGCATTAGCATAAATGCCGTGGCAAAAAAACATGGCGTTTTACAGTACCTGCAAAGTGGATGAGATTTTGGCTAATCCCATCCACACATTACAGAAAGATATTCGCATTGGACATGCTGCGATTTCAAAAAATCATTGCGTTTTCGGAAATCGCACCATGTCAGTTATACCTACAGAAACACTGGCGTTTTCCCTATAGGTATAATTGAAGCAGAAAGTCCGCAGAGGAAAACTCTGTGGACTTTCTGTGAAAAGCGGGAAAAACTATGATGCGTTTTCACTGTGGTTTGTCCCGCAGTGCTTTTAGGCTGCAGCTTGCTGCATAGGACCTTAGCCTTAAAAGTATGATCCTTGGCATTGATGGATCTAATGAAATCCAGCTAGTTTTCTGCACTGCATGTTTCACTTGAGTATAATATGTTTAAAGATTATATACACACTGCTAAATATTTTTCAGGTTTGTCTTCATCATCGGCACCTCAGTGGCTCTAGCATTTAGCTCCATGTTGAAGAGAGGCATTCTTCGGTCCCAACTTGTGCGTAAACTGACATGGAGAACATGTGTTCTTATGGCCATAGGAGCTTTCTTCCTTAACTATGGCCCAGTTGATGGTCCATGTGAGTAGCAACTGTTGCAAAGTAATAGTATTCTCATAAGTCTGCAGCCTGAAGTATAAAATGTATTTCTCTCTCCTGCTATTATAGTTTTATCCTTCTCAATCCATAATGTGATGATGTTGTATAAACATCATCTTCTGTCAATCTATGTCAAAAGAAATAAGACATCTGGAACATGTATCATTTATTATTGTATGTTACTGCACCGTTACAGTAACTTTTTTCTTCATAAGAGGTAGTTAGGCAGCCTCAATGCTACAATATTACTCCAGACATAGGCCTAATGTGACACATTAGAGCTACCTTAAGTTGCACATGGTATTTTAAAAATGTGCTCACATAGACACTGTGCAGGCATTAAAAGAGTTAATCAGGGAATAAAATGTACTTGCAGTGTATTCTCTGCACTAAATGGCCCTACTTAGCCAGTATACATGCTGCACCCCAGTTGCCCCTATTCTGAGAATTTTCTAGCACTGTACAGTCATGGCCAAAAGTTTTGAGAATGATACAAATATTAATTTTTACAAAGTCTACTGCTTCAGTTTTTCTAATGGCAATTTGCATATACTCCAGAATGTTATAAAGAGTGATCAGCTTAACAGCAATTACTTGCAAAGTCAATATTTGCCTAGAAAATGAACTTTATCCCCCAAAACACATTTCAACATCATTGCAGCCCTGCCTTAAAAGGGCCACCTAACATCGTTTCAGTGATTGCTCCATTAACACAGGTGTGGGTGTTGATGAGGACAGGGCTGGAGATCAATCTGTCATGATTAAGTAAGAATGACACCACTGGACACTTTAAAAGGAGGCTGGTGCTTGCCATCATTGTTTCTCTTCTGTTAACCATGGTTATCTCTAAAGAAACACGTGCAGTCATCATTGCACTGCACAAAAATGGCCTAACTGGGAAGAGTATTGCAGCTAGAAAGATTGCACCTCAGTCAACAATCTATCACATCATCAAGAACTTCAAGGAGAGAGGTTCCATTGGTGCCAAAAAGGCTCCAGGGCGCCCAAGAAAGACCAGCAAGCGACAGGACCGTCTCTTAAAAGTGTTTCAGCTGCGGGATCGGGCTACCAGCAGTGCAGAGCTTGCTGAGGAATGGCAGCAGGCAGGTGTGAGTGCATCTGCACGCACTGTGAGGCGGAGACTCTTGGAGCAAGGCCTGGTCTCAAGGAGGGCAGCAAAGAAGCCACTTCTCTCCAGAAAAAACATCAGGGACAGACTGATATTCTGCAAAAGGTACAGGGAGTGGACTGCTGAGGACTGGGGTAAAGTCATTTTCTCTGATGAATCCCCTTTTCGATTGTTTGGAACATCTGGAAAACAGCTTATTCAGAGAAGAAGAGGTGAGCGCTACCACCAGTCTTGTCTCATGCCAACTGTAAAGCATCCTGAAACCATTCATGTGTGGGGTTGCTTCTCAGCCAAGGGAATCGGCTCTCTCACAGTCTTGCCTAAAAACACAGCCATGAATAAAGAATGGTACCAGAATGTCCTCCAAGAGCAACTTCTCCCAACCGTCCAAGAGCAGTTTGGCGCTCAACAATGCCTTTTCCAGCATGATGGAGCACCTTGCCATAAAGCAAAGGTGATAACTAAATGGCTCAGGGAACAAAACCTAGAGATTTTGGGTCCATGGCCTGGAAACTCCCCAGATCTTAATCCCATTGAGAACTTGTGGTCAATCATCAAGAGACGGGTGGACAAACAAAAACCAACAAATTCAGACAAAATTAAAGCATTGATTCTGCAAGAATGGACTGCTATCAGTCAGGATTTGGTCCAGAAGTTGATTGACAGCATGCCAGGGAGAATTGCAGAGGTCCTGAAGAAGAAGGGTCAACACTGCAAATATTGACTTGCTGCATTAACTCATTCTAACTGTCAATATAAGCTTCTGTTACTCATAATATGAATGCAATTATATTTCTGTATGTGATAAAAACATCTGACAAACACACATAAAAACCAGAGGGCAGCAGATCATGTGAAAATATAATATTTGTGTCATTCTCAAAACTTTTGGCCATGACTGTACTGCCTAGGAGTCGGAGGTCTTCTAGTTCACCTCCCCGATGATGCTCCTACTCTAGATCATGTGATCAATCCCTTATTAACTCTCCTGCTTGTTCTCAAAGTAGAATGAGGGAATTGGAAAATAAACTTTTTGTTAACATATTAATATCTTTAAAGAATTAACCCTTCCTGTTCTGCGCCGTAATAGTACGTTGCTACAAGTAGCTAATTAGTGCTTAGTGCCATACTATTACGTGGAGGCCACTGGGCACCCTCCTCCATGCCCTGATTGCAGTATAGCAGTGATGGCTACCTTCCCTGATAGCGGACCTTCACAGCTATCTGGTCAGCGACAAATGGCAGCAGTCCCATAGCGGCATTTGCCTCCATTCGTCACTGACCAGTATGAGACTAATGGCAGCACCACCGCCATTTGTTTTTTGATCACTTGTTCAAGCTGTGATGGCTGCTGTCTTCATATACCCTACATTTTTTTTGCACCCTGATGTTCTCTTGAACAGCATTGTACATCTTCACGCCATATCTTGCCCTCTTGCTTGGCAGGTATTGTCAGAAGCCTCCCTTTAATATGTACTAGCGATTCATCACTAGAAATACACTTCTTGGGGGGGGGGGGGTTTGGGCAAATCAGCAATGAAATGGTCTACTAAGGGTCTTATTTTATATAAAGTCAAAACTTGGGTCATCTCGGGGTTCGCACTGTTCATAATCTGAATAATGTAGAACCTGATGTATTTGTCTCAAAACGCATCCTGGACATTGTAGTTTGGTTTAATGGGGTGTTGTATAATATGTCCACGCTCCAGTAGTCTCTAATGGACTTCTTCTTCAGAAGTCCCATGTTCAGCTGGATTCCCCAGAATGTGCACATTTATGTAGAGGCTATAGGTGTCTATCTGTGGGGATGAGCAAGAAATGCAGTGGGGGTTCTTACTGATGTATTGCTGGGCATATAAATTGGTCTGCATCACCAAAAGGTCTATGCGGTCATAAGTGAAAAAGAATTTAAAAAAAAATCTATTTTATTGATCCCTGCCGAGTTAAATTTGATCCCTGGGCTGGAAAAATTGTCATGTTTTTTTTCAAATTGATATCCAAATTTAAATAAGTTCATTGAAAAGTCTGTGGGTTCAAAATGGTCAAATCACCCACAGATAAATTCTGTAAGATGTCTAGTTTCCAAAATGGGCTCACTTTTGATGGGTTTCCATTGTTGTGGTATCTCTGGGGCTCTACATATGCGACATGATGTCTAAAAACTATCATAATAGAATAGCTACCAAAATCTATGGAGGTGCTCTTTAATTTCTGAGCGCTGTGTTTGAGTCAAGTTGTGCAGCAGGGCCCCATATGAGATATTTCTACTAACTGCAGAATCAGGGTAATACATAATCTTTGGCTTGTTTTGCTGTTATCCCTGTCTTTGTTACAGGAAAAACTGATTTGAAATGGAAAGTATGAAAAAAATGACATTTGGAAATTTCACCTCCATTTTGCATTAATTCCTGTGGAACACCTAAAGTGTGAACAAAGTTTGTATACACTATTTAGAATGGTACGGTTTCTAAAATGGGGTCATTTTGGGGGATTTTCTATTATATACAGTAGGTCCAAAGTCACTTCACAACTGAATAGATCCCTAGAAATCATCATTTTCTCAAAAATTTGTGAATTTGCTACTAAATTCCTAAGCCTTCTAACATCCTAAAAATGTAAAAGGAAAAATTATTTATTTATATTATATATTATTATATTATTATGCCAATATCAAATTGATATATGGTATATATATATATTAACAATTTTGTGTTATATGACTCTGTTTTTGCCTAATTTTATGACATTTTTAGTAAATTGTCGTTTTTTTTTGTTTTGTTTTTTAAACAAACACAAAGTATAATGACCAAATGATGTGCCACTGAGGGTCATTATATTGTATTGGGCTACTACAGGGGCATTTTATCATTTGGTCGGCCACTGAGGGGGCATTATATTGTATGCAGGCCACTAAGAAGGCAGCACACTGTGTGAAGGCCACTAAGGAGCATATATACTATATTGATGCCATTGAGGGAGCATTATACTGTGTGGGGCCACTAAGGGAGCATTATACTTTGTGGGAGTCACATAGGGAACATTTTACTGTGAGGTGGAGGCATCATCAATGTATGCTGTAAGGGCATTATTACCGTGTTAGGGCACAAAGGAACATGATAGAAATGGGTAGGGTCAAAGTGGACATGGGGGTAAGGGGCACAGCTTAACACAAAATAATTTGCTGAGGCGTGCTGTGTCTAAGTGGGGGTGATGGGAGGGAAGACTCGCTTATGAAAACTCTGCGCCAGTGTGTCAAAGTGACCCTGCTACCAGAGCATTTCTGACCAGCCAAGAGGTGACCTAGCAGAGGAGTTAAGAATAGACAGATGCAAATGACTAGGAAACAGTTTGTGAAAGCTATTCGCCTCCTGTGGGATTGTAATAGTTGCCTCAATTGAGAACTCTGTAATCACCAAGCAAATTTCATTATTTTTATGCTGCCAATGAGTCTGTCTTTCCGCCATCCTTCTACCAATCCTGAGTGGGAAACCACTGTAACAGCAAAGTGCCAAAGGGTCTTAAATTTAAAAGGGTATATCAACTACTTTATTTGCGTTCCCTGGTGCAGATGGGTTACAGATTTCAGATTGGGGTCAAGCAGATTCACATTGCACCTCTGTTACTAAGCAGTTTTAGCTGTAGGTCCGTCTTTTGCCTTGTATTGCATATCCCTATTGCATATGGAATTTATTTACTTTATTGAACATCAAGTTCATAAAACACCTAAGACATTGTGAGAGCTTTGCCATTACTGGACTATTTTAGTTTCCATTGTTTTTAAACCCATTTAGACTCATTCAGTTTTCTCTGTTAATTTGCAGAAACTGACACTTAATGGGCATTAGTCATGCGAGAGATGAGACGTTATGTCCGGAATGCACTAGAGGGAGGATAAATATTCCTACTGATGATGTATTTACTGTAATATTCATTCAGTTTTCAACTTGTCTCTTATTATTCCTGTATTATTACTTTTACTCATTATTAACTAAAAGTGGAAGAAGCTCTAAAGTTCCTTTTCATGTATTTCAGTAACTAAATGAAACGTCAACATCACAACATGTTAGACCCAAGTCGTAAGATGGAGATATATATTAAAATATATATTCTGGCAGGGCAAGTAGCTCACCAAGGACAGCAAAATTCAGGACATGTTTGTGTCTTGTATGTTGATTTAATACTGTAAATATTAAAGTTGAAATATTATGTTCATGTGTAGTTGAGACACCAGGGGACTCAGAAGGTAGAGTCAGCAAGGTGGCATCTTGTTGTGCAGCATAAGAATTTTGGGGCTATGGGGTTACATTAGTTTACTGGTGTGCTGGTCCTGAAGTAAGTAGAGCACTCATGGGTTCCTTCAGTAATACCTTTTAGCTTGGTCAGATTGCAAAAATCTTACTATCAACCATACAGAGTGCCATCATCTTTGGCTTATCATCCAAACTGCCTCAGTAGAAAGTAGTAGCATCGGGAGCAGTAATAGGTTGAGCTTATGTTTCCCAAGCAACTGCCTAAATGCCACATTCCTACTATCTGATTTGGTATCTTCACTTCTTTCTGTTATCCATTTTCAGTTGAAACTATAAGGGTATGTCCATACTTCTTGTTGTTATAGTCTGTTGCTTGGTACTCCCAACACATTGACTCTAATGTAAAAAACACGATGGTTGCTTTCTTCCATTTTGTTAGTTTACTTTTGTAATGAAAAAAAATCCTACATAAAGAACTTTTTCTTCTGTCAGAAAAGTAAAACACATGACAGAAGAAAGCTTCCGTCATATTATTCACATGAGGGTGAATGCAGATGGACACCAGACAGAGGGGGCTCCATCTGCATCTGTTGTTTAATTTCAGTTGCTTTCATCTTGTGATGGACATGGGTGATGTGATGGGCATTATGTAATGGTAGTATGAACCCACCGGAAACTATTATCTGGTTACTGTGTCAGTGAAAAGCTCTGTTTAAAATCTACATAAAAACTCGATTACTGTTCTTCTCATGTGGTCTCCTGTATCTGTGTTCCTAGCCACACTTTCACATTGGTACCACAAGCATCATAGCAGATCCAAGTCAGCAAATATAAATGACACATTATGAACATGACACGTGTCCTCTTACTACTGTTGCTTAAGCTGCATTATACATATTGTGCTGAATTGCTAGATGCTTAGAAATATTAATCACCATAAATATTGACAGCCAGAATTGTTATGGCTGCGGGAAGCATTTTTCCTGTAATTGCATATAAATAATTTGATATTGTTAATCCAGTACAATAACCTGTCATGTGGCTGAAACTACATCAGGGGTTGAGTCTCATACAATTTCTTAATGGTATAATATTGACCTACTGTATGCAGTAGGCCAATAACAAATTATTCCATGAGATCCTGGACACATTTCTTGCATTCTCCAGTGTGCCAAAGTTATGATACAGTAATAGGCCCCTAATGCAACAAAACCCTAAAAGTCCATAAATCCCTATTTGCTGATTTGGGAGCCAATTACAAATTTACAAATATTGAGTGTACTTGTTCTTTAAAGATGGAGGGTGTGGCCTTAGAATAAGTTTCAACTCTCTTGGTGTTCAGGGCATTATAACATTATCAGACACTCAGAGATGGCATCTGATTGACTGTAGAAGGAAATTTGTTAGTCATATACATTATATTATTGACATCTAATGTGTATGGGGGGGGGGGTCTACTGACTCTAGCCTGAAGGCAGATGTTTGAAGAAAGAAGAATTGGGCTGTTGGGTATCTAGCATCCTCCAGCAATTTTCTTCTCAGTCTGCTGCAAAAGGTGTCTCACAGCAGCATACTCCTTGTAACATGCAGTGGTTGCGAACCAAATGTTCCACCTAAGCAGTTTTTTTTTTTTTTGGCTACTCTTGAGGGCTTTGTCTAAGAGACCTTTAACCATTTAATCAGGGATCTGTACTTCTCTATGGGGAAACAGCAGGTCGTGATCTCTAGCAGTAGCCCCAGTATAGGTGATCGTTGACTCAGGCAGGTCGAGAGACACAGAAGGTTCAGTCAAAGCAGGAGTCTGGGTTGAGTCCAAGGTCAGGAGTGAACAGAGTTCATGCATAGTCAGAATACTAATAATAAATGTGAATACATTCCAGCACAATTGTCACAGTTAAAAAGTCAGAATGCTTTTTACACACTAAATCATAAATACAGTCATAAATAAGGACTAGTTCTGTCCGAAATGTGTGGTTCTTAAATATGCCTGACCAATGTCTCATTGGGAAATTTGTCATTTGATCATATTTTTAAAAAATACTTTAACTGGGATAATTGTGCTAGATTATATTTACGCTTGTTTCTTCTGGAGATCTGGAATCTTGTACACACTGAGGTGAGTTCAACAGCTGTAGGTCAGTGCAGGTAGCACTGGTTCAGAGATCAAGGACAGGCCTGGGTCAGAAACAGGCATGTTGGTATAAGAGTATAAGATAGCAGATAGAGACAAAGAATCTCTTATCAGGTTCCAACGTGGGTGTGAGGCACAAATGTATAGAAAGGGGCAGGGTGGGATTGGTTGGTGACAGTGACAGTGGCCCTTTAAGAGACAGCAAGGGTGGACGTACATACCCTATGGACAGAGGAAGCAGAAGGGAGCGGATGAGCCAGGCAGTGGAAACCTGTTAGTGAGGAGGTGGCCATGATTTCCAGAAGGAATCAAATACCGGCAGCCATGAGCTGCCAGCGTCACCCTCCCCTCTTTCCATTCAGAACATATGCATGTTTGACTGGGCCGAGCATGTGTGTGTATGGGGAAGAGGGTTGGGAAGAATAGCTGCCAGCTATCTAATGTAGACATCTTATTTGTCTTATCTCTTGTCTTAAATTATTCCTTTAAAATGTTTGCTATGCAAGAAATAAGTTTGAGATGGCATGTGAAAACTCTATACATGTTAAAGGGTTTTCTCAACATTTTCTGCTGATAATCAATCCTAAGCAAAGTCTTAAAAAAAAAAATCTATAAGAACTTCTGGGACATGTATACAACAAGGTGATATAATAATCGACATATCTTTTATTTCAGAATTTAATGGCCACTATCCTGTGCCTACAGCAATCCAATACTGTGAATTAAAGATCTCACTGGAGAAATGTTTCTCAAACAGTATAGATTTCCTTCATTGAGTTGACAGTCAGTATTATTTACAAGTCAGGAAAAAAAAAAAAAAACATTAAAATCAGATTTCTGTGACTGGATTCAGAAATCTTTCTGCAAATAGATGCTGACAAGTACTCAGGTTAATTGAAAACCTCTTTACTAATGAAAATGTTCCAGTGAATGATTGTGCAGTAAGTTGGAGCCCTTAGGCTTACCAAGCAGTGGTGACTGACTTTACCAGTAGTTAAAGGGGTTATCTTACTACAGGAGGTGATCACTGTTATGGTCATGGGGTCTTACCACAAAGATCTACGCACATGGCCTCAGAATGAAGGGTGCTAGTGCTTTGGCCCCTTCAGCATTTTACTGGACATTAGTGATTCTGGCAGCCTGCTATGTAGACAACTGTTAAAGGGGTTGTCCATGCAGTTGGCTCCGTGCCCAGTACAGTGACTGGGCCCTAGTACTGCAGCTCAGCTCCTATTGACTTCAATAGTATACAAAGTAGACACACCTCCTAATGGCTAATCTGTGTGGGGTCCGCCTGTTGGCTTCCCACTGATAGGTTATTTAAGGCCTATTTACTTGAATGGAGCTATATTGCAGTTCCCCTGCACAGCAGGTTTGGTTGGAATTATATGTGATGAACTCAGGGCTGCCAACGTGAATTTTCCTCTTTCTGCACAACTTTATGCAAAAAATAATGGCTGGCCTACATTTTTTCAGGCATACTGGAAATAATGTATGATCATACCTGTAGATAATAAATAATATGTATATGGCTTAGTATACTGACTTGAAATCATTACCAGCATTAACTGTGAACTGTAAAATCCTATTTAATAATCGGTTAGTTAACTCTCTAGCAGGGATAAAATTGGGCTCGATTTTTTTTTTCCGACATTTTTCATAAGATAAGACAACTAATAAGTGGTATAAAGTTTGACTAGAAAGCATAAAGATGTGTCAGATTTTTCGATGAAATCAAATTGTCTTTACAACACTTGGGTTGGAGTATGGAGGCCCCAGGATGAGCGCTTCAATTCTGTCTTTGCTGTGGTGTGACACACTGCCTCTTCTGCATGTGTGATGATCTGGGGACCCATCGCATACAACAGTCAGACACCCCTAAAAATATAGCAAGAGACACTAAGAGTTCAGCGATATGTGTAGGACATCCTGAGGCCAAGTGTGTTGCCTCTCATGGCAGAGATTCCCACTGGTATTTTTCAGCAAGGTAATGCTTGCTCACTCACAGCAAGGGTTTGCCAGGAATTTCCAGCCAGTTCACCAGATTTATCACTTTATCACCAGTTGAGTATTTTATGAGACCAGCAGGGTCATAGATCCTTATTACATTCACACAATGTTTTATTTGCCTTCTTGATGCGTTATTTTTTATCATTGACTACATAAACTACATACACTGCTACCATCTTTTCCACTAACTTTAGTCAAATGAAAGAGTATAGTATCAGAATTTTTTTTTCTAAAAGAATGGATGTTTCTTTAGTGTCATGGAGGTCTGCAGGTGACAGTTCAGTTTATCTGCAGCGATATAGTTAACATAGTCTAATAATGAGTACTTAACATGTGAATATACCGTAAGGATGAATAAACATTTGTGATCCCATAATCATTGGAGCCAAATATATCTGTTACTGACACTTACTAGAGAGATTTCTCGAGATACATTTTCTTGTCACCTTCCATTGATTAATTGGATGTGCACTTTCCTGAATAACGTTATATGAGGCAATGGCTTGCATGAGGCATAGTAGCGGCCATAGACATGAAGAGGGCTCTGGAACATGAAAGGAATGAATTAAAAGAGAGCACAGTAATCCATTAATGGCAGCACTAAAGGGAATACTCGCACTGTTATTAAACAGAAAGGTGCTAGAGAGCACTTTGATTAATCTTGAATCCTCTCTGCCTTTAAGGATGACCACTGCTCTTTAATGTAATGTACAGTATCTTAAAAGCATGTTACTGCTATGACACAAATCCTATACTGCTCGAGACCGGGATTACGTAAGAATACCAGTAACAGATAGATTAACCCCTTTCATTATAAGACTGACACATCCTCTGTCTGTAGTTTCTTCAGTTCATGTGTATGTAATTATATGATTAAAAAAATACTGCCATTTATTGTAATTCATCTATGCAACTTCTTGTTTCTGCAGTGTCTTGGCGCTGGGCAAGAATACCAGGGGTTCTCCAACGATTAGGATTTACATACTTTGTATTGGCATTAATGCACACCTATTTCAGTAAACCTAACCTGGAGCTAGTGGGAGTAAGTAGCTAAAATTAGTTCATTTATATGTATGGGTGAATCTTTTAGGACATAGACCAGATTATTTTAGGCCAATCAGAGAGAATGAAAATATTTTACATGTGTACATGTTGAAAGCGTTAAAAACTGTTGGAATTTTAAGAAGGTTGTGATCATAAGGGGCTGTCCTCTCTTGTCATGTATATGGGTTATGGGTATACGTTGGAGCCCACTGCATGCAGAACTTTTTTGTCAACAGTTTTAGACAGACTCTGTAACAGAGCCTCCTACACAAATGTGAACATAGCCATAGTCTTAGGTCTCCAAATATTTGTTTACTGTGAGCTACATGATTTAATTCAACATAAACTAAATTTGTAGGAATAAATGATGAAATAGCAAGCATTTGCAAATATTTGACTGCAGTTATACTAATGGTATTATATTATGCTATCTACATAAACTGGCACTGCTAAGAGGTTGGGATACATATTCAGTATTGCCAGTATTTGTCATATTTTTACCAGTGCTTATGGCCATTACTGAGGGCTTCCATGGCAACCCACAGATATGGAGGTTGCAAGCTACATGTGGCTCCTGAACTACTACTATTCCCCATAAAATAACAATTCAGGAACACCTTATTTTGGAAGTTTGTACTGTACTGTTGCTCTGCTATTCTTTTTGGAAATGTATGAATGAATTGACAATTGTATGTGTGTAACAATTCCCTTTGTTAAAATGGTTTTCCAGGACTTGTATACTGATGACCTATCCTTAAGATAGGTGATCATTGGTGGTCTGACATCCATGACCCCCACCGATAAGATGTTTAAAGAGGCCATATTGTTTGGTTGAAAGAACTGTGCAATACATATTATATTCACTGTTGTACTAATGTGACCAATAAACTTGACATCATCAGCACAGGGAAGAGGCATAAGTGCTACAGCCTATTCCAACACCTGGGACCTCCAGGTGTTGGACCCCCACAGATTACACATTGATGACCAATAAGTCCCAAAAATCCACTTTAATAGGGCATTTATCCACAAAGTCTTTTACGTTGACCAGTCAACACTCATAGGGGGATATTTCTGAAGATTGGCATGCAAGGCATAATAAATCTGCTGTCTCATGGAATGATGGCATCCATTTCTTTATGTATTAATAAATGTCTAGGAGGAGTAACAGGTATCTTTAAAGGAGGATCTAGTAAAAAAAAAACAAAAAAACATTTTTACATAGTATAAAGGTCTATCAAGTCCAACCTTGACCTATTTCCTGACTCCAAAACAGAATAAATCCCCAGATCAATGTCACATTTCCAGAACTCAAGTACATATAACTTGTAATATTATATCTTTAAATAATGGTATTCAGGTCCCTCATGAACTTGCTCAGTGAATCAACCATCATAAGATGTTGTGGTAGATTGTTCTATAGTCTCATTGCTCTTACTGCAAAGAATCCCCATCTATGAACATGGTCAAACCTTCTACCTTCTAGACACAAAGGATGTTGTGGTTACTTGCCCATGTGTAAAAAAAAATATCATTAGAAATATCTTTGTACTGTCCATTCATATATTTGTACATTGTAATTGAATCGCCCCCTATCCAGTCTTTTGTCTAAATTGAGCAACCCCAAGTTTGATAACCCATGTTTCTACTCACCCATTTAATTACCTTGGTCGTCCTTCTCTGCACCTGCTCTAATTCAGCTATGTACTTCCTATATACCAGTGTTCACAATTTAACGCTTATTCCATGTGTGGTCTGACTAGGCAAATTTATATCCTTGAGCATCTATGCCTCTTTTACCAAACCCAGTGATTTTATTTGCTTTGGTATCAGCTGCCTGGGACTGGTTGTGAAATTGTTACTGTCCAGTTCCACCAATATCCCCAAGTCTCTGTAGGTGACAGTTTTACCCAGTGGTTGACTGTTTAATAAATAGTTGTGTTTTTTGTTTCACCGGACCAAGTGCATAACTTTGTAGGACAGCTTCTACCTTCTATCTCAAACATAAGTTTGAGATACATCTTCAGTCAGGAAAATTTCCTTGTTGGAGAATCGATGGAGACCTACCAACTATATATTGGTGATGGGAGAATTGATTTGTTGTCCTAGAAAATATCTGGGCATGCAGTACCTTTAGAAAGAGAAATGCAAATCTCAGTATTTCCTGCCTTTAATCCTTCAAGCAGTAATGCTGGGATGTGCAGAACATCATGTAGTTGCTTGTTGCACAGAATGCCTGTTGTTGAAAACAAGGAGAAATGATACTGCTGACCGGCACGAAAGAGGAAAGGCTTTAAATATTGATGTTGTTGCAAAGTCTCCCTGAAGTGGCCCAAAGTGCTTGTCTGACTATATATCCTCTTGTCTGTACAGAGCCATCAGTGGAGTGCTGCCGTAAGGGATATTGTCGTATACTGGCCGGAGTGGATCATCATTGCAGCTCTAGAGATTGTTTCACTCTGTCTAACATTCCTCTTACCTGTGCCAGGGTGTCCCACGTAAGCACTATCAATCACTATAAAGATAATATGTCTGTAAAATTGACCGACTCCTAAAGCTGATCTTATAATCCTGCAGTCCTACAGCTGCTGTTAAATCGAATCCAGTGCTTTGACCTAAAAACTTTGTCTAGACCGTACTTTGAGAATGGCTTAGCCACCTTCGATAGTAAGAGCACACTAGAGTTTGAGCACCCAAGTAGGAGGAAATTCAAATCTGGTCAGTTTTTATGTAGTAGATAGAAGTAGATTGAGCTGTACAATGTGTGTGGCCCTATGTGACTCCATGACTGTCATTCATCACAGAGGGTAACAAGAGTGGAGTAAGTAAATCACAGAAACAATTCAATGAAATAAAATAAAACTTAAATTTTTAATAATTATATTATTGTCATGGAGGACATCCATGGTGTCCCGAACATATGATGGAAGGGCCAACACAAAAGGTCATAAAACCTTATCAGTATACTATATGTACTGACCCCTGTATGATTCCGTCAATGCTTGAGACAATGGGGCTGCCTTTGAGCCTTTGAGGGGATTATACCCCTTATGCACTTTAGGGAGACAGTGGAATGCAGGGACATGGGGAGAATATGATTGCATATAGTTCCACTCCTTCTTATTGATCAGTCCCTCCGACTTGACTTGATCCAGCGTTTAATTCGAGAGCATATCCTGGAGTCAGGTCACATTGCAATAGTGCCATAGTTTGAACTGTCAGAGAGAATGTCCAGACACATGTTGACATAGTCTGTTCTGTTCATGATTACCGGAAAAGAATCCAGTGCTGGTTCCTCCGTTTTTGTTTGATTTACCCCATTATTGGATTTCTGTTCATGATTACAACATTTTCCCCCTTGTCTGATAGCTTAATCACAATAGGGTCGTCCTTTTCAAGATATGAAGTAGAGCCTTCATCTGAGCAGAGGTCAAATTCCCACCTCCCCTTCATGAATCAGACGTAAATCTAATATAATCATCTCAAGAATAGCAATATATTTGGTATCGCACGGGGGAAGATTGTCCCTGCTTTTAAGATGTAAATCCATGAAGGGTCCCAGACCCATAAACCCCTCTTCCTCGCTCCACAGGTCCTCAAGGATATGAAGACCCTCCAGGTCATCAACCTCCAGTCCAAGGTCTCTCAATTCAACTATTTTCATAATTTTTTGATCTGATTGACTCCCGCGTGTGACGTCATGAGCCAAGGGGTGGAGTAATTAGCGCACTCAGATATATAAGTCTGAGACAAGCCAGCATTCGGCTGTTACATTGGGGCTCCGGAAGCTGCAGTACTTACTGCATATTCTCTCCTGATGAACCTGGTATATTCATGCTGGCAGAAACTCGTTGAGTGCATGGAGATTGAATTAAACCTGAGCGTGCTACATTTATTGGCTCAGTATACTAATCAGCTGGCAATTCCTGTTAGTAATGCCTAAGGAAATTCCCTATATACATTCCCTAGATATTCGACCATTACAAATTGGGAGAATAGGCTTTTGACAAACGTTCACCCTAACTTTTATCCTAGTTGTTGCAGTATTTACTTGCTATGTGGCACCGTTTATATTGAGAGAAGGGATTCACATTCATCTCTGTCACGATAGCTAGTCCAACTGGCACAGTGGGGTTAGATCACTGTTTATATCATACCCCATTTAGTGCTCTGCATCACTATTTATATGTATGGGGACACTAAATTTGGGTGTCTTCACACATTTGTAGGCATAATCATATTACTTATAGATGGTGACATTGGAGGAATCACCCACACCAGTATAATATGTGTACTATGTCCGGGTCGTTCACCAATGTTCATCCTAATTAGGGGGATTCTTTTAGAATATAATTTAAAAGTTACGTTTTATTTTTTCATTTTTCTTTTAGGGGCCAAATTTTTTCTGTGTTTCCATGACTGTCATTGTAGCTGCTTTTGCAGAAAAATTCACAGTTCACAGGAGCACACGATGGCGTGTTCAGTGAGTGCACTACAGGACTGCACCACAAGCAGACAAAATCACTGTATAGCTATAATATATTGCTTTGATTCACATATTTAACTTGTCACATGCACTAAATTCATTACAAAGGGTTTCATCAGCCAAAATACATGACAGCATCCCCTCTTCTATCTATGGCTCTACTATGTAATATGCTTAGTTTCTCTACACAGTCAGCTAGATGTCCCTACTGTTAAGGTCCTCTGCCACAGTCACATGACATCTCATGGATATCTTGACATATATATATATATATATTTATCTATCGGAGCCCATGCTCTTGCTCTTTCTGCCCACTGTGGGGGTATTTCTCACCTAGCTCACCCAATAGCATTGATCAGGAGGGCCTGGGTCACTCATAGCCTTGAGTACTCCCAGGCCTAAACCTCATTCTGTATAATGTACCTGCTCCATCTAAAACCATTGGCAATAATAATACATTTTATTTATATAGCGCCAACATATTCCACAGCACTGTACAATTTGTAGGGTTTAAGTACTGACAAAAGAGATACATTACAAAGAAATAGTCAATGCACACAATGGGACTGAGGGCCCTGCTCGCAAGAGCTTACAATCTATGAGGTAGAGGTGGTGACACAAGAGGTAGCAGGGTCGGCAACAGACGTAGCCTTGCTTATACAATGGTCAGACAATTTTGTAATAGAGGTTACTGTCATTATACATATATAAAGCTGTATGAGCCATCACCAGTCGTGTCCTTCAATGTACAAATGGTGCCTGGACATATAAAGTTAGTCTGATACGGCATCATATCCTGTGAGGTAATGTTGAAGCATAAACAGAGGAGGGTACGTTTTAGGGATTCTAACTACGGAAAGGTTTACATTAGGAATTGGAATAGGCCTGTCTGAAAAAATATGTCTTTAGTTTGCGATTGAAACTGTAGAAATTGGGAGTTAATCTGATTGTCCGGGGTAGAGCATTCCAGAGAAGTGGTGCAACTTGAGAGAAGTCTTGTATACAAGCATGGGAGGTTCTGATAATAGAGGATGTTAGTCTCAGGTCATTGAGTGAACAGAGAGCAAGGGTTGAGCGATAGAGATGAGGGAGGAAATGTAGGGAGGTGCAGCATTATGGAGGGCTTTGTGGATGAGGGTGATAAGTTTATATTGTATTCTGTATTGAATAGGCAGCTAATGTAGCGACTGAGACAGACCGCTCCTACACTTGATCAGTCAAAAGGCAGAGGTGCAAGATTAATAAATCACTTTCCATTCACTTAAAATGTATGAATAATATACTCAGAGTAGCTTGTGATTGTAGGGGTTTCATTGGCACACCAATATTTCTCCACATCCACAATAGATGTTCCACCAGGCCCACTCCTACCTTATAATATGGTTAGCACACCAATCCCTATCATTATAGTGTGAGTGATTACCATGGTCTAAATGTGTACTATACATATTGGCAATATACATGTAATAAAAATCCAGAGTTTGGAAATGTTGCATATGGTTATTAATAGTATGTTTGTTTATTTCTTTAGAGGTTACCTGGGTCCTGGTGGCATTGGTGACTATGGTCTATATCCAAACTGCACAGGAGGAGCTGCAGGATACATTGACAAGTGGCTATTCGGACCAAATCATATCTACAATTATCCAACTTGCAAGGTTATGTTTAATATGTTTTATTGAGATATGAAACCTTAGCTTTAAAAAGTAGACGTAATACTGTATAAATCTAGGGTTTGTCCTTATGATGTTTTTTTTTTTAAGGGAGTCTGTCATAAAGTGCAGCATATTAAGCCAGCTGCTCTCGGTAGTACAGATTGCTCATTTGCAATTTGTAAAATAAATGAATATCTCTGCAACGAAGGCACACATTTTCATGGTGAAAAAAGATGTTACATTCAGATGGGCCTGTTCTATCTGTGGTGTTGGTTTAATATGCTTCACCCTGTGATGGACTCCTTTAAAATGTATTCAGTTGCTTGAACAAGCCATGCACTAGTAAATGTGAATGTTTGACCAACTATCTTATGTGCTTAGGGGTGTGCTGATTCGACACTTCCCCTCCCATAAATGGAAGGATCAGGAATGTTGAATTTAATAACAGGCAGGGAAGACTCTGGCAGTAGCTTACATCACTCTCTCCATCAGAGGCATAACTTGAAGCTCCTAGCTTGGGCCCCAATGCAAAATCTCTAATTGGACCCCTACCTATCTTGTACCATTTAAAATAGTGGTATGTTTTATGTGGCAGAGAGACCTCTGGGTCAAGGGCCCAGTAGCGACTGCTACCAATGCATGCCCTATAGCTGCGCCACTGCTCCTCATTAAGAACACATGGCAAACTTTGTTGGGTATGGGGGAATTATGAAGAATACCTGCTGGTCTAGAGCTACTGAAAGAAAATAGGCACTTTTAGAAATTTATAAAAATAAATCGTTATTAGGAATGATTATTACCTAACCTGTCCACAATAAGGAAATGATGGCTGGAATTCTAAAAACTTCCAGACCATAGAAAGTTCCTGCAGTCATAGTCGTATCCATTGGAAACTGATCAAGACGAAAGACTGTCACTACAAGATGGTTAGGGAAAATCCTTAAAGGGAGTCCATCATTAAAAAAACACCTTTTAAACTGTAACATTGGAATGGGCTTTAAAAAGGCCATTCTACACCTACCTTCCATTCTTTTCTTCTCCCAGCCGTTTCTGATAAAATTCTTTTCTTGAGTTATGTTAATTACCATTGGGCGTTCTTCCTGTGCTGCGAGCACACACTGCGTCATAGCTTTCCACTGCCCCTTAGTCCGTAGTCTGCAGTCAGCTCTGCCAGTGCCGCCATTTTCTGGTGGTCTGTTACAGTGCTGCGTCCGATGCCTGCGAAAGGCAGAAGATACAGAGAACAGGAAGAGCAGAGTGAACACACCGGACTAAGGGGTGGTGGAAAGCTATGACACGGGGTGCTCGCAGCACAGGAGGAACGCCCAAGGTGCTCCGTGATGGTAATTAGCATAACTGAAGAAACTAATTTTATCAGAAATGGCTGGGAGAAGAAAAGAATGGAAGGTAGTAGTAGAATGGCCTTTTTAAAGCCCATTCCAACGTGACATTAGTTTAAAAGGTGTTTTTTTTAATGATGGACTCCCCTTAAATCTCTGCAAAATTTATAATTGCTTATATTTGCAAAAACATTTAGCTTTTAATTATTTACAGACTGCAGTGTGGTTATTTTCCTGGGAAAATCCCTGTGTGGACCAACCCTAAGAACTCGCTGTATCTCTAACATGATAGTCCGCAGCTGTTAATTCTTCTTCTATCATTAACACAAACTGTCCCGGCTTTCTCATCGGATCATAAATAACTCTCCCAATTAATTTGTATGACCTCATCTATGATTCTGCAATGTATTTTTCCTTCTGTTGACTGAATGAATAATGTAATATACTGACCTGATTTGTGGCATATGTGAGCAGTGAATACAAGCATTTCTAGTGGTGATTTTTACTGGAAGGGTATTCATGCCAATCTGTTAATCCTATCACGGTCAAGGAATGTTTTAAAGATGTTACTGCCTAACAGATGTAATTAGGATTGATGCGATACATGGATTTTATTGACTAGATGAGATAATTTTATGCTTCTGATGGATGTTTTTCATCTTAACACTTATTTGCATAAACGGCCTATAAACTTCATAGGTTCACAAATTGATGTTTCTTGTTATGTTGCTTATCATTTTCTTTGTCTGCTGAGTTTCATTTAGACCTAGTTACATTTATTTCTTATTCAATGAATGTGTTTGTTTTTTTTTTTTGTTTTGTTTTTTTTTAATTAAATTACATTTTTCGGTTTCCAATAAAAGACAGCAGAATACAGAGGAAACGTCCACCTCTTCCCGATTCCTTTCAATGAATGCCGGAAAGAGGCAAAACAAGGTAGTAAATAATTCAGGTTTGCAGTCTTAGGATAAGTTCACACGAAGGAATCTGCCACAGATTTGGGAGCAGATTCCGCCCCCTCCCCCAATCCTTGGCAGATTCAGTCCTGAATTTGCATCCCATTGTTTTCAATGACAGGCAGAGATCGTAGCTGGATGCTGAAAAAAAAAAACAATGTCCTGCTCGATCTTGTCACACATTCCGCGGCTCAGGAGTCCTTGCCCAGGGGCGTAACTACCGGGGTAGCAGTGGTAGCGACTGCCACAGGGCCCGGAACATTACGGGGCCCGGAGCCCTGTGGCAGTCGCTACCGCGAACCCCACAATCACTGCTATCGTTATACTTCGGGGTCTTTTGAGACCCCGGAGTATAACGATTGGGGGCCCAGGGGAGGTGAGCGAACATAAAAAACACTGTAACTCACCTCTCCGCCGCTCCGCAGGCTTCGGGCCTGTTTGGTGACATCCCAGACGTCAGCCGACGTCATTATGCGTCGCGACGCCGGCCTGGATCGCGCGAGATCCGGTCCGACATTGAAGATGGCCGAAGTAGCGCACGGGAGTGCACCGGAGCGAGGAAGAGGTAAGTTGCAGTGTTTTCTATGTTTCTATCCTCCCCCGGGTCTCCGATCATTATACTCTGGGGTCTGAAAAGACCCCAGAGTATAATAATCGTTCATAGGTGGTCCACTATGGGGCAAACTACTGTGTGCAGGGGCCACTATGGGGCAAACTACTGTGTGCAGGGAACACTATGGGGCAAACTACTGTGTGCAGGGGCCACTATGGGGCAAACTACTGTGTGCAGGGGCTACTATGGGGCAAACTACTGCGTGCAGGCGCCACTATGTGGCAAACTACTACGTGAAGGGGCCACTATGGGGCATAAAATTGTGTGCAGGGGCCACTATGCTGCATAATACCGTGTCCAGGGGCCACTATGGGGCATAATACCGTGTGCAGGGGCCACTATGGGGCATAATACCGTGTGCAGGCGCCACTATAGGACATAATACCGTGTGCAGGGGCCACTATGGGGCATAATAGTGTGCGCAGGAATGCGGTTTGTGTGTGGGGGGGGGGTTGGGGGCGCCGGTTTGGGGGGGTTGGGGGAGGCGCCTTGGGGGGGCCCCATGTCAAATGTTCGCCTTGGGGCCCAGCCATTCCTAGTTCAGCCACTGTCCTTGCCAATTAGGCCTATTCATCCGGGCCTAATCAGGAGAGGAAAGTTGCAGGGGCATTGGCATTCCACTGTGGCAATCCCGCAGCTGAATTTGGCAGCGGAAAGTAAAGAGGAATTTGTCTTCATTTTCCACCGTGTTTACCTAGCCTTAAAGAGGTTGTGCCACTACTTATATTTGTCTAGTTGGTAGGGATCTGGCTGTTAACCCAATGAGTCCTCCAAATGAGGTTGTCTTTGCTGCGATGGTCTTGATTGGAGATAATTCAAATCTGGCTGTTTAACCTCTTAAATGCTGCATTCCATATTGCAGTCAATATAGCCAGCCAAACCAATACCCTGCTTCACACTGATAAGGGGCAATAACCTCAAAAGAGATTTCTGCAGATGGGTCTCTTTTCTTTTGATAGAAAATCCAGGCATTGATGGACACTTCGATGGAGATGTAAACCTAGCCTAAAAATAAGTTGGGTTTGCAGGACTTTTTAATCTGACAATTTTAGATGGACACTGCGACCCAGATGTGAACCTAGCCTAAAAATGAAGCCAAAAGCAGCTGTGAACAGAAGAAGGTGTATAGTTCCAAAGAGGAAGTGAGATGTTGCAGCACACTGGGTAAATTCATTTTTTTCCTTGGATTTGCTTTACAATGTTGTGTTGCTTTCTCCTTAGTGTAGCTGGTTAAAGGATTTTTTCCATGTCAGCTTTTTTCTTAACTTTGATGAGAACTGCTTTCATTGTGCCTCCCTGAGGTGGTCAGGAGTTAGAGACAGTCCAACCTGCTGTTCTAGGCTGTTTCTGTGATTCCCATAGAGGTAAATAGGAGTCACATAAACAGAGGAGCACAGTGAGCTATGTGGTTTCTGTAGCTCCTGAAATGATGGAAAAAGTTTTATTTACTCCTATGGAAGTTACGAAAACAGAGTAGAAGAGCACCCTGGCTGGTCAGGAGAAGCAGCTGTGTAGTCCAATCTTGGCCATGTTTGGCCCAGAATGAAATACCCCTTTAAATAAAACTGATTTTAGGGGATGGTCTTTTTATTGTTAATTACTTACTCTTTCTGAAACCTTTGCATACGCTGGTGAATAATTTATACATTAATATCTTTTATGAGCTTGAAACCATTTTAATGACATTCAGTAAATAATAGCATTTTTTTACGTTTTTTTGGCACAAGGCAATGAAGTAGTTGCATAAATCACAAGCTACTTTACTTACCTTTCCAATTGAACTTCTTTCACGCTTAAATCCTTGTGGCAGCTGAATTAATGGCTTGGAAGCATCCGGTTTACTATGTTGTGTTGTCCACTGTTGGTTGTCCAGCATTGTTACTTCCTCTCTAATAGATGAGATGTTGCTAATTGCTTGTCTTAATGATTGTACATGGTCGGACTATAAACAGAGGGAGAAAAATCTTTGTTTACCTCTATAAATGATTCATGGGCTGCTGTACATTAGCCATATCACTTGCCAGGATGATACTGTGAGATGTTTATCACCTCTGGATGGAATTTGCTATCATATCTTCACATCTTCTATATGTAAATTACTTGAAATTACTTCCTCTACAACTAGTGGCAGTGACAAAATGATATGATTTCATTTTGCTAAATTTTAACGAAGGATTTGTCATGTATTTTTCAAAACTTTTTAAACTTTACAAATATACTAAAAATAAAATTTTACAACTTTTTCCACTAGCGAAGACTCTGATTTTTCTGTTCGATAAATTCCAGTATTGCATCTAAAGCTGGCCTCATTATCAGCTGAACCCTCTGATATCGACGAAACTAGGTGAACATCCCAGATGGCAGATGTATTGGATTTTAACTGCATCCTTTTGTTCCTGGTTAGATAAGCCACCGCCAGTGGTGTGTGGCAGTGGCTTCTTCATTCTCCAATTCATGCACTTCTCAGCCATCACCTATCCGATTCCTCAACACTCTCTTTCCAAGTTTTTCAGGTATCATGGTTTCCAGCAATAACATCCTGACAAAGACATGTGACTGGAGTGCTACATGCTCAATTTGCCCAGACTTCACCTGGGACCTCCACTGTGCAGTAAGCCACCAATATGGCGCAGGTCTCCTCCTGCCTCACCTCTCTCCCATGCCCCGCCTGGGAAAATGAAAGGCCATCTATCCTGCTCTCACCATGAGGGGTTGCACACTAGACTCCTTACAGAGGAGGGATATGCTCAGAGCATTGCCTACCAGAGTTTACCTGGAGGCTCAAGTAGCCAGACTGGAGGATAGATATGCCCAAGACTTGGCAGATATGAAAACATTAGTGACCTCCATATCCACGGTGGTCACCCAGCTTCAACACCAGACGGGAGACCTGGAGGCAGACTGTTATGCAGTTATCCACCACTGTCTCCTCTCATGCCACCATCCTACGTGACCTGGTGCTGCACCTGGATGACCTCGAAAATCGAGGTAGGCAGAATAATGTAAAGCTGAGGGGCATACCAGAGACTGTTCAGGCTAACTTTCTGAGACAAGCAGTGACCACTATCTTTAACAGTGTGCTGGGCAAACCTGAGGACTCTCCTCTGGAGCTGGATAGGGTTCATCAGGTGTCAGGGATAAGATCTCCTGATAGAATCCGCCCTAGAGATGTTCTGTGTAGAGTGCACTTTTTCAGGAGAAGAAAGCTATCTTACAAAAAGACTGGTAGACTGGTCCCATGGAATTTGAAAATACTCCAATTACTCTCTTGCCCGATGTTTAGAGATGCACCCTTTACCATGAGGAGGCAACTGAAACGGCTCCTGGAGAGGGCCAGAGAAGCAGGTGCCATGTACGGCTGGTATCACCCCTTTCATCTGGGTCATAGAAGATCTGACTCAGAGTTTATTGTATGCACTCCTGACGACTTGGATGAGGAATTCTCATTTTTGGGCACCTCTTCGATGCCCAGGATGGGCATCCGTTCACCTTCCAAAACCAGAGCCTAAGGGCACAGGCAGCATTAATCAGATGTCGGACCAGGGATACCCGGCATAACTTGAGAGGGATGTCGCTCAAATGAAGAAGGAAGCACCCCAGAGAAAACAGGAAGAGTATGGTCCATGAAGGAGTAGTTGGACTTCACGCCATAAATCTTAGCATATCTTAATAGGCTCTGCTCCACTGATTCTGGAGCAGTTGGACTTTTTCTCTAGTTCCCAAAGTTCCTGAGCAATCGGTGCAGTTAGTTTTGGTACTTGATATGCTATTTAGGCTCTGTACTGTCAGGTGGGTGGTGTCAGGCAGGAGCAGGAAAGCTGGGTGTGACTCAGAGCTCCAATGAGAGGTGGACATTGTCAGACCTCAGAATCACAACCCTTTTCTTCTCCCTCCTGACCTTACCCATACAGAGCCTAAATAACATATGAGGCACCAAAAATAACAGCACTGATTGCTCTGGAACATTGGGAACTAGAAAAAAAAATCCAACCATGTTGGAATCAGTGAGGCAGCACTTATTAAATTATGCAAAGAAATTGAATTGGTATAGGTGGTGAAAGGTCCTCTTTAAGTACTTTATCTTCCTGTAGAAGGGCAGCTGTGATTATCTTATTCTAGTTTTATACACATTTCCACGGGTGTGTCATTGATTTAATATTGTGACAATTCATTTTTGCTCATCTCAATTCGAAACTTTCCAGTTAAGATTTTTATTTTTGCAAATGTAAAATTACTGGTAATGTATGAGTAACATTTTGTTGGCATTTGCAATATATTTTTGTGTTTTTCTTCTTTTAGGAACTGTATAAAACCACTCAACCATTCGATCCAGAAGGTGTTCTTGGGACCATTAACTCTGTAGTGATGGCGTTTTTTGGACTGCAGGTAAAGATCTCTGGCCCTTCCTAGATCACAGTCAAACTTGTAGAAAGTTATATTAATGCAAATATGTCGTCCTACTGTGCTGCTTGTCCATAATGGCTACAAAGTGTCTAGATAGATTCACTCTTCTGTTGACACACAAAATGTTTCTTGTCTCATTTTGCCATTAGGCATTTAAAGCCTAATAAAGAATACAGCAGTCTTCTGATATTGAGTTTGCTGTATTTATGAGGCGAGTACACCCCCCTTTTCTCTGTACCTTACCCAACCCCTCCCAGTAGTGACTGACTAGTATCTGTGCGCATTTCATTAATCACTGGTGACAAGTGTGGGGAATGGCAAGGGGAGTGTCATACATGGCAACTTTTATAACTGGGGATCTTGAAGAAAAAAAATGTAATGTGGTCATTCCCTCTTTTACTGAAGTTTGGCTTTTTTGGGGTTTGTGACACATGCATTTTTGTGATGTGGAAATAAAATGTGCCTATCACGTCCCATAAAAAGGGGCATAAAGTCCATAGCGGATGCATGAGCATTCCGCTAGTCCCTGGAGATTTTTCCACTCTACCAGGATGTTGGGAGATTTACCCTCTTTCCAGTGGTGTAACTAGGAATGGCTGGGCCCCAAGGCGAACATTTCAGACCCCAGAGTATAATGATTGGAGACCCAGGGGAGGATAGAAACATAAATAAAAAAACAATGCTACTTACCTGTTCCTCACTCCGGTCCACTCCCTGTTACTTCGGCCTTCTTCAATGTTGGACCAGGCCGGCGTCATGTGATCCAGGCTGGCGTGGCGACGCAAAATGACGTCGTTTGACGTCTGTGATGTCACCAAACAGGCCCGAAGCCTGGAGAAGCGTAGGAGAGGTAAGTACATTGTTTTTTATGTTCCCTCACCTGCCCTGGGCTTCCAATCATTATACTCCAGGGTCTGAAAAGATAGTAGTGATTGTGGGGTTCGGCCCGCGGCCTTACCTACCGATCCCCACTACTTCTCACAGTCACCTCCGCAGAATGGGAAGCGCTGGCGGCCGTGAGCAGGACCCCGGAGAAACAGTAAGTATATAGGGCCCGTTACCTGCTGGGGTTAATCCAGCAAGTAACGGCCTATTAAAAAAAAAAAAAGCATAGGGGGCCCGCGGGGCCCCATAATGTCCCGGGCCCTGTGGCAGCTGCTACCGCTACTACCCCGGTAGTTATGCTCCTGCCTCTTTCTGGGAACCTCCCAGACTGTTTAGGAGAGTGGGAAAGTAAAGGGGAGTGAAGATCTTTTGAGTACTACTTGCGGTCTTTTAACTAGTATTGTTAGTGCTAATATTGAGTGGGACAGGCCACAGGTTATGGTACACTTAATCTACCACTGTTACCATGTGCTATCAATAATACTGCCTTTTTTATTTAGCAAAAGACCCTTTAGGTCTACTAAGGCTTCTAGACTCACCTCTTCTATATACACCTTGTGGGACATTAAAGGTCACTATGCAGATTTTTAAGCATGTTGAAGGTATAAATAGGGTTTGAGGTAAGTGTTTTTAATAAAAAAAAAAAAAAAAGCTTAGAACAAACTTCCTACAATAGTATTCATATATGCCTCAGTTAAGTACATGCCTATTTTAAGATTAATAGGAAATAATGAAAGGGCAGACTAGATGGTCCATGTGGTCTTTTTCTGATGTATGTTAGTCTTCTATGTTTCTATGTACATTGTCATAATTATATCATGGAAAGTAAACAAAATGTGTTCTACGGGGTCTTTCAAATATTGCACAGATCCTTCCTTCTTCCACAACTATGACCCAAAATGATCAAAAAACATTGTCTAAAGTAACATGCTCACTGCTTTGACTTGTGCAAAACATTAAGTAGCAGAATGTCAAATATTTTAGCAGCTGAGTTTTCACTGCCTTTTAATATAAATGACATATACTTATAATCTGTGGGGTGTCGAGTGCAAGATACCAAATGGCAGTATGACACGAGGCCCTGACCCCTGTTCTCACCATCCCAGATGTGTATGCAATGGAACACAACCCATCTAACTCATGTCGGTGGCCAATTTTATCTGTAATAGGGTCCCTCAAATTTGCATGAAATTTATAGTACCAGGTATGACTACAGCCTCATGCAATGGATACAATGATATGCCATCACAGACCTCATTATCAGAAAACTGGGGTAATAAACACAGAGATGTCATAACTAAAAGCAAGAAACACAGTGATGTCACAGAAGTAAAAAAATAAATACACACAATATCATACTACAAGGATAATGCACAAAGTAACACAAATTAGTACAGCAATCATGGTAAAGTGTATCACAGTACACATAATAAACATATGATAGCAGAGAACATCAATAATAAACAGTGATATTACATGATATCACAAAACTGCATGATGTGACAGAATATAGATGACAATTGTCTGAAAGTTAAAGGGAGTCTATCATTGGACAAACGTGTTTTTAAATGAAGCCATGTTGGAATAGCCTTTATAAAGGCTATTCTACTCCTACCTTTACTTTTCTTCTCCTCGCCACCGTTTGTCCAAAAAAACATTTTATTCTCATATGTAAATTATGCTCAGGGAGCACCGGGGGCGTTCCCCCTGTGCTCCGAGCACTCTGTGTAATTTGCCGCAACCCACCTCCAGCTCTGCTTTTTCATGCGCCCTGCATCATCTTCTGTTCATCTTGCATTTGCTTTCTCCATCGGCCATTTTTCTGAAGTACACTGGTGTAAGAAACTAAACAAAAATGGCCGACGGAGCATTCTCAGTCGGCTCTGCCTGAACTCAAAGTGGCTCTGGTGGCCATTTTTGTTTAGTTTCTTACACCAGTGTACTCCAGAAAAATGGCCGAAGGAGCAAGAAGCAGATGCAAGATGAACAGAAGAATATGCAGGGGGCGTGAAAAAGCAGCGCAGGAGGCGGGTTGCGGCGATGACGTGGAGTGCTCGGAGCACAGGGGGAATGCCCCTGGTGCTCCCTGAGCATAATTTACATTTGAGAATAAAATGTTTTTTTGGACAAATGGCGGCGAGAAGAAAACTAAAGGTAGGAGTAGAATAGCCTTTATAAAGGCTATTCCTACATTGCTTCAGTTAAAAACATGTTTCCCCAATGATAGTATCCCTTTAAGGATCATAGTGATGTCACAGAGTAAAGTTATAGGAAAAGATTTCACACAGTGATGTAACAGAACAGGGGTAATAAACATAATGAGGTCACAGCAAAAACTACAATAGCACAAAAGTATTTGGCTCACAGGGGGTGTCTGTATTTCATGTATACAGATATTGTCCTATACCTGTGACCTACTGCATATATTCAGGGGATAATCACAAACTAGTGTTATAGCATGAATTGTATCCTCTCTGCTCTGCCCATGGTAATCTAATGCACAATATCATGATCCATGGATCATTCATCCTAATAAGACTGCAATTTCTCCATTCACAATATAGTAAACATAATTGCTGCCAATTTGCACACAGGAGACCATGAATAATGTGATTTAATGCATTGGAAGACATGATATGCCTAGCCTACAGATGAATAATATTTGCATGTGATGGATGAGCTACAGTATGTGAGTAGAAATTATTGCCAAATTTTCAAACAATTGCCCATATTGGGAGCGGTTGGTTGCACAAGTGTGACCATGTAACAGCCCACAGCGTCATGACTGTGCCGCCCATTATGCCAGATTTATTGACAGCGTAGAAGGGTGGTAATCACTGGGAGAAAAGGATCCTTCAGAGGCAGGTGGAATGGATATTTTGGCTGGACAGAGTTACGCTACATAGCTGACACTAGGTCCACACCTGTATTCGCGTTTCCGTTCTTTGGGTCCACATTTTCATCCCTTACAACCACTCCATCCAACGAGAGTCTGTTTAGTCCTCTATCAGTTCGTTTTTTTACTAGCAACTTGGAGGAATCAGGCTCCCTCCAATAGGGATGTTACTTTCCCATCTCCATCACCCTTTTTCTCACCCGATTTATAGTTTGTTGGGACCTGAACACTCCTCTTCTACTTTTTCCTCCATTGTCATCACCTTGCAGGAAATTTCCCATTTCTGAATCTCAAACATACAGTGTCATTACAAGCATGTCCAGATGTTTTCCTTGGGCCTTTTACTGGACTTTCTCTTCTACAGTGTCTTCTTCACTGCAAGTGACTCCTTCACAGCCAGGGTCCCTGGCATGAACTTCTTGCACTGCCTATAAAATTATATTGGCCCACTCCCTAAACCTTCTGTCTGTCCTGTGCTTCTTTGCAAGAAGTCCACCTTCTTCTGGTTTACTCCTTTTTCTGGTTTCGATTTCCTTTTCGTTGGCCTCTTAGGCAATGGAACCACCATGACAGTCTCCTGCTTTCCTTCCTTCCCCAGCCTTGGGAACCAGGGAAATATCATCTCACCTGTGACCCAGCGATCTTGCCATACATCTTGGGGATTGTACTGGTATCTGGCTTCTCTATTCACTACTATGGGACTGCCTTTAGATAGCCAAGCAGGAGTCCAATAGATAATGAATGAAGCTGCACTATACATGTTCAACTTTTTTCATCCTTTACTAACATATTAATGTTTGTTAGGGCACTATACTTTAGTATATATGAAGCTGACATGAACATCTACCATTTCTTCACTCTGACTTCGTTCACCTGGAGTAATAGAGCAAAATGTGATAGACAGGAGAAGCCTGACCACTCAATTTTCACATATTCTTTGTCTCCTTTTGTGCAGGTGCAACTTGTGTTTTATTAGTTAGATTACATTATACAGGCTACAGCAAATATTCGCTCCAAGGTAACTTTCTCTGGTAGACCCAATCCACATGTCAACAAGTGAGATTAACTCCAGCCATACAGCCATACCAGATGCTCAGAACAGCGGTTATTAGTTTAGAAGCGTGACTTTCACCTAAACTCTGTTTCCAATAATACATGTGATGTATTATTGAGTTTGCCAGTATGTGTATAGCATTTCATTCCAGATATAGCAGAGCTGGAATTGTAATATGTAACTGCATTGTCTGTACACTAAGTCTTGACGATGCTGTAGCTTTAAAACCAAACGTTAATAACCCTTTTAATACTGCAGTGAACGGTCTCAGATGACAAACTCAACTCTGCTGTATTTCTATCCTGTAAACTTAAATTCTTCAATGGTTAAAACTGATTGAAAAATGGTAAATACTGAACTCTAGAGTGCATGACGGTGACCACTCGTGATGAGTGACATGTAGTGCAATGTGGACGCATTTTAATATTAATAAATGTACTGTAATAAATTACTTGGTACTACTAGCAATAGGTTGGATGTGAAGATCAACATTTGATACAAGAGTCTACACCTTTTGCATTCACTTACAAATAATGTATAAAATCTTACTAAAAGGGGTTCTTCACTTTGGATAACCCATGCTTGTTAGAAGGGTTCCTTTGAAAATAAGTTGCGCAGAGCCCCCTTGCTGAGACCCCAGCGATCATCTGTAATTTTTGGGGACCCCATTCAGTGTTCAATCTCCCTGTAGCACCTCCACAGTGGAAATGAGGAATTGCATTGTATCTATTAGAATCAGAGTGTTATCCATATAATACAGTGCAGGTCAAAAGTCCTCAAGAAGAGCCCTCCAACGGAGATCCTGTGCAGGGGACCCCCTCTCATTTTTTTTTTTTTTACACTCCCCTGGCTTATGTAATGCCGGTACATGGAGATGAAACTTTAGACTTCAATTTTTATTATTTCAAGAGCTCTTATTTTATTACTTTGTAAACCAGATGATTTCTCTGCCTTCTTCAACAGGCTAGCATTTTATTAGTAGTTCGGTCTATAAATTGTTAGAAGTTATAGCTTTTAATCCTAAAAATATTTTTTTTTTTTTATTGAAGGGAAAAAAAATGATAAAACCCAAACAATAGAGAAATCTGTATTTACTCTCATAGGTATGTCTGCAGGCTTAATCTTTTAACCAGATGACTCCGGTCAGGAACACGTATTGGAGAAGTGTAATGCTGGAGGGGGATGTAGAGGTGACCACTTCTATGTCTCTGGAATAGTTTTCTGTCCTAGTTTATTAGTGTCTGCTATGTAGATGAGCTGTGTAGTGTATGTCCTCTGTATATCTTTCTTAAAGTGGTCTGTTTATTGCCATACTTAGATGTATTTGCTTTATGTTATATCGTAGTGGTTTTTATTGGTGTATGATGGGTATATAAAAGCCAGAGCTTTTGCCAGAGGCCACATGGTAAGCCATTGATTATAATGTAGCCTTTGGAAAGAACCCAATGGAGACACTTTGTCCTAGTGTGATTGGGTCACAGTGGTCAGTTTATAACATACCCTATTAACATAACATTCATTTCTGTGTCCTTTATTCTTTTGTACCTACACACTGATCATATTGGTTGGTTGTAATTCTATTATTTTTCTAAACCCCCTACATCACATGCATGAGCTCATTGGCTCTATTTTCTAGATGGCTTGGGACAAGTCTATGGGAGTATCTGCTTCGAGGAGCTGTGGACACAAAGTGGTACAACATTTTTAATCACAATCTAATGCAATGTTCGTGGTAAAGATGCACCTAGTCTTTAAAGGGGTATTCCCACAAAAACTGTGTATTATCTATTCACTAGATAGGTGATAATATGTAGGGGTCCAACTACTGGAATCCCCTGCAATCTCAACTCCACAGTCCCTCCGCCATCATTCTCACCAACATGATGAGGAGTTTGAGTAGAGCTGGGATGTGCTCTGCTGTGTGTAATGCTCAGCTTTGGTAGTGAAATGTAGGTAGGTAAATAGACATGTTATGAGGCTAGTCCATCTAAGCTATCTAACAGCTTTGGCCAGTATAAGCACTGAACTAACAACTAGCATCCACCTGAACTAATATTGCTCTTACATTGTCTCTCTGTTGCATATCTGCATGTCAATGCTGCTTTTGTGAGACCTCTGGATGCTGTGTGACATTTCTCTGTCTGCATCCTTGTGCTTCCATCCAAGGTTAATGACTCAAATATTCCAAATGTTTCATGTGCAGTCAACAAAAATTACATTCGCTAAGTCAAGATCTAATCTTGGATAGCACAAGTCATACACAGAACCACGTAAGCAGCATGACTAATGCTGATCATCCTTCTTGAGGCAGTTATCTCGCCCGATGCCCATATACAGATTCACACTCGACTAAGCAATACAGAATAGGACAGGGGATAAAGCCACAGACAGACGTGTCAGACAGTGACTTATCTCCCTATGAATAAAAGGGTTGGGCAGTTGAAACTGGAGTACCAGAAGTTACCTTACTGCCCCACATCTGCCCCCATAAATATTGCAATCTGCTGACAAATATGTTTACATGGGAAAATGATCGTGAACCAAAATTTGTGGCAGTAGCCAATAGGAGCAATAACAGTAAAATGCCTACTGGATCGGTCTCTGACCCTTTTTTGCAGTGTATATCATATTTGGCAAAGATTTTTTTTTCATGCAGGCTGCATTGAAATCAATGTCAAATCTAGTGGCAATCTTCATCTATTTCATGTGAATGCGATGTCCTCTACCAGGTTTACATGACACAGCAAATGCCACAGATTTTTATCCAGGGCTGTTTTAATACATTGGGCTCAGCAGAAAGGCCTCATAAGTGGGTCCTCCATCACCACCACTTAGGCATACTTCCCAAATATCAGAGGACCCATGGTGGACTACTGTTGCAGCACATACATTTTTTGTGTTAAGCTAGCCCCTAACCCAACTATTATCCCCTTTGACCCCACCCATTCCTATCATATCCCTGTGTGCTTCATCACAGTAATCGTGCCCTTCAACTTATAGTATACAGTGATATTGCCTCCAACACACAGCATAGTGGCCCGTCCAAAGTATAATGCCCCCCCACCATAGTATAATGCCTTCTTAGTGGGCCCCATACATTATAATGCCCCCTCAGTGGCCCATCAAGGGACTGTAAAATGTCCCTTGATTGGCCCTAGCTAATATAATGTCCACTCTTTGGCCACTGGGGGATATTTTCTTGTGTTATTGGTCAAACACACATTAACATGTCACTCAGTGGCCTCTCACACAATGTAAACATCCCCGCAGTGGCCCCCCATACCATATAGACATCCCCCCAAGTGGCCCTTCACACAATATAATACAGTAAACAAAAATAAACCATACTCACCTAGTCCCATTCCCATGGTCCCAGCCGCAGACAACACTCCATGCTCCACCATTGTATTCAACTCTATCTGTGTCCTGCATCCTGAAATACAGAACTGTCCATGCAGATGTGTGAACATAGCCATAGAAAGGATCCAGAAATGGCAGAATTGCTGTAGCATTGCAGTATAGATTCCACACTGTCTTTAGTCATGACCAGAGGCGTATCTAAGAGCCCCTGGGCCCCAATGCCAAATCTGTAACAAGGCCCCTACTTACCATGTGCTATGTATAATGTGTCTTATTCTGTTGTAATGAGGCCTTTAGGCCCCTTCAGCATAAAGGGCCTGGTAGCGACAGCTGCCCTATGCATTACCTATAGCTACACCTCTGTTCATAACTATATATGTACCTCTGTTATTACTACTAAAAATATTATGAATAGCATATATTGACCACTGGGTATTATCATTCCTTTTGTTAAGGGGGTGTGTCCCTACACAGTCTGACCCTAGTGTCAATAATTGAATAGTGTCAGAGTGTGCAGGTATACGCACACTGGTCACTGGTAACAAGAAGTTATTCATTTAATTAGAAGTTTCTAGGAGGAATAACAGAGGAACACCGATTTAGAAAATATAATCTAGAATTGTTACACACGTGAACAAAATTGTTGGTACCCCTCGTTTAATGAAAGAAAAACCCACAATGGTCACAGAAATAACTTGAATCTGACAGACTGGAATTTGCCAAACTACATGCTGACAAGCCACAAAACTTCTGGGAGAATGACAGATGAGACAAAAATCAAAATTTTTGGAAAGGCACATCAGTTCTACAGTATGTTCACAGATGGAAAAATGAAGCATATCTTGAAAAGAACACTGTCCCTACTGAGAAACATGGAGGAGGCTCTGTTATGTTCTGGGGCTGCTTTGCTGCATCTGGCACAGAGTTTCTTGAATCTGTGCAGGGTATAGTGAAATCTCAAGACTATCAAGGGATTCTAAAGAGAAATGTGCTACCCAGTGTCAGAAAGCTTGGTCTCCGTTGCAGGTCATGGGTCTTGCAACAGGATAATGACCCAAAACACACAGCTAAAAACACCCAAGAATGGCTAAGAGGAAAACATTATACTATTCTGAAGTGGCCTTCTATGAGCCCTGACCTAAATCCTATTGAGCATCTTTGGAAGGAGCTGAAACATGCAGTCTGGAAAAGGCACCCTTCAAACTTGAGACAACTGGAGCAGTTTGCTCATGAGGAGTGGGCCAAAATACCTGTTGAGAGGTGCAGAAGTCTCATGGACAGTTACAGGAATCGTTTGATTGCAGTGATTGCCTCAAAAGGTTGTGCAACAAAATATTAAGTTAAGGGTACCATCATTTCTGTCCAGGCCTGTTTCATAAGTTTTCTTTTTTTAAAAAAAATTCTGTTGAAGCATGGTTGAAAAGCAATGTCTGACTTTCATTTATTCATTTTCATAGAATTTTTATATATTATTATTTTTCAGATTCAAGTTATTTCTGTGACCATTGTGGGTTTTTCTTTCATTAAACAAGGGGTACCAATAATTTTGTCCACGTGTGTACAGTACAGACCAAAAGTTTGGACACACCTTCTCATTCCAAGAGTTTTCTGTATTTTCATGACTATAACAATTGTAGATTCACACTGAAGGCATCAAAACTATGAATTAACACATGTGGAATTATATACTTAACAAAAAAGTGTGAAACAACTGAAAATATGTCTTATATTCTAGGTTCTTCAAAGTAGCCACCTTTTGCTTTGATTACTGCTTTGCACACTCCTGGCATTCTCTTGATGAGCTTCAAGAGGTAGTCACCTGAAATGGTTTTCACTTCACAGGTGTGCCCTGTCAGGTTTAATAAGTGGGATTTCTTGCCTTATAAACGGGGTTGGGACCATCAGTTGTGTTGTTCAGAAGTCAGGTGGATACACAGCTGATAGTCCTACTGAATGGAGTGTTAGAATTTGTATTATGGCAAGAAAAAAGCAGCTAAGTAAAGAAAAATGAGTGGCCATCATTACTTTAAGAAATGAAGGTCAGTCAGTCCGAAAAATTGGGAAAACTTTGAAAGTGTCCCCAAGTGCAGTGGCCAAAACCATCAAGCCCTACAAAGAAACTGGCTCACATGAGGACCGCCCCAGGAAAGGAAGACCAAGAGTCACCTCTGCTGCAGAGGATAAGTTCATCCGAGTCACCAGCCTCAGAAATCGCAGGTTAACAGCAGCTCAGATTAGAGACCAGGTCAATGCCACACAGAGTTCTAGCAGCAGACACATCTCTACAACAACTGTTAAGAGGAGACTGTGTGCAGCAGGCCTTCATGGTAAAATAGCTGCTAGGAAACCACTGCTAAGGACAGGCAACAAGCAGAAGAGACTTGTTTGGGCTAAAGAACACAAGGAATGGACATTAGACCTGTGGAAATCTGTGCTTTGGTCTGATGAGTCCAAATTTGAGATCTTTGGTTCCAACCACCGTGTCTTTGTGCGACGCAGAAAAGATGAACGAATGGACTCTACATGCCTGGTTCCCACCGTGAAGCATGGAGGAAGAGGTGTGATGGTGCTTTGCTGGTGACACTGTTGGGATTTATTCAAAATTGAAGGAATACTGAACCAGCATGGTTACCACAGCATCTTGCACGGCATGCTATTCCATCCGGTTTGCGTTTAGTTGGACCATCATTTATTTTTCAACAGGACAATGACCCCCAAACACACCTCCAGACTGTGTAAGGGCTATTTGACCATGAAGGAGAATGATGGGGTGCTACGCCAGATGACCTGGCCTCCACAGTCACCAGACCTGAACCCAAGCGAGATGGTTTGGGGTGAGCTGGACCGCAGAGTGAAGGCAAAAGGGCCAATAAGTGCTAAGCATCTCTGGGAACTCCTTCAAGACTGTTGGAAGACCATTTCAGGTGACTACCTCTTGAAGCTCATCAAGAGAATGCCAAGAGTGTGCAAAGCAGTAATCAAAGCAAAAGGTGGCTACTTTGAAGAACCTAGAATATAAGACATATTTTCAGAGGTTTCACACTTTTTTTGTTAAGTATATAATTCCACATGTGTTAATTCATAGTTTTGATGCCTTCAGTGTGAATCTACAATTGTTATAGTCATGAAAATACAGAAAACTCTTGGAATGAGAAGGTGTGTCCAAACTTTTGGTCTGTACTGTATTTCATAGGGAATATAAGTAGTTAATAAAAAAGATATGTCAGATGAGGTGATCTTGACTTTGATTTTTTGTGGACTTCTTATCTAAGAAGACCACCGCTTAGGTGAAACGGAAAAGTTAAATTCTGTTTTCCCTTCCCATGTTGCTACTTCCTTCCGGAACATTAATCTCACCCCTGGGTGCTCTGTCCTATCCCCCTGCTAATGTGTCCTAGTTCATTATTCTAGACTGTTGACTCTGATTGCTCTTATAAAGTTCCATGTTAGTATTTACAATGAATAGAACATGACACAATCATATTAAATTACAAGAGAGAATACATTTTGTTCCACAGCACGGCCAGAGTAGAACACTCTGCTTCTACCGTATAAAGTCATCTCATTAACCTCTTGTTTGCCTCTGTATGCAATCACTTGTAGAACGGGATGTTCTGTGGTCTGGTTGAGGAACTCCGGGGTTAAATCTATTGGCATATCTGTGCAGCGCTGCTTATTTGTTCTGGAGAACAAATTCCTTTATTACATTTTCTCTTGTCTTTTATATCCTAATTCATTTATTCATTTAGAATCTATTCTTGTTTACAGGCAGGACATGGGAGATTGCGTTTTGTTCAAACATTTTCAAATATATATATATGTATACAAAACTGTAATTTTAGGGGAAAAAAAAGTATAAATGCAATGTGATATTCCTGTTCCAGTCAATAAATATACCCCCCTCCCATGCACCTTGTATTCAACCCGTCTCTTTTCTAAGTTTCTTTTGCAGCTGGGGTTATATTCACGTTTCTGACATGTACAAATAAAACTGCTTTATTTAGTAAAGAGATCATAGGGTGTCCGCCATATCTATTATTACATATGTGGCACATCATGAAAACCCGAGCATTTTGCATTTATTAAACTGTAATGTAAAACCTCTGTAAGAGGTGGAGGTCACTAAGGGGGCATTATACTGTTTGGTTGCACTATGGGGGTATTATACTCTGTGGGGACACCAATGGAGCAATATACCATGTGAAGGTCAATTAAGAAGGAATGTGGAGATACTAAGGATGTATTATACTGCATGAGGGCACTAAGGAGACTTAATCAATGTATTTTACACAGAGGAAGGCACTATACTGTATGGGGGCACAAAGACTGGGTGAACTCAAAGGGGGCATGAGCAGGATTGGGCAGGGTTAGAGTAATTTCTAATGATATGTAAATAATGAACATGTTCAGCTCAGACCTTCACCTCATGGCTGACCAGGTCAGTAGACGTTTATTGAAAGTATTAAAATACCTGTGCTATAAGCCATACTTAAAAAAAAAAAAAAAAAGAAAAAAAGCTTAAAATTTCCATTATGTTGCGCCACAAATCGGTAATTTGCAACTATTTAATGCTACTTGTAACTAAAATAGTAATTTCTGCCTGCACCATATTCATTATCATTTATACCGTGAAAGTAGTATAAATAGCCTTAGAATCTATGGCAGCCCCAGGATTTGTTGCTAGGTGCAAGGACGCCGAGGGGAAGCGAAACCTTGAAAAGTGATAGCATGCACAATATGGATATTGTTACCTGAGTAATGAAAGGTTGTATATGTCTGGATAACTCTCTTTAATGGCAGCTCAACTTTGTCTAGGCTCTCAAAATGCCATTTTAATGTTTGAATTGGATAAAAAGTCTAACATTACAATTTTTCATCCTTGACAAGAACTTTTAGGCTAAGGCCCCATGTAGCGAGCCATTGCTGAAAAGACCACAGTGGAAACACATTGCGTTTTTTTTCCACAGTGTTTTTCATTGCGATCTCGCAGAGTTTTCCTCTGTGACCTTTCTGCACCTATTATACCTATATGGAAAACACTGGCGATTCAATAGGTATAATTGACATGCTGCTATTTTCAAAGACGCAACAGTTTTTGATAACGCAGCTTTTCCGCTGCAACTTTTTTTTCTGCAGTGTGTGGATGGGATTAGCCAGAATCCCATCCACTTTGCACGTTCTTCTGATTGTGGAAATGTTTTGTTTGACAGATGTTCCTGACACATCGTATATGCACACTTGGTTCGGCCAAGCATATCTGTGTTTTTAGTATGGGAGAAAAGAGTAAGACACCCATGGTGTCTGGTGGCAGCTTATCTTTCCTGAGAACTAAAGGTTTAGAAGTTAAAATTCAAAATGATTCCTCTCCCTGTATATCATCTGTTGGGTAGGGGGCAGTTAGCACGCCCCTATTTACATAAGATAGTTGATCAGTATGTTCTTTTTGGAGAATGAGCACCTTATGTGCTTCTTATTTATGTTGCGCTCATGTCCAGTGAGAAATACTCTAGCTAATATACACTGACGGTAGTTGTCCAGCTTTTGTATTTGTCTCTTTGCATTGTAATATCTGCTTTTTAAATTACATTTACATATCTGTTGTTAAGAGGGGCTTCTATGGTCTACCATTAACAAGACTAAACTAACAGATGGTGTACAGTGCTCATATTTGCTCATGTGAAACGTGTTAAGATGGACACATCTCCCAAGATTTGTTTTTGGTTTGGGTGGCTCAGGTCTTGATTTGTTTGGTATGAACTGGAAGTGAAATTGTTATACTCTGGGGTCTCTTCAAACCCCAGAGTTTAATAGGTGGAGGCCCAGGGGAGGTCCTTGTGGTGTTTGGAATGCTCTCTTGGTCTCCTCAGTAGTGACACCGGGCATGTGAAGTCACCCGGAGAATGCTGGATGCCATGAGGCAGCCCAAAAGAGGTGAGGGAAGATAAGTATAAATGTTTTTAATTTTTTTTTAACCTCTCATGGGCCTCCACCTGTTATACTCTGGGGTCTGAAGAGACCCCAGAGTATAATAATTTGCCTCAATCCATGTCATGGCGGCCATTTTAGTTAATCTAAGACGAATGTCAAATTATTCGGTTTAGTTAAAATAAGAGCACTTTTTTGTATTAAAAAAAAAAAATGACATGATTCTAAAATCCATATTTTTTAAATTATTTCATCAACAGAGCTATGGTAGTTGGAGGCTGTCTTAGAGGTACAGTACCTACAGGACTTCTATTTACTTTAGAAGTGTCCATAATTATTTTTTTTTTTTTTAATAATACAGTGGACACCGATAGAGGTGACAGTGCTCCATCTGCATCAGTCATTATGTCAGTGTTTCAATCCATTGCTCTGGTTCTATGAGCGATCACAGCAATGACTGCGGTAGTATGAATGTACCCTAATGGAGATAGTTGTGGGATGTACTGTAATTTTTATTAGTACCGTATTTTTGCTAGGATACATAAAACTTTTTGATGTATTTTTTATTCTTGCCACTGTCTTTTTTTTTTTCTTTTTTTTTTTTTCCATGCAGAATAAATGGAATCTCTTATTTTTGGTAATGTTTTCTTAAATTTAAGGAGGATTTCATTTTTTTAACATATTTGTAAACACTTTAATGCACTTTTATTTTTTTTATCTATTTATTTTGTCCCAGTAGGGCACAAGTCTGTTTGATCTACTAATCATTAATATAATATACTGCTATACTAATACATTACAGTGTATTGTGAGTGTCATCATAATGCTGATGGCTTGTACTACTAGGTCCTACCTCCAGAAACACCTAAAAGAAAGACAATAAAAGCCAACATGGGCCTTTATTGTGGTGGAGGGGGTCACAAAGTGGGAACTGTAGTGAAAACCCTCTTAGATTCTGCAGATCATCATTATATTGGTCATGTGAATAGTCCCCATTCACATGCATTGAATTTAATGCAGCCGTGTAACAGTCCTTAAAAAAAGACCATCGCATATCAGATATTCACTATTGTGTGAATATAGCTTAAGGGGTTCAATGCCGAGGACCGGAGACAGGTGCTGCAGAAGGTCTCCTCTGTATGTTACAGCTGACACCTGCTACTGATGGTACCAGCTCAGCTCCTCTTGGCTACTCATTGATTGACAGCTATCTCTGTATGTACACAAAGACTCCTAAGCCTAGTGAACGGTGATAAAAAGTTACACCAGAATTTTCCGAGCTATATATCTATCTGCTCAGCTCCAGACTACAGATTGGACTGCAGGTTCACTATGCCAGGTTCCCTTTAATGTGTTACTATTGTTTGGAAACTGAGCTTGGTTTCTGTTGGTCTATTTTTCTAGCGGTAATTTTCTTTCCAATGTCTTAAGAAGCAGCACGAAGCTGTGATTTACAGTAATTAATGGCTCACATTTCCAGGAAGAAGATATAGAAGGAAGAGTTCACAGAGAGGAGTAGGTAACTGTACAAGTGAGAGGTTCTTCCCATCTATGTCTTCATGCTGTTCCTGGGCAGACGTCCAACTTCACGTTAACCTGTGTGCTTTTGGCTCCCCTTCACCTCAATTTATGAGTCTGTATAGCTTGAGCCTCTTTAAATCCTCAGCTGGAAGACAAACCTGCAACATGTTGCGTTCAGAATATAAAGCTTTTATGTCCAGCTCTTTAACATGCTAAGATGCAGCCAGGTACAAGCATTCGCCTAGGAAAGCCTACAAACCTTCTAAGAATTTACACAGTAGAAGGGAGGCGTATATCAATGTGAAGAACGAATAAGCAGGCCAAAGGGCGACCAGTCGTGTGAATGTGTGTTTTTATCACTCTGAATTGTAGCTTCTATATCACTCCAAACCATGATACTGAGAACATCCTTTACATAATTGTTGGCCAAACTCTTTATTTTACAGGTGCATCTCAATAAATTAGAATATCTTTGAAATGTTCATTCATTTCACCGATTCAGTAATACAATCCATAACCAGCGTCTTCCATGATTGTGTGTCCTACTGAACCAGACTGAGGGACCATTTATAGGCTTAGGAAACCTTGGCAGGTGACACACTGAATTTACAATACTGAACTTTTTCACAATATTCAAATTTTCTTAGATTTGGGTTTTCATTACCTGTAATCCATGTATCAACATTTACAGAAATAAAACACTTGAAATAGAACACTCTGTGTGTAAAGAATCTAGAAAATATAGAAGGTCACTTTTTTAATTTAATTATTGAAATAAACATTTCAAAGATATTCTAATTTATTGAGATGCATCTGTACCTATGGATATTTTGGCTAAGCATGCATGTAAGGTTACAGTGGCTGGCCAGAGAGTCGTGGACTTTTTGAGGTTGGAAGCAATGCTCCTGGGATAGAGAACTATGACATTTATGTCCAAGGCCCATTAAGATGGCTAGATCGATCTTAGCAGTTACTGCCTATTTCAGCAAAAATCTGATATCTTTAGGTGTTGTCCAAGGTATGCTGATCCGATCCTTTTATTCCTCATTATATATAGTACCACATTTTCATAACAGCTGGTTATCTCTCTCATCTACTGGAATAGCTTAGTTGAACATACTGTAGATGTGTATTTGTGATTATAGCCTATACAGGTTTTTACTATTTATAACCGGCGAATGATACATATTCTGTTTATCTAATCTAACTTTATTCTGATAGCGATTTATTGGGGCGGCCATCTTGCCTGAGAGTCTGTTAACAGCATTCAGAGATATGCTTTAAAGCAGCTCTGTGAACCATAGGAACCTGTAGGATGGAGAGGCTCATAGACTTGTATGGGTGTGGACATGCTCTGTGACCTGTGCAGAGGTCATTGTGCTGGGAGAGCAAGGAGGTGAGCTGTGACCAACCAAAAATATATGATTGATATAAACCATAGCTTTTTTTCTTGAAGACTCATTCCCTTCAAATATACAAGCTCTGCTTCCATGTCAGATAAGTAACTAAAGCTACCATTTGCACGCTTTCTTCTTGCTATGTATTGGAATGTGTTCACACTGGTGTGTGTGTGTGTTTGTTTTTGTTTTTTTATTCGGTTGCACTAATGTGGCCATCAAATATACCAGAATCCTGACTTAAACCTGACAGACATCTATTTGAGTCAATTGTTTCAGATTTCATCAATATCTTTTCAAAACTGGCTCTAGGATACAGTAGCTGTTGTGTCTGTTATAACTGGAAGCCTTGAAACCAATGCGAACACAGCCTTAGACAGTTGTGACTAGGGTTACATTTTTACACATTGTTGTAGAATTTGCTGAATCCTATTCATTTGTAAGGTGCTCAAAATGATAGCATAATCAATAAGTTTTCACCAGTCTTATGGTTGGCTACAGACATCCAAGTCTTGTCACTTCCACAGCAACAAAGACCAGTGGGAACAGCAGAGAGGTGGCGCCGGAGTGGACTTATTTTACTAAAGGGGTTGTCCTGGATGAATGAGTATCTTACTGGGGGCCAGGGGTGTGGTGAAATTAAAAAATAAATAATATACTTGTGTTTTTGTAGTGCGTTCTCCATTCCTCCAATTCCAAGTGCAGAGGGTCACGTGACTGCTGCTGCCAATCACTGGCCTCAGTAGTCACATGCTCTGTGCCTGTAATGTTTTTGCAGTGATTTTACTGGTAGCCAGCATGTGACTGCTGAAGCCAGTGATTGGCTACAATGGTCAGCTGACCCTCTGCACTTCTGGAACCGGTGGAAACATCACCTAAACCGAGGACCGGGGGGAAGGTGAGTATCATTTTCTTTTATTTACCCCATCCTTGGCTCACAGTGAGATTTAAGTTACAGTCAGTTTTAGGCTAAGGCCCCACGTTGCGGAAATGAAGCTTTTTATGTTGCAGATTTTGGCTTTGGCTCAAAAAAACGCAACAAAATCTGAAAACAAAAAAGTTGCGTTTCTGCAACGTGGGGCCTTAGCCTTACTTCCCCTTCAAAACCTTATTTGGCCCTTGCCCCATAGTATGTCATTTAAAACTTAGACGTGTTTCTCATATCCAAACAAGAAATATATTTCCATATGAGGCTAGATGAGGTATATTTGCCTTTACGTTGACCTGTTAGTGAATTTCTTCATTGCAGCTGAAGACCAATAAAGAGGCATATGGATAAATGCTTGTGTGTAGTCGGAGCCCAGCAACATGAGGTCATACTAATGTCTTCTGTAATCACAGCAACCAGACAGGTCCTTAAGAATTCACTAGGGCAGCATTTTGTAGAAGAATTCCAGAATGATGTAATATTAACAGCATTACATATTACCACATCCAAGGAAGTGACATGACAATATCTAGGACAGATTTACAGTGACTTTCTTTTCTTAAATGGAAAGGAAATGTGAAACAGGTTTATATTTAGCAGCACGTAATAGCTTTTACTTCAGTTATTTTTACGCTTGTCTATGCTGGTCCTGCTGTAAGGGCTTTGTTAACGCTTTATGCTTTATATATCCTCAGCACTCATTGATACTTCACACTGAAGGACATGGGTCATTACTTACGTCATATGTAGCGTGTAATTCTTATACCCTGTGGGGGCACTGCAGTGGAATTAAACACTTGTTTCTAGGATCTCCCATAGATTACAGAGTCTCAACAGCAGAATATCAAGTGAATTTTTCCAAGGATCCTGGATCCTGTGATCGGTGCAGTGGACATTTTGGGTTAGGGGAGGGGTGTAGATATGCTGAGACCATCAGCTATAGTCACTGGTGGATCCAATGTTATACATAGGTGCTACCATTGTAATCCTGGCTGTGATAAAAACAAGATGACTCCTGAAAAGTGATCTTTACAGAACAGGATCTGAAAGGTCATAGTATGCTGACTTGCCCTGTAACTGGGCAGTTTCCAGCCCATGGAAGTCATGTGACCGCAGAAACGGAAGTGGAGCGGCATCATGGCAGCTCCCATAACTATGTACACACTGTTTAAGTGCTGTGTACACAGTGATCAGGAAGGCACCATCCCTGCCTTCCCTATAGGGTCTCCGGCTGTAGTAACAGCTGGCTCCCGCTTCTGCAGCTGCACAATTTCATACAGCTGCTTAACACTGCAAAGACGTACAGGTACGTTCTTGCAGGGTTAAGAGTCGACTGTCTGACATACATAGCCAATAGTCTGTCCAGAAGTGGTTAATCATTAATAATTGATTTGAATAGTAGATATTTGCATTGGATCGAGAATGAGATATATGTTATACTTTTGGTAAAAATAAGTTCCCTTTTGTTTAAAGGCTAAAACCCCTACAGATCCAACACTGAGCTTTCTCTATAATTGTATCTAGTTTAGGAAGTCCTCTATTGCACAGCCTGCACACGGATACATTGAAGCAAACTATCAGGCAGGAGAGTATTTGTGCTGCTGATGTATTTAGCTCCCTTGTCTGAATATATTTGTATGTCTTAGTCAGCCTAGTTCAGCCCTTTCAGAAAGTGAGAAACTACAACCTATTTAGTAATATTTTCAAGATTTCCAAAATCGTGTAGTATTCTTAAACCATTTGTGCAGGTCTATATTTCTGCATGCTCATGAATGAGCCTTATTGTGTCTTACCCTGAGGCTCTATGTAAAGCCATAAGTTATTTATAGTGGATTTGGCAGCCTTCGAGAAGGGTCACCCCTTGTTTGGTGATCATTAATGTCATCAATCTGCTCTTAGATTTGTACAGGCATTGTTTCTCCTTTTTATTGTTCATGCTCTTTTTAACAAATGGTTCTGCAAAACTTTTATGTGCTTTTTGAGACCCAATACATTCCATATGTTTGGAGAAGTCTTCAGATGGTTTGAGGAGCCCAGACACTCAGAGCATTGCTGAGATTTATGAAGTCCTAGTGACAGGATAAACACTTTCTGGAAATAAACCTGTTCACACCTTTTATATTGTGGTATTTTATATGTGTCATATACTAGATAACAAAGAAAGTTTAACTCTTGATCCAATCATATAGCTAAAGCCTCATAAAAACACAGGCTTAGGCCATGTTCAGATAGGTGTATTGTACTAGATCTAACTTCCTGTCTTCTGAATTTACCTCCAGACTCCCAGTAGAACTGCAGGATCTCACATGTTACAGGGAGTTAAACAAGTGTACAATACACCTGTCTGAATAAGGCCTTACTCAGACAATGTAAGTGATGTACACCTGGTTTTAAAAGTCATGGCCTCAATTCCATATTTACAGTAAACTAGGATGAGAACTATCTGGAAAATTTACTAATCCTGACTAATATTTAGCCACTATATACATAGACCAGGCAATCCAAGGATGTGCCAAATTTACTATAGAGTTGTATAGTAAATCTAATGCATCTTTAGACACCTTTGTCTAGCTTTATATCACCTATTGGTTAGCTTACTTTGCTCCAAAATTTTTGTGCACATTGGTGCATATTAAATCATGCCCTTTCATATTAAGTTGAAATCCTTTTACTATAAACCAAGCCCCTTTGTTTATCAGCATTAAAAGGTTATAAAATATGCAATAAGTGCAATAAATACATAAAAATGTTGTAAATCACAGATGTCAGTGTTTGGTATGAATTCTGACCCATTTAGCTATAGTAAATCTGCCTCTATAATTGCCAAACAGTGTTGGACTTAGTGCCCACGGCCCACTAGAAGAACTTGTTCTGGGGGGCCCACCTAACAGCTTCCTGGTAATAGCCTATGTAATGGCTTCTTCACTGAAATCTTGCATATATGCTGACTACCCGGCAACCAGAACTGTGAATTATTACTAGTATTTTCCCTATATCGTCATCCCCTATAGTACTGTGTATGCACCAATAGCTCAGTATTATATGCGGAATGGCACGGCCATGGAGCACTTCACGTATAGCACATAGGGCTGCCATCAGGAATTTTGGGACCCCATACTGGCAAAATTTATGGTTTCCCTTTCTTCCTAATGTATCTTACAGATTCCTGTTCTTCTATTCTGTGTGTGAATATATATATATATATATATAGTGCTCCCCACACAGTATAAAGTTCCCTAACTCCCATCACAGTATAACGCTATGCATGGTTTTTAATGCTCCACAGTGGCCCCATATGGTATAAAATGCTCCCTAGAGCCTCCACACAGTATAGTGCTATAGTGCTCCACAGTAACCTCCCCAAAGTATAATATGCCCCCCACGGTCGTCTCTCACAGTATAAAATGCTTTGGCCCTCCAGTTTTATTCAGTGCTTTTTTTCTACTCTGGGGTTTCTTCTGCCCCCAAGTATAAAAAGTGGAGGCCCATGGAAGGTGAGTAAAAATAACAATCACTTTATACTCTCCTGGACATCCTCGCAGTGTTTTCTCCTGTGTCCCCTTCAGGCCTGCAGCTGACGTCATGCGTCCTGGGGTCACCATTGAGGCCCCTTTCCTTAAGCGACATGGCTGGGCCCATTGGGGGGATCCTTCCGTCCTCTGATGGGCTAGTCTGATACTGATTGCAACCTGGCCTTACAGCTTTTGGGGAAAAACGTTCAGGAGCTGATGGACACAGACTTGAACAACTGGTTATGCTTAATAGAGACCTTTGCTGACAACAGTTAACATACAGAAACAAGTGAAAAAAAAACAACAAACCCAAACAAAAATGCAGAATATAGTAGTCTCTACAGCAAGCACAGAGGTGTTGTATTCTCCATGCTATCCAACCTCAGCTGGCAGTATTTTCTGCTGTCTTTTCTGCAGTAGTACCTGCTGGACCTAAAGAACCCTCTGTTGGCCTTGCCTATGGTGACTTAGCACATCTTCTCCACCAGCAGTGTTATAGTCAGACCAATCCAGTGGGCTGATGGCCAGCTACAGACAGACATTGGAAATATTTCATCTGTTAATGGACCACCAGAGCCTCAACATATAAAGCTAAAAGTGAATCAACATGTTGCACCTGGTCAACAATGCCCAAACCAAGTATTTTCTTAAAGGGGTTGGCCGGCCCCAAATTGATTTTTCATACTGATGACCTATTGACAGGCTAAGTCATCAGTATGTGATCTGTGTGGATCTGACACCTGAACCTTACACAAATCAGCTGTTCTGTCAGTCTCCAGGTGCTGGAAGCTGCTAATGGCAAGTAATAGAAGCAGCCCTGCGATTTCCTGGAACCACCACTATGCAGTGGAGGGTGCTGCTGCTCCAATAACTTGGATATGAGTAGTATTGGGTGTCAGATAGCCACAGATCACATACTGATGAACTATCCTGTGGATCAGTATGAAAAATCAATCTAATGGAGAATTTAGGTGTACACAGTTCGAAACAAGAAAAGTATGGTAGAGCTCCAGCTCCATGACTAAGGACTGTGGCACCTCAAACACTTTAGTGTGTATGAGCAAAGACTGTAATGTCTTTTTGTGAAATAACTTCTTTAATCTTCTTTTGCTGGAGTGCCAAATGCCATTTGTTTTTTAAGGATTTCCACAGCTTCTCACTAAATTGTTCTCACTACATGTCAGTACTTGTAGATGTAGTTGGCAAACTTTCAGTATAGTTTAATACTAATAAATAAAATGTGACCTGCCTTGCTCCAGGCAGTGGTAGGCATTGCAGTCCAACTTGTTATTCGTTTCTAATACTTAAAGCAATCCTACAGTCGAGAGATCAAAAATTATATGTAAGTCAGTACCTACAGGTGATCACAGGTTTAACTATTAAGAGTGTAAAGCTGTAGTTGGGATATGCTACCTTTTACACAGGGCAGCATACTTAGATAGCAGATCTACACTTTTATGACTTGGTATCAGACATGTTTCAATGGTGGTGGGATTGTGACTGCTGGGATTGCCTCAAAATCATGGAGCAGATGCCCAGTATCCATAAGATGGTCACCTTCATCTTAGTGGAGACTGTGGAGATACTGCCCCCATAATGCGGCAGCTTGTCAAGGGAAGCTACTGTCACTGGTAGGTTATGCTATAATATGACTGGGATGGAAGTAAATGGGACAACTTTATAATTTTATAGTCTTCTAGTTCTTGTATATTAATTAGATGATGAAGGGGAAATTCTGTGTAATGAGAAAAGTACCTTGTAGGACTCACACTGTATCTACACCGCTGATCCTCTACAGAGACATAGAGAGGTTTGTTCTTTCAGTCCATCAAAAAATGGCATGCTCTGTCATATTGGTTTTAGGGGAAAACATATCCATACAGTCGAAGTCCAATGGAGACTTTAAAGGGGATTTCTGTAGGAAGACAACCCCTATGTTATGTCCCATTAGGGGATATGAGACTACCCTCCTTTTATGCACCAGAATGTAGAGCCACTCTGTAGTGTCACCCATTCAAGCTAACTTGATATTACATATACATTGCATATATATTACACAGTCAACCATTCATCTGAATGCTCATCATGCAATACTACATATTGTCTGCAGTGGCTATTGCAAAAATAAGTGCCTGTCTTTGTGGCTTCCCCTAACAATATCAGTTGTTTGCTGGGGCTGCCAGGATCAGGTCTCTAGGCAATCTTCTGATTTTCCCAAAGGCTGCATTCTGAACAGGGTTGTCTCTGATGGGACATCCCCTTTAAAGGGAGTCTATCATTTGAAAAAACACTTCTAAGCTAATGGCACGTTGGAATGGCCTTTAAAAAGGCCATTCTTCTCCTACCTTTCCTTGTTTTCTTCTCCCAGCTGATTCCAAGATAATTTTTCTTCATGTATGTAAATGAGCAACACGGAGCACCCGGGGCGTTCCTTCTCTTATCGGAGCACCCATCGCGTCATCACTTATCACCACCCCTTCGTCTGTTGCGGTGACTCCCCTCTTTGTCTTCTTTCTTCTCAGTTCTCGCCGGCAGCGAATTCTTGCAACTGCGCATGCGCAATCGGCTCTGCCACGCTCTTGTGACAGACCACCGGAAAATGGCGGCCCGATTGCGCAGTCGCAAGAATTCGCTGCCAGCGAGAACTGAGAAGAAAGAAGACCAAGAGGGGAGTCACTGCAACGGACGAAGGGGCAGTGATAAGTGATGACGCGATGGGTGCTCGCAGAAGAGAAGGAACGCCCTGGGTGCTCCATGTTGCTCATTTACATACATGAACGAATTATCTTGGAATCGGCTGGGAGAAGAAAACAAGGAAAGGTAGGAGACGAATGGCCTTTTTAAAGGCCATTCCAACGTGCCATTAGCTTAAAAGTGTTTTTGCGAATGATAGACTCCCTTTAAGGCAGTGCACAACTATTGTATTGTTCTTGTGCTGTATTCTTGATCAGTTACAGTGGACATTATGGGTGTTATTATATTTTTTCAAAATTTATTATATTTTAATTATTTAACAATTAGTCAGTGACTCCAAAACATACTGATAGGGAATGTAGATTGTGAGCCCTATATGGGACAGTGACTGTCAATGTCTGTAAAGCGCTGTGGAATATGATAGCGCTATACAAGTAAGCATAATGAACAAAATAAATAAATAAATAAAAAATGACTAAAAATATTTAGTTCATTATCAAGTAGGAATTCACAAGGTCACTTTTCTGCAAATGTCTGTCACGTATTTCTCTCTGTTCCCTTTACTTAACAAAAAAAGCCAGATGGGTTATTTGAAGTCGCAAGTTGTTTTTCTCTGGACCATGACTGCTGCCCATCTCCTGAGGGTCTGGATTATAGGACCCTCTCGGAAATTTCAGGAGCAGCCGTATGCCTTCCTTACCAGTTCTTTCTAATTCCTGTCTGCTGAAAGATGGGTCTCAGCTTGTGCCGAAAAAGAGAGCACAATATCTTGTTTTCTCTGTAGTACTAGCTAGTCTACCATAAGCCAGAGGACACCTGGTGAATGATGTCAACCCTTGGGATAGAAGAAAGACTTATCAATGACGCATTTGTCATCACAGATACTGTAAACAGTTGGGATGTTCCCCGTGAGAATAAATCTTAAGAAACCTGAAAAGCTTCAGCTAAGCTGGAATCCTTCAATTTCCTTCATTTTATCATGTATCTCGAGGCATTTCCATGAGGTGTCTGTTACTGAGCACCTGCAGGTTTATAGGGATATAAAATGAGATTATCCTCTTCAGGTCAGTAAGAATCGCCTTGCTATTTATTGCTAACTTTTAAAGGGACTTGCATTATTTTTTTTTTGTCTTTAATATGTTTTCTTCTTAAAGGGTTATTCCCTTTTTGGCAAATAACTGCTCATAAATCTTACTCCTAGGTTCTGATTATAAAGGATGCTAGTTCCAGGTCATTGGCAGAACAGAGAGCAGAGTGTGGTGGTAGAGAGGAGATGTAGGAGAGCTTTGTGGATAAGGGTGATAAGTTTCAGTTGTATTCTAGCATTGTACAGACTGGAGGAATTGGTGTAGTGTTTAGAATGAAATATGAACCTGGCTGCTACATTCAGGGTGGATCGTAGAAGGGAGAGTACATCGCTGTGCTTGGTATTCAGTGAAGAGGCCACAGTACTCACCCCAATGCTTTGGTCTCTGGAAACAGTTGACATATGGGGTTCCGAGTGTCAATTGCCCACCGATTGATGAGCTATAGGCAATGCCTCTAAAGTGATATTTCTGTTTTATAAAGTAATGGCATATTATTAAGATATTGTGATGTTTGTGGGGGTGAAACCTCTGGTACCCCACTGATATAAGGAATAGAGGATTTCCAGCGCTGATTTACCATCTTCATCACTGCACAGTTGGGCAGCTAGAAGAGTTACTGTGCAGGAAAAAAATGACCAAATTTGTGGCAACTAACTCTCCCTGATCATGGTGTATGTATCTCTTAGGATCCAATACTTAGGCTTAGGATCCACTACAGTCCATTGTAACCTGTACTGAACTGGGCATGAGCTCTGGTATGATGTTCATTTGCATTTTGATATATCATGAATATACAAAAAAATAGATTTTTAGCAGTGGTCAATAAATTTCATAACTTCTAATCATAAGTAGAGAAAAATTAATATTTCTATTCACATGACTAAATTAGTAGCAAATTACATTGGTGTTTGGTATGGCTACATGGTATTGTCTCATTCTAATATTCCATTAAGTTGGTTTATCTTTAAAAAAAAAAAAAAAAAGTACGGTTTCTCAGCCACATGCTTCCTGCTCAGTTCTTTTCTTAAAGCACACAAAAATGAATGCAACAAAATCTCCATTCTTAGCCTCCATGAAAAAGGTCTGTTTTTGAAGTAAATGCTGATCTCAGATGTAGCACTTGTTTCTTTCAAATATTTATCACGTGGATATGACATAAATATGTGTAAGCCGTGTACCGGGGTGGGCTCCACAGGATGCAGCGAAGTCACGAACAAAGGAAGCGCCTCCAACTCTCAATTTAGTAAAAACAAGATTTTACTTAGTTTAGTAACACCCCTTTACCAAAAAGAACACTCCCAGATATTTACATACACTCAGCCAGGAAGCTGAGGCCCTGGTGTTGTACAGCGCGGTGCCCTCTAATGTGCGCCTCCAATATACGCCAAGCTTTTACCTATCTGCAGGCTGCAACTAACCAGCCGCTTGTTACCTTTTTATCACCCTAGTCACAGGAAAAATTCAGTGAGTGTGATCGGGGCACCGGCGGTATAACACGAGAGCTTACAAACTTATTAAAATACCCCTATTCCCCCCCCAAACAAAGTGCAACCAAGTAAATATAATAATAGGTCAGCTTGCAAGCCAAAGAAATGTGAAGATGCATAAAATGTCGCTTCCAAACTTCCTTAGAAGCTCCTCTCTGAGAGTTACAACTCTATAGAATTCCCTGAGTCTTAGTCCTTACTACCGAATAGGTAGATCATTCACCAGTAGTGTGGCCTGTGAAGATGAGTATGCCTAACTAGTCTAACTACAGGCCCTTACTCAGTCCCAAACAATTTGGCGCCAAAAATGTAATGTGGTGCGTGCACGATTACGCCTCTTACTGACCCGGGTCTGTTGGGTACCTTTAGCCTTTGTTTGGAACAACTGGAAGAGGGGCTCATTCAGAAAACATGCAGTCTCACTGACAGTGCCACTTCTCAACCGTGTCCTTGAAGGCAATCTTCTCCTTCAGGATGCTGTCTGGACCAACTCTGGAACAGTCTTTGGTTCAGCTCCACTTTGCTGTGTCCTCTGGTCCGTTAGGGATCCTTCTACATGTGTATCACACTCCAGTCCTCCTCCTCATAGCTCAGAGCACCCTCTCAAGATGGCTGCCTCTCCTCCTCCTTGTAGCTCCACCTCTGCAGAACAGGGTCTCCACGTCACTACTCCAGGGAATTACAGAATTACAGTCCTTTCCCATTTCTGGGAGTTTATAAAAAACTGATTTACAGAAACAGGTACATTCACAACATGAGGGCTGTTTCCCCATCTTACATGTATGCCTGTTTAATAAGAACACCCAAGGATAATCAGATTTCACAGATGCCTCATAGAGTCTATTGAGGGATCCTTGAACTCGGCCCATCAACTGTTCCCTTTTTTTCTCGGATCGGTCACCTGGGCCGTTAAAACAACGGTCATGGGAATGGATCCATTAAAGTCTTTGGCGCCATGTACTGGCTGTTAATACAACAGGAACCACAAGGTCATGGAAATTTATTTCTCTAGCCCACACTGTTCCTGAGCAAGCTATGCAGTTAGTTTTGGTGCCTTACATGCTACTTAGACTCTCTTCAGTGCCGATTCAGAGCTCCAATCAGAGGCAGCCAGTGTCAGAGCTCAGAATCACACCCCTCATCTGCTACTGCCTGACACCACTCTCCTGACTGTACAGAGCCTAAACAGCCTATGAGGCACCAAAACTAACAGCACATTATTCAGGAACAGTGGAGCTAGGCAAAAAAAAACTACCAGAATCAGTGGAACAACACCTATTAAATAATGCAAAGAATGGGTCTTGGCGAAGGTGGTGAAAGGTCCTATGTAAGGCTTGTCTCATATACAGGGCAGTGTGCCGTGTGGCAAAATCACAGCATTTTACAGTTTTTTCCTGCATGCTTTTTACACTTTTTTTTAAACATGTTTCACCTGTGAAAATTACACTGCCAGCAACCACATTGCAAAATCAGTTTACGGCTGCCAACCTGACTGTACATTGAGCCTAAATGTGGGGGATGGAGGGACATGTAAGTTTCAGGTCTTAGATCACCACAGACAAGCGTTTTACCTCTGCATATTTTTATACCTATCTGTGTCCATATTACAGATGTACATCCTGGTCAAACTGTATGTCTACTGAACTGAACTAGATCATAATAGATCTGAATACTGCTGTGAATTCAGGTCAGTAAACCCATGTGGAGGCAAAGATGCATATCTGTAATACAGACATTTATATGTGGGGGAAATACAGGTGCCTGTGAGAGCTCTTAGACACCATGCCCACGGGAAAATCTGGATCAGAAAATCTGGTCTGTACATGGGCTACATTTCCTGGTCTGAACCTACTCAGGAGACACGACGACTCCTTGCATCATAGCGATGTAAGATGCTGGGAGTCCATGCTTTCTCGTGACTCTACTGTCTTGTACGATATACCTTACGGGACAGTGAAGCCACAGCTAGATAGGGACTTCCAGAATCATAGATCACTATAATGCTCAGAGTCCCATCTCTTGACAAGGTTCAGACCCCAAAGTCAGACCAGTGTACAGCCCATATTTTCTGCCCTGGATTTCTGTGCATGGGGCCTTAGAGGGGGTGGTAATAAACCACTCTGCCTTGATCAGGGTATTTAGATACAGGGTAGAGCAGAAAATTGAATCTTTGATCTCCACAAGGAAATCTACAACTGGGAGCTATAATAAAACATTATACAAGACAAATCTTTGGTAATAAACTAAATTTTAATTTTGTGATATAACTTTGAACTTTATTGAAAATTCCCAGAGATAAGTACAGCATGAAGGAATACTTAACGCGTAAAGTGCGGTGGTGGATGGGGGCTAGTGCGGCACCTCCCTGTCGTGGACGGCTGCTCCCTGCTCTGATTACATCTCCATCCTGATGCACTGTAACATAGTTATACAGTAACACTCTGATCTTATCCTCTAGGGCTAATGGGTAACAGCTTTTAGTTGATTTTTCCTCTTCTCCTGGCTGGATGATGATACATTTAAACCAGTGTACCCATGCTTTTTTGTTGAGCCATTAACCGCTCAATTAGACTATTAGCCTATTTTTAGCATAGAGAAGGCCCACCTCTTAATCAGATTGTAAGGAGCATAATTGTATTTAGCCCATCTATGGGCTCCTGGACTGCCAGGGGAATATTTTCACAAGTCCTGAGAATGTTGGCAAAGAAGCACATTAACTATTTACTACTGCGACTGACTAACGCATTAAAGTAAAGAACTGAGAATAATTTACTGGAAAAGTAATTTTAAGGTGGTAAATATCTTGTAATCTCAATGATGTTGGTGAGGCACAGTGTATTCTTGCTGGCATTGTATGTAATACATACAGTATATATTACTACGTCTCGTCATAACCTTAGGTCGACAAGTACTAGCTGGAAGTCAAAATATAACACCATAGCAACAGCTTATTAACCCTTTTAAGGACCAAGCAATTTTTCTTTTTTTATTTGCATTTGAATAGCCATAACTTTTTTTTTTTTTTTTTTTTTTTTTTTCTGTTGATAAAACTGCATTTAATCTTTTATTCTGTGGGAGGAGTTGTAGTTTTTATTGGCAGTATTTTGAGTGACATATAATTTACTGATCAATTTTTATAATTTTTTTTTGTTACATCATTTTAACTATGTATGTATATTGTGATTAGCATTTTTTTAACACTTTAACATAGTTTATAGAAGAAAATATTCTTAGGCTAATGCCCCACATAGCGTGCCGCAACCAAAAAGCGCTGTGGGAAAAAACGTAACACATTGTGGTTTTCCCTCAGCACTTTTCACAGAAAGTCTGTAGAGTTTTCCTCTGTGGACTTTCTGCGTCAATTATACCTATAGAGTAACCTCCAGTGTTTCAGTAGGTATAATTGATATGCAGTGATTTCTAAAAATGCACCGTTTTGGAAATTACAACATTTCCGCTGTGGGTATTTTCTTGCAATGTGTGGATCTGATTCGCTAGGGACTATAAAACACTGTGGTTTACGCCATGTGCGGCTTCAGCCTTAGGGTATAATTCTGTAAACATTCCTTTTTACATGTTTTCAGCAGCGTAACTGCTTGTTTTTTGCAAGATAAGCTGTATTTTTTTCCATCTTTTGGTGTATAAGATTTATTGTATGATTTTTTTTTTTTCCAAGACATTAGTGATGTGCTTTAAATATTGGAAAGATTTACCATGAGGGGAATTTTTATAGTTTATCTGGAGTCTGTTGCTGTAATTTTATGCCAAATTTATCAAACATTGCACAATATTACCAAGTGATACAAAGTTACAGTTTTGCACAATTTTGATGCCAGGATGCTGGGGTGCAGAGCTTGATAAATTCATTCAATTGTTATCTCATTTTTCCCAGGGTTGTTACACTGCTCATGCTCTGCTCCTTTCAACACCTCCTGGCTGCAGTCTTGTGCAGGACACAGGACCCCTGTTCTAGTGATCGGTGGGGGACCCTGTGCACCCTGTTCTCTTCTACCACTGCCTCAGTACTTGTGGTAAGGAGTGTGCTGAATGGAAGAGGGAGGAAATATTATTACCTTATTTGAATTCTAATGAAAAGTTATGTTTTCTATTAGAACATTTAATAGCAACTTTGTGATGGAAAGCCGTTAAATAGTAACTGTAGTTGGGTTCATTCACACTGAAAAAGGCAATGCAAAATCTAAACAAACATTTGTAGCTGCCAAGTTGAAGGACAAATGTCCAGAATCACTTATATAAGTAAATGTACTTATATGAAGTATATGTAATGGTTCCTTTGGATAGTATCACTAGGTTCTTCCCCAGGCTGGGAGCAATTTTCTAAACGAACCACTTCTTGAATGGCTTTCACCGCCTATCCTGCAGGACAGTCTGAACCCATACTTAGCCCTGATTGTTTCAAGAGTTTAATAGAAACTCATAATATGTACAAAATTGTGTCTGTCACTGTGCATGCCTCCTGAAAAGTCAGCCATTTGGAGAAGGTTTCTTGAAACTTTGTCAGGTCTTCTCCAGAAGACTCTAGGAAGAGGGAGTAGAATAATATGTACAATAGGTATTGAGCACAAAAAAAAATCTGTCACTTGCTAGTAGTATCCTAACATAGAAACTAGTGAAATAGTATATGAGTGAGGGGAGCACTAACATCTATAAAGAGTATGTAAGGGTAATGACTACTTATGTAAAATCTTTGTAAAGATAATGGGAATAATGTATCCATGACTAGAAAAGGATATTAGAAGTCTCTAAGGAAATCCCATGCCATATGGAAGCAAGTACACATGTGACTTATACAGTCTAAGTGGATATGTTATTCGTTTCATTACACTTGTTCCAATGAGCAGGTGGTAAGCGACAGAAATCGGGTAACATAAAAGCAAACTATCCTATTCCTAGTATACTTCCTCAAATTATCAATATAATACATGACCAACCACTAATGCAAATTAGAAAGTGTATAAAGAGTCAAGCTCTATCCTAGTACTATCTGAAGCAGGGGTACTCTGCTAGATTTAGTGAGGATCCACTTACTTGAATCTACGATCAGCTGAAGATCTAAGATCAACATTAATAATAATAATAATTAATAGTCCTTTAATAGTCCCACAATGGGGAAATTCAGTGTGTAAATTGATTCAGATCCCAAACTAGACCTCTAAAATAAATAAAGACCCCAGACTGGAATGCTAAAATTAATCCCCATACTGGACCCCTGTCCTCTGTCCAATGCATCAATGATGGCAGGTCTGTGGGATCCAGACAGCTGAGGTCCCTGGTCTGGATTCAACCTTCAGTCCATTAATTGAGTCCCCCTACTTTAGGCTCCATGTGGCATAAACGCCAAAAACCACAATGTTTTACAGTCACTGCAAACTACACATTACAGAAAAACATGCGCAGCGGAAACACTGTGATTGCAGCATATCAATTATACTTTTGGAAACACTGGCGGTTTCCCTATAGGTATAATGGAAGCATAAAGTCCGCAGAAGTTTCACTTTATGTGAAAAGCGCTGCAGGAAAAACCGTGATGCCGCAGTTTTTCCCACAGCACTTTTTTGCTGTGGCCCGCTAGGTGGGGCCTTAGCCTTAAAGTGCTTTTCAAGGCTTATTAATTGATAACCTATGCTTAGGATAGGTTATCAATTAAAGATTGGCAGGGTCCCCCAAGATCACCCAGGCCCCCTGCTGATCAACTGTTTGAAGACGTGCAGCATTTCAGTTGAGTGGGATTGACCTGTGATCAGGCCAGATGACTAATGAATATAACATCACATAGCCTGAGAAGTCAAAGTGGTGCTGAGGGAGAGCTGTTGGCACTTCAAGCAGGTGATACAAGGGGGTCCCAGGTGTCATACCCTAGGAATCTTAAATTAATGACCTATCCTAAGGAAGTTCGACTAATAGGCACATCATAAGACAATAGTCACTACTTTGGAAGATGACCCATTGATTTCTGTGGTGTTTTTGTGGGTAAGAAAATCTGTAAAGAAAGAAAGCTGGGAAGCTCAGAAGAATAGGTCCAGGTTTTTGCAGAACATAATGGATATTGTTATTTTGGGAATTACTATAGTATCTAACATGAATTACTACTAATATCAAACATGACCCATGGACAAGAGTGGCACTGTTTCTAGAGGTCCGACAAGCCATGTGTGTGTTTGTTTTTTTTCTGTAAATCTCTTACAAGCATTTTTAAGAAAAAAAGAGCAAATTCAAATTAAAAGTATATTAATAAAGTCATTTTACAAATATAATAAGTTAATATCCATATTTATGATTATGTGTTTGCATTTCATCGCCCTCCAAGATCTTCAGCAGAAATGAATTCCTATTTTCCAGGCCGTCTGTGTAATGTGTAACCAGAGTCATTTTAATCAAACATAATATATGAAGAAATTCTATTTCTAGATTATGAGATTTCCAGGATGCAGTATTAGTATTTCTTTTCTCATATGTGTACAGCTCTAAACAGGAGGTCTGGACACTTTACCAATAATTGATATTGGCCCTTCGTGTTTCTGCGGAGGTTTGTAACTGGAAACCTGATCATCAGCATATTGCAGAGCAAATGTGTAAGCCGAGGAAAATAAATCCTACTTAAGTAAGTGAATAACAAAATATTAGTGTAAAAATACATGGCAGGAGATGCCTCTCTCCACGGCAAAGTAGAAACAGATAGATATCAAGGTATAGTGTATATGCAGAGGTGTAACTAGTAGCTCCTGGGCTTCAGTGCAGAATCTTTCTACCATTACACAGTTCTTATCTACTGTCTGCCTAAACTCAGGGTAGTCTGGTAGAATTAAACCTGCATTAAATTAGTTTCTGATAGGATTGCAGTAAAATTAGTATCACTCGCTTATTATATGGTGAATGACACACAGACTCGTACTGGCCCACTGGGGTACCGGTCGACTCCATGCCTCTAAGTGGCCCTTCTGACCTGCTTTTTTTAATAGGCCGTTACCAGCTGGATTAGTCTCGGCCACCTTCACTTCCTCTTCAGCCTCCAGGGGGCCCCCCTGAAGGGATGTGGAAGAGGCAGTGGGCAGGAACAGGGATCATGAAGTGAATGCAGCCATTTTTCCCCACTTCTGTGATCCAGTTGTATTTTTAACAACCAGATCAGCAAAACTGGGGAGAATTGACAACCCTACCCGGTTCTGCTACTAATACAGCAGAAAGCTTGTGACTTCCTGCTCTATTACTCTACAACTTGTAGGTCGCAGGCCACATTTAGACCTGTGGTCTACAAGCTGTGTGGAATAATAGGTAAGTTTTGGTACTTACCTGTCTACTCCCCAGTTCCCCTCCTTCCTGCTCCGGCAGAATACAGAAAAGCTATGAGCTAATTCCACTTACTGGGGGCCGGTGAAGGCCATATAGTGGGGACCAGTGATGGTGCCACTGTATGAGGGACTAGTAATGGTGTCATTATATTGTGTGGGGGCAGTGATGAGGTCCAATATCCTGTGGGGTGGCATTAGGGGGGAATCTTAATGGGGTTTTCCATGAATTGGAGTGACCCTGGTGGCCCCTGGAGTGATGTAAAATTAGAAAAAGCAAAAAGAATAATGACCTGTCCTCAGTACCTCGTTGTCTGCCGCCAGTGTCCATTCAGTCTCATGCTGGCTCAACGTTGCTGGAAGTCCCTTGCCTCTTGTCACCAGTGATCAGTTTCCTCAGAGGTTGCTGAAGAGGGACCGGTGACATCGCTCACTTACGTCACCAGTGCCATGCTTGTGGCCACTGAGGCCATTAATTGGTCTCAGCGGTCATATGAGGTGCAGGACTCATGGTGGTTGGCACTAGACAATGTACACTGACGGTGGAGAACAGAGCGCCAGGGACAGATGAGTATGCTCTTTGTTTTTTTGTTTTTCTTTAGTTTATACCTTCCCCGGTTGCTACACAGGTTGCTCCAATGCCTGGACAACCAATTTAAAGGGTTTATCCATCTTTCTAATATTGTTGGCCTATCCTTAGTATAGGCCATCAATATTATATCTGGTAAGGTCCGACAACTGAGATCCCTGCAGATCAGCTTTTCTGGGACAGCACGGCTACTAGTAATGTTAAATATTCCAGGAGCCATGCTGCTTGCTAACTGTATAGTGGTGGGTTTAGGTACTGCAATGGTGCAAATCGTATGGCACGTGAGCAGAAAACTGGCATAAATGATGATAAATCTGACGGGGCCAGGAAAGCGGCGTGACTTTTTTTTATGGCTTGGCTGGTAGCAGATGGGTGGGCCCCTAGAATCAATTTCACTGGTGAGCCCTAGCCATCCCATTCTGTCTCTTCTCAAACATAGGGCCAGATTGCGACTGCCTTCTCTGCAATGCCTATAGCTATGCTTTTGTGTATAGGTGAAGAGCCCAGAGATCTGAATCATAAATTGTGATACTTTACAAATTATTGTAATAGGTTTTAGATAGGTTTAAAGTATCGTGGTCACTATTGGTCAGGTCAGCAATTTGTGAGATTCAATAGAAAAAAAGATATCATAGAGGATCTTTCTGGAGTTATTTGCTCAGTTTTTCACAAGTTCTTATCAGTGTCTAATGTCAATCTGACATTATATACAGTTGTGCTAAAAAGTTTACATACCTCAGCAGATTTTGTTTTTTTGGCCTTTTTTCAGAGAATATGAATGATAACACAAAAACTTTTTCTCCACTCATGGTTAGTGGTTGGTTGAAGCCATTTATTGTCAAACTTCTGTGTTTTCTCTTTTTAAATCATAATGACAACCAAAAACATCAAAATGACCCTGTTCAAAAGTTCACATACCCTGGTGATTTTGGCCTGATAACATGCCCAGAAACCAAACCACGGTCAGGTAGACCAACCAAAATTTCAGCCACAACTGTACGGAAAATTGTTTGGGATGCAAAGAAAATCCCACACATAACATCAGCTGAAATACAGGCCTCTCTGAAAACTATCGGTCTGGCTGTTTCAAGATGCTCAGTAAGGAGGCACTTGAAGAAAAATGGGCTGAATGGTCGAGTTGCCAGAAGAAAGTCATTACTGCGCAAATGCCACAAAGAATCTCGCCTTCAATACACCAAACAGCACAGAGACAAACATCAAAACTTCTGGAATAAGGTAATTTGGAGTGATGAGACAAAAATTGAACTTTTTGGCCACAACCATAAACGTTACATTTGGAGAGGTGTCAACAAGGCCTATGATGAAAGGAACACCATTCCTACTGTAAAGCACAGAGGTGGATCACTGATGATGTGGGGATGTGTGAGCTTCAAAGGCACAGGAAACTTGGTCAAATTGAAGGAAAGATGAATGCAGCACGTTATCAGCAAATACTGGAGGCAGATTTGTATCCATCAGCAAGGAAGCTGTGCATGGGACGTACTTGGACGTTCCAACATGACAAAACACAAGGCCAAGTCGTCCTGTCATTGGCTACAGCAAAACAAAGTGAAGGCTCTGGAGAGGCCATCTCAGTCTCCTGACCTCAATATCATTGAACCACTCTGGGGAGATCTCAAGCGCGCAGTACATGCAAGACAGCCCAGGAATTTACAGGAACTGGAGACTTTTTGCCAAGAAGAATGGGCAGTTTTACCATCTGAGAAAATAAAGAGCCTCATCCACAACTACCACAAAAGACTTCAAGCTGTCATTGATGTTAGAGGGGGCAATACACGGTATTAAGAACTGGGGTATGTGCAGGGTCGGACTGGCCCACCGGGGAACCGGTGAATCCACCAGGGAATCGGTGAATCCACCGGTGGGCCCTGAGCCCCGACTATTAGTCCTCATGTCATGGGGGCCCGATCGGGATCCTGACCATCCCGATCGGACCCCTGACCAGAGGCGTAACTATCGCGGTCGCAGGGGGTGCGACCGCGATCGGGCTCAGTGGGGTATGGGACCCGTGGCCAGCTGGAGATGGCCGGGCCCCGGACCACTATGATAGCGGTCGGGGAAAGCCTGGTTCCCTGACCGCTATACATACTGTTATTGGAAAGGAGTCCTGGCATATTGCAGGCCCCTTTCCAATAGATGGCAGCCCAGGGGAGGTGACTGAAAATAATAAACAAATATTCTCACCTCTCCTGGGCACAGCGTCCTCTCCGGCGCTCCTCCGTCATGTGACTGAAGCCTGTGATTAGGCCCTAGCGGTCACATGGGGCGCGGCCGCGTAATGACATCAGTGCGTCCCCACGTGACTGCTGAGGCCCAATCACAGGCCTCAGCAGCGACGTCGGAAAAGGGCCTGAAGACGCTGAAGACAGCAGGATGGAGAGAGGATGCCAAGGAAAGGTAAAGCAAGGTGAGTGTGAATGTTTGTTATTTTTAATCACTTCCCCTGGGCCTCCGATTATTATACTCTGGGGTCTGAGGAGACCCCAGAGTATAATAATAACACTGAAGCAGAGGGGGGCTATTGGGCGCATATAATACTGGGTGGGGGCCACTGTGGAGCTTATAATACTGGATGGGAGCCCCTGTAGAGAGCATATAATACTGGGTGGGGGCCACTGTGGGGAGTATATAATACTGGGTGGGGGCCACTGTAGAGAGCATATAATACTGTGTGGGGGCCACTGTGGAGCTTATAATACTGGGTGGGGGCCACTGTGGAGCTTATACTCCATACAGTGGCTCCTTCATTTTTTTTTAAATTACGCCGGGGCAGGTGAAAAAAACAAAACTAAACAAAAAAACCCCAAACTTTCTCTCCTGTCCCCAGTGTCTCCCAGTGCGGAGCACCGGAGACAGGTGAATATGTTTAGTGTGTTTTTTTTGGGGGGGGGAGTAGGGGGGATTCACCTCCCCCCGGACTAATTATTAAAAAAGAAAAAAATTATACTGGACAACCTCTTTAAAGTGTGGCTCATTACGGGGGCCCTGGGGGGTATGTTAAAGGGGTTGTCCAGGCATAATTTGTTATTGTTTACCCTCAGGATAGGCCATAGATACCTGATCTGTACGGGGCTGACCACGAACCGATCAGCTGTATGGAGCCACTTCTGATGCCCGTCCTGTACACAATACAGGGCCAGAAGCAGAAAGCGCTGTCCACTGTATATTAGCCGGGCACATTCACTGCATCTCAGCACTTATTGAAGTCAGTAGGAGCTGAGCTGCAGTGAAGGCGCCGGGCTGCTATACAGCGGATGGAGCTTTCAGCTTCCGGCCCTGTGTTGTGTACAGAACGGGCTCCGGAAGTGGCTCTGAACAGCTGATGAGGCCTTGTGTCAGCCCCCTACCGATCAGGTATTTATGGCCTATCCTGAGCATAGGCCATAAAAAAGATTAACCCTGGACAACCCCTTTAATATGCCCCACACAGTTTAATGTCCCCCCCACAGGATGTTAGCCCCCATCACTGCTCCCACACAATATAATGACCACATCACTGTTCCCCATACAGTATGGGGGACCAGTGAAGAGGCCACTATGTGGGGGGACCAGTGAAGTGACCATAGAAATATTTGGCCCAGACAACCCCTTAAAATAGGTTGTCCATAAACTGGAGCGACCACTGTGTCGGTTGCCAGGGAGGTGTAAAAATAAGAAAATTAAAAAAAAAAAAAGCATACTCACCTGTCCCCAGCACCCCGATGTCCCCTGCCTGTGTCTGTTCGGTCTCATGGCGGCACCTCATTTCTGGAAATCCTGTACCTAATTGGTCTTAGAGATCACATGAGGTGCAGGACTCCCAGCAAGGAGTCGCCGGCACGAGACTGAATGGACACTGACAGCGGACAACGGGGTGCTGGGGACAGGTGAGTATGCTTTTTAATTTACTTATTTTTTACTTTACACCTCCCGCCAGCTACATTGGTTGCTCCAATGCCTGGACAACCTCTTTAAAGGATTTATCCATCTTTCTAATATTGATGGCCTGTCCTTAGGATAGGCCATCAATTATTACATCTGCGATGATACAACAGCCAGGACCTCTGCAGATCAGCTTTTCCAGGACAGTGCGGCTACAGGTAAAGGTAACAATTCTTGGAGCCACCCTGCTTACTTGCCATACAAGGTGTAGCAGTAGGTTTAGGTAGTGCAGTGGTGCACATGGTATAGTGGTTGAGCAGCGTGGCTCCCAACATGTTATTACCTTTAGCCGCCCTGTCTCGGTACCGCTGATCTGCAGGGGTCCTGATGGTGGGCCCCTAGAAACAATTCCACTGGTGGGCCCTAGACATCCCAGTCCGACACTGGGTATGTGAACTTTTGAACAGGGTCATTTTGATGTTTTTGGTTGTCATTATGATTTAAAAAGAGAAAACACAGAAGTTTGACAATAAATGGCTTCAACCAACCACTAACCATGAGTATAGAAAAAGTTTTTGTGTTATCATTCATATTCTCTGAAAAAAGGCCAAAAAAACTAAAAATCTACCGGGGTATGTAAACTTTTTAGCACAACTGTATCATATCTAGGAATCTCCAATGCTTCTGTATAGGGGTTGGCCTGACAAAAAGCATTTATCTATTCAGTGGATAGATGCTTATCACCTATCCTGTGATGTCCTTGAGGGACCACTTGGACCCTCACAGATCACAAGAATGGGAGTCCTTTGTTGGTATCACCATGAGCAGTTCTATTTAAACCACAACAAAGGCATACATTATGTAACTTGTTTTATAACAACTGGCAATGACAATATGACAATTTCCATTTACACAAGGGAATCAATATGATTATTACAATTGTAGGGGGACAAAGATTCATTCATCCCCATACAGTCTGCATTATTGGTGGCAGCATACCCACTGTTCACATGCTGCTGACAAATGATCATTTTAATGCTTCCATAAAGGATGTGACATCAAGTGAATAGGGGCTAATATATAGCAACCGAGTACACTATATAGTGGACGGAGCAGTCTGCTTCTGGCGACATTCACTGTGTACTTGTACGATGCTGAGCTGCTACTGATATTAGGTGGTCAGTGGGGGTGCCTAGTTTCTCCTACCAATCTGATATTGAAGTCTTATCTTAAGGAGAGGACATCATTGTTAAAAGCCCAGAAAAATAAGGCTCCTAAATGAGAACTAGTTAGTATTGTGTCTCCCAAAGGACATACATTAGCCAAAAGTAGCCTGAATTAATTGAAAAAAGAACATACTTTGGTTTGGTCAGGGAATCCTTGTACTTCTCAGTGCATTAAGTATAGCTTTTTAGAATCCTCTGTAATAACTAGAACTAAAGCCTTGTGACTGTCTAAGTACTTTATGGCTCTAATGATATTTTTCTTTTCCAATTTTGTAGGCTGGGAAGATCATTCTTATATACCGCAAGTCTCCGTACAAAATCATATGTAGATTTCTGATCTGGAGCATCTTGCTGGTAAGTTCCTATAAAAAAAAATAAATAAATAAAAAAATATCACATCATATATCATATCATTAGCACTTATTGTCATATATAGGGATACCTTAAAGGGAGTCTGTCACCAGAACCCAGCATATCAACCCACTCTGGAGAAATAGATAGGTTAGGATCTCCTTAATGAAATAATGTTTTCCTCTTGTGTATCGGTACCTCCTTTGTGAAGATATTGCTATTTCTGTCAATTTACAATTGAAATATTTGGAGCAATGAGGGTGCTGCCACTTACCTCTTTGGATCAATGGCAGTGCCCTCCTTGCTCCAAAGAGCTCATTTGCACATTGATAAAAAACAGAGGCAGCAATTCCCAAGGGAAAAACACTGTTTGATTCAGATGACCCTAACCTATCTATATGTAGGCTGGGTTGATATGTTGGTTTCTGGTGACAGACTCCCTTTAAAGGGATTCTGTCATTGGGGAAACATGTTTTTAACTGAAGCCATGTTGGAATAGCCTTTATAAAGGCTATTCTACTCCTACCTTTACTTTTCTTCTCCTCGCCACCATTTGTCCATAAAACGTTTTATTCTCATATGTAAATTAAGCTTAGGGAGCAGCGGGGACGTTTCCCCTGTGCTCCGAGCACTCTGCGTCATCACCGCAACCCGCCTCCAGCGCTGCTTTTTCACGCCCCCTGCATCTTCTTCTGTTTATCTTGCTTCTGCTTCTTGCTCCATCGGCCACTTTTCTGGAGAACGCTGGTGTAAGAAACTAAACAAAAGCCACTTTGAGTTCAGGCAGAGTCAACTGAGCATGCTCCGGTGGCCATTTTTGTTTAGTTTCTTACACCAGTATACTTCAGAAAAATGGCCGACGGAGAAAGCAGATGCAAGATGAACAGAAGAAGATGCAGGGCACGTGAAAAAGCAGTGCTGGAGGCGGTTTGCGATGATGATGCAGAGTGCTCGGAGCACAGGGGGAATGCCCCCGATGCTCCCTGAGCATAATTTACATATATAAAATGTTTTTTTGGACAAACAGCGACTAGGAGAAGAAAAGTAAAGGTAGGAGTAGAATAGCCTTTATAAAGGCTATTCCAACACTGCTTCAGTTAAAAACACGTTTCCCAAATGATAGACTCCCTTTAAGGCATTCCTATATATATGACAATAACTGCTAATGATATGACCAGAAAACCAATATAATTATGTCTATATTACACAATTTGTGTAATCCACAGGATGGAATGTTGACCTGTCGATCATATCACATTATGGATTTACTTACTACTTAACTTTTTCTGTGTCCTTGTTGACTTAACTCTATTTTGCTCCATTTACAAAGTCAGGATGCTCATTGGATTTGGGGGCAAACTTACCCTTATGGCATATGTATTTACACCATCAATCTTTTGCCTGTGCTAATCTTCACTAGTGTGAACTCCCAATGGGCAACATGGTTAGTATTTTTTTTTATTTTTGAGACCTGTAGTACACAACAATCTTGTTTATGGTAATAGTATCCATGAATTTTCACTCTTAAACCTCCATTGGCTGTTAATTTCAAGGGGGTTTCCCACAATGGACATATTTCACATGATAGGTAATAAATGTCTGATTATTGAGGGTCCCACCATTAAGACCCCCATTGATCACAAAAATGATGTACAGTGAGGAGGAGTTTGAATTGAGCAGCAGTTGAGACTGTGTGCTGCCAACCACTCTAGTCCAGGATATTGGACTGATGGAAATAGCTGTATAAAACTCTTGCCGTCTCCAGCAACCCTATAGACATTGAATGGAGTGGTGGTCAAGTATGTGTTATACCACTCCATGGAAATTTCTTCTTACTGCAGTTGTATAGGAGAGTGAGGAGGAATAGTGTGCACAGGACCCCTGTAATAGTGATTGGTAAAGATCCTAAAGGACAGACATCTCTGTTCCACTTTGCTCGTCTCTTCCAGGCATTGTTCAGATCCATAGTGTCTGTGGAATTTGTACATGGATTACACCAGAGGCGTAACTTGAAGCTCCTGGGCCCCAATGCAAAATATGTAATGGAGCCTCTACTTATCATGTGCTATCTATAATACTGGTGTTGTCTTATGTTGTAGAGAGGCCTTTGGGTAGTGATTGCTAGCTGTGTACCCCCTAAAGCTACACCCCTGGATTGCACACTGAGCCAAACAGAAATGAGAGTGCTGAGCACTAAGGGGGATGATTTTACACAGAATTTACAGTAAGGCAGATTTTTCATAATATTTTTTTTAGCTGTTTTTGCCAGATTATTTGCATATTCTTGTCTTTCACAACACAATGGAATATTTTAGAACTATTATTATTATTTTATGATTATATACAGCCTATGCATTTTGTTTCAATACAGTAATTTATTTTCATATTCTACCTTTGTAAAAATGTTGATTTTGTAAAATTTTCTTGCTATTCGTATATAAGAAATGAGTGAATAGATTTGTGAATTTCTGTTTCCCATTTTGCTTCATTAATAAGTAGCATGCAGGGATGGTAACATGAGAAGAGTGCTTTGTTGCATACATGGTGTGCTCTGTGCATTCCAAGCATGAAGTACATTTTACATTTATTGGCATGCTTGGAAGAAAACACAGGTGATTGAGAGCAACCATAGTAATATAATATGTATTTATCACACTAGTCCATTTCCCAAGACTAATGCCACGGGACCTCTACTTTCAATTTCCTGTTTAAATACTTTTTCCACACTTTTCATGACACAATTTCAATTCAACAGTGTTTTGTTTTCAATTATTTTTTACCTAAACACCACGCTGTACACAGAGGAACACAAGCTGAAATAATTGGGGTCATTGGAAGAGCAGATCCTTCCATATGGGTAACAGTCTGGAGTTCTAAGTTCACTGTGATTTCACATGCTCATTTTGATAGAAAATTCTCATGGGGACCGTTTTTAGACCAAATATGTCAATAAAAAAATTTAGTGAAATGACTAATGGTTGTTTAGTTATTTAACACATGTCAATATCTTTTTTCTCACAACTTGGTCTCCAAAGTAGCTGAACTACACTGTGTTCCAAATTATTATGCAAATAATATTTTCTCATATTTTCCAAAATTACCTATATGAATTGCAGTCATTGTAATTTTCCAGTCATCAACTATTCGAGTATAATTGAAAGGTTTTTGAACAAACTGCCTATGATAACAGTATATTTAATAAAAAAATAAACACTCAAAATACATGTTTTAAATTATTATGCACAGCAGAATTTGCAACCTTTTCATTTTTATTAAGAACAAAAAAATGGTCATTGTGAAATTATAAGCATTAGCAGGTTATTACAAACTGAAATCAAACAGTTTTCAAGCCAAAACTGTATTCGAGGTGATGTTACATTTGCACATAGGACCCCTTGTTCGAAAGAAGCTTCTGAACTCTCTCGTCCATTGAATTTGTCAGTTTTTGGATGGTTTCTGCTTCAATTGTTTTGCATGAGGACAGAATACCCTCCCAGAGCTGTTGCTTAGATGTGAACTGCTTCCCGCCATCATAGACACTCCTTTTGATGATGCTCCAGAGGTTCTCAATGGGGTTGAGGTCAGGGGAGCATGGGGGCCACACCATAAGTTTGTCCCCTTTTATGCCCATAGCAGCCAGAGATGCAGATGTGTTATTTTCAGCATGAGACGGTGCATTATCATGCATGAAAATGATCTTTCTGCGGAATGCATGGTTCTTCTTCTTGAACCATGGCAGGAAGTGCTGTTTGAGAAACTCCACATACATTATGGAGTTCATCTTTATCCCTTCAGGGATCCTAAAGGGGCCGACAATCTCTCTCCCCATGATTCCAGCCCAAAACATTACTCTGCCTCCTCCTTATTGGTGCCGTAGCCATGTTTGCATGGGGTGTCCATCAACAAGCCATCCTCCACTCCATCCATCTGGACCATCGAGCGTTGCACGGCACTCATCGGTGAACAAAACAGTTTTGAAGTCAGTCTTCATGTATTGTTTGGCCCACTGGAGCCGTTTTTGCTTGTGTGCAGTGGATAGAGGAGGTCGACAGGATGGCTTACGCACAGCTGCAAACCTCTGAAGGACCCTGCATCTTGTTGTTCGGGGGACGTTGGAGGCACCAGCAGCTTCAAAAACTTGTCTGCTGCTATGACAAGGCATTTTTGAAGCTGCTCTTTTAACCTGACGTAATTGCCTGTTGGAAAGAGTCCTCAATTTTCCCTTATCAGCAGGCACACGTGTGTGCTGTGAATCAGCTACATACTTTTTGATTGTGCGATGATCACGATGAAGTGTCTTGGCAATGTTGATTGTAGTCATGCCTTGACCTAAACACTCCACAATTTGTTGCTTCTCAGCAGCAGACACATACTTTTTCTTTCCCATTTTGGCTGAAAATGTAGGCTGCTTAATAATGTGGGACAGCCTTCTTAAGTAGCCTTGCCTTTAATTGGACACACCTGCCAAACTAATTAGCACAGGTGTCTGCAATTGCTTTCAATGATATAAAGAGCCCTGACACACATCACCATCAATGAGTTTAACTGACAAACAAAAAAAATTCTTACCTTATCACTCCTAAGCACTTTTTGCATAATAATTTGGAACACAGTGTACATTTGGTTTGAGGCAGTGACTTCTTACGTGTATAAATTTAAGAGTTTGTGATAAAAATGTGGGTATAGACAATTTCATAAAATCTAAAGAACTTACATTGTTAGATCCCTGCCGATTCAATGCCACCACTCTGCTTGGCTGCAGCTGTCATCTACCCGTCTACACATATGATCACTGCAGCCGATTTCTAGCCTCAGTGGTATTGGGCTGTACACCACCGAGACCAGTGATTTGGCTACAGTAGTCACATTATTATTATTATTATTATTATTGTTGTTTGAGGATTTACATACGGTACACAAGATATACAAAACAAATACAGTACTAACAGTGACCAACTGGCACAGTGGGATAGAGTGCCCTGCCCGCAAGGGCTTACAATCTATGAAGGAAGAGGGATAGAGACAGAAGGTAGAGACCGTACAGGTGGTGGTGGTGTGATGACAGTAGTGTTATTGGAGGTTGTAGGCTTTCCTGAATAGGTGAGTCTTCAGGGCCTTCTTGAAGCTTGTGATTGTGGGGGTCAGTCTTATGTGTCTTGGTAATGAGTTCCAGAGTATGGGGGATGCACGGGAGAAGTCTTGGAGACGTTTGTGTGAAGAGCAGATAAGAGCAGAGCGGAGTAGGAGGTCTTTAGAAGATTGGAGGGGACAGGTTGTGGATGGCTTTGGTGTACTGGAGGGGAGCGAGAGTGTTATATGGGAGGCTATGGAGAAGGGTGTTACAAAAGTCTAGGCGGGAGATTATGAGGGCGTGGACTAGCATCTTTGTAGTTTAAGGGGTGAGGAAGGAGCGGATTCGTTGGATGTTCTTGAGTTGGAGGCGGCAGGAGGTATTGACGGTTTGAATATGTGGCTTGAAGGACAGGTCAGAGTCTAAGGTTATCCCAAGGCAGCGGACCCGTGGGACTGGGGTGAGTGTGGTTCCGCTGCCTTTAATAGATGGGTCAGGTGGGGGGGGCGTGTGAGGAGGGGTGAAGATTATGAACTGCATTTTCTCCATGTTGAGTTTGAGAAAGCGGGAGGAGAGAAAGGAGGCTATGGCTGTTAGACATTCTGGGACTCTGGACAACAGAGAGGTAATGTCTGGTCCAGAGAGATATATTTGGGTGTCATCAGCATAGCAATGGTAACGGAAACCATGGGATTCTATGAGTTGGCCGAGGGTGTAGATGGAGAACAGGAGGGGTCCTAGGAGGGAGCCTTGGGAGGCACCTACAGAAAGAGGGCGTGGCGGGGAGGTGGTGTGCGAGTGGGAGACACTGAACGTGCGGTTGGTGAGGTATGAGGAGATCCTGGAAAGGGCCTGGTCTGAGATGCCAAGGGATGAGAGAGTTTCTAGCAGGAGGGAATGGTCGACTGTGTCGAAGGCAGAGGAGAGGTTGAGGAGGAGGAGGACAGAGTAGTGACGCTTGGCTTTGGCAGTTAGAAGGTCATTAGTGACCTTGGTTAGGGCAGTTTCTGTGTAGTGATTGGTCTGAAGCCTGACTGTAGTCTGTCAAAGAGCACAGTGGACGAGAGATAGGCGGATAGTTCGGAGTGGACATGTTGCTCCAGCAGTTTAGAGGCGTATGGGAGCAGTGAGATGGGGCTGGAGAGGACGGGTCGAGGGAAAGTTTCTTAAGTATAGGTGTGACGGTAGCATGTTTGAAGGCGGAAGGGAAGGATCCATTGGTTAGGGATAGGTTGAAGAGATGGGTTACGGCAGGAGTAATGACTTCAGAGAGAGTGGGGATTAGATGTGACTGGATTGGGTCAAGCGCGCAGGAGGTGAGATGGGATTTAGAGATTAGGGTGGAGAGCTTTTCATCAGTGACGGTGGAGAAACAGGTTAATGTAGATGCAGATATGATGTAGATGCAGATATATAAACAAAGAACAGCAGGGACCACTGCAGTGGACTGGTGGGTGAGTCTTAGTTATTTTTATCACAATGCCTGCCCTTGCCAAAAATTTTATGATCTCGGATAATACCTTTAAGGACACAGAAATTCAGGAATTTAGTAAGACAGTCTAAGGTTATTGGTAAAAATTGGTGAAGTATTTTTTTTTTTTTTTACCTTGGTATATTCATTGTACCATATAAACCCATCCCATATCTGGCATCACATTTAATATACATTATCATATCTCATGCCAATGTAGATTATAAATATTTAACCAGTGTAATATGTAGATATGATGCCAATCAATGGCACTTACTAGAGATGGGAGAACTTCTCATGATTTGTTTCAGTTTGGGTGGATCTGGTCCCAGATTTGTTTTGGGTTTAACAAGTTTGGTACAAACCACACCTTATTTTGTTTCTTCAGACCCCAGACTATAATATATGGAAGCCCAGGGAGGCTCAAAAAACTGCAGCAAAATCTGCAAGAAAAATGCTGCGTTTCCGCAACATGGGGCCTCAGCCTTATGCCTCCTGAACACAAATGGCACGGATGTGGTTTTCACTGACCTATACATGCAAAATGAATTGACAGGGCCACAAAAGCAAACAGATATAGGATATGTATAGGACAGATATAGGACAGGTATAGGACCTGCTCCATAATTTGCAGCTCTTCAATTTGGCCCGGACACACAGCCGCAAAAAGAACAGCTGTGTGTATGGGCACATTGAAATGTATAGGTCCGTACTTTTATCCACAGTTGTGGATAAAAACTATGGTTATGTGCATTACAGTTTAGCAACTCCATGTGCCTCATATTAATAGCAGTTAACCCTATCATGTCCCTCACATTAACCCCTGTGTGTTTTAGAAAAGGGTTACTGATATGTGAGACATATGGAGGTAATAATTAAGTAAATATCTTCATTATTGAGGTCCTTTATTAGTACCCCCATATGTCTCACATATTAGTAACCCTTATGTGAGGCACACAGGGGTTAAAGTCAGGGACATGATGGGGTTAATTGTTATTAATGTGAGGCCAGTGGCGTAACTAGGAATGGCTGGGCCCCAAGGCGAACATTTGACATGGGGCCCCCCCGAACCGCTGGGCCCCAAGGCGAACATTTGACATGGGGCCCCCCCCGAACCGCCGCCCCCGACCCCCTCCCCCCCGGACCGCCCCCTCCAACCCCACCCCAAAAAAAAAAAACGCATTCCTGCGCACACTATTATGTGCCATAGTGGTCCCTGCACACAGTATCATGTCCCATAGTGGCCCCTGCACACAGTATCATGTCCCATAGTGGCCCCTGCACACAGTATCATGTTCCATAGTGGCCCCTGCACACAGTATCATGTCCCATAGTGGCCCCTGCACACAGTATCATGTCCCATAGGGGCCCCTGCACACAGTATCATGTCCCATAGTGGCCCCTGCACACAGTAGTACGCCCCATAGTGGCCCCTGCACACACTATTATTCCCTATAGTGGCCCCTGCACACACTATTATTCCCCATAGTGGCCCCTGCACACGCTATTATTCCCCATAGTGGCCCCTGCACACGCTATTATTCCCCATAGTGGCCCCTGCACACGCTATTATCCCCCATAGTGGCCCCTGCACACAGTAGTATTCCCCATAGTGGCCCCTGCACACACTATTATATGCCCCATTGTGGACCACCCATGAACAATTATTATACTCTGGGGTCTTTTCAGACCCCAGAGTATAATGATCGGAGACCCAGGGGAGGATACAAACATAAAAAAACAACGCTGCTTACCTGTTCCTCGCTCCGGTGCATGCCCGTGCGCTACTCCAGCCTTCTTCAATGTTGGACCAGGCCGGCGTCACGTGATGCGGGCCGGCGTCGTGACGCAAAATGACGTCAGCTGACGTCTGGGACGTCACCAAACAGGCCCGAAGCCTGGAGAAGCACAGGACAGGTAAGTACATTGTTTTTTATGTTCCCTCACCAACTCTGGGCCTCCGATTATTATACTCCAGGGTCTGAAAAGACCCCAAAGTATAATGATAGCAGAGATTGTGGGGTTTGGGCCGCGGCCTCACATACCGATCCCCGCTCCTGCTCACAGCCGCCTCCGCAGAATCGGAAGCGCAGGCGGCCATGAGCGGGACCTCGGGGAACGGTAAGTATATAGGGCCCGATACCTGCTGGGGTTACTCCAGCAGATAACGGAATAAAAAAAAAAAAAAAATGCATCGGGGGCCTGGGGGGCCCCGTAATGTCCCGGGCCCTGTGGCAGCTGCTACCACTGCTACCCCGGTAGTTACGCCCCTGTGTGAGGCACATGGAGTTACTAAAACTAAATTATTATCCCCAAATGCCTGACATTAATAGGAATAGTAACCCCAGCATGTACCTTTTTTAACTTTAACTTTGCTGACGGAGCTCTCCTCTCCTCTTCCTTCTCCTCCTCCTCGGTGAGCCTTTGCAGGATGCTCATCACTGTAGCAAGCAGGGTCCTTGTTCTGTACATTGATGACCTCTGCCTCCTGGGCTTTCCTCACCCCCACTCATTGGTGGGCAGGGAGGGCAGCAAGTGAAAGAGGGACGTCCTATACATCAGCTCTAGCAGAGCACTAAAGGGATGCTCCCTCTTCATTTAATACCTGCAGGTCCCGTGCTGGCTGCCGTACCAGCAAAATATGCCACGCGTGCCACGGGTTGCCGACCCCTGTTCTAGGGTTTGAAGGGAGCCCAGAATATAATACGGCGGCCACTTTAGTAAACCTGGGATAAATCTCCCAATTTTTTATTTTTTATTTTTTAAATGAACAATCTGGAATATTCAAGTCGAACCCGGCTTGGTACCAGTCGGTACACCCATCTCTAGTACTTACTAAACAAAGGTGTGGCTTTAATGGATGCAGAGCAGGCTTTCACACATAGGCCCTGCTGCATCAGAAACCATTAGTATTATGAATGATACATCTAATATTTAATCTCTTGCCATCAGTTCATACGTGATGAATTTTCTCTTTGTAATTGCTTTTTTTTTTCTATTTTTAACATCTAACCGATCCAGAAAATAACCATTTAGTTAGTTATTTATTTTTCTTTTCTTTTGCTTTATCCTGCCAGATTTTGTAGTAGAAACTGTTTCTCTGAAACCCTTTTCAAGACTAAAAAAGTTGCTTGTTTAATAGATTTGATATCCCAAATTCACAACTAAACCTAGTTCTGTACACCAGAGATTGTTGGTTCATGGGAAGTCTCATACTTCTCACTTTAGTTAGGACAGTAGGTAAAATAAATGTGATAAGCATCCTGTCTCTGCAGCAGCAAGCTATGACTGGTTAGGAGCAGAACAGACGCGTCTTCTCATTAATGGGTTAATCCAGAGGAAGCATAAATAAAGCATTCAGACATCATTTGCAAGTACTGATGGATATCACAGATCTCCACTTACATGTCTTTCTGTAAATGCTTTTAAGTAAAGTGTCTTTTACTACATTTCACTCACTTTCTAATTGGCTAAGAGAACCAATATTTCTTGCATGTTTCTCTGTATTCCTGTTATTTGAGTGTGTTTGTTTTGGCCTATGTGGCCTCTAGTCAGATACCTAGTTAAAGGTGCAGGAGCCAGTAACAGTTCACGCTTCCTCTCGGGAGTCTTACAAATGAATGTCTATTTTTCCACTTGTAATTTTTGTTGATCTCAGGGATATAAAGCTGTGAGTGTTTTCTATCCCTCTGTTTCTCTAGTTTTGTACCAATATTGTTATGCTCTTTTAGGTGAGTGTCAACAGTGACTTCAGTTTACCTAATACTCCACATGCCATATACTCTTTTGATCAGCATTTCTCAACCTTTTCAAGCAAAATACACCCTACTGAGAAAACGTCCCAACTGGGTACCCCCCAAAGTAGTGATCACTTATAAATGTTAACAAAATAAGGCTTTGTTTGGAGCCTCTGTCAACAGTTATGTAATACCCCCACATGTAGTATAATGGCCCTCAGACTCAGTAGAATGGCCCCTTCAGTTCCCCACATAAACTATAATGGCCCCCAGATGTAATACACACAAAGCAGTATGCTGGAAGCTTCACTGTGCAGAATAGCCCAAAGGACCATGGTCACTCATTCTCTGGATCAGCAGGAATCCCAGCGGTCAGAACTTTAATAATTATAATATTATGGCATGTCCTGACAATATACTATAAAATTATATGATGGGAATAGCCCTCTAAAGGGAGCAGGTCACCTGAAAATGACCTATTTTTAGCCACGTTTTTATGTTGGACATAATTTTTAAGATTTCATTCTTAATTTTACAGGTCACTATCTATATGGGAAAAAAATATACTAAATCCTGCAATTTTCACTCTGCCAATTTTAATAATAGACTGACACTTGACAATTCTTTAGGGGTTTTCTTTGCAGCTGTCACCTCATTTACATCACAGACAGGATTACAGTAGAAGAGAACACGCATGGTGAACCCTCATTATATCCACTACTGACAATAGGTAATCTCCTCCCCTTCCCTTCACAAAAAATGTCAAGAAAACTTTCCCATAGACCTCAGTGAGTCAGCTATAAACTATTGCTGCTATGGCCATGTCTATACTATAAAGCTGTTAACAGCAGAGGAGAAGCTCAGGCAACATGGCTGCCGCCATAATCATCTACAGAATATAGAATAAAAAAATCTGCAATCGGAAAATAAAAACAGATTAGGAAAAAAGTGATATATTTCACGCGTATCATTTAGATATCTAGTATTGTAAATAAAATAAAAATTGGCGATATATTCCCTTTAAGTTTCTGTTTAGGGTTTTGATGTCAACTATTTTTCAGATGATTGCTTAAAGGGGTATTACGGTAATTTAAACTGTCTGGTGGGGAGAAGTCAGGAGAATGGAGCTCTCTTGTACCCCCTTTGGGCTGCTGGCTGGCTGCATGGCCACTCTGCTGTCTCGCATAGAACTGCTGGAGATAACTGATTACAGCGCTATCTCTGTCTTTCCTATCGAGAATTAATGCAGTGCCCACGTGTATACTTGACCTGCTGCTCCATTTACACAGGTCTTCCTTTCTCATGATGGATGGGGCCCTAGCAGTTAGAACTCCAGAAATCTTGTGGATGGGGGATAACTTTAAAATACCAGAATACCCCTTTAAAGCACAGAGCCAATTGCTTAGATGCACTATATTTTAAAAATACTATACCTACTTACAAAACCGTTTTAATAATCCATTCCCGGTTGTGAAAGTGTTAAATATCTGCACACCAATATCTTAAGACTCATGGAGGTACCTGCTGGATCTTGTGGCATCTCTCTGAAAATTGCCAAGTGAATTTATGACATTGCTGGACAACAAAAGCTATTGATCAGCAGACAGTGGACTCCATTTTTCTAAAGTTAATCAAGTCCACTGTTTGATATTCAGCCTCCGAACTGTCAAGGAGAAATGAAAGCTAAAGGATCATAAATAGCCAAGTTGGCAGCTGAAGCAGGACTTAGAAACGTAATGTGATTTTCTATAGTAAGTTGGCCTGTAGACTGTATAGACCAGGGCCTGTTCTCTGATTCCTGGCTCCAGGCAAACCGATGAGTGCATTATCTGTATCCTGAAGATATTCAGAAGACATTCTAAATAGATAGATGGGGGTTTTCTCCTGGGTCTCATTCACCTTTGACCAGCCCTTAAGCCGGCAATGCCACAAGTATATATAGTCATGTGGTGGTGTTTAATTTGACTATCTGATGACTTTCTGCAGGTGATGTCTTATCACAGAAGACAACAAAAGCCATTGAAACCTATGGAACGAGTTAAATTAACTGTGCCACAGTGTTGTTTGACTATCACCATCTCCAAGCATATTCAACTGCCACTTGAGCACTGGTGAAAGGCCTTCAGCCCTGGAATCACTGCTGTTGCTGCTTAGGTAGGATGGATGATGTCATAGCAGTAGGAGGATCAACTTACACTGTACAGGGTGGTGCAGGCAGGAAATGGTAATGGTCTGTGTTGCAAGATCAATGCTTCAGGTAGCTGAAGGCCCGCCCCCATTGCACCAACTGGCTTATTTGCATAAGACTTCAAAGTTGTTACGTGTCAAGTTAAACCTTGCTACATCGGTACATACTGTATAATTAGAATTGCTCCCTAGCTGTAGTAAGGTCCCATTGATGTTGACTTTTCAGCATGTAGGGATGGTGGACAGACCACAAATAGCAGCAATGTGATCCAATATTAACATTGATTCCATAGTTTTCTTGGTAAATTGGACATCTCTTTGCACAGACAGATGCAGATGCAATGTCACTGGTAACATGAAAATGGTAACATGTTGGGCAGTAATCTGCAGATAGTGTGGTACCCTATATCTGACTACAGTGGCCAAAGCAAAACGGAGGGGATGGGGAAAGGGGGGTGGAGGCTGCCAGCTTACATCATTTGAGACACACAAACATAAAATTTTCCCAGCTACACCCCTGTCATGTTCTTATCCTGACTTTGCTACTTGTACATTATAAAGTTACATTTACATAATTAGTATAGTAGAAAAAAAAAGACTATCAAATTCAACCAAGGTATGGCAAAGGATGTGGCGTTTGGCATTTTAAAGTATTTTTACTGAATGGTAAAATCAAACATTTTCACAGGAACAGATGCATCTGCCCATGTGACTGCTGCAGTGTTGTCTGGTGTCAGTGGTGTAGGGCATGAAACTGCCAGGGCTTGTGACTGATGGTACTGATCATGTGGGTAAATGGAGATATAAAGCAAGGTAACCAAAGACCACTGGAGCAGTGGATGATTTAACAAGTGGATATAGGTTCTTTTTTGTTATTCCATTCCTTACTTCAGGCCAAGAATTCCATGTTTTACTTTTCTTCAAATCCAGATCATAGGTGTACTAAACAACTAGCCAACTTTTTCAACATTGACCTGCAGGAGACCTATCATGTTATGGCAGCCATGCCCCTCTTGGCAAGGCCCCTGTCTATTTGGAGTCATGGCACATCTCCCAAGTGCCCAAGTTACATATAACAGAGAATGTGGTGGCCCAGAAGATTGCCAATTGTTCTGGAACTGAATGAGGTCTACCAATGGAAGTCTCCTCTCACCGGTCAGCAGTGTTTATTACACATTGTGAGTCATTATAATTAGCTTCTCGTACTTTGTTCATTACATTCTGTGCATTAGGTACTCTATGGAACAAGTCTACAGGCCATTCTAGTTGAATGGGATTCCTGCTGTGGAAATGAATTTCATCTAAAATCAATACAACTACCTACAGAGAAAAAAAATCCATAATGTTTTGGTAGGTGCTGAGAAGACTTTACAGTGACTAGTACCTGTGGATCCCATACTACGGTGTTCGTGGCCTTAAAGACTAACACCCAGTCCATGGACAGAAATACAACAGAATAGTCAACAGTAACCGTATATAATACATTATCTATAGGTTATATCAGTGGATGGTGCTGCATGATGGCATGGATTGCACTTTGAAGGAGCTGACGACTTTGCCATTGCCATGTTTTACAGAATTATTTAAAGATTTTATTGATACTATAGAATATGTTAATGTTACACAGTCATTAAAGGAAACATGGTAGCAAATATGAGACCTCTAAGTTGCTGACAGCGCTATATAGGTCCTGTGAAGTCAAGTTTAGCCCTGCCTATGTCACTAAACATACTGTAAGGAAGGAAGAGAAGATAATGTTTTCATAACTTACAAGCTAAATGCATATGAGTAGTCACATCGCGCTTTTTTTTCCGCAGCGTTTTTCATTGCATTTTTGCTGAGTTTTTCTTAGCGGATTTTCTTCCATTCTGAAATCTATAGGGAAAATGGCAGTGTTTCTGTTGGTTTCGACATGCTGCGATTTTCAAAAACGCAGGCGTTTTTGAAAATGCACGTGTAAGGGAATTGCTAGATAAGCAATTCCCCTGTAGCTGCTGGTGAAACCTGGAAGGAAGGGAACGACAAGACAGTGAGTCCTAAGTTGAACCGTCCCCTGTCCCTGCCTACTTGCCTCACTACCCTAGGCGGTAGAGGACAGCTGAGCACCAGTCCCTTCTTATGACAAGACAAACAGCAACAAACGGGAGGTCAGCTAGCCAAGGGATCAGAACCAGTCGAGCAGTGAAGTACAGAATCAGAATCTAAGAGAGTAGTCGCAAGAAAAAAGCCAAGGTCAGAAATGTAAATGCAAACAGGAACAGTGTAGAGCCAGCACACACAAGAAAGGCAAATAGCAAGCCCTAAGGTGAGGGTGGGAAAACTATATATAGAAAGAAAGAACCTGCCCCAGACTTGATTGGAAGGAAAGATGTCAATCAGACAAGTAAGGCTGAGATTAACTATTTGAGGAGCAGAGGGAAAGAAAGGTGTAAGAGATGGGTGTGATGAAAAATGAATTAGAGGTGAGGGAATAGAACAGAGTTCAGACAGAGTACAACAAGAACCTAAAGCAAAGAATCATAGTTGGACACGACTCCTAGGCCGTAGCATGCGGCCTAAGGATGGAGCCGAAGTCTGAACAGACAAGGATGTTACAGCAGGTTTTCCGCAGCACATTTAAAAGCAAATAACTTGATTTTTCAGCAACAGAATTCTTTGTGAGGGACGCCATAGGAAAGGTTATTCATTACTTGATGTTGCACATGCTGGGACCAGTTTAGGGTGAAAAAAAAATCACCTGACGGATTCCCTTTTATTCTCTTAGAACTTGGGGGTGTAGAACATACAGTAACTATTTTAATCTTATTAAGTGGCTCCGGACTTCCAGGGTTAAACAGGTGAAATTAGAGTAGAATTTACCTTGTCACTTCTCCTGACATCTCATTTTCCTCTGTGAATGCAGAGGAGAGAAAAATGGTCAATAAAGTTTCTGCCTCCTCATCCTCCTCCACAATTTTGAAGTCATTGCAATTTATATATTGAAGAATATTTTGGGTTTGCTTGATACTCTTTGGTAATGACCCATTCCTGTCTCCAGCTTAGTTGTTTTTAATCTGTTTTTTTTTCTCCATTATTTATTTTTACTCTTGTAATTTTTAGTGCTTCTTCACTTCCTTCCTGTTTTAGTAGTTTATGTACTTTCTTTTGTTATGATATACAGTGTGTGTGTGTGTGTGTGTGTGTGTGTATATATACAGTGCCTTGCGAAAGTATTCGGCCCCCTTGAACTTTTCAACCTTTTGCCGCATTTCAGGCTTCAAACATTAGGATATAAAATTTTAATTTTTTGGTGAAGAATCAACAAGTGGGACACAATTGTGAAGTGGAACGAAATTTATTGGTTATTTTAAACTTTTGGAAAAAATAAAAAACTGAAAAGTGGGGCGTGCATGACTGTCAGGACTGTTTGTTAATATTAAAGGGGTTTTCCGGAACTTGAAGATTCGTGGGGGTCCTGGGTGTTGATCACTGTTGGATCAGCTGTTTGAAGTGGGAGCTCCGCTTCCTGAGCATGACTTCCACTTAACAGGTCATGTGAAATTGTTTATCAGTCACATGGTCTGAGCTGCAATATAAAGCCTAGGCACTGTACAAATGTATGGTGCAGTGCTTGGTTAGTATATAAATTGTGGAAATCCCCTTCATGTCCAAAGGGCCCTCTTTCTAGTTGGCTCCTGCACCAACTGAGAAAGGTAATAATCTTTTAGTTATTGGTTAAAACTTTCCTTTATGAGATCCACAGGTTTCAGTTTTCTATTTTATACTAATTTCTAGTAATTTATTTGATTAGTTTCATGGGGTTAGGGTCAGGGCTCTGTGCGGGCCAGTCATGTTCTTCGACACCAAACTTCATGCTTTTATGGACTTTGCTTTGTGTACTAGGACACAGTCATACTAGAACAGAAAAGGGCCTTCCCCAGACTGTTCCCTTAATATTGGATGCATACACTTATCCAAAATGTCTTGATTTGCCTAAGTCTAAGGGGCCTAGGGCAACCCCTGAAAAACAACCCCCTATTATCCCCCCTCCATCAAACTTTACCGAAAACTGGTAAACAAGCCATGAAAAAAGTTGCAAATTATTGCACAATGCATACAAAATGCATATTGCAAGGGGGTATGATTCCCTCCAATGGGACTTGCACAGGTCCATTTAATTGGACTAGAGTATGCCCATCGGTTTCCCCTCTGCCTACGGATATTTTAAGTAGAGTATGGCTCTGGATCCTACTTGCCCTGTATTCACATTTGTAGACCTATACTGGGTCCAAGAGAGGTATATTTTTAGTGTAGAGTCCCACCTGAATGAGGTCGTCTTGTCGGGGCAGGTGAGCTTCTTACTGTTTGATCAAACATGTATAATGAAGAACCTCTAATTTATATGTGTAGTTTATAGATCATATTAGCTTATTCATATGTCACTAATAGCAGTAATGCAATTTTGATCTCTGTTTCTGATATGTCCTTGTGCTGTGTGCAGAGTGCTTTTGCATTTGTAAATTTTTGCACAAGCTAGAATTTTTCTACGCAAAAATTGCAGCTTTTTAGTGAGGCATATTCAACTGTTTCCATCACATTACAGAGCACATTACAGTGATAAACAACATACCTTTATGTATTCTATGTATGTCACTTTTGTAGATTTGGAGAAAAACAACTTTGAAGTCTTATGCAAATGAGTCAATTGGTGCAATGGGGGTGGGACTTCGGCTCTCAGAGCATTGCTCTTACTGTTAAGGTAGGATGGGTGATGTGTTCCAGGTCCCACCCCTAGTGCACCAGCTGCCTCATTTGCATGAGGTTTGATTTCAAAGTTGTTTTTCTTCAAATCTACAAAAGTGACATACATAACAAACATATGTGGTTTATCACTGCAATGTGCTCTGTGACACAGAGATAGCAATTGAATATGCTTGGATGAGATGATAGACTACCTTTACATTCTACAGTAGCACACCACTTTTCTCAAGGCCACTGGACAATGAGTGCGGAAGTGTTGGGAGATTTAGGAAATATTTAGTGCTCTGTTTATTTTTAATACTTCTCCTATCCTTGGGAATTTTTGTTTCATACAGCAGAGACCTGGAGGCAGTCCTGTGATCAGTGTCATCTCTGGTCACAGGAACTTAATAGACAGAGACACTTAAGGTGGCACCCGAAGGGTTTCGATGTTTTCACTTTACCCCCACTTCAAACGGCTCCCACGCAGAGCAGATATATATGTATAGTGTGTATTAATATTATTCCTTTACATACAAGGTTTAGTGATAGAATTCATCTCTACTATTGGAGAATGTGTATTCTCAATTACTTTTAATTATAATTTGCATCATTTTCAGTTACAGGACACTTTTGATATGTGCATGTTTTAGTTATAGTATTATGTTTCTGGAAACTACTGGATGTGACAAAGTAGGATTATTGTATTAAGGCATAAAGTAGCAAATAATTAAACAGTAAGCTAACGTAAGTCTTCGTTCCAAATTCCTCACCTCAAAGAGTGACATAGAAGCCAGGGGGCCAAACACACTGGGTGACAGGAAATGGCTTCAGACATTCAGCTATCTCATCTTTTTTTTTTTCTTGCATTCTGTATCGGATATTTTATATTTTACTGATTTTCTTTGCTTGCCTCTATACCATGAATCATTTGTTGGTTTCTTTTTTTTATAATTGTTTTTAAGCTGTATATTTTTTGGTATCTTATACCTTGGACACATGTAAAGTATGTCAAAATTACATGATGATTTGGGTCCGACGGACCATTTTATGTGTATGGGGCATTCTGACTCTCCCTTGGCAGATAAGGATCAGACTGCAAAATTTCAAAATGGCTGATCATTTTTCTCCACAGCAACGGCTTTCTCTCCTCATTCAGAACATAGGCACGCTTGGCCAAGCTAAGTATGCATGTAACTGTGGGGGGCAGGAAGGATATTTATCTGCCAGAAAGCTCAAATTGGTTTCACTGCTATCAAGGGAATGATGTCTACCCCAGGCATAACAAAGCGCGTGTAAGGCTGAGGCCCCACATTGCGGAAAGTCAAGAATGGATACAAAAGGAATGGGAAATATATAGGAAGCTCTTAAACTGCTACCTTCTGGTCAATCCACTCCTGGCTTTGGCTCAAAAAAAGACAAAATCTGCAGCAAAAAAAAAGCTGTGTTTCTGTAACGTGGAGCCTCAGCCTAAAGGTTCATTACATCAGATATATGCAGAATAGATATGTGGTCATCATCAAGGCAGAGATATAAGGTTGTGTGATAGGGATATATATGGAAGACACTACAAGCACATCTTTCAAAATTCCCTGCTGAACATTTTTTCTGGCACATTAGCACTAAACAATTTTTGTGCCATGGCTAACACATTTTTTCCCTCAATAATACAAATGCTTTCTTGATTTTATAGCAATTCTGTACTTTCAGAATCTCTTTTGCCTCATTGCTTAGAATTATTCTGGGTAGTGATCACCTGAATGGGATCGGAATACTCCCTTGTGTCAGTTTCCTCCAGGTAATATGATACCCTCACAGTCTCTAAAACCATTCTGATAAGGTAATTGGCTTCCAGTGAAATTGTCTCTACTGTATGAGAGATAGGAAATGAGACTGCAAGCCTCAATGGGTACAGGAACTGATAATGGTGATATGATCTCTATACAATGGTGCACAAGTCAGTGATCAGCCATAAAACCTACCACCTGCCTAATATTGTATAGCTCCAACCTCCCCCCCCTCCCCACCACCAAAACAGCTCTTGCCCACTGAGGCATGAATGGAAGGCATCCTGTGGTATCTAGCATCAAGATCCAATAACTTTCAGTATGGGTCTCCATGGATCAAACTTATATCCCACAAATGCTTAAGCAAATCGATATCTGGGAAATTTGAAGGCCAAGTTGCTGCAGTGTGGGCGTATTATCCTGCTGAAAGATGTCACTGCCATTCAGCAATGCTGCTGCCATGAATGGCCTACAACACTGTTTAGGTCATAGTGTATGAAGAGTAACGTTCCAATGCCAGGACCTAAGATTGTCCAGCAAAATATTGCCTGGTGCATCTCACTGGCTTGCCTTCTTCCTATAGTGCAACTGGGTGCCATCTTTCCCCAGGTAAGTGCTGCAAACACAACAGCATATGTGAAAGAAAATGTGATTTGTCAGACCTGGCCACCTTCTTCCATTGATCCAAGGTCCAGTTCTGATGTTCAAATACGCAAAAGCTAACCTCTAGATGTATATGCTCATCTACACTGATGAGCAAAGGGGTAACAATGTTTAGAACTTTTGACTTTCAGGCTCTATATATCACCATCCACTACAGCTTTAAACGTGAGACTACTAACATTATATAGACAATCATCTTAGTTCTCTCATACATAAATTTGACTTGAAACTATTTAGCATATGATTAGTTATGCAGATTCTTGTCATGTAACTGCGTTGTTACTGTTTTGCTCCTGGGGATGGAAAAATCTTTTTCTTCTTGTATACTACAAATTACAACCTGTTCTCACATTCCCTAGTAGCTCAGTGTGTATTAAGTTGATTCCTAAGCGAAAGGTCACTGGTTCAAATAGAGCAGGGGTCGGCAACCTATGGCACTCGTGCCATAAAAAACATTGTTTTTTATGTTTCATTACCTCTCTTTGCCCTCCACTTATTATACTCTGTGGTCTGAAGAGACCCCACAGTATAATAATAGCTAGTGAGTGGCACAAATTGGAATATTATAAAAGTTAGAATATTATACCGTGTGCAGGGGCTACTATGGAGGATAACACAGTGTGCTGGGGCCACTATGGGACATAATACCGTGTGTAGGTGCCGCTATGGGGCATATACCGTGTGTAGGTGCCGCTATGGGACATATACCGTGTGCAGGGGCCGCTATGGGACATATTGCTGTGTGCAGGGGCCGCTATGGGACATAATACCGTGTGCAGGGACCACTATGGGACAAATACCATGTGCAGGGGCCTCTATGGGACCTAATACCGTGTGCAGGGACCGCTATGGGACATATACTGTGTGTAGGGGCTGCTATGGGACATATAACCGTGTGTAGGGGCCGCTATGGGACATATTGCTGTGTGCAGGGGCCGCTATGGGACAAATACCATGTGCAGGGGCCGCTATGGGACATAATACCGTGTGCAGGGACCGCTATGGGACAAATACTGTGTGCAGGGGCCACTATGGGACAAATACCATGTACAGAGGCCGCTTTGGGACATAATACCGTGTGCAGAGGCCGCTATGGGACATAATACTGTATGCAGGGACCGCTATGGGACAAATACCGTGTACAGAGGCCGCTATGGGACATAATATCGTGTGCAGAGGCCACTATTGGACATAATACCGTGTGCAGGCGCCGCTATGGGACATAATACCGTGTGCAAGGGCCGCTATGGGACATAATAACGTGTGCAGGGACTGCTATGGCTGTGGGACATAATACCAGTGCAGGGACCACTATGGGACATTATTCTGTATAACAGTGTGTTTTCTATATTAAGGATGTGTTTTTGCACAGAAAACTTAGGCTTTGTTTTTTTTTTTTTTGTGCAAAAATGCACCAGTTTTACATCGAATGAAAAAGTTCCAGTGGCCTAAGAATATAGCTGCATCCAGATACATAGTGTGTTTTGACCATAAGGATGCCGCCATACGGTGCTCCTGGACACATTTACCACTAATTGGGGGCTGCACATGTACTTTCATTGCTTCTAATCAGAAAGTACAGGACCGTCCCAGGAAATAGCAGTAAACGCATGTGTCCTAAAGCATCTGGTGACAGCACTTCTGTGTTATGGTTTGTGGTATATGACTTTAGTTTAGGGGTCGTCAGACTTACAATTATTGACCGGCACTCCGAGTACCTCATCTTTGATTTTTTTATTAAAATCGGCACGCCGAACACAAAAGGTTGCCTACCCCTGAAATAGAGGATCAGCCATGAAGAAGATTTCCCAAAAAAAAAACATCTTCATCATCCAGCTCATTGATAGCGGTTTCTCAGCCAAGAAAATTGCCAAACTGCATCATATGAGTGCCATGGAAGAACACGAAATGAAGTCCATCCCTCCATTCAAAAGCCAGGAAGTGGACGTCCAGGCAAAATATTGGAGTCAACAAATCGATGCATTACAAGGTCTATCAGTTCCGGTGTGACAAACAAGGCAGAGGTAGAGGTTCGTATGCTTCATAATAGTGAGATCACAGACGTCCATGCATGTGACGTGCATCACACAAGCCTGGAATGGTGGCCTGAGTTTGCAAAAAAAGTAAAACGAAAACTACACAGTAGATGATTGGAAATGGGTGATTGAGAGCGATGAGACGAAAGTCAATAGACTGGGCTCTGATGGGTGCAAATGGGTCTGGAAGAAACACGAGAAAAGAGGGCTAATGGATAGAGAAATTGAAGGAACTGTCAAGTTTAGTAGAGGAAGTCTGATGATATGGCATTGTTGCAAAGCCAAAAGCGTTGGATACTTGACCAGGATTGATGGTGGTCTCAATGCTGAATTATACCTGTATGTGAGTATCATGTTACTTCATACACTTGAATACTATGGGTATGTAATGGATCACATAGTGTTCCAGCAGGACAATGACCTGAAGCATATGTCGAGATTAGCAATTAAATGGTTCAATGACAATGAAGTAGAGGTGCTGGATTGGCCCCCACAGTCCCCAAACCTCAACCCAATAGAACACTTGTGGGTAGAGTTGAAAAAAAAAAAAAGCTGTATTCGTACCCAAGTGAGCTGACCAGTATGCACCAACATTGGGAATATGTAGAAGAGACCTGGGATCAGATTTTGGTTGAGACATGCTTGAATTTGATGGTGAGCATGCCCAGAAGGATTCAGGCAGTGTTGAAAGCCAAAGGTGGATTCACAAAATACTAACAAAATTAATAAAAATTAAATTTAGATTTTTAGGAGCAAAACAGTAGCAATGCAGTTTCATGACAAGAATCTGCATAACTAATCATATGCTAAATAGTTGCAAGTCAAATTTATGTATGAAATTAGCCAAGATGGTTGTCTATAATTGCTGATACTTTCAAAGTTGTAGTAGAAGATATGATATGGAGCCCTTTTGCTTGTCATTGTATAGTGTAACACCGGGGAATGCTGCAGCATTTTCCTCTTAACAGTGCTACTGTTTTTTCTCTCAAGTTCTGCTTCATATTTCTCTGCAGTTTTCCTAGGCAATCTGGGTCTGATGAAGGTCCAATATAGGACCGAAAAACGTTTCACATACTGTTTTGGATTGCACTTTCTATTTAATAAAATAATTGCACATGATAATCCCTTTTGAGTGCCTGGATTCTCTTTCTGTATGACTGATAATTGGCGTAGATGGCTTAGTAAATCCCCCAGTATCTACACACATGGTTCCGTTTCATAGGAGGACACTAAATTATATTAATATTAGTATCTAAATTTAGTGTTATGCTAGGAAACTTATACAAGAGACTGTGTAAACATCACAGACACTGCATACCTATCCACATAAGCCTTCTATAGAAAATGAAGAGCGAGACGGCAGGTGGATGAAATGATTTTTATTTAATGTGCTTCCGTGAAAGAAGGCCCATTAACTCCCATTATTCCTCCTTATCTCATTGTTTTACTGTTTATTTCAGCAAACCTAATTTGTTCCAACCATTGGCTGTGCTGCGTTACCCACACTGAGGGCCCGGAGGGGCTTCAAGAGCTTTAATTTGATTTTGTGGCTAATGCAACACTTTCTGTAGGCCTCTGAACACCTAATACTCATCACTGGGGTTATTTTGTTGTTATAAACTGGTTATTTTCACTAATGGAATCATGAGGGATATATTTGTATATACTATATCTTAAAAAGTCCATATTACTCTATCAACATTCACTAATGATAACTATATTATATTGCTGCCTTCATGAGTATACAACAGACCTATGCTGTATATTGTACTTTTGTAAAATATTTTGTTGGTCAACTTGAAGCTCATGGATATCTCTGAGATATCTGTGGGTAAATGTGGAAATAGTGATGTCAGTGTTTATTTGGATCACTGCAGTCAACCAATTTTTGACATTTATGCTCCTGTGCCATGTACACCATAAAACAAGCTTATTTATTCTGCTCCCTCTGAAATGTATGCGATTTTAGTTTCAGCACATAAAGGTTATGTACGTAATAAGAAATAATATGATTTTCCAGTATACTTCCTGAACCATGGTTTTTAAAAGAATTTTCTGGGCCCAAGGCAAATTTTTATTCAGGATAGGACATCAGTACCAGATCGTGGTGGTCCGACACCTGGACTCGGATCAGCTGTTCTGGGCTCCCTACCGCACTGGATCCTTTATAGATGATAGCAGAAGGCTCTGTTAACTGTTTAGCACTGTTGCTGGATTACTACAGCTCTGCCCCCATTCAAGTGAATTGTTGCAGATCTGCAGTACTCTGACACAACTGTTATAAAGAAGACAAAACCACCTGCTTTGGGATCTGTTCCCTGTATAGGTTCCAGTACTGGAGGGCCCCACTGATCTGACAGCAATGATCTATCCTGAGGATTGGGGAGGGTTAAAGGTAAAGTGCCTTGCAAAAGTATTCATACCCCTTGAACTTTTTCACATTTTGTCACCTTGCAACCACAAACTTAAATGTATTTTATTGAAATTTTAAGTGATCAACACAAAGTTGCAGGTAATTGTGAAGTGGAAGGAAAGTAATACATGGTTTTCAAAATTTTAATCAAATAAAAATCTGACAAGTGTGACGTGCAAACAGGGGCGCACCGCTAATGAGGCGAAGTGAGGCATCCGCCTCAGGCGGCACTGTCCGTCACTGTCTGTGGGCGGCATTTTTACCATTCATTTAATGTAAACCAGCCCAGGACAAGCTCTTTAAAATGAACAAAGCTGAGTGGGGCTTGTCCTGGGCTGGCTTACGAGACCTCTGCATGTCTGCGCAGGCGGCGATACAATGACGTCATCATGCCTCCTACGCTGACACACAGACGTCGCGGACAAGAAGAGGCAGCGGCTCCATCATGGGATTGCGGGTAGGTGACAATAACTTTTTTTTTTTTTTTTATATATAAATAGGCCGTAACCTGCTGGAGTATCCCCAGCAGGTAACGGCCTATTTACTTACCGATCCCCGTGCCTGCTGTGGCCGCCCCCGCTTCTCTTTCTGCTATCAGACGCAGAAGGGGGGGAATCAGAAGCGGCTGTGAGTGGCAGCGGGCATTGGTAAGTGAGGCCAAATACTACTATTATTATACTCCGGGGTCTTTTCAGACACCGGAGTATAATAATCGGAGACCCAGGAGAGGTGATAAACATAAAAACCAATGTTACTCAACTCTCCAGCGATCCGATGTTACTCCCAGTAGGCTTCGGCCTTCTTTGGTGACGTCCCAGGCGTTACGTGAGCCAGCCTGACGTCATCATGTTGCAACGCCGGTCTGTGAGACATTGAAGAGGGTCGAAAGCAGGGAGCGCACCGGAGCCCAGGTAAGTAACACTGGTTTTTGTGTTTGTCACCACCTGGGTCTCCGATCATTATACTCTGGGGTCTGAAAAGTCTGGTTCTGCTGCTCTGGTGTTCTCTTCTGGCGGAAGTCCCCACCGCACATGACCGCTGAGGGGAAGAAGCTGGAGCAGCTGGACTGGAACGTGCTGAGAGATACCGGAGCACCTTCCCCAGCCTCATATTAAAAAAGTGGTTATCCTGGACAACCCCTTTAAGGTGGTACTTGGGCTTTATTAAAGGGTCTTTCCAGCTCATTTTTATTGATGTTCTATCCTTAGGACAGATTATCAATAAGAGATCAGTGGACCCCGCCTCTGATCAGCTGTATGAAGGGGCTATGGCACCTGTTTATATCATACACTGCCTGTTTATAGTGACCGTGTGATGTAATTACAGTCTTGTCACATAGACGTGTATAGGACGAGGCTGTAGTTACATTATATGGCCACTATGAGAGGAATGACACTATGTAAATAGAGAAGCGGTCACGTCACTTACACAGGTACCACGGTTCATTCAAACAGGTGATCAGTAGGGATCCTGGGTTTTTGAGCCCCACTGATTAGTGTATTAATGACCTGGAAAACCTTTTAATTAGTTAACACCTGGGGTATTATTAATAAGGAGCACTATTTATACAGGGTACACATGGATGTTATTAATATAAATATGCACTTGGGAGTATTATTCATTATGGGGGGTTATATCATATATTTTATAATTGGGGTAGCAGCAGGATGGGTATGCAGGTGAGGACAATGTGGGTTGGTGTCTGGAAAAGTGAGGAGCCAAAGATGTCTGTGTTATAAACTTGACAGAGACAAGTCACAGCTGGAAGAAGTGGTTATGGCGGTCCAAAGGGAAGAGAAGGGAAATGTGAAGGATTAGTCAGAGACGTCACCTGTAAGTCACAAAATGTTACTGCCCTGTATACACCTAAATGATAGAGGATAAATACCTGATTGATGGGGGTCTGTCTGCTGAGACCCCCACTGAGCCTGAGAATTGGGTTTTTTTCCCCCACTGGGTGGGAATCCAGCCTGGCTGCAGCCATATATAGGTGTGTCACTTGGTGAATGGACGAACCCGCGTGGTTCTCATTCACTTCGATGGGAGTGCCAAAGATACCTGAAGTTCAGTACTCAGCTATCTGCGGGGCTCCTATTATAGAGAATGGGGGCCATATGGGCTCGTCCATCCACCAAGCAGAAGATGTGTGACGTTATTGTCATTGTTAATACCGTGTTGTTGATCTGATACTGAAATAATACAGGAAGAAGAATTCTTAAAAACTGTTTCATAAGTTTGTGTGTTTATTGTACGACAATAACAATGTGTGACGCTAACAGCATGTAAACGCAATTTTATATATTTTTTTTTTTTTTGGGGGGGGGGGGGGGGAGAGTCTATTGATAGTCCACCTCAGGCAGCAAAGAGGCTAGGTTCACCACTGCATGCAAAAGTATAAATCCCCCCTATATAAATACTTTGTAGAGCCACCTTTCGGTGCAATAACAGCTGCAAGTCTTTTGGGGTATGTATCTACCAGCTTTGCACATCTAGAGACTGAGATTTTTGCCCATTTTTCTTGGCAAAACAGCTCAAGCTCAGCCAAATTGCATAAACGATTTTCATGTCTTGCCACAAAGGCTCAATAGAATTTAGGTCTGGACTTTGACTGGGACATTCTAACACATGAATATTCTTTGATCTAAACCATTCCACTGTAGCTCTGGCTGTATGTTTAGGTTCATTGTCTTGCTGGACGGTGAATCTCCTTCCCAGTCTCAAGTCTTTTGCAGCCTCCGACAGGTTTTCTTCCAGGACTGCCCTGTATTTAGCTCCAACCATTTTCCCATTAACTCTGACCAGCTTCCCTGCCCCTGCTGAAGAAAAGCCTCCCCACAGCATGATGCTGCCACCACCATGTTTCACAGTGGGGATGGTGTGTTCAGGGTGATGAGCAGTGTTACTTTTCCGCCACACATAGCACTTTGCATTTAGGCCAAAAGTTCAACTTTGGTCTCATTTGACCATCGCACCTTCTTCCATATGTTTGCTGTGTCTCGTATATGGCTTGTGTCAAACTGCAAATGGCACTTCTTATGTCTTTTCACAGATTCTCCCACCTGACCTGTGAATTTCTGCAACTCCTCCAGAGTGACCATGGGCCTCTTGGCTGCTTCTCTGACCAGTGCTCTCTTTGTTCGATCTGCTCAATCCACTCCTGGCTTTGGCTCCAAAAACCGAAGCAAAGTCTGCAACAAAAAAAAAAGCTCCATTTCCACAAAAAGCACTTCGGGAAAAACCTTGGTGGAAATGCAGTGCTTTTCACAGAGAGTCCGGAGAGTTTTTTTCTGCAGACTTTCTGCTTCAATTATACCTATACAGAAAACATCAGTGTTTCCATTGGGACAATTGAAATGCTGCGATTTACAAAAACTCAACAGTTTTTGATATCGCAGCATGTACGCTGTGGATGGGATTATCCAGAATCCTATCCACTTTGCAGATACTGTAAAACGCTGCGGAGTTTCCGGTGCAGGAAAATCGCAGCGTTTATGATACGTGTGGCCCCGGCCTTAAGGTCATTTCTTGCTGACATTCAGTTTGTATTTCCTTTTTTCATTTCCATACAAGTCTGTCCTGGTCATGTGACAGAGACATTGGTGCACGGCTCATTACAACACCCAGTTCTGATAACTGTACTGTACCGACTTTTGAGTGATTTAATGCTACTCTCTGGGGAAACGTCAAATTTTCATACTGGGAAACCCCATTTGTGGAAGGTCTGGTGTCTCTATTAAAGAGACCTTTCAGTGCATATCAGTTTGCTCATATTCTCTTGTTTTAAACCAGGGAGCCAGCCAGCAAAGTGAGCCAATGAGAAGATATTAAAGGCTGCCGCAGGTGATAACATAGATCACTTACTGTAGCTTCCCAGGATCGGTTATATTGGCAGACAGTGATGTCAGTCCACAGTATATTACGATTTAAAGGGGCTGTCCAGGAATTACAGATACTTCCAGGAGGCTGGGGAGGATGAAGAAAAAAGCAAAACAACAACAAAAAAAACATACTCACCTGTCCCAGGCCACTGTGCCGTCCAGAGGCAACTTGGGGCTTGTTCCGACGGAAGTCCTCGCTGCATATGTGAGTGACATCCCAGGTCCTTTACTTAGGTCATGTGCAGCGAGGACTTCCGCCACAACAAGCCCTAGGGCGCCGGACAGCGGCCTGGACACCAGAGTGCCAGGGACAGGTGAGTGTTTTTTGTTTTTTTGTTTTTTTTACCTTTTCACCTTCCCTGGCCTCCTAGAAAAAAAATCACTAATTACTGGACAACCCCTTTTAAGCATTACTATATTTCCCAGCACAGTCAGAACAGTGCTATATATATTTTATAATATTCATATTCTATACCTACTCCTTTTAGCTGTGGAGCGCTGTTTGTACACATCGTACACTTGAACCATCATGGTTTGTTATGACATAAGGAGAACAATTTGTAGATTGATATCAAGGTCATTAAAACAAGGTCAAATCCTGCATCTCATCTTACAGAGAAGGGAGAACTCGCAGAGATCCCTTCACTGCTCTATTATCTTCCGCTGTTACTGTCACCAGATCTGTGTTAAGTGGTCTGCCCCATGCCTGCTCCCCTTTGAGGATTTACATGTCTTGTAAATGATTTCTGATTCTAATTGGTAAGTCAGAATTGGGAAGACTGAAAATGATGGAAAATATAGGGCATTGTTTTCTAAGCAGTGCTATTGGATGACAGTTTTGTAGTAGTATAAGATATAATAGGAAAAATTTATTGTTACTGTTTTAAAACTAGACCAGACAGGCAGAGACTGCACCGGATTTCTCATGGTGAAGCAAACTGTATAAATTTGGCACATTTTACTAGACTGGTTTCGTGCCCTTTATGCCACCAGTGTTTAGCTATAAAATAATTGCACAAAGCATAAATCAATCTGGTGCCACTTCTCTTTTCTAGATACATATAGTTAACACTGGGGAGAATTTATTAAGACTGGTGCATCTTAGTCCTAATCCATTCCTACACTGAAGCAAGATGTGTCAGAATTATTAAGAAGCTCTGTCATCTTAATTATTCTGACACATCTCGGAAGGCCCTGTGCACCAGAACTGGAATGTGTGCCAGCCAGGGACTGATGTAGATTAAATCCAAACCTCACACCACTTTTCTGGCATGAGTTATTGCAAATATAATGGACTAAGCCTTAGTCACTAAGGTGTCCCTGCCCTGGCCTGCCTAGATCCATGATCTGCCCACTGTGGTGATTGGGGTAGAAAAACAAGAAACTGGCAAATAAGGGCAATGTACCAAAGGTGTGCTAATTCTACGCCAGTTTTGTTGTGTAAATAGCATAGGAAATCCCCTCCCCCCCCCTACTGCGCAAAACGTTGTTGGTGTTACAATGTGGGTTAAATAAATCTTATGACTATATACAGAATATTATAAAGAGAAAATATTCTGTTGGAAAAAAAAATTGTTCCCCCTGTTTTTGTTTTGTTCACCCTTTTCTCCTCTTGGTTGAAGAAGGAGTTGGGAAAAGTTTAAATATTATGGGTGTGCCTATTTAAAGTTCTTTTTGTAATTTTTTTTTTTTTGCTTAATTGAAATGTATTTTCCTATCTTAACATTTATGGTTGTATCCATAGGACATAATACATAGGACCCAGAAACGGGACTGGGCCATGCATATGTGAGTCTCTCCGTTCAAAACATCCAAAAATATCCGGGCAGATACCCTCGGCTATGTTCAGGAGAAGAATATAGAAAATACATTTAAGCACATATATTAACTTTGCTGTTTATCTTATAGAGTATCGGCGTTTATGCTAGAGGAACACATTAAAAAGGAAGGAGCCTGGAACTTTAATCCACACAGCATTTACCCTATGGATTCTATATTTTCACAGGTTTTAAAGGGAGTCTATCAGCTCTTAAATCGCCAAACAAGCAGAAATGGCATTGTGTAGAGTAATGTTTCAAATTTTCAGACATATATTATTTTTTTTGCCAATGATCTGTCATTTTAGAGAAATTAGCATTTTTATGTTTATGCAAATTAGCTTATCGGTGCATAACGGATTGACCGTGCCTGCTGGTGCACAGTTCTTCTTCTGTTTCATTAGGGAACTTCACTAAAATATCTTAAACTTTTGCAGAGATGCTATGACTTACATTGGTTGCTTATACAAAAGTTAGTGTTAGGTTCTAAGTCCTAAATGTCGTTCTCTAGTTCTACCTCAATTACTAAATTGTTGGCTAGCTGATGGCTATTGCCGTGTTTTTTATTTCCTAGATCAGTTCTTTATTAACCTCGCTATCTAGGAGGATAGTTTATGGCCTCTGCAGTGGATGATGTATCATATGTTGACATTGGCTTCAATATGCAAGCATATTTCATTTTTGCTAATGTGACAACTTGCTGTAAATTTCAAGAACAGGTTTGACCATCCTTTCTGCAGTTATGAATGTGTTTTTTGATAGAACAACGGAGTTGTCTCAAGGATTGGCCTAAATCCTGGTATATTTTCTGTAATTAAAACCTTGCCCAGCTATGTAGACCCCCATTATATTATAGACTTTACCTGTAGTGAAGTACATTCAATATTTCTCCATCCTTCCATATTGCGCTATGCAGCTAAGGGTGGGTTCACACTTGCACTTGCGGACGGACTCAAGCGCAAGTGTGAACCCACCCTAAGCAGTTTTGAGTAGGACAGTCATTCCAAATGACGTATATGACAGCTAACTGCCTTCTGATGTTACAGTTATAAGGTTCAAGGGACAATTTAGCATAAAAGTGAGAAGATTCATGTTATCGGTTAGCAGCTCCTTATTATTGCTTTAGTATTAAATACAGGAACACTTTTATCTTTTTTTAAAGTGGTTTTCTTGGTTTATGATCTTGTTGATCTATCCTTTGGCCATGGCATTCAGGCAAATGCTGCTTAGCCCTTAACACAGCGTGAAAAATGGCCATTTTTGTAAGGCCATCACATGCCCGTTTTGAGAACACATTGGGGCACATTATAGTGGCCCCCTACAGTTTAAATTACAAATTTTCCAAAAATTTCAGGTTAGCTTGAACCCAAAATGTTTAGGGTTCGCCACCTTCTAACTATTATTACACTCTGGGGTCTCTTCAGACCTGCTTACCAATCCCCAATCCTGCCCACGGCCATATCTGCTGCTCCCTTCAGGCTCAGCAACATGATATGGGATGCCCCCTGGAGGACTAAAGGGTTAGTGGAGGCAGTCTTTGGCAAGATTGGAGATCGGTAAGTAAATAGCAGCCATTGAGGACTATTAAAAAAAAAAAAAAAAAGTAAAGGGGTTTACCGGGCCACCTAAGGTTGTGGGCCCCGTAGCCGCTGTTATAGCAGTAGTTCCACCACTGACTGCCAATATCATAGTCCCTGAAAACCCTTTAAGGCCACATGCTGCGAATATGCAGTGAGTTAGCCGTGGCGAAGTCGCCATCGGTTAATCCACTGTGATGTATAGTTCAGGTGTAGTGGATGGAAAGCTAACAAATTCCATCTACACACTGCTGAAAGAAACCTGCAGCGCAAAGTGTTCAACCTCTGTAATTCTAGCTAATCCCATCCACACATTGTGGAAAAATATAAGCAGTGGACATGCTGCGATTTCCAAAACTGTTGCGGTTTTGGAAATCACAGCATGTCAATTATACCTACGGAAATGCTGGTGGTTTACCTATAAGTATAATGGAAGCAGAAAGTCTGCAGAGGAAAACTCTGCGGACTTTCTGTGAAAAGCACTGCGGGAAAAACCGTGATGTGTTTACAGCCATGTAAGTAGGCCTAAGAAGTTTTTTTTTTTCAATTAATATTGAATGATTAAAATAAAATTTAGGAGAGATGCTCTTTTAAAACTTGATGTTTTTATCAGGATCCTTGTATTACATTTTATGTGCACATCTAGGATGTAGCATAAATTATATGGTCCAAGACATGGGAAATTCTCTGATTTATTATTTGATAGACATACACTGTATCAATAAGTTCTGTTAACTAGGAACTCCTGTATTCCCCAAACAGATTCATGAATTTAGGTGGAATATTCTCAAAAACAAACCAGGTAATGTGTTCTGCCACAGAAGTAGTCTGATATGTCAGAGCAAAGTTTTGTCTGCTATGATGCATTGAACCCATGGAGTGATTTCACCTTTAAGAGATGGACGACTCGGAGAGCTCACCTTTTATGATGTCTCAGTGCCAGCGATAATTGTCTTATTAACAGCCCAGGCTGCACAACTCATCATAGTGACAGGAAAACAATACAATCACATATACAGCAGAAGTCACATCTGCCCTATCTAGGATAGAATTAACTTTGATTTTGTGTCATGAGGATGTTCATTAGTGACACGCTGGGGCGCAGCATAGCACCTAACCCAGCTTCATAGCAAGTAAATAGGACTCATCCAACCTGAAATGCCAGAGAAATATTAAAACTATTACATCTTCATTACAAATAATGGAATAATAATTTATTCTAATTGTGTATGAGCAATAATAAGTAGCATTTGCCTGGAAGACAGAAGTACAACCATTTGGATGAAAATCTCTTTAGCCCCCTTTACTTTTGGATACAGTCAGTGCTTCTTGGTGTTTCTAAAACAGAAATCCCTGCAATAAACAGAGATGACTTAGAGGTTTAGCTATATCCATGGGTAACACAGAAGAACAGTAGCATTCATTCTGTGCTTGTAAACAAAAAGGAGCAAGCAGCAGATGACAGGCTGTCAATGAAGCCTGGCAGGTGACTGTGGTGAGGAGGACTCCTGCTGAAGACCCTTAATTCATCAAAGCATTTCCGTTATTCATTATCTGACTTCTGTAAGCTCAAGTCTTTGAGGCTTCCGGGTGTCCAGCGATATGGTGTCTTCCAAGGAACGTTAATGAAGTGTTTTGGAATGTCTCTTATACCAGCTGCTCAGCTCATGTACCTTCCTCTAGAATACTGCTCAACCACAATCTAATTGGATATGCTCGGACTGTTATACAGTACATTTATATGTTTCACAGCGCCCCTGATATCTCCATATATACTAATGTTAATTTAACCCACAGATTTTAAAGGAAAGAGAATGTATCAAAACCCAATAGTGAAGCATTTTAGTTTTTTTACAGTCTGTTTATATATTCTGATTGTATTTTTTTTTCTTCTATGCTCTGTACATGATTATGAGGGCAGCCATCTTTCCTGAACTGAAGTTAACAGCATGTAAAGATATTGTAGAAAAATTTGGCACTCCACAGGTTTCAGTTAAAATCAAGTGTAAAACTTATTGTGGTAAAAATTGACGTTTCGGTTGACACAATGCAACCTTCATCAGACACTATAAAAAATACAAGATAAGCAGTATCAATAATGAATCAGATGCCATATACATATATATGTACATAAATACACAAGTACTCATGTATGTTGATGTAAGGTATGTGGGCATAGTAGTACACCAATGTAGACTATTTGGCCATACCAGGCAATGGATAAAAAGTGCTATGTGGTGTGTGATCACCAGAAAGTACAAAAGTGTGATGTACACCTATGGATACAGCAAGTCATATAAGCCAAAGTAAAATGGTAACTATATGTCAGATATATAAATATGATAAATGCAGTCTCTAATCATAGCATAGAAAATAAAGAAATGTGCAATGTATATAAAGGGGCACCAAGGAAATATGGTTATTTATATGTAGTTAATACAAATATACATGTTTTTATCTGGCTTATATGGTGTAACCATACTGTATGTGGTTACTTAATGCATATAATAAAATCTTGCACTTAGATGCATTTTGGGGATAAGCAATAAACCAGCACAAAGGTGTGATACATCGTATAACAGTGATATCTATAGTATAATTAAGGAGGTATATACTAAACAAAATTGAGATAAAACAAAACACGAGATTAGAATATGTAGCAAAGGTATCCATGATGTAGTCCATTTCCATCTATGATTATAGACACTGATGTAACTGTTCCAGATAAAAAAAAAAAAATAAGATATAGAAAGATACATGTAGGATAAGTGATTCCCTGGCAATTGCTTCTTTATTCCAGCATCTGCTATACAATCTGGTAAGTTTCCATACGGGTACATGTCCGTTATACTCATGTATCAGCTATATCTTTGTACCAGCTTATTGCTTGCCAACAACATGCATCTAAGTGTAAGATTTTACTATATGCATTAAAGAGGTTGTCCAGAAATGGACAACCCTTTTAACATTTAAATCAGCTGGGGCAGAGAAACAAATAAAATAAATGCATACTCACTTGTCCCCAATGCTCCAGTGTTCTCCTGAGTGTTCCGGGTCTTTTGCTCGGCGGTGTCTCCTGGGTCTCTTCCAGCGTTCCGCTGAAGCCACTGATTGGCCTCAGCAGGCCTCGGGAAGAGGACCCATGATATCACAGGTAGCGACATTGCAGGTCCTTCGCTGATTGGCCTCAGTGGTCATGTTACCGCTGAGGCCAATCAGTGGAGCTGCAGAAGACACAGTCGGAGCAGAAGAACTGGGATGCACGGGAGGACGGACACTGGAGCATCGGGGACAGGTGAGTATGCATTTTTTTTTAATTGTTTCACTGTCCCAGCTGATTTAAACGTTAAAAGGGTTGTCCATTTTTGACCTGGACAACCCCTTAAAGTAACCGCATATGGTTATACCATATACAGTGGGTACAGAAAGTATTCAGACCCCTTTAAATTTTTCACTCTTTGTTTCATTGCAGCCATTTGCTAAAAGCAAAAAAGTTCATTTTATTTCTCATTAATGTACAGTACACTCAGCACCCCATCTTGACAGAAAAAAAACAGAAATGTAGGTATTTTTGCAAATTTGTTAAAAAAGAAAAACTGAAATATCACATAGTCATAAGTATTCAGACCCTTTGCTCGGTATTGAGTAGAAGCCCCCTTTTGAGCTAGTACAGCCATGAGTCTTCTTGGGAATGATGCAACAAGTTTTTCACATCTGGATTTGAGGATCCTCTGCCATTTTTCCTTGCAGATCCTCTCCAGTTCCGTCAGGTTGAATGGTGAACGTTGGTGGACAGCCATTTTCAGGTCTCTCCAGAGATGCTCAATTGGGTTGAAGTCAGGGCTCTGGCTGGGCCAATCAAGAATGGTCACGGAGTTGTTCCGAAGCCACTCCTTTGTTATTTTAGCTGTGTGCTTAGGGTCATTGTCATGTTGAAAGGTGAACCTTCGGCCTAGTCTGAGGTCCAGAGCACTCTGGAAGAGGTTTTCTTCCAGGATATCTCTGTACTTGGCCGCATTCATCTTTCCTTCAATTGCAAGCAGTCGTCCTGTCCCTGCAGCTGAAAAACACCCCCATAGCATGATGCTGCCACCACCATGTTTCACTGTTGGGATTGTATTGTGCAGGTGATGAGCAGTGCCTGGTTTTCTCCACACATCTTCCTTAGAATTAACGCAAAAAAGTTCAATCTTCGTCTCATTAGACCAGAGAATCTTATTTCTCATAGTCTGGGAGTCCTTCATGTGTTTTTTGGCAAACTCTATGCGGGCTTTCATATGTCTTGCACTGAGGAGAGGCTTCCTTCGGGTCACTCTGCCATAAATCCCCGACTAGTGGAGGACTGCAGTGATAGTTGACCTTGTGGAACTTTCTCCCATCTCCCTACTGCATCTCTGAAGCTCAGCCACAGTGATCTTTGGGTTCTTCTTCACCTCTCTCACCAATGCTCTTCTCCCACGATTGCTCAGTTTGGCTGGACGGCCAGGTCTAGAAAGAGTTCTGGTTGTCAAAAACTTCTTCCATTTAAGGATTATGGAGGCCACTTTGCTCTTCAGAACCTTGAGTGCTGCAGAAATTCTTTTGTAACCTTGGCCAGATCTGTGCCTTGCCACAATTCTGTCTCTGAGCTCCTTGGTCAGTTCCTTTGACCTCATGATTCTCATTTGCTCTGACATGCACTGTGAGCTGTGAGGTCTTATATAGACAGGTGTGTGCCTTTCCTAATCAAGTCCAATCAGTTTACTTAAACACAGCTGGACTCTAATGAAGGAGTAGAACCATCTCAAGTAGGATCAGAAGGAAATGGACAGCATGTGAGTTAAATATGAGTGTTACAGCAAAGGGTCTGAATATTGACCATGTGATATTTCAGTTTTTCTTTTTTAATAAATTTGCAAAAATATCTACATTTCTGTTTTTTTTCTGTCCAGATGGGGTGCTGAGTGTACATTAATGAGAAATAAAATTAACTTTTTTGCTTTTAGCAAATGGCTGCAATGAAACAAAGAATGAAAAATTTAAAGGGGTCTGAATACTTTCCGTACCCACTGTAAGCCTGATAAAAACATGTATGACTATATATTCTTATTATATTATGACTATATTATCCCTTTATATACATTGCACATTTTCTTTACTGATTAGATACTTCATTTATCATAATTATATATGTGACATATATTTACCATTTTACTTGGCTTGCTGAACACTTCTGTACTTTTTCTGGTGATCACAAACCACTTTTTAGCCATAGCCTGGTATAGCTAAATAGTCTACATTGGTGTACCACTATGCCCACATATCTTATATCGACACTCATGCGTACTTGTGTATTTATATACATTATCATATTCATTATTGCTACTGTTTATCTTGTAATTTTTATAGAGTCTGGTGAAGGTTGTATTGTGTCAACCGAAATGACAATTTTTGCATAAGGATTATTTACCACAACAAATTTTACATTTGATTTCAACTGAAACCTGAGGAATGCTAAGTTTTTCTATAGTATCTTATGGGGTGGAACCCTACTTGAGCACCCAGACCAGTGGAGTGATGTGTATCCTCTTCCAGCATTTAAAGATATGCTTTATATTGGCCACATCGACCTTGGGAACCTCTAGTCTGGAACTGATCATAGTTGGCTCTGAGCATGCTCTGCAAACTGTGTCTGTGGGAAAATGCGTCACCTATTGTGAATGATGTGATGTTTTGTTACCTATTATTATAATCCCTGTGATGATAATGAGATGACTGATGAGAAGTGATTAGTTTTAGACTATTATTAGTCCTAGTAGACAGCTCGGAAATTGTAAGATTTCATGATTCTTTTAAAATGTTGACAGTGGAATATAAGAAAATATTGAAAATTCAAAAAAAAAAAAAAAAAAAAAAAAAAAAAAATATATATATATATATATATATATATATATATATATATATATATATATATATATATATATATTCTTTTTTTATCACATCTCCACATTTCTAAATCCATTACTTTACATCACAGCCAAATGAGTGTATTTTTTTTTTTGTGAGCCAAGTTATATTTTTGGAATGCATCATTTCGTGGTACATGTAATGTTTTGTTTAGCTTTTATCAAAGGGGTTATGAAAGGAGAAATAATACTTACCAATGCTTTCACTGCACGGGATAAACTTTATCACTAACATACTGTATAAGCCGGTTCCTCTGGGCCCCATTTGCAAAGTACAGTGGGGTGCCAGAAGTCTCTGTGTGCTCCCTTTCTGCTGTCACTCCAGCTCTTTGTGACGTCACCAATTCCTCTTTACTTCTGCTGCAGGTCCATAGAGTAGGAGCAGAGTCTGTCATGAGGAACAAGACTAAGAATGGGGGCTTCAAGGAACCTGAATATACATTAGTAACATAGCATATCTAGTGCATGGAATGAACTTGTGAGTTTTATTTTTCCCTTCATAACCCCCGTAATGTTTTTGAAAAGATTGCATGAAAAAACCTTCAATGCCATCATTATATATGAAAAGATCCAATAAACCAATGGTTGACTATTGATCTCTAAGTTGTTTGAAAATTTATTAAGGTTATCATTAGTAGTAGCTTTAAATGTTCTACAAATGTTGTTTGCATTGGGAAACGGTGACTTATGTATGATAACTGCACTGCTGGAAATTCTCTGAAATGCTTTACTAAATTTCATACCACCAATCAATAGTCCATGACTGGAATAGGTAGGTAGGTAGGTAGGTAGATAGATACAGTAGATGTGTGTGTATTCTTGATAACCTTGTATTGGAGAGTCCTAATTTAAAGCATTCTTATGAATCCTCTGTGTTTCCACTGGCTTTCCTCCCTAGGGCTATAAATCATTCTTTCTAAATGGAAATGGAGGCTGTTGTACTTATTTAGATTTGATTCTGCTTACGTCAGAACTTAGAGATGTCATTGCTATTCCAGACTATTTATCATCCACTAAATTTCACTTATTTAAATTTCATGAAATAAAATAAGTTACGGGGCCTCCGATGGCACAGATCTCTACATCAGTTTGCTTATTTATCAGGCAGCATATTCAATGTGACAGGCTCCCTTTAATTTCTTTGAACTGTCAGGATCTATAGCTTGAAATACTAAGGCTATGTTCGCACATAGCTGGAAGCTGCAGATTTTCCTTCAAGATTTGCAGGAGAAAAGCCCACAGCAGAATATAGTAACAGCAAACTGATGATATTTAAATAGTTGAAATATTTAAATTGTCCATGTCCAACTGACCTGCATGTCAATTCTTTCTGCTAATCTATACAGTAGGATGCAAAAATCTTCATGATGGAAATACGCCAACAGTCGCAGCGCTGCTTTCTGCTTTCCAGTAGCTCAGCTATGGTTCTTCTCCTCCTATTCACAGTCCTGTAAGACAACTTGCTAGAGCAGCAGCTTCCCTGCTGTACCTTGTCTGCAGAAGGACAAAAAGGTTGTAAAACCCTGTCCCCTTAACTAACCTTCACCCCAGTAAATCTCCAGCCAAAGGTAGATTGGTTGGAGATAAACACACGTTTTCTCCAGAATTTATAACACTGTCCATGTCAGAATCCTGCAGAAAATGCCTAGACCTGAGTAGCAGCGCAGACAGCTGTATTTCTTGTTTACTGCTATCATTCATTCCTTTAAGATGGTACTATGCTACTATTTTTAGCAGGCCATGTACTTTGCTGTCCACTTCTCCCGTTTATTGTCAGCAATGTGAGGCAGACTTAGCGAATACAACTTTTATGGTGCTTTCTGCTCAGATGAATCATGGAATTATTTGTGAGAGCTAGAATGTGGAGCATGGTTATTGAGATTAAAGAGGCCATAAAATACAATCCATCCATAGCTCTTTAATATTTAATGATATTTTTCTGCCAGATCTGGTGAAAACAAATTATTTCCACTGTTTTTCTGTGCTATCATATTTTTTAAAGCCATTATTTTGTTTTTCTGACATTGGGTTGGTGAGGTTCTTTGCAGCTTTTTCTATTCAGCCTCCTTAGCGTCTTTATTTAACATCTTAAATGTCTTTACTATTCTATGGCCGGCGTTAAACATTATCACTTATTATAGACCTTGTCCGTATTGATAGATTTTTATAAAAACAAGGATTGTATCTATTTCCTAATTATTTGTTTGCACGTCTTACAACCTCAGTCATCGATGAGGAGCTAGAGATCTTTATCTAAGTGTGGACAAGAACTAGGAGGTCAATTTTGTCTATGGCCTTTGACGACAAAGAGGTTAAACTACACATTTGTCCGATGTGTAATCAATGAAAACACTTATGATCACAGAAGGCCCATCTGTCCCCTCAGCCTCTGATGTTCACAGCTCAACCATCCATCCTTTCTTCTAACTGGTAGGTTTATTTCTTTTTCCACAGGGGATTATCTCAGCCATCTTAACCAAGTGTACTAGAGATGAAGGATTTATTCCCATCAATAAAAACCTCTGGTAAGTGCTTCAAAGCCAAACTGGAACATTTGCTGTAACAAAGCCTGGTCATTATTCACACCATACTTAACAGATCTTCATACTCAACCATTTCATGGTAAGAAATCTTTGTGGAGCCCTGGGGCAGCATTACCATTAATAAGCTGGTTATGGGCATCTCAAGTGACCATATTAACTACTTCTCACCTTTTGTCATTGCAAATCATATAAAAACCATGGCAGGGCATTTTTCCAAAATTTTTCAAAATTGTGAATATTCTGAAATGTAAAAAGCTTGACATATTGAAATGTTTCAACTTGGACTTTGGTTTTGTGAGGCATTTGAGTTTTTTGAGCATCAAAATTATCCGGAACCCACATGGTCAATAGGGGATTTGTCGGTATCTGATCAAAATTGGAGTCAGTATAGCTGTCATACTAATGTGCTGTACACATATCCTTACTTGTATTGATAAGGTGCCTATACACATTAGATTAAAGTTGGTCCATCCTGAAACATTGATACATCAAATAGAAAAAAAAAGAGACCCCAGAATTGTTGCTTAATATGTACAGTTTATTGAGCGATCAATGCATTGAAAAGATCACAAAGCAGGTACAGTGTGGAAAAAAAAAGTATTGTCAGCCACCAATTGTGCAAGTTCTCCCACTTAAAAAGATGAGAGAGGCCTGTAATTGTCATCATAGGTAGACCTCAACTATGAGAGACAAAATGAGAAAACAAATCCAGAAAATCACATTGTCTGATTTTTCAAGAATGTATTTGCAAATTATGGTGGAAAATAAGTATTTGGTCAATAACAAAAATTCATCTCAATACTTTATTATATATCCTTTGTTGGCAATGACAGAGGTCAAACGTTTTCTGTAAGTCTTCACAAGGTTGGCACACACTGTTGCTAGTATGTTGGCCCATTCCTCCATGCAGATCTCCTCTAGAGCAGTGATGTTTTGGGGCTGTCGCTGGGCAACACGGACTTTTAACTCCCTCCAAAGGTTTTCTATGGGGTTGAGATCTGGAGACTGGCTAGGCCACTCCAGGACCTTGAAATGATTCTTATGAAGCCACTCCTTCGTTGCCCTGGCGGTGTGCTTGAGATCATTGTCATGCTGAAAGACCCAGCCACGTTTCATCTTCAATGTCCTTGCTTATGGAAGGAGGTTTGCACTCAAAATCTCATGATACATGGCCCCATTCATTCTTTTATGTACACGGATCAGTTGTCCTGTTCCTTTTGCAGTGAAACAGCCCCAAAGCTTGATGTTGCCACCCCCATGCTTCACAGTAGGTATGGTGTTCTTTGGATGCAACTCAGCATTCACTCTCCTCCAAACACGACGGGTTGTGTTTCTACCAAACAGTTCTACTTTGGTTTCATCTGATCATATGACATTCTCCCAATACTCTTCTGGAACATCCAAATGCTCTCTAGCAAACTTCAGACGGGCCTGGATATGTACTGGCTTAAGCAGGGGGACACGTCTGGCACTGCAGGATCTGAGTCCCTGGCGTCGTAGTGTGTTACTGATGGTAGCCTTTGTTACGTTAGTCCCAGCTTTCTGCAGGTTATTCACTAGGTCCCCCCGTGTGGTTCTGGGATTTTTGCTCACCGTTCTTGTGATCATTTTGACCCCACGGGGTGAGATCTTACGTGGAGCCCCTGATCGAGGGAGATTATCAGTGGTCTTGTATGTCTTCCATTTTCTAATTATTGCTCCCACAGTTGATTTCCTCACACCAAGCTGCTTGCCTATTGCAGATTCAGTCTTCCCAGCCTGGTGCAGGTCTACAATTTTGTTTCTGGTGTCCTTCCACAGCTCTTTGGTCTTCACCATAGTGGAGTTTGGAGTGTGACTGTTTGAGGTTGTGGACAGGTGTCTTTTATACTGATAACAATGTCAAACAGGAGCCATTACTACAGGTAATGAGTGGAGCACAGAGGAGCCTCTTAAAGAAGAAGTTACAGGTCTGTGAGAGCCAGAAATCTTGCTTGTTTGTAGGTGACCAAATACTTATTTTCCACCATAATTTGCAAATAAATTCTTAAAAAATCAGATAATGTGATTTTCTGAATTTTTCTCGTTTGGTCTCTCATAGTTGAGGTCTACCTATGATGTCAATTACAGGCCTGACTCCTCTTTTTAAGTGGGAGAACTTTCACAATTGGTGGCTGACTAAATACTTTTTTTTCCCCACTGTATACAGTAATGCAGGGTAGTAACCTTATCTGAGAAAACAAGTTTTTTGTACACCAAACTTCAGCTGTATGGCAATAACTTGAACACAAAATGAGGGCGTTCTCTAATTATACATGCATCAGTTATAAATGTATTTAAGATTATTATACATGAGTTTGTTATTGTGACATACAACACGGTGCAAAAAAATTTTAGGCATATGTGGGGAAAAAAATGCTGCAAAATAAGAATGCTTTCAAAAATAGAAATGTTAATAGTAATATTGTAATGTATAGTAATGTTGATAATAATGATAATAGAAATGTTAATCGTAATGACATTGACTATATGTTTGGGGTTCTTGTTCTGCAGCAGAATAAATTTGGTCAATCAAACGCCTTCCTGATGGTATTGCCTGATGGATAAATATTTGCCTATACTTCTCAGCATTGAAGACACCTGTAATCCTAACCAAATCCCCAGCTCCATTTGCTGAAATGCTGCCCCAAACTTACAAGGGACCTCCACTATGCTTCACTGTTGTCTTCAGACACTCATCATTTTATCGCCTCCAGCTCTTCAGAGAACAATCTATTTTCTGTTGCAACCAAATATTTACAAACCAGTCCACAGTATCTTCTGCCATTTTTCTGCACCTCAGTTTATGTGTTTTCATGCATAGTTGACTTAGTTCCATATTAAAGGTATGGCTTTTTGGCTGCAAGATGACTGGCCACAGTTCTCCAAACAGTAGATGAGTGTACCTGGGTGCTATTGATTTCTGCCAGTTCTGAGCTGATGACACTACTGGACATCCAGTTTCGAAGGGATGTGAGCATGTGTTTTTCATCTACTGCACTAAGTTTCCTTGGCTGTCCTCTGCCTCTACAATCCTCAACGTTACCCTGACAGTCTAGCTGGGCGGTAAGGAATGCCCCCTCCCTCTGTACTCGTCCCATAGCCCTGTACTGTCAGAGGGGGCATTCCTTACCACCCAGTGATGACGCTGAGCTGTAAAGAACGCCCCGCCCCAGTACAGTGCTATGGAGGAATACTGTCAGGGAGGGCGTTCCTCACAGCGCAGCTAGACTGTCAGGAACGCCCTTCGGACGGTGAACCGTGAAACTAAGACCCCCGATATCTCCAGCCCCGGGGCACATACTGGGAAAGCCGGCAGTGCGCTGAATTCAGCGTGCTGTCGGCTTTCTAGTGGTATGTAAAACCGCATATACATGAGGACGTGAAAGGTCCTCTTTAAGAACTATCTGAAGCATAGAGAAGAATGAATCCTGGAAGTGATGATATGGCCCACATAGAGCCCTGATCTCTTCATCATCCATTCTGTCTGGGATGAAGAGGCTGAAGGGTTTGAACAAGCCTACATCCATAGAAGATCTGTGGCTGCTTCTTCAAGATATCTAGAACAATCTCCCTGCCGAGTTCCTTCAAAAATGGCATGTAAGTATACCTAGAACTGATGCTGTTTTAAAAGCAAGGGGCGGCCATGCCAAATATTGATTTGATTTAGATTTCTCTTTTGTTCATTGACTTTGTATTTTGTTAAATGGCAAAAAAAAAACAATTAACGCTTCTATTTTTGAAAGCATTCTTACTTTGCAGCATTTTTCCAGACATACCTAAAACGTTTGCAAAATACTGTATAGTGACCTAAATAAATCATATATTAGGATTGTTTGTGATATGGTTATATAGAGTACAACATTAATATTATATTATGTGCATAAATGGTCCCTAACTTTTCAATAAAAATTTTTTTGTAATAAATCTTAAGAGAATAAATGACTTCTTCTCCACTTATTATACTGTCAGAGGGGGTGCTCCTCACAGCTCAGAGTCATCGCTGGGCAGTACAGAACACCCCCTCTGGCAGTACAAGGCTAAGTACAGTTGGAAGTGGGGAGTTCCTCACTGTCCAGTGATGACGCTAAGCTGTGACGATGCCCTTCCAACTGTACAGAGATAGCAGTGCCGAAACTGATGACACCGATATCTCCAGCCCCAGGGCACATACCAAAAACAGACCACAGACAGAGTCACAGTCACAGACCAAAAACAACTGACAGAGGAGGAGGAATAGAGAATGCTGGGAGTGGAACAGAAGAGAAAGCGGGCAGGGAGGTAACATGGGGCGCAACATCATACACAGTGGGGCTTGGCTGGAGATGCAGGGATTGGACTGGAGTTGCTGGAGGCGTGACTAGAGAAACAGGGAAGGGGCGGAATACAAGATTCTTTGGGCAGGAATCAAAGTGGTGATGTGGGCCAGTAAAAATGAAGCAGTGTGACCACAAAGGGTGGTAGAGAGGAATTGGTGGATACAGCACAGGAACCTCGGTAAATGGAGAATGCTGGGATTTGATAGCAAAAAAAAAAAAGTGTCTCTTCCATACCAGGAAGTCCAGTGGCCAGCACAACAGGGACATGGGAAACACCCAAACAATTGCAAATAGAAGGAAAACTATCCTCACAGCACTGCAGCACATGCAGGTAAAACAGCATGCATTAATAGCTGATTACATCAGTCCCTAGAGAACCTTTAAGGCTAAAGCCCCATATTGCAGCTAAAAACCGCTGCGAAAAAAAAATGCAGCACGTTTTTTTTTCTGCTGCGTTTTTCATTTTGTATTTTTGCTGCATGTATAGGTATAATTGACATGCTGCGTTTTCTGCAGCATTTTGTTCCTGCAATATGTGGATGGGATTAGCCAGAATCTCATTCACCTTGCTGGTATTGTAAAACGCTGCGTTTCCACAGCGTGGAGCTTTAGCCTAAGGCTGAGGCCCCACGTTGTGGAAACGTTGCTTTTTTTTTTGTTGCAGATTTTTCTGCAGTTTTTTGACCCAAAGCCAGGAGTGGATTGAGCAGAAGGTAGAAGTATAAGAACTTCCTTTATATTTTCCATTCCTTTTGTAGCCATTCTTGGCTTTGGCTCAAAAAAACCACAGCAAAATCTGCAACAAAAAAAGCCGCATTTCTGCAACGTGGGGCTTTAGCCTAAAGGGGTTTTCTGAGGTGGGGGCAATTTTGATAATGATCACCTGTCCAGGTTAAAGAGTATCAAGTTTGACATTAGTAAAATATGGTACAGTTGAAACCAGAAGTTTACATACACTATATAAAAAGACACATATGCATGTTTTTCTCACTATCAGACATGAAATCATGAAATCGTTTTAGGTCAATTAGGATTATCAAAATTATTTATATTTGCCAAATGCCAGAATAATGAGAGAATTTTTTAAGGCATTTTTATTACTTTCTGCAGTCAAAAGTTTACATACACTAATATTACTATGCCTTTAAACAATTTGGGACAGCCCATACGATGATGTCATATCTTTGGAAGCTTCTGATTTATTGGCAATATCTGAGTTAATTAGAGGCACACCTGTGGATGTATTTTAAGGCACACCTCAAACACACTGCTACTTTGTGTAACATCATGGGAAAGTCTAAAGAAATCAGCCAAGATATCAGGAAGAGAATTGTGGACTTGCACAAGTCTGGTTCATCCTTGTGTGCAATTTCCAGATACCTGAAGGTGCCTCGGTCATCTGTACAAACAATTATACGCAAGTACAAACAATATGGGAATGTCCAGCCATTATACCGCTCAGGAAGGAGACGGATTCTGTGTCCCAGAGATGAACGTGCATATCAACCCAAGAACAAAAGCAAAAGACCTTGTGAAGATGCTGGCTGAAGATGGTAAGAGTGTATCATTATCCACAATGAAATGAGAACTGTATCGACAGGCTGAAAGGCCACTCTGCCAGGAAGAAGCCATTACGCCAAAAAAAACATAAAAAAGCCAGATTAATGTTTGCAAGCGCACACAGGAGCAAAGACCTTCATTTTTGGAGACATGTCCTGTGGTCTGACCAAACTAAAATTTAACTGTTTGATCATAATGACCATCGTTATGTTTGGAGAAAAAAGGGAGAATCTTGCAAACCTAAGAACACCATCCCAACTGTGAAACATGGGGACGGCAGCATCATGTTGTGGGGTTGTTTTGCTGCAGAAGGTACTGGTGCACTTCACAAAATACATGGCATCTTGAGGAAAGAACATTGTGGCAAAACTGAAGCAACATCAGCCAGGAAGTTAAAGCTTGGGCGCAAATGGGTCTTCCAAATGGACAATGACCCGAAGCATACTGCCAAACTGGTTACAAAGTGGCTTAAGGATAACAAAGTCAATGTTTTGGAGTGGCCATCACAAAGCCCTGATCTGAATCCTATTGAAAATTTATGGGCAAAGCTGAAAAGGCAGGTGTGAGCAAGGCGGCCTACAAACATGGCTCAGTGACACCAGTTCTGTCAGGAGGAATGGGCCCAAATTCCTACCTACTATTGTGAGAAGTTTGTGGAAAGATAGCCAAAACGTTTGACTCAAGTCATACAGTTTACAGGGCAATGGTACCAAATATTAATGAAATGTATGTAAACATTTGAATTTGCATAAAGTAATAAAAAATGCCTTAAAAAATTCTGTGCCTCATTATTCTGGCATTTTGGCAAATATAAATAATTTTGATAATTCTAATTGACCTAAAACGGGAAAGGTTTATTCTGATTTCATGTCAGATAGTGAGAAAAACATGCATGTGTGTCTTTTTATATAGTGTATGTAAACTTCTGGCTTCAACTGTATATTTCCCCTGATGCATATATATCTCCGGGATTTCCACTGTTAACTCTTCATGAGAGACAATATGGTGCCATCTAATTTGGTTAACAAAGCAAATCTTAGACTACTTGGGGAGAGGGGAAAGGAATGCAGTACCCACCAGGGGCCAATATTTACTTTTTTGCAGCGTGATCTATTCTGAGAGGTGTATGGTATTATCAGAATGTTCAGAAACAATTTAGTATCTTCTGTATCTATAAGGTGAGAAACTGAAATGCCATACCTACAGCAAAACAGACCATATATATGTTGTGGGTCACCACTAAAACATTGGTACATCACTTCAGAATGAGAGACTCCAGAATTCTTCCTTGATATGTAATGTAGAGTTCACTGAGCACTTAATGCATTGATAAGATCACACAGCAGTTAATGTGAGTGATGACATCATTTAAGGAAACCGTATTTTTCTACACTGAATCTTGGCTTTATGCCAATAACATAGGCTCAAACTCATGGAAGTTGGAAGTTCCCTAACTACAGATGTGTCAATTATAAATGAGTTATAAATACAGATTATTATAAATGAGTTTAGTTATTGTAACATACGTGAAAGTCAGAGAGGCCTACTTGAGGATCTCAGAGGGAGGAAGGGAGGATATGTTGAAGATGGGTCGTTAAGATCCTGAACCCTGAAAACCACCCTTTTAAGTTTCTTTAACAAGAAACTTAAGTTTTTGACTGGAGACTTGAAAGCCTTGACACATCCGGTCATCTGACTCCATCTCTCAGCATATCAACCACCTTCTACTCAGATGATGGACAAACTCAACATATGGGATGCTTTGTTCCTTTAGGAGTAGAGTATGACTTTTGGTTTATTCCTTTCTCCTCAATGAAAACATAAGCAGACCCAGCCAAGTGTATATGTGACTGTGTGTAGTCAGACCAATGGGACCTACACAACCGTAAAAATAGTTGCTTGTCCCCATTAGAAGTAATCAATGGTTATGCACTTTATACAAAGTCTATGGCACTAACAAGTATAGGAGAATGCTGTACTCGTCTATTTCTGTTAGTCCAATAGAGATTACATACAGTGTGCATGTGAACTGTCGCTCCACTGAAATCGGGGAACTGAACCACCTTTTCTATGTGTTCCATACTTATTCCACTAGGATGTAGTCTGATCTCTACAGGTTAAAAATGAACAAAATCAAACTGCATGTTACAACCACAGTTTATATATATATATATAAATATATATATATATATTGTACTGTAATGTGGGGCTGAGGAACACTTTTATAGACTGCATCTTTATAGTAGCCACAGATTTAGGTACAGTTTGATAAACTTCATCTTTGTAAGTAGCCATCACCAACTATTATGGTCAAATCATCATGTATTATCACAACTACCACCTATCTCATAACACCTACCATGTATCATTATAAAAGTATATGACTCTTTATGGACGTGGCAAAAACGCAGCGGAAAAAACCGCTGCATTTTACAGTACCTGCAAAGTGGATGAGATTCTGGCTAATCCCATCCACACATTGCAGAAAATAATCCACAGAGGAAATGCTGCAATTTCAAAAAACACAAAGTTTTTGTAAATCGCAGCATATCATTATACCTACGGAAATACTGGCGTATTCCGTATAGGTATAATAGAAGCAGAAAGTCCACAGTGAAAAATTCTGTGGACTTTCTATGAAAAATACTGTGGAAAAAAATGTGATGCAGTTCCACTGCAGTCTTTTCCGCATTTGTTTTTTGGCTGTGGCTCGCTACGTGGAGCTTTAGTCTATAGGTGTCTTCAGGTGTCACCCCCTCTACCTCATAGATTGTAAGCTCTTGCGAGCAGGGCCCTCAGTCCTATTGTGTGAATTGACTATATCTTTGTAATGTATCTTTTTGTCAGTACTTGAACCCTACAAGTTGTACAGTGCTGCGGAATATGTTGGTGCTATATAAATAAAATGTATTGTTATTTATTCTACCTGAAGAAATGGAAAACGGTAGTTGGGAATGCCATCTGTGGCATGTTGCTAAGTGGAAAATCTGTGAGGCATAGTGTCTAACATGGTGACCATTTTAAAGTTTCTATTTTGGAACCAAGTACATTTTTTTTTTAAACTGGGAAGGGGTGCAGGTGACAGATCTGTATGTGATAGGGAATTTAATGAGGAATCCAAATTTGTTGTTTTCAATTTTCTCTTTGTTATAGACACAGATATGGCTGTAAAATTTACATGTGAAGAGAAGATATAGACCTCCCAATTGACATAGAACTTTGTTTCATCACTAAACATTACCGTGTTTGTGAAATGTGGGTACAATTGCAATAACTGCAATTGCTCTTTCTGCAAATTCAACACTGCGATCAGAATTATCCTCAATGAAATAAAATAACTGGATCTTGTATGGATACCATTTGTGCATAGCAAGCTATCTGCCCAATGGTGGTTCAACTCAGTCTGCTCTCCTTTGACAGATGCTAGTGCTGCGATGTGGGCTTTTGCTGTAGGACACTAGGACGGCCATTGTTGTTGCTCCATCTGTGGCAGTTTTGTTACGTTCACTTTGTAGGTCTAACACGGAAACTGGCAAAACTGTGAATTGCTAACTTTGCCATGGCAGAAGGGTAGTCTATTAGGGTGCCAAACATTGAAATCTACTGCAATGACAAGAATAAGGGTATGTAACATTTGGATTTGGATTCCTCAAACTCTCTATCAGATATATATTCCACATAAACTTCTTCCCATATGAAAAAATCAACTAGGTTTCAAGATGACCACCATTTTGGACACTGTCCCTCAAAAATTTTCCCTTAGCAACATGCCACACCTAGAATGGCATTCCCAACAGGGGGTGTTCCTGCTATGAGGTGACCTGAGGTTGTGGCCTCAGACAGTGCCTCATGGGATAATCTGAGGGACAGCAATTTTTTTAAATTGGCTGCTACCTATCTGATTACTCAGGTAGCGGTTGATATTTTGCTCACCAATCCCCACTCCTGTCCAGTCCAACCTCCGTTCATTCTGCTGAGGGTGCTGCAGCGTTCTTCAGTGTACATGCCCTGGAGGTAGAAGCAGAGGACTGACAAGACAGGAGCGGGCATCTGTGAGTAAAACCTCGACCACTACCTGAATAATTCTCTGGGTAGTGAACAAACATGTGCAGCACCAGGGGAGGTAAATAAAAACAACAAACAGTTATATTCCTCTCTCCTGGGCATTTGGCGGTCTGCAGGCATCCTCTTTAGGCCTCTTCTGGCCTCTGGCTGATGTCACATGCCCCAGGGTCACTCTTTAAGCCTCATAACAGGCTTTGACCTAGCATCATTATGAAAGCGTCAGGCCACAGCGGAGACCCCAGGGTGTGTGACATCAGCCAGAGGCCTGAAGGAGACACCTGTGGACCGCTGGATGCCCAGGGAGAGGTCAGGCAAGGTGAGTAAAACTGTTATGTTTACTCACCTTCCCTGGGCCTCCACTTATTATACTTTGGGGTCTGAGAAAAATTCGGATCAAATCCGGTTTGATCAGAATCGTCTCACTCATCCCTATGTTAGGCGAACATAGGGGACAATATACAGTTTGTGGGCCATTAAAAGGGGCAGTATACTGTGGGGGTCAGTAAAGGGGGCATTATACAGTATGTGGGCCAAATACGGGGATTTTCTGATCTACAAATTGGCGGCTGGCCTACAGTTTTAATTAGGGAGGCCCATCACTTAACCAAAGATTGTCAGATATCTTTTTGGGTGAAAGGGGGTGTGGGCTAGCGCCTTTCTATAGTTCACCACAGGCAGCAGATAGGTTAGGGTCACCCCTGGTTCTCAACCACCATTTCTATGTAGAAAAACAAATATTTATTTTTTTTGCCACAAATAATGCAGTTTTTTGGGTGATACTGTTTTAAAACCTTATGGCCTTCAAAATGTCTGCTTGCAGTCAGTCAATAACATCCTTCACCTGCTTAGTTGTGATCACCGGATAATCCTACAGGTTCATGACTTGACACAAGATATTCAGTACTGCAGCTGTAAAGAGCCATGAGTCCATTACATGGCCAGGACAGATTTTGTTTTAGCTTCTACACCACTTTTGGGGAAGAGCTGACCCCAGAGCACTGACATGTCTTCCTAAACTTCTGCCAGATTTGGCCATGTTACATTGAAACTTACAAGAACTCTTTTTGCTTAACCATATACAAAGCCATAATAATCTAAACTTTTGTGTAGACCTTTTGTCTACGTTTTCTCTTTTGTCTGTGGTCTATAAGGCCATACGGGTTTATTGAGTCTTCCCTTTCTATACTCAGTGTCCCAGTGTCCTAAATATGTAGAAGAAATGCAAAAACACGAGAGGTAGATTTCTCGACTTCCACTCCTTCTCATACTCACCATTCTTACACCCAAGAAGGCACTTGACAGTTTTACAGAAGAACTGAAAATCAATACGCAGTTACTTACAAGCATTCAGTATGCAGATGGTGTAGGCAGCCCTTCAACGGACAGATAAATGGCTTTTAGGAAGTATTAAAATAAAGCAGCACAGATGAGTACTATCAAGGAAGAAGTATGTGCTGGAAAGGTTCCCTTATGTGATTTATCTAATTTATATAATGTATTCACTCTGTGCAGCAATAGGATGAGGGCAAGAACATCACTGCTATGTGCGATGTGGAGCCAGCACTTGCATATCAGTTGTGTAATACACAAAAATCCGTATTTCCATGCATCAGGACACTGGCTAGAAATATCGAGCAACTGATTTATCTCTGTCTGAGCTATCCAGTGTTTGCAATCCTGTACTTTCTTGCTAAATGATACATACAGCATAGAGTAGTACTGGAATTACATGTCATATATTGGCACAGGACTAAACATTTCCACCCCACAAATGGCAGTGTCTTCCCACATTCATATACATATTCTTCTATGTCCATCTGCTTTAGAGTAGATCCTAGTAGTGACTGACTGACAGACTAGTCTAGGTGCATGGGCACTAAAGTTATTGAACCCTGTAACAACCTCTATAGCTACGATGCACTTTATTTGGGTTCACAAACTGCAGAAAAGGATTTGTTTAATTTTTTGCATTATTTACATTGTGTGAGTGCTGTTGCTCAGAGGCTGTGTGCCCCCTTTATCTCTGCCACTTTTCCCATACACCTTGAAGCTCATCAAGAGAAAGCAGTAATCAAAGCAAAAGGTGGCTACCTTGAAGAACCTAGAATATAAGACATATTTTCAGTTGTTTCACACTTTTTTGTTAAGTATATAATTCCACATGTGTTAATTCATAGTTTTGATGCCTTCAGTGTGACTCTACAATTTTTATAGTTATGAAAATACAGAAAACTCTTGGAATGAGAAGGTGTCCAAACTTTTGGTCTCTACTGTAGATGTTTAGTCGCCCCTTGGTATTGCAGTGGCACCAAAATAATCTATTAATACATGGGTTAACTGAGCAGGGCATAATTTCATCGTTTCTTCCAATTATACATTCATAAACTGGCCATTTAAGAACATTGGAGGAATTTTGGTCAAACCCGCTGACTGGTCAGCCATATAATGTGTTTGCAGTGACCCAACTCTGCTTAAGGGAACCTGTCATAAGAACCCAGAATATCAACCCAGCTCCCCAGATAGATAATTTAGGGTCACCAGAATCGAACAGTGTTTTTCCCCTTGTGAATCGCTGCCTCTGTTGCTGAGATATCACTGTTTATATCAATATGCAAATATGCTCTCTGAAGCAAGGGGTGTTGTCATTGACCTCTTGTAGAAAAGCCAATGCCAAAGAGCTTATTTGCATTTTGACAAAAATGGTGATAACTTGGCGCCTGTTCACAAGGGAAAAACACTGTTTAATTCAGTTAACACTAACTAGGGATGAGTTCTGGTGACTCCCTTTAATGGCAGATTCAGGGGAAAGAAGGGTTTGGGCATGCTGGGCTTCATCTTTTTGTTCTTGGGGAGATACGCTGATGTCCATTTTCTGTATTAGGAACCCCCACTTACATGTGTATGAGAGAAGAAAGCATAGGTGATGGGCAAACCGCTACCTGGCCATTGAAATATGAGTAGAAAGGAGGAGAGCCAGAAGAATTTAAAATTCCATGCAGTTTCCAAGAGGCCCTGTCAGCAAGCTATAGACCAATGAAGCAAATGGAGCTCCGGCTACAGTCTATGTTAAAACAATCTATATCTTACTAATGGGTGGGCAGGGAAGTCCTAAGGAGCCTGAAACTGCTGCTGGAGTCCATTTCTGGATTGCTCTTAATTCTCATGGGAGCAGCCAGTTAATAACAATATATTAGCTGGTGTTTTATACAGATTTATAATATTTTATGTGGAGTATCTGCAACTATCTCATACACTATGCGAAGGCTAAAGATATGGGACAATGAGGCAAATACATAATTGATGTCAAGGAGCATGTTTGGCCTCCCGTGTTACATTGAGTAAATGTGGGCAGTGCTGTGCGGGGAGCTGACCAGTTCCTAACTGGTGTAGATTTCCATTCTGGCACAGGGACAGCATACAGATTTATGAAGATGTCTCAGCCTCTTCATAAACCTCCCATTTCCTGCACCATTTAGGCCGTTTATAGAGACTGGCATCGGATATCCCAATCTAAATATATCTGCCCCAGTATCTTTTGGGCAACAATTTGGAATTATCACATTGCCACAATTCAATTGTATCCAACATGCATTGAAGCCTATTTGATTATAATTATTAGATCTGGTCATTCAGTCTCTAGACTGCGTCTCCCGTAATGGCTCGTAAGATTCTTTGGTGATTCCAGGCTCTGGCATAACAGTGGATCCTAAAAGTAGAAAATAGCCCCATTTGGTGCTGATTTTGGAGAGAATAATCACTTACACCCTGACTCTCCCCAATCTTGAGGGAGATTAGCCACTGCCAGACTGAGGACAGCATGCATGTATATGGAAGAAAAAGGCAATATATATTTGTGCTAAAAAGTTTACATACCCGGGCAGATTTTTTGTTTGTTTGGCCTTTTTTCAGAGAATATGAATGATAATACAAAAACTTTTTCTCCACTCATTGTTAGTGGTTGGTTGAAGCCATTTATTATGAAACTTATGTGTTTTCTCTTTTTAAGTCATAATGACAACCAAAAACATCAAAATGACCCTGTTCAAAAGTTCACACACCCTAGTTCTTAATACCGTGTATTGCCCCCTCTAACATCAATGACAGCTTGAAGTCTTTTGTGGTAGTTGTGGATGAGGCTCTTTATTTTCTCAGATGGTAAAACTGCCCATTCTTCTTGGCAAAAAGTCTCCAGTTCCTGTAAATTCCTGGGCTGTCTTGCATGTACAGCGCTCTTGAGATCTCACCAGAGTGGCTCAATGATAGTGAGGTCAGGAGACTGAGATGGCCACTCCAGAACCTTCACTTTCTTCTGTTGTAGCCAATGACATGTCAACTTGGCCTTGTGTTTTGGATCGTTGTCATGTTGGAACGTCCAAGTACGTCCCATGCGCAGCTTCCTGGCTGATGAGTGCAAATTTGCCTCCAGTATTTGCTGATAACGTGCTGCATTCATTTTTCCTTCAACTTTGACCAAGTTTCCTTTGCCTTTGAAGCTCACAAAACCCCACCTTATCAGTGATCCACCTCCGTGCTTTACAGTAGGAATGGTGTTCCTTTCATCATAGGCCTTGTTGACACTTCTTCAAAAGTAATGTTTGTGGTTGCGTCCAAAAAGTTAGATTTTTGTCTCATCACTCCAAATTACCATGTTCCAAAAGTTTTGAGGCTTGTCTCTGTGCCGTTTGGTGTATTCTTTGTGGTATTTGCACAGTAATGGCTTTCTTCTGGCAACTCGACCATGCAGCCCATTTTTCTTCAAGTGCCTGCTTATTGTGCATCTTGAAACAGCCACACCGATAGTTTTCAGAGAGGCCTGTATTTCAGCTGATGTTATGTGTGGGTTTTTCTTTGCATCCCGAACAATTTTCTGGGCAGTTGTGGCCGAAATTTTGGTTGGTCTACCTGACCGTGGTTTGGTTTTTACAGAGTCCCTGAATTTCCATTTGTTAATTACAGTTTGAACACTGCTGACTGGCATTATCAATTCCTTGGATATCTATCTGTATCCCTTTCCTGTTTTATACAGTTCAACTACCTTTTCCTGTAGATCCGTGGACAATTCTTTTGCTTTCCCCATGACTCACAATCCAGAAACGTTAGTGGCTGGAGGAAAGATGCAACAGTCTGTCTGGATCCCAGAAACTCACTCAGCTTTTATGCGCACACACTGATTACAAGCAAACAGGTCACAGGTGAGGAGGTTACCTTTAGTAGCCATTCAAACCCCTTTGTGTCAACTTCTGGGCATGTTATCAGGCCAAAATCACCAGGGTATGTGAACTTTTGAACTGGGTCATTTTGATGTTTTTGACAATAAATGGCTTCAACCAACCACTAACCATGAGTGGAGAAAAAGTTTTTGTGTTCTCATTCATATTCTCTGAAAAAAGGCCAAAAAAAACCCCCAAAAATCTGCTGGGGTATGTAAACTATTTAGCACAACTGTATCTAAGCCTAGGTTTATATCTTGTTTTAATTGCATTACAAATCCATTAGAGGTCCCTCCATCAGATGCCGGACAGTGGCATCTATCACCATAGGATTCCAAAATTAAATTATATATATATATATATATATATATATATATATATATATATATCATATATTTTTTTTTTACTAGACTTTACAGGATGGAAAAGTCTAGTGTACGTAATTGTTCCATACTCCCAACATACTTATTTAAGATTGGGCAAAAACTAGATATGAACATAGCCTAAAGTGTGTCTGTCCAGAGACCTGGCCCCACAGTATCGTAGTAATCTATGATCTTGTTAGTTCTGGCCTCAATGCGGGACTTCTGTTCTGTACAGTAACCATGACAGGACAGTGGTCCCACATTAAGGCAGTGACTCACAACATCATAGAAAACCACTTTTTTACTGAATTCTACTAGTTCAAGTTCGTTCTTTTCAACTCTACTTTGGTAGTTTGTTTTCCAGCACAGAAAGTGCCGGCTTTATGTAACTAGTTGAGCACCACAGTGATGATCAATCAGCTGAGCAGTGTTTGGTCATGCGTCCTTCTAGTACTTTGGTACCTAGACTTAAACAGGTACTAAAAAAGCCCAGGTACTTTCCAGTACACTCTTGCAGTGAAAAAATGACAAAATTGGGCAAAAATCAAGCTTTAGTGATCTGGTATCATGCAGTGTTAAAGGGACTTAAAAAACAGTGCGTCTGGGTCTTCATCCAGAAAATACAACCAAATCACGAACCATGTTTTCCAGAAGTGAAAAGCTTGGGTGGCTGGCCTAAGGCTTACATGGTATCTAAAATAAATGTTGAAGTCCATGCCGGTTACTCTGCAGAAATGTGACCTCCAACCCTCTGGATAATTCTATGCATCAGCAGAGGACATGCAGAAGCCAGAGAGATTAGTGGCTGTTTTCCAAGGAGTGGAAGACAAATGATTTGCTATGACATTGTGAATAAGAAGCTTCTTCACAGAAGACAGAACATGTCATAAACTGCAGCATTTCTTGACTTTCCTCATTACTGCATCTTGTCATTTAGAGCTCGGTTTCAATTTCGATAACAATATGTAGGTGCGTAGGACAAATTGTACTTTGGGTACGTGACTTTATCCTTCTCATTTCCAGGTCTTTGTCCTTCATCACAACGCTCAGCTGCTTCTCCTTCCTTCTACTGGGGCTGATGTTTTATGTGATTGATGTGCGACAGTGGTGGGGAGGACAACCATTCATCTACCCAGGTATAATATCTCATCAGGCGTATCTCCCAAACAAATTTACTATTCCATTATGTCACTGTAGGAAAATAAATGACTGACCCGCAGAACTCACATTCTAATTCTGAGTATTTGCATTCATTCCAAGGCCATATTAACAAAGTCTATTAACTGTATAAACAGACAAGAAGACAGAGGAGCATTTTTGGCCTGAGGGAGTCGGCCTTCTCAGCACACAGTGACACTGACACATTAACAAAAGAGACCGATGGTTTGGAGAGTCCATTCTTCCCACCACATGGTGACATAGGGTGATGACATTATGGCATCAGATGAGGCTTCACACAGCAGGGTTACATAATAAATAGAGGAGGTATTTTCTGCTCATTGAGTTTATCTCAATGTACAATAATACCAGGCCGGACTTGGCTCTCACCCACACACAGCCCATATTTTATTGCTTGTCGCCCCTAGTGTATTGGCGTAGAGCAGAGGTTATAGCTTTATTTACACAGAATTTGAGCGATACTATTTATACCAATCTGACATTTATAGGACTCAAGGAATTGTAGAATGCTAAGAAAAATCCAGTAGAAGCCTCAACTTTAATACTTAAAACACAAGTAACCTAATGAGATTATCAATCCGTATAAAGACAATCCTAGTAATAAATACTGTCTAAATACCATATGTTTCAGCTTAAAAGGCTGATGCAAAAGAGCAGTGTGTTTGTCTGTTGGTGCTCTTTCTCATCCTGCATTGGCAGGTATAAAACACCCAACTGTTCTCTCGCCATGAAAAAGTTTGGAGGAATAGCTGCCAAGTGATCAAACATGCAGCCGACAGTTGTCGAAGGTGTGTGGACCCCTTTAAGATGGCCACACATACAAGCATACAGGTGTTCTCAGTAGAGAGAGGAAAGAAAACTACTGCCTGACACCACTGGTGGAGACTTATCTCCCCTGTGAACAAAATGACTGATCATGTTGAAATCCAACAAGATCTCATCATATGATATCTGCCGTTGGGGTTGTGGAGGAGGAGGGACCAGGTGGCTCCATACATTAGTTGGTTAGTTGGTTTTTCTTAAATCAGCATGCTCAGCAGATAAAATGTATATGGCCAGCTTTAGTTTTTGTAGCGTGCATGATCCATTATCCAGGGGAAACAACACTAGTATAGAACAATATATTTTATATTACACTTACAACCAATCATAGACAACTGATTTCAGAGTTGGTTTTTTCTAGAACACCTATTCCATCAAAGACACAATCACTGTAATTGTAGGAACACAGAAATGTCATTTATTAGAATAAATAGTCCCTAAAAACATGTAACATAGACAATATTAAAAATCATAAAGGAAACAGGAGCCATAATGAATGGGGAAGTACAATAGATACCACAAGACTACTAGTAGGGTACTAAATGTCATAAATACCTGTTAGAATATATCATACAGTATACCAAATGATGTGTTGTCAGTTATCTCTAGTATATGATTGTATTTTATTGGTTAACGGGTTTGTCCAGGATACACAGTTTTGTGCAAGGAAGCTGTAAAAAAAAAAAAAAAGGTTTAAAAAACCCCTCAAAAACCCCATACTCACCTGTTCCCGATGCACCGGTGTCTCCCACCATGTTCTGGTCCTGCTGCTCCCAGCATCTTGCTCTGGCAGAAGTCCTTGCCACACGTGATCGCTGCAGCCAATCAGCAGCCTAAAATAAGGACATGGGATGTCACAGGTGATGTCCCAGTTCCTTTCCTTAGCCTGCAGGAAGAAGCAACGTTGCCCCAGTTGGGGGGCACTGAAGCATTGAGGACAGATAAGTATATTTTTTTTTTTTTTTTTTTTACACCTTCCCTGGCCTCCTTGCACAAAACGGTATATCCTGGACAACCCTTTTAAGTCATTGAAATCATTCCCTGTCATTTCCCATCAACCATCACTAGGCTCAATGTAGTACTGATGAAAGAAAGTGCTCTGGCATCATCCCAGTGATGTAGCCATACCTTCATATTCATTGGGCCTGTATTAGACACTTTCTGCACTTTGTGCAAGGGGTGTGGTTTTCCAATAATGAGGTCTGGCTTTAGATGCATCAAAAATGAGTCCAAATTTTGGTTCATTTTTGTGTAAACTGAGCCACATAATAGGCTGTGTAAACCTAGATTAGATTGTCTAGAAATTCACCAGATTTATCATCCTGTATCAGCCATGTGATTAATCTGGTGTAGTTTAGGACTGTCTAGCCTAAGTTTACACTAACTATTAGACAGTATTAATAAATGTGTCTTCACTTTGCACATCCAAAGATTTACTAGAACTAAGGGAACTAAGACAAACAAATGTAAAGAAAATGATGGATATAGGGATGGCTACATGATAACCAGAATGTATTTTGTTTTTTATACTGCATTCAGGAATGAATTCAATCTTCGTATATGTCGGGCATTCACTTCTGGCTTCATATTTCCCCTTTAACTGGGAGGTGAAAAACTGGACGTCTCATTATGAGATTCTTGCTCAAGATCTTCTGGGTACCTCCATCTGGGTTTTTGTGTCCTACTTGCTGTACAGGAAGAATTTCTTCTTAAAGATTTAAATACTGGTACCCTATATAACACTATTTAGATGTTTCTGAATTGATATGCAGTATATTCCCGGATATCTAAATTTACAACTGTGTATATCACACACTATAGTATCAGTGTGGAGTATCAGTTGCAGATCTTATATATGAGACTTGCGTGTCGACCTGCTCCTGTTTTGCACATTCAGAGTTTTCCTCTCTCTTATTCTTGTCTATATCCCCATGGCCAAATCTATCATATAATAATCGTAAGAAATATTCCGTATATCTCATAATGTTATATAATGTACTAATGTATGTAGGGGTAATAAAAATACATGAATACAAACAAACTAAAATATTTAACTATGGATGGTCTAAGACTTACTGCTCATGGCCCCTGAGTTGGCATATGTGACCCAATACTAGAGGTGCCCATACACCTTTAATAACTGACAAATGAATTTTCATTTCGCTGACAGCTAGTCCACACACCTTCTCATTACAAATGTATTGTCAGCTCATATGTTTTTAGTGGGGAGAGCAAAGTAAGACACTACCAGACATCCTTGATGGTGGCTTACTGTATCTCCTGGAGACCAAAGAACTATGCAAGATAACATTCAACATGCCCCATCCTTTCCTCCCCTGATATCATGTGTTGGGGGAGAGTCAAGAGATGTCTGAAATCGGTGACTTTGGCCAACTTATCTGTTGTGTACATTATACTAGTACATTCAGTCCATTGGCTAACAGGGAAATAAAACTGTACCCATGAGCAATTTAAGGTGTTTGCTTGATAATCGGGGGCTATGAGCAACTTCAGCTGCTAATATGTGACTAGCTGAACATCAATTGGTTATATATGAATTTACATTGTGCCGTATCAGTTAAGAATCATCACCTTACTAGTAGTAGTAATAGAGGCTTTTGTAAACTTTTCACTGTTCATTTGCCCTGCCAATAAGCCATATCAGTTGTCATTAAAGGATATTTGCATTTTCCTCTGTGACTCGAGATACAATCTTCCTTTATCTCATATTTTAGCACAAGGAACATAACTAATATAAAGCTTATTAAGATATACATTGCCAAAGTAAAAGAAAAACAGACTGGATACATATCACCCCCCAGGGCAGAATCATAGGAGGTTCACTCCATCACTAAGTATGCATCATAGAGCTTGCCAATTCTCTACAAAAACAGTGCGTGATTTATGGATGATAGATACGTGCAGTTTCTTTGCACGTCCCTCCCTCCTCACCACAAACCTGGTACTGGGTGGTATTCAATTCTCCTTGCAGTCTCCGTATGTTTTAATTAAGGTTGGCAAATAAATCTTAATAGATGACTTGATGAGCAGACTCTGGGCAGGGTATGATATCCGAGGGTGCTTGGCGAGCAGAGATATTTCCGATAACATGCTTATTGCACAAACACTCAGGGGTAATAAAGTGTCCGTCTCATCTACAGCTACTTATGTTAAAAAAAACCTTTTGTTGAATATTAAAGGAATCAGATCAGTAGTGTGTGCTTGATCCTAGCCAGTCTTCCCTGCATGACATGAAGAGGGAGCATGCCAGGCAGCATTCAAAGCCTCCAGTATCTCATACAAAGTATTTTCTAATAGAATCTCAATATTTTACTTCTGCCCTAAAGACTATGCCAACCAATTGTTATTAACACTGTAACACACTGAGATTATTCTTGGGACTGCCTTTGACGTGCCTGTCTCATCAAAACAGCAGCAGTTAGGTGTAAGGTGACACTGGGGCAGGTTTTATTTTAATATTTATTTTAAGGTTAGAAGGTTGCTACTTTACAGAAAATAAAACTGCAACAAAAGAAATTCCTGGCCTGTACAGCACTTACTAAACATTAAACAACCCTAGCTAGCAGCTAGAGAGCTTCTCCCTAGCAGCTCATAAATGCAATAACAAAAGAAACCTCTTACTTACATACGTCTTTCACAGAGACTGGCTTCTTGTGTCCCAGGTAGGAAGAGATCTGCCTTCCTAGATTCTCTTAAATACCTGCCCTCTCTGATTATCTAATTAATTAATTAGCAAGTGAGGGCCTCTGCCTGCTACTTCACATAGGAGAGGAATCTGGGAGAAATATACCTCCTCTTCACAAACAATCCTGTACAAGTGTCACAACATCTAAATAAAAAATACACCGATCACTCATTACATTAATTCCCCTGACAGCTTAAGCGAGTAACATTATTTATCTGTATTAGGCAGCAACTGCACAGTCAGTCCGTGAGGTTGATGTCATACCATTTTTAAAACTGCATATCTTGTGGGCTGTTACTGGTATACAATGGTTGAAGGGTTATTAAGTCTTTAATAGCTGAGGTGGAAATAGCTCTGCCTTTGTCTCTCTGAGGTGGTCGAGAGTTCTGGAGACAGCCGAAAGCTTCTGTTCCATGCTGTTTCTGTAACTCTCATAGAGATAAATCAGCGTTACGGAATAGCAGAGTAGCTCACAATGCTGTTTCTGTGATTCCTAGTGACCTCAATGGGAGTTACAGGATCAGTGTAGAAAGGCTGCTGTTTCTTTAAAGGGAGTATCCTCCCCAAGCTTATTAAACAGTCACCATTGTGTTACAGAGCACGTTACCTTGATAAATAATCACGTTTGTAGATTTAGAGAAAAACAACTTTGATGTTTCATGCAAATGAGGCAGTTGGTGCACTGAGGGTGGGACTTTAGCTCCCTGGAGCATTGCTCTTGCCACGCAGACACCTACCATTTCTGATCTGCTCTACCCTGTGGAGTGTGAGTTCATCTTCCCACTGCTATGACATCACTCCTCCTACTTAAGCAGTAAGTGCCCTTTAATGTTCTCTGTAACGTGGGGGTGACAGTTTAATATGCTTGGGGAAGGTGGTAGACTCCTTTTAACTCCTGACCTTGTGGTTGGGAGAAGAAGTCAAATACCCCTTTAACATCTTCCAAAAGTAATTCAAGGAATGACAACTAAAAGGTGCCTGAACACACACTGTATCATAGCTTTCTGCTGTGCATTTGGTTGGGAAGATCTATCTATCTGTATATTTATGTACTGACCCTTATTAGTGAAGATCCAATAAGATGCACCAGTGGAGTGAGCTGTCCAGTCCTGAATCTCACTGATCAGAGCTACTCTTCATTTTGTGCTGGTTTTCCATCATACTAATGATAAACTTCCAATTCCATATCCGCCTTAACTGTATAGCATCATTAGACTTGGATAAAGAAATGTAATTTAATAAAATAAGAGGAAATAAACTAAACATATTTGTTTCTGACCTCTGGTATGTTGATATAATTCTTTATTAAATTTTATTTAAATTCTTATATTGAATATAATGTAGACTCAACTTTGAAACACATACCCAGAATATGGTGGGGATTAGCTATTTAAGGGTGGGTTCACACTTGCGCCAGCACGCCGTCCGCCGCGAATCCGACCTAAGCGTCAGAAAACTGGATAGGGAAAGGTTTGCGACACTTTGCTTAAAAACCCATTCACTTGAATGGGTTTTTAAAGCAATGTGCGGGTGTGCGCTAACACCCTCTGCACTGCGAAGCCGGTTTTTTTCGTCGGAAACAAATTCAAGTGAATGGGTTTTTAAGCAAAGCGTCACAAACCTTTCCCTATCCAGTTTTCCGACATTTAGGTCGGATTCGCAGTGGACGGAGTGCCGGCGCAAGTGTGAACCCACCCTAAGCAATTTCAAAACATTCTATTGTTATCAAAGTCACTGACTTCGTTAACTGCTGGCTGCAGGATTTATCTTATGAGCAATCCCAAGGAAGCGTCCAGTAAAAAACCTACCCCAGGAGCAGGAGCTGCCCAGAGAGCGCACTCTGTGTGAAATAAATGTGGGTCTTACTGTTCCATAATCTCTATTGATCCTCAGCAGGAGGTGGGAGGGAAAAGAGTAAATCAGACTAAACTGAGCATTTAAAGCTCAGACAGGGAGGGAAGTAATAGGGTGAAGTTCTTTGTAATCCCTGATATTTCACATTAATACCGTTATCTGGAAATTAATTTTTTATTCTTTGGAATGTTATCTTTTCTTTATGAACTTAAAGCTGTCTTTATGCCTTTTATATCTTATCATGACTGATGATTCTGCAGCTAATTTCAATACAAAGTTCTATACCAGTTAGATGGCATTTGGTAAGGTTCTGTTCACACCATGTTGTTGTATCCTGTTGAAAGATACTACTGTACTTTTTATTTGAGCCTAGGTAATAGGTAATTTTAAAGCAGTATGGAATATGTTGATTGCTATACTAAAAAACAAAAAACAAAACTAGATTCTGTTACTAAACTGGGCAGAAAAAAAGCAGGAACCTATATCAGTTTTGTGTCCTGTTACAATCCTGTTTTAATGGTAAATTTATCCCCCAACCCAAACCTAACAGTTGGTCAAAGGGTCAGCTTTAAAGTTACAGTTCAACCGATACTTTTTGTTTTATATTAAAAAAAAAAAACCCAAACTAATGCTATAGAAATAAAGTTGTGCTCACTGATTTCCCTCCCACTCCCACTCCCATTCCGATACGTCTCAGGACACTAATGACTTCTTCCTGTTCCCTTTTGGAATGCAGGAAATGCTGCTCAAGTAAGACACCAGAGGCTCAAGTGGGACACCATTGAAGCCAGTGAGTTGCTTAGTGTTTTATTTTTGTGTATAATGAGGACTACGAAGCAAGAGACCAATGGGGGACATAGTAAGCATTGGAATGGGAGTGGCTTGGAATTGGTGATATGAGAATAAGTTTCACCTTTTTTTTTTTTTACATTATTCTGAAAGTGCGTTAAAAACATTTTCTGGAAACCCCCATAAATGGGGTATGAGGGACTAGGTTAAAAGTTCAGCCTTTACTCCCTAAAAAAAATTGGGGATAAGTAATTTTGATTCTTCCATTAAAATACATGTATGCTCAGCCCCAGTGAATGGAGATAAAAAACTAGATACAGCGCATGGAAAAAAATAGGATACTCTATAGGATCACATGTACAGAATTCTTGCAATAAATATAGCAGACTTTCCTTCTGTTACTGCATACAAACACAGCTAGCATATCCCATACACCCAAGCTTTATACCTGCTATTCCTATTGCAGCACCGAATTGTTCACTATTACCACATCTGCCTTTTCCATAATATAGATCCTAGTCATCATAGGACATGCTACATCTTTGGACAGTGTAGATTCCTCTTAAAAATATTTCCATGTTAGTGTCTCCAAAGGGCAGAATGCAAAAGTAAAGTGTCAGTCGGATGTGAAGATAACCACTAAAATGCATTAAAACGCAGCAGAAGTAATACAATTCTTGCAACCTGAAATCCACAGCTGCAGTATTGAACCATTGTCTTTTCTGTCTATAATATATTGTTAAGAGAACATCTTTTGTGGTTAGGAAGCAGGCTGTTAGCAAACTGATCAAATGCGTTTATCAAGGTAAAAAACGTCCTGGCAAGCCCAGGGGTGAAGAAGATATGGATGTATATTCTGCCGTGACTAAATAAATTATTCAGTAAATTGAATGGCAATCTTTAATCCTGTTTATTAAGTGAGGAACAGACTGGTGGATCACCTTCTTTCCTTGGGGCTTCTCCCGCTCTAATGAGTCACTATGATGTCACCAGTTGCTTACTCACTGACAGGGTAGTTCCAACATTAACCTTTTCACACCTGACTGGTTCCCTTGGACTTCATATATAACACATGAAAAATTGAAACTTGGCATTACTGGTTGTTATTGTAAGTTAGTAAAGAAGAATAAAAATCCAATAAAATATTCTAGGCAGATATGGCACTGGTGTAGAGGGAAACAGTCGATTTTACTGGAGTATAGCAGCAATACGGTACAGCCACAGAGGAAGATGCACTTCTTGAACGCTACATGACACAGCAGAACAGTCTCCTTACAAGCCCAAACAACCAAATGTCAATGATGGCTGTCCTCTGTCACAGTTCTCTTTTTCCATGATTCAGAGGGGTCACTGAAGGGAAGGCCTGAGGTACCTTCTAGCCTTGGCTCCTTCTTGATGTACAAGCCTCCTACATCTTTTATCTGTTCCTTCCTCAACAACCTCTCACATTTTCTTGGCTATTGCTCTATGTGGCATTCATCTTGGCTCTCAGCTTCCTAGTTCTGCGACCTTGTAACAGAAGAATGATCTGCTTTTGCCGCTTTTGGGTTTCCCATTACTCTTTCCAGCTTACCCAAGGATAAGGGCAGATGGCGTTCAACTCTCCCTCTGTGCTTCTTACTGTGTTGTGGCCAGAAAATAAGCATGAAGAGACTTGCAGTAGGACACAGTATCACCGGGCACTTTACTTGTGGTAGTTACAAGTACAGATACACTTCACAGCAGTTTGGCAGTAGTTTCACCACAGCTTGTTGAAATGCAAGCATCATCAGAGTCTCAAGGCACACAGGGGTTGCCTGCCAAGCTCACATGGAGCTGTGCTTCTTAAGGCCATCACTTCGGTTCTCTCTGTTAGCTTTCAGGATGGTCTACTGTTGGCCTGACTCCTGATCTACCACAGACAATCCGTACAGAACAAAACCCTGGAACCAGACTCCTGAAAGTCACAGAAAAAAAAATTCTTATTAGTGAGTTTTTCCCACCCTGACGTGAAAGAAAATATTATGCCACAGTGTTAGTAGCATTTACCCGGGAAAGAGCAAAAGGCACCACCTGTGGCACAACCTATAGGCATAATTGTTCCGCCTGTCACAGGGCGATAATGGTAGGAATCTTGTTATGAGTTGAGACTCCTGATCACGAAAAACTTCAGGTCTTCTACTTAAGGCACAATTGTAGACAGTGGCTTTCACCACCTTAAAACTTTAGCGTCACTCTTTTTGATGACCTGGTGCTGTAATTCCATGTAGGGAGACTCTTCTCCATCTCATGTCTTAATCAGGTGGTGAGATTCTTCAAATGATTGCGCATAGGCCACTTATTAGACATTATGGATTACCCCCACAGCCAGCAAGCATTATTTCCTGTTGGCGTTGCTCTTTGGAGCAACAATGACATGTGAGCAAATGAGCTCTTTGGAGCAACATTGGCACTTACCTCTTTATAACAACAGTCTGCCTGCTTTGCTTATTTTCATACTATCAAACCAACCAAAAATGGGTCCCACTGAAAATGTCAATAAACTTCTTTGAAAATCAAACCGATCACTACCAAAATACCACATAACAAAAGCAATATTAAAATATCATAATACATCATTATTATACATCCTATTAAAAATAACAAACATCAAGCAATGAAAGGAGATATACCACACCCCACTAACCAGAACTATAAGGTAAGTATATAATAGTATAGTACTAACACAGAATTGCACATCTTTTAGTCACTATACATATAGAACATGACCCATTCCAATTTCTCACGTGATGGACCAAAAAACACAAGAAATAAACATCGAAAATGCAAACATACACACCATGATAACTCTGCGCCCCATTTTCATAGTGACAAAAACAGTGATATCTTTACAACTGAGACACCGATTCACAAGGGGAAAAAAACTGTTGATTTAGGCAACCCTAACCTATCTTTATGTGGGGCTGGGTTGATATGCTAGGTTTTGGTGACAGACTCCCTTTAAATAACTTAATCTTTATAGCTTTTAGAAAAGAAGGGGAAGGGGGAAATGAAGGAAACTTTTAAATATGTTAGAGGGTTAAATAATGTTCAGGCGGAAACGGTTTTTCATAAATTAAACACAAGAACAAGGGGGCACAATCTGAAATTAGTTAAGGCAGGGATCAAAAGCATTGTCAGGAAATATTAGTGTATAATATAATAAAAAGTAGTTGATGCTAGGAGCAAACCTGGCCGGGAAATTTACAGTAAATGAATTTATACATACCTGGGATTACCACATGTCTATCCTAAAATAAAAGGGAAATAATACAATGGCAGACCATGTTTTTTTTTTTCTGATGTCCATCTTTTATGTCTCTATCAGTATTACAGGTGATATTTAGTATTCCGTTTACTTGGCATCAATATGAAGCCTTATCAAACCCCAGTATCTTTTGGTAGGGGCAGGTTTATTTTATTCTTAATTCCAGTATATCAGTTTTGTAAATGTAGTTAAATCTAACATAAGGGTCAGTCTTGTCCATGCTCCACATGTGCGACCACAAGTCTCTTATCTTTTATCTACCAATGGCCCCCTTTAGTCATTTATTCTTTCATTCATCTTCACTGAAGCCAATTTCTTGCATCCTTTTATCACTGAGAGCTCATTTCCTCTTGTGGTTTACCACTTTCTTAGTTTTCCTTCTCCTCTCATTTTTCGTCACATCTTGCAAATGTAGGTTCTTTCTCTTCGAAAAAGTAATATTCTTTGAGATAATAATAGAAGTCTAACCATTTATACAATGTGCATCCCAATACATATCTTCATTAGGGCTTTGTGTATCATTGAGGTCCATTAGACAGGTGTGGGAAAAGTGTCCTAGGTTCACAAATGGAGAATGTGTTTGTATGTGGGGGTCAGGAGGAATAGCCATCAGCTAAGCCAAGTATTTGGTTATTGGCTATTGAAGGCATATTGGGCACCTAAAGTAATACACTGCTCTAATAACCTTCAAGGATCACAATAGGTTTATGCCTGATTCTAAAAATACTAATTAAAAATGTATCAATATGCGACACATGTATAGTTAACATACATGGACCCTTCGTTCCTCTGTTCTGGTTACCTGTTAGATACCTTTCTAGATGGTTTCAGAATTCTGCACACACAGTGCTGTTTGATACACTAAAACATACAGTAGCACCTCTGTTCCTTGCTCACTGCCCTGCCCTCGAATGGACCATTGATGAAGATATTGATGTTGCATCCATCTGAGTGTAGAGGAGAGGAAAGCAAAGCACATTTTCAGCTTCATCTGCAGGATCACTTTAACATTTGTAGCGACTTCTTCTATGGAATCGGGCCAAACGGGACAGCTTTCATTTTACTCCTCATAGAAACTTGGGCATCCATGATCATATCACTGGTTGTCCACTTTTGGTAGGTACATTGGTCCCCTTTTGGTGGTTACCCTAACCAATGTAAACCATAAACACCCCAAAAATGCTTTAACCCAGTTGGGTAGCTTATACTATTTGTCCCTTGTCAAATTGCTCAGATCCTTATGCTTGTCCATTTTTCTTGTTTCCAGCACATCAATTTAAAGGACTGATGTTTTACTGCCTATTATATCCCACCCCTTGACAGGTGGCATTGTATCCAGATTGTCAATGTCATTCCCTTCACCTGTCATTGGTTTTAATCCTACGGTTTATTGGTGTATTATTCATTTATCAGCATAGCGTGTTTACATGTTTAGGTTTTTTATGCAGTATTTGAAGCCTAAAAACAAGAAGTACCATCTTCCTTTTTTGTATCCCCACCCTTTAAGATAACCTTGTCCCTGCTAACCGCTCACTGCTTCAAATTTTGTGAAACCCCAATAAACATATTTTTAAGTAGTTTTGGGCTGTTTATAGAAGAGCTCATACTTTTGGCTCAGCCAATTCTTGAATGCGTCACCTGTAGTTTCGCATAGGAGTGCTGAATTTTGTGGGTCATCACATTTGCACTGCATAAATGATATGTTGTAGCTTCGGAAGAGTTAATGAGCAAATTCACCTCTGTTATAGTAAAAGATAATAGTGATTCCATACTTTTGGCTCTATCTCCACAGGGAGAATTCATATCTTTTTTGGGGTAAAAAAAAGTACAATTAAATTAGATAGCCATGTGTATAAGTTGTCAGCCACTACGTCTAAGCAGGTGCTGCCAGCATGCAAGGGGTTAACACCACAGCATTCAGGCAGCCTGCGGGTTTGGCTATGCATTTTCTGGCTGATTGGTTTTGATGATAGCTTTGTCTGTTCCTTCCTTTTGCCCTTTTAACTTCATCCCAGTACATATGTGAGTGTTTTCCCCAGCTCCTGCCCCTCCCCTGCCTGCTCCTGGCTGCAGTTTATTAATTAAGCTGGGTGTAGCTGAGTGCCCATTTGCTCCTGCCTTCATTAGTGTTCTGCTTGTCTAGGAGAACAGGATCCACCCAGAGGCATCACTTATTAGAAGGGAGGCAGAAGCCCTGGACCCAGGGTGTTATTCACACTACAGCAGCATCCTCCTCCTCCTCTCTGACATTTGTACTTAGACACATTCTTGCTGGTCTGTAACTCTAAGCAGGACTGTTGAAGATTTTATATATTAGTATCTCTTGTTCCAGTAGGAGAGTGCCAAGAAGAGTGCCAGAGCTACCTAAGGGTTAAGGTGACATTGTGATCCTTAGAATGTTTCGGAGAATGTAAGAGATCTGGGGAGTGGACCTTGCCCCCATCTGCATCAACTTTTCCTTCTTTGGATTTCATTGTCTTGTGACCAATCTTGGACCTCAAGGAGGGGTTGTAGCTCTTCCAGATCCATTTCCCAAAAGCAGACAGGCAGGAGCATGCAGCATGATCAATGACCATCTCCAGTGCAGATCTATGCTGCATGCTGAACACACTCCAGATTCTAAGCTGAGATGAAATAGCCAGCACCAGGATTGAGCTGGACACTCACACCTACACTGACAGCAACAGGACAGCATGGGGCAGTCTGGCTGAGGATTTACAAGCCCCTAAAAATCAGATTACTTGCTGTAGTCTCCTGCCAGACACGCCCTGGAGACACAAGAAGTGGATTATTGCAGAGGGTCAACTTTCTACCTCCAGCAGTGAAGCCATTGCCAGCCCATCATGGCATCCGTCAGGTGGGCACTATGCATCCTTTGCCTCTTTCAAGGTAAGTTATAACCTTGCTAGAACTAGGGTGCGTGAAGTATAATTTCTTACTATTGATACTAATATTTCCCAAATTACCATATGCTGCAGTGCGTCTAATAGACTTATTTCTTACTAAATCATATCTACACCCTAATGCCAGTGTTAACCCCTGTATGTCCAACCACTCCTGAGACTGGCTTCTTGAGGGTTATTCGAAAGTAATTAAATGGATCTGTTAATTGTAATAATTACCTTGTAGTCTGCAAACTTTTCCTGGTGTAAAGTGACTGTCTGAAAGTTGATATGTGACCTATAGCACAAGCTAGGATGTATGCAGTGACCTGAGCTGGGTATGTATGTCATGAATAAAATCCACCTGTGATTAGCTGATATTATACAAAAATGTATAGAGAACTCATAGCTTTTATGGTGTCCACCTATTCCGCACTATTCACTATTTCTATACATACTCATTTATCTATCCTTGATCTTCTGGTAACAATTCATGGTCGGAATTCATCGCTGTGAATTATCGTTTACAACTCGGCCGACTAACAAACACATTGAAGTTAATAATCAATTAAAACATAATAATTTCACAATGAAAACTTACAATAAATATTGCTTAAGCAAATGAAAAGTCACTAGGGCAACTTTACTAATGCCGTCTATTGCTTAAGGCAGACAGCTTGAAGATGCTCCAAATTTATCACAATAGTGATAGATTTGGTGCATCTTGTTAAAAGTTGGACACATTTTATTATTGCAGGTAAGAGCTGGCTTACTCTAGATCCTTAATTTGTGCTAAAAAAAAACCCCTTGCCATATTTCAATAATTTGGCGCAAATTCTGACTCTGCTAAGCCACACCCACTTTTAGGTAAAAATAAAAAAGTATTGAGCGTGGTGTATATGGTCATTCTATTTGGTGCAAAACATAAATAAATCTGTCTAAAAGTATGCCAAAAACTGACGCACTAAGCTTATAATGTGCCCTATTATGTCTAGGGCTTTCCTCCAGATTTGTCTACTTCCAGCTAGTGGTTTGGAAGTTTGATAAGAATCCAAGCAGCTGCTGTTTTGTGCAATGTAAATACAGTCTTGTCAGATATTCTTATCACCATATGTCAGTGTTTGCTCATAAAGTCCAGGCGCAGGGGATGCAAATCAGAGCTGTTTAATACAACGCTACAGGACGTATAGATGTAGCAGAGCTGACTTTGTCAACTCATGTGCAGTGTTTCAGGGTAGACCCTTAGAACTGTCCAGGATAAAATGATAAAGACAGACGACAAATTCTGCACTACTATAACTTTTTGTATAATCCACTATTGCAAAACTTTTAGATTCTGTTTTGGTATATATCTATGTTGTTTTAAAACATGGGAGAACTAATGGAAACAACACAGGTAGAAGTTAAGAAATTGTTGTTTTTGGCTCAGTTATCTACTTGCTTAAAGCAACGTGACAGATTTATGAAGAAGAGGCGTTCAGGAGAATTAGAAGCTGTGATGGATGGGAAACATTGATTAAAAATCACAGCAATAAACTTTTAATCATTTCTGACTATGAAGCAGTGAACCCAAATAAACACTGGAAGTTTTTTTTTTTTTTAATAGGTTATATTTAAGGGGAAAAAATTGCAAAAAATGTCTGTGTGCAACAACTTTTGTCCCTTTAAGATTGTTGACAAAACAATGTGAAGTCTCAAGCTGCCCATGTGCCTATGGCTAGGGATATATCTATAGGGTGTTCAGTCACCAGGGCCCCATGGACCCCATTGCCACATTATAAAAGGACTTGGTGCTGGTGGTAAGGAACTATAATAAATTTTGCTTTGGGGTCCAGGAGCTAAATGTTACGCTTCTGCATATGGCCTGAGCATGTGCATCATATTTAAAGAATACATAAAGAAGTTTCCTAACACTACCACTTTTATACATGAGCCCAGTATTTGGCATTAAACACTATTTAGTGGATATGGGCATTTGTAAAAATCATTCCAAGCCCAGTTTTTCTGTGATTTGACTTTCATTTTACCCTGCGTCATGAGTAATTTTATGGTTAGAAATTAATTTTATGTTCCCTGGAAAGAGACTTGTGTCCACTTCCTGCTGCAAATGTTCATTACACCAGTGATTTCATTAAAGAGGCTCTTTATTGTTCTGCAGCCAATTGAGTGACCACTGGCATCGGAGCAGTCACAGAAAACGCACAGCACTCTGCAGCCATTCAGGACGAAATGCAGAAAAGCAGCATATTCTACAGTTCAGTAGCTGACTGGAACTAGAATCAATAATATAAAATGCACTATAGTTAGGTTAACCCTTTATAATGAAACTATCTCTATAAGAAATGAGACCTATTTCAGTAAACTTTTATTAATCTGCATTAAAATTACCAGAAAGGCACAAGATTGTCAAACATTCCAGGTGATACCACGAAGGAAAGTATATAAAAGTACCCATTAGGATACATTCACCTGCAGGGAAATCTCCAGTGATTTTGCAAAATATCAAGAAATCATGAAATGAGAGAATCCAGAAATAAACTGGATTATCCATAATCTTCCAGTACATGCAGAAGATTTTCCTCCTACAATGGTAGAATTGTGGCCATCAAATCTGAAGCAGTTTACAGTAGCAGAAAAGTGGATGAGATTAGAATAAACAAATCTCATCCACAAACTGGGCAGAAATCTGCAGCAGAAATGAATTTGCAGAGAAGATTTTCAATGCACAGCATGTTATTTTATACAGCAGAATTTCACAGCAAATGTCACCCTTTGCCACCAATTTCACCCTGTTCTTTCTAAACCTGTAGTTATTAGACTACGATTTCTGCTTAAAAAGCTCACTTGGTGCAGTTTTTGCTGCTATAAGTTTTTGCATTAGCCCATAACGCAAGGGTAACGAAGACATCTCAGATGGCAGGATAGTCTGCTTTATGCCAAAGTATCTAAAATTAAAGTAATTCTGATTGAATTTGTTACTGATACCTGCACACCTATTCATTTTTTAGTATATACAGTATATTCTTTGTTTTGGGTTTTGGAGTGTGCTGGATACATTGTACTGTAATATTACCAATTTGTAGAATGAGGAGCCTTTCTTTCTAGAAGGTTTAACCCTTTCCCATTTGTGTATTGATGTAGAGCATGCGTCGCCTTATTCCTGTCGATGACACACACAGGACGTCTCTGTATGAATCATTTACAGGCACTAGGAGATAAAGTTATTGTTTTACAGTAAACTCCCACAAACTGGGAATGATCAGCAGCTGGGAACATGTAATACAGGTACCACATGGATCTTACTATGTCAGAAGACTACTTTGATGGAATTATTTGATCGTTGTGATGTGCTGCTTTAGTCATATTCAATGACTATTAAAATATTAACCTTCTGGTGCAGGTTAACATGGCCACCTAGGATGGAGTAGGGCTTGCTTTTTGGTTGCCCGTATTTCCTTTTTATCTCCTTTTGGTTCCTTTCCGACAACCCTGATTATAGGACCCAAGGAGAGGAGATCCATGTGCAGGTTCTCACCACCCAATGTGGATTGGATAGATTTGGGTCTCGTCTTCCATGATCGCTGTTTTGCAATATAAGGCAACCAGTCAAAGCTGGAAATAGGAGGATTGGGTATGGCTAGACAATTGTTAGGCTTTTTAAATTTTCAGAAATTTGGTAGTTTTGTGGCTCATTTTATGTTCCATTGTTATATACTGGACTTTTAAGGGCAAACTGGTCTCCAAACTAGTAATCCTTTAAATGTCAGTGAACCTGAAAGGGCAAAAAAACATCAACCATTAAAAAACACAGTGGGGGTAACTAGCCCTATACTAAGTTTTGTTATCCACAAGCCTTAGAAGCCTATCCTCAATGAAACTTCACAGCATAGACTTGTAATACTCAACAAGTTACAATCTTTCTGTCAGGATCTATAGTACTAAGCCTATATATTGTTCTCTTGTCATGAGAAAATAATGAATGGCATAAAACTAGTTAAACGACATAAAAATGCCAATGTGCCAACCCACTAAGCCATGATATCATGCACACTGGTACATTTCTGTAAGGACATGCTCTTTAAATGCGACTAACTAATGCGACTTGATCTTTCATCCATATTTATAGAGATTTCCATCCTCCACCCAAATCTACTGTAATCTTTGAATTTGCAGGTGTCAAGTTATTACACCTTTACTGGCAGTATGGAGCATAATCTGCCCTATAATCTTCATAGACTTGTAATCCCTTTGCATTTAGAAAAGGGAGTATTCACATACATACAGGAAAGGGTGGACCAGGGCAATACGCCATGCTGGTGGGGAGGGTGTCTTCAGGGGTCCAGATATATGAAGGGATTGTGCTCAGGCACTAATACCTGAGGGTGCACATAAGCCCACTTTCCAATGGGCTTTAAATTATTCCCCTGGATGTCATGATATGGAGGAAGCAGACAGGAGGAACCCTGAAGGACCCCAAGTTGAGTTTTTGAAAGGGGTCATCCAGCCCCTATTAGTATGCAAAATCCTTTTGGGGCTGAAAATCCCCTTAAGGTGTCATGTCCAATGAAAAAGCATATGTTTTTTTTAAAATAGCGATGACTCTTTGTGTCCAACACCAGTTTCTTCTGCCAAATGTATTGTAATCACTCCTTGTCTTAGCATCTGTTGTGATATCAGAAAAGTACATATCCTTGTACAGATGCGTTTAGATTTGACCAGGGGATGTCAGATCTATATACCATGCTATCCTTCTTAGGATACAGATGATGGATAGACCTGGAGTGATTGATGACCTAGTTTTCAGGTCTATAATAAACTCTATTTGGCACAGAAAGGTGTGAGTGTACTGGAGATTTATTCTCAGTACTAGACAACACACAAACAGTTCATTACTTGTTTCAGTTTTTATGCAACTTCTAACATTCATTCTTAAGGTTACCAAAGCACCTTCATTGGCCATCAACTAAAGACTTGTTTGTTCAACAGTTATTCCTCCTGCATGCACCATGCACAAGCATGCTTGGCTTGGTAGAGCGTCTATGTACTGTATAAGAGGAGAGGAAAATAAGCCCCTGCCAGACTCCTTTTGAGAGTGGCTTTTCTCCCCCAATGTGGTTTGACTTTGGGTGCCCTCCTAAGAGTGTTGTCTAAGCAGACTCCCAGGAATTCACCCTTTAACCCCCATTTGTTGATCTGGACATCCGCCATGTCGCTACTGCCTAAGGTACTCTTCACCGTTGGTAGCGGCTTACCAGGCAGGTCATGGACTATTGTGTAATGCGTTAAAGAATCAGGCAAATGTGGCAAATTTACTAATAGTGTCTAAAAACTAGACTGTCGTAGACTGCCAGATTTATCAAAGTGTCTGATGCTCTCTGATAAATCTGGTTTACTGTTAGACTGTTTTAGGCCACGCCCCTTTCCCAATAGGCCACACCCATTTTCACATAACTTGGAAAAGCATCTAAAAAGTACCTAAACACTTGATAAATGTGGCACAGAACATGTTAGATAGTTTTGATGCAAATTACACCAGAATTCTGGTGCATTTTGCTTAATAAATCTCTGTGTGAATACTGGCTAAAATCAGAACAGTCAGAATACATACCGAGTATAAACAGTCAGGAATTCAGGACATAATCCAAAGCAAGACATCAGGACAGGTAACAGAGGTGTGTACATAATGGACAACTGGAGGCCACAGCTAACAGAAGTATAAACATTACATAAACCCAAAGGTTCAGGTAGCAGAAGTACTGACATAATCCTGGGCTCACTGTTCAACCAGTAAAACCCATTTTATGAAGCTGCCATGGTAGTGAATGCTGAAAACAAGGACAACAAATGTGCACACCCAGTAAACCTCAATATCAGAAAGGATTCTTTACAGTAAAAGTCATGGCAAATACAATGTCAAATTCTAAAGAAAGATCTATAGCTTTATCTTACAACCAGTGACATAGAGATTTAATAAATAACTAAAGTAGGGATGGACAAGGTTTAGTTAATGAAAGGAAAGTATCCGATTATTGTTGGAAAAGTAATGTAGTTTCCATATGACCCAAACATGGCTATTGTCAACCAGGATTACATAGCTAGGTCATAGCTGATCTTGATGGACACATCTTTTTTCAATGTAATAAAATACGTTGTTATGTCTGTAAATTTTACACCTCTAACACCATAGAGTAGTGATGGAGGGGATCAGTGAATGAATACAGTGATAAGACTCTGATTCTTCTGTTGCCGTTATTTTCTTCCAGCGGGGCACGTATAGGTCTGGGACTCAGAAAATCTCTTTTTAATAGGCAAACTTCCAGGAAAAACAAGCTTTCATTGTGTGAGCAGCAGGCCAGGCACAAAGCAAGCAGGTGGGAAGCAGGTGCAGCTTGTCTTAAATAAACAAGCCTCTGTATAGCTTGCAGGTAAAGGTGGGGTAGATATAGTATACAAAGCCTGCAGTCACTGGGTATCTCACACACCATATTCCTTAAATTGTCTGAGATTTGTTACTATGTACTTACTATAGACCAGGGGTAGGCAACCTTTTTTGTTCAGCATGCCGATTTTAATTAAAAAATCAAAGATGAGGTACTCGGAGTGCTGGTCAATAGTTGTAAGTCTGACGCCCTCTAAACTAAAGTCCTGTACCACAAACCATAACACAGAAGTGCTGCCACCAGATGCTTTAGGACGCATGCGCTTACTGCTATTTCCAGGGGTGAACCTGTACTTTCCGGTTAGGAGCAATGATAGTACATGTGCAGCCCCCAGTTAGTGGTAAATGTATGTGTCTAGGAGCACTGTATGGCAGCATCCTTATGGTGAAAACACACTATGTATCTGCATGCAGCTATATTTTAAGGCCACTGGAACTTTTACTTTGATGTAAAACTGTGTACAGATGGTGCATTTTTGCACAAAAAAAGTCTCATAGTGGCCCCTGCACAAGGTTTATATTATAAAAAAACAATCTAAAATATATTTTAAAAAACAATGTTCTTCACTTTCCCTGTGCTCCGCGGTGGCTCTGTTCTCTATTCGGGAGCTTCTGTCTGTAGTCAGCAACCGCTGATTTGGTCTCAGGGGTCACGTTGCGTCGTTATGCGTAATGACGTCGGACGTGACCCTGAGGCCCTGTCAGCGATCTCTTACTTCAGGCAGAAGCGCCTGCAGAGCACAGAGCGGCTGCGGAGCGCAGGGAAGATGAGTAACATTGTTTTTTTATGCTTGATCACCTCCCCTGGGGCTCCGCTTATTATACTCAGGGTCTGACCCCAGACCCCCGAGTATAATAATAGCAGTTTCATTTCGGCTGTGTTTGGTCCGATCGAAACTACTGGGTGAGGATTCAGGCTGCCGTGCCAGGGAAATAAGTCTCGCGTGCCACTATTGGCACGGGTGCCGGGGGTTGCCGACCCCTGCTATAGACCTTCAAATTTAGAATCAAATGATAAAATGGGAGCGGATATGGGATATATGGTGGTATCTATGGCTTGGCATACACAGTTTGTTATAGAGAAAAAAGAACTATCTGTGTTAGGAAAAAGATGACTCTATCCTGGAAGACTTTCTTGAAGTTAAATAGAACCTGTCACCACCTGACATTCCTAGAACTTGGGATATAGATGTTTAAGTAAATACTTGCATAACCATTCTGGAGCATCTTTTCTCATAACTCAGTATTGTGCTCCTCTATTGTTCATCCTAGAAATGTGTGTATAGTCAGCTTGGTGTTACCCTTTCTCTTGTCAATGGGCTATGTCCTTATACATTCTGATACTGTTAGCACTTACTGGACATTGTAGGGACATGCTACTAACTAGTAACATCCAGCTGTTGCTTCTTTAATACATTTATACTAGGAATAACAGATATGTAAAGTTTTAAGAAGAAATGCTTCAGAATTGGTATTTCTTGTGAGAATACAAGTTTTACCATCCCAGAAACAAGGGGAGACATGATAAATTTGTATAAATACATAAATGGCCCACACCAGAAATATAGGGAAAAGCTGTTTTATGTAAAATCCCCTCAAAAGAAAAAAAAGGTTTAATCTCCAGATCTGACAAGGCTTCTTCACTATAAGGACTGTGAATCTGTGGAATAGCCTACCCGAGGAGCTAGTCACAGCGGCAACAGCTAACAACTTCAAAAAGACTACTTTGTTTCTCCAAAAATAAGACCGGGTCTTATGTTGTTTTTTTTTTCAATGAAAAAAGGGCTAGGGCTAATTTTCGGGGTAGGTCTTATTTTTCAGGTATCGGAGCAAATCAGAATCAGAATCTGACAAATCTTGTAAAATGGTTAGGGTTAGTAACCCTAACTTACATTCACAATTGATTGTGCAGAGTCAGTGGGTCTTAAACAAACTTACTGGCACTCTCTCTTTCTAAAACTTTGTGTGGCAGTGGCCCCGTGCCCGCTAAAGGGGAGATGCTGTAGTGGAGTGGCTGGGTCTGTGAGAGTGAGCAGGAGTAGCACCTTATGCCTGGTCATGTAGGCAGTCAAGCCCACAGCCTAGTAGTGGCCAGGAGGTGGGACCAAGGAGCCGGCACTTGGGAGGAAGGAGGCTGTACTTGGGAACGGGTGAGCAGATTTTGCCCTATCATGGTATGCCTGTTCTTCATCTCTGTGACGTCATTGACATAACCTAGCGCTGAAGGCACTGACTGTAACTAGGGCTTATTTTTGGAGTAGGGCTTATATTTCAACCCTGCAAAAATCGAGCTAGGGCTTATTTTCAGGGTAGGGCTTATTTTTGGAGAAACAGGGTAGATTCCTTTTTAGAGAAAAATAACATTGATGCTTATGGAAATTTTTTTCATCCGTACCATGTAATTATGTTAAAAAAAAAAAAAAAAAAAAAAGTTTCAGTTATCCATGACTAAACATGAAGGATTAATGGATTTCGATTGGAAAGCTGTGATTCATATCCAATGAGAAGCTCACGCTCATTCATTTCAGTGATAAGTTACTATTTTTGCTCATTTATGTCTGCAGTACACCTCCTATATTGGAATGGATATTGGATACCAATTAGTAGAAAATCCAAGGAGTACACAAGTTTTTATTTTAGTCAGAGAAGTAGCAATAAAGGGGACTTAAAAACAATACAGTTGCCATTGGTTCATTGCCTGAAAATCTGAAGAAATAGCTGAATTTTCTGGAGCGAGTTGCAGACTTACTTATTTCTCCCTAAGGCTTGGTTCACAAATGCATCCGTTGGAGACTCTTCCTGTTTCAGTTTCAAAATGGTAGACAATAGTTAATGGGGTCCGCCGGTCTCCATGTGTAACTGCTATTGAATCAGTCCGGCACTCTGTCTTTCGGGTCCCCCAATGGTCCCAAATGATGGAGAGCTTGCCACTAGTGCAAATCTAGCATTTACACCCACTATAGGACAAATACAGTACAGGATGGTTTGAGTCTACCAGAGTAAGAGCTTTTAGCTTTTCGTTCTGGTATTTAGAATAAGAGTTCCCCTTTTTTCACTGATAGGAAACACAAAGTGAGGTTGTCAAAGGGAAAACGCATTTTAAGCCTTAGGTTAGTTTCATGTGGCCATATAGGCTAGATAAATGGTTTAAGAACTTTTTAGAATGTTGTATATGTTTTCTAATTCCAAAACAAACATAAAAAGACTAAAAAGAATAACAAAAATGTACATAATTGCCAACAATAACATTAATATTACCTACAATAAACACACTAAAGAGTTTATAAAATGCTTTTGTACCACAAGAACCTTCATTGTTAATCCAGGAGTAAAACATGGCTCCATACAGTCTATGGCCTAAAGACAAGGGAAGGAAAGTGAAGGTGAAAGAGTCCGTGAACACAAGAATATAAAATGTCTGGAAGGATAATCCAGAATTTACCAGAACAAACAAACCTTTGCGTTTTGTTGTACAAATGAGTAAATTTGTTCCAAGACATCATGGGTCTGTGAAGGCAAGTTTAGAGTGGCAGTGACTATTGCTTTGGTATTTGCCACATTAGTGTTTGCTTTTTGCTTTTGTAGTTTGGTGTGGATGACATGAATAACATGAAACTATCCCAGTTCCAGTAAATGGCCTGTCTAATTTCAGTAAACCTGTTTAAGGTCCCACAGGAGAAGATGAAATGGTGACAGAGGGAATCCAGCTGGTGGAACTTGTGTCCAGCTATTAACTTGAATTAGGTCAATCCTTTGTTTTCTGGTCAATTACTGTAATGCACAATGCTTCTATATGTCACTGTGGACCCCTTTATATAAAATTGGTATAAAATTGTCAGACAAGACCTCATTGTGTATAAGTAAAGACCTCTGCATTTAGAAGTGGAGCTACAACTTGGATAATACAGGATCTGAACATTTAGATTAATAACTCTATACTGGAAATTGCTATTATGACCCCGGTTGAGCTTTATTTTAAGGAAATGTGTAATTATATTTTTTCATATAATATTCAGTCAGAGGAATAGCTTGAAACTCCTGAGCCCAATGCTAAATCTGTAATGGAGCTCCTACCTACCTTAGACAGTGGTATATTTTATGTAGCAGAAGGACCTTTGGAGCCCACTCAGTGTTAGGGCCTTGTGGAGGTGGAGCCACAATACTAGACATGGACAAGTGTGGCATTGTTTCTGGAGGAAAGATAGTACATAATATGTTAAGATGCTAAATATTCTTTGTTCTTTTTGCCCTATATATGCATGGAAGTCATTCTAGCTATAAACCATAAGTCCCTACGTTTAAGTTCAAGTTTATTTACACAGTTTTTGAAGCCAAAATCAGAAGTGGATAGAGGGACAATTTTTGTCCTTTGCATTTTTTCTCCTTTTATTGTCCATGCCTGGTTTTATCTTCAAAAACTGCTGCCTGAAAGTGGGTTCCTAGAAAAAATTTGCAGAGGTGAAAAGATGGACTGAGCGTCTTCAAATACACAAATCAGTGGGCTGTGTATATTAGCCAGTCAAAAAGCAGAGAAGAGAGTGATGTGAAGCACCTAGAGAAATAGGAGGAACAACCAAGTGTTAAGAGGTTGCAGGCACAGGAGAAGACCGGTAATAGACTGGCAGTAGCTTTATTTTCCATTTGCAGTGCAACCGACATATTTAGAGACCACATATTTGTCATATAATCCCCTAGCTCAAAGGGTCAGGGAGCCAAAGAAGAACTCAGAAATTGGGCAGGGTGCGTTGACTTTGTTGACATTTGCAAGGAACAGAAGAACAGGTTAAACAATAAAGACTGATACATTTTTTGATAAACAAAATTGGATCCCATTGACTATCTTGTTGTCCATTGGGTATCCTTTGTTTTCTCTGTTGTCTTCTCCCTGACATTGTTAGTGCCTTCCTGCAAAGAAGTGTTATGCGAGGTTCACATTAGCATTGGCCTATCTGTTGTTCTGGTTGTTTGGAGGGACAGAACAATGAATAGGTGGACCACTACAACAGCGGTCACATAAGGAGCCTGGCGCACCGCATAAACTATGGGATACATTGGGTGTCCATTGAAACCACTGGAAGAAAAAGTCGTACATGCAGCACATTTTCATACAGCGTTTTTCGATACACACTCTGACATTGTTACTGTCAAGGACAAGAATCTCTCACATTGAGGAGAGCACCAGTGAAGGTGTGTAGAGATTTTAATTGCCTTTTGCCCTCTACTTAGCATCTACATATCACAAGGCATTATGGGAAAGGAGCTGGGGAGCTCATGCGCCCTCTATTGGATGTAACAAATCCTCAATTTGCTTTTGACTCACCGAGCCTTGAGACAACAAAAGGGATTTTAGCCAAGCCAATTTCACTTATCTGCATACAGCGCTGTTTCCGGATTGTTGTCCTTCATCAGTACAGAGCAAAGTGAATTGGCTGGCTTAGTGGGAGGCAATGAGTGGGTTAGGGACAAGAATCTCTCACATTGAGGAGAGCACCAGTGAAGGTGTGTAGAGATTTTAATTGCCTTTTGCCCTCTACTTAGCATCTACATATCACAAGGCATTATGGGAAAGGAGCTGGGGAGCTCATGCGCCCTCTATTGGATGTAACAAATCCTCAATTTGCTTTTGACTCACCGAGCCTTGAGACAACAAAAGGGATTTTAGCCAAGCCAATTTCACTTATCTGCATACAGCGCTGTTTCCGGATTGTTGTCCTTCATCAGTACAGAGCAAAGTGAATTGGCTGGCTTAGTGGGAGGCAATGAGTGGGTTAGGGACAAGAATCTCTCACATTGAGGAGAGCACCAGTGAAGGTGTGTAGAGATTTTAATTGCCTTTTGCCCTCTACTTAGCATCTACATATCACAAGGCATTATGGGAAAGGAGCTGGGGAGCTCATGCGCCCTCTATTGGATGTAACAAATCCTCAATTTGCTTTTGACTCACCGAGCCTTGAGACAACAAAAGGGATTTTAGCCAAGCCAATTTCACTTATCTGCATACAGCGCTGTTTCCGGATTGTTGTCCTTCATCAGTACAGAGCAAAGTGAATTGGCTGGCTTAGTGGGAGGCAATGAGTGGGTTAGGGACAAGAATCTCTCACATTGAGGAGAGCACCAGTGAAGGTGTGTAGAGATTTTAATTGCCTTTTGCCCTCTACTTAGCATCTACATATCACAAGGCATTATGGGAAAGGAGCTGGGGAGCTCATGCGCCCTCTATTGGATGTAACAAATCCTCAATTTGCTTTTGACTCACCGAGCCTTGAGACAACAAAAGGGATTTTAGCCAAGCCAATTTCACTTATCTGCATACAGCGCTGTTTCCGGATTGTTGTCCTTCATCAGTACAGAGCAAAGTGAATTGGCTGGCTTAGTGGGAGGCAATGAGTGGGTTAGGGACAAGAATCTCTCACATTGAGGAGAGCACCAGTGAAGGTGTGTAGAGATGAAGGTCATCACATGTTTTAGAGTAATACTTGGACAAGGTTGCCCTGGATATCTTAGGGTAGGTTCACACTTGCGCTTGAGTCCATCCGCTGCCAATCCGAATGAAAATCTCCGGAAACTGGATAGGCACCGGATAGCAACAGGTTAGCAATGCATTGCTTAAAAACCCATTCATTTGAATGGGTTTTTAAAGCAATGCACGAGTGTCCGATTCCACCCTCTGCGCCGCAAAGCCGTTTTTTTCGTCGGACACAAAGTCCTGCATGTCCGACTTTGTTTGACGAAAAAACTGGGTTCGCGGCGCAGAGGGTGCAATCGGACACCCGCACATTTCTTTAAAAACCCATTCAAATGAATGGGTTTTTAAGCAATGCATCGCTAAACTGTCGCTGTCCGGTGCCTATCCAGTTTCCCGAGACTTTCACTCGGATTGGCAGCAGACGGACTCCAGCACAAGTGTGAACCCCCCCTCAGTCTGTTTTTTATCTACCTCTTCTCCATTACTGTATGTTTGTTATATATGTATTTTTTGATGACTTCAAACCATTTAAATGAAATAGATGTTCCAGTGAGTATTTTTACAGCATAGTGAGGTTTAAAATATCAAATACTATATATACGCAAAAAAATCCCGATTCATGACAAGCTAGGTCTGTCATTGGCAAAATCAATTTTTTAATAAGCATAGATTAAAATATCCTTTATAAAAAAAAAAATATACCAGGTATACCTTTATTTTGTTCATCTTCCCAGCAGATTTTTCATAAATCAAGTTTTTCTTCATATGTAAATGAGCTGCAAAGGGGATGTTATCCCTGTGCTCCGAGCACAGCCGCGTCATCCATATTTGAACACAAAAGTATAGTATTCAGCCTGAAATAGCCTTTATAAAGGCTGTTTGAATCTATGCTTATTTAAAAATTGATGTTGCCAATGAGAGACTCCCTTTAAAGGGGTTTACACATGTCCTATCAATAGAATAGGATACCTTGCAAATCATTTGGGGTCCGACGGCTCAGACTCCCACTATCAGGAGAACGAGGGACTTTTGTTCAATGGGAGCATCAAAATAGCTGAATACCGTACTTTTGGCTATCTCCAATGCACACCAAATGAAATGAGTGGCGTGGTGGCCATGCTTCCTGACCACTGCTCTATTCAGAATGGGGGAGCTAAAGTCCCCTGGCTTCCTGATCAGTGGGGGTCTGAGCAGTTGGACCCTCCTTTTCTGCAGGCTATCCTCTATCCTATAGATAGGAGATAAATTCTTTCATGGGAAATAGCAAAAAATGCTTAGTATTGTGTTAAAAGAAGAAAACAACTAAGCAAGCCATCCATCAGTAAACCCGCTGTGAATTTATGTTATATAGTTTTAATACTAGATAGCGCTTGTAAATTCTGAATTTTGAACAAAGCCTTACTATCATTTTAATTCAACCTAAAATACAATAGAAATCTAACAAAAACAGACTGACTGTAATAAATGTGGAGCTAAGTCCGGGACATCTCCCACATTTCTGCCTTCTTTGTAGAAGTGATGAAGCTGAACAGCATAGTAGTCAGTAGGGGACAGGGATGTGATCAATCCTATTTAGTAATGGCCAAATAGGAGAAAATTGGATAACTCAATTTGTTGACCTTTGATCTCCAGAACTTTAACTGATCTCTTGAAAAGCTGTAATTGGTGTCAGTAACTGGTTGTCCTAAGATGGAGAATGATGACCTACATTGTGATTTTTAGATATTACCCCCACTCACTGTTTTCTATTAACACAGTGGAAGCCAAACAGTGATTTTTATTGGGTGTGGAAAACAACCTGATCTGTCTCTTTACAGTCATATATTAATGTATCATTTCTTTAATGTCTTTGCTTAATGTTTATCAACTGTATATGCTTCTGATCCAGTGATGTGATTAATGGTACAGGAACAGTTGTAGGGTCACTCCATGAACTATGTATGTACATTCATAAGACCTGTAGAATACCCTCATAATATGGTTAGATGGAACAGGGTTACTGGTGCATGTAACTAGGAGTTTCCAACTTGCCATTTTACCTTGGCCCATGTGTATATAAGTAAATGGCTAAGGGTACATACTGAACTGTTGTCCTGCAAGAAGGTATGGCTTTGTCTAAATCCCAGAAAATAAAAATATCTGTCAACAGGATGCCAGACAACTTATTTGGATTACAGCGATTCCTTCCAAGACCTCCCCCCACCCCATATACATGTCCTGCCATGACTGAGCATGCGTGTGTTCTAAACAGTTAGAGGAAATGGCTGCCTGACACACACCAATGACAGTGACATCCTCTTTAAGAGCAAAAGTTATCATCCGACTGCCCAATCCTTCATTCTGCTGACCTATGCCAATAAGGAAAAGTGGGGTCTCCATTCAAGTTAGATGGTTGTCCTTCTGAAATCAGTGAGTTCAGCTGACATTAATGTAATGTATATGGCCACCTTGCCCAATCATTCCTTCCACTGACAGTCAGTACACAAAGTATTCTCATTTTTGTTCATGTTGTCTTATTAGTAGCTAGGTGTTTCTTAACCCATGAGAGATTCAGTGCAATAAAAGTGCTTGCCTGACAACTATTGAATGTGTATGGCCAGCTTTAGTCAGATAAGAAGTGTTATATTCACATTAAACAAACAGACATTGTACACGCACACATATAAAGACAATATCGACACATTCATACACATCAGTCAAGCACACACCTATAACTAGGAAAAGCCTATACTGTACTTATGCCTTACACATACTTAGTATTTCAGTCTCTCCTGTCTGTGTTGACAAAGCTGCTCCTTAGGTCATGTTAAAGCAACCAATAAAAAGCTCTGGCTGTTGTAACTTTCTGAAGGAAAGACAGAAGAGATGCCCCCCACCCCTTCAATTTATCCCTGCTCCAGAGCCCACTTTGGTTTCTTGTTGGACATGCAGTATCTTTAAATTACGAGGAGAACTGGTGAACTGTATGATCAGGTTAAAGGGGTTCTTCAAAACTCAATTTTGTTGGCGTATCCAATCAGATAGACCATCTAGAGTTGGAGAACCTCTTTAAATCTATGAATTTCCTTATGCTGTTAATTTTGTGTGTAGCTATATCATGCTGTAAATTAAGAGAATTTTTGTGCTGAAGTCAAAACGTTCTCAAGCATTCTTGCATCATCGCCTTGAAGGAACTTCCCAAGCTAAGAAAATAGGCTTAACTTATCGTTGGGTTCATCTGGTATTGCAAATAAGTAAATGAAGATGACCTACAATACCAGGCACAGTCTATGGTCTGTTGTGCAAATCTTTAACTGGGAAAAGTTAATGGCAGTCATATTGGTTATTATTATTTTTTTCAGAAAGTAACTAACCAATGACTTAGCAGAATCTCTTAAAATCTTAACTATGGAGGATAACTTAACCATTTCTCAATGATATCTCTAATGCATATTAAAAACACTGTACATATTTAGTGAATATATGATGTGTTGTTCCCACATTTTGACTATGTCTTCTGCTCTGAAAAGGTTAATCATCTTGCTATTAATATGCACATTTTCCATCATAATTGATTACTGAAATATGAGGCTTGGCTGCAAATGGAGTAATAGTAATATCTTTCTGTAATATTGCCCACATGTCATTAATTCCTGCTGCTAACTAATGCCCCTGGTCTCCAGAAGAAAGTGAGAGGTATATCATTACATTAATAACATGCAGGTCAGATTTTTGTTTTTTCCTTCATTTCCTCCTTCTTCCAGTAATGCACACTGCTAATTATGTGCAATGGCTTTTATTCCACGTCCCGGTAACCCTATCCCTGAACTCTAATTGCTGGGATTTCTGAAGGACGTTCTTGTTTGGACAACAATGTAATCCCAGTTCAGGAAAGGCTAAGTTTGTGGAAGATGCTAAAATGTGGAGTTGATCTAGAACCCCATCGCCAACGAACCAGTGTTAACTGCAGTGCTTAGCTACACTATGGGAAGGCACATCTAATGCATTTTACAATTTTTCCTGTGAGGTGATCTCACAATATGATGTGGAACCACATAGTGATATGCTATCTAAGCCATATGTGTCTACATGACTACCCATTATTTGTTTGTGACTTGCAACCTGTTAAGGATTTTGTTAGGAAGCTCCAATATTGTATTAAATTGGCTTCATAAGAAATTGGAGTCCTCAAAGGGGTTTTTCCAAAAACATAACCATATTTAGATTTGTAGACCATTAAAAGTTAAACATTTTTGCAAATATAAATAATTTAAAAATTTGCTCAGTTTTGAAGATTTTCTCTAACTATCTTAGTGGTAACAGTCTGTTGTCTCAATTGGTTGCCAGAGGTTATGACTTTCTATGATCTGGGTCAAAAACCCCATCTTGTGGACAGGTTATCAGACAGAAAAACTACATGCAAGTAACCTGGCCACAATAAGGAAATCATGGCTGGTTTTTAGAGTACAGAAAGTTCCTGCATGGTATCAAACCATAGAACCACCATGATGCTCATGTCCATGTAACCCACCACTATGTCATCCTTCACCTGTATCCCATAAGACCATGATGTAGAATGAGCAAGGATTTCATTCAATAAGTTACAAATTATACTTATTTTTTCTCAAAAATTATCTGTCAGGTCTGCTTACAGATAGGACTGCATTTACAATGTGACAGCTTCTCTAAGGCACTACACCAGAAAGTTTCAAGCCTGGTTTGTAGAGAAATATTACCCATAGGGGTTGTCATCAGGTTTTGCAGATGTCGCTTTGTGTAAAGCTAACCCCTCTCACCTTTGCTGTGTCTCTTGTAATGCTCTATGTGTCAGTTTTAATGTATAGTACGGTAGCTTGAGCATTCTACTCAATCTCTAGAAAAATCAACTATATTTCCTAGGTTTTGTAGCTACATACATTTTCAGGAATAATTTTACCACGTTACCACAGGTTCCTTTTGAGGTTTGTACAAAAATTGTTTTTATCTGAGTTATACATGGTACAGGGCCTGTGGGGCAGTACATGAGACAAGAGTTCGCTTTGGAGTTCTTGGTTATGCACAAACCCCTCAGGCCCTGTACTAGGTATAACACAATTTGTGTTGTCCCCTTCTCTCTTACCATAACCAGAAACAAGCAAAACATTTCTAGAATTTATTCCAAATCAGAATGTATATCTATTAACCCTACACATGCTGCAATTGGAATTAGTTCCCCATTGACTGACTTAGTTCACCATAAATACAAGTGATACAGTAAGACTACTGTACGTCTATGGTCATGTTTAGGACTTTACACCAATATTAATGGTACATTATGGTGAACACACTTGAGACATTAAAGCTAGACGCATACATTAGATGGTTGGTCAGACCAAAATGAATCTAATGTATATGGTGGCCTCTTGATCCTTGGCCTGACCAAGAATATAAGGACAGAAAAGTCAGGCCATTAGATTTAAACATGCTAGATCCTTTTATTCTCAGTGGAGATAAGCTGCTGCTAGAGGTGTGCACTTCCCCTACTGAGGGGCAGAAGTTAAAGTACACTGCCAGCTTTAGTGAAGATGAACTTCTATGGATGTTAGGTTTCGCCATGCATGTGAGAGCATTTGTTTGACTGACAGCTTCTCTTATCAAGCCCCTATCTCATACCCATGTGCACAGGAGAGGAGAACAAGCTGGTGCCAGACACCCCTGGTGGTGGCCTATCTCCTTTGAAAACAAGAGGTTTAGACATGTTTAAGTCCAGCTGTCCAATCCTTCTTTCCTAACATCTACTGTCAGGGAAGTCAGGAGACCCTCATCTACTTTCATTGGTGTCTAGTCCTGCTAAAACCAGCAGGTTGGGCCATTCGTAGGAGTAATATGCTTGTTCATATGTCAAAAACAATAGAACTCATCTTGCTGGATGATTCTGAGCTTTATAGTCGTCTTGTTTTTGTGTTACTGAACCATTGTGTCTCCAGCAAGAAATGAAATCTCACAAACAAGCAAAACAAATGCATAGTTAGACTTTAGTGTCATAAATCTTCCACATCTGGCCTCCATTGGGAAGTAACCCAGCTGTCAGGATGTGTAATAATATAAATCCTCTTCCCTGGTCAAGTACCATGTCATCTCTGAAGATCCAGATCTAGTTAAATATCCCTCTTGTAACTTTACCCAGTTTTTCTTCATCTTGAGTAAAGTAGTATACTAATAGGATTATAAATGGAGGACATTGCTTTATAGCCAGGGTCAGCAACCTTTGGCACTCCAGCTGTTGTGAAACTACAACTCCCAACATGCTCCATTCACTTCCATGGGAGTTCCAAGAACAGCAGAGCAAGTATACATGCTGGGAGTTGTAGTTTTACAACAGCTGGAGTGCCGAAGGTTGTCAACACTTCTTTATAGAGAGAAGTAACTACAACACCAAACGGCTATTAACATCATGTAACTGGACGTGCTTTAACGTGCTACTGTTATTCAATGTCCCCTCCCCCATTTTGTGGGCTCTATAAAATGCATTAGATTATCTAAAGATGTTGCACATTTGTTGCAGAAATGTCATTATTTCCACAAAACTGTCTTTTAAGGGTGTGTTCACACTTTGGAATTTGACACCAAATTTGAGGTGGAATCTGCCTCAAAATCTGCCTCATTCATTCATTTCAATGGGGCGATACCTTTTAGAGGCTAACTGAGTATATTTGATAAGTAACCTTTCAGAAGACTAGCTTCCTTCATCAGACATGGTGTTATACAAGAACTGAAAATTCACAGATTTTTTTATATCCTATACACATGGTCTTCAAAGGATTTTAGAGTCCTTAAAAAAAACAAAAAAAAACAAAATGCAATCTAAGTAGAGAAGTTATTTACAACCGGTCTGTTTTTGTTAAGCATAAAAAAATGTGCTTCAAATGCCTGCAGCAGAAATTTTGTGCTTGACCAATTCTGCGTCTTGAAGACTCCCTAAGCCTGACGTAGTGTAAATGCCATGATTTGCCTGTGGCAAAAACGCCACTGCAAAAACTGGCGTTTTACAGTACCTGCAAAGCGAATGGGATTCTGGCTATTCCCATCCACACATTGCAGAAAAAAATCTGCAGTGGAATCGCGGCATGTCGACTATACCTATGGAAACTATGGAATTTTTCGTATAGGTATATTATTAGCAGAAAGTCCACAGTGTGAAAAGCGATGCCAGAAAAAAGCAATGTGTTTCCACCATGGTCTTTTCCGCTGCGCCATGCTACGTGGGGCCTAAAACTGAGTCTACAACACCACCAATTTTAAACCCCTGTTGTAGGGTTGGTTAGTTATATAGTGAACATACGTTGTTTTTTTTTACATTAAAGTACAATCTTGCTGCTGAGAAATTCAACTTTTAGTCCATATGCAAATGAGCTGTTTAGTACACAAGGGGAGGGGACACAATTTTCACACAAATCTTTATATCAATATGCTCTGTTCCTCCTATTCTACACAGTCAATACTGAATGGACTGAATTTCTATGTTCCTTTAAATACAAGTTCATCATTTGATCTTTTCGTCCAAATAATTTCTAATAGTGATGAATTGGACACTGTTTGGATCACACATCTCTACAGGTATAATAAGGATCACCCCCCATACTGTATAATATAGAATATGTGTCTCCAGAATGTTTTCTGTCTTTAGTGAGGATGTAAATCTTGTCTAATCTTTAGATATGGATGTATTACTGCTACAATTCCCATAATTCTCAGTGACATTGAGACTGTATGAAACTTGTGGTTTCTCAACAGCTGGGTTATGCTAGGGAGTCTTAGGTCCTCCATCTTTGCCTTGTTTAAAAACACCTGCACTGTTGCAAGTGAAGATTGGTGGATTTCCAGTTAAGGGTACTTGAGGACTGGAGTCAGAAATATTTGACCTAGGTCATGGGACATTTTTGAGAAAAGATCTCATTCTAGGATATGCACACATCTGTTGTCCTACAGTGCAGCTTGTTGACTTTCAGTCCTCTTGGGGATGAGGTATCCTGCTCCTCATTTTTGGTTATGACATCACTTAGAAATGTAAATTGACGGTTGTGTTTTCCTGTCAAAATAATAAGAGTTTAACTTTGTAACTCAATGAATTATAACACGTGTCTCTAAGTGTACTGGGCCCTAAGGGTGTGTCATTATTCTATCCAAGATTTATTGTTTCATTCTGTTCTTAGCATTTCCATGGGACTGCTGGAGATAGTGAAGTACAGTGCTGTGCACACTCCAGCAATCTCATAGAGGTTGAATGCAGCAGCGGAGTGTATGCTGAACCTGTCACTCCAGTCATTCTTGTGACCAGTCGGGGGCCCCAACCGTCGGGGTCCCATCAATCAGAGTCAATCATCAGTTTTTCCTCATTCAGGGAAATTGTATCATATTTGAGAACAAATTTTTAAATCAAGCCCGCCTGGCGATCAGCTGATCTATATTGGTTGGATTCTGAAATCTTTTGGGGATCATTGGTTAGTAATTGATAGATTTATAGCCTGCCATACATTGGGTGTGGTTAATTTAATACTTAGCTCTGCGTTCTGACTCCTCGAGAAGTGTCCTGAGCAGAGGGACCACTCTATGATGTCCATATAGCCTAACAGGACACATTGTAAGGGTTGCCTAATTCTCCTTTTGTGACTTATATAATTGATGGACCACATCATGTTAGAAGGCAATGTGCTTCAAGACTTGACTAAGGATGGTCTCACATATTAGCTGTATCAGGCCAGTTATCTTATGCCTGAGCTGCACACAATTGATGACTTTTTCACAATCTGCTACCCCACAGTCCTAAATGGGCACCCTTAGATCCTGGCTGCAAGCTATATAAAAAAAAAAAAAATTATGATCTGTTAAAACCACACCAAATGGAAACTGCCACATCACCTAATATATGAGAGTGTACCCTAAGGAAGCATGCCCTTTCAGAGAGATTCGGAGAGGAGAGGATCTTCTAGTTCTGCATTAGAGTACGGACTGCCTTAGACAGTCTAATAGCTCCGAATCAACTCTTAACCAAGTAATACCAAGTACAGATTTTTCCTATTGCTACAATGGGATAGAAGTGACACTAGTGGTTGGACAGCCTTCCCCATTAACATGGTCTTTGATTTGTGTACTATTTCTTTGGCCTCCATAAATATAAAATATACATTTATTCTATTGACCTAGACGTATAAAGAGCATTCCCTTCTTTTCCATACCCTTATCCGTCTAAGGTTGGCCATACATACTAGACGTTGGTTGAACATTTGTTTTGCTGACAGCTATTTCCCCTTCTCACTCCCCATACTCATGCACACTCATTTTGGGGTGCTTGCTGGCAGACACGTCATTTCTGTGAATGATGGGTCCAACAGCCCGATCCTTTGCCCCTTAATGTTCTCTGTAAGTGATATCAGGGTGTTTGACTAGCTTAGGAGCCACGGCAGGGGGAATCTCAGAAGCTGGGCCTGATGTGATAAGACAACCCCTTTAAGGAAGGCTAAGAATGTTTTATGAACTAGAAAGTGTTACCAGGCAAAGTAAGTTTTAAAAGCATTTTGTGATTTATCCTTTATTATCAAAGACAAAAGCAAAACTTTTAGAACATTAATGTTCTAAGTGCTTCACTACTACATGGAGGAAAGTGCCAAGCTTTGTCCTAAAGTGTGGAGTCATTAATCCTATAGCCTCTCCTATGTCACAGTATAAGTTTCCATCCCCAGCCAGATAATTCTATTCTCAATCAATCTACTCCCACAGGGGATGTTTCCTATTGATAATATGCCAGATCTCATCCATATATGCTGACGAGATACAATTGCATAGAAGTCCGAGCCGGCCATGACCCTGCGGCGGTTTTCATCACTCCCTCTCTTTTCTCAAACTAATAGGAGTGGCTGTCATAAATATGAAGCTAGCAGCTGACAATTAATAAGTGGAAGTGTATGCATTGATTGATACTTAATACAAGATGGACGAAGAGCTCTCGGGTTGCACTGTGGTCAGAGTTTTTTTTCTGAGATACAATATCTATGGCGAGTTTAAATCCCACATAAGACATTATTGCCAAGCAGGTGATCTGCATTTGTCAAATGTAGAGGAGATGAGTTTGTCCTTTACACAATTTAGGATATCAGATTGTGTTATTGATAGCATGACATAGGAGAGCATTTACGCAGAATTGAAAAACTTTACATTTACACCATGTGGGGCCTTAGGCTTAGGCCAGGGCCCCACATTGCGAAGAACACTGTGATTTGGCCACACCAAAAACGCTGTGGAAAAAAACGCAGCATTTTACAGCACCTGCAAAGTGGATGAGATTCTGGCTAATCCCATCCACACACTACAAAAAAATATTCGCAGTGGAAATGCTGCTGCAGCATCCCAGAGTGCTACTGCTTCAAGTGTTTGTCTATTGTGCCTCTAGGTTGTGTTGGTATGTCCCGTCCTCTGTGTTCTGTGTTATATGTCACTGTTTTGCAGCTTCCCTGTTGTTTCTCCTCAGTGTTCAAACCTTAGCCTTGGTTCAGCCCTGGCCAATCACAGGCCACTGAGTGGGGTTGAGAACTCAGTCTTGTGCCAGTCTTGTTAGTGAGCTGTTGGTTTTCCTGCTTTGGGCAGAGGTACTCACATAGCACCTGGACTGGATCTCAATGGCTGCCTACACAGCCTGCAGGAGGATAGTTTGCTGCCCCAGGCTCATCTAGAGACAGTCCTGACAAGGGAGAATTGCTGTCTGGATTATTGGACATTTTCTGTGCTGTGCCAGGAGGAGCAGGAGAGGACCCTGACAGTATCCATACCTGGGAGAGGCACGAGAAGAGGAGTCTGCCATAGAGTCTGTCATAGAGCCTGTAACATCCCTGGGCAAACTCCTATAACCAAGGCTGGGGGATTGCACACTGTGCTACTACTACCCCCATTTGGAAGCTGCCGTTTACTTCTGTTCCAGTTGCTGAATAGACTGTTACCTGGTTCAACTGCATCTCTGGCCTCCTGAGTCATGCCTGTCTTACCATCAGGGCCCTTCTGACCAACACCACACCGGCTCAGAGAGGAGAGGTCCCCTCTCCAACTAGAAGCACCCGGGGAAAACTACTACCACCACCATCCGGTAGTGCTGCAAGACCCCCATCGATGGTGTCCAGCCCAGGAGTGGGGCTGGAGTGCTTGGTGCGCTTAGCCTAGCAGGTGGCACATCATCCACCACTACAACTCCCATCCTCCAGTCTCCTCCATCTGGGTTGCGGCACTGCGATTTTAAAAACCGTTGCTTTTTTTGTAAATCGCAGCATTTCAATTATACCTACGGAAACGCTGGTCTTTTCCGTATAGGTATAATAGAGGCAGATTTTCTGTGGAAAAGCACTTTGGAAATAAACTATGATGCGTTACCGCCACGGTGCTTTCCGCAGCGCTTTTTGGCTGCAGCTTGCTACCTGGGCCTTAGCCTTACGCCTTTTATGGTTAAACCAGGAGTGTGTATCCACTACTTACAATTTGTTTTTCCATAGACTTACATGTGACTTTCACTTTGACATAACTTGGGCTGTGTTTGCCTTAAAGAGCTGGAAATTGTATATATGTTCCGAGGAGCCCTGACCATGTTCTACACTAAGTTTTAAGCCAATTTAAGGTGTGTTTTGTACGAAACATGTTCGACCCAAAACAAATCTTGAACTATCTGAACCTGAAACAAAATTAATCTTGAGAAGGTTGGCCCATTGCTAGTCTTATTCCAGGGACCCCTACTGGTCAGTTGCTGAAAATGGAAGTGGGTCATCATAAAAAATATTTTTATGAAAACATTTTTTTAGTTTTTTTTTTTTTAACTGAAATTTTAGTAATCTTTTCCTCCCAACCAGTTCTGTACTTTTATTGGCAAATTTCACTATTAACATATTTTATCTATTTCCTTTACTTACATAGCATTTTGCAGCTATTGTCATCACTCACTGTCCACAGTCTGTTTTATCAGCATGTCTTTGGAGTTGTGGAGGGAACTGAAATACCCAGGGAAAACCTGTGGAAACATGGGGAGAGCATACAAACAGATGTTGTCCTTGCCTGGATTTAGGACCCCAGTGCTGCAAGGCAACAGAGCTGACCACTGACCCACCATACTGCCAACATATATTGCATTGAACTACCTGTGTATTCTAATGTGTCATTGCCTGTGAGACAATACGTTCCCATCATTTGTTAGGCCATTGGCTGCCATATTTTGCTCCTTCCTTTGATGACATTTTTTATATGTCATGGTTACTACAGGCTGAGATGAGGGTTACTGCCAATCTCTACCACTGTTGTCTTCTGTGGGTGATGTTACGAGCGAAGCTTTAGTGCCCACATCATTGCCCTGACGTGCATTTAAACCACTGGTCCTTGAAAAGATAGCCACTTTAATTGTAACTTTACACTGTTTGGTTTATATTAATCTCTTTATGCCACTCTCTGTATATATGATGTCTCTAAGCCTAAATGACACAATGGTCACATTGTCCTCCACCAGTCAACATGTTATGGATGGGCATGAAATTCTCACAACACAGGGGGCTTGTAGAACAGTGGCAGAGTGACATCATATATTAGGAAAACGGCACAGAGGGGTTAAAAACACCCCACATAATATAGAATCATTGGTGTAAAGTTAGCTTTAAGAGGTTGACCCTTTACTTGTCTGCTTCCAGCAACATAAATGTATGATGTATGGCAAAGAGGGGTTAATTTAGATGCATATAAGTAGCAGGATTGCCATACCCATTTAATTTCTTAGATTTTTTTAAGATTACCCTCCAAAATCATCTCCGGGGATGAGGTTTATACGAAGGGGTTGAGGTTTATACGAATGTGCTCAAAAGTGGCCATATCTTGTGATTTTTGTGTGTACCTGTTTGGACTGAGCGGGGTTTGACCTGCAAATAGTGCTGCAAATATTTAGGGCATTTGTATAATAGGAGATCGTGACCTCTATAGAGGCCCTGGAGGGAAACTGCTTTCCTTATTAAATGTGTAGTAAGAATTCCATTTATAAGGAAGACAGATTTTATATCCCCCTTAAGGTAAAAGACTGTATTTTTCATGATATTATGTTTCTTATTATACATGTATTGTACATGTGATATGTATAGCCCTGGACTAGCTGGTACGGAGAATGTTGCCAGAGTCAGCAATAGCCTGGTGAGAGCCTGAATATCTTGTATAGGATTGCTGGTTATGTTCCAGGATATTCAAGTATTCTGCACCACCAGGAGTGAGTAGTAACCACCAAGCGTCATAGCACCACCTTATGTGTATAGCAACAAAAAAGCTTACTGTGTTATTTGTATGATCTGCAACCATCAGGAGTTTTGTGACACTCTTGTGTGAAGAAAGAAAAGTAGTTTTCTGCTCAACCAACAAACACGTTCTCTGTTTTTTGCATAATCTGGAATTAGAGGTTTACTGTTTCTATGGTTTATCCACAGACATTTCTGTAAATGCTTGATAGGTGCAGGTCCCACCTTTGGGATGCCCAGAAGCACTGGTGTAACTAAAGTCTTGTGGGCCCTGATGCAAACTTTTGTCCTGGGCCCCCTACCCCCTCCCTACAGCGTATTCTTGACGGTTATGAGTGCTGCAGCGATATCTCAGATACTTGAAAGGGATACAACTATAGTACCCACAACTGCAGTTATTAAGAATATGGTGAATGAGCAGTGGAGCGCCCGGCATGTAAACAATACTGGGAGCTACGTGCTGTTCGAAACAGCTAATCTGCAGGGTTGTAACAGTCTAAGAGATGTAAGAGATCAGTGGGGGGTCCAACATCTGGTGCTTTTGCATTATTTACATTGCACAGAATCTGTTTTATAATCACCATGCAATGTTATTACAGCCTGTAATAATAGTACACGGCTGCTATAAAACATATAGTGTATGATGTGAATAGTGAAGGGGCCCCACACAGTGTAATATGCTCCACAATGCCCCCCCACACAGTGTAATATGCTCCACAGTGCCCCCCCACAGTAATATGCTCCACAGTGCCCCCCCACAGTGTAATATGCTCCACAGTGGTCCCCACACAGTATTATATGCTCCACAGTGGCCCACACATAGTATAATATGTTCCACCGTGGCCCCCACAGAATATAAAATGATCCTTAGAGCCGCTGCAGGTGAACCCCGCGAAATTCGACTAATATTTTTGAGGTTCAGCCCTACTCAGATTCTAAAGGTCCAGGGGAAGTGATTAAAAATAACAAACACTTATACTCACCTTGCCTCACCTCTCCTGGGCATCCTCACTCCGTCTGGTTCCCTTCAACGTCATCTTCGGTCCTCTTCTGCCTCTGACTAAGGTGACGTGCCACAGAAGTCACTGCTGGGGCCTGTGTTTGGTCCTTTGCAGTCACATGGGGCACGATGATGTCATTACCTAAGTCAGAGGCCGGAAGAACCCTGGAGAGTATGTCAGGAATCAGCAACAGCGCAGGAGAGGTGAGTATAAGTATTTCTTATTAGACATGCCAGGCCCCTTCCCATGAACAGTATGTATAGCGGTCAGGAAACCAGGCTTTCCCCAACCGTACCCGGTCGCAGTCGCTTCCACCTCTGGGAGTTTTGTGACTCTTCTAGTCACTTATTCACAGCAGTTGCCTTTACCATTAAATTTAAAGAGAGTCTGTCACCAGAACCCAGCATGTCTATCCACCCATGATGAGACATAGGTTAAGTTCTCCTGAATCAAATGGTGTTTTCCCCTTGTGAATCGCTGCCTTTGAGATATTGATGTTTTTGTCAATATGCAAATCAGTTCATTGGAGCAATGACAGTATTACCTTTACAACTAAGAGGTAACCAGCAGCTCCCTCATTGCTCCAAAGAGCTCATTTGCATATTGACAACAACAGTGATATCATGGCAATGGGGGCAACGATTCGGGAGGGGAATTTGATCCAGGTCACCCTAAACTTTCTGGTGACCAATGCCCTTTAATGTCAAAGCGGCTATGCTTATTTAAAGAGCTTTGGGAATAGCCCTTTGGGAATCTATGGGAAAGAACCAGGTGTGTTATATGATTTTTACCTCTTCAGTGCACTTATATGTACTCCTAGCTTTTCATAAGTCAAATTCACCAAAAAAATAGCATAATTCACCTTTTCTTCACAATATTGGGGTACAAGCTTCTAGTGTCATATGATTCTACATATCCATAGAAGACCTATAAACCTGCTATGGATTTATATAGTGATTTATATACTTTTGTGACCAAAGTGTAGTAAAACCAGAAAACAGGAATGGTCTTGTTAAATTTATAGAAACACTTTAAAAAGAAAATTGGAAGATCAGAGAACGTGCTGTATTCCAGAAATGTGTCATAGAACACAAGCCTAGACCACGACTCAGGGCCCGTTGCGATCACTTACTTTAGTATACCCCATGTGTTTGTGCTCATTTTAAAAAAAAATCCTATAATTATTGTAGTAAGTGGAAATCTAGCTTAACAGTGACCTCCAGGGGACATTTTTGATATGTGCCCATTTAAGGACTTTGGCATAGAAATAAATTTACTGCTCCAGTTTTTTAAAAGTAAACAGTGAACTCTAGTGGTCATTTCTAATAAGTGCATGTGCCTATTTATGGGAAGACAAAAAAAACTGCACCAGTGTTTCTGATTCCAGTTTGCTCTGTATAATAGCATTTTTACATTTCATGGATATAACTAAAACTTAAAATCGTATGGTAAAATGGCATATTAGATTATTACCGAATATACTCAAATAGAGAAGGGCATGGGTGCTGTGGTAATTTATTATTTATTTATTTAACTTACTTATATAGCGCCATCATATTCCGCAGCGCTTTACAGACATTGTCAGTCACTATCCCATATAGGGCTCACAATCTACATTCCCTATCAGTATGTCTTTGGAGTAATGGAAGGAGCCATATAAAGGAAACCTATTTTACTTTGTCTTGACAGCTACTTCAGGACTGTATCTCCCAAAAAAAGATTTCTCAGAAAATCTGCACCCTGACCAACCTGCTGGTTCAAGACTATTACAAGTCCATGCACTGAGTGACATCCCGGGAGAGGTTCCATACTACAGCCTATGCAGGACCGCTCAGAAATACATTCACTTTTTCCATATGGATGAGCGGACAGGAATCCTCTATCTCAATGAGACCTTGACAAGTAAAGACCTCAGTGAACTAGGTAAAGGTAAATGGTAGCACTGCATAGTGATGTGTCCTCTACTGTATACCCTGTACATGTGCATTCATTATAGTGTCTGGAAGATAACCATTTATATAATAAATATTGCTTCACCATTGGGTATTGGTTCTGTGTGTCCTACAAATGAACAGGTCTAAAATATTTTAATATTGTAAAATCATTTTAATTTAAATAAAATAGTTCCCAAATGATAAAATATTCTGGATTATGAAAAAAAATGACGAAACTCAAGTCTATTTCAAGGGCTTGTCCACTTTCAGACCAATATTGAAAGACCAGTGTCATTGTTTGTATAATAAAAAGTTATACAATTTTCCAATATACTTTCTGTATCAATTCCTCATGCTTTTCTAGATCTCTGCTTGCTGTCATTCATTCTGCTTACGCCCAGTGGATAAAAATCAGTAAATGGTCATGTTATATGCAGTCCATAGTCATGTTATATATAGTCCATCACATGACTGGTTTTTATCCACTGGGAGTAAGCAGAATGAATGAAAGCAAGCAGAGATCTAGAAAACTGAGGAATTGATATAGAAAGTATATTGGAAAATTGTATAACTTTTTATTATACAAACAATAACATTTGTCTCTCGATATTGATCTGAAAGTGGCCAACCTCTTTACTATATATCTATATGTTGCCACCCAGTGGTTGTATTGTGAACTTCATCATGTTTTGCTAGCATGTCACGATATTGTACTGAATTATACTGGGATTTACTCTACACATGATAGAGAAGTTATGTTTGTGGAGTACTAATGGCACATGAATATGTGCAAAGATCTCCATGAGATTGTGTTTTGTTAGAATAGATTGTGAAAGATGAAAGTTACTGATATTTTGCATCTTTTTGTTTCTAGGGACCTCAACAATCTACATATTGCGATTCAAGATAAAGGTGTCCACTGCTCCAGCTCAAGACCAAGGGTGTGACAAATCCCTGGTTGCTGACATTAGTCTGACATTTAAAGACTACAGAACTCCTAATTGTTCCTCCCTAAAACCCGAAGACTTGTGCTTTGGGGACCCGCTTTCTTTCCACATCAAAGAAAACCGACCACCTGGCAAATTCTTCCAGTTCTATCCACACTTCTATGCTTCTCAGTGCCCAAATATAAGTGTCAGCTACACGTTAATATTAGGTAAAAGTTTAATGATTTGACCTCCATTGATTTTAGTTATAGGGTAGGTCATGTTTAATGGGGTTTCCCGGACTTACATATTGATAACCAATTCTTAGGATAGGTCATCAATATGTGATCAGAGGGGGGCAAACACCCAGGACCTCCACAAATTAACTGTTTGAAGAGGCCATGGTGCTCAGAGTCCTGCAACCGTTTCCTTGTGCAGATGACATCACATTCATTGGTCACATGGTACAGCAGCAGCTCAGTCCCAGTCAAGTTAATAGGGATGAGATGCAACTCCAAGGGCAGCCCCTAAGATATTTGCAGTGCTGTGCTTAGTATTCAGTGAAGATGCCACATTGCTCACCCAAACGCTGTAGTCTTGTAAACCAGCTGCTGTGTGGGGGACACAGGTGCCGGACCTTCACTGATCACAAAATGATAATGGAAAGCTCATCAATATACAGTCCCGGAAACCCCCTTTATTGTTTTAAATTCTGTTTTTATTAAGTTTAAGATCGTATATATACATAGTCAGCATATTGCTGCTGCATATAATCTACAATCCTAGCACGAACTACATGAAGTACATGAGTACAAAGTCTTAGAAAAATATATATTTAACAAATTGAACAACAAGAAGTAACAATTCAAACACTTCGGAAAATGTCAAAGTAATGGGAGTGAGTATTGTTGGTTTTTGCTACTGGACTATAAGGGTGTGACAGCTAGTAAAAATTCTGGTGCAGGGGCTGGGAATTGATCAGATTATGACAGAGTAAGGATGGTTTCATTCCGCAGTTATGTGAGTGTCTGTCTGAAGGTCAGCCAGGGGGTCCATGTTTTAAGGAAGGTCATTCTAGTCCAGTGTGCCAGCTCCTCCATCCGGTATTTATCATTTACTTTGGATACCCATTGTGGCAGGAAACCCCCTTTAAAGACAAACGCTGTATAATATCACCATACGGTTAATAAACTACAGATAGAAGGTATTACTAACAACTTCTCCATATACATGCATGCTCTTTTTGGCAGACAGCTTGCTTCCCTCTAGACATATAGACACCTGGTTTGGCTGAGTGTGCATGTGTTTTCAATATGGAAAGGGAAATAGACCACTGCCAGATACTTCTGGCAGCAGCTTATCTCCCTTAAAGGGGTTAGCCACTTTCAGACCAATATTGAGAGACAAGTGTTATTGTTTGTAAAATAAAAAGTTGTGCAATTTTCCAATATACTTTCTGTATCAATTCTTCAGTTTTCTAGATCTTTGCCTGCTGTCATTTATTCTGCTTATTTCTAGTAGATAAAACTCAGTCCATGGTCATGTGACAGGTACACAGCTCGTTACAGTCACAGCACAGTAATCAGATACCTGCCTGGTAACGAGCTGTGCACCTGTATGCTCATCACATGACCATGGACTGAGTTTTATCCACTGGCATAATGACAGCAAGCAGAGATCTAGAAAATTGTGAGGAATTGATACAGAAAGTATATGGGAAAAGTCTACTTTCCAGTACACAGGGTCTGAAAGTGGCCAACCACTTTAAGAACATAGAATCAGCCAGACATGTGCCGACTGAACATTGACCGAGCATATTGTGTTTTTATGATGTCTTGTCGTTTGCATTTGCAAATCTCAGGTACATTAACTTGAGAAGAACCAATCACATAACTACACTCTTTGCTTTTCCTATGCAGACCAACGCCTCCCTTTCCAATACAAACCTGATACATCTGAAATATTTGTGTCCCGTTCCCTGGACCGGGAAGAAAGGGAGGACTATGATCTGGTCGCTAAATGCATGGTGAGAAATAGCATCAAAGAGGTGGAGGTTGAGCAGTCATTCCGTATCAAGGTGGATGATGAAGATGACAGCCCTCCTTTCCTTTCAGAGGGAACAGATACTGCAAATGTTGTGGTGGAATATGAAAGAAAGGAAGTAAGTGACTATAAAAAGATGCTGTGAAGGGAACACATCATATTGTACATGAAGTGGAATCTGTGGACAGCAAAGTGACAGTGCAAAAGATGCTGAGCAGACTGATATATTGTTCTTCCTTTAGTTTTAGGAGTCCGGTGGGAGGTTCTACTCAGTAATTGACAGCAGTCTCTATATAGATACTCTTACAGGCAAGACGGTCAATTGCTGAGTAGCACCGTCTACACTCTAAATCTGCAGCGTGTCCATTTATGTTACCAATTTTTACTGTGGATTTCATTCTTTGCAATGTAAGGAGTAACTCAGTGAAAATCCATCATAGTTAAACAACAAAATCTACAACAGAAAAGCACAATTTGGCATATGAAATTTAACATGTGGTATACTGGAAGCTGCCTAAATCAGTGACTGTAAGAGTATGACCTCTAACTTATTGTTTGCTGTCCACACAGGGTACTGTCCTCGGGTCACTCTTGGTTCATGATCTTGACTCGACACCCGTCTATCCACCTGACAGTAGTCACAACAGATACACCGACACCATCATGAACAGTGAACCATTTGTACTAGAAAGGTTCCAAATCATTCGCAACCCCACAGAGTTCAAGTTCTTGCGAAATGACAGCGTGATTCGAGGGACAATCTATGAATTTAGTAAGAAGATAAATGTTTACTGTGTCGAACTTAAAGGCAACCAGAAGGAGCTGAGCATATTGATACTAAGTTTTGTGGTTAAAGAGTAATTTATTGAATAAAATTTCCTGTTTTTTTTACGTTTAGGAGTCCAGTGGGCGGTTTCACTTGTGATTGGCAGCCTTCCCTGTATTACGGTGCATACAGAGATAGCTGTCAGCCACCGATTAGGAACATACACTGGACTCCTAAGATACCTTTACATATCCAGTATATCTCAGCTGGAGTTTACAGTATGCATGCTTCCTTTCCATATTAATAAGGGTGGGTATAAACTCATTTCTGGATAGTGCTTAGCTATGGTTATTTTAGGAAATTAGAGGCCATCTTATATATTTCCCAATAATTGCCTTATGCTTGCCTCATGTTCTCATGAGTGCAGAAATACATTGTTTTTAAGAGGTAATTTATGTTTTTTATGGCAACAGCATGCAGTCCATGGCATTGATGGCACAATATAATATGTCATTGTTTCTTCTGTGGCAGAGCTCGTGCTGAAAAAAACTATTTCCATAAACAGAAATGCATCATATCAAGTCATGGTTTTGGTCAATGACACCGAATATCCTCATCCTGCTGGCAGAGAGCTGATGCTGTACTTCAATGTCACTATCAAGCCTGTTACTATCCGATTCCCTAATAAAACGTACCAGTTCACTGTCAATTGTAATGCCAACCACTATGCCCAGGTAAACTAATACAACTTTTTTATTTCCTTGTAAAGTGTGCGCAGCTGTTCTTTGACCTTCCATAGAAGTGTGGAGATGCCATGAATCACTGTGAGGGGAATGCCCCTTAAAGCTTGGGCTAGTGACAAAAAGTTGAAGGAAGCCGTGTGAACAAAAGATTTTTTGCAACTTACTGTTTGGCTTAAAAAAAAAAAAAAAAAAAAAAAAAAAAAATAAATAAAAATTAAATCGTAGACATATTGCACATGAGTTGCAGCCATTCAAGCTTCTAGTGAAAAAACTGCGTACAAGGTGGGCGACCTGCAACCAAAATCCAACAGTGTTGGATTTTTTGTGACTGTCGTCTCACAGATTTTAGATGTGACTAGTCTGCAACCTTTTGTTGCGCAAGACATATTGCCATGTGGCCCATGGCCTAAAGCTAAAACTCTGTAATTGTAGACAAATCGCTTGCTATGAACCTGCCATTAAGTGCCACATTTGGTTGGCTCTAAGACTGTAAAAATGCTGTAAAAATCATGTCATTAATGTTGTTTTTGCTATTGGAAGCAAGGGTGACCTTCCAACCAGCACAAAAAGTGCAGCCAGGTCAGATTTCTTCTGTGATGGTTACCTGTGGCTTTATAGATGAAACAAACTTTAAAGAATACCTGTCACCAGGTCTGAAAAGCCAATGACATGCACCATCTGATAGGTGCTGTCACTCTGTGCATTTTGGTGTTTTGTTTATGCAAATCAGTTTGACCATTCCAAATATAAAGCCCTGTTAGTGTTGTTTTAAATAAGGATATAGTAGCCAAGTGGGTGGTAACTCTGTGTGGTTGGTGTCTCTGAGTGCTATATGTAATGTAGTGTTACCTCCCACTTGTCTAGTATACCCCAGTCTGCACCAACACTAAAAGTACTAATATCTTCAGAATGGCTGAGCAAATTTGGAAAAGCAAAACACCAAAATACTCAGTGTGAACAGTGTCTATTAGAAGATGGATGTTGTTGGACTTTTCAGACCTGGTGACAGATCGTCTTGAAATTAACCATTGCATGAACTACATTGTGGAGCAGAACTTTAACTTGACCTTTTGTATGTCTTTTGTTGGGTTCCCAATCACCTTGTTGAGGCCAAGGCCATGTCCTTTTGGTATCTGTCAGTGTGATATGTGGTAACAGACTGATTTTTAAATTGCATATCTGTATAAAAGCCCAGTAGACTGCTCTTTACTATACATTGGGGCCACCACAAAAAAATTGACACGTTCTTTTAACATCATGACCAATGGGCTACATGTGCCACTATATGGCTATACAATGGTTTACAAAGTAGCCTTACAATGGAAAATATTCCCAACATTTGCTTCTGATGTATTGCTTTGACGTATTTATGGAATAATGTTAATCTTGGTGTTATTTTTGTGTTCCAGATAGGAAGACTATGCATTGAACACTGCTCACTGTTCAAAGGTGTCAACGTGAACTATGTGCTTTCGGCTTCGAATACCACACATGCCATTGGCATTCAAAAGGCAGTAGGGGACATGTTTGCCATCCTTTATGTTAATGACCCCATTGCTTTGGCTAACCATGAAAGCAAGGAAATTGTTTACACTGTTTTAGCTTCCAACACACAAGTTAAGGAGCCCTCCAAGACGCAAGTAACTATCATCATAGAAGGAACGCGTAAGTACCACTGTTCCTTTGAATGTGATGTGATAATTGATTTATAGTAATGTTTGTACTTGTGAACATGAGCTGTGTAACACTTTGCTTTTTTGTATTGTTTTACATTTTGAGTTGTTTATTAAGCTGACACACATGAACGATATTGATGATGTGGAATTATTCTCTTTGCTTGTATAGGCAAGCAGTGTTTAAGTGCCTCCAACAGAAGAAATATGTTTCCTTCTCCATTTATCCAGCTGAGTTACTTTTTACATATTAGTCTATGGAGTGGGAAGAGGGAGGAGGAGGCTGCTGAAAAGCTCCTATATTCTGTTACTCTGTGAGCCCTTCTTCTTCACGATAAGACTACCACTGCACAGAATTAGGCAATAAATCAATTAACAGGCTCCTCCTCACCCTTCCCCTCTCCATAGAATTCTGTATGTGAGTTGGATACTGGTTGGGACTGTGTAAACAAACAGACTGATTGTGTATCTATATGAGACATTACTAGTGTTTCCAAAAGACTGGGTTACTCAAAAAATCTCTCTCCTTCTTTATTTCCAGCTATAAAGGATGAAATAAATTGTCCCCTCTCATGTTCAGAAAGCAAAAACAAACGGGATTGTGAAGAGTGTGATGGGTTAGGGTCCCTCACTGGAAGATGCCAATGGAGACAGGGATATGGTGAAGGTAACAAGCAAACCTCTAACTCTAATAGCCCATACATACAGTGGGGGAACTCATCATTCCCTCTATGACAGTATTCTGGCGTGGAGGGATGATATTGAGGCGCACAATCGTGCAAGGCCGTTCTTGCGCCAAACTTGTGCCACAAACCCTGATCTGTGCCTCGCCTGCAACATTGTGCAAGTTTTCTGGCATGAGTTAAAATGGAAATCTCTGCCAGTTCCTAACTGGTGTAGATTTCCATTCTGGTTCAGGGATGGCAGACAGATTTGTGAAGAAGCTGCAGCCTCTTCATAAATTCCCCGTTCCCTGTGCCAATTGGGCCATTTATTAAGACTGAAGTATGATATGCCAGTCTTAATAAAATTGCCCTATTATATACAGCTTTGCACAGATGTGGGTAATTAAAATTGTGCTTTAGTAAAACTCTGATAACATTGATTGAAAACCACGCAGCAAAATCTGCAACAAAAAAAGCTGCATTTCCGCAATGTGGGGCCTCAACCTTAGTGTGTACTGGATCTTAATTTTGCAAGCCATGAAGCATACAATGATATCTATGGAGACTGCCTCACCATCCCATTCTATGCCCATCCCTTAACAGTGCCCATACACATTAAACTAAAATTGATGAAAATGGATGGTTTCAACCAAAACTAATGGAGTACAGTTTAGTAACAAAGATTGTTTTAGACAACCAATGATACAGCATCATCATCTGGAAAGTTGGTAGTCTTTAAAATTCTCATAGGTTAGTCGTATGAAAGAGTTTTATCCATAATTTTTTTTTTCTGGAATGAACATTCCAAGATTTTCAGAAAGATGTCGTTGAACATGTATGACTGTAATTGCCAGTGTAAAATATGTATGATTGGTACAGCAAGACAGCCATTCACCAGACGAGCTTACAAACAGTTGCTCAACCATTAAGCTACTACATCTAATGTGTATCACCATCCGCCATATTTTAGCAAGTGCACCTTTGCATCATGACATGGAGTGATGCTAGTGAAGTGAATTGACATCCGTTTATGTATCCACATTTACATAGTGCACAATACTGGGTAATGAAAACTATAAAGGGGATGGTCTGCTCTCCACTCATTTTCTTTCTTGTTTTAAAGGAATCACTACAGACTATTCTACTTGTACACCAAATATCCTTACATGCCCTGATGGAACTTGCGACTCTGTGGAGAGAAAAGATCCTGCAATCTGTCCCCAAGACTGCACAAGTGTGTCTTCTATTACTTATTTTGTCCAATTATGTGGTATATACTAAGTGAGCTTGTGTTAAACTTTATAGACATCTTTTAAAGCCTCAGCGGAGTCTTAAACTATTAGTTCCTCCTATTTTGCTTCTCAATGGAAGCCATAGTCTGAACGTCATGGCAATAACCATGATCCTGCAGAGAAAATGATCTTGGGGTTGAATATAGCTATTAGGCTTTGCCAAGATATCTAGAATGTTATATTTGACACTGGGGAGAATTTATTATTTTGCTTCTTTTTTGCCCCTTTTTAGTTGCATGCGCCTTTTTTTCTGAGGTGTATTTCCATGTGCCTAATTTACTAAAAAGTCGCAAGAGCACAATAAATATTTGTGAAAATTCACCTCAAGGAAAATGTGATTCCTGTGCTGTCAGATATTTCTGTTTTTTTTTCCTTACGCTTCCCACATAGTTCAATACAGTGGCCATTTCTGTGCTTTTTTAGCACCTTTTTAATAGGGCATGTTTCATAAATGCATTGTAAAATGTTACATCAGATAAACCATGCCCACTTTCCCTGACCAAAAAATCAGTGAAGAGTTTTGTCTAAAAGCCTTCAAAAAAGGCACAAACACACAATAAATTTTGTTTCTCTTTTTTGAAATTCAGAGTTGGAGATCATTGGTGGGCATGAGCGAGAAGGTCTCATTGGAATAAAAGGGGGTTACGGCACTTGTTACTGCCTCCTCCCTGACAAATGCTTCTGTGAGAAGAATATGGAGGAGGGTAAGAATACCATGTCCATTTGACAATATGCATGCAGTATGCAAGCTTTGTAAACTTAACTTGAGTTACAGCCTGTATTACAGACCAGAACTGCATGGCTCAGTGTGCATGGATAAACCTATAGAACTATAGGCTTATGTGTTTAAAGCAATAAATATGTAAAAAGACATTATTTTATGACTATATCCTCTTTCTTTTACAGTTCAGTTGTGTGATGAAGCTTGTAAGACTGTTATCGCTTGTGGAGTATTCCTGTCATTTATCATCTCTGTGCTGTTGTCCTCCTACTTTATTCACCGCTACCACAAAAACTCACCAAAGCCCCCTATAGCTTCTGCTGAGATGACTTTCCGCCGCCCGGCCCAGTCTTACCCAATCAGCTATTCCTCAACTAATGCCCGAAGACCATCTCTAGATTCCATGGAGAATCAAGTCTCGGTAGATACATTTAAAATACCGGTAGGTTCCAGAGCTCTATATTATACTAAACTTTTCTATTGTTTTTGATACACAATAGCCTAATATATAATATATTTGCCTATCCCTCCCCTACCCATTTCCGAATATCCTCTCCATATATATGAGGTTCTATCAGGACTAAGCCCTCAGAAATTTGTAGATATGGCTACATTGATCACCAAGACCAAATATAAATCTTGACTGTCCAGAAGGAACATTTGTGGGATTTTCAAGAAAAGTTGCAAGTGTAGAAACTGACACTTACTAGATTTTTATTTTTTTTCCGGAAATTGTAAATGGCTAACAAAAATAAATTTCTATTCTGTTTTAAAGGGAATGTTTTGGTAAAAAATGTGTTAAATAGAAGACAGGAAGTTGCAAGTTATTTTAGACTTAGTGGCAATAGTTGGAATTTCAAGATTTTTTTTAAAAAACAATATCACCAAAAATGCTTAAAAATATATTTAATTTAAAAACCTAATTTAAGCAATATGTCATTTCCTCATGACATTTTCCCTTTAATTCCCTTTTACCACTTTACATATACAGTACAGACCAAAAGTTTGGACTCACCTTCTCATTCCAAGAGTTTTCTGTATTTTCATGACTAGCGTCAAGAGGTAGTCACCTGAAATGGTTTTCACTTCACAGGTGTGCCCTGTCAGGTTTAATAAGTGGGATTTCTTGCCCTATAAATGGGGTTGGGACCATCAGTTGTGTTGTTCAGAAGTCAGGTGGATACACAGCTGATAGTCCTACTGAATGGAGTGTTAGAATTTGTATTATGGCAAGAAAAAAGCAGCTAAGTAAAGAAAAACGAGTGGCCATCATTACTTTAAGAAATGAAGGTCAGTCAGTCCGAAAAATTGGGAAAACTTTGAAAGTGTCCCCAAGTGCAGTGGCCAAAACCATCAAGCCCTACAAAGAAACTGGCTCACATGAGGACCGCCCTAGGAAAGGAAGACCAAGAGTCACCTCTGCTGCAGAGGATAAGTTCATCCAAGTCACCAGCCTCAGAAATCGCAAGTTAACAGCAGTTCAGATTAGAGACCAGGTCAATGCCACACAGAGTTCTAGCAGCAGACACATCTCTACAACAACTGTTAAGAGGAGACTGTGTGCAGCAGGCCTTCATGGTAAAATAGCTGCTAGGAAACCACTGCTAAGGACAGGCAACAAGCAGAAGAGACTTGTTTGGGCTAAAGAACACAAGGAATGGACATTAGACCTGTGGAAATCTGTGCTTTGGTCTGATGAGTCCAAATTTGAGATCTTTGGTTCCAACCACCGTGTCTTTGTGCGACACAGAAAATGTGTACGAATGGACTCTACATGCCTGGTTCCCACCGTGAAGCATGGAGGAGGAGGTGTGATGGTGTGGGGGTGCTTTGCTGGTGACACTGTTGGGGATTTATTCAAAATTGAAGGAATACTGAACCAGCATGGTTACCACAGCATCTTGCAGCGGCATGCTATTCCATCCGGTTTGCGTTTAGTTGGACCATCATTTATTTTTCAACAGGACAATGACCCCAAACACACCTGCAGACTGTGTAAGGGCTATTTGACCAAGAAGGAGAGTGATGGGGTGCTATGCCAGATGATCTGGCCTCCACAGTCACCAGACCTGAACCCAATCGAGATGGTTTGGGGTGAGCTGGACCGCAGAGTGAAGGCAAAAGGGCCAACAAGTGCTAAGCATCTCTGGGAACTCCTTCAAGACTGTTGGAAGATCATTTCAGGTGACTACCTCTTGAAGCTCATCAAGAGAATGCCAAGAGTGTGCAAAGCAGTTATCAAAGCAAAAGGTGGCTACTTTGAAGAACCTAGAATATAAGACATATTTTCAGTTGTTTCACACTTTTTTGTTAAGTATATAATTCCACATGTGTTAATTCATAGTTTTGATGCCTTCAGTGTGAATCTACAATTTTTATAGTCATGAAAATACAGAAAACTCTTGGAATGAGAAGGTGTGTCCAAACTTTTGGTCTGTACTGTACATATTTCTTTATTTATTAACAAAGCTTAAAGAATTGCAGTACTGAATTCTTCTTTCTTCTTTTTATCTAAAGGAGGATCCAAAGTGGGAATTTCCAAGGAAAAACTTGGTTCTGGGTAAAACCCTTGGTGAAGGAGAGTTTGGCAAAGTGGTTAAGGCAACTGCTTTTAGGTTGAAAGGAAAAGCTGGTTACACTACAGTAGCTGTCAAAATGTTAAAAGGTAATTGCAGAAAATCATTGTCATATTTTAGTACACAACCAGTCCCCGCCCTACAAACATGTATTTCTCCTCTAGTATCCAATGACAGGGATTTTGTCCAGTACATAGTTTGTGCCATTTTGATATTGGCCAGTGATGCAATGTTAACCATGGTGCAAAGAGCTAGTGAGAAGCTGCTAGCTTGGATCCAAGTGTTACTGATGCCATACATTGCTTAACATCTCTATCGAAGCTGGTTTGGTTTCAACTAACCCATCCTTTGGATCTCAGGAAAATATACTGCCAACAAAAATTGCTGGCAGTGGCATCTCAACCTCTTCCCATACAAAACATATGTATGATAGACTGAACCTAGTGTGCATGCATATGGAGGTCAATATCAGCCCACTAGCTAATGTGTGTATGTGTGTGTGTCCATGTGTGTCATGATTTTTTTTTTTTTTTCTTTTTAATACAGAAAGCGCCTCCCAGAGTGAATTACGGGATCTGCTCTCTGAATTCAACCTCTTAAAACAGGTTAATCATCCACATGTTATCAAGTTATATGGGGCATGTACACAGGATGGTAAGTACCTCCATTAGTCACTGAATATTAAGGTTCCTTATCTGGCGAAGTTCCCTGGTACTTAAGACTAAAAAAAAAAAATGAAATGTTAAAGAAAACTGTATTTTTATGGTATAGCCAAAAGTTATATGATGACCTGTCAACTACCATATTATTTATGGAAGCTTATACTTCACCTACACCAATGTTTATCTACTGTTTTATTTCTCATGTCCGACTCAGGCCCCCTACACCTCATAGTTGAGTATGCGAAATACGGTTCTTTACGCAGTTTCCTAAGGGAAAGTCGCAAAGTGGGACCTAGTTCTGTAGGTGGCGATTCTAATCGTAACTCCAGCTATTTGGACAACCCTGATGAAAGAGCCCTCACTATGGGAGACCTCATTTCCTTTGCTTGGCAGATATCCAGAGGAATGCAATATTTAGCAGAAATGAAGGTATGTGATATGATCAGGCCTATAATATATTGGCATATTATAGTTTAGTGTTCTCTTCTGAAGACATGTTTTCATACACTCCTATGTTCCATATCTCACCACCCTAAGATATGTTGAATATTTACTCATCATATACCTTTTATGCTTTCTACATAAAAATATTTTTCTAATTTTATATAATATTTGATATCATTTTTTTTGTCTTTTTATTTTTCAATGAACAAATATATAATTATATCATGTGTAAGTATAAATATATATATATTTATATTCCCCTGTTGGTAACTCCAAGATGTTAGTTTATTTCTAGTATAAATAAAAGAGAAATGGCACAATGCAGAATTATGAGAAAAGACGCCCCATAACTATTTCACAAAGAACAAAAGGTTTTGCTAACTAGACATGTCAGGAGAGATAAAAAAAATTCTCTTTACATTTCCAGTCCGGGAGCTAATTTTTTTTCATTGTATTACTAATGTATTATTTTGCCATCATATAAAAGGGGTTACTTTGGATGTTGATATTTATCACCTTAGATTGGTAGGGTTTGACTCCCAGCCCCCCTGCCAGTTAGTTGCTTGAAGGGGCAGCACAGCTCAGTACATTGTATGGTGGCTTTGAATGGCACTGAATTGGGTTGAGTTTCAAGTAACCAAACAAAGCCACTACATAATGCCTGGTTCTAGAGTGCTGCATCCCCTTCAATTAGCTGATGGAGGAGGGGGGGGGGGGGTGGAGAATCAGACCTAAGCAATCTGGTATTAATGTAGGGTACAAATATTAAAGGATTTTTTTTGGCCACAAACCAAAGTAAGGAGAAGGCAAGGGAGTGGTTAAAATAAAAAATATAGAATACTTTCCTGACCTGGGCCCCCGTCCTAGTCACAGGTCCCCTATGTGGCTGCTGCAGCCAATCACTTGCCTCAGCAGTCATGAGCGAGTGATCTGATCAGGTATGTCATCACCACAGAGGAACTGGAACCTCTTCAGGAAAATGGATGGAAGGAAGTGGTCTTGAGTAAGTGGTACATTTAGAGATGATTTATATTTCGGAAACTGAGTGAGTAGCATAAAGCAGAGAAGTGTAAGAAATGAATATAGAGGAAATTTCCCTTAATAATTTAATGAACAGAGACTAAAAACTGTGTGTGTATGTGTGTGTGTATATATATATATATATATATATATATATATAAATATATATGCCAGAAAAACAAAATTTCAGTCCGTCAGCAACCATTCAGAATAAGATGAAATAAATCTTCTTTATTGCAACAGTAGCATCATATGTTTTATTCTGAATGGTTGCTGATGGACTAAAATTTAGTTTTTCTGGCTTGTGAGTAACCCCAAGTGGGAGATTGGTTCCACAACCAAGGGAGTTGAACTGTCCCTAATGGTCTGAATGCTGTTACAGAATTATATAAAATAAAATTCTATATAATATATATCAGTGCATGTCTGAGATTATAAGGTACAGTTGTAAGGAGTGTATGTACTGTATACCACCACAAAATTATGTTAAGATTTGTTTCCTGCATCTGATTTGTGGGTGTAAGAAAACCTTTTGTACAAGGGGTGGGGGGCATGGGGGGAGTCGTAGATATTGCCAAGCTACCATGCAAAAGGATAAAAGGCCTGAAGAAGAAAAATATTTAAATATTTATATAGAACTTGTAAAAAAATTAATAATATAAATAAGCAAAAACCAGCTTATTTAACCAATGCTTTCCATTCCCATTTCCAAATCTTCCTACAGTGGAGGAAGGGAGGCAAATGTTTCAGAGACTTGGCATAGTGTTAACCTAAACTGAGAATATACCAGTGAAAGCTCTTTGAGACTACTACCCAAAATGGCATTCACACGTGGTCTTCTCAAAGAAGATGGCCAGTATGCTGAATATGTGCTGGGACCCAGGAAATCTGTTCTGGATAAGGGGTGTTCTTCTCAAAGATGTGCACTTTTGTTTAGTTTCACAGTATTTTGGAATTATCACAATCTCAATAATGATTTTCATTTTTTGACATATGTAACCAATGAATACCTGTTATTTCACCAGCTTGTTCATCGAGATCTGGCAGCACGAAACGTACTTGTGGCAGAAGGTCGTAAAATGAAAATATCTGATTTTGGTCTCTCTCGTGATGTTTATGAAGAGGATTCATATGTAAAGAGAAGCAAGGTAATATTATTTAAGCTACTATAATATACATACTTGGGCCACAGGACTACACAGCAAATGATTCCAGTGAATATTTATCTCCAAGTGTATGTATGAGTGAAAGCCAGGGCATCAACTTATTTCCTGTAAGAACAGAGGATTGGACATGTTGAAATCTAATATGTCTAATCCGTCTATCTTCTGACTGCTGTTGAGGAAGAGTTGTCAGAGACCATTTCCTTCTTTGATTCTTCTTATTAACTTCAATACCTCTTAGCACTTCTCTTACAAATGATCCCAGCAATCCTATGAGACTATTAGGAATTTCAGGGAAAATGCTATATAACTCAAGTGTTATATAAAGTTAAAAAGCTTAATAACCCCCCTCCCCTCTAATTTTCAGGGAAGAATACCTGTGAAGTGGATGGCTATAGAATCCTTGTTTGATCACATATATACCACACAGAGTGATGTGTAAGTTTTTGAACTACATCTATCAGGAAACTTTTTGTGATTTTTATCAATTATGCAGCTTATACAAACCAGTACGATGCAACTTTATGGGCTTAAGGCTCTTCCAAGTAAGGTCTCATTCAGATGGCAATACTGCAACTTCATTTTGGCAGCCATATTAGGGCCATGCAGGCCTAATGACCAGAACTAAGGACCTATGATGCTGCTAGTTCATGTCATTAAACCCATAGTCACAATGGGACTTGTAGTTAAGGCCATCTGAATTAGACCTAAAGCAGGGAGAATCTGATGGAGTTCAAAGGGCACATTATCACGTTGGCATGTTATAGAGCAGGAAGAGACTAGCAGATTGATAGTTTTTGTAGAAAAATGTTCCACAGTACTTGTATTTCATTTAAATCCCTGCTTTTTCAAAGATTAGGAGTTTATTGGGTGGAGCTACCTACTGATTGACAGTTGTCAATCATTGAGTGGGAACGCCTATTGGACTCTTAATATTTTGGAATCTTTTTCTATATATCAATCTACTCAGCTCTTCCTGCTGTATAACAGCTTTCTTGCAAATCAGAAAATAGTTCCCTGAATGTATCACTAAAATTATGACTTAACATAAAAATTGGATTTAAACAATAGGTTATTTTCTGATGATACAATAGCTTTAAGCTGCTTTGTTCTTTACAGAAGACCAGTCACCAAGTACATAATGCTAAATGCCATATATCATTTTAATTTACTCTGTATCCCTGAACTATTTGCCAGTTTTTTTTTTTTAATTCATCCATATATTGCATAGTATACTTTTTTTCTTTAACAACTATAGAGGACAGATGCCACTTATGTGCTTTTCTGGTGCATATCAGGGGCGTAACTGCTGCCATAGCACCCGCTACGACTGCTATGGGGGCCCCTGAACTTAGGGGGCCTGGACACCCCCCACCCGCTGCTTTTTTTTAATAGGCCATTACCTGCTGGATTACTCCAGTGGGTAACGGACGATTTTCACTTACTTTTCCTTGGACCCGTCAACTGCCACCTTCCCTTAGGCCTCCAGGGGGCATCTGATATTACGTTCCAGATGTTGCGTCATACAACTGGGCGTCCGGACTTAGTTTGCGTCATCCCTTGGATGCCTAAGCGGAGGTGGATGTAATATTTTTGTGCTATTGTATATTAATAGATGGTCATTTGGAGTTCTTCTGTGGGAGATTGTTACCCTTGGTGGAAATCCATACCCAGGTATTGCTCCAGAGCGTCTATTCAACCTCCTTAAAACTGGTTACAGGATGGAAAAGCCAGAGAACTGCAGTGATGAAATGTAAGTCTTAGTATCTGCGTTTTCACCTTGTATATTACCATCAATAAAAAATGAATTTACTAGAATTATACTATGCTTGTGCTCATATACAGTAGCTGTAAAAGGACCTGAAAACCTATCGTAAAATGAATTGATGCATAATGCCTGAAGCGTAAGCTGGGTTCTCCCCACACTGTATTGTCTCAATATAGTGGAAATATACTCTTTATGTTTAAGCACTTTTATATCATTTCCATAGGCATTTTATTAGTTAATGAAACAAATAATCTTCTTATGAATTTGTAGGTACAATCTTATGCTGAAATGTTGGAAGCAGGAGCCAGACAAAAGGCCAACGTTTGGTGAGATCAGTAAAGAATTGGAGAAAATGATGGTGAAAAGCAGGGTGAGTCTGAAAGGATTAATGTAATATTCATGCTGAATTAATGTAGATGTAATATCTATATCATGCAAATAAAATACTAACACAAAAAGGTTAGGTATACTCTATACAGTGCTTCAAGGTGAAACTGTATTTTCTGACAACTTTTGGCATGTTGTTGAAACAGGTTAGAAACTTTGACCGGTGGGGTCCAAGTGCTGACAAAACAAGAGGGCAATAGCAATTACTCAGATGCTGTCTGTCCTTGCTAGTGGAAGACAGTCTTGCATGCTTTGAGTCCGTCTTCAACTAGCAAGGAGAGACAGGGCTCAGCTTTGCCCCTTTTTCTAGCAATGATGACAATGACAAACATTTGCAATGCGCTTTTCACACACAAGTGTAGGAAGCGTTGTTGAATTGGGAAGTCAGTGACTGCTTTACAATCTCTCACCCCCAACACCCACAAGGCTCAGTTGTTTATACAGCAAGCCAGTTTACCTATCAGAATATTTTTAGTATAGTGGAAACTCATGCAAACACAAGGAAAACATAAAATGCCATGAAAATGTTGCACTCGGTCCAATTCAAACCAAGGACCCAGCACTGCAAGGCAACAGTGCTAGCCGCTGAACCACCATGCAGCTCTGCCACTGGTCAAACCTTCTTATATATGACATTGAAACAAAACTTCATATATCTCTATGACATATCATAGTTTTGTTTCAATGCAGTAAGATTTATGGTATAACGTCACTATGAAAGCATTTCTCTGAAGAAAGCAGGTATTTTCTTAAATGACAACCAGACATATGGTAGGTCAGTAGCAGGTGGTTGAAAACAACTGATGTCCCATGGGTTGGTGTTTTACTACCAGAAAGTGTGTATTTGAGGGTACTTATAGTGTCAAGTTTGTGTCATGATGTATACTTAGTGTCATGAATAATATTTTCCACTAGATATGACACTCATTATTCCCAACTTCAAATACATTGCCCCATCAGAAGTGTGAATGGTGTACTCTAAATAGAAATAATACTGTCATAATATACAAGTGTACACCACACAGGTAAATAGACAGGTGCAGTTGGATTAAAAACAATTCAATCCAGTATACATCCAATAATTCAAGTGTGACCCTCACTGCGGTGATCCATTTTCCCTATCTTTCTCTGGTGGGCCAGAGCAGCAGTATGGATGCTTCCAGATATGAAGCAACACTCCAGAATTTGCTTCCAGGAAATTTTACACCAAACATTCACAATGACAGGCACAATGTCCATTACAGCAGCCACAGCACCCCATGTGGCAACCACAAGCCATACCTATCAGGTTGGAAGCTTTTTGTCTCTTTTCCACATTGTATAGAAGTTGCAATCCAATGGTTGGGGCTTACTTGAAGTACTGGAGACATAGTTACAATGGAAAGTGGAGAATGCCAAGAGGTACCAAGCAAAAGTCAGGAAATATGCTCCTGGTGCTCAACCCATTCAACACCACAGAGAAGCACTGCTTTTGTCCTTTGCATGTATTGCTTTGTTATCTAAAATATTGTATATTTATATTGAAAGTATTTGTAACCTGCATTTTCCATTCCACATTATAGGATTATTTGGACCTTGCTGCCTCTACTCCCGCAGACTCTATGCTCTATGATGATGGGCTTTCTGAAGAGGAGACACCCCTGGTGGACTGTAATAATGCCCCACTCCCCAGAACTCTGCCCTCAACTTGGATTGAAAACAAACTCTATGGTAGAATTTCCCATGCGTTTACTAGATTCTAGCTACGCTATCCAGTAGGACAAATGCCATCTATGTGAGCGTTTATAGAACTCTGCTTCTCAACAACCCCAGGGCTGTGTGTCTCTAAGAAACCAAACTCCGCTTTAACAGCTGTTTAATTTCATTTTCAATTTTTATTATTTTTGCTAAATTTTAATGCCAATGGATAAATCATTTTGCAGCAATGTTCAAAAGACTCATAAGAATATATTGTAGAAATTTTCCATAAAACACATGCCTAAAGTGTAGACAAGAAAATTCTGTACATAAATAGAAAGCTCTAATTCTAAATCATATCTGGCATTGTATGGCGTGAACCAACAGCACTTAATATATAACTTACATACAATATGTCCATATCTTGTTATATAGGAAATTATCTGGACAACAGCTATCCCATAAGAGCATCAACTACCATTCAACAATCATTATGGGCCTTGGCCTTTAGTGCAGTCATAGTGATATCTGCTAGTGCATCCAATGAAAAGTAAGGTCTAGGCTTATTGTGAGCATCAACTTAGATATCCAGTATAAGTATTAGGTAGATCCTCCTATAAGATGATCAAATATTTGTCACCAGTCATTGATACTTTATTGATGCCTGAGCTTGAATGATGAGAAAACATTAATTTATATATTGATTGAATAAAATATTTAATGCTCTAAACACAATCACAAGAAGCTTCAATCTGGCCATAAAGTTTAGATGGCTGTTGACTGGCCAATTGCTATTTCTCCTGACTTCCCTATACACATATACACTTGGCTCAGCCAATAGGGGAATGAGCTTTTCCATTTAATTCCATGGGACTACCAGAGATAGCCAAGCACTCTACTCGGCTTTGCTTCGACGGTCCCCTGTTGATGAATAGGCGACTGCTGCTCCATTCAAAACAGGCAACGTAGGACCCTAAATTGGTAATTGTGGGGATGCCAGGAGTCAGACCCCCACTGATCTAGCAGTTATCCCCTATCCAGCGAATAAAGAATAACTTATTATTGCAATGCCCCTTATTCTGATAAGCGATCCAAAGCTTAATTGAATTACTTTTGTTTCTTTTGTATATTATAATTATATAGTATGACCCAATGGGAAAAAAATGTTTCATACCTTTCAGACCATGAAGACAAATACCTGTTTGCTATAGTAACAGTTTTATACAAAACTTATCCAGAAATTATACCCAGGTGTAACCCATAGCTCCTGGGCCACAATGTAAAATCCAGGACCTCCAATACACCATACAACTGGTGTTTTATATAGCAGAGGTGTCACCTCAAATGTCAGGGCTGAGGGGTGACTGCTACCTCTGCACTCTCTAGAGTTATTCCCCTGTTCTTAACCTTTGATATCACACAGGCCTGCTGTGCAGGTACTTGATACACAGAGTGGAGATTACCCAATGTCATATCGAAGGGCAATAGTAGGAAGTCCTAGATAGGATTGCTATATTTACTGTGTTTGGTAACTGAAAGACTTTCAATGACTTGTGTGAAATTTTTTATTTTTTTTTTCTAGCGTCTTGAGATAGGAGACATAGCTATTATCTATTGATGATACCATATTATCGCACTACTACTATCTTACCATTACTTAAGGACCATAATATAGAATCATTTCTAGCAAATGACAAAACTGATGAATGTAGGGCCATTTCACCATCATTATTGAGGTTTTATTCTAAACATTGATGGATTCATTCAGCTGTTAAATGATATCATTTTATTGAGGTTTTTGTGCATTACTGAATAGGTCAGAGAGATTACATTACTTGGAGTTTTATTTATTTAGAAAGTGCCACAAAAATGTCAATTGCATCTGAAATGTAAAATGATTGGATGTGCTACATATTTCTCAGAGGTCCATCTCCAGATATCAGCCTTGTCTCAGTCCCGAGACCTCCTCTTCCAGTTTGGTCTCGATATTTCAATAGTGAAGACATACTTTTCTCTGGTTCTTCTAAAGTTGTGACAGAGAATTGGGCCGGCCTAGCCATTCAAATGAGACAGTCAGCCAGCCCTTTGACATACAGCATAGTCAAGTGCCAACACAAGAAATATTCTCCTGTGTCAAGACCAAACTGGAAATTGAGGGACCAGAACCTTATAGCAGGGAAACCGAGAACCTTTGAGCAATAAAATATATTAGTAAGTCTCATCCATTTACATTTCAGACACAATGGAGATATTTTTTTTCCTGATGGACAACCCCTTTAAGTTAAATATTAATTTATTATGACAGGAATAACATATTTTGTATGGTAATAAAAACCATATCCTAAGTATGTCCAAAATAACATATCTTAATTGTAGCCAGAAAACCATATGATAAAAAAATATAACCACATTTTATTTCTGGCAAAAAGATCTTAACATAAGAAACAGGTGTGGTCAGCCTGATTGTTATATTACTTTTTAGCTCATAGGTAAAGTAAATGAATGTAAAGAATGTAAAATTACCATCTGCATGGTATAACCCCATGTAAAAAAACAAACAAAAAAAAAAACCCCTCAATGTACAGTAGCATATTTCTACCCAAATACCCCATAATCTTGATGCTATCCACATTGCTCCCTACCAATTTGAATATAGAAATATATTAAATTTTATTATTTATTAATGATAACTTATCATGGATAGATGACAATAGATATCATTAAAGGGATTTTATGAGATTAGAAAAATGTAGCTGCTTTAAGAAACAGTGCCACTCATGTTAATGGGCTGTATCTGGTATTGCAGCTCTTCCTTGTTCAAGTGAATAGGGCAGAGCGGCAATAGCTGACAGGGCCATAGACAAAAATGGCGTTGTTTCTTGATCTCATAAACCCCTTAAACTACCCTCCCTTCAGCTAAAGGCTTGTGTTCTGAAAATGCCGTGTACAAGTTGTTTTGCATTATGCTTTGTGCAGAATTGTTTCTTTTATGTTGTTTCTTGAGATGTCTCTGGTATAAGTGTCTTGTTGTGTTGGTGACCTGAGACAGTAAGCATAGTTCTTGCCAAAACTCCTCCTCAATTATTTCTGTTTCTGATTTTCAATAATGAAAGAATCAGACTTGGGATTTTCCATTATTCTATGTTTGTTATCCATACACATTAAGGGGAAGAGTCTTACCAATGGGTGTAAGAATATTAATATTGACTGACCCTGGATTTTAAAATCACATACATTGGCCTCACGAAAACTCAGTCTTAATTTGCAACCTTACGTGGTGGACTTCCTCTTAGTATATTCTGCTTATCTTCATGTTTCACAACTGCTTCTTGTTGCACAGACATAAGCCATTGTTATTGCCTGGGAAACGCAAACATGTTGATTAAAATATTTGTGATTTGTATAAATAAATGGCTAGTAACTACAAAATCTGTAATATCAGCTATACACTAAAATCCATTCCCTTGTCCATTTCAATTTCCTACTAGTTGCATAAAAATAGTTTGTGTGACTCACCAGGGGAGATGTAACAAAACTGGTGAGTGGAGAAGTTGATATAGCAACTAGGAACAACATTTTCCAAATGGTTCTAAAAGAATTCTAGGTAAAACCTGGTTGGTTGACACAGGCTCCACTTGTATGTACCAGTTTTGATACATCTGCTGCAGTGACCGTGAGATTGGGTCACACCAAATTTGTAGTTGACTTCAACCTTGGAAAAGACATGCAATAGTCACACCCTAGTATAAGTACATGAGGATCATGGCTCGTGACTTTTCCCTTTCACTCCTATAGGAAAAATAATTCCAGCAGAACTCCAGGAAAAAAATGTATACACTGTTATGAAAAGCAGAAAGGGCCAGTGCAAAAAAATTGGATTTGAAGAACACCGCAAATAAATTTGCAGTATCTGTCTCTGCTACCCTCCAGCCATGCACTAGGCAAAACCTGGCGTATAAGTTAATTTCCAATAACTGAAGCTTTTGGTTTTGTAGAGGCATGCTTAATTCACGCATGCAGATTTCAATGCAGTCTTTTTGAAGAAAACAGTAGATATAAAAGACTTCCTCCTGACTCTGACTAAAAATCCAGACTCAAAAACTAGAAATATACATCCAGTTTATAGTGCAATTCCATGCATAAAAGTAAAAATGGCCATATATGAGTAAAATGAACCTGATGTTGAAATGTTTTCTAAAGCCGTTTCTAAAAAACAGAACAGCCATACTAGTTATCATCTTTGAGTTAATGTGACCATATATAAAAGGTGCCTGTCGGGAGAACACTCATTCTGCTAATAGACATTCCTCCCCACTCCCCTATACACATGCACCCTTGGCTTGGCTGCGTGCGAATGTATTATCAAAGAGGAAAGGGGGCTAAGCCACTTCCAGATCCCTTGAATGGGAGTTTATGAAAGGACAAAGGCTCCAGCTTGGACAATTCTTTTTTTTGTCCTGACATTTGCTGTTGTGGACAGTCAGGGAACACCCATACATGATAGATGTAGCTTTTAAGCTACTGATGGTGACAGTAATAGTTTAATATTGACTGTACATAGTAAATTTACTATTCATCAACTGCTGAGAAGTTAAGGGTAACACGTGCCACTCATCGATAGCAACTTGATCGGTGCTTGTTTAGGTCCACTTGGTGAAGCAATCATTATTACTCTACTACTCAGATTTCTCATCATTTTATGTCAGTCATAAGCCATGTCTATGCCTGCAGCAAGGAACTAGCATAGATTTCTGTTAAGTTGTACGGACCCCAGAGGATGCACCTAATTTATAACAAGGTGTGCACTTCTTCATAAATTAGGTCCAGCAGGGAATATTAGGATGGGCGTGAAAAACACCAGCCTTGAGAAATCCCATACTGTTTCATTATTATCAGGAGCGCATCCCTATTTACATGAGACAATCTTTGGAAAACCAGTGATTTTTATGCCCAAATAAAAGATGTGATTGGCTGGCAAATAAACTTGCTTGTCAGCTGATCGTGGGCACATTTACATTCACATCCAATATTTGTAACTATGTTCGTTCACCCGGTCATCAGTCAGAGTAAAGGGGCCTTATTCAATTGACTAATTCAATACTTTGTATAAAATACCAATGCCTAGTAAAAGCTACATATTGTGACTGCTAGACTTTAGCAACTGCTCAAACTTCTGATTTACTAATATATGGCCAATTTTGTTATGTTGTTGCAAGCAAGAGTCTCATTGTTACCCCATAAGTATTAACAGATAGAAAACATTCTCCAGTCTTCTATTTGAGATCCTAGATGACAGGTGAACTGAAGCATTGAGGTCCCGCAAGTGGTGATGCTTAATAGCCCCATGGAGAATCTTTAGCTGAATTTTTAGCCTTCTTTGTTTTTTTTTCTTGTGTTGTGTGTCCCTATAGCAAAATCAATGGCTTATGATCTTTTCTCAATAAAGGGAGTTTTGCCAAGGGCCTTACTGTCTGCACGTGAAGCTATTACTCTATATTTTTGGTTCTTCAGTGCAGAACAAATGATGTCTTTTCATTTTTAGGCATGTCTTATCCGAACTGGCCTGAAGAGAGCCCCGTTCCAATCCCGAGATTCGATGCCAATAAGTCTGTTTTTTCAAGATATGCCAATGACTGTGTTTATTCTAATTGGATGATTCCACCCGCAACGGCAAAATTTATGGACAAGTTTGATAGCTAAATATCAATTTGATTTTTTTTTTCCCTAAGGTAACACAATTGTGAGTGGGGAAGACAAAAAAAAAGTTATAAAAAAACACACCACACAAAGAATAAATGGAAAGTCCATTGGCTGGTTCTTTGTGCCAGTGAAAAGTGGTCAAACCAACGTTGCTGTTGTGTGTCAGTTGCTCCAAAATGTTAGCTTGACCTACCTCTAAGGCTGCTGGAGAGGGCTGCACAAGTCACTTAATATGTAAATATACCGTATATATGAATATATACTGTATAGACTACTCCCCAGCAGCAGCAGGAGTGGGCTCTGTCTTCTTCTTTCCTACAGCATATCAGATCTGTAAACCAAGCTCAGTAGAACCTTTTGTATATGCTGCTGTTGCACAACTAGTCTGTATTCAGTACACTCATGTATGTGTCGCTGTGAAAACAAAGTATACTTTTTATTTTTGATCATATATTAATTTAAAAGAAAAATATTATTTTTAAAGTGCAAGTTAACAATTTTATTTAACGTGTGTGGACACCTTGGGACAAGAGAACGGTCTCAGTCTCATTTACTGGTGGTTACATATAGAGGCAAAAACGTAATGTATATGTGTACATATTGCATCTGTTGTATATGGAGGTACGAAATATACATTCGGATATACAGTGTTACATGACAAAGACTGGATTTATTCTCACTGGTACCTACAGTTAAAATGATATGTATCCTAGTTTGTACTGGGGACTGCTGGGACTTTGTGAACTACTTTTTTGAAAGCTCTCCTGTAAAATGGTATGGTCTGGTCTCCTGTAAAATGGATTAGTCTCTAGGAAATTAGATTATATTTTCAATATTTCTCGGGTATTCCCTTCTTATGATTTCTTCAGTATTTCTTCATCATACTATAGCACAGATTCATAAACCCAGTCACTTCTAGGTACAGACATACTACTGCGGAAGACCATGCTGCTGACCACTTACGGCGTCTTCAGACACGATGTCAAGTCATAACAATGAAATAAAATAGACACAAAAACACGAAAAAAAAAAATAATTTGCTAGGAGAAGCCAAATAGCAGTTTTCTTCTCAGTTTTCAATTTTATATTCCTTTTATATGTATTTTTTTAAGTACAGAAAAATGGTCTATTTTAGATATGATTTCAATTTATTACATGACGTGTTTGAGAACTGACTGCCTATCAGGATGGCCTATTGAAAGATGAAGCTACCATCATTTTCTAACTACTACGACTCTCATCATGCTGTACTGATTGTTGAGCTTCGCTACAGTTGATATGATCTGCCAAGCCTGAGCCTTCCATATATGTGGTTTTGTGTCTTATACGTGAGGGGCCTTTACAAACGGTTCAGGTTCGTCTCTCTCATCTCGTAACCATGGTTGTCAGTTGTCACACTGAATTGTGATTCTAGATGCTGCACAGTATGGAAATGTTACTATGTATCTGCTCTACCATGAACCATGCCATTGATGAATTGTATTATAATGGAAATAAATCATTCTGTCACTAGAGAAATGTACCAAAGAAAGATGTTAGCTTTGATTTTATATTTAATATTTATTTTTTCTTCACTAAAACTTAAATTTACTGTCATTGTAAAGTTGTGTTTTGTATGATTCCTAGAGAGCTCGATTCTTTGTAGGTATATTATTGTGCTGTCTAATTCTTAACAAAATGAGCAATCTGTGTACAGTGGAGCAAAATGTATTATACACTTCTATTGACTGTTCATATGCATATGTACACCTACACATTAATGCACATTACATGCAAACATACTGTACGGGAAGGCTTGTAGTTTCACCTGGATATATGGCCCCATTGGCATAGTGAATGTGCACAGGCAGATCTGTGTGGTCTGCTTCTACAGTCATACCCCATTCTACAGGCATGTTCAGGTGCCGGATTTTTCAAGCTGATGCTGAAATTTAAAACTGACTGTTAGATTTGGATCTGCCTAAAAAAATTGACTGGTCTCAATTTTTCATAATGTAGTTTCTAAATCTTTGTGTTTAAAATAATAATAATCTGTGCTGTATGAATATCAGCATATGTTCACATGCAAAACTAAAACAGAATGTGAAAAAAAAATCACTTGTATGACGATGCCTAGACTGTCCCCATTCTTTGTCTTAATCTATAGGGGACAGATCTAAGGGAGCATGAATGCCAGATCAGACTACATAGGGGTTGTTTGTAGTCTGCAACCATGGAAACACACAGAACTGCAGATGAGCCATAAACATATAATAAGAGGTTTTTAAGTTTCCTTAAAGAATAAAACAAAAATTTGTTTTCATAAAAAGAGCTATTGTTTAGGTTTCATAAGCTCAAATGCAACATTGCTGTGCCAGTAGTCAGAAGTTTGCCATCTAGTGTGATGGGTACTAGCAGAAAAAGAATATTGTTCTACTCAAATGGGCAGATCACCATCTGTGTCTTCAAGTACTGATAGATTTATTAGCTGCCAAAGGCAAGCAGGAGAAAGACATTGATTGGTTTTTAGGTCAAAACGTCCCTGATTTTGACTTAAGAAATCTGCTCTTAGAGATTCCTTTACAGGGACATAACATTATTTTAATGTGCTGTATTACATTGCTGAATTGGATGTTGAAACTACTGTACAGTAAAACCAAGTAGAAGCCAATACAGGAGCCTTCAAGAACCCAAGTTATCAGCAATGTCAAGCCAATGGATTTCTATACCTTCTGGCCAGCTGCTCAAAAGGTAGGTAGATGTGATCTTTCAACTCTCCAGTGGCTCCATGCCTGAAAATTCAGCCCTGACCTTGACATGCCAACACAAATATGAGCATTGGTACAGAGAATGCCAGAATATAAGGTAAATACTCCAGTTTGACACTAGATATCTAAGCCATAGGTGCTAGATAGATGCTTGGAATTCTTCAATCAGTGCACCAATAAACTTGCAGCAGATAAAAGCATAATTTGGCTGGATTCACACCTATGCTGGGTTTCTGTTCGGGGATTCCATCCCCCATTCCACTTGAAAAATTCATTTTTCGAGGGAAGCTGGGTGGAAACCCGGCAGACCTCATTATAGTCTAGGGGGTCCACTGGTAACTGCTTTTTCAGTGGAATGGGTTTCTTTTTTTTCGGGACAGTTGGGGCACTGGGGGTGGGACTTCAGATCACTGAAGCACTTCTCTTGCTGTTCAGACCCCTACCATCTCCTGCCTGCACCACCCTGTTTGGTGAAAGTTGAGCCCCCCACAACTATGCCATCACCAGTCCAACTTGAGCACTAAGAGCAGTGACTGAAGGCCCGCCCCCAGTGCACCAACTGCCTCATTTGCACAAGAATTCAATGTTGTTTTTCTGTAGATCTACAAAAGTGACATACATAAAAAGGGTATGTTGTTTATCACTGTAGTGTGCTCGGTCACATGGTGGTAGCAGTTGAATATACATGGAGGTGGTGGTAGACTTCCTTTAAAGCTAGTTAAATAAAAGTAAAGTAAAATACACACTAGTCCAAATGTGCTAATAGTTACAGGCAGTCTGAAAATGTGCCAGATTTATTGCACTGACTGATGCTAGATGTTAAATCTGGTATATCTTTGGAGTGCTTAGCCTAAGTTTATACCACCTAATCCTTGGTTTACTTTGTGCTAGAATCTTATGCCATAATTTTGGCACAATTGGGGTGCACATAGTCATCTCTTGCACCTTTTCATCTAAGCATTGCCCTCCATGTCGGGTGAGTCATAAAAAATGGTCTCAAACTTGATGTGACATTGTGAACCTAAAATGGGCCAACTTTAGGACAGAATTCAGACACAGCCACCATAGTAAATTCACTCCACTGTTTTAAACCCTTCCCACTGCAGGCATTTTTCAACTTTCTCTTTTTTTCTCCTCGCCTTCCAAACCCATAACTTTTTTTTTTATTTTTCCGTTCACATTGTCATATGAGGGCATAGTGTTTGCAGGACAAGTAGTACTTTACAATGGTACCATTTAATATTCCGTACAATGTACTGGAAAGCTGGAAAAAAAATTCAGAATGGGGTGCAATTGGAGAAAAACTGCATTTATGCAATTTTTTTACGGGCTTCATTTTACCGGCATTTAACTGTGCAGCCAAAATGACATGTCACTTGTATTCTATAGGTCTTATGATTCTGGGCATACCAAATCTATATCCGTTTATTTACCTTTTAACCACTCAAATATAATCCAAAAGTTTGCAAAAAAAATGTTTGCTGTCTTCTGACACATATAACTTTTTTATATTTCTGTGTACGGGGATGCATAAGGCTTTTTTTTTTTTTTTGCGGGCCCAGATTTGATTTTTAGTTATACTTATTTGGGGAACGTCTATTTAATGAGAGGCGAAACAGCGAAAAAATGGCAGTTTGGCTCTTTTGACGTTTTTTCTCGCGATGCCATTTACCATATGAGAAAAATATTTTTAGAAATTTGCAGACCAGGCAACTTTGACCTACGCACTGGAAGCCTTAATGCCCAGGTCTTAGCACCAGGTATCTGTTGTATAATACAGCAGACATCCGGCAGCTATGGTGGCCGCTCAGCGCCATATTTAAATATCTAACATATGCCATAGTAGTACAGCAGATGTTGAAAAGGGGTTAATATCACACTATCCTAGTCTGTGGCCACACAGTGGGGAAAAGCTGCATTTTTTTTTTTTTTTTTTTTTTAACTAAATACTAGAGTCAAAAAGAATGGAAAATATAAAGGAAGCATGTGGTCTCAGCCTTTAAAGGGATATTTCCTTGTGGGACAGTTATGGCGAACCTCTGCAGATTCGTTTTGTTTTTGGTACAGACAGTTCAACCCAAAGATTCATTTTGAGTTGAATAAGTTTGCCATGAACTAGAAGTGAAATTATTTTACTCTGGAATCTCTTCAGACTCCAGAGCATAATAGGTGGAGGTCCAGGGGAGATGTAAGGGGGCAGAGGAGGCAGAGGCAGCACAAGTTATATATTACCTGCATCAGCGTCTGTATGACACCGATGCAGTTGAGGTGCATAGGATTGGAGGAAGCCACTCGCTTCCTTCTCTACTAGTAAATAGCTTGTAAGCCACAAGCTACTACAGGCCTGTGGCCTACGGGCTGCCCTAAGATGACTGTATCCTGCTGCAGACGTCAGCGCGATGACGTCATTGTCCTGCGACAGAACGCAGAGGTCCTGGTGCTCTCTAGTGAGCAGCAGCGGAGGCTCCACCTCGGAGGATCGGAGGTAGGTGAGTATCATGTTTATTTATTTTTACACACTTGGGGCATTTATATAGAGGGTGAGATAATATAAGACCTTCGTGTATTAGGGGGCCTTAATAAAAGGGGGTTTAATTTATAAAGAAGGGAAGTATGAATATAAGGGGGCAATGGGGCAGAATTAAAGTGGTTTTCCAGGAAATAATAAATTTTACTGGTAAGCACTGGTAAGCTTTAATATTCCCTGAATAAACCCCTTAAAGGACAAATTGCAGAGGAAGTTGGGGATGGTGAAACAAACAAAATAAATTATACTCAACTGTCCCCATAACGCTGATGTCTGCTGCCTGTGTCAAGCATGTGCTGTACCTTTCCCACCGTAAGTCCTGCTTGTGATCTCAGCAGTGGCTGGAAAGGACTTGGTGATGTCACTCATATACATCACTGGGTCATTTCCTGCCACCACTGAGGCTACTGATTTGCCTCAGCAGTCACATGTGGCACAGGACTTACAGCGGGAAAGGCATGGCATGTGCTCAAATGGACAACTGTGGCAGACACCAGAGCACAGAGAACAGGTTTTATTTAGGGAAGTAATATTTATGTAAGAGGGCATCAGCGGCATAAGTTATACAAGGAGACATATGAGGATATAAAGGATATAACTAATAATAGGGGAATTGGTCAAAATTAAAGGGTTGTCCGCAATAAATAATAGTGTCTCTCAATGAATAATGACCCTAATTAATAATGCCCTGTCTACCCCCTTAAATCATTAATGCCTGAGTGCCAACTAAAATTAAAGGGGTTGTCCGGGATCACCACTATTTTAATATGAGGCTGGGGAAGGTGAAAAAGATAAAACCATACTCACCTGTCCCCGCTGCTCTGGTGTCTCCCAGTCCTGCTGCTCCAGTGTTTTATTCTGGTGGAAGTCCCGGCTGCACTGTGATGTCCTGTGTCCCTTTGTACAGTGGGGAAAAAAAGTATTTAGTCAGCCATCAATTGTGCAAGTTCTCCCACTTAAAAAGATGAGGCCGGCCTGTAATTGACATCATAGGTAGACCTCAACTATGAGAGACAAAATGAGAAAACATATCTAGAAAATCACATTGTCTGATTTTTAAAGAATTTATTTGCAAATTATGGTGGAAAATAAGTATTTGGTCAATAACAAAAGTTCATCTCAATACTTTGTTATATATCCTTTGTTGGCAATGACAGAGGTCAAACGTTTTCTGTAAGTCTTCACAAGGTTGGCACACACTGTTGCTGGTATGTTGGCCCATTCCTCCATGCAGATCTCCTCTAGAGCAGTGATGTTTTGGGGCTGTCGCTGGGCAACACGGACTTTCAACTGCCTCCAAAGGTTTTCTATGGGGTTGAGATCTGGAGACTGGCTAGGCCACTCCAAAATCTTAAAATACTTCTTACGAAGCCGCTCCTTCATTGCCCTGGCAGTGTGCTTGGGATCATTGTCATGCTGAAAGACCCAGCCACGTTTCATCTTCAATGCCCTTGATGGAAGGAGGTTTGCACTCAAAATCTCACGATACATGGCCCCATTCATTCTTTCATGTACACGGGTCAGTCGTCCTGGTCCCTTTGCAAAGAAACAATCCCAAAGCATGATGTTGCCACCCCCATGCTTCACAGTAGGTATGGTGTTCTTTGCATGCAACTCAGCATTCACTCTCCTCCAAACACGACGAGTTGTGTTTCTACCAAACAGTTCTACTTTGGTTTCATCTGACCATATGACATTCTACCAATACTCTTCTAGAACATCCAAATGCTCTCTAGCAAACTTCAGACGGGCCCGGATATGTACTGGCTTAAGCAGGGGGACACGTCTGGCACTGCAGGATCTGAGTCCCTGGCAGCGTAGTGTGTTACTGACGGTAGCCTTTGTTACGTTAGTCCCAGCTTTCTGCAGGTCATTCACTAGGTCCCCCCGTGTGGTTCTGGGATTTTTGCTCACTGTTCTTCTGATCATTTTGACCCCACGGGGTGAGATCTTGCGTGGAGCCCCTGATCGAGGGAGATTATCAGTGGTCTTGTATGTCTTCCATTTTCTAATTATTGCTCCCACAGTTGATTTCTTCACACCAAGCCGCTTGCCTATTGCAGATTCAGTCTTCCCAGCCTGGTGCAGGTCTACAATTTTGTTCTGGTGTCCTTCCACAGCTCTTTGGTCTTCACCATAGTGGAGTTTGGAGTGTGACTGTTTGAGGTTGTGGACAGGTGTCTTTTATACTGATAACAATTTCAAACAGGTGCCATTAATACAGGTAATGAGTGGAGGATAGAGGAGCCTCTTAAAGAAGAAGTTACAGGTCTGTGAGAGCCAGAAATCTTGCTTGTTTGCAGGTGACCAAATACTTATTTTCCACCATAATTTGAAAACAAATCCTTAAAAAATCAGACAATGTGATTTTCTAGATATGTTTTCTCATTTTGTCTCTCATAGTTGAGGTCTACCTATGATGTCAATTACAGGCCTCTCTCATCTTTTTAAGTGGGAGAACTTGCACAATTGGTGGCTGACTAAATACTTTTTTTCCCCACTGTATATAGTATGTTTTAATATAGTAGATCATATAGATTGTCTCTAAATGTATAACAGAGAGTCTGGGCTGTATCTAGCTATTTAATAGATGTCATATAGTATCTCTATATATGGTAGCTGCATAATAGTGCAGATGGTTTCTAGCTATAAATTAGATAGTATAGGCTGTATTTAGCTATTTAATACATCGTATAGGCCAGTGATGGCGAACCTTTTAGATACTGAGTGCCCAAACTGCAACCCAAAACCCACTAAATTATCACAAAGAACCAACATGGCAATTTAACCTTTAATACTGTGTGGATCCACAATTGCCAACAGTTATGGACCCGCAAAATACAGTCGTGTGTGTGGTGCTTTACAGAGCTTTAATAATATAAACAACTTTGTACTGAAAGGCAATAGTTTGCGTTTGGTACTTTTGAACAATTAATGTTCACTATTTATATCGTACAGGATCTGTTTTATAGTGACCGTGCAATGTTATTACAGCCTGTACTAATATCACATGTCTGCTATAAAACAGATACTGTGTGATATAAATAGTGAAGGGACCTCACACAGTACAATCTGCTCCACAGTGGCCCCCAGACAGTACAATCTGCTCCACAGTGGCCCCCAGACAGTACAATCTGCTCCACAGTGGCCCCCAGACAGTAAAATCTGCTCCACAGTGGCCCCCAGACAGTACAATCTGCTCCACAGTGGCCCCCAGACAGTATTATATGCTTCAGAGTGGCCCCCACACAGTATTATATGCTCCACAGTGGCCCCCGCACAGTATTATATGCCCAGTGGCCTCCCACACAGTATTATATGCTCCACAGTGGGCCCCTGCACAGTATTAAATGCTCCACAGTGGCCTCCACACAATATTATATGCGCCACAGTGGGTCCCCACACAGTATTATATGCTCCACAGTGGCCCCCACACAGTATTATACGCTCCACAGTGGTCCTCACATAGTATTATATGCTTCAGAGTGGCCCCAATACTGGCTGTGGTCCCCTTCAAAAAGCTGATCAGTGGGGTTGCTGAATGTCAGTTTTTTTTGTTTTTGTTTTTTTTTATTGGAAAAGAAGGCAAAGATGCTTGTGTTGCAAACTTTACAGAGACAAATCGCAGCTGGAAGAAGTAGTCATGGCAGTCCAGTCCAGATAGAGACAGAATGTGAATGATTACAGTCAGAAACGTCACCTGTAAGTCATGAAATGTTTCCTGTGCTGTATTCACCTAAATTGTCTGCAGAGCCCTGTGCAGAGTCTGTAGTTACCACTATACAGTCACCTTATATAGTGATAATATTGTTACAGTTGGGAGCCCACTTGGATGTATGTGCACCCCCTGTGCTGAACCCTTAGCTATGCCTCAGGTTGAAGACAATGTTGAAGCAGGGGGCCATCCGTTCCCTGAAGACTCTGGACTAGAACAGCAGGGGAGCAAGGAAAGGTGAGTATTGGTGTTTTTTTTTTATTTTTGTTTGATAGGAGTGGGACATAATATTGTGGGGGCATCTGGAGGGGGACATTAAACTGGAGACAGCTGGAGAGGGACATTAAACTAGGGGCAACTTTAAACTGTGTGTGCATTTGGAGGGGGACATTATGCTGTGGGGGCAAATGGACGGGGACATTAAACTGTGGAGATAGCTGGAGGGGGACATTATATTTTATGGGGCCACTGGGGAGGTATTATACTATGTGAGGACTACTAAGGGGGTATTATAATTTGAGCATGTCAGGAATTTGTAATTGTTGGTGATGGGGTGGGCCCACTTATGAAATGTTTGCACTGGGTCCACCAATGTGTTAAAACCGGCCCTGGTATAGCTATATAATAGATCATGTAGGTTGCATTTAGCTATACAATAGATGAATAGATTGTCTTTAATTGTATACTAGTTTATATATGCCGTTGCTAACTATGTTATTGATGGCATAAGGTGTCTCTAGCTATATTATAGATGGTATGGGCTGCCTGTAGCTGTACGATATACATTATATAGGCTGCCTGTAGCTGTACAATACACATTATATAGGCTGCCTGTAGCTGTACGATATACATTATATGGGCTGTCTGTAGCTATAAAATATACATTATATAGGCTGCCTGTAGCTTTACAATACACATTATATAGGCTGCCTGTAGCTGTACGATATACATTATATAGGCTGTCTGTAGCTATAAAATATACATTATATAGGCTGCCTGTAGCTGTACAATACACATTATATAGGCTGCCTGTAGCTGTACGATATACATTATATAGGCTGCCTGTAGCTGTACAATATACATTATATAGGCTGCCTGTAGCTGTACAATATACATTATATAGGCTGTCTGTAGCCGCACAATATACATTATATAGGCTGCCTGTAGCTGTACAATATACATTATATAGGCTGTCTGTAGCTGTACGATATACATTATATAGGCTGCCTGTAGCTGTACAATATACATTATATAGGCTGCCTGTAGCTGTACAATATACATTATATAGGCTGTCTGTAGCCGCACAATATACATTATATAGGCTGCCTGTAGCTGTACAATATACATTATATAGGCTGTCTGTAGCCGCACAATATACATTATATAGGCTGCCTGTAGCTGTTCAATATACATTATATAGGCTGTCTGTAGCCGCACAATATGCATTATATAGGCTGCCTGTATCTGTACTATATATTCTATAGGCTGCTTGTAGCTGTACAATATATGATTGACTATAGCCTGTCTCTAGCTATACAATAGATGCATACACTATCCCTAGCTGTATAATAGAGGGGGTCTGGCCTGCCTGTGACTGTAAATGAGAGGGTTTGGGCTGTCTCTGACTATCTCCTCCTCCCCAGTCTCTCATTTCCTCGGTCACAGGAAGTGTCGGCACTTGAGAGGTTGTGCTTTGTGTGCACGGTCAGTGGCTGCAGCATGTAGGCAGTGCTCATCTCTCCAGCGCTGTCTCTTTTCTGTATACCTCTCTGTATACTGTGAGCAGCTTCATCTAGTGTGCTGAGAAGAAGAAGCCTGTGCCCAGGTAATGCCACCAGCCATCCTAATGATCCTTACATGCCCTGCCTGTTACATTGTTGCTGCCCATGCCATGGTGTTTACCTTCTGTCTGTCTTGTTGGCAGTGACTATTTGCAGATTTCTTAATATATTTGTATTGGATTATGTATACAATGTAACTAGTTGTAATATATAATATGTAACAGGACTAGAGAAGATCAGATGATGGAGAAAATTAGGTCACCTTTAAGTCTGATAGGTTTGGGTTTGTTTAGTTTTTTATTTTCCTTCTCATTGCCATATAAGTATGTATGCAGACAGACTGTTACAATGAAGTGTATATTATTTCATCTGAATACTTTATGGACATATATACAGTACGTTTAGAGCTGTAATATTAAAGACTACCATTTGTGAACTATACTTAAATTGTATGTGATAGATTTATTAATGTTTTTGGCATTTATTTTAAAACATGATGTTGAGGGAAAAAAAATAATCTGGACCTCCCCTTTAAGAGTCAGGAGAGAAGTAGTTGCCATGATGTGCCACCTGCAACCACTATTTTACTGCTTGTGCCATGTTTAATGGCCATACGGTTAAACCTGCAAAACCTCATGACTGATAACACATAACAAGCCAAAAACAGAAAAAAAAAAAATTGATAGCATGTATAGCCATGCAGCGGGGACCTTGTCATCTCCTGTTGTGTGTCAGTCTGAGTGACATTCATTTCCCACATTTTTCCAAAACTTTAGGAAAGCAATGCCAGGTACCAGCCACCTTGTGTTACTTTGAACCTAGTCAATACTGAGCAACAGGGCATGAATTTGCTGCATATTGTGCTGGGGAAGAGACTGGTGGACCTCATCTACCATAATGTTAAGTCTCCCCTATTGAGTTGTATATTGCACAAAGTAAATGTAAACACTCCTCACATAAACTGAGTCTTTGTGAAGAGATTAGAAGCCTCCATACAATCCCATACTATTGTTCACCTACGTTGTTTACCTGTAGGTTAGGTGCTTATGCATATTCGATAATGCGCATTGATCAGCCACAAAGTCGGACATGCAGGACTTTGTGTCTGACAAAAAAAACTGGCTTCGCGGCACAGAGGGTGTAAGCGCACACCCGCGCATTGCTTTAAAAACCCATAGAAGTGAATGGGTTTCAAGCAAAGCGTCGCAAACCTTTCCCTATCCAGAGACTATCCAGTTTTCCGACATTTAGTTCGGATTCACGGCGGACGGAGTGCTGCTGCAAGTGTGAACCCACCCTTAGTCTTTACAAGTCGAGATTTCTTGATAATGCAATGGAAATGTAACTTTAGCCACATGATACAACAGCAGGTTAGCAAAATCTAGACATGCTAATATGCCAGTTTTAGTCATAATTAGTGTACGTGTATTTATCCCTGTGCACTTTTTTAGTGTGGCATGTCCCCACTTTTTTTAGGTACATGGGTGAAAGACGGCAGAATCTCAGGCTTTCAAGAAAACAAAAAAAAAAGTGTATTTACACATCAAGACAATCATAGATGAAAGCATGAAAAGGCAGCAATATTCCATCAATGGAATATTGATCCCAACGTTTTTTTGGAAATGTTGAAAATATACAATGTTGGTAAAATGTGTATGTGTACTTCCCTAGTCATTTACACGTTAACAGTACTAGTATTTCTGCACAGATGAATATTTAGTTGCTGCTACTTCTGTAGATTATATGTGGGCCTTAGGAGTATAAACATTCATCTACTATACTGGAATTTTAATTTGCAGAAATCATCTAAATCCAATGTAAATCCCTTATTCATGCTGTTTCTACAGTCTTGGCTGTGTACTATTCCAATTCAAAGGTAACAGGTCACTTTAAACAGGACATGTCATCACTCCTTAGTCCGAATATGTTTGCTTGGTTACATTTGTTACCTACTTATTTCCACATATGGTACATTTTGTTACCAAGCTTATCTGTTTTAGTAAATACTTGTATTTCTATGAAATAACAATTTTGGAGCATCTTTTCTTAGATTTCAGTATTGTGCTCCTCTGTTATTCCTCTTAGCAATTTATGAGTATATTGCCAACTGGGTGTTACCAGTTGGGGGGGCGTGTCACTGCACGGCCTCACATTGCCCAATTACTGCTGTCCGTATCTGACTGCTTAGTGATACACCTTTTTGACAAGAGGAATGGTGGTGCCCAGATGGCAATTTATTCATAATCATGGAACGACTCAACATAGCATTATGAGGAAAATGCTCCAAAATTGTTATTTCATGAGGTGTCAGATTCTCTTTACAATAACAGCACATAAGTCACATCAGTCATAAGATTTGACAGGAAGAATAGCACTGCATGTTCAATAAAACACCAACAGACTCCATTGCAAGTCCATGGGGTCCACCGCTGTTCTGGATGTGGAACTAGAGCCATGATGTAAATGTGTACAGAGCCTATTTGATAATCTTTATGCTAAAAAGCAAACACCAGAACAAGCATGTCGCTGCGGGAATCGATTTAGAATCCTTCTCACCAGACGCTGCGTCAGGCTCAGGGATGCTACAGTTCGGTTACTCCCTTTTTTTATTTTTATAGTTTTACAAGTGTCAGTTTTGGCTGGATGATCCCATATTATTTGGTGACTGTTACCAGCTGTCTGTGTGCTCTGGAAATACAAGTAGCAGGTTTTTCTTTTTGGAATTGTACAAAATAATAAAATGATCTGTTAAAGGGGTTCTGCCATGGAAATACATTTTTTATTTATAGGATAGTGGATGAATAGGTGATCAGTGGTGGTCTGACCTCTGAGATCCTCCGTGATCTTGCATTCAGCATGATCGCAGCCAGCTGAATGTTGGCATGTCAGTGCAGGACAGGACGCATCTATGCTTTCATTTATTTCAGTTGGAGAGCTGCAGATAGCAAGATGCACCCAAGGCTAATTTTACACCTGCGCCTGCTTCACATTTGGGGTTTACGTCTCCGAATCTGCTTGAAAATGCAGGACTTTTATCTTCTCGTTTTTCAGGTGGAAACCGGGTGGGTCCCCACAAGGGGACAGAGCACCTAGCACATCTGTAACATTGCATGAGGAAGAGTTTGCTTGTTCAGTAGGTACGGTAGAGCCTTACACTAGGTTCACACTAGCGTTCGCTCTCCATCGTTCGCGTCCGCATGAGTGACCCAAAAGAATGGAGAGCCCGTCTATAGACTATAATGGGGTCCGTCGGGTTTCTGCCAGCTTTATACCATAACCAGTGGAGATAAAAGTCCTCCGTGCAGGTCTTTTCTCTCTGCCGATCTGAAACGCAGATATGAACCTGGGCTTAAAGAGAGTCTGCCAGATGCAAAATGTCTTCCAAACTGGTGATAGTGGTGTATAGGGGCCTTTAATAGAAGCAGAAACAAATCTTTGTGGCCACACTCCAATGAAGCAATGCAGATAAATACATATTTTTATGCATATGCAAATCAGACTACAAGTGCTTTGGGGGTGGTGCCTTACTTTGCCTGCAGACAGACGCTGAAAATATCGATCATGGCCAAAGGAGCAGCTGAGAGCGAGAGCACTTGCAGCTGTTTGTAGGCACCGCTATTAGATCAGTCCTGCCCCCAGTGCACTTGCAAGATAATTTCCATATCCATAAAAAGATGATTATCTCTATTGCATCATCAATTTGTGGCCACAAAGGTATGTTTCTGCCTCTATTAAAGGCCTCTATATAGCACTATTATTAGTTTGGGATGTATTTTGATCCTGACAGACTCCCTTTAAAAGAAACCAGCAGAAGGAAGGAAAAATGTCCAAATTATGCAAGTTAGGCACCACATTTCATCTACAGCTTTCTGAGTCTTGACACAAAACTTCTTTTGGCTGAGGCCACACTTGCCAAAGCGCAGCATTTGGGCTCCTGTAGAAAACGTGTTTTAGGCTAAAGCGAAATGCAGCTGAAAACCGTTGCCGGAAAAAAAAAAGTTTTTTTTTTCCCCGCAGCGTTTTTTAATTGCATTTTTCTCTGTGGTTTTTCTTCCCTTATTAAATCTATAGAGAAAATGCTTGCATTTCCACAGCTAAAATTGACATAGTACGTTTTTTTTAAAAAAGTATTTGTGAAAAAAAAATAACAGTTTTTACGCAGAAGTTTTTTTTTTTTTTCATAATGTGTGGATAGGATTAGTCAGAATCTCATTCACTTAAGTGGTACTGTAAAGCGCAGCCTTACAGTGTAATGAAGGTGATTGACATTACATGTAACCTCATCCACACATTGCAGAAAATAAACTCTGTGCAAAATGCACATTCATTTCAGCTACAAAATGCTGTGTTCTTCCCCCTCCCCCGTAGACTTAGATGGAGAGGTGGAAAAAACACAGCAAAAATGCAGCTTGTTTGAGTGGAAAATGACAAAATGCAACAAAAAAATTATAGCAAAAGTATATTTGTATGATTTTAATGACATGTCCTTGGTCATTTCCAGATTAGCCGTGCCCTAATATAATAGATGGAGTAGTCAGAGCAACTTTAAAGTTACCCTGGGAAATGAGACTTTACTGCAGGTCCTGTATCATACAGCATCCTGTAGCTGAGTAACTTATTTCCAGAGACATTGCTGGAATGATCAGATGGGAAAGTGGACTGATGGAAAGTTTCTACAACACAAATCCTTTGTAGTTCCTCATTCTACTGTGTCTACATCTACATGAACACTAGGTGCCATGTAATCGTCCTTCAGATATGAGATTAGAAGGTACAGTATATGTAAATGCAGAGTAAATGGTGATAATGATTAGGATTGCAATGCCCTGTAGAACTAGATAAGCTTTGTTATGTCAGTATACATGTGGTAACTGCTAGAAGATAATGCTTTATTAAACAATATGGCTTATCATAAAGATTTACATCAGACAGAAGATTACGGTTTACCAGAGACTATTGCTGAATATGCTTATCTTATATAGATTTATGCACTGGCAGCTGTAGGTAACTATTTTCTTTGTCACTTATTATGGGTGTCAGATATATATATTTTTTTACACCAGATGAAAAGTGAGCCAGATATGTCTATGTAAAGATGTCTGCAATTGTCAACCTGCATAAAAGTACCCTCATTCTACATACCCTGGGGTGTATTCCCCAGTCATCACTATTCCAACCTCCTGTGTGTTAAACTGAAGGTGAATGCTAAAGAAATTGGGCACATTTCTAGCTGACAAAAATGGTTGTCACTTTTCTAGTCATTTAACCACTCGCAAAATAGACTGTTCTTCATTGGGTTTTCTCATGAAGACATACTCTTCTCTAAAGAGAGTCACGCTAGTGATAAGCAAACTGCTATGAGTTCAGTTCCTTAAATCCTTGTAATGGGTGTGATCGCATGTAGCTGCCGCCAAGAAGCTAAAAGCTGCAGTTTTGCCTTAACTGCTGTTTAACCACACAAGTATGAGCCCATGAAGGGGAAATCTGTCACCAGAACCCAGTATATCAACCCAGCCTGTAGATATATAGGTTTTCTCCTGCAGGCTGGGTTGTGGTGACACTGTCCCTTTAACAGTTGGGAAAACCATGCCGATTTGTGGTAAAACCGCATGCTGTTGCTGTTTTCGTGGTTTACCTTTAGAGATTGCTGCAAATATCATCCATACATTTTCCTTGAAATTGTGAAACATAGAATACATGGACAGGCCAGATTAAACATAGTAGTAAATGCTTTGACCTAGGAAGGTATCCAGAGATTATAACTCTGAGAAATTATTTTAGACCATGGCATTGACATGAACATTGGTGGTTCATGGAGTCCTTTATTGGTATTGGGGACCTGCACATGCTCCATGAATCTCTACAAGGTGCCTTATAAGCAGTATTTGGAGGGGTCAGTAGCTCTGTAATGCAGTGGGTTGAATTTGAGATTTTTTATTTTTATATCCTTATGAGTACATAGGGGAAAATAACGTAATACATTTATGTACATGAGGCCTAATTGCTTCAGAGCATTTGTACAGCTTGGAAACACTTAGCAATCCATTTTATTGTGGTTAGTGTTTACTAAGCTGTTCTCTCTAATGTCTCTATGTACAGTACGAAACCTAAGAATTTCACAACTGCTTGTACGGGTATATGTGAAGCGCTCTTGAGCAGGCTAAGTTCGGTGGGTGTTCAGTGGGTAAACTTGAAGTTTTTGCTAAATTTTCTTAAGAATTATTTTGGTATTATATATTTTTTTTTTTTTAGCTGACAGTCACCTCATTGTCTAGAAATGAAGTGACTCATGACTGAGGTTAGGCAGTATGTACATAAATCTCTAACCAGGAAGAAACACTAATCTATATATTTGATCACAATTCTTACTTACTAGCTTGCTGCTACATATGTTTTTTTTTTTACCTGACATGTCTGTTTTTATAAATACCTGCATTTCTAATGAGCTGGCACTTCAGGAGCATCATTTCTTATAACTCTGTGTTGTGCAGCCTCTTAAACCAGTTGATCTGTGTCAGACCCCCATTGATCACATATTGATGGCCTATCCTTAGGGTAGATCATCAGTATTTAAGTCCTGTAAAACCCCTTTGAGGCCGGGCCCCCACATGGTGTAAACGCCGCAGGGAAAAAAAAACAGTGTTTTACACTCCAAGGTGATTCTAGCAAATCCCATCCGCACTGCGGAAAAATATGCACAGTGGACACGTGATTTCCAAAACTGTGCACGGTTTTGTAAATCGCAGCATGTTAATTTTACCTACGGAAACACTGGCGGTTTCCCTATAGTTATATTTGAATCAGAAAATCCGCAGAGGAAACCTCTGCAGATTTTCTGTGAAAAGCGGTGCGGGAAAAACCACAATGCGTTGCCGCCATGGTTTTTACTGCTGAACCTTTATGTTGCAGCCCGCTACGTGGGGCCTTAGCCTAAAGATGGAAATGGTCTCTCACTGTCTTTCTAAACTAACCATAACAATAAAAGATGAAATAAATACATCCCTACCATTTTCTGCCCAGAGTGCAAAGAATTCAAGAGTGCAGCAGCATAAATATGGACCACCAGCAGTGTCTATAGTACAGGACATGAATAGACTGGGCTGAGTAGGGTCATAAAGATCCATTGTAGCTGTCAGATATCTGAGAATCTGTTTCAGTAAATATTAGTATTTCCAAAAATATCTCATCTGGATTATCTTTTCTTAGTACTCTGTATTTATCAGAACAATGAACAATAGGAGATACAGTTCCCTATTTGTGTGTAAATGGGGCATTGTCAATCAGATTACAGCTCTCATTTTGCAGAAACCTTTGCATGGTACCTGCTACTTAGCATATATATCTCTGCTATCAGAATCATGCATGAGAGATTGGAAAACAAAGCAGGGCTTGTCGGGGGATTCCGTGCAGGAAAAAAATCCCAAATTGCCTTTTAAAGATCCTGTATTGAAAAAACACATGCCCCCATGTTTTCTATATAGCAATGAATTCCACAGCCTCTTCGCTGAGGGGATAAAGAGATGATAATGATGTTACAAAATTTGCTTCTCAGTTTTTTACACAAGGAATTCCTATTTTACCCGGACACTGGTGAAAGGTCGGACCGCCATTTTTCCTTTCCCTTTTGTTCCTCCATTATTACACTATAAATTCGCCATTCTGCTTTGACTTATTCAGTTTAATGAGCGCAATTTTTATTCAGGAGAGACCTGAGACATAACAGAAGTCTCCTTGTGCTTCTGTCTAGACCTCATTGTAGCACAGAAGCCTATGTACACATCACTTGTACGAGCAGACACACATCTCTAAGTAGAGTGTGAGTGTGAGACTTCTCATACTGCCATCAAAGTCCTGCTTTATCAGATAAACAGTAGTAGGGGATTACAAATGTCACGCCTGTGTGTGGCCACACATAGCAGTTATGTTCAGATTTTCGGAAACAATGCATCATGTGACCCACCATATTTCTAGCCATGCTATTACTGGCCTTACATTTTAAGGTCCAGGCATTGTTGTGTTTTGTGAGGCCACCTTGTATGCAAGAGGTTGTTCTCACCTCATGAAGGCCATGACATGACTAGGGACATATTTCATGGAAAGTTTCACTGGAAACATAAAGTTAAAGGATGTTTTGTGGGGAAAAAAATTCAGGATAACTTGATCTGTATCTCTCTCTCTCAGAGCTTAGGAGTCAGGTGGATGGGACTTGAGTAGGACCGCCCACTGGACTCCTAAGCACAGGGCAGGGATTTCAGTTGCTGGGTAAGTGAAAAACAGATGACATTCATTGTTTTTTTTGTTTGTTTGTTTGTTTTGTTTTTTCCTCCATGGATTGGCAATGATAGAAAAAAAAACATGCTTGCATTAATTTTCATAGAACACATAAATACATTGAAATTAATGAATATATACACCATGAAAAATGCAGACTATGTCTGTATGTAAAGTGGGAACGTGTGAATAAGGCTGTACATTGAATCTCTATATATCAATCTGTTTGCCTTCTCTCTGTAACATTCTGCCTGCGGATTGGACTGCATTTTCAATGTGACAGATTTCCTATAAGATATGACTAGGAAGGATATAAGTATATATATTCTTGTAATAAATTGCTATTTTTTTCTGATTTTGTTACACCGTGCTGCCGATCCTCCCCTTCTATCTGGTGAAAGGCAGTGCTCTTCAGTCAGTCCTGTGCAAAGACCGTCACACAAGACAGTGTACACTTTAATGTATGACCTACCTAGACATGTGCTGCGATGTAGGGGCATCAAATCCTCTCTGTATTATATAAATCTTACTCAATAGCGCAATTGTTCGACTGCTATGGAGGTGTGTATGTGTTAAAATAGTTCTCCCATTGTATTAGGCTCATTCGGCCTTTGAGCTACCGGATGGGGCAACTGATCTCCACCGATACTGACATTTCAGTTTAATCCCCATATATGTTTGTGTTTGTCAGACTATGGTCACCTCCCAGGTATTGCTTAATAACTGGGAGGTGACCATGTTGTTATTCTCCCGAAACATTCTCTACTGAATGGTGTTGTGTAATGTGCTTAACTTTCTGTAAGCCCTATTTATATGAAAAGACACAATTTTTTTTTTTCTGCAACAAATCTGCTTCTTGTGAATATGTCCTAACGGGGTTTCCTGAGAATCACTTACCAAGATACATGTACAGTATACGTATAGGCATGGGCCATATATATTAAAATAACAATATAGAGTCTCCACAATCTCACTACTTATATGGTCTCTTGATGACAGCAGTAAATAAGTAATGTTATGGTATGTGTCAAATGCTTGTTGGTTTTATAGAGAAATGTTTATTCCTTCTGTTTTTGTGGTTTTGAATGTAGAAAATCCCAGTGAGACCCGCTGAGCGAGGAATTCCTACCTTACAGCGATGTGCTGTTTGTATTTCTTCAGAATATACTAACACAACATTAATCTTCTTGCGCTGTATATTATCATTTGCATCCTTTTGTTGGTAATGAGATTCACAGACTCTTCTAGGATATAGAAGTCAAAGCCAAGTGTCACAGGTGGGGTGCAGCTGTCCAGTGTGGTATTCGGAGAACAGTGGTGGTATTATGCACCAGGCGTAGTATTCGTTCATGCTGTCATCTGCTTTGTTTACAGTAAATCCTCCCTATGGACGTCTTCAGAATACTTTCTTTTTAAAGTGAGATACGCAAGGATTCATGGCTTAAACAATGGGACAAATTGCTGAACACAAGACTGTAAAGGGCGAATTCACATGTGTGAGATCTGACATGTCGAAATCCACATGTAATCAAATGACAGCTAACATTTCCACACAGATTTAACACGACTGTGGAAAAATCTCTTTGGAAATAAGTAGCATGCCACCTATCTTGGATGGATTCTGTGGTATAATCCTGACTCAAATTTCTGCTGTGGAAATACAGTTTGGGTCTAAAGTGTAATAATTTCTTAAAGGGGAATCCACACAAGGCAGATTTTTGCAAATATTTATGTAACTCTCTTTATTCGAGTCAATAAGGCATATAGAAATCCATGCTTAAAGAGAGTATTTCGATCATTTTAAGTTATCCCTTATACACTGGATACAGTAGATGATAACTGTTTGATTTGTGGTGCTTCTACAGGTGTGGCCCCCACAAATGAGAATGGGGGTCCCGTTCCTATGCTCCATTTATTATTTCCAACAGTCCAATAAATAATAATAATAATAACTTTATTTATATAGCGCCAACATATTCCGTAGCACTTTACAAATCAGAGGACGAATGAACAGACAATATGAGACATTACAATGTGACAAAGAAATAAACATATAAAACAATAGGAGTAAGGGCCCTGCTTGCAAGAGCTTACATTCTATGAGGAGATAGGGGGACACAAGAGGCCAGAGGGCTTGTTTACTACAATGGTCCAGCCAAAAGGTTGTGTAACTGAACCTGTATGAACCCGTCACCAGCCGGTATCTGTGAATAAACAGATACTAAGTGCAAGGAGTGCAGTGTAACTTCTAGATGGAGGGGCCAGGATCTGAGGAACAGAGGAGGAAGAATAAAAGGTGTTATTGTTCTTCACCTCCGCACACTACACTGTGGTCAGGTCATGTCATAAGCCTGACCATACAGATGTGATTTTAGGGAAGTTTTGAAGCTGCTGTAGTTGGGGATTAATCGGATTGTTTTGGGTAAAGCATTCCAGAACACTGGTGCAGCTCAAGAAAAGTCTTGGAGACGGGAGTGGGATGGTCGGATAACGGGATGCAAGTCTAAGGTCATTGGCAGAACAGAGAGGACAGTTAGGGCGGTAGACTGTGACGAGAGAGGAGATATAGGGGAGCGCAGGATGGATGGATTTGTGGGTCAGTGTGATAATTTTATTTTGTATTCTGCGATGGATGGGCAACCAATACAGCGACTGACACATGGTAGATGCATCTGTGTACCGGTTTTACACAGATGCATCTACCTTGAGAGAATCAGACCCACAATGAGGGTTTTTGATGTTTCCACGGTGAGAAAAGGACTAATTCTAGAGATGTTTTAAGGTGCAGGTGGCAAGAGAGTGCAAGTGTCTGAATATGTGGGGTAAAGGTGAGATCTGAATCAAATACAACCAGCGGGCATGCCACCTCAGGGTAATAGTAAGACAAAAATGGAGATATCAGGGTTATCAGGAAATAGATGACGCAGCTCTTCAGCTGTCTTTGACAGTCCATCAGAGGTGAACTGAGAGGCAGTACACATGTACCCAGCCAGTTCATTCATATAGGATTACAGGTAACCCCCATTATTGTTATTTTGGGGGTTCCAAAGGATAGGAATTACATAAATATACTGTAAAGGAAATGTGTCACAAGAAAGCCAACTATTTTTAAACCTATTTTTTACATTAAAAATATCGTGCAATTTTAACTCTGGCCACTAAGCCTAATTAATAATAGACTGACACTTGCCAATTCTGTAGGGGTTTTGTTTGCAATGGTCATTTATATCACAGTTGAGACGTTATTACAATATTAGATAACACCACTGATCACTCTTTGCATCCACTATAATAGATGATGTTAGAGATTATCTGCTCCCCCCTCCCTGCACAGACCATGCCTAGAAAACTCTCCCATAGACCTCAATGAGACGACTCCAGGCTATTGCTGCCAATGGCCATGCCTATGCTGTAAAGCATTCTTGCTAAATGTTATTAACAGAGGGGAGAAAATGCTCAGGCAAGATGGCGGCCAACGTAGTCCTATACAGAAAATATTAAAAAAACAAAACTACAGTTAGAAAATACAAACAGATTACAAAAAGTGACTGCACTGATTTAATTAAATAAATAACTCTAATAAGTTGGTAATATATTCCTTTGGTCACTAACCTTTCTACCATCTTTACATCAATAGCACAAGTAAATACAAGAAACTGTACTATATCTTATCAGAGAAAAATGCTTTTTTCTCCTTGTTAGGCTCTCCCCATAAGCCTTTCACTTACTTTTATGGTGTTATTCACATTACGAAAAAATATCACTGCAGACAGTGCTCTAAAACAGCAAAAAAAAAAAACAAAAAAAAAAAAAACCTATAACCTGTCCTTCCTCCTGTTGCACCAGAATTTGTTTACATGGCTGGAATATGCTCCCTGGAGGACTAGTTATATGTTCTTTATCTGCTTTGCCTACATATAGGGGAAACTGTTTATAACGTTGACAACACCTTTCAATCACTGCTGAATGTCATCTCACTGAATATATCCTATTACATGTGCCCTTAGTAGTCTACAGAGAGGGGAGGGGAAAGGAGGAGCCCAGTGAGAGATAAGCATATACACACACAGACATGCTGCTGCAATTGATAGAAAACATACTATGTCATTCCAAGTGCTTTCTTGGGAATTGTAGTTTTGCAACAGAGAGTTACAGATTGGACACAACCACTTAGAAACTGCTGCTTGTGATAGCAAAATATGTGCTTCACCCAATAAAATGCACTGCTGCCATGACTGAAGCTAAAAATACTGGTGCAGGGTTCAGCACTGCTAAAATGCTTGCATTCCAGAGTTCTTGTGGGAACCATTGTGACATCTGGTATCCAGGTGTATATTTGCTAAATCTGTAGGAATCATGGTTGGTTACAATAACTCAAAGGGAAAACTGTTTAAACTGTTTAGTTTAGTTTCTATAATATGTATGTTATTAAATAGGAGACTACCCCTGTCCACATGCCCTATGGGGCCTATAGTTGTCATACAGAGAGGGGGTTGTAGTTTTGCTTGCCTTTGCATGGACAGTAAACCGTTAACTGGGGTTGTACAGAATTAGAGAAACATTCTGTACAACCTTGTGAAAAATGTGCCACACCTGTCCATGGGTTGTGTCTTGTATTGCTGCATTTATGTTTTTGTCCCCAATTATATAATTTTTTTTTTAAACTCCATTTTATTGAAAAGTTAAAAACTGTACAATGCAGCATATCAAACTGTTAGGCCTCCTTCATCGTACTTTTGGTCTACAATTGCGGATCCACAATTGTGGATCAAAGTACAGCCACATGCATTACTATGGGACCAGACGCATGACCACATTTTTTGTGGCCATGTCTTCGCGCCATATCCAAGGACAGCAAATTATGAAACGTCCTATTTTTGCCCACATTTGTGGCACATACAAGTTTTGGGGATCATACTAGTCTTTTTGTGGATCGTGATTGCGGATGACATGCAGACATGGTTTTTGCGGATTGTAGATCAACCACTATGGTCGTCTGAAGGTGGCCTTAGGTGTAAAGTTAGAAATAATAAGGCACATAATAAAAGGAAGAATGGGACCAGATTGAGGGACCTAGGGTAGATTCCCATATGAGTTAATATTAGAATTAATAGTCATGCAACAAATTCATGGATTGAGGCCAGAAGCTCTGCAGTGGAGTGCAAAACTAGTTACAGAGAGTTGCGCCAAGCAGACTTTCTTGAACTTCTGGAGGCAGGTTTGATGGAGGAGTGGTATGATGTGAAGTCATGATATTAACCATCAATTTCAATAGAGACAAGTGAGGAGGTCAGCAGTACTTCATTGCTATGATTTTCCTTGCAAGAAAGAGTGGTTGTTTCTCTTAGAAACATTTGAGTTCCTCTTCTAGAATCCCAAAGAGACAGATTTCGGCGTTTGTGGAATTTGCATTTGCAGGATATCAGCCCAGTATGCCTGAATTTGGGGGCATTGCCACACCATATTCCAAAAGTCCACAGGGGCTATGTTACACCATGGAGAAGCCAGCGTCGGAATCCTGCGCATTTTGTAATGTCTGAGGGTTGTCGGGTAGGCCTGATTGAAGTATAATTGTATACGTTTATTATACACAGCTGGGGGAGGCTCTGGTAAGATTCTGATGGAATTGGGGTGCCTTGAGGGATGTATTCTGTGCGTTTGCTATTATAAAGTAAGAATACAACTTGTAGAGGGGATGACACCGATCAATGGGTACGATGAGGTGGGCGGTCTTTCCTTCTGAAATTGAGAAGCATAAGCATGATTCGCCCCCTATGTTTAAAAAAAAATTCTAATGGAGCCTCTGACGCACATGTGAACTTAGCCTTGTGAACATATACAATATAGTATGAATGGAATGAAAATGAAAACCCACACATGTGACATATACATAAATATCCTGCAGAGTGCATGTTCTATGATTGACTGCTTTACAGTAAGGAATCCCTCACATATTCATATTGCAGTCCCATGCGAATGCCATACACTTACAGCCGTACAGCTCCAAAAACAATCCGAAGCCTTCAGTGAACTGCAGCAAAAGTTTTCCCATAAAACTATGGGAAAGTTTTTCTTTTTTGACAATCTCCTTCACTGGTGGTTAAATCTACGTCAGTCACATGAAGCTGTAAAACCTTCTTGAGAGCATTTCTTTAACTGCGCGCCTTCACACACAATTCTGAGTGTTAAAATGCTTGTGAAATAACACCATGTGTTTCAATTGACTTTTTATTTTGTGACATATTGTGCATAAATTTTTCAAGTGCTATAGAAAAGCCTTTATAGAAATGTGGCTGAACTGCCACTGAACCAAAAACATCAGATCTAAAATGCTGTGTATGTAGAATTTACAGTTTTTGACTATAGAATTTAAAGCATAATTAAACTTTTGGACAACTTTTGATTTTCTGGCAGTATTTGTGTCATTCATAAACTTTGTAATATACTGTATTAACAAATTTTGGCTCCTTTCTGTGAAATCCTGTATTTTTTCACTCTTCCCTTGCTTTATTGTGCGCTGTCCCTGCTTCTCATTTTCTCATTGTGTATAGAGTATGGGCTTGTATGTAATGAAGAGAAAATGAGGGGAGGGTCACTTCAAATGGCTATATTTCAGGCATTATAAACCATAGAAATTTGCTTGGTGTCATATGAAAGAGGAGATCCTCATCTTTCATATGATATTAAGGATTCTGTTCTGTCTGTATGATTCCCAAAGATTTCACTGGTTCAATACACAGTCAGTGTTGGGATATTTATATACAAATATTTTGGTCTCGGTGGTTCCAGGTGTCAGAAACCCACCAATCCTGGAAAATATCTTTCAGGATATGTCATTTGTCATATGTCAATTGATAGACTCAGAAAATATCTTTAGACTGAGGACACACAAACCTGCATTATGGGAACTTCCTAAATACATCATGATAGTAAAACCAACCCCAACAGGTAACTAGCAGTGAACACAGGAGAGAAGGGGAAATGACTTGGGGCTCTAAACCAGTTCGAAAACTCGTGGTTGGTCCATTATAGAACCAGGGGGAGGGGGAGTACAGAAACCCTCCCTGGAGAAACTCTTTAAGGCTAAGGCCCCATGTTGCGGAAACACAGCTTTTTTTTTGTTGCAGATTTTGTTGCGTTTTTTTGAGCAAAATCCAGGAGTGAACCAAGTGAAAGGTAGAAGTATAAGTATTTTATATATATCTCCCATTCCTCTTGTAGCCATTCTTGGCTTTGGCTCAAAAAATCGCAACAAAAGAAGCTGCGTTTCCACAACGTGGGGCCCCAGCCTCAGGAGGATTGACTACAGAGCGACCTAGACATTCCATAGGGTGGGACCACCCAGGGGACACTTTGGATCATGGCACAAGGCAAATCATTGGCCTAGATTGTTTTAATCACATAACAGATCACCTACTTAATGCTATCCGTAGTTTTTAGGGGTGAAAATTGCTAAGACTCCCTTTAGATATGTTTTCCAAGGTGCCATACTGAGCCTGTGTGTGTGTGTATATATATATATATATATATATATATATATATATATATATATATATATATATATATTTTTTTTTTTTTTAATCTTTCCAAAGCAATTATACATAGCCCTAACACTTTTTGATAATTTTTTGCAAACTTCTATTAGTTGTACATAGTGTGGACTGAAGGGACCCTAAGCGCCAGAAATGGGTTAATTCTCTCCCCAGCTCTGGTCTTTGTGGTCATGGTCTGTGTGCTTGAAGAAATGCTTCTCACAGCACTTTTCTTACTTTACTGTAGAGTAGAATTACAGAAACAGAAGCTGCTACTGCTTGATCCAGGCTAGGGGTACCTTCTCATGTGCTCCCGAGAACAAATGATCTGATCAGAGCAGGGCGAGCAGGAGGAATTCCAGCAATGAAGGTAAATGTGATGGACTTTAAAGAAGGTGCCACCTGCAGCTGCTTAATGCGGTTATATCTGGGGTCTGGTGATGACTTCTGTCAGGTCAAATTTTGCTGGTTCACTGCATACATGTCTATGATGATAATTCATGTTAATGAGCGGCAACGTGGAGATTCTACATGATGAGAGGACAGGCTGTTATTACACTTTGAGTCATAGCTTTGGCTTTTTTATGGGTTTGGACAAGTTTTCTGCCAGTTTAAGGTGAACGTGCTAAAAAGTACAGTCTATTGCAGTCATCCTGATTATCACTTGGTTAATCTTTACTCAAGTTCTGGAACTTTCTGTAATGTGTTTGCATGGTTTTAGGTACAAAGGTAGTTTTGTATTGTAGTTGTGTAGTGTACCTGTCTCTCTGTTTAACTCCTTAAGGATGAAGACTAGTTCGAACCTTATGGATCCTGTGATTTTATTGTAATTTTTTTTCCCCCTCAGCACTTTTTTAAAAGCCATAATATTTTTAGCATTTTTCCTTTTTTCATCAAAGTAGCCATAAAGTGCTTTTGTAATTAGTATTTTAGATGTCATAATTTTTAGGTACAATACAACGTTTTGTTTAACTATTATATTATGTTTTTGGGGAAGCAAAGTAAAATTCTGTGGTTTACCCATTTTGGAAAACTTTGGCAAACACTGGCCACAAGGTGTGACAGCTTTAGAGTTTATTGAGGTGGCTGCAATATGGTTGTAGGAAATGGACCAAATAGTGGTTGCTAATTCCTTCCCAAATTCCTTGGGTCTAATGACCCAAACTAGCTGCATTGCAGATCCCGATGCTGCAGCTCGATCATTAAGCCTCCAGTTCGGGCAGGATTTGTGGACCATATTACGGTTATCTCACAAAAACTAGACGAGAAAAAAAAACCTAAATGAGTGAATATACCCTATACACATACAATAGATGCATGATTAAGGCCATAACAATTCCGAGAACACACTGCGGAATTGTCTACAGGGGTTGCTTTTGCTGTGGCTCATCTGCAGGTTTTTCGGTCTGTTCTCTGCAGCCTAGAGCAATTTTTGGTATGCTGCAGGTAGAGTAAGTCACTTTATTGTAGGTTTTAGTCGCAGCATGTGGGAAACCCTGCTACTGTATATTGCAGCAGGTTAGCTATTATCGTTTTGTGGCAACTAATCTGCTGTGATCACGCTGTGTGTGACATATATCTTTATATGTAACATTTTTATGTACAAGAAGCTAAAAAGTTTCAGAAATAAAAACTAGCACTTTGTGCAATCTAATATATACATATAAGAACTGAACTGGTTAAATAGCTGGAGCAGGATCCAGTCACTAACTTTCCAGTGCCCATCCTACCCTGCACGCTGTCACTGTACCAGCCAGCATGTCTCCTGGAATAATGACGACTCCAGACAGACCATGTCATTCTTTTTTTCTATCCATAGGGAGGAGGAATCCATCTCTGGCTTCCGTGGGTTCCGGGGTTCTTTCCTCGCAGACTCCCACCCCCTTCCCTTGTACTGTAAATGAGGCCAGTAATTGGAAACAGATGGTGCTGCTCACTTTTGTGCTAGACAACCCTGGCCACGTATGTGTATCCATTCTCTCATACTAGCAAAGAGGATTACATGTGAATGCTGAGTCACAAACTGCCTCACTGGTGGGAATCGTATATTAACCATTTAATGTTCACGCAAGCTTTCTGCTTGTAATGGTTACAGGCCACAGGCGTTCTGGGGCTCAAGTTCAAGTGATGTAGAGGGGAGAAATGTTGTATTTTATTCATTTATAGGTGGTGTATAAGTAATACATGAACATTTGATTAAAGCTTTGACTACTTATTTGTTAGATATTCCTCACTTGGTGTGTGCTTCATATGAAGGACTCATAGGGACTCTGTTTGCCAATACTTTTTTCAAGAAAAAAATCACCTCTTTCATTGGAAGTGCTGTAACATCTGCATGTAACATGTGCGCCATGGTAGGAATACTGTTTTAGTGACTGTGAAAATTGTGTCTAATTTATTAAGAGGTATGTGTGTCTACATATAGTAAATATGGCATATTTAGAAATGGCTGCCTGTCTTTTACAAGTTCTGTGATCAGCTGTTTATTTGCATCTAAATTATTAAATTATTATTATTATTAATTATTCTATTAGATTAATGTGCTATAAATTGTCTTCTGTAAGGCTAACGGTATATTTCTCATCGCTTCTCAAAGAGGAAAAAAATTAACAACAAAAAAATGATGCAATTGGGTAGGCTTATGTGACTATGTGTTGTCTATTTCAGACATTTCCTTTTTGCTAGATGTGCTCCCAGACAAAAAACTGATCTTAGTGGATCCATGGCTGTAATCTGTGGGGAACACTAGGATGTGTTCAAGTCATATTGAATCTGCTCTGTCCATGTAATACCAGGCATTATGGGAAAAGGACCAGGACATGCTGAGTCCCCCCGAGGCGCTCTTTCTGTTCCCTTATGATGAGTGTCCCATACAAGGGGCTTCTACTATGTATGTATCTATTAAAGCAACTCTCCAAACTCTGCCTTAAAAAGGCTCAACTGAGTGCAATACGCTTCTATATCTCCTTATCTTTCTTTCATATCTTTTGCATGAAAAACAAATTAGAAAAGCTGTGTATTCCTCTCTGTTGAATATGGAGTATAGTAATATAATTTAGATTTTCTGTTTCATTGGGGTTACCTGCAAAACCAGACACAACTCATGGACATGCATAACAACTAGGCAAATTGCAAGTGGCTGAAATAAAAAGTTTACAATAAAATAAGATGCAATGATCATTGTCCGACAGCTGTTTCTTATAAATCCCTGATAAAGTTGCTTACTGCATGTTTGGCCAACTTGGATCATGCATATAAACAACTGTAAGAAATTATTGATAACTTTTTAACTTATGGTTATGACCTAAGTTAGCATCACGATTAATTTAATATTTTTTATCTCCATACCAATTACTGAACAATTATTTTAGGATTCACCCCTTTTTACATTAATGCCCTTCATTTATATGCCATGGCATGCCACTGAATTTTTGCTTTGGTTACTGACATATCAGCAATTCTGACTGGATAGTGTATAGTTACATTTCCTTTAGCCAATAGCAGAGTGAGACAGGATGACGAGGATGGAAAATAACTGGATGATAATTGATGTTCACAACGATTAATTGAGCTGACTTTTGATTTAGGTTATTTTGCAATTAATTTCCCAGCTTTGCTTGTTCAAACTAGCGCTGGCTCACCGTTGTTTGGATCAGTCAGGAGACCTAAACAGCGGAGAAGCAGACTGCTAAAAAAGTGGTTACAAATGGAGTCGTTTTTAAACAGAAAGCAGCAGAGGGAAAAGTCCTAAGATCAGGACTTTTTTCTCCGCCGATTTTTGGCACACTCTCCAATGGAAACTCCAGCACAGATGTGAATGTAGCCTTTGTATGATATGAACAAATCCCTGCCTTTATGTACTGACCACAGCTTTATAGCATTTCTATTAATAATTAATAAAATACCTCCATACACACGTAGCCACCAGAGATTTCCGATACCAGTAGTGGGATGTCATCAACAAGCAGCCGCTCAAATGATGAAATCATCACCAGGTAGTATTGTTCTCAGTCTGTATGATCTCCTTCTCTGATCATGTTCATGCTATCTTTCCCTCCCTCCACACTCTGATCTGGGGTGTTCATTCTTATTCACTACTGCTGTCTCTGATACTGAGAAAAAATAAGGAGAATGCAGATACAGAAAGGAGCAGTGTGCCATTGCATCTATGTCAGAGGCATCAGGACAACCAACTATGTGAAGGAGTTACACAGCAGCAAAATGATATCATTTTTTTTAAATAAAGATTGTTTAGAAAGATGCAAAACTTGGGAGTAAATGAATAATAATAAAAAACTTAGGAAAAGACAGCCTTTAAAATCCTAGTTCAGAGTCCTAGTCCAGGTGTATGGCTTGCAGCATCAGTTTATATACACTTCATATAGCAGGCTCTATAGGCATGTGCATGTAAACAAGCAATAACGGATACCCTAATGAATAAATGCAATAATAAACTGTTCACTGGTTTTTGAGCGTTTCATCATCACTGTTACAATTCCGCAGTTAACTGACATCTGTGTTGTCATTTCCCCTAATTTGTGATCTTGATACCGTCTGTACTTGATAACAAGTGTGAAACAGGTGCATGTAGGCAGCAATATCTGACAATGCACTAGTTTTGGGGACGCTGTACTGTAAAAAGTATTTTAGTGTTTTACTAAATATGGTGCTTTTTTCAATACTATGGTTGTCTCCAATCAGGTATATAATATAATTTCATATATCCTTCTCCATATCAAGTGCTGTTTTTACCTTGAACATGGCTGTACTTGGGTGCCATGCATGAGATTGTATTCTGTCCTTTGGTATCAGGATAGCCTTTTCTAAAACACGCATAATGTAATCTTTTTCTGTCATTGATCCAATATAAGGGTGATGCATCCAAGTTCACCGTACTGTACAATGGGGGAAGGGCCGAGGCATCCGAGGTTTAAAAAATGAAGCCAAACATGTATTCCAGGACAGTGATGAACCAATGACAGATGGGAATTGTTTACAGTACCCTGCATTTTTTTTTTTTTTTACCCCAGGCTATCTGCATACTTCTACATAGTTGATACGACCTAGAGGAAGATGGTATGTGACTAGGGAGGGCAGCAAGTCATTGACTACTATTAAGAGTAGAGGTCTACTTCTTTGGTCGCTGGCCAACTGTCATGCAAGGGAAGCACTGTGGATATTCAGCACAATGAAAACCCAGAATTCACATACATTTAAAATGAGTTGTCTAAGGCTATCCTTAAGACAGTGTATGCTAAGCTACAATAATGTGTCTTGGCCTCTGCACAGTGTATAGAACTGTCTGCTTCCGTATCTCTGTACACTCTGCAGATTTCAGCTGGTCTGGGTGTCTGACCCCCATCAATAGCATATGGATGAAATGTCCTCTAAGGGTAGGCCAACAATAACTAGTCTTGGACAACCTCTTTATAGTTATATAAACCTCTTAATATTTACTCACAAGTTAGTTCAGATTTATACAGGCTGGCTTTAGCATTGTTCAGACACTCTATATATTAAGAATGTTGCTCCTTTCCTTTTCTTGACTTCTGCTAAAGTGATTTAATGTCCCATGTGACTTTTTTGGGTTTCCGTACATGTAAGTATTTCTAGTCTGCCCATGATTTTGGGGGAATGCCATGTTATTACCAGCACCACCATCTATGGAGACAGTGAGTAAAACGGCATAAATGTGGCTTTAGAATGTATGGTGTAACAATATCATTTGCGCTTTGAAGTCTGGAAAGGATTTTTCAGGTTTTCCAAAAGCTTTATATTGCTGGCAAGAGAAGTCCCAAGAATACGATGAGCCCTTTTATGCTAATAGACATTTACTGAAAATTCATTGAGGAAGTCTGTGAATATTCATTTAAAACAACAAGTGATCTGTTGTTGGGATTTTTTTTTAATTATTATTATTATTCCCACTTCACATTTTATATTTATTTGGCATATTATACTGCCATTCGCTTTTTAAGGCTGAGGCCCCACGTTGCAGGAACGCAGCTTTTCTGTTGCAGATTTTGCTGCAGTTTTTTTTTAGCCAAAGTCAGGAGTGGATTGATCAGACGGTAGAAGTATAAGAACTTCCTATATATTTCTCATTCCCGTTGTAGCCATTCTTGGCTTTGATTTAAAAAAAAAACACAGAAAAATCTGTAACAAAAAAAGCTGCATTTCCACAACATAGGGCTTTAGCCTACAAATGAATTGCTTTCTATTGTTAGTATTTTGTTTTTTCAGGCAACATCTATTTAGTCATGTTTTTTGGATAAAACTGATGTGTGAAGCAGATTTGAGTTGGTAAAGGGAACTTGTCAGCTGATTCATGGGCAGTATTATAAATCACATGTAGCTGGTGTGTATTTCAGGCATAATTTACTCCAGAAAACAGAAAACTCTGGCATGACTGCCCTGCCCGAAGCAGCCCTTAGCAAGCCCCCACACTGTCGAGGGCAGCATAAGTATTCCACTTTTGTCGCAAGTGAAGTTTAAGAAGTCACAAACCTAAGTTTTGCAACTTTTTTACGCCACAAGAGTGGCTTAGGGGAAAGATCAAATTTAAGCCAATGAATTTTCATGTCATGATGAAGGTGCAGTACAAACTGTAAGCACTGCTATAGAACATAACAGTTTTGTAGCAGCTTTTGGATCATGGAAGATGCTGAAGGCTGTCTGACTTGGTTATTTGAACCATTGCTTGGATACAGCCTACTAAATTATAGACAATGTTACCCTACCAGCAGTGGGCAATACCGTCCTGCTTCACAATTGCTATCCCCAGGGGTGTAACTTAAAGGGGTGCAGAGGATGCAGTCGCACCTGGTCCAGGAGCCTTATGGGCCCACTAGGGGTGGCATAATTATAGGATTCACAGTGGTTGAAGCTGCGACCAGACCCATAAGCCAGGTGGGCCCAATGGTTACCCTAAGTCTAAGTAAATTTCTTTGATTTCCTTTCTGAGTTCCTTTGAAGGCTGGCATCATAAATTTCTCACCCCTTCCCTCCAGTGAATGAGTCGGGCAGGTGAACAAGGTTTATGGTTTTATCACAGCCTTCCACTGTGAAAAAGGAGAAACCTATTAATGCCAAAAGAAGGAGTTTGCCAGCAGCATTAATCATGGAGGGAGGCTGTGGCATGCAAAGGACACATAAGACTGTCCCCCACATTCACAAGCTTCAAGAAGGCCCTGAAGACTCACCTATTCAGGAAGGCCTACAACCTCCAATAACATTACTGTCTCCATACTATCACCTGAACAGCCTCTACCCCACCTTCTGTCTCTATACCTCCTCCCTCATAGATTGTAAGCCCTTGCGGGCAGGGCCCTCTATCCCACTGTGCCAGTTGGTCACTGTTAGTATTATCTGTTTTGTATATCTTGTGTACCGTATGTAAACCCTCGAATGTAAAGCACCATGGAATTAATGGTGCTATATAATAATAATAAGGAGCGCAATTACTGTGTTGGGGCCCTGAAGGGGAATAAGAATGATGGGAAGCTGAGTTTTTGCACTGGGGCCGATGAGCCTTAAGTTACATCCCTGACTACTGCAATGATGTAGTTAAAAAAAAAAAAAAAAAAAAGCATACAGATGATAGGTTACCAAGAAGAGGAGGAGAGTGGAGTAATGACTGCACAATTAATACACAAGCGGTGTAGTCTGAAAATGTTTTTCCGCATGGTACCCATATATATTCTAAGATATTGTCAAGACTATTTGCAGTTGAGTAAAAAGAGAAAGGATTGTGATATTGTTTTGCGAAAATGTATTCTGCTCGTTGTATGAAGTAACTACTGCATAAACAATGATCATGGACTTCCCCTTTTAGAGTTTTTATTATGTGTACTTGGCATACTGTATATAGACTGCTGTTTGGATAGTTGTGTATTTGTAACATTTTATTGTTCATGTTCTTTCCTTAGAGAAAAGTCATAGTTTTTTTGATTTTAAGTGTAAGTTCTGTTTAACCTTTATTTTTTTTTTTTATTACGTAGGGGACTGTTTAGTGAACATTTTTGTGATACTTTATTAACCTTTTTAACTTCCTTTTTAGTATTGCCTAGTAATGATCTAGAAATCAGGCGATACCTTTTAGAGGCTAACTGAGTATATTTGATAAGTGTATAGGGTATAAATAATCTGTGAATTTTCAGTTCTTGTAGAACACCATGTCTGAAGAAGAGAGCTAGACTCTTGAAAGCTTACTTATCAAAACTTATCAAATATACTCAGTTAGCCTCTAAAAGGTATCGCCTGATTTCTTCACTCTTCCACTACTTTCAATGGCTAACACGGTACAACATTATACTACTAGTAATGATCTAAGTATTGCCAGAGAGGGTCTGTCCCATATATCAGTTGCCAGAAGGGGGGAGGGCCATAGCTAGCTTTATATCACCTAGGTTCTAGTGTCATATGAAAGCTGAGAGTCTCAACATTCATATGCTGCCAAAATCACTGGTGTAGTTGTGTAAAAACTAACATATTGGTGATTTTTATATGCAGAATTAAATCTCAAATTCTTGACTGTTTTTAACTGGTGACTTTTTTTTTTCTTTTCTTTTTTTTTTATAGCTTATGCAGCGATCTTAGTAGCATATGAAACCTGGGAATCACAATAAAATCTCAAGAAAATTCTTGTTTGCCTCTATCATATTTGTGAGAGGTATCTGGGAAACAGAGTTTCGTTGTATAGGTTATTGATATTAAGTATTCCCATCTCTTTCCAATGAGAGATATGAGACACTTTTTCACATATGTCAGATCTGTGGGGCCCTGTGGAAATGCCAGAAATTTCCATGGCACATACACAGAACATAAACTACGAATAGAGTGTGAATAGACCCATGGAGACCTATTGGTCTGCTTAGCAGCTATAGGTACTGCGATTTCTTTGTGCTGTAGATGGCATTTAGTAGGTCTATGTGTGTGTTTTATTGAATTATTTTTAATATGCACTTAAATAAAATAAACATGAATTGGCATTCTGTACACCTTTTAATTTTAACACAAATTCTGTTTCAGGATGATGCAGATGACTCCTTCACACTTAGAAAGACTTGAGCTTTAATGTACCCTGAATCAACATTGGGAAATGAACAGTTTTGGAGTGATTCTTCAGCAACTACCAGGTTATGCCTATCGACTTATGGACAGTTGACAAGGATATCCGTAATTTTCATAGAGATGACCAACTGAACGAATATGTGTTGTCCTGTCTCTATGGAATCGCATTTTTGTTTCAATGACGTAAGACCAAAAAATTTGGATGGAAACAACAGAGTCCATTGAATGATTATTTAAATTGTCTTCATGTACAAGAAAAATACTGATTTCCAAGAGAATGCCCAGGAGAGGGTTGTATCTCCAAGGCAGGACCCGATGGTTATTTGTAGGACTTGCCCTGGTTTTCAGCTTAATGCTTCTCACATATCTTTTAGAATGTGCCCCTACTCCTGAAGGAAATGGCTCGCTTCCTGGAATTGCAGGAGAGATGTATAGCAAGGAGTACTATCAAGCTCTTCTTCAGGAACAGGAGGAGCATTACAAAAGTCGAGCAACTAGCCTAAAAAGACAGATTGCCCAACTCAAGCAGGAACTTCAGGAAATGAGTGAGAAACTGAGGTTGGCACATGAGAAGAAACAATCAGCTGGCAATGGTGCAGGGCACCAAGGTACCAAAGAGCAACCCCCTAATGACCTGCTTGAGTTTCTACATTCTCAGATTGACAAGGCAGAGGTTGTGGTGGGTGCTAAACTTCCCAGTGAATATGCAGTTGTGCCCTTTGAAAGTTTTAATACCATGAAGGTTTATCAGCTAGAGATGGGGCTAACACGCCATCCAGAGGAAAAACCCATTAGAAAAGACAGGAGAGATGAATTGGTTGAAGTTATAGAAGCTGGTTTGGAGGTCATAAATAACCCTGATGAAGATGATGAAGAACAAGAGAACAGAGGGTCAGAAAAACTGATATTCAGTGAATCTGACTTTGTTGAAGGTATGTTCTGATGTGTTCTTTCATGCATATCTATGTTTATCAATAGTGTGTGGATGGGATTACAATGTTCTTATCTATTTAGCTTTTATTTCTCCATGGCTTCACCTCTAAGGTGTCACCATCAGATTGTAGTGGATGGATAGGAATAGTGAAGTCCCCAGCTCAGTGTTCCCACTCCATTCATTTAAGGTTGCCATACACCTTCAATAGATGTTGACCAAACACTTTTTTGGCTGACAGCTCATTTCTCCTAGGCTCTACATACACATATATGCTAAGTTTGTCTATTAGTAAGAAATAAACTAGTGGTGACTGCTATCTCTCTCCTGAAATAAAAAAGGGCATGTAAATTACAACAAACATGGCCCTTTTTTTTTTTCAAACATAATCTTTAGCTCATAAACATCAGATGGTCTGCTGACCCTATTGAAATTAGTGGTATTGACTGACTTTAATGTAGCATACTTAGCACATTCCTATGTTACCGTTTTTTTTTTTTTTTTTTTATAATTTTTAACAGTTTTCTTGAATATTTCATAACCCAGCACCAATGAACCACTATTGATGCTGGATTAAAAGAAATCTAAAATTTTTTGACTTGTGTATTTGTTTCTGCCTTTTTGTTTATTAGGTTATTATCGAACTGAAAGGGACAAAGGATCCCATTATGAGCTGTTCTACAAAAAACCCGAATCTGGAAGCTATCACCACATCACTTTATTCAGACCCTTTGGCCCACTCATGAAAGTCAAAGTGGAAACACAGGACATCTCCAGGACAATTGTCAACATCATTGTCCCACTGTCTGGCAGAACAGAAGCCTTTGCACAGTTCATTGAGAACTACAAGTAAGAACTTTACCGTACATTCATAAAAAAAAAAATTGTGTTAATGTGCAATTTATGTAATTTATACAGAGTTCCTCTGATGCTTATTATGTGCCAACAGTTCTATTATCAAAAGAATTGTGTATGTTTTTATTATATTATTTTCACAGTCTACAAAGGCACTAATACATAGGTGTGTTTATTTTAACTTTTTACAGTCAGATGCAATAATCCTCAAGATATCCTTTCCTTTTAAATCTATTGATCTAAAAGTAATAAATGGTATATCGATATGACAATTTCGATAACATGTCGGGCTTAGATACCACAGCTCAGTGTAGTGTCTGATGGTATCTCTGTAAATAATCCAGTCACCAAATAATAGTCAGATACCAGTTCTCTACAAAGAAAAGTGATTACAGTGTGGGTGCTTTCAGTGACTTGAAGTTGACATCTTTTCTGCTTGAAGTCATCTACTTCTCTATCTGGGTTCACACCATCATGAAGACTTTTTATAAGCCATCAGTCATTCCTGCACACAAACTCTCCATCGTGCTGCTAGCCTAAGGTCCCATCTACACAGTATTCCTGCACTCGTTTGTGTCCTGCAAATTAATAGCGCACTTCTTTTAATAGTTTCAGCTTTGTAATACCACAAAATGAAAAAATAATTTTTCCAGCCCAAGAAAAAAATAGGAATTGTAAAAAAATAAAACTTAACTTGGAATACAATGCGTATTAACCCTGTTACGTGTTTGAGGGCGTCTGCCCCTTAGCCATTGCATGACATGAAACACGTAAGCTGGTTAATATGCATTGTATTCCATCCATATTTTTTATGTCTCCTCATGGGAATTAAAAGTTAAGTTTTATTTATTTTTTTTTAATTTTCCATTTTTTTCTTGGGATGAAGAAATTCTTTTTTCATATTTTAATTTTTTTTTGTAAACTACACCCTCAACCAAAGGGCCTTTTTCTGAGCATCGGATACCTGGAACCATAGACATGTAAGTGGGCTGTGTTTGCATTTTCCTTGTTCACTCATAGTTTGTAATACCACCTTTTGTGCTCTCCTCAAAATCATAGTTGCCCAAGTTTGTGCTCCCACAAAGTAAAATTAAATAGCCCATTTGTGCCCTCTAAAAGTAATAATGTTCTTTTTGTGTCTATACACAGTAATGGTATATAGTATGTGCTCTTGAAAATGTAATAGTTCTACCCCCCCATGGTAATATTCCCTCTATGTGCTCCTTAATCTACCTATGTGGTTATAGTGCCTTCAGTTCCACACTGTAATTTTGTGTTTTCCAAGCAATATTAATGTCCACTTTTTGTACCTCAAAAATTAATTGAATGAGATACTTAACTAATCCTATTCTCATATTGACCAGAGTGGATTTAAACCCATGCAACCAGCATTAGAGCCGCAGACCTGGCCATGACACTGCTTAACAGTACCTGCAGCATATGCTAGGTTCCACCTGCACCCAGGTTTCCATTCTTCCGGTCCACTTGGGGACCCAGAAACACAATCCGCTTAAAAAGTGGTTATCTGCGGAATCCCATGGACCCCATAGACTATAATGGGGTCTGCCAGGCTTCTGCCCGAAAAATGCGGAGAGAAAAGTCCTGCTTGCTTGCAGGACTTTTCTCTCCGCATCTTTCAAGAGGAATGGGGGACGAACTCCCCAAATGGTGAGCAAGTGCAGATGTGAACCCAGCCTTATATTCAGTGATACAAACCTGGTGCAGGTAGTGCGATAATGGCCTCTTACTGCCTGTACACATTTTGATATCCATCTGACTTCAGCCCTAAAGTTTTCTGGAGCCTACAGTAAAGATCAGGACAGGGACAGGTCATGGAAATCATCAACTATATCCATGTCTGCAGATGCATTTGGTTGTGGTGGTTTTGTAGGGTACATATACCAATGACATTTGGTTCTAGCAATGTCCCTGTTAGACATCATAACTTAATTCAATACTTTCTTTACATTGCTTGGCCTTGTATGTACAGAGGTTAATAAGACTTTGTGATTGCATGTAGTGCGATAAGACGCGGTCGTTATGAAAGCTGAACCCTTGCGGTATGTAATTTCCTTTATTGCTTTGTCACTGTTTATATCTGTGGAAACAGATGTTATATATTTCCTGACACCTGCTTCGAAACGCCAACACTGAAAATAAAGTCTAGTTGTGTTAATGCACAAGTAATATAAAATAATGATGGTGGAAAAGGACTGTTTGGGCCACTTAATCCTAGTGTTACCGACTTCTATTCAGAGCACATCACTCTTTTATATTTATCAGTGAAATATACAGTACTGTGCTAAAGTTTTAGGCAGGTGTGGCCACCCTTTGCCATCAAAACAGCATCAGTTTTTCAAGATACACAGGCATAAAGTTTTTGAAGGTTGTTCCAATCTTGGAGAACTAACCACAGATCTTCTGTGCATGTAGACTTGCTACTTCTGCCGCTTCATGTAATACCAGACAGACTGGATGATGATCGATTTTATCTTTTATTCGTTCACTTTATTTTAACAAAAATAAACTATTAACCACTCTATTTTTAAAGCATTCTTACTTTGCAGCATTTTTCCTCACCAGAAGAAAATTTTGCAAAAGACTTTATTACTATGAATTTTTTTTTTTTTTTTTTTTAAAACAAAGGCTGATTTATTTATTTGGAAGTACATTATTTTTGTGTGGTGACTTAGGACTGAAGTCACTTTAGCATGGTAAGTATATAGTCAGTATTTTGTATTTGTAAGCCAAAACCAGGACAAGTCCAACATATATTTTCAGCTGTCCGACATTCAGATCCCTGCCAAACAGCTGTTTTTAGCAGCCAAAAGTCCCATTCAAGCCATTGGGTCTGCGCTTATAGTAAATGTGCCAGTCAGTCACCCTTTGCACTTGGGCAAAGGGTCTCCAACTCTTGCGACAATTTTTGTGCAAGCAGTAACAAGAAAGCTCCCAGGTTGTCTCTTGAGATGGGAAGACTAAATGACAAATAGGAAGCAGAAGACATGCTGTACAAGGGTAGGCAGGCTCAATTAGGTATTAAGATAATACCCTTACCCCTGTCTTTGGCTGAAAAAAAGCTGCATCAAAAACTGGGGGATGAAAAGATATGCTTGACATACAGCATAGATGACTCTTCATTCTTCATCTCTTTTGTCCATGTACTATCAGACTGGTTGGTTAGGTTATATCAACTTCTTTTACCTAATGTGCACTTAAAAAATCTCAAATATGACAAGCAAAACAGAGCATGCAGATGTTGATTGGTTGCCATGTCCATACCAATTTCTCAATCTCAACATCGGCGGCATCGATCTTTGTCTACATATATGGTAAGCCATCATGGGTGACTTTAACTTGTTGATGATCAGACATTAAATATTTATGTAGGAAATGCTGAATAGTTGTGGGTTTCCTACTGGATCTAGAACACTGTTCAGGCCGCCTATTGTCATATGCACCAATGTCATCTCTATAGCCAGTAATTGAATAACCAGTTTACCAATGTCCATAATATAAGCAGTCTAATGCATGCAAGTTTGAAAGCATAAAATGATTATCACAAACACAAAAAAAAAAAAACTAGACATACATATAGATAGATATTCTTTTTTTTTTTTTTTTTTTTTTTTTTTATATATATACACATTTCCCAGGGACAAATGCTATTTTAAGACACTAAACTATTTCAGGTAAAAAGTTTACCCTCAAGGTATACAGTCTATGGCAGTCAGTGACAACAGGGGACACTTCAAGTACACATGTATTGTTTGTTTGTTTGTTTTTTTTGTATAAAACTTAATTTCAACAGGGTCGTTCAACATTCTAATCTGTAACTTGGCAAACTTCATATTTCAAGGCTTTAGATCTTGTGTGCATTGTCCGTGTGCTATCTGTGTTTTTCACAGCTAGCACGCTGACCCATTAAATTCTAAGGCCCTATACACACAGTCATTTCTTATCACAGGCCCATATCGTCTATGTGCTGTCCGTGCCTTTTAACCATGGACCCGGCTCATGCACAAGGTCTTTTTAGTTTGTGTTTTCAGTGTGTGGGCTGAAGTGAATGGGCCGACTAAATAGAAGAGTAGTCCACTTTTTTATTTTGATGTATGTCTGTTTTATAAACTATATACTGTTCTGTTTTTAGAGATGTGTGTATTCAGCAAGACAAAAGGACTTACCTGACTGTGGTCTACTTTGGTGAAAAAGGACTTTCAGAGGTGCAAGATATCCTTAAGAATATAGAAAGGTAAGTTAGTTTCTTTTATGGATATTTCCACACTTAAATATTTTTCATGGTAGATCAATAAATAAAATGCTACAGATTTCCACACCACGAATCAATTTTTACAAGAGCTTTTTCCTGCAGTATATTGCTGCCATATTTACGCCATCCCAGTATCAGCATTTTCCTTGCCATGCCTCCTTACAATTGGCTACCCCTTTACAGTTAGCAGCCATTTACAAGTAGTAGCCAATGGTTGTTGAGGCAGGACCAGAAGCAGCATTGACACAATCTAGATCTTGTTCTACCCATAATGTGGGTTGCAACTGGGCTGTGAATTGGTGTAAAACTCACAGGTGGAACAGAGTCCGAGTGTCTGATGGGTGGGCAGGAGCAGAGTGTCAGACATATGGATGGTAAATAAGTGACAGGTTAAGAGGAAGAATGCAATGAAATAAGACAGAATATAGTATGACAATGGTTAGGCCGATATACTGTAGTCATTTCATTAAGTGTACAGTAAAAAAAAAAAATTCTAAGCTGTACCAGCCTCTTCATCATGTCAGGTATGGGTGTTGTTATGTACAGCCTCAAATGTGTTGCGAATGGTTATGCGTTCTGACGAAGTGACTGTCAAAGCCTTGAAGTGTGTTTAACCGTGCCTTTAACAATTTAACTATTTTAATACTTTTGACCGTATTGGCCAGTATATTTCCTTTTGTTGGTTTTGTAACCTTCCATCCGACCCTTTCATGATGGTTGTGTGCAATTCGCACAACTCCATCAGGTGAGCTTATGCCAATATGAATCTTCATATTTTAAGACCACCATAATATCCTATGAAATGTATTAGCTTTGCATCTGTAGAACACATTGCTCCCTCTGCTGGACATCACAAGCTCTTAAGGCATAGGGCGCTTTTTAAGTACTGTTTTTACACCACTCCTTTTTACAGTGCATGTCTACAATTTTGCATTTAATATAATAAAAATTAAGAACTGTGAAAATTGTAATGTTATGATGTACTAAAAGTAATAACTATTATGTTGTCTTCTGCTGCTACAGGGAAACAAACTTCCACAACTACACCCTGATCCCACTGAAGGAGGAGTTCAGCCGGGGACGTGGATTAGAAGTAGGAGCTCGAGCCTGGGATAAGGGCGATGTTCTGCTTTTTTTTCTGTGACGTAGACATCTACTTCACACCTGGCTTTCTGGACACATGTCGACTAAATGCTGAAGCTGGTGAGTGAACAAATTTTAGATTGAAGTAAGCTGCAAATCCTTAGTCAAATCGAGAATACTGATTTTAAGATCCACAGCTTGTTCTTAAATCTATAATTTTTTTTCCTCTATATCTCAAAGGGGTATATTGCTGCAATTCTATGATGTGTGAAAAATTCTGGTGAATTTTAATTAAAAAAAAAAAAAAAGTATTCTAACCTTTTGTGCTTGCTCTTTGTAGCTTAGTTATTGTTGCGCTTCTGACATACAATTATATCTTGTCAAAGAGTCAGATTATTTTTGGGCATACATTTTTGATCATACTTCTTTATCTTAATATTTTAGGTAAGAAGGTGTTCTATCCTGTTGTGTTCAGCCTTTACAATCCTGCTATTGTGTACGCCAATCTAGAGGTGCCACCTGCTGTGGAGCAACAATTGGTAGGTTCCACTTTCATTCATAAGAAAAGTAATAACATACAAGTATGTTGTGTCTTCAAAAACGAGTGAATACGGCACCCTTCAAACCCGAGGCAACTGGAGCAGTTTGCTCATGAGGAGTGGGCCAAAATACCTGTTGAGAGGTGCAGAAGTCTCATTGACAGTTACAGGAATCGTTTGTTTGCAGTGATTGCCTCAAAAGGTTGTGCAACAAAATATTAAGTTAAGGGAGCCATCATTTCTGTCCAGGCCTGTTTCATGAGTTTTCTTTTTTAAAAAATTCTGTTGAAGCATGTTTGAAAAGCAATGTCTGACTTTCATTTGTTCATTTTCATAGAATTTTTATATATTATTACTTTTGTCAGATTCAAGTTATTTCTGTGACCATTGTGGGTTTTTCTTTCATTAAACGAGGGGTACCAATAATTTTGTCCACGTGTGTAGGTACTTCTCCTGATAGTGGCTAGTGGGGATAGCCAATAAACCTACTTATGACCTGGCAGTAGAGCATTGTATAGTGAACATTTAAACTGGTGCCCTAATATGATATAGTAGCCTAACCATCTATTGAAAACTGAAGACCTCTCCGGTTGATAGGTCATCAGTATGAAAAATCGATTTGAGGTTGGACAACCGCTTTTAAGAGGACGTTTCACTGCCACCAACTCCAGTTCTTTGCATGCTTTAATAGGCACCTCTCCACTAATTCTGGCACAGTTGAATTTCTCTCTGTTCCCGGCCAATCAATGTTAGTTTTGGTCTGATAATTAGGATCTACTGTCAAGTGGGTGGTATCGGGCAGGAGCAGACAAGGGGTGTGACTCTCCGCTCTTGGACATTGTCCAGTCAGAGGAAGGCAGTGTCCAGGCTCAAACATTATTTTTACTTAATATACTGTATAATAAAAACCAAACCAAAATCATAATGCCCTAAAACCTGGCAAACAGAAAAATGTAGGTCCTACAGTATAACTAGTACAGGATATACTCACAAGTAAGTCACGCAGTAGGGACCATATGTGGGACACAGGATTAAAATTGATGGTGTGTGTGTGGGGGGGGGGGGGTGGCTCTGCTATTGTAACTTATCTATACCCTGGATGTCCTGTGAATACAAGGGTGATATTGTCCTGGAACCTCACCCTAATGCACCCAGTGTGTTTCTCCCATACATAATGATTAATAAATAGACAAACAAATGGATCATATATAAAAAGCAGCAGTAAGTAAGCTAGAAATCAATGTAACAAGTGCAATGAACTTGGCTTAGATCGGCAGACCCGCTCACTCCAATCCTATGCCGGTAGATGAGGCATCCATTGTGAGACTGGTGATTATTGCCTTTATGATTGATTCTGGTGGTCTATGCATCATTTATTGTATTCATTGTATTGATGTTCTGGTTTTCTTGTTTCTGCTTACTTATATAAAATGATTTACTGTTATGTATTTATAGTGAAATGTGGAAGTGGAATATACAATTTGTAAACTGTACACCTTTACTTTGCTATATACTATATTCTAATATGTGACTGGACATTGCTATTAATTATGTGAAATATCAGTGTTTATAAATATCTTTTTTTTTTTCTAATGGATTTTTTTTAAAACTCTTTTTCCCTTATTTTTAACCTCCAAGGTGCATAAGAAAGACTCTGGTTTCTGGAGAGATTTTGGGTTTGGAATGACTTGTCAGTACAAATCAGATTTCCTGACAATTGGTGAGTGATAGAAGTGGTGCAGTCCAGTAAATACTCTGTACTGTATGGTTTTAATTGTCAAGTTTATTTATTCCTAGTACAGCCGTATTACTACATGTATTTTCAACTGCAGCGTGGTGATCTCTTAAAAAAAAAAAAAAAAAAAAAAAAATCTATGGCTTTGTTTGCTTCTCTGTTGGGATTTCCATCATTCTGTTCTAGCAGCAATACTCAATGCTTTTTAATGCCCTCTACACAGTAAATAGCCCCATTGTACTTACTGGAGGCGCAATAAGAACAATAAACCATGTGGAGGCCAGTAATGGAGCTTTTGTGTATGTGCACCTTAACTGTTAGCTAATATCCTTCCTATTATTGACCCCTTTACACCATTTGACCTCCAGGGAAGGTTAAATTAATATAAAATATTTTTCCTTATATTTTTCTTGCTTAATCCTGGGTTGGGTGTTATAGTCAGATGCATCTTATCCCCTGAAATATACGGTACGTACTGGGCACGTTCATCTCGGCCCTTTACCTGATGGCAGAACTAAGGGCACCTTTACTAAAAGTAGTTGAGTACTCCTGCTTTTATAGAAATAGAAAAACTGAAGCCTCAACATGGATGGATTGGTCATGTGACAAACACATATGGACAACATAGACTTTTGGCAGCTTTTCATTGACCATTAGGAGCCTCTGTCATAGATATTGTCAAAAATCACTAATAATGCAGTCTTGCATGTTGGACTTTTTTATCTGGCAAAGTGACAGATAACATAATGGAGAGCACTTCATGTTGTTTTGTGTCATCTCCACAATTCACTTTATGTTTTTATGCCTTCCTTTATGCTTACACTATTTGTTCATGGCAGGTAAACAAAAAACATGCAAACGCTTTTACAGTTCTTCTTACAAACCATTCTGATTTGTCTTTACTGCTTGTCCTTTTGCAGGTGGATTTGACCTAGAGGTCAGAGGATGGGGAGGAGAGGATGTTCACCTTTACAGAAAGTACCTGCACGGGGATCTGATTGTAATCCGCACTCCTGTGCCCGGGCTTTTCCATCTGTGGCATGAGAAGCATTGTGTGGATGAACTGACCCCGGAGCAATATCGTATGTGCATTCAGTCCAAGGCTATGAATGAAGCATCCCACCCTCATCTCGGCATGCTGGTTTTCCGAGAGGAAATTGAGGCCCATTTGCGCAAGCAAGCCTTCAGAACAAATAATGAGTCGGAGGCATGAATTATTCAATTCTAACTAGAAGATGAATATCAAGATTAAATTGTAGGCTGGTAATAAAAAGTGGACCGTAGGTTTATGGGACCTGGGCAGGGCTTAACCTACTTTAATACTCACATTTAGGCATGGCAATGCCACCTGAGACTGATGCTTTTCATTACTATGCTGGTTAGACAGTTTTGGAAAAAGTTCAGAGCAGGAATTATCTACAGCAATACATGTCTTTTATGCCTGCCCAACACTAATGTGGTTAATATTTAACAGCGTTGAAATTAGGCCAAGGACATATCATTTTTCTTTATCAGCAATGGACATGAAGCATGCCATAAACCAGTGCAGAAAAGGGAACATTATGGTACTTTGAGGCCTGGTAGCGTACAGCTCCTGAGTGCCTTAATACAGAGGGTGCAGACAGAGTCCTGTGCAGTACAATGAAATGTTAGTAAGTACTGTGTATAAGAGTGCATGTATGTGTAATGGGCGTGCACACACATCATATCACACCTGCACATTTTTTTTGTTTTAGTTTATATGATTATTTTGCTTTATAATGCTTTGCATACCCCCAGCACAAGGTACTAAGGATACAGAATCACCCCCTCCCCATCTTCACTTCACTTCACTTCATCTTCACTCTATGTTACTAGGTCACACAAGTAAGCACAATATTAAAGCCCTAGATGTAATGAGTGATGCTGTATAGCCTAGAAATGTCCCACACCAATAATATATCACATGATGTTCATTTAGTTTTGAAATGCTTATCTTGCATTGAATTAAAGGGTTTTTCTGACAGGTAAATTTTTTTAGAAACTGCTCACAAAGGGTTAAAAATAAATAAATAAAAGATCTGATCTGCCATTCTGACCAATTCCCCGCTAGTCTCCAGTTTCTTGTTCCCCCAACTGCAGTGGTGACCTGTCTTGGCTAGTGATTTACTCAGCTGTAATTTATATGCGCTACAGAGGGCTAAGAAGTAGAGACCGCCAGGGGACCCCAGGCAACACTGGAAAGGCAGTGACAGAGTATCAATGAATAGAGTATTGCTATTTTTATTTGTCTAACCCATTGTGAACCATTTATAAAAAAAAATAAAATAAAATTCCGAGTGAAAAGCCCCTTTAGGCTAAGGTCCCATGTTGCGGAAACGCAGTGTTTTTGGCTTCTGGGGAAACACAGCGGAAAAAATGCTGCATTTTACAGTACCAGAAAAATGAATGCAGTTTCAGTAATCTCATCCACACATTCCGGAAAAAAACGATCTGCAGAAAAACGTTTGTTTTTGAAAAACATGGAATATTTATTTTAGTTGCGGAATCACAAGTGTTTTCCCTATAGATTTAATAGGGGAAGAAAAAGATACATTACTGGTTTTTGCTGCATTATTTTTTTTAGCTGCAGTGTTTTGTTATGTGGGGCCTTAGCCTTAAAGAGGACTTATCACTGGGGTGTGGGTTATATTGCTAAAACCACTTTTCCTTATCAAAATGATGTGTGTGTGTACATATACTATGTGAATGCTATATACGGTGCTGAATGTGCCTTCATCTCTGGCACTGTATGCTACAGGTGTTGGTCAGTCAAGTAGTTTTCATACAGTATTAATTTTTACCATCTTTAAATTTTTTTTATTTTTTTTTATATGTAATTCCGTTTATGGGAACTGGTGTTTTTTCACATAAACCCACACCCAGGTGGTAGGTCTTTAAGAGTCTGATTTTGCAGAAGTTGTTCCATTATTTTTGCCTTTTCCAGATTGTGAGATGTTGTACAGAATTTTGTTGAGATTTCAAAATGCACTAGGATCTGGGGTGAGATAAAATGCAGTGTGGGGGTGGCCATTTTTAACATCAATGGGTAGCCTCTCTTAAACTATTTTTCAGGCTAAGGCCCCACATAGCGGCCACAGCAATAAAGCGCTGCAGGAAAAACCGTGGTAGCAACACATCGCGTTTTTTCCTGCTGCGCTTTTCACAGAAAGTCCACAGTGGTTTCCTCTGCTTCAATTATACCTATAAGGAAACCATCGGCGTTTCCGTAGATATAATTAATACGCTGTGATTTCCAAAACAGTGATGGTTTTTTGAAATCGCAGCATGTCCGCTGCACGTATTTTTCCACAATGCAGTGACTGTAAAGCGCTGCGGCCAACCGTCCCCAGCTTAATAGTGAATGCTGTGGGGGTGGATGCGCTCAGTCTGGATAGATGTCGCACCCAGTGTACAAGAAGTTAAATTGGTACTGCATGATGTTTTGAGGTATAAAAGTTGACAATTCTAGCTACTTTAACCATTCATGAGCTTACCATAGCTGCATCCTCTTTGCTCAAGGTAAACAGTCGGCTTAGTTTTATTGTAATGGGTACTGTGTCGGCAAAACAGAATGAGATGAAGTTGATACTGACTTTCCTATAGTGGCACGTTCACATAGACATAGCTGAACTCAGTTGGTTAGTCAACTCTTAACTCCACATTGCAATGCAGGAGGTTTATCGCTTCTCGTAAATGATTCTGATATTAGAGGTGAGCCAAACTACAGTCAGCTCTGCTACATCTTTATGTTCGGTGTAGTTTTGGAAACAAAACATCTGTTATGCTAATTTTCCAATTTTGGTTGGCTGTTGCAAAACATGACACATTGGGGTGATTTGCTAATACAAGCGGTACACTTTACATAAAAAGAGGTCCATCTACACCTCGGGTTACTATAGATGGGTCTTGTTACAATCCACTTTTATATATAGACTGGCACAATTCTCCTATAAAGGGATAATGTTATAGTTCTGGTATCACTGTTCCAGTGTCTTTCTCATGACTGTATTCTGAATATTGAAACCAGTATTAGGTTAAGGGTAAGAAATGAAGACTGGAATCTTGTGAAGTATTGTTTTGTACTTTATATTATTGTATTTTTGATTGCCATTTTTACTGGTCTTGGACTAACTGTTCTAAACATCATTTCTGGATTGATCCACATTTACCAAAGAGCTTCTGCTTTTTAGTAGATGGTCATAGAAAATCTGCAGACAAGACTAGACTTTTTCTGTGTCGCCATAAGTACATGAAGAAATAAAATTATTTTTTGCTATGGACTGAGTGTCATTATTGTATTAACAATGGAACATGTGGGCATCCTGTGAGCTACACAATCTCCTATTTGTCGATATGGAGAGCTGCTGCAAAGACCTTCACTTTCTCTCGGAGAGAATGGGTATGACATGGTCCCCAAAATTGTAGTGGACAGTCATATCTACTGTATTTTTGCCCTGGTCTGTTGTCACGGGAATAAACTGAAGCAGTTGTAAATTTAAAGCTAGACAAAGCTATACCTTTCCTTTCTCATAGGCCAGTTTTAGACTAGCTTATTAAAGGCAGATTTTTTTGCCTGTATTACATATGAGCGCCTGGTCTGACTTTATATATTGCAACCCCAATTCCAAAAAAGTTTGGATGCTATGCAACATATAAAGAAAACAAGAATGGAATGATTTGGAAATCTCATATAACCATATTTTATTCACTATAGAACATATATCAGAAGGTGAAAATTAGACACTTTTCATTTTCCAGCAAAGGGTCATGTCCACCATTATGTAGCCTCCCCTCTAATTTTCACAACAGTCAGTAAATGTTTGGGAAGTGAAGAGACTTGTGTTTTTTTTGTTTTTTTTTGGGAGAGGAATTTTGTCCCATTCTTGTCTGTAGGATGCTAGCTGCTCAACAGACCTGTTCATCTTTACCAGACTGTTCGTTTCATAGTGCTCCAAAGTTTTTCTAAAGGTGGAAGGTCTGGACTGCAGGTAAGCTAGTTCAGCACCCAAACTCTTCTCCTTTGAAGCCATGCTGTTGTGATGAATGCCGTATGTGGTTTAGCATGGTCTTACTGAAATATGCAAGTCCTTCCCTAAAAAAGACATAGGGAGGACTTTATCATTCCCTCTGGCTGATTTACTAAAACTCACACCAGTTTACTGGCGCGATATAGAAAGGAAATCTATGCTAGTTCCTACCTGGTGTAGGTTTCCATTCTTACACTGGGACCTCCAAAAGATTTATGAAGAGGCCGAAGCTTCTTCATAAATCTCTCATCCCTGTGGCAGTTGGGCTGGCTATTAAGACATATGATACGCCAGCCTTTAACAAATTTTTCCTGTTGTCTGGACGGTAGCATATGTTGTTTATAAAACCTATATACTACTTAGCCCTGATTGGTGCTTTTCAAGATGTGTAAGCTGCCCATGCCATAGACACTAATGCAGCAGCATACCATCAGAGATGTAGGCTTTTGGCATATGCTCTGATAAGCTGGATGTTTCCTCCCGTCTTGAGTCCACAGGATACAGAATCCATGGTTTCCATAATGAATTTCATATTTTGATTCATCTGACCACAGAACAGTTTTCTAATTTGCCTCAGTCCATTATAAATGAGCTTTGGGCCAGAGAAGATGGTGGCATTTCTGGATTCTATGACTTCTTCTTTGTGACTTACACAACAAACTGTGTTCATAGACAATGATTTCTGCATGTATTCCTGAGTCCATGCAGTGATAGACACCCCCGGAGCCATCAGCAAAGGGGGACATGACTTTGGGATGAGTGAACCAATAACTCCTGCAGTTTCATCTTTGTGCAGTAGTTGTGTGGATTTATACAGGCTGCTTCAGCTTTAAGAGTATATATGTGTATATTCAGCCTTGGGAGTATATAGTGCCTAGTGTGTTACTGTAGGGAGGGAGGCGTTTAGGAATTGATGTCACTTCCTGTCTCATTCATCTCTTCCTCTTTCTCACAACAAGGACTGGAGGAAACATTAAACATGTCTGCTGAATCAGGGAGTATAATATTGGGGTTTATCACCTCACACCACACTGGTGTGACCACATTCACATTACACATCACAACTAGTTTAGTATCCCCATCCTACGTCATACTGTATATGCTGCAGTATTACCACAGCATTTATCCTGTCAGAGTCCCCTCATGTATTTACCTCACACACTGCAGACATGGCTAATATATCATAGATGTCAGACAGCTGGGGATCTCACATTATTCGTGAATCCCAATGGTCTAGCACCTCACCTGACTCCTTCTGTGATTATTTTAGTTCTGTGATTTAAATAAAGCTGTGGCCATTTTTACACCAAAATAAAGTGTTTTGTGTGTTTATTCCAAAGTCAGTGTTTACTGTAGTTTGAGTGGTTTTAGGAAGGAGTGAGGGTCCATCCCATATCCAAAAGTCATTGCAATACTGATTCATGCCTGTTTTTAATGCACTGTCAACTAAGGGCACGTAGATTATGAGTATCAGCCTTGACTCTTATGCAAACGGATTCTCTGAATCTTTCGCTGATATTATGTACTGTAGATGGTGGAATATACAAAGTCTTTGTATTATTTAAGAAACTACCCTTATTTTACTATAGATACAACCACACTGCAGGGATCCCATCACCAGTCATCCTTCTTATCACCACTTACTCAGCCTTATGTTAACCCTGTCCAAACTTTTGAGATACATTACTACCATTAGTTTCTAAATAGGTTAATTTTTTTCAAATGAAGTATAAAAATGTGTTCCAATTTCTGATGTGTTTTATTGAGTAAAATATGGTTATATGAAATTTCCCAATCCAAAATGAACCATTCGAAACCGTTTTGAGACGGTTTCAAAAACTGATTTTGCACGGAGAGCCAAATGCAGAAGTGAACCCAGCCTAATAAACTCACATTGGCTTTCCTTTGGATCAAATGACCCAAGAGTTGAGAAGAAAACACAAATGATATACCTCAAGCCCAAAAGACTGCACAGCTATGAGATTGTATTGTACTGTATCCCTCTCACCCTACCTCTGTGTTGTTTTTTTTTTTTTTTATGCAATGATCTCACATATTGTAGCAGGACAGGAAAAAATGGAAACTTTAGTGTTGCTTTGTAGCTAGACTCAGGTCGCACCTACCTCTGAGAAATCCACTGGGACAAAACCTCTTGGTTCTCCCGAGTCCTAGATCATTAGGTGAAGCATGGGTGAAATAATGTATAAGCCAATATGCAGAGTAACTGCAACGGGATCCCAATAGAAATCCGGCTCCATTACCCTGAAATACATAAAAAAAACTAGTGAATGCACTTCTAAAGCATTTCATGTTACCCTAAAATAAAGTGCTTATGTCAAGATACTCATATACGGTACATGTCACAGCCTCCACAGCAGTGTAAGCTATACAATGAAGAGACAAGCCACCATACACCCGCAGCAGCTGTACCTGGAAGTGACTGCTAATGCTTGAGGAGTGGTATCCTTTCAAAGCTCCATATAGGATGATAATGCTGCATGTGTGGGAATTTAGAGGGTAGTGAATTCTCAAGTGCTTTCACTAGCCCCAAAAACAATGCTTCCCAATTCTTGCGCCACCCTTTCTGGAGCTGAATCAGTCATGGAACCCGCTGAAATATTTATCAGGGCACTTCTTAAAAGAAGCATCTGTCCTTGCCTCCATTGAAGACAATGGGTGATGGATAATGACTGGAATTTGCACCAAATTCAGCTGCAAATTCTTCCTTGTTGAACACTCCCTTAATTCTGTAGGCACTAACATACTAATATACTATAATTCTGTAGGCACTCTATATATTGTCATGTGGAGACTCTATACAACACTGTATTAGACTAGTTGCAGACGACCGTGTGTATTTTGCGGTCCACAAACTAGTAATTAGTCTTCAGTTTTTGCAGACAGAGTGTGTTCAGTGTTTCTTCAGCATCAGTGAAGTATGTCCGCAAAAATGGACAGAGTGTCTTCAGTGTGCCATCAGTGTGTGATCCTAGTTTGCGGATGCACCATAAAAAAAACACAGGTAACATCTAATTATATCCCTAGCATGTCCGTGAAAACAGACGGCACACTGATGACACACGGAGTACATCAGTGTGCCGTCCTAGGTTTTTAGTCTCCCAAAGGCTTCTATGAGCGAGTTCGTTCCGCAAAAACTGAACAGAATAGGAAATGTTCTATCTGATACGGCACAGAATCACGGCTCACTGCAACGGGCCTTATAGAGATATTTTCTGAAGAGAACATGTCTCCTTAGTGAGATCTGATGGAGCATGCCATATGGGTTGTAGTTGTATATATAGACTTAGAGATCTGCATGTTTAAGCCCAAATCTTGATGAGATGTAATGGATAGAAATGGTGAGAGCCCTCCTGCCTATACAATCTATAACGGCATAGGAAAGGAAGGTAGTACAAGCGCTATATATATAGCATAAGATTGTGGTGAAATCTGGGTTATTGTATTTTATGTGAGTGAGGCCTTATGTGGGACATGGTACTTTACAATACACGCTGCAACTGCAACATGTCAGTCTATTAGTGTTTGGTACAAGATGTGTGACTTCATGCAAAATGATGACAGACTATTCCTGCTACAAGAGATATTCATGGGTATGTAGCACTACACTTCTCCATATAGCCACCAGATTCAGATATCAAATAATATGTCAAAGCAGGCTGCATAGATTTTGACCTTGGGACACATTACCAGAACACCACTGATACGTGTATATACATCCATTAGTCCATTTCTAAAATTGGGCCCCGGCCTAAAGCATCCAATTGGTGGCAGAAAGTATCACATGACCAAAATAACATTATCAGGGTGCATTCACATGTTGTCTTTGATGAGGTTGAGAACCACATCTAAAAAACCACTGGGGGTTATTTATCATGAGACCCGTAAAAAAAAACCATAAGAAAGTCATACAAATTCACTTTTTTTCACTTTTATGGGATTTGGTAGGTGGGGAGTCAAAAACGAAAATCGAAAAAATGTCGCCGAAGGGGTTAATGCAGAGTGAATGTCGTAAAACAAAATGCAAAAAATTTTGATAGAATTGTGAGTTTTTTCACATGGACCCCCAAAAAATGTTAATAAAAGCTAATCAAAACTTTATATGTACCCCAAAATGGTGCCAAATTCGACACACAAAGAATAAGCCCTCGCTTAGCTATGGCAACAGAAAAATAAAAAAGTTATGATATTTGGAAGGTGAGGAAGGAAAATATTTAAAAAAATCTCCAATTGCCCCATTATGTTACAGTCTGACCTCTGACCTGACAGGCATTTTTACGTCGCGCACATACTGCAGTGCATTTTTTGCCACTTTTTAAAACGGTGCAAGTCATACATATAGCATAAAGGGATCTCCATTTAGGCCAAGCCCCTTTTCCTGACCCAAAGCAAAAGTGGCGACATAACATCTGGGAAAAAAAATGCGCAAAGGTTTCAGAAATAAAGCGCAGGGCAGAAAAAGACCATAAAAAGGTGCAATTTACACCAAAAAAGGGCACAAATATGCTCCAATGTGGTTGTAAGGCAAAGTTTGGTGAAACCATCTGTTTTTCAGATTTGGTTCTGAACTGCAATGTGTGAATGAGGGCGTTCAGTGCAGTTAAAACATCATCAACAACCCCATGTGGTATTTATATGGAGTGGTGTACTTTACAGGTGAAACGCATAGTTAGTATGTTTTACCTCTACAATAAAAAAACACACATCATAAACATGTTTTTTATGTGGCTTTAACTGTCATGTGAATAGTCCCCATCACCAACAGTGAAATGAATGCGGTCGTTTTATGAGGTTCGTGTCAATGTAGGCTTAGGGTGCAGATTTACAGTGCAGCAGGTGGCCCGAAAGCCAACCCACATACAGATGCCAATGGTTGTGCGATTATATTGTCTACTTGTTTCATTGGCTGCCGCACTACGAGCACGCACACTTGACCCCCATGCACACTGGGAAATCCTGGCAGGAAGATCCAGTCTGTATCCAGTTAGGAGACCAGGAATCCTTGCATCATATTGATTGTCATCTTTCCCGGAAACTGTGAGAGGCTCCCGCAAAAAGGGGTATCCACCAGAACGAGTAGGCAAGTCCCCTGCACCACTTTTTGTGCCAGTGACATCCAAAATGTGGGTGTGGACAGCACATTTAGTGCCAATGTCACAAGAAAGGGAGCCTTTGCTTTGCCCAATTATATATACAATGCATGCGTCATTCTCCTGGCCATGATCAGCTAAATATTAAGAAGTATGTATATAGTAGAGGCAGTACAGCCACAAGGAGATAGGGACTCAGCATCATAGATCACTAGGAGTTCTGGTTCCTAACTGTGGACTGGATATTCTTGCCCACATAACCCCATGTGCGTGGTGCCTTATATCAAGATATCATTCAGCTTCTGTTACTATAGGTGTGATGTGTTACTATGGTTACCAAGAGGAAACTCCTCCCACAAGAGGAATAATTGGTGGAGCACATGCCAATCATTATATCATTAGAGCCCTTCTTGTGATTGGCTGTGTCACAGGGGTGTGCCTGAGGGGGCGGACCCTGCTTTTCATATAAATAAGTGGCAACAGGCAGCCTCTGTGGTTTTGTTTCATGTTGTTATTATGTGCATAGTAGCTGCCCACATGAGCACACTGTAAAGGGAGTGTGTAGGGTTATTTAGAGGGACATTGTTGGGATGGCAAAATGTATCCTCCAGTCTGATGTCTGGTTGAAACTACATTAATAATCCTTATCAGGGCTGGTATTATATATGTGTATGTTGCCACTATAAGTATGCTTACTACTTACCCATCAATTTCTGCCAGTATTAACTGTGTAGGGTCTTGAGACAGGGTTTACACTTTCAGAATTTGTTGATGCGGTTTTTGACCCCAAAACCAGGAGAAGTAGCATCTGCACTTTATATGTTTTCTCACTACTTATAGTCCACATCTGTTTTTGGCTTTTAAACCTGCATAAAAACCCTGAATGTGTAAGCCATGCCTCACTATGATAGACAGGTGTGTTCCTGATCTAACACATAGAGGACCAGCAGGTGAAGTATTAGGGGCAATGCACTAGGCAGTGGAAGGTGCTGCACTACTATGTATATAAGAAGAAACAATTTGGAGATATTTCCTAAGTGGAAATGTTAGATACTATACACTGGATAGCAGAGGCTTCAGGTCCTATGTACTAAACAAAGGTGACATATTAGCAGCTATATTCTAATCTAGCAAGGTAATACTCCAGCTGTGGATAGGAGAGCTAATTCAGTAAAGCTGACTAGTAGTGGAAACATGAAGGGGCCATGAACAGACACACCTGGGTATAGCGCGTATAAACACATTGCCTAAATATCCTTGTAATAGTAACTGCTGAATACTTACTAAGGGTAGATGGTCTTCTCATCCCCACTTATAACCAATCTCACAGCAATAGATAGGAAGAATTACTAGAAGCAGAAATAATCATATATCTGTATCGTATAAGCCTGGATTTTTCTTGATCAAATAAAATATTAGGGGTTATGGGTTTTAGATTTTAGAAAGGACAAGTTGATCCAGGGTTTATACTGATTGCTAGATTGTAGTCTGGAATTTTTCCCCCTGACATGGGGCAACTGGCATAAACCTCCTGGGGTTTTCTTGCCTTCCTCTGGATCTGTATGTAACTGTTCCGTCCTGTATGCAGTTCCGTCCTATAAGGCGTATGTGGTGCCACTAATTGTAACGTACCCTAAGGTAGTCGCAATGATTTTACTGAATTCCATCTGCACGTAACATTTAAAAACACATTTTAAAGTTATTTGTATCCATTATTTTTTATTACTGACTTAATTGGGAAATAACGTCAGTATGTATGGTTTTAGAAGTGCTGTAGTGCTGCAACTTACTGCTTCGCGTAAATCTGGCCGATTGGCGAACTGATTCAAACCAACACGAGTTTAACCCAAATATTCCAAATTGTTTGTTTTTTTTACAAAACTGAATAAATGAAGATTCGTCCTGATTGAACTAAAATGGTCACATCATTCTCTGGGGTCTCCTCAGAGTATAATAGGTGGAAAGCCAAGGGAGGAGGAGGTGATAAAAAAAAACAAAAAAAAAAAAACTTTAAGGCTAAGGCCCCATGTAGCGGGCCACAGCCAAAAAGAGTTTTGGGAAAAACCGCGTCAGAAATGCATGACTTTTATTCTGTGGACATTCTGCTTCAATTATGCCTATACGGAAACCACCAGCCTTTCCGTAGGTATAATTGATATGCTGAAAAACGCAACGGTTCTAGAAGTTGCAGTATTTCCGCTGCGGGTATTTTTCTACAATGTGTAGATGGGATTCGCTTTGCAGGGATTGTAAAACGCTGTGGTTTTTGATGTGGTGTTTATGCCACATGGGTTTCAGCCTAATACTCTCCTTCTGTTAACTCTTTTGGCGTCTTTGCGTTGTTTGGGAGGAGGCACAAAAGAGATAAGTAAAGGAGAGTGTGAATATTTTTTTTATTTTTTACACCTCCTCTGGGCCTCCACCTATTATACTCTGGGGTCTGATCTTTAACATAACTTCAGCTGTGCGTGCCTTAGAGAGTTAGAATATGAATAGATGTGTTCTTAGGAGCTCTGAGAGTGTTCTACACAATGTTTTAAGCCATTTTAAGTTGTGGTTCATACCAAAAAAAACCTCTTGAGAGGTTCGCCCATCTCTACTCGTGCTTTACATTTCAATATTTCTGAAAACAAGTTCTCTTCCAGACCAGTTTACCATTAAGCTGGGGGAAATGATGGGAAAAAATTACCATGGGTTGGCAAATTTGCTGTCAGCTAACCCGCAGCGATTTACTGTTGCAGCAAAGTGGATAGGATTTACATCCACCTGTTGTGTAGGAACCTGCAGCATTGTAGGTTTTGTGGAACTCTGACCTAATAGTTGATCCTATTTGTTTGCTATATACATATATACAGCTTCAATAACCCGACTGTGTTTTCAACCAGTGATATCTCTCTGTTTACAGCAGTCTACAGCATATGAACATTGAAACTTTCATTTTTCATATGACATGTTCTATGTTTTATAAAGTTGACATACAAGTGTTTGAAGTGACCACCCCCCCATCTCCAGCCTCAACTTCTCTGTATTGCATCCAGAGTCCCCTCATAGTCCTCTCTGTCACAAGCAGTGAGGATTTTCTCATTCTAATAAAGAAAGAGAACAGAAAGTGGATTTCCGTGTTTAAGGCTAAGGCCCCATGTGGCGTAAATGGCGCGATTCGCCCGTGGTGGAAGCACCGCGGAAAAAATTGTGGCGTTTTACAGTTAGAGCAGTGTGGATGGGATTCTAGTGAATCCCATGCCCTCTTTGTGGAAAAAAAAACGCACTGCGGACTGAAACTCTGTCATAATTCACTATAATGTAGTTCCATTGTACAACCCTGTGTTCAGTCCTGGAAATACTGCCTGAATGCAGACTGTGTTTCCTGGATGGAACATGGCCATGTGAATAAGCTGTTGATAAAAAGGGACAATTGTTTTAACCAATCGATCACACATCATTATTCTCTGGAAAGAGGTCAGCTATGATTGTTTCATCCAATAGTTGCTGCTAGTATTTAGGATACAAACATATATGAATGATCAATGTGTAAGATTGCTTGTTCTTCTATAATGAGCATCATTTCTAGTAATACATTGGTATAGGTGGAAATACACATTAGACTAATGTTGGCCATATGCGCTGATTTTGGTAAGACCAGAATGAAGAGGATCCAACGTTGAATTTCAGCATACTTGCTCCTTTGATTTTAATGTTGATAAGCTATGGCCAGAAGAGTCTAATAGAGCCCTATTACCCTTTTCCCATTTAGTAGACCTGCACTGAACAAATTGTATTTGTATATGGATGGGTCAGGACAATTAGCTATCAGTCAAATGCTCTTTGACCATTTGTTTAAATGGTCACTAACTTTTCAAACAATTTAGTCTCTTTTAATAGAGCATGTGATTCTGGACCAAAATGTAATACGCTGTATTTAAAATTGTTGCTGTTTTCTGCCAGAAAAATCTCTCCAAAGTTGCTGCCGCTAGGTGTCTCCCTTCTAGTTAATTTGTTGCTCACTCCCTGTCACTAGGGAAATTCTGCCTTTAGAAATCAGCAATCTCAAAACAGGAACATGGTGAGGGAGGAGCTGGTCTCTCTTTGCTCAATGGAAAGAGGGGAAGGGACGGGACAGGTCTCTCTTCACAGCCTTTGAACTTTTGCAGATTTCCACACATATTTCCCTTCCTCTACACTGCACATAAGGGTCTACATCTTCTCACAGATCAAGGTGATTGTATTTACTTCTGACTAGCTACCTGTGTTATTGCTGATGGGATGTTACGCATAGAAAGCAAGCAGCTTTCCTTATTGTGCTCATATCTCTTTTTCTGTGTCAGGGATCTTTTTAGCTGCATCATAACCTGAATTTAGAGTCCAATGCCCCTGAATATCATATATTCTATATATTCTATTTACTTGGGCTTTTTCAGGTATCTGCTATTTTACAGTTACTATTAGCAGAATGTAAAGAAAGCAATAGTAGTAATAATGGATGGGGGACATTCTGCTCTGTATTGTGCATGCACCCCCGTCTCAGAGAGAAATGCAAAATATGCTGCAGCCATAATGAGGCTATTAGCAGCAGAAAACCCCACGTATGAAGGCTTATGCAGCCACAGAACAGATTACCCAACAAGACCTGGCAGATATTTCAACTTTTGATGAAAACTCAGGTACCCTTTAAGGAATGTTTGACTATTGACCAACATCTATTCAGTGTGTTTGGGCACCTTTAGAAATGAAAACCCAAGACTCCAAGTTCACTTTGAAGCAATTCTGTATTTATTTATGCAAGCACATTAGGTCAAACACAGAATACCCTGCTTCACGGTACAGATTTGATTGAACAAGCTGGTGGGAATAGAACAAAGTAACCAAATAATACAGTTATGGACTGAGTAGGCCTGAGTATAAAAGGTGTGTATGAGAGAAAGCTTCAGTACTGAGAAATATAAGCTAAGGGATTACTACCAGGCTTTGTATCCTACTATGACTGACATCTCAAAACAATCAGTCCTGTATTACAGGCATCCCCTACAGATGGACTCTATTAAACCAATACACAAGTTTTGTCCCTTTGTCTTGTTGCATGAAATGGACCTTAGTGTTAGGATGTGTGCGGTTTCCAGGCCTCTCCGTAGTCTATCGGATGACTGCATGCGGTCGGTTAGTGTTGGATGGATTACAGTGTGGTCAGATACGGTACTTACTATTTCTAGAAAAGCAGCTAAAGGCAGATACTAATACTTCAATCACAATGATGGCAAATGTGGCTTGTACAAAGAGTCTCAGCCCTAACACAGAGCACTGAATCTAAGTGGGTTTTGCAAAATTGTGTTTTGATGACCATTGACTGGGGTATCAAAGGGACACTTAAAGTAACATGATAAATCAAAATTTAAAGGAATTTTGTTTTGGCTTATTAACCAATGCAATATTGAGCTTCTGATGATGGAAAATGTGGATAGCATTATAAATTAAACAAATTAAATTAAATTGGCCATTTTTGATGGCTTGATTCAGCACTTTGATCAAGCAACTTTCTATCACTTATGTAGCGTATAGGCAGTAGTGTGGAAGGATGAGTAGGACCACTTCAAATAGGAGAACTGATAACCTAGAAATTCTGTGTGTGGTTACGTTTTAAACTCTCCTTAACAACAGATGTTGGAGGAGAAAAATTGGGCGTTTGGATTTTAACATGCCTGAGCCTTTCATTCTTGGGGAGATAAGCCCCCATTAGAAGAGTCTGGCAGCTTTCTCCACTCTCCCCATTCAGTACACATACAAGTTCAGCCCAGGGGAAACAAGAGAGAGCTGTCACCCCTACAAATATTAGGGCAACAGTTGCCTAACGTTTATGGTCAACCTGACAAAGAGGTTTGCAGCAATATTGACACATTTTGGCCCTACGTCCTCACTGTTTTGCTGGGTGCAGAATACCATGTTGACCACCAGCTCTCCATTCTGAGGGTCCTGACAAACAGCATCCCATATCTGTGTTTTTTGTGACAATGGGGAATATTTTGTCATTTTTAAATCAATAGTTTTATATACTTTTTGGGCATAAATTTGGTCATGTCAGAGAAAATGTATGAGATTTTTTTTTTCAGTTCAGTGTAGGGCTGGTCATACACATTAGACAGAACGACTAAACAGCTGTCAGCTTTTTCTCCCATTATGCCATAGGTTCTCAGTAGGAAAATGGTAGTAAACAACTACAAGATACCTCTTATCTCCCCTAGAAGAAATGAATTGGACATGTTGAAATCCAATTGCCCTATCCTTATCTACCCTGATACTTGCTGTCAGGTAGAGTTGGGAGGTCCTGCTGATACCGGTGGGTTTAGTTGTCATTTATCTAATGTGTTTGGCCAGCAGAAGTATAAATTTAAAGGCACATTACTTGAATCTGACTAACATCAGATTAACATATGTGGGTTATCAATGTGTCTATATATGGTTGATGTTGTCTTATCAATCTGCCTCTGTCACTCCCTTCATATACAGATTTACTGACCCCTAAAACAAAGAGTCAGATACCAGTAAACCTTTTAGAAAATCGATTGCGCCAGAATGTGGCATGAATAGTTACTACCTCACTTTAGCAACCGATAGCTTATGTGGGCAGACAAATGGACTATATAATGTCTACCAGAGCCCATTAAAAACCCACAGAGTTATAAACACCTATCAATTCAAGACAGCAGGGCCCTGCCCTTGTGTTATTATAATAATAATAATAATAGTAGTAGTATATGGGGTTAACCCTCACGTGAAAAAGGCTTATACAGTGCATGTATAAATTCTGCATTTTGGTGGCCATTCCAGCAGCATAGGGTTCTTTGTTTTATATAATAAACAATAAAAATAAGAAAACATGTATCCCTTTCTGATTTATTTCTTTCATAAGTGCTTAAAGCATGAAATATATATTTATATAATTATATTTATATACCAGTATTTTTTAGTCTTGTAAAAGATTATGTACAAAAATCAGCAGACCCCCAACCAGCGAGGACTGTCTTCCTGACCAAAACATTCTGCACAATACAAGAAAAAACAAACATAAAAAAGCAAAATTCCTGTGTGCTTCAGGCGATTGGAGAACTGTCTCTCAGGCTCTGTTTAATAGCGTTGACCTGTGTGGAGAAAAAAAAAGAGAGAAATTAATTATGACTATATAAGTCGATGGTATAACAATTGTCTTGACATGGACCACTGTTAAATGCCATGGTCATACATCTTATACTCTTTGCTTTTTTTTCCTGTCCCAATTCACCATATTTTATAATGTAAGGAGTGACCAATAAATAACTGCTCTATGAAAGTGTGCCATAAACCTATGATGGGAGAGTGCTAAGCAATAAGGTGCCTAGTGTCTTGCAAAGGTGTTCAACACAGTCCGTCTTACTGGTGTTTGTCCTCTGCTTGTATTATCTGACTTTGAACCTGCTCTACCTGTTCTCACCTCTGAATACTGCTTTGACTGTGCCACCCACATTATCTGGATTACTGATATAAACAAACTCTGCCTGTCCTAACCTTGCATTGAGGAGAGCACCAGTGAAGGTGTGTAGAGGGCGCATGAGCTCCCCAGCTCCTTTCCCATAATGCCTTGTGATATGTAGATGCTAAGTAGAGGGCAAAAGGCAATTCAATCTCTACACACCTTCACTGGTGCTCTCCTCAATGTGAGAGATTCTTGTCCCTAACCCACTCATTGCCTCCCCGCAAAACCAGCCAGTTCACTTTGCTCTGTACTGATGAGGGACAACAATCCTGAAACAGCGCTGTATGCAGATAAGTGAAATTGGCTTGGCTAAAATCCCTTTTGCTGTCTTAAGACTCGGTGAGTCAAAAGCAAATTGAGGATCTGTTACATCCAACAGAGGGCGCATGAGCTCCCCAGCTCCTTTCCCATAATGCCTTGTCCTAACCTTGGTCTGTCCCCTGACCACATCTCTGCCTGTCCCTTTGGTAGCACATGATGGATTCCATTAACCCACCTGGATCAGCTGTTACTGAATGGAGAGTGCTCCAAGAAGTAGTGACATCCATCAAAATCAAAATCTCCATTTGGGGGTTAAAGTATGAATGCCAGGAGGCCCCTTACACAATACCCTTAGGAGTAGCCCCAACTAGCCATTAGAAAATCCGCGGGGCGCGTGGGGACTGGGCCAGGGACACGGCCAGGGACACCAGAGTACCAGGGACGAAGTCTTCTATAGACGAAACGCACGTCGGGGTTCCATAGTGCTGTGAGAGGGGGTTCTCCCACGTTTAACATGTCTGTGGGTAAGCTGATATCACTTTGTAATTGATCTTTATTACTAATAGAGCTGTTACCTCTGCAGACATATTTATATCTGTATTATCTGCCAGGTTACTTTAATACTTATCATCTGCTTTGTGTTATATTTTTTCAGTTTGCCTGTTATAACTAGTATGACTCACTGGATTAAAGTTTAATGTTATTCTATGTAAATGTGGTAGATAATCCCCTCATCACCGTTTGTTTTCTACCTGTAGTGTGGAGACAGGTTATATTTTATGCCTTATTCCTATCTATATATTTGCACTGATGTGTATTGTTCAATTTTGATAACTATATATATTTTGTTATATCTAATAAAAATTTGTAATTTTATATATATACGTATTTTGCTCTTGGTTTTTGGTCTTTTCTGATAGGTGAGTAAGGGTTTTTATTTTATTTTTCACCTTCCCCGGGCTCCTGCCACAATACTAATACAATACAATACTATCCCGGACAAGCCCTTTAACAATCTTTTTGTCCTTAGTGACCTAATGTTTGATTATTTGTACAAAAGCAGAAATGATGAATGTACCTGAGAGTCTTCCAGCTGTCTTTTTCCATGTGATTATCTGGACCCTCATTTTCGAAGGAAGCCACAAAGAGAGCTGCAATAGCATAAAATACCTGTTTTAGTAGGTAGTCAAGAATCATACTCTTGTAAAGTGACAAAGATGACACTGACACCAACATAATGTCCAATATCAGGAGGCACTCATTATGTGGGGAAGAAAGGAGATGTGGACATATATATAGGAAAGGGTTCTTTACAGTTAGAGTAGTCAAAATATGTAATGGTCTATGCAAATCAGTAGTAATGGTAGATTCTATGTCAGCATTTGAAAAAATCCTAGATACTTATCTAATAACCAGCATAATAGTTAATCTAACAATGAATGATGTATAACTGATCAAGAAAGGTTCAACTTGAAGGGCCAATGTTTTTTTTTCCAACCAATGTAATATTCTCGAAGTCTTGTGTTCAACTTTATATGTCTATATTATTAATATTAATATGTCCAGTGTTTTGCACACTTCTTACCTTCTTCTGTGTAAATTGGAGAAGTTAGAAGGTAGGCTTGAATCTTCTTATCCTTTTCAAATGGACATTCCACCTGTTTCCAGGTTAGAAAATCATGAATTTGTCTGGAGATCTCCAAAAACTTCTGCAGAAAGAAAACCATATAAAAACTGTGAGTGGAACAGCATACAGTATAGTATACTGCAGTGAAAGCCTAGTAAAGTATTGATGAAATCATCAACAAAGGTCATAGGGATATCAGATAAGGTCAGGACTATCAGCAGAAACACTGCTCTTGGAAATTTATGGTTAATACTTACTATTTTTTTTTACTTTTCGTGGGTTGTAATAGATTAAACATTTCGTAGAAAACCCAAGTGATCTAGCTCCAGCTGCTTATACAATGTGCTGTATGCTACAAAACCACCAGCAGAGGGAGTAAGAACATATTGAACCTGGCATCAAAGTCTGTTGCCATCTGAAATCTGGTATCGCTTTTAGAAGAGTAGATGTTCAGCTTCTTGTCCATCTGTTCGCTTATGCAATGTAGCAGTGTAAGCAGTATAAACCTGCACCCCTGTACTTACCTTAAAATTAATGTGTCCATTTGGTAAACGATTGGAGTGGATCTTATGGAGGAAGAAGATATCTTTGATGAAAAGGTTGAACACTGGGATGACTATCTTTTCCCGGCTGCTGTTGGCACTCTGGGACCTTTGTGTTGCTCCTTGCAGTGCAGTGCGGTAGTTGCCGAAATTGCTGGATGGGTCCATATGGTGCTGCGAATAATGTGAAAAAACTGTTCAGTAAAACTAAAGCAACAGCTTACTATTCCACACAGATCATATCACAGATTGAAGTGTTGTCTTGTATTTTTACAGCTTCTCATTCAGAGTTGTTTCCTATTTTAACCATAGAGGGCACTAGAACTTAGTTTTGAAGATTAGGTTTCTGATCTCATTGTAGAATAGGTGAAAGGTCACCATCTCTTAATAACCACTAATACAGAAAAGCTGTACACAATGCAGGTGGATTATTCAGCTGGAAATAAAAATCCTCACTGAATTTAACATTTTACAATTCCCTTGACTTATGTTGTGCATATATTTTCCTGGAAACATCATTTTAATTATAAAAAATTCTATAGAGTTTTGTGCTTTTAATTTTTGAAAAAAACATGAGCAGCAGGTCGCTACTTCTTCTCTGAATAATAGAACTACACTTCCCAGCTTTCCTTGTCTTTGAACTCAGGAATCAATTACACTTAAAGCCCCCAAATCCTGAGACATCTCTGTAGACATATCTACACTAAATTATATCTTATGGCAGCCATACATTAATTCAGTCAATAACCTCTCAGCTCAGCAAGTCCAGCTCGGCCATGTCTTTTGAATAGAAAGGATGAGTAAGCTGACACCTCTCTCCTGAGACTAAAGGATTGGGCATGTTTAAATCCATCTGCCCGATCCTTCTCTCCTCTGACGTCAGGTAAGAATCGGGAGCCCTCATACACATTAGATGGGTTCAGCTGGCATTATTCTAATTTATGTATTGATAGATTTACGCTATATAGTTACATTACAGAAAGTTTCTATACACTGAAAGCAGTCCGTCTCAAGGCTAGAGATTGACTTGCCTTTTTGTAGCAATATTTATGCCAGTTTTATGACTTTTTTTTTCTTTTTAAAACCAATGCCAAGAATGGTTCCAAAAAGGAAAAGTAAAGTTTTTTGTTTTTCTGTTCTTTTGTATCCGCTCTTGGGTTTGGCCAAAAATCTGCATCAAAAATCACATGTGTGTTTAATGCCTAGTTGTTATTGAGAGAGAGCTAAGATAGAATGACCTTCTGGATGACTGTAATAAAGTCTCGTGATGGGACTAACAATGATAGTTGTAAGACAATTATTTTCTGTCCCAGACGTTGATGATGGGAGAAGTCTACAGCTCAAACAGCTAAGATTAGTCAAGTTTTCATTTTTGGCTGCAGGAAAAAAAGGCTCTCATGCCAAGTACTGTAACAAAACTGTAACAGCATATGCTTCATCTAAAATCATTATTTTACTTAAGCTAAACATGCAGCCTACTTACCTCCAAGACATCAAACTTGGCCGTTTTGACTTTTGACCATGTCTTCTTGAGCCGTGCCACAGGACTGAGGTTCATCCCAGCTGCAAAACACCATAAAATGAATTAGCTTTTTGGTACTTTTTGGGGGGGGACTTTCATACAATCAGAAAATACAAGACAAAAGCTAAATAAACATTACCTAATCTAAAGAATGAAAAAGCTTAAAACCATACACCCATTTAAGAGGCCACTAGGAAAACCCAGTGAACAACATGAACCTAAATATTCTGTCACCATTAACTTCAAGCCATGTGTAGAGGTAGAAGTATATACACCTAGATGTGCTGATACATGTGAGAAATATACATGGTACTGAAATACTAATGTCTGAACTGCAGAAAACAGAAGGGGGTTTCCTAAAGTCGAGGGCCCTGGGACTCTCTCCCCCTTTGTAAAACTTGTAAGAGAGGGACATAGTGTTGACTTTTATGACTGTTCCCAACAGTGGAAGGTTTGACCTTTAGTTTAGGAAGAGATGAAGCCCCCATGAGCTTCTTGATAAATCCCTATAGTTACTGTACAGGTATTGCATAACTGAAATACATCCCATGATACCAACAACTTACAAATTATGGCCATCATAGAGTTGAAATTGCCGATATTGAAACATTCTCGAGCAACATCTATGAAGAACTCCATTACTCTTGTTCTCTGCTTCTTTTTCACAACCTAAGAGATAAATATGAATCATGGTTACCGAAAATATTGATGATTATTATTTAATATATGCGGATGATTGAGATATAACCATTTTATTAGTAACCTAGGGGTGGCCATACACATTAGATTAATGCTGAGCAAAACATTTGATTGGGGAAGACTATCCGATATGCTGATGTGTATGACGTTTTACAACTTTCCACTAACAGATGGTGGACTGTTGAATTCAACAGAGTTGATACTTTTGTTCTTGGACAATAAGCCATTGCCATCCTCTCCATCCATTCAGATTATATTCATCCTTGACCAAGCAGAGTGTGCAGGTGTATGGAGAGTTGGGAGGAACAGCTATTAAGCAGAAGCTTATGGAAGTGTTTGGCCAGCTTATTTCTACAATGATACCTCCTAATGAATCTATTAATTTTCATTTCTACATTGTCTTATACATGTACAGAGGATAATATCTAATGGCTGACGTGAGTAGAGTAACTTGAAGTTCCTGATCCCGACTGCAAAATGCCTCCCTCCTGCCATGTACTGTTTATACCACTAATGTCGTCTTATGTTTTTCAGGGGTCTTTAGGGCTAGTACCAGGTGTGACTACTATCTCTGCACCTCCTTTCGCTATGTACCTGTGCAAGTAACAGGAAGCGTTTATTTTAACGCAGTCATTAAAGTTTATTGTGGATGTGAGGCTTTTCCATAAAATAGTCATCTAGTGTCAGCAATTATAATCCTCTAACGTACCAAATTTTATCATCTCTTGTCCTGGCTATTATTTTAGAATGCAAAAGGCTAATGTTAATCCTGGGAGTTGAGTGGAGAACAAGAAGGTGAGCTCATTCCTGCTGAAATGACTTATTGTTTGCAATAATGTATAGATTATTCCAAAAAAATCTAAAAATAGCTATGTTCTAATGAAAGATCCCACAGGATACTTTAATAGTCCATCACAGTTGGTTACAGTATTGTTTTCTTACATGTTGATCCAGAAGAAGTAAAAAGTAGAACGTCTTTGAACCAACTAACAATAAGATGATCTTTTCACACAATCTTATGGCTGTGTCAGTTTTACACATTTTTTTGTTAAATAATTTCTGTGGTTTTTGTTGATAAGTACAGAATGTAAGTAAAATACAGACACATTTAAAAGTGGTTAAGTCTCGAAAAACACACACAACTGTGACTAGCTATAAATGCTAATGGTTTTCTAAGAAAATGGCATTTAGATTTGAGAAGGAAGTTAGAGCGCGCAGCTTTCTGCAAACCACGAGACCTGAGGTCCTGATATTTCAGCATGAAACAGGAAACTTGTAGCTAGAGCAGAAGGTCAGAATATATTCATTTTTAACTATAAAACAATGTGTTTTTTTAATACAGTCATGTACTGTATATGCAGAAGGGGAAAAAAATAATTCCAGGGTCATTTCTTGACTGATTTACTATTTTACAGTAACACCACTCCTAAAGACCACATCTTTGAAAAGACCACCCACTGACTATATCCAGACCAGATCTCCTACATCAGATTTTTTGTTATACCAAGACCCATTTTCAGCTGATGGTCTGATAAATTGTCCCAAATTCTCAGGTTCTTTTGTTCTTGCACTGTATATTGCATAGTGGCCATGCTTTGTATTGCAGATCAACTCATTTAAATGCGGCTGAGCTGCAGAATGGCCATGTGACCAATGGATGTGATGATACTGGCCTTAGAAGATGAAGTGTCCCTCACCCAAGTGCTGCAAGCTCTTTAAACAGCTGAACAGCAGGTTCCCAGATGTTGGACTTTACCAATCTAATATCGATAACTATTATATTAATTGCCTAACCTAAGGATAGGTCATCAATATCACTATCCCTGTGATAGTTATGTCTCTTTTCATTTCAATGGCAGTCAGTAGCACATTGTTGTCTCTAGATGATATTTTCAGGCAGAGAGAAAAGAGTTTCACGTCCTATCGTCTGGAAGATTTTGCCTTGCAAATCCCATTGCAATGAATGGGATGCGGAAAAAACATGTTTTTTTTTTATTTTTTTTCCACCTGTATGTTCACGGTGTGAACATACCCTAATTTTTCCATTATACAAGAAGGTAATGAAGCTGACATGGAATCATGAGGTACTGACATTCTTCACAGGGCTCACCTTGCATATCTCTGTAGCCACCAGCATACTGAGGCAGTTAAACCAGTTATCGTAGGCCTCTAGGTTATAGGTCTTGGTGACATCACTTCGGCACTGAGGAATAATAGAAAATAGTTCAGTAAGCAGGAAGAATACATAGGGACTGTCTTAAGGGTATATAGTTTCTGATGATCAGGCTTTACAATAATTTGTATCTTGAGTCCTCAGGCATATTGTTGAATACATCTGAAGTATAATGTACAGCATGGTGTAGGACACTATCACTAGTCTAGATACATAATATTGGTTAAGTACCTTATGGTTATCCAGAGAGTCCATGTGACTGATTATCTGCATTAGATCTTCAGGGTAAATGTTTCCTAGACGCTCCTGTTACACGACAAACAAGTATTAAGATACCAATCTTCATTTCTATTATTGTTCTTATAGGGGTGAATAGACATGGCTTGGCTTTACAAGAGGTTACAGGTTGACTTATCTAGCAATATACTCACCAGTTCGATTGTCGTGAGCTGCTGAGCTAAGACCAGTGGGTCTCCACACACACTTAAAATATCTTTTTGCGCAGACTGGGGCTTGGCTTTGAGTATTGTGCCTTTGTCCGTAACTGGTTGTCGGATCTTCTCGCGAATTTCCTGATACTGGCCCCTTGTTGAAAGAACTAGCAGCACATTTTGGGTCATCTGACTAATACTTTTCTTGATGGTACCATTCTCCTAAACAGGAAATGAAAAGCAAATAAATCAGTAAAATGGAAATTGTGATTAAATTATTGACTCTACATGTGCAAGCTAACGGAATGAGTAAAATTTTGTACCACTGCCATATATGAAGACAGGTGACATATGAGACATTCCAAGAAGTCACCAGTGGGTCGTCTGGACATCTAGCCTAACTGGTTCCATTGCTAAGTTGACTTTTTTTTTTTCTTAAGCAAGTATTGTATTTTTAAGAAATATGTGGGCTAGGGTAGTTCACACTTAACATATGACTGATAGAAAATCTTTATGACTTCCTCTGAACTTTTTCAGCTGTCCACGCAGGTATGTAGCAGGATTTTTGGATAAATAGTTCTTTAAGAAAAGATCTAGTATTCAGACTCTTTCTGGACATAAGTCCAGTGGCCGATATTGAATAAGACGTGAGTCATGTTATCAGATGTTTGATCCTAAAAACATGTACTATGTTTAGCACCGGAGCAGTCCAAACCTAGATTATGTTGTCTTCTGTGGACAAATATACAGAGATGACAAGCCACTCAATACAACAAAATGAGGACTGCACACTCAAATAGTGGGTTTCCCTATGTAGATACCTGTATTCAGATGATGGTTTTATAGGTGTACCACCTCCTTCATCAGATCCTGAATTGTCTTATCTGTAACTGACAGCCTTACTTGTATAAGTGTACATACAGAGATGTCAACCAGATCAGGTGCCATGTTGGCAGAAATAATACGACTCTACCGCTTCTTCAATGGCTTCTCACCTAGCCAACCAGTACCCTGCTCTGTACTGATGAAGGGCATGGACCTGAAACAGCTCTCTATAAATGGCTGTCTATGGTATGACCCAAATGTTTAGTCATGTTTTGAGGCTCTTTAATAAGTTTTCTTCCGTCTGGAGAAGGGCTGATTTGCATTGTGCCTATAAGACTCCCTACACTACCTGGAAGTCCTCACAAGAGGTTACCTTTAAGATGACCACAGACATATCAGTTAATGCGGTCGCCCTTCACTTAGAACCCTCTGGACCAGCAGTCTTGATATTTATGTTGTCAGCAAATGCTACAATATCAGGGTAACCGTATATACATTGTAAAGAGCACTGTTAAAAGCATCATTTCTACAAAACAGTAAGCAGTTTGGTTGACCAAAGACTTGTAGATTCAAAACATCAGAGAAGCCACAGGTTGCCTATCTCAATTTATGCAATTTTACATAGCAAGGTCACGGCTAACTATATAAGATGTCCCTCAAGCATATTGTTTGGTGAATTGCAGAAATGAGCTTCTGAATACAAATGAATACATTGTTTATGAGTAGCCTGCGAGCATTATGCTTCGCGGCTGGAGCACTAGAAGGGGCAGATGGTACAATGATGATGTCCAGAGACAGCACTCTGTCTGTATGCGCTCTGAAGCCGATAACAAAAGCTCCCTTTCTTATTGCTTGGCTCAGGCAGGCAGCAGGAAGAGTGAATGATAAATGAAATGGAGACTAATTGCGTGAAATTATCTGTCGTTCTTCATCTAAAGCCACGCAGAGCTTTCATTTCTCCATCTGAGAGAGCCGCTAACCCACCACTGCCATCTTTTCTGTTTTAGATGATCGCCATTAAAAACAATCAAGTTCATTAACCCCTTCAGTGATTCTTCTAGCAAACCAAGTCATGAACTGAGAAAGTCGCTGCTAAGTTTTCAGGTGGGAAAGATGATCTTAAATTAACACTTGTCTTATCACCTTGTGCTTCTCACCTCATCACACTGTGTGATCCTTTGTGCAATCTCCTTCAGCTCCTTCCTGGCCCTTTCATCCTGGAAGTCGAAAGGAAATGTCTCGGTCCATTCCCTCAGCAACTGGATGATCTTAGCAGCAAAAGACTTGAGTTTAGCCTGTAAAGATAAATCACATACAGATATGATACACAATACAGTATCCTACATGATATACATTGTATTGTTGTTTGAACGGTACATAGGTCAAAGGGGTACTAGCTCTCATTAAAGAGCTCCAGCAGGTGTATGCAAATTTATTCACAGGAAATGCTCCAGGGGAAAAACATTCAAATTACGGTATCGCATGTAAGCTAAACCAGAGGCTCCTCCAAAAGGAAGAGTGACCAAGGATTCTTCAGTGGGCCCAGGTTCTGCCACTATAATAAGAGCCAGCCAAAACTGGGCCCTTGGCATTCAGTATAGACAAGTCAAGGGAAAGAACATTTCATGAGCATCATAGGCATGGATTCTTTACTGTAAGAGCAGTGAGTCTATGGAACTCACTGCCACAGGATGTGGTAATGGTAGATTCATTGTACAAGTTCTGGTTGTGAGTTTTAGCCTTGATGAAGACAAGTTCATCCAGGATTTTATACTGACAGCTGCATTTGGAGTCGGAAAGATTTTTTTCCCCCTGATATGGAGCACTTGGCATCAGCCTCATCCCTTTCTCTGGATCAACATTGTAGGATTATAGGATGGACCTGTGTCTTCTTCCAAACTCACCTATTATGTTACTTTCTGGGTTTTTGGGGGGTTATTTAAAAAAAAAAATCTTTTATTTCTTCCTGACTTGTTCTGTGTAGCTGATGGACCAAATGTACATCATCTGATACTGCTCTATACTATTAATTTCAAGAACATGAATATGTCACTAGGCATGTAAATCATTAACCTTTGATGGAATAACAACCACAAAGATTGTGGGGTTCTGAAATATGGCCAGGATCACCTAGCCATGGGGTTGTGTGTTTTTTGTCCAGGAGGCTCACAGAAAAGAGTGATACCACCTGGATTCCCAGAAGACTTGGCAAATTACCCTGGCACAATACCATGTTCCATAACCATTTTGGTGCCTTTCTTTAGGGTGCAGCATAAGCCCAGTTGCCCATACACACATTCAGGGTTGTGTTATGTCTGTATAATGGGGCATGGCCTATGAATAAGAGCTGGTTTGTGAAGAGGGGTCAAGTTAATAAACCAAAAGGATGGTTCTACCTACTGTATACTTCCACTGGTGTCTTTCCAAAAACATACACCCTGCAATGGGTTAATGGGTTTCCAAGGAAGTTTTCTGTAGCTTATACATACAATGTTGTAATGCGATGGTGCTATATCATTGTGTGATAAATAACTAAATTGATGTCAGTAAATACACCCTTTTCCTTCAATAAGTCACCAGATACATAAGAGTAAAGAATTCAAGTAAAACCTATCAGTGTATAGCTAAAGCACTGCTCTCTGCACGGCACAACAAATATACGAGATAAGGATGAATGGAGGAAGTGGTGCGCAGGCTGCTATACAAATATATTTGCGTTGCTTCCTGTGGAACGACACTTGTCAGACTACGTAAGCAGGCGACTTCCCACTGGGCACCCCCACATCTCTCCTACAGCCTATATGTCACAGAATACAAAATAATCACTGGGGCGTATGGGAAATCCACACAACTCTCACTTCTACAGGCTGGAAACTCCCAAGAAATGTCACTATACTGTTCTCTATCAGCCATGTAAAAGGTGCCAATAAAGAGCGTGTGAACAAGCGGGGGCTGCTGCTGTACAGTTGCCATGAGAATGTGACGTGGTTGTCTGACATGAATCATGGAGATGGTGTCTGCTGTGCGGCAGCTTTCTCTCACCATCTCTGTACAGTATGTTGGCATGTGTGACAGCGGGCATTTCAGATCTCACTGTACTCTCTGTATGACTAAACCAGCCAGAACTGAGCCATGGACTATCCCTCCATGCAGGCTGTGATGATGAGCTTTGTATTCCCTTGGATCATGAAACTTTGTTCTTTTGATTTATTGTGATGATCCCTGCACTAATTCTATCACACTCCTACCTAGGCAGGATCTATAGTAATATTTACCCTGAGAACCCTAGAACATGAATAATAAGCCAGCACAGCAGTGTAAACTGACACTCAAGTAAAACAATATTGGGCAGGGAAAAAAAAATGGCACAACAATGCATATTAAAAATCTTTGGAAAGCTGGGTGACAACTGGTAACATCCCTGTAGTGATACATACAAGTGACTGCTACCCAATATATCTCATCTATGGAGGAATCAAAGGTAAATATATTGAGATCTTTTACTACATGGCCAATCATTTCATCTTCCATGTAATGTGTATGGGAGGAGATACTGTAGCTGTCAGCTGATAGCTACCTGAAGTGTATAGCCAGCTTCAGGGTTAAATATCACTTATGAAATTATTGTACTATAGTTCTATGACCAGTCATAGAGGAGGAATCTATGAACCTGAATACAAAGTGATAGGCTATGCTTGCTCTAGTTTTACTTGTGTGACCCAGTGGCCATGAAGACTAATGATCCCCCTAGGATGGCGGAGACCTGCTTTGCGCCTCATCGAGCCTCCTTACCTTGTCAGCCTCCGTTCCAGCTTCCAGCTGTTGTTTCTGTTTGATGCAGATCTGTCCCACTTTTGCAAGAATCTCATGGGGGTGGATGAATACACGTGCACTCAGCAGGAAGGTGAAGATGTAGGTTCTCTGTGGGGAGGAAGAACAGACTTCAGTATAAAAATCCAACTCTGCTCATAGTCACCAGATATGACAGATACATGGATCTGTACACTACTATACTGTAGCTTATGGTTTGTGGGAGACGTGACCCTTAGTACATGACGGCCACTATTACTGTAATGACTAGTGGGCCGATTGACAGGTACACAAATATATGTGCTTTGTATAGCAGACCATAGCAGATGGCTGGAATGTGGCCACATGTTAGTGATCACTCACAATGTGGATCTCCTGTGGTATTAAACAGACAATAACAGTTCCCGTATAATATGTACTTGGTATTGTGGTCATTGCATACTGTAGAAAATAAGAGCAGATATCTATCATCAGAGCCAGTCTATTATACAGTCTATTAGAAAATAGTACAACTCCAATACTGGTCTGTATAGGAAAGAGGGTGACCACATTCTTTATATATTTATTATAACTAGATATTGACATATATACAATTTTTCTATTTTCTGATTTTACTTTATTTTCTGTATATAATTATAAGGGCTGCCATCTTGCCTGAGCTTCTCCTCGGCTTTTTTAAAAGTGTTTAGTGATATGCTTTACAGCTAGCCATGGCAATAGGCAGCAATAGTCAAGAGCCAACTTATTGAGGTCTATGGTACAGTTTTCTAGACATGCTCTGTGTAAGGAGGGGAAGTAGCTAAGATATGACCCCATTATTACCAGTAGTAGCTGCAATAATGGGTCAGTGATGTTATCTATAGAGGTTTTATCTTCTATTGTAGTTTGGTCTGTCTTGCTTGTAATGTAAATAAGGGGACTACTGCAAAGAAAACCCCTCCAGAATTGGCAGGTGTCAGATTATAATTTGGCTTAGTTACAGGAGTCAAAATTTCAGGATTTTGTACTTATTTCTTACTATAGATATTGACATGGAATTTTTTTTTCAAAAACCATGAAATATGGAATACAGAATATGGATGCATATGATAGGTGAGTCAGTTGTCACTTAAATCACAAAATCCTGAAGAAGAAAATCAAGCCTGGTGTGGGTATTTTCACATATAGCGGGTTCTTATCACATTTTCTGTGCATGTACTGTACAAGGATTTCAACAACCCTCATTCAGATGATTTGTTACAGAAATGTCTGTGACTATACCAATCTTCCAGGTGTAAATCTACTATCAGGCAATGATAAGCCATATTCTTGGCATAATTTGTGCCATTCAGAACTACAGAACTGCTTGACAACCTATGTACAACCTATAATAATGGACATATGAGTTGTCACTGACATGTAAAATTCAATGCAAATATTTAGTGCTGAGTTTTACCCCAATGATGGAGGCAGACAGCTGCAAAAAATGTAAACTGCTCAGATATTCTGATTTATTCATTAGGTTATTTCAGCAGCCTGGGGGGAGTTGTGACTCGCCAATCACGCCATCCAGCTTCTGACTCTCCTGATAAAGGGGACAGTGAAGGATTTTGGGAAAAGCTGATAATGTTTGTGCTACACCTGTAATGCCCTTAGGGAGTACCTCCTCTAAATGTGTGGGATAACAGCTCTGCTGGCATGAAATAGACTTCTGTCTGCTGCGCTTCTGTCTGACTTTGTCTTGGCTCCTCACCGCAGTGCGTGTTTGCTTCCAGTTTGTTTGCTTTAAAACGCTTTTTTCCCACAGTCAGCGTAACAAACCCTGGCTGCATTTTTTCCCCTGTGACTTGAATGGGTTTTCTCACTGCTGAGGGCCACTCTATGCGTTCAGTAAAGAAACCGTTTTTTTATTCACAATGCTATTTTATCATTTATATATATACTGTACTGTATAAAATCTACTATTGACAGCCACCACTGTTCCTATAGGGGTAGTCAGCAAGTTTCTGCAAACCTGGGAAAGCATGGAATCTGTCATTAATATGCAGGGTTAAATGCCACTGACCCCTTCTCGCCTACTTCTGTCAGTGTTTACTGTGGTTCTAGCATTCTACTCGCAAATGAATCAATGCTATATATTGCTTTTTCAAACTTTAGATTTTTGGGAGAACACATTAAAACACAGAACAGATTAACAGATTGCTGTGCATACAGTTTAGGTAATCCTACACTGACCATACAAGTATAGCACATGTTATTCTAATGTAGCAGATAGGACTCCCCACTTGTCACCAGTTCCTTGTTACATTAGCGTTTGTGGAGCAATGCATGGGAGATGCAAAAGAACCATAAATCGCTTTGTTTCCTAGCAACATAATCAATCACATGTGATAAAAAGGGGAGACATAAGACAATTTGAGACAAGGTTATTGCTTCATGTGGGCAGGACTTCGATTGTGTCTTAGAGAAAAGCTTCTCTGACCTTTCACATCCATGGGATATTTGCAGACCGGGTTCAGAGACAGCACATTCTGTTCTGAGAAGAGCAGAAAACAAGGGATAAACAGGGGCCAATAAACAAAGAAGCCATTCAAAGGGTTACAGAGTGAAATATGACATCATCAGAAGGATGAACTCCGCCACTCTAAATATATTGCACATTTCAGTATGCCCAGGACATGGCAAGATGAAGCAAAAGTAGCAGTTGTGGACTAATATGCAAAAAAAATATTTGTCTTGACCCTGACCTGAACACATCTAGAAAACACATAATATAATACATGAACATATGAGACACATAAAACAGATCACAACATAGAGACAGCATCATATATATATATCTTGTATAGCAATAACACGTTCACTTACATCTGGATAGTAATCCACCGTAGGCACCAGCCGTTCAATCAAGGCTTCCAAGGACCCAGACACCAAACAGCCATCTTGATAGACTGGATCACCACATTGCTCCCCCATTTCTGGTTGCACCTGTCCACTACAGGCAGAGCCAAGCATGCTGGGAAATATTGGTGTCTGTGGCATGCTTTCCTAGGAGACAAATAAAAAAAGCAAATTAAGACAAATTTCGAAAATTAAAAATAGTGTGTTACTGATCATCTAACGTGTATGGGGGTCTTGCCACTCTCTAACCAGTTGGTATATGTTGGCAGAGAGAAGGATCGAGCAGTTGAATACCCCATCCTATTGTTGGCCTGTGTGTCTACTCCCATATAGTGGTGAAATGACATCAACATGCAGTGACCAAATGATACTGCAACCTCATACAAAAAGTAATCTAATAGAGTTATACAAGTAATGTTAAGATATGTGGTGCCGTGCCAAAGACCAATGGAAATTATTACATAAATGGTTACAGTGCTCGGAATATAATACTATATAAATGAAGATAAATAATTCCATAGCTAATATAATATTTAATAGACCTATAAAATATCCTAATAAATATGTTCACGCATCTCCTTAGGAAGGAACAAAACACAAAATATACTATATAAATTTAGCATCTATGAAACTCTAAACATCTACCAGCACTGGGAACAGAATGTCCCTAATATCAGAGAGAACATATTTGTCCCAATATCACAAATTCTTCGATGGGCTCCTTGAATGCTACTATACTTATGATGTCTGAGAACTTCTTGTCCCACCACATTCCATCTTCTAAGGCACTACAACAGGACTTGAGATATTAGAACATTTATTACTATCTTGTTTACTGACTTCACGTATGACATAAATTCCAACTCATATGCTGAAATACACCCAGAAGGAATTCAGTCTGTTTTCATTCAGAGGAATGCAGTCTGGTTACAGCAAATAATGAGCCTTCAAAGTCCAAGGTCAGGAGCAGTTTTGTTTATGAGCACCATGGCACGTTGCTATTTAGAACTGAGGAACACAACAGCTTGCCTTCTTACCAAATCTTGTCTGTGGAATTCCACCTCACCAATTGTCAATGCTAATCTAATGGACAAAGAATGTTCCTATTCTATATCGTTGTTGATCGCAAACACTTTCAATATGATTTCTACAATAGGAAGAAAGCAAAAAAAAATCCTATACACTATTATCTTCAGATTGAGTAACACAAAGAATTGAGGTGACTTTGACATAGTATGACATTTTGTGTTATACTTGTAAAATTTCCTACCATTTTCTAATCTTAATAGGGATATAAATCAACCAAGGACCTTCCAAAGTCAAAGCATCATAGTTGAAGGTCTTGATGGACAGAAGACTTCATATTTAGTATGATGGTCAGCCTTTCTTACATGATAATAGCTTTCTCTATTTACAATGGTGACTCAGAAGCAGTAATGTATTCCGCTCTCCTACTTGTCTGCCTACATTATGTCTCAAGACAATTGCATATTTATAGTACAGCTATAAATAACATCCAACTGGGTACCTTAAATAGCTTAAGCCTCACTAAAGCAAAAAGGTAAAAATTTAAGAAAAATAAAAATTTAAATCTATAAAGATTCCATCTTCTTCCTTTTTCAGTCTATTGGGATTATAATAAGCAGACCATTTTATTATATTTTTATGTTGTTACAATACATTTATACATATTTGGTAGTGAGGTTATCAAACATCAGTTTCTCTTCTTTACTGGAAGGTTATGTTCCTGGAATATCCATGATTTATGACAGGCTATTAGTATTTTTATAGCATTGTATCTCCTGCATATTAGGTGGGTGGCCTGACAGTTTCCCGGCATAATACATAGTGGAATGTACAGTATACAATACTAGTGGAATGTACAGTATTCAATACTTTTTTTTCTATGTGTTAATGTTATATCACATTCTAGCACTTGTGCCCTTCTCAGGTCTACTAAACCCAACCGGGATAACCACAGAAATCTGGTTCAGGTGTTGGGGCTGCATTAATGTAAAAAGTAAGCTAAGGGTGCCAGTACACCTCACAGCTGTATGCAGGATTCATGGCAACAGGGTTTTTAGTTCATATGCTTATACAGGTGGAGCACATTGAATTAGCATAAACCACTGCATGCACAGGCGGACTTACTATTTGCTGTTTTTAAGGGGTAGTCCAATTTAGAAAATCCATTTTTATATCCTACTAGGGAATTCTAAAGGGAGTCTTCTGTTCATGACCATTATCTCTTGGGAGGTGTGCAGAGCAGATAGAGCGCCTTTGCTCTGGAGGACCTGCCCTGTGTTTAAAAGGCAGCCCATTCCTTTAAATGGACATTGTGCAATACTTAATTTCACCTGTGGTGGCGCTGCATGGAAACTGAACACTTACTAGCTGTTTTTCTATAGATTACACAGTTGATTGCTCAGGGTATCATCAAGGGGACACCATATGATTGGCTTAAGGGACCCTTTTAACAAGTAGTAATTGTCAAAAGTGGACAACCCTAAGTCTGGATTCACAGGCTCGTAATACAGGACCATGTTAGTGTCAAATCCTCTTCTGACCATGGATCTAATGATCCAAACTTTTAGCACCATAGATTATGCTAGTTGATCGGATTTTGTTATTTTGCACAACTCAACAAACTCTGTCACTGATACACGAGTCTCATTGGGTTTACCACCAAGACCAGTAATAATGAGGTTATATAATATTCATCCTTATTATTGCAAATCAGAAGATATACAAGATGTGTCAGGGCTTCAGACTCTTGGCCAGGATCCTGCTTGTAAATTTAGAACATATGTTCTGTACGTCTGGGTTGTAGCATCTCCAGGATCTGAGGAACATCCTGTGTGTCAAAGGTAGGTACTTCCCTGCGGGCTACTTGTTTACTAGGAGGTTCAGATTTGACAAAATGTTCTGCAGAGACAGACTATCCCAATATGGCTCAGCACATTGAGTAGCACCCTTTACAGCAAGTCTTAACCTCTAATTGGAGGCTTAGAGTTGAGTGAGGTAGGAACAATGTGGCCAGGCAGAACGGCTTGTTTTTGGGTGTGTGCGGCTATTAAGTAATTTTCGTAAAACCCATGAAGTGAGGCTTTAAAGCAAGTACTTTGTGTGCCTGTTCAATACTTGGCAGTATTTATTGTTAGAGCCAGTGCACTCCATTCACTTACTAATGTCCTTACAGATTGCCACATACAAAAGCTGCTTTATCAAGTGGCTCAGCCAACGCATGTAGCACTACTCAACAATACAGTCATACAATGCAAAGTACAGGAAAATTATGTAGTGCTCAGGATGAAGAAAGAAATGGTTCTTAATAAATGACAATTTGACAAGTCTGATGGTTCATATGACCAAATATAACAATATGTATACAATATACAGTATAAAGTAAGAATGAGTTTCCACATATGGCTTACAAAGGGGTTCTTGTTACTTCGGGCCCCACCAATTCTGATTAGGCTCTACACTTTATAGTGGTCGCTAAAGGACAGTAAATGTCTCAAAATAAAAATATACCCACCCAAAAATGACCCCAAAACTATACATACCTGTTCAGTCTTTTACTGATCCAGTGCTGCTACTCTGGTGTTCCCTGCTGGTTCCCAACACTCTGCTCACTGGATTGCAGTGGTGCTGTGCTATACCATTCATATAGATATGACCACTGCAGCCAATCACTAGCTTTAGTGGTCACATACCTTGCATGCATGCCAGCATCACCACAATGCAGCAGCCATATGGATAGAGGAGTAGGCCATTGCTACTGGTCGGGGTTTGAACCGATGTGTATAGATCGTATTGGTTGATATTTTTTTTTATAATCCTAGATCATATTAAAAACCCCTTTAGAAGATGGGCTGTTGTGAATGTATGATCACTCTCCAATGAAAGAGTGGTACAAAGAGAAACCTACAAATTTGAGGATTGCCTGCTACCAATTTCCATGGACAGAAATAGAGCGTGATTGCTGTAATAGAAGGTAAAATGTGAATTACACAAGAGGTCTAAAGGTTGTAATCCAAATGAAAAAGACTCCCTAGTTGTAATGAATGCCAGATTTTACATTTAGTTCAATCAGTGGTAACATAAAGAAAAGTCTGTTTTCCCATGTACTTTTTATTATCTAAGGATAAAAGAACTGTACGACTGTGGTTTTGATTCTCTTCCAATGGCATCAGAGAAACTATGAGCACTCCCAAAAGAGCCACTAGAACATCTCACACTGGAGTTCCCACAGAAACGTCTCTTGCACGTGTTTATGGCACAAATATCTGTGATTGTGAGGTCGCATGTAAAATAACTGGACTTGTTATGTAATGGATAGAAACAAATGAGTACTTAGATTAGTGCTTGTAACAAGGGCAGTCCTCCTATAATCCTTGTGTGACAATTTAGGGGCAAGTAAGTTCACAGGACTGCAATCTTCTGGGCTAAACGGTTGACACACACACAACTTGCGTGTGAACACAGGAATTTTGTTAAACTGGCTACAGCCTGCTTTATTGTCCTGTCGAACAGCAAAACTTATCACAAAGCAGTGAAGGGCCGTCAGGATACTAACTAAACAAGATCCCTAGCTGGAAAGGTCCAGCACTTCAACATCCCCATGGTAGACCTCCCCTAGTCTAGGAGACTTGTGGGAAATCTCACCATCTTTTTATTAAGCCTGCAACTAGTGAACTTAATTTTCCTGGTTGAAAGACATATTAGAGGGGTTGGAGCGCACCAAGAACCCACCATCATGCCCTTCTCTTCCCTACCTCTAGAAACCAGCCCCTAGTCTGTGTTATAAACCCAATCAAATGCAAAGTCCTCATTCTTGGCTGCACTTACAGTACACACTGGTTGCATAAAATGATACATGCACAAACAATATTGTGAGAGGATATCTACATGGCACATATGTGGCATGCTAATATCTGGGGTGACTAGCAAGACATTTTAAACACTCTTCTTTCTTTTTTTTCAACATGTAAACCAATACACTGCGCCAAATACTGACACACATCTTGAATACATATGTGATGGTTATTGCATCAGTCCTGGAATGACTGGACTGTAGAAATCTAAACAAGGCAAACTATATCCATAAATGTCAACTAGTCACCAGTGGGTAAAATAAATGCCTCTTATGTCTCAGGTCAGCCTTGATTTGTTGGACACCTAAATATCACCAGCTGCTTGTGACACATTGCCTAGCATATCTCATAATGTTAATGCTTTGGTGTTCATGGTAAGGATGATTCAACAAAAAGCAAAATGAGGATAATGCAACTAAAGTATTCATATACACTCCATAATACATTGCCCATTATAATAGCACAACACCTAGCGCAGTACTACTGCCATCAGTCAAGGGGTTGTCCAACAACTGCAACTTCTATCCTTTTTGAGGGCAACTATGAAAGGGGTGGGTGAAAAGATTTGTATCTGTATCCATCTGTACAATTGTCTCATAGCTCTTAAAACTTGCCATATACATTAGATAAATGTTGACTGAATCTGCCGATTTCTGTGAGACCGGTCAACTATGTGTTTTAGGGTGGGTTCACACTTGCACCCGGAGTCCGTCCGCCTTGAATCCGAACTTGAGTCCTGCATGTGCAACTTTGTTTCCAACAAAAAAAACTCTTCGCAGCGCAGAGGCTGCCATCTGAGACCTGCGCATTGCTTTAAGAACCCATAGAAGTGAACGGGCTTTTAAGCAATGCATCTCAAACCTTTCCCAATCCTTTTTTCCGACATTTAGGTCGGATTCTCGACGGACGGACTCCAGGCGCAAGTGTGAACCCACCCTTATTTAGGAGTACCTTGACTTTCCCTTTACAGTAGATGAAAAGAGGATGAGTCTGATGGATTTCAACATTTTCAATCCTTTTGTTTCAAAGACAGATAAACTGCCGTCTTCCAGCTCTCTGTTGAGAACACATGCATGCTTGGCTAAAACCAGTGTGCATGTGTTTGGGGGATGTTTCTATCCTTTTATTCTTATCAGGCTTAAAGTGTTATAATGGACACAGTAAATTGGACATAAGGAGAATCCAGAACTTAATCTCATTTAATCTACTCTTTACAGTGTTTTGTGGTTAAATCTGTGAAAATACTAACAAATAAAGCCCAATGATAAGAAACAGGAAACACACAAACAGTATAACAAAAACCAGGTGGCAGTATCTGGGTTTGTTCTTCCTTGGAATGTGCTATTAAATCCAAGCATTCTGAGCTACTTATACAAGAAAAGACTCCAGAACAAGTACTCAATGTAAAACATGTCTGGAATGGTAACTCGGGATTCCTGATGATTGTCTGTGTTATGACATTGAGGAGGATTACGCAAGACATGGCTCAGTACAAGCATGCCGTACCTCTCATTTTCATTAATCTTTCAGCGTGCTGATTTTATACAGTAATAGTGCCCAAGTCTTTCTGTCTCAGGTGGCAATGCCTTTTGTACATTTTTATATATAACGTTTTGATGAGGACTTCATCAAGTCTTTACATTGCCTGCTTAGATTTTCACACCTAAATTATTTTCGGACAGGTTTCTTCAAAGCCTTGTATTAGTCATTAGAGATACATAAATCCCTAACAAGTGGCCAAATACTACAGAGATTACCGGGTCTGGCTACATTTTGGAGAACTTTTTGGACGGGATTACACACCACTGATTTGGTCTGGTAAATGGGTGAACTTCTAACCCCATTCACATGAAATAGAAAAAAAAATATGTTGTGTCTGTCAGAGGTCATTGAATTTCACGATTGTACTGTAATGAGAGCAATCCGCTACTTATGGCTACCAGGTTGACCACCCAGCCGCAAGGCATCTCAACCGACATCGGGCAATGAGTTTAGCTGTATTCTGCAGTAAAACAAGTTCCCTTAAGAACACTATTCAGCCATTGGAGCAGAAAAAATGAAAAGTAAAGATCCGCTGAGATGTGTTGGGTTTCATCAGGGTGCCAAATATTTTACCTGCACTATATTTTTGGTATGTTTTATGGAATATGTGACAGGGGCTCCAATGCTGATGTGAACAGAGCCTCATTGAGTAGGGATATCAAAGTTGGGTGCTATGACACTTTTTTAGCCTTCATGCTTTTCAAACACTCCTGACCCCATTGACTATAAAGGGATTTGTTGGGGACCATCATGTAGCTCAGCACTATGTTGCTGAGCAGTTTTGACAGAATCTGCTATGAAGGCTGCTAATAAAACTTTCAAAGTATAAGTGAGGATCCCCTTAGTTAATAGGATTGTAAAAATATGACCGCTTTTATATGACTAGTCTTCATGGTCCCTCTGTAGAGTTGTGTATTTATAGCATTGTAAGTAGACATCAGTGAAGAAATACAACTACAATAACATTCTACTATGCTAACCAAATGTTTCCAATGTTAAAATGTAGAACCATAAGGCAATTCATAATGTAACATACAAATGTCGGAATGTTAGTGGGCAAAAACTTATAGGCTGCACTTATATTTAAAGGACTAGTAAATACCAAAGCAAATATGTATATAGCTATTAAAAAAGACTAGTCATGGGGAGGTACATGTATACCAGAGTACAGGACAACTGCATATGTGCTGTCAGTGACTATATATCTATTCACACTATAAAGTAATTCATAGCAATAAAACAGGAAAAATGTGTCAGTGCAACAAATGTTCCCTGATGAGATTCCAAGGATTCCTGGTACATCCACATTCTTTGTTTTAATAACCAAATCATTTTGACTCTTAAATCCACATCAAAGTTCTTGTTACACTAGAGCTGTTTGCAAGATGACAGCTTGCTGGCGCCAGGTGGATTAGAGCAAATATGCTCCATTTCAGTAAGCAAATGTTCTCTGAATGCTTTGTGAAGAGCCTTTTCCGAAGTGCAAGGCATCTAGAATTGTTGTGGTGTGTGACAATGATACCATCTTTCTATTATCAACCCCAAGGCTAACCATACACATTAGATATATGTTCAGCCGACATGTACCTCTCCTGACCGCTGCCATTGCATGCATGTTTGAATCTGCTCAACATGCATATGTGTCCTCGATATGAAGATGGGACTAAGCCACTGCCAGACAACTCTGATGCCAGTTTATTTTCCGGAGAATAAAAGCATAGGGCAGTTGAAATCCAATGGGGCAATCCTTATCTCCCCAACATGTGTAATCGGGGGAAAATTGGGAGACTGCTATACCATCAGATGTTCAACTGGTCCCACCAAAATTAAGTTCAGACACAATTTAACTAATGTGTATGGTCAGTTTAAGTTATAGATAAGAGAGAAAATCTTGTTTAGGGTGATACAGTATTTAGGCAACATTACATGCAACTGATGCCAGCAATGCACCAGGCAATAGCTGCCGATACTTTGTATAGTGTGAAGTAATGTGAAATATACTTTTTGTATCATTTCCTTGGGTTTTTAAGATCTCTGCTTGGTGTCACTCAGTCTGAACTGTGCAGCTAATAATCTGTTCTGTTCATATGGTGTCACTTAGGAACATGGTTTGGGAGAAATCTTGTATAATAATTCCGATACATGTAGTTCTAGTGATGATGTTGTATAGACAAGGCTATGCATATAATATCATAAAGCCCTTTCAGCAGCTATGGTGCTATGAAACAGATGGGTCTCAAACAGACTGGACATATTCTCTTTTATTTTTGGCTATGTTGACCTGCTTTGGGTTCTACCTCTTCACAACCACAGCAATCTTATCAAACTCATAAGATGCCAGATGGTGATGAAGCCATTCCCCTCTACAATGGATGGGGGCCAACAATTACTAAGTTCTCCTATTTAAATGAGCTCCCTTCCAAATAAAAAATAAGAAAGCTGTGCCTCTAGCACCACCTGTTTCTTTTTTTCTTTGGAAAAAGAGCCAATTTGCTAACTGTTTCCCAGAGGGGCACTGCATGGCCTATAAGACTCCTTACACATTTATGGCACCCTCCCTAAGGGGAGAGACTACCCTAGTAATACTAAGAAATCTAGAATGGGATTGAAAATGGAGAAATGTGCCATGTTGAAAATCTTGGGTTTAAGTTTTTTGTGCTAATAAATAAAGCATAAATTTACGGTACAGCATGATGCTTCAGTTCAATGAATTCACAAATCTGTAAATTATTTACTTAGGGGAATGCAGGCAGGATAAATAATGTAAAATTCAAGAATGAGTAAGTTAAGTAGATGAGACAGCTGAACCTTTCAGAAAGTGAAGAAAAATATGAGTCTACTAAGTGCAATAGAAGTGGCAGCAAATTAGATATGAGCAATAGGTCTGAAATAACAGCTTGGGGTACTTGGAGGTTATCGAGCTGTATTTTCCTAAAAGTAATGATGCTAATGAAAAGGTTGATGCTATTACCATAGACGTATGTGGGTGTAATGTACTGTTTACCAGCATGGAATACTCTGTGGGTTTTCTCCCACACAACAAAACTGTACTGAAAGGTGGTCAATTTGCAATGGATCTGATCCTAGAGTATGAGTAACTCGTCGAGAACCCCAAAATCTGGGGCAAGAGTTGACACATGGGCATAACTACCAGGGTAGTAGACATAACAGCTACTATAGAGCCCAACAACTAAAGGTACCCAGCACTTGAGAGAGAAGTAAGTTAGTGATACTATGTAAGATGGAAGATGTGAAAAACTGAATGAAACCCCATTCCAAGATTTGCTTGATGGAGCTATCCAAGGTTGCTTGTGTGTTCTGGACTCTGCATTATTCCTGTACTGTGGCAACACAGTTTTTTACCATTTGCTTGTGATGTCACTGTGTGCATGATCATTGAAAACAGACTTCATTATGTGAAGTACTATATGTTTATGTTGTGACATCACTGTGTGTATTATCCCTGCACTGTGACATCACTGTGCATAGTAGATTAATGTCCCACTTAAGGTTTTGCTGCGCACTTGCATTGATCTACATAATGGTAAATTATAGATGTCTTACTCTAGAACTATTGTGTGTGTAACTCAATCACTTTCAATTACATATCTTCCTATTTGGTTAAAAACCTCTTTTCAAGACCAACATCAAAGCAACTTCTAAAGTATGAAAGTTGAATAAGATCTGTCCTTCCTAAAGCAAAACAAGTGAAAGGAACAAAGGTCAGCAGAACTTAAACAGTGTGTGAGAAAAAAACACCTTGAATGGCTTATGACCCCACAGAACGCTTAGGACAATAATCCCATGCTTTTCATGTAGCTTCAGAGACCAAGCCAAAGCAACTCAATATAACACAGAGCTATAAAGGTCAACATGACCCTAACCAGACCTGGACAAAATAACATGTCCAACAACCACCCATGATGTATACAATTGCCTGCAACACGTAAAGGTCCTACCTAGTTCTCTATTTACTGTTTTCAACTAACTTTTGTAGTTGACATCAGTAATGCAATATATAGGATCTATGCATTGGGAATATCATGTATTATGAATTCTAGAGTAACTATTGAGTTACTAGGAAGGTGCTTTTGGTCTAGAAGAGCTGTATGTAACCTACAGCCTATAAAAGCAAACCTGTTATTTAGACATTGCTGCTGAATCAGTGGGCCTGATATTGATTGAAATCCCAACTCTTTCTATGCTTAGGAGACCAGAGGGCGGTCCTACTTAATGATTGACAGCGTCCAACTTGAAAGTATGCATATGGTGAGAACTGTCAATCACTGATGGGACCGCCCACTGGACACTTATGCTGGAAATAAATGAAATACAAGTTATAAGGACTCTGTTTTCCAAACAATTGTATAAGAATCTGCTCAGCTCCTCCTGCTCTATACCATATTGCCTGCAGATCAGGCTGCATTTTCAGCAAGACAGGTTCCCTTTAATGCCAATGACCTATTTTCCATGGTCATCAAGATGTCTTGACTATACATGAAGCTATTATGGAATAAACTGGTAATAACGGTGCTTATAATGAAATATTGAAGACGTTCTCTATGTAATGAGCAGAATACATGATGCTCCTGGAGAACAGACACTTAACAGCATCAGGCAGACAATTACAACATCTCCACCAGACTCAGGAAGTGAAGCATGCCTGTGAAAATTAACCCTTTGCAAGCAAAAGCTCCATCGCCGAGGATTTTATGTGGGATTTTGAGGGCATACAGTTTGGAATCAGTAAACCCAATGCATCTATATGACAAAGAAGAACGTGTCGAAATTCATTACAAACACATCACTATCTTCTGGAATGATTCATGTTGAGGGAACATAAAAAGTGGGACAATGGGGGTCCTGTATTGAGCACATAGTTGTCAGCACTAATACTTTTAATTGCTACTGTGACTGACCTAGAGGTCTCTGCTATACAACAGAACATGACAAAGGGGCCAAAATGTGACTTAGGATGTGGAAAGCACAAGACTGCTCTCAGGATAGTACATTCTAGAAGTACTAGAAATACAAGCATGCCATACTAGCAGATGACCTATACCAGGCAACCATGGCATGAGGACCATCCTGGTCCATGATATATTTAAGCAGCAGATAATTGAAATTTGCACAGAATTGACTGACTATTGTATGAGGGAATCTTGGTGATGTCTGGCAATGGCTTACGTCTCTCTGCCCGCTGAGAACACTTGCATGCTCAGTTGAACTGAGGATGCATATGTATGGCGGAGACAAGAAAAATACATGTCTGTGAAAAAACCTTTGACTGACAACTATTAATGTGTATGGACACCTTTACTCAGAAGTGGCATCTGGACACCTGGACAATTAGAGTGTCCAAGGACTATTGATGAAGGGACATCTGATAAGGTGGAGCGTGCCACCTTCCCCCTAATTCTCAGCTCACTAATGTCATTACTCCCAGCTTGGGCATCCAGGACAGTTTCAGCCCACTCTTGTATCCTGAACTAGATCAATTGAGCAATTATGATGATATCCTACAGATATAGCAGAGCTGACTTGTTCAATAAATTCTGCATCCTATGACAAATGACAGGTTTAGCTCCGCTGCATGAGATAAACTCAACATAGCTTATATTATTTCTCATCTTCTTCTGACCACTTTTATGGACACTTTTATTTCACAGACCCTTCCTCCAGTAAAGCTGGCTGGAGAAGATACCAGTAATGTCTGTCTGCTGGAGACGCATGGTGGAAAAAACATAGACTCAGAGGAATAATGGGGAAATTCCTGCCTTGTTTGCAATGTGAAAAAACAAAGCGAGAGGCAGCACCTGCTCCACGCATCATCAGCTCAAGTGTAAACCACAAGTACAGTAAACAATCCCTTTCCATGGGGATATGTGCGCGGCCCTGAATGCTACGCCTGCTGTCAACATACACAGCTCTGCTGTGCAGCCAATTTCAATAACACCAGGGATTTCTCTCTGTCCAGACATATAAGGATAATCCTATGGAAGCTCGACACCACTCTGCGTCTACTGTATTACACACACGTAGTTTACTTAGGCGCAGTAGAGTTCAGTTTGTCATCTAGAAAACTCTTTTCGATCTCTCCATAGGTTTTTTTTTTTTGGTTTTACAAGGGACTGCAGGTATATATAATGTATTGTGCTATGTAATACAGCTTTCAAAAGTGACAGCACAAGTCCACCTTCGGTTATTTTTTATCAATTGTCTTCTTCCTCTTCTACAAACTTCCAGTTTTCAGCATGTGTTGCCATGTGATGTGTATGGCAGTGTTTAGTCAGAGGGGGGTTTCATTGTCATGTGGCAAATTTCAATGAACACAAACTTTATATATCAAATTCAGCTTTGCTTCATTTGTGCAATACAAAAATGATTGTGAAAAATTACAATACATTTGTAGAGGGATACAGTGTAACAAATAGTCATATACCAGAATGGATATAGGAACTGAGCAAAAATAATAACCAACCTATCACACACCTTTACCAAAATACCAGTACCCTGTGGAACATAATATAGACAAACTATATGCGATAGATAGTTAGGTAGAGAGACAGAGCGCTGCGGAATATGTTGGTGCTATACAAGTAAGAGAAATAAACAATATGCACATTCTGAGACATACAGCTGAGAATCGGCTCATGTGCTCTCTGTCTTATTACTCCAGCATCAGTACACATCCAAGCACCAGGTCCTAGGAGACAAGACATCTTCAGGGTTACCCCGCTCCTCCCAGTCATTGCATACTACACACATTAGGATTCCTCTGACCATTGACACCAGGCTCTGACATCTCAAGCTGCTCCAGCACACTACACAACACACACAAGCAAATCCTCAACAATTTTTTCCGTTGATTCCCCAAGAATTCCAGTAAATACCTGAACCTGGCAAATACATATTAAGAATTCTCTTCTCTGTTGATTCTCCTAGGTGGGAATCACCAATGTTGCCAATCTCCAACCTGGCGAATCACCCATCAGCAAATGCCCATAAGGAGCTGCTGCTTACCCTCATTTTTGGCACCATGCGCATAAGGGTTCCTGGAGTTTTTTCTGATTTGTAGGGCAGGAGATGCGTTGCCTTGGCAGCGAACCCCGTTAGGCTGTCAGCATTATTCCCGAGCTGTTTGCCTTCCCGCCAAGCTGTATCCGAATCGCTTCCTAATAAACCTAGAGGGATAATATTCTCTCCGCCTTATCCTGCCTGTGACGGAGCTGTGTACGGTGAGAGCTGCGCCGTCTCTCTGCTTGTTGGCCAGTTCTTCTAGCACCACAGATGACTGTGGCTTGTTTCTTTTGTAGCAGTGCTGCTGTCTAATCCTCCTCAGTCCCTCCTCCTGCCTTTTTTGGAAGCTCATACGCTTGTACAACAGGTTACACTGGACTCTCCCCGCCCTCATGCTGTGTGTTGGTGCAGAGGATGTGAGACGCAGTCACAAGAGTGACAGACAGCCCCTGACCTCAGAGCACATGAGCCATCACTTTCTGTGGGCAACTTCCTCTGAGCTGTGGCGGTCATCATCCCCCATTATATATTCCTATACGTATACATTTACATAGTGTGTACTATACCAGGAAAGTGGACAAGACTTAAGCAAATCTCATCCATACACTGTGCAAAAAAAAAAAAAAAAAAATCTCCTGCATAAGGTGACCTTTAAATTCATGTTTTATGTTGTGGATTTTCACCTTTGTATTGGGAGAAATCTGCAGGTAATCCACAGCAAATACGCAGAAAATCGGCAACAAAAACTGTGCGTATTTTTGCCACTACAGATTTCCAGAACACTAAATATGGATTTTCCACAATGGAAATTCTGCAGCATACATGTCACACAGCTTTCCCAGAATCAGATATGACTAAGAAATGGCTAAACAGACTTGAGATGAATCTATAAATAAATCTTCTGTACTGAGCTTGGAAACTTTAAAACTGAAATACTCATGGGGTGCAACCTGAAGGAGGCATTGGTTTGTGCGAAAATTTGCAGGATTTGTAGGAATCATAAGTGTTGTAATGTTTTATAGACAGACCATATCAGCACAAGCTGACTGATAGTGAGACCCTGGAGTCTCATGGACAAGTTTCAGGCTAGGTTCACACATGCAATGGGATCAGACAGAGAGCCCGTCAGCTAAAACACCCACAGACCCCATAGACTATAATTCCTCCGTGCAGGACTTTTCGCTCCATTGATTTTCAGCGGATTTTGCGGTGGAATCCGACGCAGATGTGAACCTAGCCTTAGATGGATTTTGCCACATCAAAATCTGGTTTTCAATTTGTCCTGATAGTCTGGAATGCTCAAGATAAAGCTCTGAAGTAGCATATCCTGATTAATGAATACAGTAGGATGAACAGAATGCCAGAGCTACAGTAAAGACTGACAGTGCTGGACAGAACATTATTTTATTTATTATGCTTACTTGTATAGCGCCATCATATTCCGCAGCGCTTTACAGACATTCAGTCACTGTCCCATATAGGGCTCACATTAAAAGCATTACGACAAAATAACTCACACATACACACACATATTTGGTTGTCAGAAGATACCATATAAAGGAAACCTGTCCCAGTGACATGACTGATGATGATCTCAACAAGAAGACAGAGACAGTGTTTTAGGAACACTCAGTTCCCTTCACCAGGTCCAAATCAGCAGGAGCAGTCAAGAGTGTATATCCGCTAAATCCGAAATTCAGCCCAATCTGCAGGCAGCATGTGGAACAGAAGGAACTGAGTAGATTGTATGGTTATGTTGGAAAAGATTCAGTATAAGGCTATGTTCACATTTGCACAAAAGTCATAATGTCTGCCTGAAATTGGCGGATGAAAAAGTCCTACACACACTGCTTTTTCTTCAACTGCTTTGTTTTAAAAAAAACAAAAAACGGACACCCAAAGAACCCCATTATAGTCAATGGGGGTCTACTGGGCTCCATATGTGACCGCTTTATTAGTGGTCTGCCTACTGTCAACCGGTCATTTATTAATCTAAATCTCTGCTCATTCTGGGTTTAGGAGTCCAGTGGGCACGGACACTGTAGGACCGCCCACTGGACTCCTAAGCCCAGAATCACAGAAGATTTAGAGCAATATATATACTAAATCTTTTCCCAGTAAATTGAATCAGTCTTCTCAGCTCCTTTATAACATGATACCTGTGCATTGGATTGAGTGTTCAATGCGACAGGTTCCCTTTAAATGTGTCTAGTTTATGAAGCTGGCATGGTGTAAATGCCAAGGCGGATTTACATTGTTAGTCCAGTCCTGATGGTTCCTTAGTGATATATGTGCATAGGTATAAGGATGTGATAAACAGCTTGGTTAACATCTGGAGCAGGTTTGCTTGTAGATATAGATAGTGTTGTTTTCATAGGGAGGTGTTAAATGCCAATACTTCAATTACCCGCACGGAGATCTGTGCACTAATGATAATGTGACTCATATTGTTGGCAATGAGAAGATGTTTTTCCCCCCTGAAGCTGAGTCACTAAATTTCCCATTTTCCAAGCTTTGTTGTGAAAAATATTTAATCTTAAAGTAAGTGTACTACGACCACCAAAATCCCTAAAAACTAAACCACTTACTGTTGTGGGGGCTGCTAGTGTCATACTGAACATAACTACTGGTGTCAAAGGGCAAACTTACTGCTGAGAGAAGCAACTTTTAGCACATATGCAAATTTTAGCTTTTTGTGCACTGGGGGTGTGGCCACTGGAGCACCAGTTTCAGGCTGTGCAACAATGTGGAGCGTTTGCAGAGAATGGTGTGATAGAGGAAAAACATTCAGAGAGAGAAGATCCTGTGGACATGAAAATATTGTCAACGATAGAGGATAAAGGAGGAGGTCAAGAATGATTCTGCCAAACATGAGGTGCACAGTCAGGGAAACTACAGCAGAATACAATGCTGGTGCTCAAACTAACATGTCTGACAGCACAACTCATTGGGGGAATTTATCATTGATATTGAGGCCCACATTTGGCGCAAGGCCCTTTCTTGCTCCAAATGTGCGCTTCAATCCCAGATCTGTGTCTTGCCCACCACAGTTTCCTAGCTGAGCTAGAATCGAAATCTATGCCATGTGTAGATTTCCATTCTGGGGCCGGGACCTCCGACAGATTTATAAAGAGGTTGAAGCCATCACCCGGTCAGATGGGTCCAGATTTTTGCTGCAACTTGCTGATGGGAGAGTTAGAATTTGTCACGAGTAGCATTAATTGATTCACCCTTCCTGGCAGGTGCCAACTGTACCCAGTATGGTGAATGTGTAGTAATGGTGTTTAGTGGCATGTTTTCTTGGCACACCCTGGGTCTTCTGATACCTTTGGATGATATCTGTGTATGCCATGGTAAATTGTTGTGTTATGAGGCCTGAGGCCAACTGAGGTTCAACGTGTTACTAGATTGACATCTCTAATAAAGTATCCATTAATTGTATATTTTTCTAAGGTCCTGACCATCTCCATTACTGCTATGGAACCAATGACATGTGAGGAAGAGAAAGCCTTTGCAGGGCTTTTTCACTCCACAAGAACCGTGACAACAGTCTACAACAGTTGGTGGAAATTACCATGGGGAGGGGGGACTACTTAAGGCTGAGGCCCCACGTTGTGGAAACACAGCTTTTTTTGTTGAAGATTTTGCTGCAGTTTTTTCAGCCAAAGCCAAGAATGGGTACAAAAGGAATGGGAAATATATAGGAAGTTCTTATACTTCTACCTTCTGCTCAAACCACTCCTGGATTTGGATCAAAAAAACGCAGCAAAATATGCAACAAAAAAAGCTGCGTTTCCACAACATGGGGCCTTAGCCTTATGCTGATCAAGTAGCTACATGTCAAAACTTGACAGTGGAGCAGAATTAGCATTTTGCTGGATGGTGTCCTGTTTGGTATTGTACCTTTTGGCGATATACTAGCGCCCTTCATATGGTGCTGAATTATATTACACTATTCAGAACTGTATCTGAGTAACACTTCCATAATACTTCTATATGGCTTGTTTATTAAACAATACCTCTCATTCTAGTAATGGATATAGTATGGATTTCAGTGCAGATTTCCTTATGGATTTGCCTCTGCAGGTTGGCTAAAATAAAAAAATAAAAAATCTGTTGATTTAGAATTTCTTCATCCCCATTGTCGTGAATGGGGAATATCTGTAAAAAATCCTCGTTCATTCTGCTGCAGAAATTGACCTGCTGCCAAAAATCCACACCACAGTACAATTCCCATTCTAAACTATTGCACAGCCTGTTGCAGAAATACGTACAACTCACATCTACTTTTCTGATTTTGTATTCCTCTGTGAATTTTCCATCAGAAATTTCTGTCAAAAAATCCTCAGCATTTTTATTCCCATGTGGACATGCTCTACGGCTGAACTTGCCTCTGCACCTATGACCTTGACTGCTGTATACTCTTGACCCACGGACTGTGTTTCATCTTCCCTTATAATGAATGGAAAGTTGAGGGGCTGATGGGTATCAAACCCACCTACCCCAGGAAATAGCAGCATGAATCTGGACTGGAATGGGATGTTGCTATGGGTCCCCTGTTTACGTAAATGCCCTGCAGTCCCTGCATGTACGGATTCTGAATTCAATGCAAGAAATAATCCAGGTGTTATTATAAAGTAAGAGCTCATTGTAGGGGTTGTACAAGTGCATAATGTGACAGAAATTACTAAAATTGCGAAGAAATGATAACTTGGAATCACCCAAGTACTGTATAATTACACCCAACAATGCTTTAGGACATCCCAGGCTATATAAGAGATTATTCTAGTACACTCATTACTCTACTCACTAGGAAACGCTGATGTCACGTGTCACCAATTATAAGTAATGACGTCACTGGGCTAATGTAACTGACAGGTAATACAATAGCACAGCATCAAACTTACATGTGTAAAAGTAATTATTTCAGTGTACTTTATTCCTAGGTATTGAATTGGATACAGAGAACATTGGGATTTCACAGGGGGAGATTCAACCCACGGGCATATGTGGGAAGCTGTTGTGGGGGCGAGAAGTAGAAAGCTTGAGACCAAGCTCTGTAAATGGCAGCGTATGAAGACACAGTAGTGGAAAGAGGAACTGCAATTTACTTATGATGAAATGGAAATCCTCTCACAACCCTCAAAGGGAAATTCTCATCTGTACTAGTCGCTTTATTTCTGGTATCACAAAATTTTCCCAAAACTCCTGAAACAAGAAGATACTGAAAAAAAAATTCTAGCGACTTCTAACTTGTGGTCATGGCATAAATGAAAAGGCATTTGTTGTATTACTCCCTGTTACTGTTGCCTCTTCAAGAATCACAGGTGCTTTCCATTGAAAATACAAAGAAGTTTTAGGCTTAGGGTTAATAAACATAGGCATGGACATCATAGCAGATGGCTACCTGCATTTGTGTATTCACTGTAGGATAATATATCAGGGGTCCAATTTAATAGATGGGGTCCTCTACTCATGAACCTCATCAATAATCTGTAGCAAAGAGACGCTACAAAAAGTATATCTCCTCCCCGAGAAACTTTCCTATTGTGCATTAGGCAATCCCTTAAACTCCCACATTTCAAAAAGGGGCGTGGATGTCCACCAAAGGGGGCGGTTCTTATAAAAGGGGACGTGACAATGTCAAAATTTTCACAACATGCTCCACTTCCCAAGACTCTTAAATCACCGCCAGTCCATGATGGAATGTCATCATTGGAGGCCAGGGTATAAATACTGGTGGGCTACCAGGTAGCACTGGAATGGTAATGGTGGGGGATCGGTAAAATATTCCCAATAATGTGATATGTTTTTTGTAATGTAACTTATCCACAATCACTTTATGGTAATGCATCCGGTAATGTAGTAAAGTATCTGAACTGTTAGGGTCATGGATGGGTCCACCAATCTTATATCCTAGAAAATCATAGCTATTAATATAAAGGGTGATTCAAAAATAATGGTGCAAAATTATAGCCTCCGTATTCATAACCAAGAGAATTTATTACGATGTATAGATAGCGTGTCTTTTTTCAAATTTTATCTATACACTATAAATGTTCAATGTGATTTCTAAAGGTGACACAGCAGATGTTTAAACAGTAGTTCAGTTCTGTATAGACGTGTGCCACCATATCCTCAGATATGGACTACCCTGTTTCAGTGATGCCTCATCTCAGGTTATTAAGATCCTGTGGTTGGGGGGCAGATACACTGAGTCCTTGATGTAGCCCCACAGAAAGGAATCACATGGTGTTAGGTGTGGTGATCATGGAGGCCAGCATACCATTGGTGACTCGCTGTTTCTGGTCAGGCCATTCTAAAGTTCATGTAGAGATTCATTCAGATATCTGTGAACATCCATATGGGAAAGTTTAGGTGCTCCATCCTGCTGATAGACTACATTTGGCAGATCTTCCTTTATCTGTGGCATAAGCTATTCTTTTAACATGGTCAGGTAGGAAATTCCAGTGACAATACCCTTGGCAATAAAGAATGGACTGAAGACTTTGTGCCTGTTCATTTCACAGAACACGTTTTCTTTGGGTGAGTTCCTCATGTGCTAATTATACAGTCTCGCCTGGTGGGAGCAGGGGTCTTCTTGTTCTGGACAGCATGTAGGAGACACTTGCTCACACGTTATGTAACTTGCTTAAGGAAGAACCCTGAAGCCTACTACATGGGCTCAGAGAAACAGACTATCTACTTGTTCTGTGACATCATTGCAGCCGGACTGTTGACACTGATGGATTATGGAAAAAAGCAAAGATTTGCCTAGTGCACATATGACTCCACAATCACAAGCTTCAAGAAGGCCCTGAAGACTCACCTATTCAGGAAGGTCTACAACCTCCAATAACGCTACTGTCTCCATACCACCACCTGTACAGTCTCTACCCTCACCTTCTGTCTCTATCCCTCTTCCCTCATAGATTATAAGCCATTGCGGGCAGGGTCCTCTATCCCACTGTGCCACTTGGTCACTGTTAGTATTATATTTGTTTTGTATATCTTGTGTATCGTATGTAAACCCTCAAATGTACAGCACCATGGAATTAATGGTGCTATATAAATTATTATTATTATTATTATTATTATTATTATGTGCTCAATAAAGGCCAATGGTTTCACTGAGACCCAAATTCTAACATTGTGGTGAGTGACCTTCCCACTGAGGTGAAAGGTCGCTGAACAACAGCCTGTTAATGAATTGATCCTCTTCCAATTAGCCCTACAAGTTATTGCAAAAGTCACAGCATCCAGCTTTAGCTCCTGAAGAAGTCCGAGACAGTATGTCGCTGGGAGGCAGGGACTCCTAGCATCTTAGATAACTATACTGCTAGGAGTCCCGCTCCCAGCATGAAGTTCAAGCCGGTAAATCTGGCTAACACACGGACGGGTGAAACACGGTCGTGTGCTGCTACCCTAAGTCTTTGTGCAGCCTGGACTTTTCCCATGACACAGACACCCAGAGGTTTTGAATTGCTCGCAGACTGTTCTTGCTAATGCTTTTTTTTTTTTTTTTTTGCTTTACTGTAACCATCTTATGTCAGTCTATGTAAATACATTTTATATCTGGGTCTTAAAAAATGAAAATAAAAAAAAATTCCAGTGACTGGCCCTTTACCACTTATATTGCTGTAACTACAGGCCGCTGCTTTTGCACCATCCTTCCTGAATCACCATGTATAATGGTTGCAGCAGAGAAAAACAAAGACTTTCAGTAGGCTCATGCACGTGTTATCTTTATTGCTTGCACCCACATAGTCTTGGCACACGAGGGGTAGAAGATGTATGCTAGAAGCACTATAGTTTTCAGCAACTGGTGATGTCTACATATACAGTTTCCATGGTAACAGCATCTTGACATTGTAGTTTTACCATATACCTCCCTTTCCATGGCAAGCGTTGGCACTCCTCAACCAAAAGCAGCTTATTTTTAACCTCTCAGAGTTGAGCAGCTCTGCAATTACATCCTGAAAATGACACGGTAGGAAGCTGCGCCTTTGTGTTTGCTCAGTGGAAACGTGTTTGCTGCTGTTTAGGAGATAGGAAGACACAGGTTTCCAGAAGAAGTATCAGCTGCACGAAGTATGATTGAGGAATAATAACCTCCGGTTTATGGATTGTATACTGAGTCTTCATTTTTATCATACAAATACTTCTCAATTGGTATCAGACGCTAGAAATGCTGCTATTTTTTTGTATGCTGATAACTTCTGTAGCAAGTTCCAAAATTCACATATATTGAATCTTAAGATAGGGACCTTAAAAAGGGGATGTTTCTGCTATCTGAGGAATAGACAGGAAACCCCTGAGTAGATGGAGCATAGAGCACAGGCTCAAGTTCTGCTCCGTTTGTGTATCCAGACCAACTGTAGTTCTACTGAACCAAACTTAGATATCCATAGTATTCTATAGCAATCTAAGTCCCATTCAGTAACAGTGTAGGATTTATTGGTATTGTATCTGTTAAACAAATTCCAAAATGGACCCTTTAAACCTATACATCAATCTGCTCAGCTCCTCCTGCTCTATAACATGATGGCTGCTTTTTGCACTGCACTTTCCTGGTGACAGGTTCCCTTTTTAAGGCTTTCCTACACCAGTCCTAATTATTTCCCCCACTGGCACAATATCTGCCAGAGTTATTAAAGTTTCCAGCTTCTTAATAACTATGGTGCATCTTGGGTGGTTCCATGTGGCAGAATTTAAATCTACAACATCCAGGAACTGTCTTAGATTTTAGCTATAACCCACACCAGTTTTCTGGCACGAGTTACAGTATATCTGATAGACCGTCTAGATTTGTGATAAAATGATGCAGTTTTGGTATAAATCAGGACTTTGTGCCACATATACTGTACACCACTTGAACACCAGTTTTCTGATGTACATATGCAGCACCCCAGCAGACAATGCTAAACACATGTTGCATTATATTATCTGTTTTACTCTGTGACATTTATGTATAGTTATATACTGTACTTCCATCTATGTATATTTTCCCTTGTAAGGGCTGTTCGACTGGGGATGGGAAAACATCTCCCTGTTTGGGAGAGTCATGGTCTGTGCACTTCTTGTACATATTATTATCAGGCATCCCTGGCTGAGAACTGTTGTATGGCTCATCCCCATCCTATAGGGGAGCTCCTATTGCAAACTGCACATGTCTTGAAGCTGTTTGGTTTGCTGTTGCTTCATTTTCAGTAAAGTTCACATTGTTGTTTAACTGCAACCTTTGTCTCCTGAGTCAATTTCTGCACCTACCATCAAGGGCCCTTTCGACCACCATCACCTGGCTCAGTGAGGCTCAAGACTACCTCAACTGGAAGTGCTCCACCACCATGAGGTATCCTGCAGGCCCATTCAGTACTGCACCAACTCAGGAGGTGGGCTGGAGGAGACGGTTGAAAATCTTCTCCACCATTGACAACAACTACTATTCCCATCCTCTGGATTGCCTCTAGTGGGTTGCTGCACATATAGTACAATTCCTCCAAATTGTATATTCTGAGACACTACATTAGTGGAATCATAGTTTTAACACAAGCATATAGAAGAGACCTATTAATTGAGCTGGGTGGGGAGAAGCCAGAGTGGACCAGTCCAGAAAATCCCCCATGTCCGATAACTATGTTTTCTCTGAAATGCCAAAGCGATCCAGAGTAAAATATAATTCTTTGTAATGTGAAAGCCTATCAGTATGGTGACCTTTAAAGGGATCTTCCAGTTTTACATAAATGAAGCTTGCTTATTATGTAATAAGTTCTTCTTTCTAGAATACTTTGTTCTTCAGTTCCTCACTATCTGTTTGCGGACAATGAATAGAAATATTCAGATTTACAGAGGTTAGAAAACTGTCCTGAACATGTCCAAAGGTGGCCATAAGCTATAGAATAAGGTTGAAAGACCTGGACAGTGCCCCCATAACACCGCTAACTATAATTCCTCTATGATTGTATCAGTCAAAGGGCCTGAATGAATGTTAGCCTGTGTCCACATAGCAATACCAGCCATATGGCTCCTAGTGAAGCCACATACAGTATAGGACCACTTTGTCTTCTTCCTAACCTCTGCCCCTAAGGTACTTCACTATTTTTCACATAGTGTAATAGTTTTACCATAGATATAACCTTTTTTCCTCTCGTACTTTATTCAGGTGAGCAGAAGGTGTGAAACACAAGTTTTTTTTTTTTTTAAATAGCACGGAGTTCAATGCAGACCTTCAACACAAGTCCAGGCCTCTTATAGAATTGGTTCTGTTGTATTACTGAATGGTAACAGGGCCATTCAGTTTACAGTTAGTAATGTAGTTAATGTTTTTCAGATAAATTATTTCATATTTTAGGAGATTTTTTAGGACAGCCCTACGGAAGCTTACATCACTTGTGCTGGCTGATATGACATAAACCATTAGATCATAAAGAGTAATGCTGATGCATCATAGATCTTGGATCATCTTCTCTGAAATAGTTTTCTTTCCTTTACAATAAAGAGTCTACAGTTCTAGTCTAGTGATGTCTAACCCAGGAATTTCAGTGTCTGTAAAGCTCTGTTCACATTACTATACAGATATAATTCAATAAATGGCATTCAAGCAACAATAATGATGTAAGAAACCTAGTTAAACACAGTCTTCAATGACAAATATTATGATTGCTTAATAATACAAATGAAACTAAGGGTATGTTCAGACGGCAGAAAATGAAGAGGAATTTGAGGTAGACATCAGCCTTAGACTCCTCTTCATTTTCCAGCCCTTCTCTCCTTGCGGCAGAATGCTAAAGCAGAGCTTTGGCTTTTCGCTGCGGCTTTCTCGCATGGATTAGGCTCAGTCTAATCACTGGGGCATCTCACACCAAGGACTCTGTGGCTGAATCAGCCGTGGAATCCATATATATTTAGTAGCATCCTGCTTCTATCCTCTGCCTCCCATAGAAAACAATGGGAAGCCAAAACAGGACGAAATTTGGTGCTTAATTAGAGGCAGAATCTGCCTCAAAATCAGCTCCAGTTTCTATCATGTAAACATACCCTTACAATATATAACAACTTGCAAAAAAAATCAATATGATATATCCACAGTATAGTACTTAATATACACTTTAATATTCACTGCTGACACACAGGCGGAGGTTTGGCTTCTTATAGTGGAAAAAGAAAAATTACAAGTATAAAAACAATGATGAGCTGTACAAAACTTATAAAAAGCTGAACATCCCAAAAAAATATATAAATGGGTCCTTAGTCTGCTTCCTGACAGGTTATTTACAGATTTAATAATAGGAAGCAGAGGGTGGGTCACTGTTACCAGTGGGGTGCCACAGGTGTAAGTATTAGGCCATTATCTTTTTACTACATTTATTAATGACCTTGTTGGGGTTTACGGCATAGAATTTCTAGACTTTCAGATGATATTGTAAAGTATTCTACATAGATGAGGATAGTGAACTACTACAGAGGGATACAGAATGTAGAAGCTGGGAGCTTGGACAGAGAAATAGCTAGTAAAGTTTTACCTAGTTAAATGTAAAATTATACACTTGGGTTGAGGAAACAAGTTCTACATGTACGTATTAAATAGTAAAACACTGGGTAAAACTGGATTTCTGCTAGCTGTTAGTGAAAACAGTTGTTAAGCTTGTTGTCAGGCATACCCCAATAGCTTACATGACCTTCCATAATACACTGACATGACCAGACTATTGTACAGTGCCTAATGTAAAGTACACATTTCTGAGAAAATAAGACCCATGCATACAATGTCCCAGATTTACTAACGGTCACGTGGCCACACGTCTAGCAAGTCGGAAACATTTCAGCTTAAAATAGATGTGCCAATATGTACCAATGTATGCGCCACATTTATGGCATAGTCTAGTCATACCACAACTCTTCCCCACTGAGTCAATAGGGCATGATAGGAGATTTCAGCTCTGTTATAGACTGTAAGAGTGTACCATTATACAAACATTAACTCACATTCAATACAAACACATAAAAAGTTACCCAATTTAAGTCCATGCTGTTTTTCATATGAATAGGTACCATCTATGCCTAACGTCACAGGCCAAAATTAGAGTACAAAGTAACTGCCAATGAATGGGATAAGTAGACTGATAGCGGGGGGAGTACCAAATCTTTCCTTATTGTGGTTTTATATCAAGACCTAATCATGGACCATGACCCTATGTCCCTTTTCAAATGAATGGCGCAAATCTTACTTTGTGTGGCTTTTCCTTTAGTTTACATTTAGACCACAAATAAATATTTTTTATAATGGAATTCTGCTTTAAAATCATTTCGGAAACTAACAAATCCACCTGTTTTGTGTTAGGGGTAAAAACACATGTTCAGGTTTTGTTGAGACAGTTTTTGAAGCTGAAATTAGGAGTTAATAAAGAGGAGAAGTACCATATGTCCATTATAGTTTCTTATCCTTTGTGATCCACACGTTTTTTTCTTCAATACCTGCATCAACAAAACCTGAATGTGTGTCCTTAGCCTAAGAACTGTTCTCTCGGTAGCCAGGGATGATGTTCTCCTGATAAGAGGGAGTGTGAATATTCTCAGCTGAGAAGTTTTGTTCTTCACACCACAGGCCCAGCAACCTCACACCGGCTCAGGTGATTCTGTGCTGATGTAGTAGTCACTTGCTTTAGCACCAGACTGAAGTGACGAGGCAGCTAAATATACATCAAGTGCCTAGGGTGACCATTATCTAACAGAGAGGATGTTGATCAACGAGCAACAAATCCATTTTATCTTCGTCATCTTAAAGGAGAAAGAGATGCTATCTCTGCAAGCAAACTTGTCTTGTTTTATAGATATTTCATATCATAGAATAGAATTTCAATCAGTTATAGGAAACTGGATTAATAAATAAGTGGAGGTGGAGATGTGTAGAAAATATAAATGGATAAGGATGGATGGATAGATATGAGATACATAAACAAATAGCTATCTATGAGATAAAAAAGAAGAAAGTCCACAGCAGCACCAGGATAATGGCTGGTGCTCAGCCCAGAGCCTCTGGGTAACAGCTAGTAAGCCATATGGCCATAAGCCATATGGCTTACTAGAGCTGAAACGTTGCCTACACATGGAATAAACTTCACAACTTTCTACTTGTAAACTACTGGAGTGCTGCCTTTTTCCTTGGATATATCTATGAGATAGATACTTTATTCCTCTTGGCACAACATATCCCAAGATGTGTGGCATAAGATGACCATCTTTTTTTTTTAAAAAAAAACAAGCTTCTGCACTGCTCACCAGATGTCTTCCATATATGTTTCTGTGTGGGGCCATCCGGTTTTAACTGTTTTGCCAGCATGTCTTGATATTGCGTTGAATGTGTTTCATAAGAAAGTAGAGTCTTTAAATGTACCTGCAGTTACATCTTTTCATAAATGAATAGTACAGGTGAAAATAATAATCTTTGTATTATATCTTAAAGAAAAATGTTTTCTTCTCCACTTTTCAAGCAGAGTTACTTTCTACATATTGGTCTATGAAGAGGGGAAGGGGGAAGATGAGGCAGCTACAAAAGACACTCAAATTATTGCTGTTCCTACACTCTGCTACTCTGTAATTTTTAACACTGCTAGTTTTGTAGATAAGTGGCTACCAGTGAACAGAATGAGGCGAAACAAAAAAGTTAACTAGATGGCAGCAAGCTCCTACTCCACCCCCCTCCCAGCTCTATGTGTGAGGCTGAATACAAAGACACAGTCAGATTAAAGATAAGGAGAACAGCTTAATAAGTGGTGAAGCAAACCGATATCCTTAATATGATATATTACAAAGTTTCTTATATTCAAACGTACTATTCATTTATGAAAAGTGCTTTATACAGTCATATGAAAAAGTTTGGGCACCCCTATTAATCTTAATCATTTTTAGTTCTAAATATTTGGGTGTTTGCAACAGCCATTTCAATTTGATATATCTAATAACTGATGGACACAGTAATATTTCAGGATTGAAATGAGGTTTATTGTACTAACAGAAAATGTGCAATATGCATTAAACCAAAATTTGACCAGTGCAAAAGTATGGGCACCTCAACAGAAAAGTGACATTAATATTTAGTAGATCCTCCTTTTGCAAAAATAACAGCCTCTAGTCGCTTCCTGTAGCTTTTAATCAGTTCCTGGATCCTGGATGAAGGTATTTTTGACCATTCCTCTTTACAAAACAATTCCAGTTCAGTTAAGTTTGATGGTCGCCGAGCATGGACAGCCCGCTTCAAATTATCCCACAGATGTTCAATGATATTCAGGTCTGGAGACTGGGATGGCCATTCCAGAACATTGTAATTGTTCCTCTGCATGAATGCCTGAGTAGATTTGGAGCTGTGTTTTGGATCATTGTCTTGCTGAAATATCCATCCCCGGCGTAACTTCAAATTCGTCACTGATTGTTGTACATTATTCTCAAGAATCTGCTGATACTGAGTTGAATCCATGCGACCCTCAACTTTAACAAGATTCCCGGTGCCGGCATTGGCCACACAGCCCCAAAGCATGATGGAACCTCCACCAAATTTTACAGTGGGTAGCAAGTGTTTTTCTTGGAATGCTGTGTTTTTTTGACACCATGCATAACGCCTTTTTGTATGACCAAACAACTCAATCTTTGTTTCATCAGTCCACAGGACCTTTTTCCAGAATGAAGCTGGCTTGTCCAAATGTGCTTTTGCATACCTCAGGCAACTCTGTTTGTGGCGTGCTTTCAGAAACGGCTTCTTTCGCATCACTCTCCCATACAGCTTCTCCTTGTGCAAAGTGTGCTGTATTGTTGACCGATGCACAGTGACACCATCTGCAGCAAGATGATGCTGCAGCTCTTTGGAGGTGGTCTGTGGATTGTCCTTGACTGTTCTCACTATTCTTCTTCTCTGCCTTTCTGATATTTTTCTTGGCCTGCCACTTCTGGGCTTAACAAGAACTGTCCCTGTGGTCTTCCATTTCCTTACTATGTTCCTCACAGTGGAAACTGACAGGTTAAATCTCTGAGACTTTTTGTATCCTTCCCCTGAACAACTATGTTGAACAATCTTTGTTTTCAGATCATTTGAGAGTTGTTTTGAGGAGCCCATGATGCCACTCTTCAGAGGAGATTCAAATAGGAGAACAACTTGCAATTGGCCACCTTAAATACCTTTTCTCATGATTGGATACACCTGGCTATGAAGTTCAAAGCTCAGTGAGGTTACAAAACCAATTTTGTGCTTCAGTAAGTCAGTAAAAAGTAGTTAGGAGCATTCAAATCAATAAAATGATAAGGGTACCCAAATTTTTGCAGCGGTCAAATTTTGGTTTAATGCATATTGCACATTTTCTGTTAGTACAATAAACCTCATTTCAATCCTGAAATATTACTGTGTCCATCAGTTATTAGATATATCAAATTGAAATGGCTTTTGCAAACATCCAAATATTTAGAACTAAAAATGATTAAGATTAATAGGGGTGCCCAAACTTTTTCATATGACTGTATATGCTATATAGAAACAGCATAGGGGGCAAAGACATAACTGCTATAACAATACAGCAATGACATCAAAAGCATCAACAGCAAATGAAAGAAATTATTTTTAGAGCTATGAGGATACCGTTTTACAGAATGTCCTAGCTTCTACACTACTTGATGCGACTGTTTCCTTTAACATCATTACTCTATGTACATGCCTCCAAGGCTCTACTGAACTTTGCCATGCTACAGTAGAACATACCTCAGTGCAGCTTCTTACGCATGTGCTTCTATACATAGTACAGCATAGGAAGGGAGACACTTCTTTACAAAGCACTATTTTTCCATTGTATGGAAGGTAATAGTTAACATTTACATGCTCTTAAGTTTACTACTACTTGTAATTGGTGCCTGCCTAGCAGACATGGCTACCTCCTGACTCACATGCACTGCACTGCTTTAAAGACTCCAGGACCAGGGCCTGTCTCACGCTCACCATCTCACATAGCACATTAGACTGGAGAAGTGGCAGATTTTGGACTGTCTGCCGTTGGTTGGTCATGCATAAACCTATGACAGTCTGTCCCATACAGCCAACCATCAATTAAAGTTGATCAGAACCAAAATCTGTTGTGTTGGATTTTTTCTGCCATGGCCTGCTGGATATGGGCTAGACTGACAAACCTGTGCATTGTGGGCATGTGTTTATACTACTAACACACACATTGAATGACTTTCATCTGCTAATTTTCCAAGTGTCTGGGGTAGTTGAACATGCGTTGAAAATTTCATGGTGGTTCATTTGTTTGGGACAGTTGGCCCTTTTGACTAACTACCCACAGTTGTTTTCAGACAAGTGATGGCAGTCTAATATTTAATGTGTATGGCAAGCTTTAGTCATTCTCTCCTCCTTCCCTAATGGCTGACTACAGATGGGTGTCCACCCTTGCTCATATTTGGTTAAAGGCCCCAGCTTCTCACAGAACAAATTCAATACAATATCACATGCTAGCAAAATCCTTGACAGTCTGTAAATCATAACACAACCTCTCGGTGGCCACACTTATGGGAAAGATATCTCATGACAGAGTACAGCAAAATCATATTTTTTAAAAGCTGATCATCTTGCGCCACACAGCTTGGGATATGTTAAGCCAAAAAGAAAGGCAAGGAACGATCTACAGGTTCAGAACTCTGTAGAACTCATTTGTCTTATATGTGCCTTACTGCCCACAAATAAGGGTTTAAAATATATGGACTTGCCTCAAACCCTATTACAGGCATTGTGACACAGTGCTTCTTATTATGTCATCATCAAGTCAGTGTAGGGCACCAGAATAATGTCTGCATCATACAGACATCTCCTAGTTCATCAACTAACACGCGTAATGTCGACACTGTTGAGGCAACGGTTCACCAGCTCTTACTCCAAGCTCTAGGCGGTGCCCAGATTCTCTCTTTACAGGCCTGTTCTTGGTCTTAATTCTTTCTTGTTCTTTTAGTTGCTCCAAATAAGTGTCTAACTTATTCTTACTCCCACTACCAACTAGTGTGTTACCCAAGGGATTACAACCTGGGATACCACAGAGAAAATTGTGACAAAGCTTTCTCAGGAACAGATAAAACTATGAAACAGTTAAACACGTAAGGATTTTCTATAAAGATTAGAAAGATCAAACAGTGACGTACTGTACTGTAGGGCTGCCGCTTTAATGTCAGGACCTGTTTAGACCTCAGATCTACACTTTGCAGTTTTTATTCCCTTTTCAATAACTGAAATATAGTTTGTCTCTAGGTTTTACTGTGTAATTGAAAGATGCCAACATACAGTATCTAAAGATATGAAAAAAACTATAAAAAAGTGTATAGCTGGGACTCAAATTAATATTACACGGGTCTTGGTCACGTTTTGAAATATTAACTATAAAATTCAAGTCAATGGACAGTTTCCTGACATATCTGTACATCTATATAAACATCACATTCTGATGTTACAAATTGGCCATTATATTGAGATGAAGTGTGTTGCGTAGACTGGTTATCTTCTGCAGAACAGGTTTGTCTCTCATTGTGTGTAATGTTTCTTCATTTCAAAAGAGATTCTGCAGCAGCTACAGCACATTTTATTTAGTTGGGTGTCCAATATGCTGTCTATGGTATTACAAAATGGTCTTTTTTTTTTTTTTTTAATCATTGAAGCAGGGGTGGGCAGAAAGCTTTACCTACTTTCAAAAAGATGTTCTGCAACAGCTGAGGTGTGTATCATAAGAAACGATGTCAGCAACTATAAATTATAAAGAGTATCAGAGGACATGTGACAGTTCCATGACCTGTATTTAGCCGACAGGTTTATAATTTTATGATGCAGGGGTATATTATACCATATATAATACATAAAATAAATGTGTGTCTGTGCTTCCTCTTTATGAGTAAGCCATTGAAGAAAAATGTATAAGCAGTAAATGCACAACCCCATTTCATATAGTGTCTTATTCACTGATCTCTAGAAGGGGGTCTCATTACGTGTCTCTCCTCACTGAACACTCAAAACGTGGAGGAGTATCAGGGAAATGCATTCTGCTGCTCCATTCAGTTTCTATGGGGCTGACGGAAACAGCGATTTCTATCATCTCCACAAACCATAAATGGAGTGACAGAGCAAATGTAAGACCTCCTCCTCCTCACTCTAAGTATTTAAAGGGGACAGGGGATCAGGACCCCCTTCTAGATATTGTGGGGGGTCCCAGGGCTGGAGCCCCTAGCGATCACACGTTTATCATCTGTTCATAGGCTATGTGATAAAGTTCCATTGTGAGAGAGCATTGGTTAGCACCTCTGGCAGACTCATAGAAGTGAATAGAGCACCAGTCATGCAAGTGCACAGGAGCTTCAATTATAGGGAGGCTTTTGGGGACTTTCTCGCCCATTCTCCTGATCGCTGGGGATTCCAGCAGTCAGACCTCCAGAGGTCTACTTCTCTATTATCCTGTATATAGAGGATAATTGTCTGTAATAGCAGAACTCCTTTAAGGCTAGCTTCTGAAACAACTGTTGTCACCATGGTCGCTGTGGTGCCTGTTGGGGAAAATGTAATATTATATGGAAGCCATTCAAATGTAATGAATACATGAGCCACACCCTCAGGAGCCAATGTCACTCAGCAGTTCTCCACTTTGGGTAAAGGAGGATCCACTCTGTGATGTTCATATAGCCACAGTCTTAGTGAAACAAACTCTTTTAACATGTGTGTCTAAGGTGTGAATTTCTCTGTTTTAAAGGGATTGTTCAAAACTTCAGTATTGATGACCTACTGTATCATTAGGATCAGATTCTCAGAACCCCTGATGATCAGCTGTTTGATGGAGTCGCAGTGTACTAGAATTGCAATATACAACTTTATACACTCCAACTAAGATGTCCTATGAGGGTTTATGGACATCATAGGGGATGGGGGGTGGGTCTACCATGGTAATTCCCATGTGTTAGCCAGAGTAGACAGCTTCTGGAAAAGGTTCTGTACTGACGGGTTTGGCACTACCATGTATTAAAATAGTCTCGCAATTACATGGACCCATTCCATGCACTGATGTGTAACTGCTGTAGCTTTCCTTGTCTGATGTGTATCCTCTAATATTTGGGGGCTTTAACATTGAGATCCATGGTGAAAAGCTTTTGTTTGTGGAGGGGTTGTCTTCACTGGACAGAGAGGCAGCCCTTGTGGTCATAATTTTTGGAATCTATTCCATTTTCAATCATTGTTGCTAGAGTCATGTACCCATGATAGACCCATGAGAGAATTGTACAATTAACATTATTACCTATGTAGAAGAACATTAAAGGGGTTGCCTAAGGCTAAATATGGATGGCCTATCCTTAGGATAAGTCATCAATATCATACCAGTGGGGGTCTCACATCCGGCAACCCCACCAATCTGATGCCATAGCCATTAGTTTTGCATGGTGAGCTCTGTACAATATGCAGAAGCCATGCTGCACTCTTGTAGTCCAGCTCCCATTCACTTGAATAGGAAGTGAGTGGCAGTACCCTAGCACAATCACAATTCCAGTACCCTGGCAGGACCACTGAGCAGTGTATATGTCTGCTTCTGGATTGGACCTCCCCCAACCTGACATTGATGACATATCCTAAGTATAGGCCATCAATATCTAGTCTTGGAAAACCCTTTTAAGTATTTAAAAACAATTTGAGTGGACTCTAATAACAACATAACACATCACTGTCTATGATGCAAACTCCATGATGTCATCCATTTTAAGCCATATGATAAATGATTTATGCTGTGCCAATGATGTCACCACATTTCCAGACAGGCAAAATGACTTACAAGTAGTTAAGTTTGGTAATGGGAGGTAGGGTGGTTACACACTCATCCTCTCACCGATGCTGATATCACAGAATTTGTTTTCCCTATTACATAGTGTTACATAGTCTGTGTTTTTCATGTAATCTTAAGTAAAAATCATATGATTACCGCCATTAGCTGTAGAACTGTCAAGACTAAATGTAAGAGGATAAAACGTCTTCTATTAAACATATTTAAAATTAAGAAGCGAGTGTTGATGAGGCAGCGGCGGGAAGTGTTGATTAGGTGAACAGTTCCTCCTTCATTTATCTTCATGCACCTTGCTAAGAGCCTGTCTGGGAACCATCCAAATGAGGAATGCTGGATAATATTCAAGAAAAAAAAAACAATAAAAAAGAAATCTGTGAAGTAAGCATTCCACAGCGAGCAATGAACAGCTTCTTAATTGCACTCCGAAGATTTGTTAAGCAGTTGTTGCAATCGCTTAAATGTAAAACCCTGTTTGGCAGACGTCAGCTTGAATAGCATTAACCCATTCGAACAATAAATTGCGGATAGTTTTCGGCACCAGGAAGGAGAATTTGGCTGGGTCAGTGTATAAATTAATGACATTTGAGAGGATGTGTAACTATATATATTGATTTGTAAAAATCTTCTAGTCCTTAATAATCTGCTAGGCTGATGGTATTCTAGCAATTGCAGAAGGATAAGTGAACAGATTTTATAACATGTCCAATTGTTGCATTCAATTATATAAAGGAAATGTAAATCAATAAAGACACTAATTCACAAAGTGACAACTTGGCACAGTCCTGCAGGGCGGCTTCTTGGCAAACTGGTTTGAATGCTTCAGGATTATTTAAAGGAAGAATATATTTTTACTTGTAAAATGTGCTAATGTTCCCTCAGTGGCCCCCCACATAATATATTGTCCCTTCAAGTGGCCCCCAAATAATATAATAAAAAAACAATACTTACCTTGCTACATTCCCACAGAGCTACAAGCAGCCTGTAGTGCTATCTCCAGTTTGTCACTCATCGTGCCGTCACAGACAGCATCAGCCGAAGACAATCGTGCAAAGCATGGAGCTGATAGCTCAGTGCTCCCCCATTGTATTCAACTTTATATGTGTCCCAAGGACCCAGATAGAGTTGAACTTGGGACACGTTGCCCGCACAGCAAGATAGCACCCAAAATGTGGGATGATCTGTTCGAACTGGGATGGCTAAAGGGGCCCCCACTACCATAGGGCCAGGTGCAAGTGCACATTGCCCTATGGTTAATACAGACGTGGTTGTGTCACTTTAACAACTCTTTTTTTACCGAAGTTGGCCCAGACATCAACTGGTGGTTAGATGCAGGATTCAGAGACTTCAGCTGTTATGCCCAGGTTTCAGCTAGTTAGATATTGTGTCCAGCAACAAATGCTGGCCACTGAAACTGTCTGCCAACTGGAGAACTGCTCCTTGTTTGCAGCTCCGCTTGTAGAAAGTGGTTTTCTTAGTGACACAACACTTTCAACGCACATCGGAGCATGGAATTCCTCTGCAGAAAATTCAAAGCATATCTGTCCCATGTGGGCATACCCTAAAAGTTTTTTGTAAGGAGCCATATGGCTCCTGTGCTACACTGAACAGGTGCATTGGGGTTTTATAGAATAATATATTTAGGCTTGGACTGGCCCACAGGTGAACAGGTGAATTTCCCTGTGGGCCCCTAAGCCAGGTGGGTTCCCAGCTTTCCCTGGCATGACACATTGCACTCATTGTATAGCATCTCAACCAGGCTATGCGTCAGTATAATATACAGGGTAGATTATTTAAGAAACTACCCAGTTTATTTTTATATACTGTAGACACATTGGGCAGCTGAAATGACAACTACGTGCAGAGTAAGGCCAACCAGTGTCCTTCCTGGGCTCCATCGCCCTATTCACTGCAGGGGCTCCGATCACCAATCATCTTGCAGTGTCTTTCTATGTATGAGGCCTGCTGCTGGGTGGAGTCACATCCCCCCGCTCACATAGCTAAGAGGGCCCTAGTTCAAGAGAAGAGCCAGTCAGTAGGCTACTGATCAGACCCCAGGACAGAAACAATCACAGGCAAAGGCTAGGCAGCAAGAGCTGTCAAGTAACATTTACATGTACAGTCATGGCCAAAAGTTTTGAGAATGATACAAATATAAATTTTTACAAAGTCTACTGCTTCAGTTTTTCTAATGGCAATTTGCATATACTCCAGAATGTTATAAAGAGTGATCAGCTTAACAGCAATTACTTGCAAAGTCAATATTTGCCTAGAAAATGAACTTTATCCTCCAAAACACATTTCAACATCATTGCAGCCCTGCCTTAAAAGGACCACCTAACATCGTTTCAGTGATTGCTCCATTAACACAGGTGTGGGTGTTGATGAGGACAGGGCTGGAGATCAATCTGTCATGATTAAGTAAGAATGACACCACTGGACACTTTAAAAGGAGGCTGGTGCTTGCCATCATTGTTTCTCTTCTGTTAACCATGGTTATCTCTAAAGAAACACGTGCAGTCATCATTGCACTGCACAAAAATGGCCTAACTGGGAAGAGTATTGCAGCTAGAAAGATTGCACCTCAGTCAACAATCTATCGCATCATCAAGAACTTCAAGGAGAGAGGTTCCATTGGTGCCAAAAAGGCTCCAGGGCGCCCAAGAAAGACCAGCAAGCGGCAGGACCGTCTCTTAAAAGTGTTTCAGCTGCGGGATCGGGCTACCAGCAGTGCAGAGCTTGCTGAGGAATGGCAGCAGGCAGGTGTGAGTGCATCTGCACGCACTGTGAGGCGGAGACTCTTGGAGCAAGGCCTGGTCTCAAGGAGGGCAGCAAAGAAGCCACTTCTCTCCAGAAAAAACATCAGGGACAGACTGATATTCTGCAAAAGGTACAGGGAGTGGACTGCTGAGGACTGGAGTAAAGTCATTTTCTCTGATGAATCCCCTTTTCGATTGTTTGGAACATCTGGAAAACAGCTTATTCGGAGAAGAAGAGGTGAGCGCTACCACCAGTCTTGTCTCATGCCAACTGTAAAGCATCCTGAAACCATTCATGTGTGGGGTTGCTTCTCAGCCAAGGGAATCGGCTCTCTCACAGTCTTGCCTAAAAACACAGCCATGAATAAAGAATGGTACCAGAATGTCCTCCAAGAGCAACTTCTCCCAACCGTCCAAGAGCAGTTTGGCGCTCAACAATGCCTTTTCCAGCATGATGGAGCACCTTGCCATAAAGCAAAGGTGATAACTAAATGGCTCAGGGAACAAAACATAGAGATTTTGGGTCCATGGCCTGGAAACTCCCCAGATCTTAATCCCATTGAGAACTTGTGGTCAATCATCAAGAGACGGGTGGACAAACAAAAACCAACAAATTCAGACAAAATGAAAGCATTGAATCTGCAAGAATGGACTGCTATCAGTCAGGATTTGGTCCAGAAGTTGATTGAGAGCATGCCAGGGAGAATTGCAGAGGTCCTGAAGAAGAAGGGTCAACACTGCAAATATTGACTTGCTGCATTAACTCATTCTAACTGTCAATATAAGCTTCTGTTACTCATAATATGAATGCAATTATATTTCTGTATGTGATAAAAACATCTGACAAACACACATAAAAACCAGAGGGCAGCAGATCATGTGAAAATATAATATTTGTGTCATTCTCAAAACTTTTGGCCATGACTGTATAGTGGTCCTCCAGAAAGAATTCTACTGGTGGACCCTAGGCACCTCAGTCTGACATTGCATATATTCCCCTTAAGAAGAGATGGAACATACTATGAAATCAGAGGCATATGAAGATATAGTATAGGCTGGATATACCTGCTACAAACTAAGTTGTAATATGCTGAAAACAGAAAAACATTAATAGATATTTATGAAGTAGATAGGGATATGGTTCTTTGTAGTGTAATTGTCATGAAATCATATAATGAAGTTTCTTAAAATCTGAACCAGATTTGTTTTCAGGTGGGCCTGGAGGTCCTCTTTAAATGTAAATATTTTTTGATAAGAATGTTATAATGCTCTTTGAAATCATTGCAAAAATAGTTATTGGCTCCTAAATTCAATAAGTCACAAATGGAAAAATGTGACAAACATAAGTAAAATGACTCACACGGTATAGTACTATAGTAGAGGCAGTATACGAAATATATTCTTGTGAGCAGTTCTCTAGTAAACATGGTTGGCTCTTATGGCATCATCTTGCAAGGGCTTTGTTCCAACTCTAACATGTTGTGTATAATTGATGTAGGTAGGAGGCCACTATGAAGAACTGCACTACATATGTGACACGCCATATGTAAAGTATGAATCATTTTAATGCTAGCGGAACTGAAATTAATTTCTAGGAACCATTAGAACAGAGTGCCCCGTTTTTTTATCTTTTGAATAAGAATGATGTGAATGAGGTGTTAAATGGAATTAATCATACAATTCATTTTTAGTTTTTATTTTCTATAATTCTCTAAATGAGAAAAAGCATTGGTTCTTAAAAACACTTCTTGGAGCTATTAGAATGGACATTTTAGTGTCTATATAAGGTAGAAAGTACAGAGATATATGTCATGGCAGTGGCAATGATTTAGAGATAAATGGCAGAAATATCACAGACTTCTCTGTATACAGTTACTTGCCTGTCTTATGTAGGTCCATAGTAGTACAGTTGAGCTGTTGTCAAATACCTATTCCCCTTACGTCCGAACAGCAGCACAATATGGGGGTATCTTTGCCCCTGTGTGCTGGTAGGACAGGCGGAATTTTTAATTTACATAATTAAATGATACTCCCCTATAAGAGGCCAAGGAGACCTCCCTTCACTGTTTTTTTCTGTCCTGTGTGTTGGACAGGTGGAGGGAGGCTCTTTGTCCTCCCATTTTTTCTTAAGGATTTGGGGGTTAACTACATTTTTGTAAGTTTTTTTTCTCCTCTTTCAGCTGTTCATCTTTTCCTTGGGAGTTTTTTACTCCTAAGGCTTCCTTGTTTCTCCCTGCTGCACTCTCTGTCTGTGGCCATTCTGGGCTGGGTGTGCCTGCCCTTGTCTGATCCCAGGTGAGATGTTTGCGGCTGGGCAGGCTGTGATTTCAGTATGTGTCAGTTTCTTAACTTGGAGGCTGTATTGCAGGGTTAATATAAACCGCTATGCATCTCCTGCCTGGCTGAGCTCTTCAGTAGAGCTTATGCTTCAGGTGTTTGTGCTCAGTTTAAACTGATGACAGCGTCTCAGACACAAATTCTCTCAGATACAAATTCCCTACACTGCCCTTCTGTTGCAGTTATGGTTCTATTCCAGTCTGCCACAAAGACACACCGCACTTCCTATAGCAGTGGAATTGTAGGGAAGAGGGAAAGAGAGGTTTTTTAATCTGGATTTTGTCACTTCAGGTTCCGGAACCTTTTTTGCAGGTCCTGTTTCCTGGATCCCTTTTTTCTGTTACACTTCTGTAGCCTTTTTCCAGTAGTGCTGCATTGCGCTGACTGACTAGTTTAGGCCATTCTCTATACCGCTGTAGCGGTATTAAAGACACTGTTGGTAAGTATGGTCTTCTCCCTACTTATTTAAACCTTCTTCCTAAGTTTGTCTCTCTGATACATTGTACATTTTTGTTTGATACTGTTCTGACTGCTTTCGGTGGCAGTGGCGACTTAATGAGGGAAAGGTCCTCTATGATGAAACATTTCGCTTATATAGAGTGCGACATCCCTCTGCCTGATGGTACAATTACATCCGCTTTCGCCAATGCCGTGGGACCTCATCTGAGGATTCGTCCATTCGTGACGTAATTGTGTGGGTCAAAGAGCAGGATTAGAAATCCGGAACTTGATTTCTCAAGAAGCTAAGTACTGAGAGACAGTATCCTCAGTCAGTTCCATCAGAAGAGGAATTTCACATACTCAATGTGATGCACTTGTGTGATGAAGACACTTTGCTAAATCCCAGCAGGCCTCTTGGTAAGGATGCCTAGGCTGCTGAAGTCCATCTGGTCAGGCGACCGTGATGTTGAACTTGGGGAAGCCTGTAGTTCCACCTATAGGGGGCCAAGGGCCTTCCAAGTGGACGCGACACTGGATAAAGCTTTGACATACTCAGGCTTCTGTGGACATTGCCTCCAATGAGGTAGCAAATAAGAGAGTATCTAGCAGAAGTTTCCATATACCAGGTCAAGATGCCTGCCAGATGTAGGGCCTTCTCTACAGCTGCTAGAAGGCCATTATGGTTGAAACCTCGGGGAGAGGACAGTACGTCCAAGTATAACGTATGCTCCCTACCCTTGAGCTGGGTAAAAATTTTAGCAGAGGCCTGGAGGACATCATGGAAGGTCTTGTGATTAAAAGGTTAAGTGCCTTCCGCAGTCCTTTAAAGGGAAAGCAGGACCTTCTGGCTGGGGCAGAAGTTATCAGTGCAGCCGCCTCAATCTATGTTCTAATATCAGAGGCGTGCTAGATATCAGCCCAGAGGGGCTGGACGTAAGTTCCCCAAGGAAGGGGACAGAAAGAAGCCTGGCTTTGCCAACTTTTCGCCTCCTGTGGTGGCAAGTATTCCTGTTTGGGTTATGTCTCTCCCATTTTTTCTCTCCTGCTGCAGGAGAAGATTCAAGAACTTTGGTCTTGCAGAAAAGTACAGCGGGGTTATGCGGACGAATTCTTCGCTCACCACAAGCCAGATTCTTGCAGCCCCGTTCTTTCCTGCACTGGAGCAGGTTATACTGGAAAATTCCATTCTGGAATACCTGGGCAGGGGGGCCTTGGGAAAGTCCCCCCTCAGAAGAAGGTTTGGGGTCTACTTTCCAGACTTCCCGCTACCAATACATGTTATAGTCCTAACATCTAAGTCTCTTCATAAGGAAGAGCATTTCCAAAGGGACACCGGGAAGTTGGTCACATCCTTGCTCCAAAGCAATGTTCTTGTCACTCTCAACCTAAAGGATGCATACTTACAAGTTCCAGTTATTCTCCTCACAGAGGGTATCTGAGAATTGCTGTTTCTATTGCCGCCCACAGGTGACATTTCCAGTTTGTGGCCCTGTCCTTCGGCATTTCCTCAGCTCCCCACACCTTTACCTAGGTGATGGCTCCAGAAGCAACTGCACTCAGATCTCTAGGTCTGTTCATAGTGCCATATTGGACGACTGGCTAATAAAAGCCTAGTCAGAAACAATCCTGCTCCAGCACCTGCAGACAACTGTCTTTTTTTCCAGCATCCAGGCTAATAACAGGGAGAAGTCAGAGGTGATTCAAAAATCTGCAAGGAGACTGTATTTTTTCCCCATGTTTACGTGGATTTCCTCCGGGGTCTCTGGATTCCTCCCACACTCCTAAGAAATACTGATAGGGAATGTGGATTGTAAGTCCTATATGGGACAGTGCCCTATATCTGTCAATGTCCGTGAGGGCGCTGCGGAATATGATGGCGCTATACAGGTTATCATATCTTCTCAAGATGCGTCGGATGTTCATCAGAACAATTATGAGAGTCCTGGCCTCATGTCAGCCCTAGCCAATTCAGTTCCTTGGACTTTATGGCATATGCGTCCCCTCCAGTCGGTAGCACTAGAGGTCTGAAATCATAGCCCTCTGAGTCTTGACAAGAGGATCAGACGTTCTGCCAGAACCTGTCTTTATCTCAATTGGTGATACACCTGAAAGTCGGATGTCCACAGTCCAACCTCTTTCGACCCTGTTGACCGATGCATCCTTTTCAGGATGAGGAGCCCATCTGTACGAGAAAATTGTACAAGAATTCTGGAGCAGGCTAGAAAAGATGACATCATCCATCTGGAGGGAACTCAGAGCAGTTCATCTGGCACTCCTCCATTCTTCTCCTCTTCTCAGAGGAAGAGCTGTCAAGATCCGGTCCGTCAATATGGTGACTGTAATAAACAGGAAGTCATCAGATAATTCTCCCTCCACAGGGAGGCAGGTCTGATTTTCACCTGGGCAGAGAAAGATCTGACCCATCTCTCCACAGTTCACTTCAAGGAGCCCTTGATCAGTTGAGTTGGGGTCTTATCGTATCAGGAGAATGGTCTCTCAATCAAGAGTGTTCCACCAGATCACCCTGAAGTGGGGTCTTCCAGAAGTAGACCTTATGGTGACCAGACTCAATGCCAAGGTAAAGACGTTCTGCTCACTACATCAGGAGGACTATCCCTTGGCAGTGGATGCCCTGTCCATCCCTTGAAGGTTCAGGCTGGCGTACATCTTCCCTCCACTTTCCATGATACCAAGGGTACTGATGAAAGTCAGACAGGACCAAGCCTATGTGATAACCAAAAAGAGCTTGGTGTTCCCAACTCAAGCTCATGAGTCGAGGGATCTATTAGAGGCTTCCCCCCAATCCAGAAACTGGTTTCCCAAGGAACTCAGAAGTGCCAGGATCTGAGGAGATTCAACCTGACAGCCTGAAGGTTGCTCAGTCCCTAGTGGACTGTCAGAAGTCGTCTTGAAGACCTTTTTTTTCTGTGCAAGAGCAGAATCCACCAATAAAAGATACCTAAGGATAGGTATTGTCTTCAAGGAGTGGTTCTCCAGACAGGAAGTGAATAGTTCGAATCCTTCTACGAGAATGATTCAGAATTTTCTTCAGGACCGCTTGGATAAAGGCCTTTCCCCTGCCACACTGAAGGTACAGGTTTCAGCCCGATCTACCTGCTTAAGCAAAAGATTGTCTCAGAATCCCTTTATTCCCAGAATTTCTTAAGGGTGCTATGAGACTTAGGTAAGTAGTTGCAGCTCCCGTTACACTCTGGGATCTATCCACAGTTCTTTCTGGCCTTTGCGGCCCAACATTGGAACCATTTGAGAAGGTGGATCTTAAGTTTCTGGCTTGCAAACCACCTTTTTGATCGCTATCACCTCAGCTAAAAGAATACCAGAGTTGCAGGCTTCTTTTCTGAAGAGCCATATATTTTTTTTTTTCTCATTAGGGTCCAGCTCAGATTTATCTTCCTTCAGAAGATTGGGATACCCTCTTAATTTAAATTTATTTTGCTCGGGTTATCGCTCGAGTTTATCAAAGGGCTGTGTTGGCCTCCAGGGCTGAGAGTTGGTCCTGTTTTTTGAGCAGTTTGTGCAGCCGTTTTTGGTCATCACCAACTAACCTTTGTTAAACACTATCAGTTAGATGTCCGTAGTTGAGAGGCTACTGCCTTTGGACATACATACGGTACTGTAGTGAGTGAGAACCCTCCCTAGGGGATCTACTTGCTACGTCCCCATATTGTGCTGCTGTTGGACGTAAGGGGAATCGTTGATTATGTAGAACAGCAGCACAAGCTTTCCTCCCCTTTAGGAAGGATTGTTGTTTTTTTCTTTTATTCTTTATAACTAGCACAGTGAGGGGAGGTCTCCTTTGCCTCTTATAGGGGAGTATCATTTAATTATGTAAATTAAAAATTGCGCCTGTCCTACCAGCACACAGGGGCAGAGATACCCCCCATATTGTGCTGCTGTTCGGACTAAGGGAAAACAGATTATCTACATAATCAACGATTCTCTGCTGACTTTGTCCAAATCTACACAGCAAAGCTAACAAGTAAATTACAGATTAAAACAGGAAGCATCAGTTGTGACTTGTAACTACTCCAACTTCCAGTGTGAAAACTGTAAGACTACTTTACTGTTACCTACCTGTGTTGCATGTACGGTTCTGCATTTTACCAATACTACTGTACGTGTGGTTCTGCTATCTACCTGTACTACATTTGCTTTATCGTCTGATAGCAATACAGAACATGTCATAGGTATCTACCAGTGCTACACATACAGAACTCCTTCTTGCACTACATGTACTGTACTGCTATTATCTACCTGTGCTACATTTATTGTACTGCTCTCTACCTGTACTACATATAATGTGCTGCTATGTACCACATGTACTAAACTGCTTTCTACTTGTTCTACATGTACTGGACTGCTGTCTACGTTCACTACTGTACTGCTATTATATACATGCACTACATGTACTGTTCTCTCTTTATCGGTGCTACTTTTTTTCTACTGCTGTCTACCTGTACTAAGTGTATTATATTACTGACTACCTATACTACATATACTATACTGCTTTTTACCTGTGCTACACATCCAGTACAACTTTCTACTTGTGCCAAGTTTGCCATTATTACAATGTACAGTTGCTTACAATGATACAAATGTTTGAGGTATAAAAGGACTTTGTCATTTTTATGCGCTACAGATGGATCTTGAAGTCTGTGTATACAGCGTATACAGCGGATTGACTGGTTCACTGACTGTACATACTGTCAATGTTCCCTGCGTCTTGGGATACAATATAAAATACATAGTTTTTAGCACACATCATAAAAAATATAGAACTCAAAAGTACATAATCTAATAAATTCTAATTTATTATGGTATGAAACAAATGTTATCAGGCACAAAATCCTAACTCAATAGAATCATATATTAAAGCTGACTCAAAGGAAAAGTGTTCTTGTTGCCCCTAGCAACCTATCAGAAAAACATGATATACTTATGATGTAAAAACAGCATTTTGGACTGCATAGAAACAAACTCTGGATGATTCAATGGAGGAAAAGTCATTTTAAAAGAGGATCAGAATTATTGCAGAAGGGAGGTAGGGAGGAAAGTCCTAGAAGATCTGGGCCTCTTTAAGAAGACCGCAGAGCTGTATGATGACTTGCGAAGTACTTCTTTTTGGAAGGAAGTTGCAGCCCTCCAGATGCATCCTTTTTCAACTGCAATGACCAGACGCTTTCCCTTCCAACACCCTTCAGCCACACAGATTAGTAAGCAACTATTGGGAGGGATATCACTTACTAGCTTGGATATAACTCCACCCAAATCACATAATGTTTCTAGAATTTGTATAATTTACTCTTGGTTAACCAGTGCAGATGTAAATGAAATTGACTTTTAATTTAATATACAAGCAATTGTTTGATATCACCAACCAATTTACTTTACATACATTCATGAGAGGCAGAAAAATGCGATCCTAGTTACTAGTATGGTCAGAATACATACAAAGGTGTCTGCAGTTACCTTAGTTCATATTTGGTGAAAGCAGTATGTCGGTTCTGTCAAGCCCCACAGAATAGAGGCTGACCATAGGGAGTCATGACCCCCACCGATCATGAGAACTCTTCTCCTGTCTGAATGAAGCGGCAGCAATGGTAGCATGTTGGCATGTCTCAGCGCTATATATATTCTATCCCTCTGTCTATGCAGTTATTGGAAATTAATAGAATATTTATTAGGTTTCCATTATTTCCCAGAACTGAGCAAGGAAATCAGATACTTGGATCAAATAGGGGATATGAGCTTAGTATGGGAGGATCATGAAGATGTGACATAATGGTGTAAAGGATGTAAATACAGACCTCTCCAACAAACCCTATCTACTGTGGGAAGACCACCCTCCTAGAACACAATTTTGCTTGGTCATCTCAAAGAGGTTTCACGTTTTGATACCATTATATTTCTCTAGCATTTCAAGTTGCACAAACCTCAAGTGATGCATCTAGTTTTATTTTATGCCTTTGTATTGTTTTTATTTTTTTTATATAGAAGTATTACTGTTTATCCCTATATTTGATATGTTAAGAAACTGTGGCCCCCTTCTTGCAATTGCAGACCCAATGTGTAGAAATAGGGTCACTTACTCAGGAGTCAATTAGCTACAAAGTGGCTACACAGAGCATCCCAGGGAGTGTTCTACACTGTGTTCCAAATTATTATGCAAAAAGTGTTTAGGAGTGATAAGGTAAGAATTTTTTTGTTTGTCAGTTAAACTCATTGATGGTGATGTGTGTCAGGGCTCTTTATATCACTGAAAGCAATTGCAGACACCTGTGCTAATTAGTTTGGCAGGTGTGTCCAATTAAAGGCAAGACTACTTAAGAAGGCTGTCCCACATTATTAAGCAGCCTACATTTTCAGCCAAAATGGGAAAGAAAAAGGATGTGTCGGCTGCTGAGAAGCAACACATTGTGGAGTGTTTAGGTCAAGGCATGACTACAATCAACATTGCCAAGACACTTCATCGTGATCATCGCACAATCAAGACGTATGTAGCTGATTCACAGCACACACGTGTGCGTGCTGATAAGGGAAAATTGAGGACTCTTTCCAACAGGCAATTACGTCAGGTTAAAAGAGCAGCTTCAAAAATGCCTTGTCATACCAGCAGACAAGTTTTTGAAGCTGCTGGTGCCTCCAACGTCCCCCCGAACAACAAGATGAAGGGTCCTTCAGAGGTTTACAGCTGTGCGTAAGCCATCCTGTCGACCTCCTCTATCCACTGCACACAAGCAGAAACGGCTCCAGTGGGCCAAACAATACATGAAGACTGACTTCAAAACTGTTTTGTTCACCGATGAATGCCATGCAACGTTCGATGGTCCAGATGGATGGAGTGGAGGATGGCTTGTTGATGGACACCCCATGCAAACACGGCTACGGCGCCAACAAGGAGGAGGTGGAGTAATGTTTTGGGCTGGAATCATGGGGAGAGAGATTGTCGGCCCCTTTAGGATCCCTGAAGGGGTAAAAATGAACTCCATAATGTATGTGGAGTTTCTCAAACAGCACTTCCTGCCATGGTTCAAGAAGAAGAACCATGCATTCCACAGAAAGATCATTTTCATGCATGATAATGCACCGTCTCATGCTGCAAATAACACATCTGCATCTCTGGCTGCTATGGGCATAAAAGGGGACAAACTTATGGTGTGGCCCCCATGCTCCCCTGACCTCAACCCCATTGAGAACCTCTGGAGCATCATCAAAAGGAGTGTCTATGATGGCGGGAGGCAGTTCACATCTAAGCAACAGCTCTGGGAGGGTATTCTGTCCTCATGCAAAACAATTGAAGCAGAAACCATCCAAAAACTGACAAATTCAATGGACGAGAGAGTCCAGAAGCTTCTTTCGAACAAGGGGTCCTATGTGCAAATGTAACATCACCTCGAATAAAGTTTTGGCTTGAAAACTGTTTGATTTCAGTTTGTAATAACCTGCTAATGCTTATAATTTCACAATGACCATTTTTTTGTTCTTAATAAAAATGAAAAGGTTGCAAATTCTGCTGTGCATAATAATTTAAAACTTGCATTTTGAGCGTTTATTTTTTTTTTTTTAAATATACTGTTATCATAGGCAGTTTGTTCAAAAACCTTTCAATTATACTCGAATAGTTGATGACTGGAAAATTACAATGACTGCAATTCATATAGGTAATTTTGGAAAATATGAGAAAATATTATTTGCATAATAATTTGGAACACAGTGTAATGTTGCAGTGCCGCATGTGGGCAAGACCCCGCCACATGTGGTGGCCAATGATAGCAAGAGTATACATTCTGTATTTCCTCCATAATTACGCAATCATTGGCCACCACATGAGGGAGGGTGTTGTCTGTGTGATTTTTTTTAAATGTATCATCTATAGTTAAAAAAAAAAAAAAATAAACTAATGTGAACCGAGAGCAAGGCAGGTGGTTTGGTCTCCGCAACCAGAAATGAACGCACACGCGGTAGTTCAAGAAAAGAATATATATTTACTATAAGTTAATAAAGGCTATTTGAAGGTAAAATGACAGGGATAAAGACAAGCAAAATATACAATATAGCATGAACAATTTCAAGGCAAATTCTGCAATGGTTTCTACTTTTACTCTGTCCAATTCTGCAGTATGGACACTGAATGAACAATATACTCAAAACTATCCCTAACTGACCCTGACATCACATTTGGGTGCACCCCCTTTTCCCCAGTGGTCCAGGTGGACCGCTTACAGTCTGTAGAAGCGCGCGGTGGGGCCCAAAGTCGTTCCTTTCTTTTATAGCGAAACGTCCTCTCCTCACGGTTATCAGGATCTTGGGAGAAATGAAGTCCTCTTTAACAGGGAAACCCAATGAATGCAATGTAATCCAACAGCAGATTCCACTCAGCACACTGACAGTCCTGCCGAATCCATACACTGAGCTGGGATGTAAGCCGGGGTTTAGCAGGTGCTGCCCAGTACATCAACAGCACTGCGAGTCTCTATCTGTGGTATCCATATACACAGTCACAATGTCAGTCTCACTGATCAGCCACTGAGCACAGTTCCTTTCACGTGGACTCACTAGTCCTGTTGTCTCTTTACACTCTGTTTGTCTCTGGACCAAGATACAGCTTAGCTGTACAGAAAAATCTCCACACCAGTTCAATACAACACTTGCTAAGATGGCTCCTGCTCTCTGTCTCGTCACTTCCTGCTTCTCTGCTCACATTCTGTCTGCAGAACAGGCAAGCTGACATAAAAGGGGGGGGGAGTCACTCCAGCATCATGTCACAATTACAATGGCTGCTGTCTTAAAGGAACAGAATCACAGAAATACATTCAACATTAACAGTTTATACAGACAAATAAAGCTTAGGACAACATTGGCTGTCTCTTACACTAAGATCCTCAGGCCTCAATATATAATAAGTGGATACCCAGGGGAGATAAGGAAAAATAACTGTTATACTCAATTTGCCTCACCTCTCTTGAGCAACCTTCTGGTGTTTGGCGTTTCATCAGAATCCTCTTTCGACCTCTGGCTAATGTCATGCACCCATGTGACAAAGTGTCATGACATCAGACAGAGGCCTCCCACTTATGATTCTCTGAAGTCTGATGAGATCCCAAAGTATAATACAGTTTCCTGGGTGATTAAACCTCAAAAGTTTTGCTCAGGTCAAGCTTAAAACTTTTGGAAAATTCGTATTGAATCCAGTTTGATCTGAATTGGTTCACTCATCCTTATTCCTGTTTTGTAGCTGATTTCTTTGTGTAGCAGTCAGCACAATAAAGATCACTTTAAGATAACTATTATGTACAGTGGGGAAAAAAAAGTATTTAGTCAGCCACCAATTGTGCAAGCTCTCCCACTTAAAAAGATGAGGCCGGCCTATAATTGTCATCATAGGTAGACCTCAACTATGAGAGACAAAATGAGAAAACAAATCCAGAAAATCACATTGTCTGATTTTTTAAGAATTTATTTGCAAATTATGGTGGAAAATAAGTATTTGGTCACCTACAAACAAGCAAGATTTCTGGCTCTCACAGACCTGTAACTTCTTCTTTAAGAGGCTCCTCTGTCCTCCACTCATTACCTGTAGTAATGGCACCTGTTTGAAATTATCAGTATAAAAGACACCTGTCCACAACCTCAAACAGTCACGCTCAAAACTCCACTATGGTGAAGACCAAAGAGCTGTGGAAGGACACCAGAAACAAAATTGTAGACCTGCACCAGGCTGGGAAGACTGAATCTGCAATAAGCAAGCAGCTTGGTGTGAAGAAATCAACTGTGGGAGCAATAATTAGAAAATGGAAGACATAAAAGACCACTGATAATCTCTTTCGATCAGGGGCTCCACGTCTGAAGTTTGCTAGAGAGCATTTGGATGTTCCAGAAGAGTATTGGGAGAATGTGATATGGTCACATGAAACCAAAGTAGAACTGTTTGGTAGAAACACAACTCGTTGTGTTTGGAGGAGAGTGAATGCTGAGTTGCAACCAAAGAACACCATACCTACTGTGAAGCATGGGGGAGGCAACATCATGCTTTAAGGCTGTTTCTCTGCAAAGGGACCAGGACGACTGATCCGTGTACATGAAAGAATGAATGGGGCCTTTCATCGTGAGATTTTGAGTGCAAACCTCCTTCCACCAGCAAGGGCATTGAAGATGAAACGTGGCTGGGTCTTTCAACATGACAGTGATCCCAAGTACAACGAAGGAATGGCTTCGTAAGAAGCATTTCAAGGTCATGGAGTGGCCTAGCCAGTCTCCAGATCTCAACCCCATAGAAAACCTTTGGAGGGAGTTGAAAGTCCGTGTTGCCCAGCGACAGCCCCAAAACATCACTACTCTAGAGGAGATCTGCATGGAGGAATGGGCCAACATACCAGCAACAGTGTGTGCCAACCTTGTGAAGACTTACAGAAAATGTTTGACCTCTGTCATTGCCAAAAAAGGATATATAACAAAGTATTGAGATGAACTTTTGTTATTGACCAAATACTTATTTTCCACCATAATTTGCAAATAAATTCTTTAAAAATCAGACAATGTGATTTTCTAGATATGTTTTCTCATTTTGTCTCTCATAGTTGAGGTCTACCTATGATGTCAATTACAGGCCTCTCTCATCTTTTTAAGTGGGAGAACTTGCACAATTGGTGGCTGACTAAATACTTTTTCCCCCCACTGTATATATATACAGTAGATTCATTCATATGAGGCTGATCAGCAAGAGAAAGGAGGGGAGGCCAGAAAATGGAGAGGACTCTGAGGCAGAAGTCTGCCTAATTCCTCTTCATATTCTGCCATATGAGCAAGCCCTAATAGTTTCCCTACAGGTAATAGAAGTAATAGTAATAGGAGCTGTCACAGAAGAGTCTAGTACTCTTACGGCAATAGGAGCCAGGTGCTGCATGAGTGAACCATAAGTAGAGCAGAGGGAGGGAGGAGTACCCAAAGGCATCTCTAATACTGTGGGGGTGGTGCCGGGAGAAATATGCAGGTCGCGGCTCAGGTGTAGACAGTGATGCAGCTTGGCATTCACTGTCTGCATCCAACCCCCTTGCCGCCACCCCCTCAGGGACTCTCTCATCTGCTGCTTGAGGTGAGATGCTTATCTTGCCTCATGGCAGATGTGGCCCTGGATAAGACACAGAATCCACCAATCACAATAGTTGATTTCACAGCTTATCTACTCCTTTCTCTACACAATGACTTTGCACAGGTCATACAGTTTGCCTAGAAAAAATTTCTCATAGTAGTCAATAGACTTTGCTCGAGACCATTGCGTATTTGACACATGGCCCATGTCCAGAAAGCAGGAAGTGATGGACTATTGTACATTCCGATTTTTAGATATATTTTAAATATATGACATGAAAAATAAAACAAAATCACCAAAAATCATTAAAAAACATTTGATTTAAGCAATAGGTCATCATGACACATTCCCTTTAAAGACACATTTCCTTTTTTCATTTATTATAACACAAAGCACACAGATTTTAATAGCCACAAGATAATATCCCATTTACTATGTGGTGGCGCTCTATTAGAAATGAACGCTTGTTGTTACAGATAATCACTTGGGATTCCAGCAGGGGGATAAACAGCAGGGACCTGTCTAAAAAAAAGTTTGGAAAAAAGATCTCCTTTAGGCTAAGGCACCACATAGCAAAACACAACACCAAAAAAAAAAAAAAAAAAATGCTGCGGAAAAAAACACATCGGAAATGCAACACGTTTTTTTCCACTGTAATTTTCATTGCATTTTCCCAGGGTTTTTTTTTCTGCGGACTTTCTGACCTTTATTATACCTATAAGGAAAACGCCAGTGTTTCTGCAGGTATAATTGACATGCTGCGGGCATGCTTTTCCGCTACGGATTTTTTTCTGCAATGTGTGGATGGGATTACCCATAATCCCATTCACTTTCCAGGTACTGTAAAACGCAGTGGGGGGTTTTCCCGCTGCATTTACACTGCGGAAAAAACGCTGCATTTTCGCAAAGTAGGGCTTCAGCCTCAAGGCTAAAGCTACATGGCAGCTTGTGACTGTACCATATTAATATATCAAATGTTACTCTGCCAGTTGCAGCTAAAGGCAGTAAATATGGTGTTACTCAAGTCTAACAGGGCTGACTTTCCACCAACTGTCAGAACATCTTTGGGTCAACTTGCAGGTCTTAACAGAACCTCATTAGGTTGGATGCAGCAGGACAACATTATAAACTTGAATCAAATAACCAGAAGCTGCCATGTTGCCTTAATTTAAGGTTGGATGTACCCAACTAGAATACACCCGTATTGTATAAATCGTATTACAGATGCATATCCTGTCCTGGTCGAGGGTTTAATGACTCAGACTAGCAGCATTATAAGGATATATGATGCAGTACAGTAAGCTTTGGATCGTTAGATCCTCAGTTGGAAAGCAATTTGCAGCTGAAATACCGTTTGTAGAATAGGGATGTGTTCTAGCCATGCAGCCTCATATTCATGCCTACAATACAAGGCACAATGTATGAAAATATGGAGCTGGTTTTGTTCTTGAAATGACTCTGTAATGACACTGGGGGTACAATCTACACTACAATTTGGTCTACAATTTGGTAAAATGATTGCTCTTAGTATGTGCACAGCAGCTCGTAAACACATTTCACAGAAAACCCAACCATTGCAGAATGTTGCCTTCATATAATACATGTCCATTGTATATCCGTGCGATTTGTTCCAGTAACAGTTGTAATGCGATCCCCAGTCTATTACAATACTAAACAAGTAATAGGTTTCCATTAGCTTTTACTTATGATCAAAGAAAGCTGAAACACTGAAAGGCGCAGGATCAATGTGTTTATACAATATTAGCTTGCTTCACTTGGGCTAGAGAAGGCTTCCTTCAAGAAAATGAAGCATTTGTATGCAAAGTGATTTGCCTGTTCCTTAAAAGCAAATTAGACTTGTTCTCCATTATTGGCTAATCAGGTTGTAAGGAATGCAAATCCAGCGTCTTCATGAGAAGTGTGTCTCATTTACAATAACAACTGCAAATGATGTTTACAACGGGTAGAATATCTGGACAATTTATACCAGGAAAATCCATCCTCTAGACTAAATAGCACATAAGGTTCTCACCATTTATCCATGGTTTCTTGGAAAAACAAACATGAAACACAAAGCCATGTGTTTGCGTTATTGTATTCTGACATACAGAACCTATGTTCTATACTACTAATGGGACGTCTATTACTGCATTGATGGGAATGACTACAATGAACAGTACCAAAGGCTCTGCCAAGATAGGAGAGCTGATAAAAACGGAATTATGAGAGCGCCAATGTAAAATTTGAGTCCATGAAACTAGATTTGTAAGAAATGTTTAGCATAGGTTGGGACCACACACAGCGTTATCACAATGGGCTATCTGACACAAAATCACTGGTGGCTAAAGAAACCTCATCCACATGTGACTAAACCAGCAACATGTCAATTATTGATGCAGGATTCACCTACGGCTTTCAACCTTTAAACCTGCAGGTGAACCACAGAAAAAAACTACATTTCAGGTGAATTTTGCAGCGACTTGCAGGGAAACAAGCTAAGTTCTGTGTGGCCCTTATAATGCAGTCTTGACATGTGGCTGCTAATCTCGCCCCGAGTACATACACCGATCAGTCATAACACTGGAAGCACTGACAGGTGACAGGAATAACATTGATTATCTGGTTACAATGGCAGCTGTCAAGAGATGAGATATATTAGACAGCAAGTGAACAGTCAGTTCTTGAAGTTGATGTGATGGAAACAGGAATAATGGGCAGGTGTAAGGATCTGAGCAATTCTGACAGGGGTCAAATTATGATGGCTAGACAAGTCAGAGCATCCTAAACAACAGGTCTCGTGGGGTGTTAAAAGAATGCAGTGATAGTATCTATCAAAAGTATTCCAAAGAAGGATAGCTGGTAAACCTGCCAGGTCATAGGAATGCAAGGCTCTCTGATGTACATGGGGATCTAAGACTAGTTTGTGAGGTCTGAACCTATAAAAGAAATGTTGTAGCCCAAATTTCTAGAAAAAATTCTGATGGCTATGATAAGAAAGTGTCAGAACACACTGTGCATTGTAGCTAGTTGTCTGTGGGCCTGCATAGGCACAGACCAGTCAGTTTCCATACTGACCACTAGTTCACTGCCAAAAGTGCCTACAATGGGCATGAATGCATCATAACTGGAAAATGGAACAACTGAAAAAGGTGGCTTGGTGTGATGTTAAAGTTGTGGTCTGATGATGAATCAGATTTTCTTTTACATAGTATGGATAAGCTGGATGCACTATGTGAAAAAGACAAGCTGGTGCAGTGAATGTGATGCTCTGGACATATTCTGCTGGGAAACCCTGGCACATGGCATTCATGTGGATGTTACTTTGACATGTACCACCTACAGTACTAAACATTATGATGGGCCAATTATACCTCTTCTTGGCATTACCTCATGACAGCGGCATCTTCCAGCAGGATAATGCGCCCTGCACATTTGAAGTAAATTCTTACACCTTGGCCCAAATGTAGAATTTCCAATATGCCATTTATAATATTAGGCCCCCCGCAAATGTGGCAGAGGGGCCTCAGATATGAAGGCTGGGGTTGTCTGCTGCCTCTATACTATGCCCATGGACCGAGGTGTATGTTTTTATGAAAAGATAGAGCTACCAAAACTCTACACACAGAAAAGTAGAGAGGCTGCTCAAAGTCGCTCCTATTTTTACTAAGCCCTTTGAAAAAATAAAGAATTGACTTCAATTGGTTGCTTGTAACAGGCATCACCTCTAGTATACCATATATGTGCGATAGTTTGGAAACTTCTCACCCATCAGTAGTTTTGATAGATATCACCCCTCTCCCATTTTACTACCAACTCATATTATCAATATCCAGGATACAAAGTTCTCAAGTTTTACAAATAAGGGTTAAAAAAAGTAATATCGGTAGGTTATGAATAGCAATTTATTATTAATTGTGAAACAGAATTCAGACCACCTCCATCTTTACATTGTATATATTGTGTGCTACCCACATGAACCAGTTTAAAGGCAGTCTGTTGGGTGATTTTGTCCTTAAAAGGAACCTGTGTGTGGTAGACAATTAAAAAGGACCTGTCACCAGGATGTCGGCCTGAGCATTTTGGTGTTTTATTTATCTAAATATGTTCCAAAGATATAAGCCCTTATAATGTTAATGCAAATTTGGGTTATACAAGCCAAGTGGGTGACACAATGTGGTTTCTCTGGGAGGGGATCTTTATGCGTTGTATGTCGTACAGTGTTACCGCCCACTTGTCCACCTAATTAGATAATGGATAAAGGAGGTTACAGTGAATGGTATTCAATGTTGTTAAGTGCACTATCAAGTACTGGAAGTCACTTGGGCTGGGTTCACACCAGCGCTTGGATTCCGTTCGGGATTCCATCCCCAAACCCGCTTGAAGAATGCGGAGAGAAAAATCCCCAAAAAGACCCGAAGAATGGAAACTGAGCGCAAATGTGAACCTAGAGTAAGAAGATTGGAAGAGCTAATTCACCTGACAGACAACCAGATCAATGATCCTCATAAGCATGTATGAGGCTATGACAGATTTACACTTCAGTCCACCATGAAAGACACTGGCAACAACCAGCAAAAGCACATGGCCAATATAAGACATGATAAAGCTCTCCCTGTCCAGGGTGCTAGCCTAAAATGTAATAGTGCTATAAATGGGTTAGTATAGCAGCTATTCTGCCATGTATAATGCATATACTAAACTGAACAGAAGGAATCCTCACAATGGCTCATTTTAAAGCGTGGTCAATATTGTTGTATCGATTTCAATCAATAAAAAGACATATGCTAGCTTCCCATGAGCCATAAACATGCTAAGCCTGATACTGAAGGCCGGTAGCTGTAGCACCACTTGTGCCGCTGTCAGCTGTCTGTCCCTTTAAATGCAGACGGCTGAGGGATCAGCGGAGCATTTCAGTCTTTCACATGTGACTTAACAACAGGAAAATTCAAAGCTTATCACTCTATGGCACCAAATCCTGCAAATGTGGGGAGAGGAGGAAGAGACCAGGGGTATAGCTGGGACACAGCTGCGTGGATTATAGACAAGCAAATATACTGCTCCGAAACTTTGCACATAATCCTATCAATGGTATTATATGTGAAATGTAATGTTCATGGTATAAGATTTCCTGTGCCATAATAAAACATTTGCTTCTTAAGTATATTTGTGTTCACATGTGTTCCTCTTATAGAACATGTGGATTCTGCATTTATCAGAGGAATTAGATTACAAGTGTGTTTTTAGCATTCTCGTCATGTATTTTTGTAGACTTTGTATTTTCTTCTATGTGCACTGTATTGGAATACATATTTGCATTCTCTACTTAAATAATATACACACGTGCTACATAACTTGCCACTATATAAAATAAAAGGTTAGCAATAGTTAAAGGCATTGTACCCCAATTTGCAGGATAGAAGATAAGTGTCTGATCGGTGGGGGTCTAGCTGCTGGGACTCCCACCAATCATGAGAATGGGGCCATTGAGCAGTGGTTGTGCATGAGCGCTGCCACTCCATTCATTATTTAATAATGGGGACTGCCTGATAAGAAGCTCTCAGCTATTTCATACACACGGACATGTGCAACCATGACTCCATTCCAATCACAGGACTCGGACTCCAGCAGTTTTCCCTCCACTGGACATTTGTCCACCATCCTGTGGCTAGGGGATGGATTTACTTTGTGGTAGATACCCTTTAGTTGGGCAAACTTAACACTAAAGCTACAGCTGTTAGTGTTCTTTTTAATGATCCATTAATATTCTACAGAAAATGTATTTGTTTCTTATTGCTAATAAATCATCAACATATGTCATAGTGCTAAACAGATTGTCATCACACATGTCCATCATTTATCTGATATTCATATATATATATATATATATATATATATATATATATACAGTCATATGAAAAAGTTTGGGCACCCCTATTAATCTTAATCATTTTTAGTTCTAAATATTTGGGTGTTTGCAACAGCCATTTCAATTTGATATATCTAATAACTGATGGACACAGTAATATTTCAGGATTGAAATGAGGTTTATTGTACTAACAGAAAATGTGCAATATGCATTAAACCAAAATTTGACCGGTGCAAAAATTTGGGTACCCTTATCATTTTATTGATTTGAATACTCCTAACTACTTTTTACTGACTTATTGAAGCACAAAATTGGTTTTGTAATCTCACTGAGCTTTGAACTTCATAGCCAGGTGTATCCAATCATGAGAAAAGGTATTTAAGGGTGCCAATTGCAAGTTGTTCTCCTATTTGAATCTCCTCTGAAGAGTGGCATCATGGGCTCCTCAAAACAACTCTCAAATGATCTGGAAACAAAGATTGTTCAACATAGTTGTTCAGGGGAAGGATACAAAAAGTTGTCTAAGAGATTTAACCTGTCAGTTTCCACTGTGAGGAACATAGTAAGGAAATGGAAGACCACAGGGACAGTTCGTGTTAAGCCCAGAAGTGGCAGGCCAAGAAAAATATCAGAAAGGCAGAGAAGAAGAATGGTGAGAACAGTCAAGGACAATCCACAGACCACCTCCAAAGAGCTGCAGAATCATCTTGCTGCAGATGGTGTCACTGTGCATCGGTCAACAATACAGCACACTTTGCACAAGGAGAAGCTGTATGGGAGAGTGATGCGAAAGAAGCCGTTTCTGAAAGCACGCCACAAACAGAGTCGCCTGAGGTATGCAAAAGCACATTTGGACAAGCCAGCTTCATTTTGGAAGAAGGTCCTGTGGACTGATGAAACAAAGATTGAGTTGTTTGGTCATACAAAAAGGCGTTATGCATGGCATCAAAAAAACACAGCATTCCAAGAAAAACACTTGCTACCCACTGTAAAATTTGGTGGAGGTTCCATCATGCTTTGGGGCTGTGTGGCCAATGCCGGCACCGGGAATCTTGTTAAAGTTGAGGGTCGCATGGATTCAACTCAGTATCAGCAGATTCTTGAGAATAATGTACAAGAATCAGTGACGAATTTGAAGTTACGCCGGGGATGGATATTTCAGCAAGACAATGATCCAAATCTACTCAGGCATTCATGCAGAGGAACAATTACAATGTTCTGGAATGGCCATCCCAGTCCCCAGACCTGAATATCATTGAACATCTGTGGGATAATTTGAAGCGGGCTGTCCATGCTCGGCGACCATCAAACTTAACTGAACTGGAATTGTTTTGTAAAGAGGAATGGTCAAAAATACCTTCATCCAGGATCCAGGAACTGATTAAAAGCTACAGGAAGCAACTAGAGACTGTTATTTTTGCAAAAGGAGGATCTACTAAATATTAATGTCACTTTTCTGTTGAGGTGCCCATACTTTTGCTCCGGTCAAATTTTGGTTTAATGCATATTGCACATTTTCTGTACAATAAACCTCATTTCAATCCTGAAATATTACTGTGTCCATCAGTTATTAGATATATCAAATTGAAATGGCTGTTGCAAACACCCAAATATTTAGAACTAAAAATGATTAAGATTAATAGGGGTGCCCAAACTTTTTCATATGACTGTATAGTACTGTGGAAAATATGATGCAAAGTAAGGGTATGTTCACACAGAGTTTTTTGCAGGCTGAAAAAATCTCCTTCAGGAATTAAGAAACTGTTTTTTGACGCTTTTTTTTGACATGATGTGGTTTTTGTGCTCCAGCACAATGTATGGACCTAGAAACCTTTAAAAAAAAAAACACTAGTGGGTTTTGATGAGTTTTTAGCAAAAATTGCGTCAAACAACCGCGTTGTGTTTTTTCTGCCTCCCAATAATTTCAATGGGTTTTTCAAGACGGAATCTCCCTGAAGATATGCCGTATCGCTTTTTTTTCCCTCTAGCTGAAAAAAAGGAAAAAAAACTGCTACTGACTCCTATTGAAATGAATGGGAGGCGTTTTCTGAGGCAGATTCCGCCTCAAAATCAGCCTGCAAAAAACTCCGTGTGAACATACCATAAAAATGCTTTCAAAAGTAGAAATATTATATTTTTTGTCAATTAACAAAATGAAGTGAATGAACAAAAGAAAATGTAATTAACATCAATATTTTGTGTGACCACCCTTTGCCTTCAAAACAGCATCAATTCCACTTGCAGGCTATAGCCCAACATTACGGAAACACAGCGTTTTTTGCTGAGGTTTTTTGAGCCAAAGTCAGAAGTGGATTTAACAGAAGGGAAACGTCTAAGAGCTTCCTACATATGTTCCATTCCTTTTCAAGCCTTACTTTGGCAGCAAAATCTGCAACAAAAAACTTCCACAACGTGGGGCCTTAGCCGCAGACAGTTTTTGAAGGAATGCGATAGGGAGTTGTTCCAGACATCTTGGAGAAGTATCCACAGATCTTCTGTAGATGTAGGCTTGTTCAAATACTTCTCTCTTCATGTAATCCTAGACAGACTGGATGAGGTTGAGAACAGGGCTCTGTGGGGGTCAGATCATCCTTTCAGGACTCCTCCTCCAAACGGCAGTCACACACAATTTCTTTTTTGGTTGATTCACATAATTTTGTTAACAAAAATAAATGTTTTTGAAAGCATTCTTTGTAGCATTTTCCCCCCTCTCCTGCCTAAAACTTTTGCACAGTATGGTATATATTAAATGACCTTTTAAGTAGGCATGTTGGCCTAAGACACTACACTGAGGAGAAAGGTCTATAGGACGATCCTCTCTCTGAAAATTGTGAAGCATTTGTGTGGTTTTCTCTTTGAGTTTGGTTTGGCGATTTCCATGACTCAGGTGTGGTCCAGGCTCCAGAGGTAGAATAATGTTCCCCACAATTTTTTATTTTTTTTTTAACCTAGGGGCTTGTATTAACCTTAGTCTGGCCCTACACCTTGGTCATCTGGGCCTTTTATGAAGTGTGGCAGGAAAGTTGAAGTTCACCACAATTTGACAGCTTCGAATACATTCATAGCTACCCTTTCCTTCCCCTCAGTCAAAGATTCAGTCCTCTGTCTTTGTGTCCCCACTTGCATGATGCCCCTAGAGCACATACTTAGTTTGCACCCAGGTTTGCCTTAATGTGACAGTCAATTCAGGAGCTAGAAAATAGGTCATTACCTGTTGTGTATATTCTTCAGATCTGCTGCTTGGCTGATGGTCAGCTCCTTCCCTTTAAGGCAAAGCTGTGATCTGTGACTATAGCTTAGTGCCTACAGGGAGTCTGAGGTAGTCTGAGACATCCCCTGCCTTATCATTGGCTGAGCTTGCTGCTCTTGGCCTCCCCAGATTGGCTGTTGGTTATAAACACAAGTCTATCCCAGACTCACCAAGAAGTCTGTGCATGGAAGGCTGATTTTCAATATAGCAAAGATAGAATGGTTATACTAAGTACTGAGAAGCCAAACGCTAGTGAGAAAAGGAAGAGTAGCCTTCCACACATACTGCGGAAGGTAAACCTTAGGGATCTGGAAGGTCACTTTAACCAGACAGTGCCATCTACCCTATGCCCTGCATAGTGCGGCCAGGAAGTATGGAAGTGTCATGCTATAACACAATTATCTCATTCGTGAACATATCCATCCAATACCGCCACCACACTTAATAAAGCATATACATAGCTTATATCACAATCATGACTAAAGAGTAGACACAATGACTATAGAGCTTAATAGCATAAAACCTTTTCATTTTGCTAAAGCTTCTGTCCCCTGTAGATTGTGGTCGCCATGAACGTTACACTCCATGGAAGGTAATGGCTACAATGGTGACATTCAGGAGTGAAACTATCGCAAACATTCCCAGTCACATTAGTCTGTCAGGAAATTTCACCACAAGACCCAAACTATCATATATAATGGCCTGTATCCTCATCACTAACACCTAGCGTTCTGTCACTACGGCGATCACTAGTAAAGCCATAGCCCTAGTCTTAGATCACCATTGTAATATTTCATATGTTTTCTCTTTCCATGATCTCTCTCTGATTTCCCATAAACATAAAAAGCAAAAAAAGCTCCACTTGCAGAATGTTCTACCTTTAGTCAAGGAATCTTCATCCAGACATCACCCCCTCTGTTCCGTATTCTCATCTGCTTAGGTGCTGCACCCCATTGTTATCCGCCTGCTGATAAACTTTAAGATTTTGAGTGATGAAAAGCGCCACAGGCATGCAAAGATGAAGCAGCAGCTTTGGTGTCAGACTCCGATAACCCAGCAATGGATGCCGCTGTTCCTCTATTTCAACATTCGCTTTGCTTGAGGAGTGAAGTCCTTTCTAAACCCTTGCATTTGGGAGACTGGAATGTTTCTACCTTCTCCTTCTCTGCAGACCTCCTCCTTTTAATCCTTATTCACACCGCACAGCATTAACAAAAGCTCAAGTTTCCCTTGTGTGGCAGAGAGCAATTTATTTCTGTAAAATGAGAGCTGCTTATTCAGTGTTACAGGGGAAGAATCCAGGCATGTGGCAATTCTCAGCGCACAGGCACAAAACTCTTCCTATGGCAATATCGGGGGACACATCTTACTGCCCATCAGCTTGTTATATCATACACTATGGATGCCAAGTGCCAAACATGTCATACTACTCAGGTGGCTTTAAGAACAAGTGAAAATCTATATGATCTGCTAAGAGTGGGCATATATAATGGGGCTACAGTGTGACAATCCTTATTCTTGTTTGATCTTAAAATTTGCACAATTTCTATAATAAATATATTAACTCATGTTTAATTCTATTTTCCTGGTAACACAGGCTGAGAAGGGTGACTGCATGACTACTGCCAAGCTGCACAATGCCAGTGTGTGGCACTGAGGTGAGAAGTGCCGGCTTGGTTACAGTGGTGTACCTTGAAAGTGGATATGTCTCCATAGTATGGAAGGACAGCATACTACAGGGAGGTTACACTCTACCATTACTCCAAATAGCAAATGACTATATTGTGTCACTATGAAATAATACAACTCACATCTGGTAATCCATCTTTGATGTCTATGTCAAAAAGCAAAAACAGAATTGCATAAATAGATGAATATTAATGGATTACTTTCTATTTGTATCCGTCTGCCATTGACTTCAGTGTGAAAAAACATCCTGTGCTTTTCATGGTGGATTGATTTTTTTGGATGGAGAAAAAAGTCCACCATGCATGTTTTTTTTCTCCACCTGAAATACAGATCTACATAGGCAAGGATAAAAATGGATGACATCAAAGCAGATTAATTTTGTCCATTTTTTTTCTTTTCTTTTCACGGAGCAGAAAAATTGATAATGCAAAGCAGATGTGAATGTAGCCCAACTCATATTATTTGGAAAGTGGGACTACTATGTTTCACTAGTGTCTGCCAGTCAGATATTAGGACGACGTGGGGACAGGCTGGGGGTGAACAGAACTCCAGCAATGTATACATTTAAGGCCATTTTAATGTATTAGGGGGCCCTGCGCAAACTTTTTTAAAGAGGCCCCCCTCCTCATAATTTAATTTCCCCTACCCCCTCAGTGTTACAAACCAAAAAACAATGAATACTCACCGAACCTCGTTCTCACGGACCCCTACAGTTAAAGTGGCTGGCCCTGTATACATTGGACTCATAACTGTATTTTTTTCAGGTTCTGTTAGCCACAGTGCTTTTAGTGCCATTTGGACTAATCGTAGAGTGAACCTGTTCCTGAAATATACTGTCCCTAAACAGGGCAGGATATTCAGATGACAGATCCCCATGAAGCGTCTTTCTCCAAAATCTGTAACATGACTCCCCCAACTTTGATCTGTTCTTAACAGAACTGGTCTCCTCACATACAGCAGAAGGACTTTTTTGGTCCCCACAGATTTTAAGGGCCAGGAACGACTGCACCCTCTGTCCCAAGCACTTACAATGTCAAGCATTATGTCCCTAGTAGCCAGAATGTCTGTTACTGAGGTCTTCAGATAAGTGTCCTACTGGTAACTACACAGAGGGCACAGAAAAGGCCCCAATGATACTTTGCAATACTTAAAACAAAGTGCTCCTTCTGCCATATTCTGATTTTTGTAAGAACAAATCTAGATGAGGAACCTCTAAATATAGACCTGCAGTCAATGCAAAACTCAATGCAAAGAAAAGGGACATTTACATTACATTGTGTCACAGTTTTTGGACACTTTGTCTGCCCTTTCTTTCCCATACATTTACCTTGGATGTGCAAGGCATATACCATGTGTCATGACGTATAAGAATCTAATGTGACACATATGACACCATTTAGGTCGAAGACCTTTATTATCTTATTTTCTATCATATATGGCCTTAAATCAATAAAATACATGCATAACAGAATGCTGAGGATTGTACATTATTTTTGGATATGCAATATACTGTATAGAGACCTCTACCACATATAATGGCACTAGTGGTATAGATGTTACAGATTTTACAATAAACCTAACTGCAGTTTCTAGCTCTGGATATATACATTATATACCATATATATCAGTGGAGTTTGTACGACTTTAATAAATAGCCCTTTAAATGACATGTATTCATTGAAAAGTCTCAGTGACTTAGGATAAATATAAGATCCTCTAGAAATGGATTCTACTAGATATCTCCATGAACTGACAGGAAATAGGAAAACAAGTTACACCTAACTTTATTACATTTAATCACTTTTGGCAGTAAATGTTGCCCATAGGTGGGGTCACTGTACAAATCATGTTCTGCAAAATTGTGAACATTATGTGAGATGTTTACCCAGAGCCTGTCCAGCCCTGGTAAGCCGTCCCAGTCCAGACATAAAGGATATCCATGGAAGGGTGTGAGGCACTAGTAGAAGGCAAGGGAAAGGGGAAGCTGAGAACACAGAATATAATATACCACTGCCATATTCCTCAACCTTGGATATGACATTTCAGATTTACACAAACCATATGTCAGGTTGTCTGTGCTGTCCAGAACATTTCAGAATTATCCATATTATCCATCTATAAATTGCACAGATACTTATGGAGCTACGTTGTGGTAGTTTTTAGCCATCTGTCTCACACTACAGTGTAATCTCTGAGACAATCATCCAAGTTTATATTGAAAAGTAATCTTTTAGGGGGTGATCCTCACCAAGTAAATGAACAGTATGAATAGTATATGGCGAAGTTGAGAATATGTAACAGAAAATGTGGTGTCTTCTCACAGAGGCCATCTTCTAGAGAAGTTTCACTGTATTTCTCAAGCATATTTACTATGTAATGTATGTGTGCAAAAGTTTTAGGCACATGTTGCAATTTAAGTTTTTTTTTTTTTTAAATAGTCATGTTAATAATCTAATTTTATCAATTAGCAGAATGAAGCAAATGAACAAAAGAGAAATCTAAATCACATCAAGCTCCAGGAACTTTATCTTTGTATTGTGTCTGTAGTTCATTGCTATGACATATGTGTACTGTAGAATATCCTGTATATTTATTCCTCTTTTTGCAACTTCCTCTTAGTGTGTTATGCAGGATATTTTCCTGTCTATTTTGTGTCAAGTGTATACCACTATAGCTGCTATACACTATATATACACATCTATTTACTGTATGCTGTATGACATCTAATATAGAGTTATCGTTAGACGATTGTACAAGAGATAATGCTGCTTTATAACAAAAATGACATTTGGTATGCCAAGCAAAAAGATAGGTTAAGTGTTACTTTTAGACTTAAAGGGTTTGTCCAGGAATTTTTAACGTATGATTTATCCTTTGGATAGGCCATAAATATCTAATTGGTGGTGGCTGATAGCTGGTCTCCGCTTGAAGTAACTGTATGGGACTGCTTCTGATACCGATGATATACACACCATGGAGCTGGAAAACAGTTTGCTCTGTGCCCTGTATAGTGGTCGGGAGTCTGTACTGCAGCTCAGCTCAATGGGAAGTGATCTGCACTACCGCTGCCTGGCCAATACACAGGGATCAGTCACCTGCTTCTGGTTCCCCACAGATATTTATGGGCTATCCTAAAATTTCTGGGCAAGCCCTTCAAGCTTTCCAATCACATTTCATAGCTAAATGACCATTTGGGCAACAGTTAACAGTTATTCCTCTTGAGTCTTAACCTATCATACACTTATTGTACATACTCATCTCAGCAGTATGTGCATGCGTTCTCAATGGTAAAAAGGGAGAAGCCATCTGTTGGGAGGCGCATATATATATATATATATATATATATATATATATATATATATATATATCGATGGTCAGCATCAAATATGTTTGGCCAAATTTATTTAATATGTATGGGCACCATACCAGGTAGAGATCAGTGGTGGTAGGGGGACATTGTTTAAATGGTTCCCACAATGATTCATATCCCTAACAGCAGAGAGTACTCTGAAAATATTGTGTGAAAGGAGGTTTGATGGAGAGAATAGCACAGTTTGTTGCATTATCCTAACTCTCAAACCAAAACTGATGGACCTCGATAAAATTGGACAGGATCTGTTCGGATTCACTGATATCCTTTCAAAACAGATCTGGCAAAGCTTTCAGGTCTTTGTTACAAATAGAAGTTGTGACTCTAATGTGAACAGATCCTTAGTGATTGGGGAGATCCCCATCTTGCTTCTCATGTGACCATGTCTACACTTTCTGTTTTTCTACAATATGTTAAAATGGCTAATCTTTTGTGACACAGGTATGCTTAATCTTTGCCATTGCTGATGTTACATTCATCAGGTCAAAGGCCATGTAGCAATCATTGACCTGGGAGGAAAACAGGGATGATGGAAGGTGGAAAGGTCAGTAAAAAGTTTCTACTGGGATGAACTGGATAACTCATGTTTCCATTACACAGGATTTTTGAGATTAGCATTTATGTTACTGAGTTCTAGTGATTGTTTCATTCATTTATAAAAGTATCCATTTCATTATATGCATCCAGATTCCAGACAATATTATTATTTTTTATTTTTTCTAGCAAACTTTTGGATTTCTGACCTTGGTCTCATTTCCAAATGTGCTCCATAAGAATTCACAAGGAAGGTAGAAAGTACAAAAGAATGATAAGGTAGCACACAAAGTAGCAACAATTCCATACAGACCTATCAGAAACAACATGGCTTAAATGTGCAAAAATACACCAACATTTGTCAGTAAAATTTTGTCCCAAAGTAAATCCAATAATAGGTGATGTAAACCTAGTAAATATAGGCCATTTGATATGAAAGGTTGATGGACATCTTGTTGTAGTTGCAGATTAAACAACAAGTAATTCTGATTTATGTAATTTTAAAATTAGGGAGAATTACTAAGTAATATGCAACAGAAGTTGCACACAAATTGTACCAAAAAGGGGAAGTATCAAAAAGTGAAGTACATGGTGTACGCCAATTTTATGTGTGTCAGACACTTTTAAGCTCTCACAAGCCAGTTTCGAAAATTGTCGTCTTTGGCAAAAATTCATCCACACATTTTCAGAATGACCTTGATTTCACATCTGTGTCTGTGTGCCCATTGTTCTGGTCCATTTGAGGACTAGAATAACGGACATACGCTAAATCACATATAAGCTAAAATAGCGGACACCAATGGTGCTCGATGGACTCCATTGACTGGAATTGACAGGTGTCTGTTCTTTTAAATTAAAACATCTGAACAAAAAAGTTGGACTGCAGCACTTGTGCATCTGCGAGACTCTCTGCAACGGAGTCTCTGGTGCAGATGTGAACCCAACCTTGGGCTAGTTCCATAAAATATGGACTAAGTTCCTTATAACATGTGAACATTTCCTTTTAAAAATGAGGGCATCATACCATTTGAGAAGCTCTAGTTTATATGATTCAAAGATGGACTATGCTAATTTGAGTAAATTTATTTTACTGTATTTTACTGCTATATGAATGCTATCCAAATGAAATTTAGGGTGGCAACGTGTTTACTCAATATATAAAAGCTCTAATTTGCTCACATTATGCATACTAGTATATGTGGTCAAACCAGAAGATATAATGCCTCATTGTCAACATCTCAAGTAAAATTGTGACATTCTTCTTTGTCATTCAGGAAAACATCTGACTAATTATGAGACTCTCTGTCTAGTAGAAGAAGAACTATCTTTAGTCAGAAAGAGGAATCCAATGTACATTACACTGTGTACTAAATGTTGTTTACCAGTGAAATCCATGTCTTTACAGTGTCTAAGCAGATTCTTAAAACTTCCTTCAGATTTCAATTTAGTAATTTCCCACTCTATGCATGTGACTAGATGTTGTGCATTTTAAAGATGGTACAGAAATATCACATGATAAACTTAAGATGACCTGTGTATCTAGAATCTTTTCATTCACATATTTTATTTTCTTGTGGTGAAGAAATGCACCTTAGAGAAATGCACAGAACAACTCATTTAGCTGCGTTTTCCTAATGTGTCAATACAACTTCAGTAGTTGTTGACCAACAGCTATCACTCCCAAACCCCCATTCACACACATGCTTATCTTGGCTGAGTGTGCATGTTTCCCAAAGGGGGAAAGAAGAGTAATCCAATACCAGACTTCTCTGCAGGACAAAATGATCGGGCATTAAAATTCAACATCCCCAATCATTCATTCCCCTGACTGAGAGGCAGGCAGTCTGGCCAAAATCAGCAGGTTTGGTACACGTCTGTTTTTCAATGGCCATTACATCTTTCAAAAATATCACTGTTATGTGAAGAAGGCTTTGGGGTATATTCACATGTGGCAAAAATTTCTACAGAAATAGAACAGATTTTCACTGCAATCATTTCTGCAACAAATCTGTCATGTCCCTGAATCTCTGCCATAACATTTTCAGCAAAGTTTCATCGACTTGAATTCTCCTGCATTTGGTTGTTTTTTTCCCTACATGTCACTTGATGTTTTTTCACATTGTTAGTTTACAGTTTATAGTAAGATTATGTAAAGTTTACATACACAGCGTTTTGGTTTTTGCATTTTTTGTAGCATTTTTGGGGTCAGCGTTTTTTGTTTTTTTTTTTAATCTAGTTTGATCTAGTTACTGCTATTTTTGGCATTTTTGAAGTTCTACAGAGAAAACACAGATGACCCTCAAAACTAACATGCAAACTTTAACAATATTTCACTGTATAAAAAGGAAGGAAAATAATAATTTTAGTGACATGGCAGATATCTATTAGCATGTAATGATTCATTTGCTGGGTGTGAAAGAGGTGCTGCAGTTTTGTAGCTGTGGGTAAAGTAAATTCAAGCTCTTCCTTATATCTGGATCTTCCCACAAAGTTATTTTTCATTACTGAAGCCTAGCAGTGGGTTTTTATTGCATAATTTGCCGCATTTCTGCAATGCCAAACAGAAGGATTTAGCAGGATAGAGAGATATCAGTACTCCATTTATATTTCGTATCGCATCTGAATCCAATCCTCACTTTGGCTGTAAAAAAAAATAAAAGCTGCAAAATCTGCACCAAGAAAGCAACAAAAACTCAGTGGGGCTGGTTTATTAAGATCAGTGCCTTGCGCTCCTGCCGTAATCACTTTGTGCCTTGGCATGAGATGTGCCAGAATTATTAAGAGGATCTCTGCCAAGGCATGATAAATTGGCCCTATGTGTGCCTTCAGCCTAAACATCTTATTTCTGGTTGGTGAGTCACTGTGCTAAGAATGTCAATGGAGTAGATAATGTGCAAAATCTCTCCCTAATACTCTTCCCTAAAAAGTTATCTCTAATAACCACAACCACCACTGACATGCGATGAGTAAGAAGTGATACAGTCATTACCATACATTAAGCTTCAATTGCATTATATAGCCTGATGGTCAGAGTTAAATTCTGTGTCCTACAAAGCTTAAATATAATGATCCCACGTGCCCATTTACTGTACTTTATAGAAACTTAAAGGTGTTTTTTCCACCCTAAACTGACCCCAGCATGTGTAGCATCAAGTAATGGCCTTTCTTATGGTGTCCTCACTAAGCTTTTTGTTACTGAAAAGTCAAGATATAAGCTTTTAAAATGAGCCATTACTGTACCTCCATAGGTTTTCAGTTGTATATAGAGATTCTATTCTATCGAATCCTGACATAGCTTTGCAGTATGAACCCCTATATTGGGGCTAGCTCTATGGCTAATTTTTGCAGATGGAACATAAAGACCAATATACGACTTTAGGTGCCACCAGACAACTTTTGCTCAGAAGGGCTTATTAATACGGCCACATTGCAGCTCCATACAAGCTTCTAGTTGTACTCAACTTTTTCTACAGCACCCTTAGAAGTCTATGAGAACATAATGTTTTTTTCATATGCTGTATTATACAAAAATAACTCTGCAAATGGCTGCCATACAGAGGCACCAAACAGCAGCACATATGGAGTGCCTATGGCTCAGTAGTACCGAGCCATACACACTATGTGCTAAAGCTTATCATTTGCCTCCATTCTAGTGCTGGTAGCCCTATTGATGATCCTTGATAATGTCTTCTGGTGATTTTATATTCCTGTTTAGGTCACCTCTGCAGCCCATTCCTGGCCTCAGCATTGACCAGCACATAAATGGAATGTCACTGCTGAGGCTAGTCGGTCACATGCTGTTTGTGTACAAGTCACTACTGAACAAAAACGGAATGTCACGAGAAGATGACACCAAAGACCAGCAACAGCACTGACCAGCCCCACTGCCACTGGAAAGTAAGGCCTCTAAATGGTTGGTTATTTTATTTTTTATTTTTTTACATGAAAATAAAACCCCTTTAAGAGTAGAGCCAAACATAAAATATTAAATCAAGTAGTAGTAAACAAGAAGTAATAATATAAAGCGACAAACAGACCTAAATCAGCTCGGTGGTAGTCAATGAGACCTTGACCATCTTGGAAATATTAGTGGCCTACTGAAACTACTGAAATTAGTGGCCTTCATATATTACTGAAACCATTTAAAGAGAGATATTAAGTCATTTGTAATTCATAAATTTCATGTGATTTCATAAAGGCAACGAGTCATTATAATTGTGTAATTGAGTCATTAAGAAATGTCACATCTTTTATGGGTCCCAAAAGTCTATTAAAGCTGTTTACAATGTAATCCAAAAATGAAGTTTTACTATTATGTAAGCACTAAGGGCGAAATTTATTCATAAAGGGAATATTTAAAGTTAGCATGATGTTTGATAAATTAGGCACATCTAACTTTTCTGCCTCACATTCTACAATACCCAATCCCTGGATTGAAATTGCGACAATTTTAAGCCTTTTTAAAGCAATTGATAAATTTGGTGTAAAAATGCAAAATGTTGCAAATAAACTCAAAAATTACTTTTTTTAATGCCAGAATTCTGGAGGGTTTGAAAATTTAGAAAATTGGGACCTCTATCCTTGAGTTTTGCAGTGGATGGTGCAGTACATGTATTTTGTATTATTATGCACAGGTGAGTGAGAGGATTTTTTGTGTATACAGTATATGAATATTTTTTAAACTTATTACAATATTTGAAAATGGAAGAAAGAGAAAATTTTAACTTTCTGCTCATTTTTCAGTATAAAAACTTAAATACTAATCCTGGTTAGGTGCTGTATGAAAGCCCAAAAAAATTAAAAAAAAAACCTAAATTTCAAATAAAAAAGTAACCTTAGAATGTATTTCGAAAGGATGCCATTTTGATATGGACATTTAGGCATTAAAAAATATTGACACAAAGGGGTTATGGACCAATATAACAAAAAATGTTTTATATATATATATATATATATATATATATATATATATGCACATATTAATCATAGTCTTAAAGAACTCCAGATTCCAGGCACAAAAATATAACCAAAACACAAGGCACGTCACACATCTCTACTTTTCTACATCTTCGTGCTGTGCTAGCCTCAGGTTACATTTTCTATAACTGTGCAATAGGTATACTCAAAACCCTGTGAATTCTCATGCCACTAGAAATAAATGACAGCGGAGCCTGGAGCAGTATAAAAGTCATTGACTCTTATTAACGCGACATGTTCATTTCATGCTCATTAATTTTGTAATGCTGGCCCATGACTTAAGTTTTTATTGCTGTCAAATTCATATTTGCCAGAATATAGAGGGTGCACAGCCATTCCTTATGTTCTGCGGTCACGCATTGTAAATCCAGTCAATCAATGATTGCGTCCCTCTGCCTTCGGCTTTGGTATTGCTGGTGAATAGAAGTTGCCATGGTAAAGAGGAGAACTCGATTCTCTCTGCTGCTCCCATGCAGGGGGTCCCAACTTACTAACACAAAGTGCTGTAGAAAAGTATGAAGCTAAGAAGTCAACCACCTAGTAAGAATGCTAATGTAATCTACGGACTTGGCATAAGTTAATGTAAAGAACACCACACTGAATAAAATTTAGACTATAAATTAGATTATATTATTATATATATTTGCTCAGTAATTCTGCTTGTAAGACTATTGAAATTTTTATTTTTTTTGGAGGAGTAGTCCACCACTTTCTGTTACCACTCACCTATGACTATTGTTGAGGATTTCAATTTCACACAATACAAATTTAATACATTATCATGGTGGTATACCCTCTACAGGCTACAGTTCACAATATAATTGTGTGTTAACAGCATAAAAATCCCCCAGCAGAGTATCACAAAATCGTGTTTTTCAATGCTGATCATGCCATCACAGGATAGACTGAGGAAAGTTAAGGAATACTTATACACATAAGTATTATAAGTATAGAAAAAACACTAAAATGGGAGCCACTAGCAAACAATGTCTCACTCTGGTGGACCCATTCCTGAATGACTGCCATAAAATGGCATCTGTAAGAAAAACTGAATGTTGGGGGCTTTCCAAAGCTGGACCCATGAGGATAAGTTGCCTGCATTGCAAAGGTTGAAAGCTGCAGGTAGAATCCCAGCAACAATTGACATGCTCTGGGTTTATAGCTGACGTGTGAGCCACTCTGCACTGCAGGTTTTAGTTGCAACATGTGGATTAGACTTGCATAAATCTCATCCACTATGCTGCTACTGCATATTGCAACAGGTTACCCGGTGGCAAGGTCGTGGCTACTAACCCACTGTGATTATTCCTATGTGTTCCCAACCTAACACAATGTTCCTTAGAATATTAAAGTCTCACAGAACATAAGGTGGGTTCACACTGGAATACCTTTGCCTCAGCTTCATCTAGAAGCATAGTTATTTATTCACTTAAATACAAGCAAAAAAAATGTATACAGTATGAACATGTACAGTGTGAACCTCATAGTGACATATCAGAATATTGATCAGTGGAAACCTATGTGCTGAGACTCCCAATAAATGTTCAAATAATGGTCTTTGCCCAGCTTTCCTCATAATGCCAGACATGCATTGTATATATCTGTAGGAAGGATATGTGTACACATGTGAAACAATCTGTGTCCACAACCTATCCTTCTTGTCCCCCTTTCCTCCATCCAGTTATGGATGCAGACTGCATCCATAATTCAATATATCATAAGTGATATTGCTCTGAAATTGCAAGAAGTGCCCTTTGCCATTTTATGTCACATCTTCACTTAAGTAATAATATACCAATGTTCTCTGATATCTTTCGCTGACTTCAGAAATTTGTGAAAAGAATGTCAAGACTTCTACACATGTCAAACTTCAAGTTGCTGAAAAGAACATTATTGGCTTATTCAAGTCCAAGCCAAATGAACGGCATTGGAGGCCTTTGTTAATCCTGAATACCAGACCCTTGTATTGTACAGTGCACAATGCTCCTCAATGCAGCGTAAAGCTCAGGACATTGTTCTACATATTGATGACTCACAAAATGCCTTTATACTGCGCCCACAAGGAAAGACATATAAAACTAAGCTCTATTCTCTATCTGTGACTGCTAGAAAAACAATATGACAATACAAAACATTTTGAAGTGTTCATAGGTTAGCAATGTCTACCCAACATGGGCAGAACAAAAATAAGGTCTTTACTAAGAGAATAATCGTTTTAAGCCTAAATTCTGTTCGTAAAGTAGATCTCAATTTCAATGACCAAATGTTATACACAGAGCCTAGGAATATATCTGGAGGAAAATCTAACCCTAACATTAATTAGGCGGCACAGGGGGCATTATAAATTGAGGGACACTCTTAATTCAAAGGGGTTATCCCAGTTCATAACTTTTAATGCTGGCTGCAGGGGAGGGTTATAATGTATCCTCCCTTCCTTACCTGTGCTAGGTCAGCAGTCACATTTCTCTGTATACAGAACAGCTGCGGCAGTGATGTCATGTCAACAGAACTACAACAGCCAAACACTGTATACTGCAGAGTGATTGGCTGCAGCAGCGCCATATACAGAACAGTGAAGGTGACAGGAACAAAGGGAAGAATAAAGGTAAGTATCAGTGCATTTTTATTTTATAACCCTCCCCTGCTGCATGCATTAAAATTTCTGATGCTGGAGAGCCCCTTGGGGGGGGGGGGACAGGAGGTATTAATAACTGAGGGGCACACAGGGGCGTTAGTAATTTATAGATACATACGAGGTATTATTCATTTGCAGGGGATTTTTATATTCTATAGTTTATAACTATGGCATAGCAGTGGGATGGGGACAGTGAAGGTGAGGACAATGTGGGTCAGATACCTAGAAAAGTGAGGAGACAAAGATGTCAATGTTGCAAACTTTACAGAACCAAGTGTTAGCTGCAAAAAGTGGTTGTAGTGGTTCTGTCCAGATAGAAAAGACAGGGTATGTGAATAATTGCAGTCAGAGCCATCAGTAAATCACCGAGGAACAAAAACTCCACTAGAACTATTCACTGATTTGAATGGCAAAATTCTTAAAATATTCACAATACTTTATTGGTATGCATTAAAACTAATACAGACGTCCCAGGCCATAAATATATAAAAAACGATTTGATCACACTACCCTATTTGGATCTCAGGGTCTAATGTCCTCCTAATCTAGATCCCAAAATGGGAAGACAGAGACGTATGGCTTTAACATTCACATCTCAGGGGGGACTACCCTATTTGGGCTAAAATTGCCTCAGATACCCTCGTTTCCAGCCTGTCATTGAAACTTCACTCTCAGGTATATTACAAATGGGTAGCTAGTCCCAGGGTGTGTATATAGCAACTAACAGCTGATTAGTCATCTCCAGCTGGAGTGCTCCATTGTCAATCTTGTTGCCAGCAAAAATACTGACCACTAAGACTTTAACAATAGCTGGTAAGAGATCTTATGGTAGATCTTCCACAGCTTTAACACTTTTCACTATCCAATAACTAATACTATCCAATAACTATGCTAAGCGTGACAGCTATATATATCCTAGGGGACCGATGTATAGTCCACACCAGGATCGCTGTTTCAGTGAAGCTGAAAGTGCCCAACACAGAAGATAGCTAAATCACGCTAATACTATAGATTTTTAAATGTCTCAACGCGTTTCCCCCACTAAAATAGGGTTCATCAGGACAAAATAGTAGCATTGGATGTGTGTAAAAAATAAATAAATAAATAAGTCGATATAGGCGGTAAAAACCACCGTTCCCTACGCCCTGATGGTGGACATAGGTACTTCAAAGATCAGCCACTGTCAGAGCCATCACCTGTAAGTCACTAAATTATTTCCTGCTGTATTCCCTTAAATTGTCTGCAGAGCCCTGTGTAGAGTCGGTATCTACCACTATATGGTCACTGTATAGTTATACTATCAGTATAACTGGGTTGGGGGCCCAATTGGATATGTTTGGCTCCCCCCCACCACACCCCTCATGCTGAACCCCAAGCTATACCTTGTTCTCTAATGTCAGTTGGTGGGAATGCATGTAACCATGGGTCATTGACGTGACATATTATTGTATATTATTATTCTTTTTCACTTTTATCATTGAATGAATTTTAATGAGTAATGATAAATTACATTTACGTACATAGGTCTGAAAATTGGGAACTGAAATGTACCTTAGTATTAGACTTTCTACCATAATAAAGGTGTAGAACTAGTAGGACCTGTTTTATATACAATATAAAATATGGCTATGCAGCAGAAAACAGTCTGTAGCATTTGCAGCTGTCACACATGTTGCAGAGCAGGCAGATTACAGCCCTGAAATGTCAGCCCATTTATTGTTGTGCTTTCTGATAGTGACAGCTGCCATACCGCATTTCTTGAAAAAAAAACAGATGTGCTCATATTATATGTAGGTGGGTGGAATCTCAGTATAGCGTGTCACTTTATGATGTCATCACTGTAATTGTTACACCTGTTAATATTTCCTGAGGCGTTGCTATTTTTTCTGTCACACAGAATTAGAAACCATGTTTACAAGACACATAACATAGACTATGGCGTGCTTTACAGGTCATGTATATATGAAAACATATGACACCTGCGCCAGAACTTTACAATAGCAAATAATGTTGTTGTTCCAGAGCAAGAGAGAGGTTATTTCTTCTTTTCTGCAACAAATCTTTTTTCTTTGACACCTTCTGCTATTGCTACATTAAGATAAGATAAGATAACCCTTTAATAGCCCCACCATGGGGAAATTCAGTGTGTTACAGCAGCATAGATAATACAAATACAATATATACAAAGCTCCAAGGTAGCGGCATTACATTGACAGTAGGTACAGATAAAAAGGTACAGGTACAGAGTAGTAGAAGGGATACCACAAGTTAAAGATCTTTCAGTTCTCTGTATGGAAAGATCTCCACTTAGGTCGGTGTTGGTTGTACAGCCTAACTGCAGCGGGGAGGAAAGACTTCCGACAGCGCTCCTTCTCACACTTAGGGTGAAGTAGTCGGTCACTGACAGTACTGCCCAGCGCTATCACGGTCTCATGCATGGGATGGGAGTTATTCCCCAGCATGAAGCTCACCACGGACAGTATCCTTCGGTCACCCACCACCTTTGTAATGGAAGATAAAGTTGTGCATGCAAGACTTTATCTTCCATTACAAAAATAAACAAACATGAAGAAAGGTATCATAAATCATATCATAAAGGTATCATATCCTTCATGTTGTTTACATTAGTGTTAATGGGAATGGACACAGAATCAGTCTACAGTTTAATATCCATTGCTGTCATCCTATAACGGAAGACAACAACAGACATTAACAAGGGTAGTGTGAAGGCCCCCTAATGTGTTAAATGTCAAGTTGACATTTGCTAGATCAAGTTAATGTTTGCCACACCTGTATATACCATATATATATATATATATATATATATATATATATATCTTTATACAGTGTGTTTATATAGAGTCCATCAACCACGTTGAGGAATTTTATCATTTAAAGCTTCACCTCAGGAGTATAAACAATCTCATCTTGTCTAGTCTTTTATGCTAATCTAAAAACTATTATGGATACTTCAGTCCTCATCTAATCTACCTGTTATTTTACTTCCTCTTTATTAATTTGCCTTTTAGCTTGACTTAAATGTTTCTTGCAGAAATAACCCTTTATCAATTAACATGCTGCGATTTTCAAAAATGTGGGCGTCACTTTTTGTATCCTCTGAAAGTGTTGGAGCCCCATTTATGAAAATTTTGGGCACTGGGCTCAATAGTGTGTTAAAACTGACCTGCACCAAAGTCAGTAGTTTTAGCCAACATTAATTTAATGTGTATGGTCACCTTAATGTCCAGAGTGTATAGTCACTCTTAGGAGCAAATATTAATGATGGATCATAGTTAGTACAGTATAACCATGTGTAGATAGTCAACCATTCATTTGCCAAATGAGACTGACCAGTTGGAGATGCTTCAGTGAGGAGTTATTCAGATGTGAATGGCTGAAGACTGGAGTCAGAAATGTTTCTTCCATATTGTAAGGCGATTACTATTATTATTATTATTATTATTTATAGAGTACCATTAATTCCATGGTGGTGTACATTTGAGGATTTACATTTAGTTCACAAAATACAGAAAATAAGTACAACAGTAACAGTGACCAACTGGCAGAGCAGGATAGAGGACCCTGCCCACAAGGGCTTACAATCTATGAGGGAAAGGTGATTGTCACATGGCAGTATTTTGGTCATTTGCTAGCCAAAATGAGGCGGACGAAAAACATGGAAGAGGTGAAAATCTACCCATTAAAATTTTTTGTATGTTCTACTGCTGACTATGGCTTACAAATACTGATGCAAAACACTGGACTAAAATATATTTTTAAAGTAGTTGATTCCGCATTTCAAAATAAAATTTGGCTTATAGAAAAAAAAGTCAGAATATTGCACTATTGATGTTGTCATACAGTTCTAAGAAGAGTTCCAGAAATGTTATCAAACTATTTTCAATATTCTATAAAACAAATGAGTAGTGGTGACTTTCATATAGAGCTGCCATTGACGTCACAAACTTTAAATCCTACAGTTATGTTGTAGGGTTTTCTACCCCTTTCTGTCATAATTACAAGAGGGCAACAGCTGGTTCTTCCAAAAATACCAACTTTATCCTCAAGATAAAATTTCTGAAAAGGTGATAATTTATGCATAGGACTAATGAGACCAATAAAGTGTGAAAATTGCCAGCTTTAGCAATGTGCAAATAAAAGTGTTAATGCGTATGTGGAATGAAAGATTTAGTAAGCAGCCCTAGCTGCCCGTCAGGTCACAAAGGGTCAGGGGTTTAAGCTGAATACATGAGTCACGACTAGGTGTATTCTTGTTTTCTGTACTCTATTTTCTTGGCAGTGCAATACTATGTTTAGTATTCACTGTGTACAGGTGAATCATTTTCTACTTGGTAAAAACAACAAGTAGGACCTAATTCAGATAGGATTCTATGGTGGTCTTAGTTTGATTTATTCGAACCACTTTGGCTCTAGTTGTTACATATTTGATGTGGACAATAGGGCCTGTTTTATCCCAGAAATAATGTCACTAATGCCCATGGGCTGTGTCTGACGCTGCAGCTCAGTCTCATTCATGTGACTGGTACAAAATACTAGATACAGCCCATGGACAAGACATTTATGGTTCTTGCTGACCGTGTTATCCCCAAAGTGTGCTGAGTATGGCTGACTTTGTAATTTCTTTTGAAAATTTTAATACAATTCTTTGTCCTTTGGAATAATGTGCTGGGATATTGCGATGTGTTAATGACTTTTTCATTGTCAAAAACCAAAATTTTCTAACCTGCATATTTAGTTTTTTTTGGGTTATTTTTTTTTTTTTCCTTTATGAATTCTCTGTAGATTTTCTCTTTCCATGCTCTCCATCAAGCCATTCCTGATGGGATGTCAAATCATGCTGTGTGTTATGACCCATTCATATCCCTTTCTTCCATTCAGACCCCTTCCTTTCCTCCCCTCCTACTTGAGGAAAACCGAAGTTCACTTGTTTCCTCCCCTAAGCAAAATGTATGCTGTGTCTGCAGTTTTACATTATTCTGACTTTCTGGTAAGGTAAGATGGGAACTTTATACTGCTGGATGATTAAAGACATGGCACTTTCCTCTAATTATATATATATATATATAATATCAATTTCATACATTGACATAAGTGTAACAACTTATGAACAATATGTATACTTTCATTCAGCAAGCTGTCATACAAAAGAAGCTGTTCAATGACTATATCTTTCTTTTAAGTCTTATCTATCAGGCACACGTGACATCTACAGTCTTTATATAAAATAATAGTAGCTGTCTAATGCTATATCAAATATAATAACTGATATGGATACATTGCATTAGTTCAACCACACATTGCCAACATTGTAGTGAAGCTTTGTTTCATTTTGTTATATTTCCTAATGGCCTGAACAAGCCTAATCTGATAACAAGAATTATTGGCAATTGCATAATCCTAAAGGGACTATGGGTCACAGAAATTCTTCAAACTATATACGCATGAATGATAGAGAAGGGCAGAAAGGTTACAAATAGCATGATATTTCTGGTGTTAGACGGGTGTTAATCTGCTTTAGGCCAGTGTTCTTTCGGAAACGTGAATTCCCTCAAGTCAATGAAAAGAACTGCTCCGTCTAAAATTCAATTAAAGGTCTCCCACTGAAAGACAAATTGTTCTTCCAAGACTGGTCCCAGTTGAAACACTCCATCAGGATTAGCTGTAGTCGGATTCTTCTATAAGCACAATTCCCCATTGAGAAGTGCTGATCAGGAACAAGAATGATGGCATCTTCTCCACACATACTACATGAAGGGACAATTTTACCTTGGAACCCCCGGGTGCTTTTGACACATTCATTACTATTATTTTGACAAAGGTGTTAATTTGAGAAATACTAGGGTTAAAAATAAATTTTTCATGTAGCATTCTACAAAATCCTATTGCAACTACTATATACTACCATTCCTTAAAACTGCATGTTCTCAATTACATAGGGTTAAACAATACACAAAGTCTTGGGAAAAAAAAAAACAATAAATAAGAGATCCTGAGCAATTCTTGGCAGCCACAATGATCACTTATACAGATGTAGCAATGCAAAGGAATAAAAATCACATTTTAATTAAAAAAAAAAATAAATTATAGTTTTCAAGTTTCCTTATTCACAGACAGTCTATTAAAATATGAGGCTTTGGTCAATGCCCTCAAAGGGGTTTGCCAGGACTTATTAATGGATGACTTTTTGGTCAGTCAGCTGTTTATAGAGGCTTGGGCATTTGTGTGAACTTACTAAGCACAGTGCCATACATTTGTACACCGGCTGTGCTTGGTATCGTAGTTCAGCCTATTCAGTTGAAAGGGACTGAACTGCGATCAGGCCACGTGACCTTATATGGCCTGTGAAGTGGAAGGGAGTGCTGCTGCTGTCTCAAACAGCTCATCCGTGGGGGTCCCAGGTGTCAGATCCCCAAAAATCTTCAATTGATGACATGTCCTAAAGAAAGCTCATCCATTTAACAGTCCCAGAAAACCCCTTGAGGCTAAGGCCCCACGAAGCAGGCCGCAGCAAATACGCACTGTGGGAAAAAACGCGACTGAAACGCGTTGCGTTTCTTCCCGCAGCACTTTCACAGAAAGTACACAGAAGTTTTCTCTGTGGACTTTCTGATTCAATTATACCTATAGGGAAACCCCCAGTGTTTCCGTAGGTATAATTGACATGCTGCGTGTAATTTTTTGCAAGATGTGGATGGGATTCGCTAGAATGCAGTGACTGTAAAACGCTGCGGCCTTAATAGAAATTTTATTATTTTCGAAGCAGGGGAGCAGGTTATTGTGATGGAGATTATCATCAGTAAATGCTGCTTATGTGATCCTGTTGGAATTATGGGAAATAGAAATATATTGTTTAGGATCTATTAATTGTTGTTTTTCTAGTATGTCTGTAAAAATAATACACTAGTTATCTGTGATTTTTGGCTAGGATGACATGAATAGGTAAACAACTACTTTGTCAACCCTATTCTTAGCATCTTTAGATGTACTGTATATTAGATGTAGTTCAACCAAAAATGTTCCCAATCTGTATACTTTAGGCTCTCTCTTTCTCTCCTGCTTTTTTAAAATGTACATTTTCCCTCTACTTGCTTGTTGAGTTACAGGTCTTGCACCTGATGCTCCCTTTCCCCTCTCACAGCATGCAGTATCGCACTGATACGGAGTGATACAGATGGCAGTCACATTTCCCACTGAACCCATGCTCATTTTCGAATACTTTTTTTCTTGAGTCATTTTTGGTGACTATGGAGTCTCAGCTTTAACAGAGACCCTGAAGGCATGGAAAGGAAGCTACTATACAAGGTGAAAAAGGAAGAGATGACTAATGAGTCATTTTAACAAATTGATAGCATAACCTCAAGGTTTATATTAAATGGATTTTGAAATCTAAAGGAATATCTTTTTTTAAGTATATAATTTGTACTATTTTATTATGAAGCTTAAATTAAGATATACAATATTTCCACTATTAAATGTTTGAGCAAAGCAGTAAAAAGTACAGGTTATTCTTAATTTACCCATAGTAATTCTAGGTCACACAAAAGACATAAGCAAAGCTTTCATGGACATCTTCAGGTCTGCCTAAGGGCTGAGTAACTTAGGCCTCCTGAGAATACAGGAGAAAAATTCTAAGTATTATGAAATCTGAGTAGGTTAAGTGACTTACAAGAAAAGTGATTAAACTACCAGGCTTGAATTGACTGGAAACAAGAGTAAGTCTACACCAGGGCTGCTATGCTTTTGGCAAAGCACAAGGACTATTGGTTACTATAAGAATAAAATAATACAACATGTAATAAAAACTGAATAGAAAAGGGAATGTTAATATAGGTTGGGCATGTCTCTGATGTTACTATTGTATACAGGTATCTGCTACCTGAGGCAAAAATTGAAAAAGCACCCCCCCACCCCCCGACTGGAATGTCCCCTCTATTAGGAAAAAATAAGCTTCCTGCTCGATCTTCCTGTGGAATCAGCCACAGAACCTGCAGCATATGAACCACTGTGATTAGCCACATTCATCTGAGCCTAATCAGTAGGGGAAGGAGGGGGGAAGGAGGGGAGCCAGAGGTTTGGAGACAAATCTGAGGAAGTCTGCCTTAATCCCTCTTCATATTCCGCCATGTGAATGGGCCCTAATAATTTCCCCACAAATAATAGATCCAATTGAATAATAGTCTCCCTACATTATAATATAGTGCTCCCCACAAATAATGGGGGCACTTTAACCTATGTGGCAGCACTATTACTGTAACAGTGTCCTAATAGCACCCCTCCACATAAGTAATGCTATTTCCTGAAGGCACTGCTACTGTAACAGTGCCCTAATCTGTTCTGAAATATAACTAAATAATACTTATAGATCACTAATGTGGTGCCCAGAACCTTTTCTGACATATAGGATATGTGTATCTTTTATTCTGCTCCCAGGACTATTGGGACTCGGGAGCAGAATCTCACAGACTGGATACAGCTCACACAAAACAGGAGCTATATATGTTAAAAAAAAAAAAAGCTCTGATACTATTTTCTGATTTTATATAATATTCTTAATACTGCATTAGAAAAGTCAACTGATTCCGTCAGGACTGGCCTACTTTATGTGTGTGGGGACCTCCTGACTCTTAGGGGCTGCAAAAACTAAGGCTAGGTTAACACGTAGGAATCTGCCACAGATTTGGGAGTGTATTCTGTCCTGTGGCTGATTCTCTCCAGAACCTGCCTCCCATTGCTTTCAATGGGAGACAGAGATTGCAATAGAACGCGGAAAAAAATCAGCGTCCTGCTCGATCTTGACACAGATTCCATGGCTCAGGTGTCCCCACCGATTAGGCCCATTCATCTTGGCTTAATCCGCAAAGGAAAGATGCAACAGAATGCCAAGGGTCTGCATTGCCATTCTGTAGCAGCAATACCGCAGCTGAATATGGCAGCGGAAAATGAAGAGGAATTTTTGTAAATTTTCCGCCGTGTGAACTTAGCCTAAGAAAGATATATGATAGCCCACAATTCAAAGAGGCAAAAAGAAAAAAAAAATTAGCCCAAGAGGATAACAAGGATGCACTTTAATGGCAAAATTAATTTCCTTGCCATTTGCACCATTTCATTCTAAGCACCTGGAGGTTATTTTCTTAAAGGATTATCTGGTGTCAGAAACTTCAGAAGTGGAAAACTCATGCTCGTCAGTTCTGTGCTGTGAGCAAGCATTCCTAAAAATGTAGACTTCCTGCACTGTCTATCAGGCTGCTCATGTGAAAGCATTTGTGTGATTGGTGTAATAAGAGTAGGGCATTGAGAAGACTTCTGCAGAGCTTAATGATACCGCGAGCACAATCGAAGCTATGTTGTGGGCAGATTTTATAAAGGGTTAATCTAATTCCCACATCAGCAAGAATGAAACCCAAAGGAAACTATGAAGTGTCTACTGTGAAAAAATAAACATACTGTAGTAAAATCAGTAAAATACCCACTAAGATTATATTGTATTGTAACGCCCAAACTGGCCCACCATCTGTTCTCAACATTGCCTGAGCAAACAAAATACAAAATTGGTTAAGTTGATATTGTTTTCATATCTTTATATGGAACAACATGGAAGGTGGTAAACCTCATATTCCCTCATTATGGTAAATTTCATGTATGTTGGTTTAACAGACATTTATTGTTGTTATATGCATATGTCCTCTAGTATATAGTAAAATGTGCATCACTTGTCCCTAAAATGTTATGGGCTGGACTGTGTGTAGTGGCCCATTCATATCCTGCTGGGTACCAGAAAACATAGATGACTAGATGCCATCATCACTAAGGTGCTCCGGCAGAGTACAACACTTACATGGTGGTTTTGTTGTAGCACCACAACACTGGTAGGAGGGGCAGAGTGAATTTCATACATTACATGGGCAATGTTTGGTGCCAGATTAGCCAGCCACAGAGAGAAATCACTTTCTGTGCAAAGTAAAGTTCAATGTATGCTGTTGTTAACAAACAAGTTAATCTGTGTGGAGATAAAGTTGAATGGTGGGAAGTTATTGTTCTGATAATGTTCTATTGTTGCTGGTTTAATGTGAATAGTCCTAGAGGTGGTGCACTTTATCAGAAGAACTAAAGACTGGACAGTGTTGGCCACATCATGGACTTTGGACGGTAGTCTTCTTTTAAGATTCCTGAGTGATGTGCACATTGCACCTTCACTGCTATGGGTAGTTGGGCAAGTATGTGAAATGCCATTATGGGCATGAATCCCCATGGTGGTGTAGGGGAGATCCACAGAGAATGAGTGAGGGAGATGAAAAAGCAGGGTAAACTGGGGCTGGAAGTTTTCCTCTCAGTAACAACTGTAACTCCAGTGGCCTGCATCCGCAGCATTGGACTGACATTTGCTTACCTCCAGTACACACTATGCAGTTTCTGTCATTCTCTTCTCCTGTGTATTCCCTTCTGTGGAACACCTGGTCTAGCCCTGAAGGCCTAACAAACGCAGCTGTTAATGCTGTGAAGGCAACACATGATGGCTTCCGCTTATATTAGTCTGCTCAATCATGCCCACACAACACTGAATCTGCTGCTTCTGCAAGGGTTTCATACTAAACTCTGTTTGGATTATTGTTTATTGACCTCAGATTCTTTATCTGACCATGCTAATTATCATGATTCTGTTCTGTTGCCTAACCCAGTATGAAGCAGCTTGTCATGGACTGCTGAACCAGAGCTACCTGCCCTGACCCATTGGCTTGTCTACGATCTTGATTGTCAGCTGCTTGCCACTGAACTTTGGCCTGTTACTGATCTCTCTGCCTGTACCAGAGTCCATCTGGTCCCTGGTCAGTAGCCATCTATACGACGACCCCTCTGGTAAGTGGCACATGGGGTCCACACATCCATTCCCTATTACAACATTGGCACATTTGGATGGGTGAAATCCAAAAGTCACTTTGGGCACACCCATGGTCTCCAACTTTGGCCAAGGGCTACTCAAGAACTGTTCCAAGTTTGTTTCTGAAACCATCAAGCCTACGGTGTCTTGAATAGTAGTCTACAATCATACATGGGCATACATGTTATTATTGGGAAGAAAATATAGTTTGGTTGAGCCCCTCTTATAAAAGTCTAATGGGGTCTACACTGTGAAATGTCCTTCAATACTACTTCATTTCCAGAGATAGTTCTGGCTAATTCTTAGTGATCCTAATAGGAGGATTCCCTCCATTTACTCACATTGGATATTTGAGTATTTTATGTCATAAGCAGTTAAATAGTAAGCACAGTCTTTTTCATGAAATTTTCCAGAAAACAAATCGTCTCCAGCTACAATAAAATCCTTTCAGAAGGTTCCATTGATTTTTTTTTATCTGTCAGATATAAAGACTTATAATCTTTCAATATGTTATTCCAACAGCTCTATAAATCCTGCCATTTGTAGCTCAACGAGAAGTCACACTGCATATTTGCTTCAGTGTTTTACACTTACATAGATTATATTTAGAATTTTGTACTGGGCACCCAATATGTCTCAGCTATTATTCTGGCTTCAGGTTGAGAGCAAATCAGTAATTCATGAACTGCTCCAGTCCGTCATGTGACCGGTTTAGAGGCTATTTTTGTGCATTAATATCTGGAAGTAACACTCATTGTAATAAGCAATGAAAGGAGTGTCTGTTGTATGTCATGCAAATGCCAAAATAAGGTCAAAGGAAGATGTGACGCTAAAGATTATGTTAAAATAAATATGATGAAGTAAATACAAATATTAACCTTTGGATTGTTAACGTTTATTTCGTTGATCAATTGTTCATGAATGTTTTTTTTTATAAAAATGACTATTCCTTAGGCTGGTAAAATTGAAAGCCAGTGACTATAATAGGGACCTATATATTGCTGTAGGAATAATATAGCTGGGAAGACCACATTTGGAGGAAGGGTGTTGGGACACATACAGCTGGAGTATACAGGTACCTAATGTTCCTGCTGGCCAACATAAACATGTCAGGTGATTTCTGCTGACCTATCTAAATCAAGGATATAATAGAGGGAGAGAAGCTGAGCTCTGTGATATATGTAGGGAACTGCCATTTCTACTAGTATATAATGTATCTGGCTTCTTTGCCCCTGCAGTTTGGCTTCAGAGATCCCAGGCATTTAGTGCAAGTTTTGTTTTGTAAATACAGTGAGTCAGACACATGTGAGGCAGAGCTGCTGGGGGGAGAGATGTGAGCAGAGCTGCTGAGACAGACATGTTATGTCTGGGGGAGTCTAAGAGCCACTTGTTCCTCTTTACTTCACAGTATATAGTTAGGTATGTGTTACCCCCTATATACTCACAGGACCTAGCTAGTAACCGTAGTTAGGGATCCATATATATATATATATAGTTCAGGGCAGTGATAGGTTAGGCTTCCGAAGGCCAACTAGCTAGTTAGAGGCCCGGTGGCACTAGTAGTTTAGCTGGCAGGTTAAGGACTCAGTGTTAGGGTAGTCAGGCCTGCATCTACTGCCGTCACCGTCGCCCTGTTTGCTGCCTGTGAAGAATCTCACCATCATCATCATCATCTCCTGATCGGCTGTCTGTCATCTCCTGGAAGAATCCGAGGATCCACAGGGGCCCCTGCATCTCTTCTGTTGCCTGGAGGTATTGTGCACTGGACTCTTGCTATATATCTATATATATACCCGGGTATATAACCTAAGACGGTTGAGGACTTGCTGGTTGTTGTAGTATTGCTGTGTTCTGAGTATATTTTATGTATGTATTATTACCCTGTTGATTCTTATAAAGCTACTGTTATAACCTTATGTGGTATCTGTATGTATTCTTCAGACTGTGAGATTAGTACAGTAATCCTTGTTAAGGCTACTAACTGTACTTCATGGGTAAGTCCCAGGAAGAGATCCTCCCTGTAATACAGAGGCTCTATCCTGGGTGGAGGCACTGATATATTTCATATATGTTCCCACTCTTCCCTTCAGCGAAGGCTTCAGGTCCCATTATACACACAGGTCAGCGCCAGAGTCTGTTGCGGGAGGGATAATACTCATACCCCCCCCCCAAATAGGGCTACATTTGGAGGCACTGCTGAGATTTAGAAGTGGGAATAGTCATTGATATGGAGAAGCGATATAGCTCAGAGGGGAACCTCCCACTAGCTACTACATGGGATTACCGACCTCCTGTTCCTCCCCTGGTTCAGGTAAAGGAAGAACCCCGCTCAGCCAGTTACCCCCCCAGTATGGCCGTCGCTAGCAGTTCCTCTAGTGACAGTGCTATTAGCACTTTAGCCAGGCTGACTGAAATGTTAGCTCAGGGCCTGCAGGCCACTCACTACAAGAAACTAAAAGTATTCTCTGGTAATGTCCCAGTACCACAAGGGGAGGAAAACTTTGAGATATGGAAAGAACATACTCTCCAATGCCTGAAGGAATGGTCTTGCTCTGAAGAAGGCAAGCGGCAGCGTATCAGTGAAAGTTTGCGGTCTCCTGCTGCAGAATTGATCCGCTTGTACAGAGACTCTCATGAAGGAGTGAGTGCATTGGACTATATACAAGTACTGTCTGATCACTTTGAGCCATACTATGACCTTGCCCAGATGGTTGCTGATTACCGAATGGTTCGTCAAAAAGAAGGGGAAAATGTCTCTACTTTTATTAACCGTTTACAGCTACTTCTTTCACGTCTGGTGTACCACGCAGCTATATCTACTTCAGAGGTAGACGCTCTGAGAACCAGTCAGTTGGTGAGAGGGTTACAACCTCATCATCCTCTTGCTCAAGTACTCAAGGTCTTACTATCTGATAGAGTCCTTCCATTTCCTGACTTAATGAAGTTAGTGAAGAAACAAGAAGCTGACATTAGTTTTAGTACCCCTAAGAAAGCGAAAAGCATCTCTAAAGAAGATGTTGTTCCTAATTCAAACAAGGACAAACCAGCGGAGCGGTCAGAACTTAGACAGTCCGCCATTCCACCCACTGCCACTCAATGGAGGAAGGATGCTAGAACCTGTTATAAATGTGGTCAGACGGGCCATACTGCCAGACAGTGTACGGAGGACAGTGAGGGATTGGGACACAGTGCTGTCTTCTCTATTCAGAATCAAAGACACCAAAGGAAGGCGGGCCGAGTAAAGACCAGAGGCGCTATCGCGGGCTCCAGGTCCGTTGTCAAAGTCACTGTCAATGGTCATGCCACTCCTGCCCTGTTTGATACAGGATCTCAAGTGACCCTGATTTATCGCTCGTTCTACCAAAAGTATCTGAGGGATATACCTCTTCAGTCTACAGGACAAATGAAATTGTGGGGGCTTAATTCAGGATCATATCCTGTAGATGGCAGCCTACAAGTAGTTATAGCTGTCCCTGAATTAGAAGATCAGAGTGTCGCTCCCATGAAGATTACAGCTCTTGTCTGTCCTGATACAGGGGATTCTTGTGCAGCTCCTGTGATACTTGGCACTAATTGTCCCGCAGTGCATTATGCTTTTCAGAAGTTTCTTGGAAGAGATTGGAACCCTGCAGCTCAGCCGGTGAATATATCTTCTGATCTTAGAGAACTCTGTGATGCCCTGTCTACTGGCTATCGACATGGAATGGTATATCATATCGGTGAGAGAACCGTGGAAGTTCCTGCCGGCGGGGAGAGAATTCAGAGAGTAGCCTCCAGCATTGCTCCCGATTTGCTTGAAGGGGGGAGTTATGTCCTTATGGAAACCCCTGAAGAAATGATTAACCAGAATGGCTGGATGGTGATCCCAGAGAGAAAGGACTGGAGAAATAAAGTGGAGTTATCTACCTGTGTGACAGTGAGGAACTGTTCACCGCATCCGATTGTAATTGGACCATACCAGAATGTGGCCCACTGCTACCCTGTGCTTGGAGTAAATCCATACGCTGAAGTGTGCAGGATTCAAATCCGAGATGCAATCCCTAATCTCAATCTTGACTTGAGTGATCCACATTTACCAGAGGCCTGGAATCAGCGACTGACACAGAAGTTGTCTGAAATATCGGAAGTGTTCTCCATGGATGATATGGATGTAGGTTGTGCTAAAAGTGCTCAACACACTTTCCGATTGACCGATTCTACTCCCTTCCGGGAGCGACCACGGAGAGTTGCTCCAAAGGATGTTGATGAGTTAAGACAGACTCTACAGCAAATGAAAGGTCAGGGGATCATTGTGGACAGTAAGAGCCCCTATGCCTCACCTATTGTGGTGGTAAGAAAAAAATCTGGAGCAATTCGCCTATGTGTGGATTACAGAACTCTGAACCGGAGAACCTTACCTGATCAGTATACACTGCCGAGAATTGAAGAAGCTCTGGAAGCTCTGAATGGAAACTGTTGGTTCACAGTGCTGGACCTAAGATCGGGATACTATCAAGTCCCAATGGCACCTGAGGATCAGGAAAAGACAGCCTTCATATGCCCCTTGGGTTTCTTTCAGTTCACTCGTATGCCGCAAGGTACAAAAGGTGCGCCAGCAACGTTCCAAAGGTTGATGGAAAGAGTGTTAGGTGATTTAGTGCCCCGGGAATGCCTTGTATATCTTGATGACATTATTGTGTTTGGAAAGACGCTGGAAGAACATGAAGAACGACTCATGAGAGTACTCCATCGCTTAAAAGAAGAGGGGCTGAAGTTGTCGGCTGACAAATGCAAATTTTGTAGATCTTCGGTCACTTATGTAGGTCATATTGTTTCTGCTGAAGGAGTTGCTACCGATCCTGGTAAGATTGAAGCTGTGGTGAATTGGCCCCGACCGCAAAATATTACGGAGTTGCAATCTTTCTTGGGGTTTTGTGGATTCTATCGACGATTTGTGGAAGGATATTCAAAAATTGCTCGAGCCCTCCTCGACCTGTTGAAGAGTGATGCAGGAGATCCGGGAAAGAAGAAAGGGTCTTCCAAAAGCCTTTTTGGCGATAGGTGGACTGCGGATTGTGAAGAAGCATTTAAGTTGTTGAAGAAGAAATTGACAGAAGCTCCCGTTCTGGCTTATGCTGATGCACAGAAGCCATATGTGCTACATGTAGATGCCAGCTTTGAAGGATTAGGTGGCGTGCTGCACCAAGAATACCCGGCCGGGTTACGGCCCATAGCTTTCATAAGTCGAAGTCTTTCTCCCAGCGAGAAAAATTATCCAGTACATAAATTGGAGTTTTTGGCGCTCAAGTGGGCCATTGTTGATAAATTACATGACTATTTATACGGAGCCACGTTTGAAGTAAGAACAGACAACAATCCACTGACATACGTTTTGTCAACCGCTAAGCTCGATGCTACAGGACATCGCTGGTTGGCAGCTTTATCCAACTACCAATTCACACTCAAGTATAAATCGGGGCCTAAGAACATTGGGGCAGATGCTCTATCAAGATGGCCTGGATTACCTAGTCCGGAAGTAGTGGATGAATGGGAAGAAGTGCCAAGTCCTGGAGTAGGAGCTTTGTGTGCCATGGCTGCTGTAGTTGAAGACCGAGTAGCCTTTTCTGAAACTCGGCTTATTGACTCTATTGGGGGAGGTCCCGAAGCTGTACCAGACATGTTTGCCTACCCTGCCGCTTTAGGATCCTTTGAGAGTTGTTCTATATCTTCAAAGCGAATGATCTGGAGTCAAAAGACTGATCCTTTAATTGGACCTCTTTATCAAGCAGTGAGTTCTCAAGACAGAGAAATGTTAAAGACATCCCTACCCTCTGAATGCAGTCAACTTCTACGAGATTGGGAGAAGTTTGAAATAGACAATGGCCTACTTTATCGTGTGGTGCTGTATCATGATCACCCTGGAAGGCGCCAACTAGTTATTCCAAGCTGCTTTCAGAAGATGATTTTCCGAAGTCTGCATGATTATCATGGTCATTTGGGACCTGAGAAGACTTATGGCCTAATACAAGACCGATTCTACTGGCCCAAAATGAGAGATACCGTGACTCGTCTGTGTAGGTGCTGTCGCAGATGTTTGCAGAGGAAGACTGTCCCGGTTCGAGCGGCCTTCATGGGACACTTGAAGAGTTCGGGCCCCATGGATCTTGTCTGCATAGACTTCCTTTGTATTGACAACGACTCCAGAGGATTTGGAAATGTATTGGTGGTGACTGATCACTTCACACGATATGCTCAAGCCTTTCCGACTAAGGATCAAAAAGCAGTCACTGTTGCAAGAGTGCTTTGGGAAAAGTATTTTATCCATTATGGCTTACCACACCGGTTGCATTCTGATCAAGGCCGGGATTTTGAGAGTAACCTGATCAAAGAGTTACTTCAGTTGTTGAACATCCGCAAAAGTCGGACGACGCCTTACCATCCAGAGGGAGATGCCCTTCCTGAAAGATTTAACAGGACTTTACTTGATATGCTTGGTACCTTACGAATTGAGGATAAGCGATCCTGGAGTCGAAAAGTGGAGGCTATGGTGCATGCCTATAATAGTACAAGGCACGAGAGCACAGGATATTCACCATACTTTCTGATGTTTGGAAGAGAGCCTAGGCTACCTATTGACATCTTGTTGGGAGTCTCTACCGATGGTATCAGTCATCGAGATCATTACCGATACGTGGCACGTTTGAAAGAAACGCTTAAGAGTGCTTATCAGCTGGCTGAGGAAAATGCGGCCAAAGTGAATGAAGGAAATAAAAGGAGATTTGATCTTCGAGTAAGATACCGAGAATTGAACCCTGGGGACCATGTTCTGCTACGGAATTTGGGAGCATCTGCAAAACATAAGCTGGCTGATCGATGGCGGAGTGAACTCTTTACAGTGGTAGATCGGTTGCCTGGAATACCAGTCTACAAGATAAAAGGACGGGACGGGAGGATCAGGACTTGGCATAGAAATCATTTGTTGCCTGTACCTCAGATTGATGGTATGGATATCTCCAATGATGGCTCGGCCTGCGATTCTCCACAGTCCTTAGCCGATATTCCACCTGACCTTCCTGAAACTCCTGAGAGTGATTGGACTGTGGCTCCTGAAGTTCCTAGATCACCAGTATCTTCTCCTTCAGGGAGACCTATGAACCCTCAAACTCCAGAATTCGTACCTAGATCTGTGTCTACAGATGAGCAGGGATCTAGCTCTCCTACGCCACCAGCACCATCCCCTCCCATGGCAGACAACCCTAGTTTAGGGCCTGGACATGCTAGTTTACCTCAGAGAGAGGTACGGAGAGGAGAGAGAATTAGACACCCTCCACCTATGCTGACATATGATAGTTTGGGGGACCCCAGATTTACTACTCAGCCTAATTTATACCATGCTTGGGTGGGTGCAGTGTCCACTTTGGTCAATATGTTACCAATTTTCGCTCCTGCTGGCATGTATACCTATTAACCTGTTGTGACTCTGTAAATGCAAAAGCAACCATATTGATATTGTCATTGGTAATGTTGACTGTATACTATGACTTTGTATGTCTTTGACGTGACGTAAAGATTTCACCAGAGGGAGAGTGTAGGGAACTGCCATTTCTACTAGTATATAATGTATCTGGCTTCTTTGCCCCTGCAGTTTGGCTTCAGAGACCCCAGGCATTTAGTGCAAGTTTTGTTTTGTAAATACAGTGAGTCAGACACATGTGAGGCAGAGCTGCTGGGGGGAGAGATGTGAGCAGAGCTGCTGAGACAGACATGTTATGTCTGGGGGAGTCTAAGAGCCACTTGTTCCTCTTTACTTCACAGTATATAGTTAGGTATGTGTTACCCCCTATATACTCACAGGACCTAGCTAGTAACCGTAGTTAGGGATCCATATATATATATATAGTTCAGGGCAGTGATAGGTTAGGCTTCCGAAGGCCAACTAGCTAGTTAGAGGCCCGGTGGCACTAGTAGTTTAGCTGGCAGGTTAAGGACTCAGTGTTAGGGTAGTCAGGCCTGCATCTACTGCCGTCACCGTCGCCCTGTTTGCTGCCTGTGAAGAATCTCACCATCATCATCATCATCTCCTGATCGGCTGTCTGTCATCTCCTGGAAGAATCCGAGGATCCACAGTCATCCACAGGGGCCCCTGCATCTCTTCTGTTGCCTGGAGGTATTGTGCACTGGACTCTTGCTATATATCTATATATATATATACCCGGGTATATAACCTAAGACGGTTGAGGACTTGCTGGTTGTTGTAGTATTGCTGTGTTCTGAGTATATTTTATGTATGTATTATTACCCTGTTGATTCTTATAAAGCTACTGTTATAACCTTATGTGGTATCTGTATGTATTCTTCAGACTGTGAGATTAGTACAGTGATCCTTGTTAAGGCTACTAACTGTACTTCATGGGTAAGTCCCAGGAAGAGATCCTCCCTGTAATACAGAGGCTCTATCCTGGGTGGAGGCACTGATATATTTCATATATGTTCCCACTCTTCCCTTCAGCGAAGGCTTCAGGTCCCATTATACACACAGGTCAGCGCCAGAGTCTGTTGCGGGAGGGATAATACTCATACCCCCCCCCCAAATAGGGCTACATATATATAATAGGGGGTTCTGGCCTCTGTCCATTTATTGTACTGCCTAGCATAGTATCACGTGGGGCCCCGGCCTTAGGCTAAGTCACTACGTTACGGAAACGCAGTGTTTTTTGTTTTTTTTTAATGCAGAGTTTTTGAGCCAAAGTTATGGGTGGATTTAACAGAAGGGAAACATCGAAGAGCTTCCTTTATATTTTCTATTCCTTTTCAAGCCACTCCTGACTTTTACTGAAACTCAAGTTTTTGAAAAATCTCATCTATACCCTGCAGCGAAAATAAGAAAAGCAGAAGAAAGGATGCATTTTTTAAAAAAAAGGCAGCTTATTTTGGAAAAATGCAGCATGTTAATTTTACCTTTGGAAATGATGTGTTTCTCTCATAGAGTTATATGGGGTGGGGAAGGTAAAAATAATACCATGACATTAGCCCAAACAGATTACATGATTTGAATAAAAAAAAAAAAAAATCATGTGAACTCCCAGATTTGCATCATAATGAGTCATTTGTCCAGTTCCCTAATATATTTTTAGCTCACTGTACGTAAGACAGGAGGATAAGCAAAATGGGGAATTGTAATATAAGTTGCTATTTATAATTCAGAAAAGTTCATCTGATATCACATGGACTGCTCCGGATATAGAAAATACTCAAGTTTCATTACAAAAAATATAGTTCTCTGAAAAAAAGGAAATCTCCCTGAGATTTAGCTTACTCTAGAGTTTCAAGTGGAGCCCCACCTTAGTATTGTTTTAGAGAACCGCAAACTCATCTATGAATCACATGTCTTGTAAGAAATTATCCTTCCCAATTACATCTAGGGGCAAATATGGTGCCGTACGTTGACACCAAATGGCAGCACACTCCATAATGCAGAACTGTAGGGATTCTGTGTGTCAAAATACAGACTATGTCGGGTGCATGAGGCCTAAAGCTGTCTATGTACATTGGCTTGCCAGTAGTACTGTATGGAAGATTGTCTTCAGATCACTATCCTTTAACTTTTCAGCCAATTTTTGTTTTATATAGGAATAAAAAGCTATGTAAGAACACTAAACATCCACCACTGCAGACAGTGAAGAGCCATAAAAATCCAACTTGACCAACTTGTGTCAGTTCATGCAATATTTTCAATCATTGGGATGAAATGGTCAAGAATACATCAGTCAGCAGGAAGATACTGCAAGATGATAGGTGATTGGGCCCCTGAAATGTGGTTGAGAAGATGGGGCCCAGGTCAGAAGGACACTGGTTGGCTTGTCTCAGATGTCTTCTTAGCTGCCCAGTGTCTCTACAGTATGTAAAAATAAACTGGGTAGTATTTTTTATAATCTCAGTATATTATACTGACACGCAGCTTGGTTCAGATGCTGTATAATGAATACCTGTATGAAGTTCAGTGAATTGACTGTGTAATGTGTACTGTGCCATAACAGGGAGAACTGAGGGCCCACCAGCTGATTCACTAGAGGGCCAGTCTAATACACAATGCTGACTTACAATGTTGTAAGAAACTTACACCCATGGCATCAAAAAGCCTGGGCACACCCGGCATGTGGCAGCAATTGTCACAACTTGCCGTGTCTCTTCTTCTTCAGCTTTGTCATGATGATAAGTGGATCTTGAAGCATTTCTTTGATTTCTGCATGTATTACCATAAGGTTCTTTCTAGAAGTTATCGCTCCTTTAATGTCTTACAGTGTAAACATCTGTCTATCCTCCTTGCCACCTGTTACCTCTTGCATCTCTAATCTGATTGTATTGCTGTGATAAATGGCTGTTCTATTTTTATACCATAAAGAATTTTATTAATGCTTCTTGTGCTAATTGTAATGATGATAATTCATTATTTCACGGTGTGCAATAGACTTAGGATGTACACAGCCGAATCGGGCTGTTGGATTCTTACTCCCCTTTCCACATTCGAAAAAATTGTTTATTGGGGAATTGGCAACCATCTAAAGTCAACAACCATGTAAAGTGTATGGGAAACTCTAGGTATCCGACTATGAACACCCCATCCCGAAAACCCTTAAAGGGGTTGTCTGGGATAAAATAAAAATTTAACCCTAAACTAAACACCCTCCCCCGCCTAACTTCTAACTTACCTACATTAAAAAACACGAAGTGTCACTTCCTTCAGGGGGGCTGGCGCCTGTACACTCCAGCCCTATTACGCAAATTCTGGCAGATGTGAATAGGAGAAAGTTTGGGCCTCCCATGCAAGCGCAATAGAGCTGGAGTGCTGGCACTCCGACACTATTATGCAGGCGCAGGTAGTAGTCAAGACGGTGTCACAGAAGAAAGTGATCTCCAAGACAGGAAGACAGGTAAGTATCATGGGGAGGGGAGGGGAGGGGGAGGGGGGGTGGGAGGCTGAGTTAGTTAGGTAGAGCTAGTAGTCTGCGGGCTAGCTAGGGAAACAGGAAGGGGGTGTGAGAGAGGGAGGAGGATCTGAGTGAAGAGCAATGCATCATGGTAGTTGTAGGCTAAGAGAGAAGGAAGCTACCCATGTAAACAAATGCAGAGTATGCAAGGAGCTCCCAGAGAAACGCAGAAATCAGTCAAAACACTGCTAAAGGTATTGGGGTGCACTTATTAACCCATTAATAGCACTAGCAGACCTTTTTTTTAAAAAAGTTTTTTTTTTCCCTGGAAAATCCCTTTAAGGGTAACCAAAGGGTGCATTTCTGGATATTTCTCTTTTTAATGGCATCTTGTAGATGTTCTAAATTAAAGGGGTGTGCTACAGTGACAGAATTTGCTTGTAAAATTAGAGGAAAAAAGAGACTGCCATTCATTTTGAGATGGGGGCAAGCTGACGCTAGGTTCATACCTGTGCTTGGGTTTCCGTTCTTCAGGTCCACTTGGGCAACAAGCGCAGGTGTGAATCCAGCCTTTGTGTGCATGTGGATGGAGGGTGAGATTGGGAGCAGTAGCTATCAGATGAACAAGCTTTCTGCTGACAGCTAAGGCTAGGATCATACTACAGACACAATAGGATGCATTTTCGAGCCACTTCAGCCTATTATCATCAATTCTGCTCCTTTTTTAAGATTTATCATGTGCTTGCGCCTATTTTGAAGGCATTTACATCAGACTCATTGCTTTGCTTTTTGTGGGGTAAATGGGTCTGGTTTATCTGGAGTTACCTTTTACAAAGCTTCAAGAAAAGGGCAACTGCACTACAGTAGATGGGTAACCTGACAGATCTGACAGCATTGGAATCACAGGTACAGTTAGATGAATTCTGCACAAAAAGACAAAAGTATGCCTTTTTGATAATTTAGATGAAGGTATTATCAAAATGAAAACAGGCAAGTGAACAAAGGCACAAAAAATTGCATATTTGATAAATAACACCCAGTGTCCTGTGACAGAACAACAGACAATGGAGCAAATTTATTATGTCTTGTGCACCAGTTTTCTGGCGTACAAGGCATAAAAAGTTGCATATTTTTCTGCAAAACCTGGTTTTGCGCTAAGAAACTGACTTTTTTATCATCTGCGCTGCCGAAAAGGGGTTGAGCAAAGGCAGACCAGAGGTAGCGCCAGATTTACTATTATTTACACCAGAAATCTGGTGTAAATGATCGGGGAAATGTATGTCAGCTACGAGATGGTGCACATTTTCCCCCAGGCGCACAGCTCAGTGAACTTAAATGAGGCACACCCTATGCTCCATTAAATTGTTCCTTATTAACAACTGCAAGCAATGGGGATTTTTTATTAACTGCACCTTTTTTTTCTAAAATTTTTGCAGGTGCGCCTTTTTTCTCTCTCTCTTTTTTTTTTTTTTATAGTGGATATTTCTTAAATAGGCACAGTTCCTTGACAAATGTAGAGCACATGTCAGTTCTTTTTAAGTGCACCTTTTTTTCTAAAAAGGCACACTTGCGTAATAAATTTTGCGCAAAATGTACCACATGGAATTTTTAATGTTGCCCATGGAAAGCATTTTCGCCTTTTTTGTGCCTTTTTAAATAGGCACAAGTTATAAATACGGCTAGAAAATAAACTCCTCTTTGGCCACACCCCCTTTCCTCACCAAAAACCAAAGTGGCGAGAGAAGAAAATCCTGGAAAAAAAAACCTCAAATGTATCATAAATAAAACTCAACAAGTAAACAAGGTCCAAAAAGGGATAGTTCATGCTAAATAAAGGTGCAAGTTACTTGATAAATGTGCCTCAATAAGTTTCCCTCATACATTTCTATTTTAAAGTAAAAACTAAGGGTCTTAGCCATCTTATTCTGTTTTTAGATAAATGCTTATTATGGTATCATATGGTATATTACTGGGCATGCACTGTGCAAACTAAAGCTCCCACTTCCCTAAATAAAACTGCAAATGCTGTGTGATAATGGAAAAAATTATGGCAGCTTTTTATAAAATATTTTAATTGATAAAATATATATGTGTTCATAAATTGCATGGGCGGCCCTTTTTCCTTCAGTATCAAAAATACCGCAGTACCTAGATGAACACTCTGACTTGACAAATCAATCCCTTTTCAGTTACAATTTTTTCCTCAGAAACACCCCAGCAGGAACAATACCGCCATCCACATACCAGAGGGGGTCACCATACCATCAGTGTGCCTCAAACTCTCCTCAATAGGTGCCACCCTTGACCTCCTCTCCATAGACTGCGGCAACTGACTAGTGCTACAACGACCAAAATTTACATAAATGACAGATGAGTTTGGCCACCTAACATTTCCTACAAGGTACCACTGACTACTCCTTACCGCTAACCTCTTCAGCCAATCCCAGTCCATCTATATTTGCTTGGCCATCCTTCTCTTTTATTAACACTTATCTGCCTCTCCCACTCTAAACCCACCAGCTGGACCTATTCACCCCTTCTTTTGAAATATGTATGCAGTGAACTCCCCCTTGTGGAGGCTACAGGGGGTCAGAATTTTATCATTTTATTCTACACCTGGGTAAAAGGACGCAGCACATGTATGACAAAAAAAAGGAGCTCTGACTCTTATAAAGAGTGGATATATTTTTTAAATTGGCATTTTGGGTCTATTAATTGTGAATACTATAGATTAAGTAAGTGGGGAACTACTGTCAACCAGGGGCAGTCCGATGGCACTACTGTCAACCAGGGGCAGTCCAATGGCACTATTTCTAGAACTGTAATCTGATAACATTGCTAAAGGGCTTTTCCAAGTTCACATTGATGATCTATACCCAGGATAGGTCATCGATATCAGATTGGTGTGGGGCCGACACACAGCAGGGTTTGTGGTGCTTATACAAGCTTCTTAGTTTCACTTTTGTTGCCAATATGAGGACTTTACTTGTACATACACCAAAACCTCCTGCATGTAAAATTTTTCTAAAAGCTTCAGAGTAGACAAATATGCTATGACTGTATTGTTCTATATGTATGAAACCCACAGAAAACACTTATTTACATTCCATGATACGGCTGATGTGGTGACATCCTGCAATTGTAACGCTTCATCCACGACAATTTGAAAGAAAAACCCTGTATACGTAGATTACGTGAATCACATATGTGAACTGACGTGTGCTCGACAGATTGCCCTGACTCATTTTACAAGAAGGTACGTATGTTTACCACTATCTGGGCTTACATACTATACTTTATGTAACTGTAAGATTTAGTGAGTAAATCACTAACCCAACTCGCAACTCCTTGAAATACTCCATTGAAAACTCTAATAATAACCATTGCCATCACCAGCTTACATTTATTATCAAAAAAGTGTCATGAGATATGAAGAATGGGTCAGATATGAAACTACTTCATGGATGGATGGATGGATATGTTATGGATTTGCCAGCAATAGTGTAACTAGAGTCTTATGGGTCCCAGATACAAATTAAGAATACCCCATCCCTATGCCATATTCTTGATAGCAACAGTTATGGGTGCTGCAGCGGTGTCCTATAGACTTGAAGGTCCCCTGCAGATCAGCTGTTTGAAGAGGTTCTGGCACTTGTGTGCCCCTTCACTGTTTATATCAAAGGCCACTTTTTTTTTATAGCAACCAAGCGATGTAGCTTTATCCCACTCACTTCTATCGGACAAGGCTATGATTACATCACATGGCCACTATAAAACAAACCGCATATGATGTAAACCTTAAAGGGTCACTGTACTCGCACAAGTGCCCCAGCCCCTTCAAACAGCTGATCAGCAGGGGTCATAGGTGTTGGATTCTTACTGATCTGTTATTGATGACCTATCCTAAGAATAGGAAATAAAAACAAACAAATGCACCGAGCAATGCTTAGTGTAATAACGTTTGGTGAGGAGGAATAACCAAAATATTTAAAGCCTTTCACCTGCACCTGGTGAGATTGTAAAAATCGCACAATAAGCAATTATCCAGAAGGAACCCAAGAGCTGAATTGCTGCAGGGAACTACAAACACCTAAGATTAGGTGTAGGGAAGCATCCAGGTACCTGGATTCTCTGCTCAAATTTACAAAGATTGAGTGGTCTACACACTTGATAAAGGGATAGATTCCCCCGAAACGCGTTGCGTGTCTACATTGTATATTTTGGAATAAAAACTTTGTCAATGAGCCTATCTGGATTTGCGCAATTCCTGAGTTGGTCCATACCTTTGATGCTATCCTAAGAATAGATCATGGATAACAAGGAACTGGAATAACCCTTTAAATTTTGTGCCAACTTGACAGAATAAGACCTGGGGGGAGGGGGGAGGGGGGAAATAGTTGATAAGGAGCCTGCAGCAGCAAGCAGGAGAACTTTCTCTTCTCAATCCATCTGCATGACAGCGATCAGGGTAAGACTTATGATAACCCAAACACTGTCTCCACTAGCATCACGATTCAGCCACAGTAGAGATCGGCATTCATCAGTTCAGTAACTACAGGCAGCAGAGATAAGTACCGGTCTCTGCTGCGACTGCAGTGTGATGCTAATGCCCTGGCCACTGTCATGATGCAACTAACAGGGCCCCCCTAGTCATGTCCAGTTGACTGTGGGCTGCACTACCCCTATAACCCTATTTTCCAAATTTTCTACTTTACATTTTACCAAATCCCAGCCTTGCTCTTTGGAAAAACTCTTTGTAAAATGTGCACAGAAATTCAATTTAGTGAAATCCTACTTTTACAACTTATTCACACGACCATAAAAAACAGCCATGCAACACACTGTCCCTATCTGAAGCCAGCTTCCTTCACTTCTGGGGACAGTGTGTCATCATCAGACATGCAAAGTACAGTTAGTTGGCATAGCTAAGCAGCAGTTAGTAGCAGCGGATAGTGAAGCCCACTGATGGAAAGCAATGCTCCTGAAGCCCATTGATGGAAAGCTACCCCCTAAAGCCCTTTTAGAACACCATACCTACTGTGAAGCATGGGGGTGGCAACATCATGCTTTGGGGCTGTTTCTCTGGAAAGGGATCAGGACGACTGATCCGTGTACATGAAAGAATGAATGGGGCCATGTATCGTGTGATTTTGAGTGCAAACCTCCTTCCATCAGCAAGAGCATTGAAGATGAAACGTGGCTGGGTCTTTCAGCATGACAATGATCCCAAGCACACCACCAGGGCAACGAAGGAGTGGCTTTGTAAGAAGCATTTCAAGGTCCTGGAGTGGCCTAGCCAGTCTCCAGATCTCAACCCCATAGAAAACCTTAGTTGAAAGTCCGTGTTGCCCAGCGACAGCCCCAAAACATCACTGCTCTAGAGGAGATCTGCATGGAGGAATGGGCCAACATACCAGCAGCAGTGTGTGCAAACCTTGTGAAGACTTACAGAAAACGTTTGACCTCTGTCATTGCCAACAAAGGATATATAACAAAGTATTGAGATGAACTTTTGTTATTGACCAAATACTTATTTTCCACCATAATTTGCAAATAAATTCTTTAAAAATCAGACAATGTGATTTTCTGGATTTGTCTCTCATAGTAGGTCTACCTAAGATGTCAATTACAGGCCTCTCATTTTTTTTAGGCTGTGTTCACAAAGAGTTTTTTGGCAGCGGATTTTGACACAGAATCCGCCTCGAAATTTGTCAGTAGCACACTAATATTTAGTATTGCTCATAGTCACAAACTCTATCCTTCACTAAGGTCAGGGCTACTTCCATTCAGCTGCAGTCCAAATGAATCCGCTGAGTTCTATGTAATCTTATGGGCTGCAGCTGGCACGCAATAGTTAGCGCTACAAAACGTCTCAGTGTAGCCCAGGGCATGAAGAGGACAAATCAAGGACATATGTACAGGTGATATTTTGATTCTAGGAGGAAATGCTCTTCAAGGAATTACATCAGAAGATGTTTTCAGACCAAAGCATTTCCTTAAGAAATATTCATTGTTATATATATTGTTAATGTATTGAAACTCAGACGTCTGTAGTCAAGCAGCCTTGTGACCCCCTACTGCTGTGGTGTATACACCAAGTAGACCATTGTTGCATAATGTAACTAACTTCCTCAAAGAAATATTTCAAGAATGCATTTGTGAAAAATCAGGATATTTATCAATGAGCAAGGATTTCCCATAGCAAAAGTCAGCTGTGCATAGCAGAATAACAAAAATAGCTTCTCCATCATTTTCTTTCAATAGTATTTCTGGATGTTTGGCAGGTGATGTGAATTCTCTGTAAGACATTCACATATAAAGCATCTGCCAAGCCTTTCTACAAAAAAAATAGCACATATGTACAAACAGGATGAATGCATCCGAATAATGCTGACACATCCAAACTACTAGATAGCAATGCGCTGCCTGGCAAGCACTGGCATTTACTAATGGGTAATGGATCATTCAGTATTAATAGCTCGAGTTTTCTATAATGGTTTTCCTTGAGGGAAATCTCATCTGTCTATTGTTAATCTGACCATAATCATAGAGTAATTAACACCTCTGATCCTGGTAATTAACACCACTGATAGCCCCTCCCCCTCCTTCTACACTGGCCATGACAGTTCATACCAGACAAAAGAAGGGAATACAAGTAATACATTCAAGTTCTCTATATCTGTAGATTTGTAACACCTAGGAGGATGTACAGTACTGTTAAAGGGGTTTTTCAGTCTTTATAATTGACCGATCTTTAGGATGGATCATAAATGAAAGATCATCATAGGTTCGACACTTGGTCCCCCATCCGATCTGAAGAGGCTACAGTGCTCACATAAGTGCTACAGCCTCTTCAGCCTTACTAAGCATAGCACTGTACATTTGTATAGTGGCTGTGCTTGATATCATCAGGCCATGCGACCGATGAACGTGATGTCACTTGGCCTGCCTGTGAAGCAGAAGCTGTATTCAGGGACCTACTTCTTGGAGTTCTTGGGTGTCCCAATTCTGAGCACTTCTTCTGTCTATGTTTCCAAGAGTACACCTCCACTACCAGGCGCTACCAACGTTAAGATCATTCTCTTACTGTACTCCTTAGGCCCACCTATACTCCAATGGCTCCTCCTGTTCTCTACCATACTTTAGTTTTAAGCTCCATTCTTCAACCTGCTCTGCCTGCCACTGTACCACTGCTTCCATTTCTCTATCTTTAGCCCTAGGGGTGGACACAGACAGCTGAGGTCCCCTGTGCAAGAAGAGTTATGGGCCACTAATTTTTCAGCATACAGAATTCTGTGACTAATCATTAGTCATGAAGTTCATTAGCTTTAGGCATTTACCCACAATCTTATAGACAGTAGAAAAGAGCTATTAAGAAGATGGGTCTCCCAACCTACTGGGCCCCTATGCAGCTGCACAGGTTGCACCAATGGTATGACCATCCCTTTCTCTATGCTGCTTCACTATTGCTGCTACTCTTTACACCTTCATAGGGTGAGGCTGACTCACTAATATTGCAAGTCGTCTTGGTGCCAACTACTTTTATCTCCTTTCTGGTCCCCCCAAGGGAAATGCCACAGGAATGTCAGAGCACAATATTTCTGTGCATCTGTGTTCTCCACTGCATCAACACAGGATTCCCATATGGATAGGACGTTGTGTGTGATCAGATTCCTGCATGATGGTGCTTGGGGCTGCACTTCCCCCTCACCACCCTGCCAAACACAACACTGGAGGCTAGTAGGCTGCCCTGTGCCCAACTTCCTTGGGAGAACAGAGACTATTCAGAGAAAGAGAGTGCAGTATAACATGACAACATGTCGTCATCATCAGCATACACATATTGTAGATATATAATGAACCATAACAAGGTAAAATTGAAGGAACAGTAAACACTTTAAAGCTTTTGCCTTTTACACTTTTATACCCCAGGTGGGCACAACCTCAGTTTACTTGCTGTGATTCATATACAACACAGTAGGAAAAGTACCAGAACAGTAACAATATATAATATATATAACAATATATCTTCTTCACACAAGGATTGACTGGTTGAGAGTGCTGCAATAAGGTTTCTAAAAGAGACAATATAAAGCCAGGGCTCCACAGTGAGATATCATGGGCAAAAGTTGCATTAAAATGCATTGTGATATCACCTCTAACCTAAGACTATGGGGGCGTCTGACATTGCCATTTAATGCGTCAATGATTACACAATTTTAACAGTCTTAGATTTTTTACAGTTATCACAGAAACCCCGTTAAAATACTTGCCAAGTTTTTACTTCAGTCGTATAGTATGATTTCTCAAGACAATACATTTGTTGCCTTGGAGTCCCAAGGTCTTTACATTATGAACTGATTTCTACGAGGATCCTGTCCTAGTGTAGTGCAGGCTGAAGAAGAAGACTTAGCTGAAAAAAAACTCATCAATCTGAGAGTTCTCAGAGTCAAAACATTCAAATTCAATATGGCCCTAACACTGCGTATTTGCAACATCGGGCCCTGGCCTAATGTAGCATTTTCTGTCTGTCCCATAATCTGAAATGTTAGTGTCAAGGCTAAGATATAGACCTTCTGGTATTGGGTCTCAGATGATGATCAATAGTGTTTTTAAATAACATAAGAAAAATTATCCAATAAATTCCTTTGCTGGCGGCTGCAATGCAGTATCCACGTAGAAGTGACTTACCAGCCAGCGACCTTAAGGAGTCTGCATACTGTATGCTAATTATATTCACTTCTCAATTACCACACATTTTATCTTATTTAAGGAAAAGCTGCTGGGTAGACTGCAGAATAAATTCCCGAGAGACCTTTCTTATCACAGTAAGCGAGATGAAAAGGGATTCAGTAATCAAAGCCAGAGGATCACACTGCGGCTGAAAGGATGTCCCTTCTAAACAGGATTATTGCCATCATGATGCTCCTAATGAACCTAATGATGGTCTGCATTTCACGTTAAAGCTCCTTGTTTGGATCCAGTGCACGATCTTTCACAACTTTGCTCCCCAACAATTATTATTTCTTTTTAGAGCACCAATAATCCCATGGTGCTGGTTCATATGAAAATGGCTTTACATACATAGTACAAAAACTAGTACAATAGACAGGAAACTAAGTAGGTGATTGAATTGGAACTGTTGGAGAAGGAACTCTGGGAAGGTGGATGGAGACAATAGGTGAACATAGAAACTACTTATGTGGTAGTGTAACAGCAGGGTTACTGTAGGATGTAGGTTCTCCTGAAAAGGTGGTTTTCAGGTAGCATGTAATATTTTCAATTGTGGGTGATAGTCTGATGTCTTTGCACAGCAAGTTCCATAATATGGGGGCTGCATGGGAAATCTTGTAGATCATTATGTGAAGAGAAGATAAAAGGAATGAAGAAGGTCTTGTGAACATTGGACTTTGTGTGGGGAAGTTTCTGGAGATTATCTGGGTCAGGTTTTCGATGATCTTCTCTATCATAGATAAGGGTAGACAGTAAATGGATTAACATGGCGAGGTGTAGAGGAGAAACAAGGGGAATGGTTTATTAACTTGGCAGCAGAGTTTAGGGTGCAATAGAAGGGTGCACAAGCATTAGTTGAAAGGCTACAGAGAAGGATGTTGCAGTAATCTAGGTGGGAGATGATGAGTGCATGTACCAGCATTTTTGTTGACTTGGAGTTTGAGGAAATAGCAAATAAGAGAAAACATTTTGAGGTGTTTCTCACATGATTTAGAGTTCTGGTCTCCTTCTGAGACTCAGTTTCCAGTCGTGATGGTAGGCACTTCATGTTCTAAAGCTGAATTTGTGGCTGTTGGCTCAGAAAAGGACAAAGCCTATAGCCTACAGTATATATCCCTGGTTAGCTAAGATTAATAAGAAAATGTGTTCACTTTAACCTAGCTGCCACATATGCTCTTCTGGCCCAAGCAGTTCAAGGAACAGAGAGAATGGGATGCACTGCCCAAACCGAGAAGCAAGCATCATTTCTTTTATTTTAACCCGACCCCGAGTTAGCTTTTATATTATCTTGGAAAACCCCTTTTACCTTTGCTTGCCTCCATTTTTTACATAGTACTATGAGTTGGTAACAGCTTTAAGGCCAGTGTAGAAAACAAGTGGTTGACATCTGACAGAGTTTTCTACTTTAGGAATAACTGCTGTTCATTCTCTCTATAAAGCAGTTTATTGTACCCTGAAGTGTAAGGACAAGTACTCATATTTTTGATGTAGTTTTTGAAGCTAAATCCATCCTTCTTAAATAAATTTCTATAATTTGAAATACAAAAACTTTACATGATGGGCTTTTCTGGTAATAAAAATTGTTAAGGCTAGGTTCACATTTGTGCCGGAGTCGCATAGGAGACTCCGCCACAGATTCCACCGAAAATCAGATGAGAGAAAAGTCCTGCACGGAGGACTTTTTTCTCTGCTGGTTTCAATATAAAAACCCCATTATAGTCTATGGTGTCTGCAGATAACTGCTGTTTTAGTAGACGGGCTCTCCGTTGTTCAGGTCACCTGGCGGACCTGAATAATGGAGAGCCTGGCTCTAGTGTGAACCTAGCCTAAATATGCTAAATTAGTAAAGTGCTAAATACAAGTTTTCTTGCAATACTGCCACATGAGAGGGTCAGACACTTACAGACCATTTGTGACATTTTTAAAATATTTAGAAAATTTCTAAATATAATTATACTGTTTTTTTTTTTTTTTTTAGCATTTAGAACATATTATTTATGTTTTTTTTTTTAATTTTGGAAAGTCCCTTTAAGGTTGGATATGGTGTTGTTCTGTTCAACATTAAGCACTGCTTGACAATGACTGGAAAGTCCTGTTTACAACAATATGAAAATAAAGAAATGTGTGCTAAAAATAATGTTTTTTTGTTTTTTTTGCTGAACTGCTTTGAAGTACTTCACTATTGCAGTTGCCATGGAGAAAGATAGAGAGAGAAGCCAGAGCAATGGTTTTCTCAAAAGCTCCAGCAGGCATCAGCCCATTTAACCTGTTCATTGCGACAGGATAGGAGCTACTATACAATGGTTAGGACCTGTCGTATAGTTATATGGCATTCACTATAATGACTGACAACAAAGGACAATGCAACAAGGGATTTTGTACTGGAGAAACAACACTTTTGATAGCCATTAGGATTTGAAAGTCCCTTTTACCCAGATCATTAACCAACTCACTGCCAGAGATTTCTGGATTTTTGCATCCCCAGTGACCAAGATTTCCTGACACGGACGATAAAATTTTAAAGGGGTTGTTCCACAAATATGGGATATGTGTCTGATCATCGAGGGTCTAACTGCAAACACCCCCTTTAGTCATCCAAGCATTTGGCTTCTTTTCAGTAGCCCAGAGAGATTAATTAAATGGGAGACATGACTTGTGATGGGACCACTCTTGTGATCGGTGGGGGAACCCCCCATTGATCATACACTTATTCCCTATCTTTGATAGGTGAAAGGTAGAAATGGGCGATCTTCTGAAGGTTCATTTTGTTTTGGGTTCGGGCCATACATGTTCATCACGAACCAGGAGTGCTCTTATTATAATAATATAAAGAGTAGCCATGTAATAAACATAATAAACAGCTACAGTGGGAACGGAAAGTATTCAGACCTCTTTAAATTTTTCACTCTTTGTTTCATTGCAGCTATTTGCTAAAAGTAAAAAAGTACATTTTATTTCTCATTAATGAACACTCAGCACCCCATCTTGACAGAAAAAAAAAATAGAAATGTAGATAATTTTTGCAAATTTATTAAAAAAGAAAAACTGAAATATCACATGGTCATAAGTATTCAGACCCTTTGCTCAGTATTGAGTAGTATTTGAGCTAGTACAGTCATGAGTCTTCTTGGGAATGATCCGACAAGTTTTTCACATCTGGATTTGGGGATCCTCTGCCATTCTTCCTTGCAGATCCTCTCCAGTTCCATCAGGTTGGATGGTGAACGTTGGTGGACAGCCATTTTCAGGTCTCTCCAGAGACGCTCAATTGGGTTGAGGTCAGGGCTCTGGCTGGGCTAGTCAAGAATGGTCACAGAGTTGTTCCGAAGCCACTCCTTTATTATTTTAGCTGTGTGCTTAGGGTCATTGTCTTGTTGGAAGGTGAACCTTCAGCCTAGTCTGAGGTCCAGAGCACTCTGGAAGAGGTTTTCTTCTAGGATATCTCTGTACTTGGCCGCATTCATCTTTCCTTCAATTGCAACCAGTCGTCCTGTCCCTGCAGCTGAAAAACACCCCCATAGCATGATGCTGCCACCACCATGTTTCACTGTTGGGATTGTATTGAGCAGGTGATGAGCAGTGCCTGGTTTTCTCCACACATACCGCTTAGAATTAACACCAAAAAGTTCAATCTTCGTCTCATCAGACCAAAGAATCTTATTTCTCATAGTCTGGGAGTCCTTCATGTGTTTTTTGGAAAACTCTATGCAGGCTTTCATAAGTCTTGCACTGAGGAGAGGCTTCCTTTGGGCCACTCTGCCATATTGCCCCGACTGGTGGAGGGCTGCAGTGATAGTTGACTTTGTGGAACTTTCTCCCATCTCGCTACTGCATCTCTGGAGCTCAGCCACAGTGATCTTTGGGTTCTTCTTCACCTCTCTCACCAATGCTCTTCTTCCATTGCTGAGTTTGGCTGGACGGCCAGGTCTAGGAAGAGTTCTGGTCGTCCCAAACTTCTTCCATTGAAGGATTATGAAGGCCACTGTGCTCTTAGGAACCTTGAGTGCTGCAGAAATTCTTTTGTAACCTTGGCCAGATCTGTGCCTTGCCAAAATTCTGTCTCTGAGCTCCTTGGGCAGTTCCTTTGACCTCATGATTCTCATTTGCTCTGACATGCACTGTGAGCTGTGAGGTCTTATATAGACAGGTGTGTGCCTTTCCTAATCAAGTCCAATCAGTTTAATTAAACACAGCTGGACTCCAATGAAGGAGTAGAACCATCTCAAGGAGGATCAGAAGGAAATGGACAGCATGTTAGTTAAATATGAGTGTCACAGCAAAGGGTCTGAATACTTATGACCATGTGATATTTCATTTTTTCTTTTTTAATAAATTTGCAAAAATATCTACATTTCTGTTTTTTTCTGTCAAGATGGGGTGCTGAGTGTACATTAATGAGAAATAAAATGAACTTTTTTGCTTTTAGCAAATGGCTGCAATGAAACAAAGAGTGAAAAATTTAAAGGGGTCTGAATACTTTCCGTACCCACTATATACTCACATTCCCTCATCTCTCCCCAAGGGAGCGCCGGATGCTACAGGAATGTGCAGGAGATGTGAGGGAAGGTGAGTATAACTGTGTATTATGTTTCCGCACCTCCACTTAAGAGGCCACTGAACCCAGCATATTAACCCAGCCTTGCAGATAGATAAGTTAGGATCACCTGAATCAAATGACATTTTCCACTTGTGAATCGGTGCCTCTGTTACCAAAATATCAATGTTTTTTTCATTATGCAAATTGCTATTTGGAGCAACTAAGGAGTAGCCATTGCTCCAAAAAGGTAAAAATCCTACCGCTCTGTGCTGCCCTCCTGCCTGATATACAGTAGTATACCTAATTTCACCTGGCCCGAGTTCTGTTGCACTTGTTACTGCTCATATTATCGGCGCTTGTCTAGTACTGTTGCGATGCTCGCCTGGTCTGAGTTACTGCACATACTCTGAGAATATGAGAAGCAGGGATATGTTCCCAGGTAAAATCAGTCAATGAATGTACAGTGTTAACCAGGCCTAAAGGCTCAAACTGCTGCTTTGTCTTTCCATTATACTTTACACTGCAGTCCTGCCAGCTTAGATTGAAGACATAGACAGCACAGTATGGCAAGAATTATTATAAGAAAAGCTCTAGTTTTACTAAAGCCTGGCAAATATGCACAAATATTGCCTGGTCATACTAGCACATTCTACTATTAGAGCAAATAACAACCCTTAAACAAATATTTCCAATATTAGAGCACATATGTGATTTGTGATTCAGTAATAAAATGTTGTCTTCAATTTTTTCACACTTTGGTGCAGGTGACAATGGCAACATTTTCTAGCGCACATATAACACATGGACATGATTCCTAGCTGAGCTATTTTTGAGGGCATTTTCCACTGATAAATTTTGCCAAAAGCTGCAATTGCCAGTGTGACCAGTAATGCAGATCTTGGGAAAGTCATTTATTCTAAGGCCCCACATAGCGAAATGTAGCAAAAAAAACACTGCGGACAAAAATGCAACGGAAACGCATCACATTTTTTTCCGCGGCGTTTTTCATTGCAGACTTTCTGCCCTTATTATACTTATAGGGAAAACGCCGGCGTTTCCACAAGTATAAATGGCATGCTGTGATTTTCAAAAACACAGGTGGTTTTGAAAACGCAGCTTTTCCGCTGCAGATTTTTTTATGCGATTAGTCAGAATCTCATTCACTTTGCAGGTAGTGTAAAACACAGTGTTTTTTGCCTTTGCCTTTTCGCAACATAGGGCTTCAGCCTTAGGCTAGGGCCCCACATTGCGGAAACGCAGCTTTTTTTGTTGCAGATTTTGCTGCGGATTTTTGAGCCAAAGCCAACAATGGCTACAAAAGAAATGGGAAATATAAAGGAAGTTCTTATACTTCTACCTTCTGCTCAATCCACTCCTGGCTTTGGCTCAAAAAACCACAACAAAATCTGCAACAAAAAAAGCTGCTTTTTCGCAACATGGGGCCTTAGCCTTACAATGTTTTTTTTTAAATTCCAGAATAGTAGGTACCATGACTTAATATTGGTAAAAATGTAGAAACTCACCCATAGCTGCTTCCACGGACACTCACACACACCGTCGTCTGGGTTTTCTGAAGCCGTAGTAAATAGTAGGTGTGACCAAACCAGAGAATGCAACCTAAGAGCCAAATAAAATGGAAATCATATATAAGTGATGGTAGATGTGTCAAAAATGTAGAGTTAAAGCTGCATCTCTTAGCACTGGGCAAAACTCTGGTGTTTTATGGTACAGTAATTGATCCAGGCCAACACAAAATCTGTAACAGAGAAAAATGCAACCATGGAGGCTTATGTGGGCAGTCTCAATTATTCACCACAAAAATCATACCTAACAATAAAATCCTAGTATTTCATTGTATAACTAACCATGTATGCATGAAATAAAAAATGTTATTTCTTACACTGATATTAACAGTCCTGCTCAGTGGTAGGACTTTTTATGTGATACTTGCCAGGATAATCGTATTAATGTAGAATGCTAGTTTCATACAATATTCCAGCTGTTATAATCACCATAATTGTAAATGAGAGTAATTTCCCAGCGTCACAGATACTTCCAGAATGATTACAAGCAGAACAATGTCTTACTACTGCGATAAAAAGCAGAATAATGATGTGCCAAGGATCAGGCCAGGGTTAGGCAGCTAGAATTCCCCGTTGCTATTCTCTCTCTACAACTATAGGGTAAAAAAGTCCATTACACAGGCCTAGGTTTGAGGTATTACTATTTTTTGGGAACACTATATGGAAACGCATAAAGCATTTAAGCACTCCTCCAAAAATGTGTGGGAATTTTTGGATAGAATACATTCTCACCCTTCCAATTTTAAGATTATAAGGGTAATTTGGAACTGTTAGATAGTATGTCTAAGGCAAAGGCCCAACGTAGTGGGCAGTAGCGAAAAAGCGTGACGGGGAAAACCTTTTCCTCTGTGGACTTTCTGCTTCAGATCCTGAGTTGTGTAGTAGGAGCAGACTGCAGTCTGGCCACATGCACTGGTGGGATGGTGAATAATATAGTGCTCATATGGCCATGCTCAGTAAGCAGCTCTCCAAGCCCTCAGCAACAGAAAGTGTCCTTTGCCTGACATGAGAGATGCGACATATCCATGAGCTGGATCTGACTAGTGCTTCAGTTCCAGGAATTGAATCCGGGGCAGCTGAGGTCCCTCACCCTAAATCTGACCAAGCCATGTATGCCAGCCTCTAAGCTGCAAGGTTCTCCTCTCCCGACTGTGGGAGCATGCCCCCACCCACCATGGTTATCCTGGGCAACTGCTGACATCAGTAGGTGGCACTGTGGGAGGGAAAAATACAACTTCTCCCATGTTGCCATTCTCAGGTGCATTTCTGCTCCACCTATTAAGAATCAATGCGTGATCCAACTAAAAGAGACTTCCCAATGCTATGACCATGCAATGACGTGCACCAGCTCAAGTGATATGTACAAATCAATATATTACACAGTGCTGGTCATAAATCAGTGCAGTAAAAAATGCCATAGAACCTGAATAACAATTGATAGAGTAAGCCGTGACGTCACACTGTGCTGAAATTGTGCAAACCACATGTCAGTGTGAAGGGTCCCTCCCCAGCTACGCAACTGTTTTACGGACTAAGGGGAGAACAGCCAACTAGTTAAAGCATGAGGTTTTGTATATTTTACATTCTGTTTCTTGATCCCTTTCGATACACATTAAATAATTATTCAGCCAATCACTGGCCACAGCGAAGACCCGTCTCAGCAGTGAATGGCTGAGCGGAACTTCTTCTGTTTTGAGAGGGACCCAGTAGAGAACAGCAGATGACCGGGGAAGCTTTGGGATTGTAGTGACAGGGAACTAGTGAGGTTAGTATTACAATCTTTTTTTAAGCCATTATGAACCTTTTTTTCCCAGCTGGACAACCCCTTTAAGTCATCTTGTTAGGAGGTTATTTCAACTGAGGCTTTTTTATATTGTATCTTCCACTTTTATCATATACTGTAAATTGCAAAGACCAAGCAAACACTGGAGAAGAACATTTTGTAAAACACATAAACACAATTTGAATCAAAGAATAGAATAAAAAATAATAGTGAACACATTTGAAAGGGGATCTTGGCTTCTCGATTGTGAAATATAAGCATAACTTAAAATCTTAGCTGAAACCACTTCCCTCCCACAATATGAAGATGAAATACAAACAGGCATTAAGGAAAAGCCTAGCATAATTCCCTGCTCAGATCTACAGTTGTCTTGTTAGATTTCTTTTCAGTGTAAACCACTGTGACTTTCATGGTTGTTCAGTTCTTAGTGCGTGTTGGCTCACACGACATGCAGTAGGTTACGTGCCAGGAAGATATGCTTTATTACAAGTCTCTGTTTATAAGTGACCCTGATGGTATTTGAGTAGCTGAAATGCAGAGAATGTTCTTAAGAATAATGAAGCTGCTTCTATCCATTACCTTCAAATGTATACTGAAAATGGAGAGGAATAAAACAATAATAGCACTGTATGTACTGTAGCTATTGTACGTATCTATGGCGAATAAAGGCATAGACAGAGGGTTCTGGGTGTCAATAAGTCACTTCTTTATTGAGAGTATTTAGATACAGGCAGACTGCTATATGGGAGACAGGAAACTGAAAATGTTGGCGGCATTGTAATATCTGCCCATTTACAAGAATGGCACTGTTTCTAGATTACAAAAAAAGTAGGCATTGATGACTTATCCTTAGTGGAAACATTCTATATTGGCTGTGCTTGGAATTGCAGCCCATTTCATTTCAATGGGACTGAGCGGAAATAGGCTAAATGACTGATAGCCATGACACCACTGGCTGTAAAGTAAAAGCAGCTCTCCCAAAAAGTGCAGCAACTGCTTCAAACAGCTGACAGGCTTGGATGTCGAGTGTAGACCACTGCTCATCTGATATTGATGACCTATCCTAGGCCTTATTCACATGTCCGCTTTTCACGTAGAATGCAGCATTTTTCGCAGTCAGCATATGTATCCATTCTTTTCAATGTATTGACACACCCATTTTTTTTTAAAGGTTGATGGATCCACTAAAAAAAATTGAGGTTTTTTTTTTCAAGGAGGCAGATGTATAATATCAATGCAAGTCTATGGGATTGTGAAAAACGGATGGTATCTATGTGTCATCTGTCTTTCACAGACCCAGAGACACAAAGTATAGAAACTTAAACAAAAAAGTTGATCGGTTTGTCACAGACATAACACTATGATTTTTCTGGGAAGGGTCTCTGTGCGCTAATTAGCATTAACACCAAAAGGGCTTATATTTTTGGAATGGTTGAGCGGATTTGGGTAAACAACACACCAAAATGCTCAGAGTGACATCACCTATTAGATGATGTACATCATTGGGTTTTTCAGATGATTAAAGGTCCTGGTTAAAGGTCCTCTTTAAGCTCCTTAATGTAGCCTTGTGTATCTAAAAGAAGCTTCATAGCCTTCATTCTTTGTTTTTAGGAATTAACTCAAGAGCTTGTAATGATATCCTTAAAAAAAGAAAGTGATACTAAAAACATTAGCATCTAGCTAGCTGAAAATAGTGTGGAAAATTGGAAAATCTCTAGCTACCAACTAGTCTGCTTTGCAGTAATAAATAGAGGGACTAGTCTGCAGTTCTAATCTATATGTGTTATGCTATGTTGTACATTAAAAATTAGCAATTATTATAGCCCCTCCGACATGTTTCGCCATTTGCAACTCTGGAGAATATATAACCTCCCCTATTTCCAATTTTCCACACTATTTTCAGCTTGTCAGATGCTGATGTTTTTAGAATCCCTTTTTTTTCCTTTTTTCTTAGTTTTTTAAATAGTACAATAAAATGTATATCTTAAGACAAATAACATAGGTGGGAAACTAAAGGTTTTTGCAATGCAAAAAGGTTCATATCAAACATCGTATTATGTCTCTAAAGTCAAGTACTCTAATATTTGTATAGACCTCTCAAATACCTCCACATGTCTGATTTTACATGGCGTGCTACACTACACACTATATTACTGAAGTATTCACCCCTAGAAGCAATGGCACCTACAGTACATAACTAGGTACTCTACACTGACCTATAGGCTAATGCTATATGCATGAGAACAAAATGAAGTGGTTTCTATATTAATATGTAAGATGTCCTACCACTGTAAATACAAGGGTGATTATGGAAATTGTCAGTGTGCATGTACAATTAGGATTATCTGCAGCCCTAAGATCTTTCTGCAAAGAAAGGCTGATAAAAATCAAGCTCAATGTCCTGAAAACTAAGCAGTCTGATTAGATCCAGCCTGACCACCCACCTGTCTACATAAAAAAATAAGAAGAGAATAATTTAAGAGAATAGATGTCCTAACAGAGGGAGTATACAGTATGTATGGGGCCTCCCTACTCCCAACCAACAGATGATGGCCAGGCGAAGAAACGATCAAGGATGTACTTTGTAATGCCAGATGCTATGTTTACCCAGGATATAAGCCACCACCAGAATGGTAGTAAAAGATTTCTTCCATTGACAACACACAGTGACCAAGCATGCATGTGTATGGAGAAGTCAGGAACGAGTATGGTGCCTTATGGTCTCATGCACATAACAGAGCCAAGTACATAGTGTCTACAAATGCATGAACGCCATATAGCTTCCTAGTACAGAGTTGTATAACCTCTCTCAGGTGCAGTGTGTACAGAACTATTCTCACCTATTTATTGTTTTTCCTACATCTTACATGATAGTGTTCAGTGAATGCTACCTCAAGGTAAGTTCCATTTTTTATCTTGAGCTGAACTGGAAGCATAACATGACCTACTCTTTGCTAGCTTTATGCTGAGAAACATGCCATATACCAAGATATACAGTTTCCATATATGTATATGGATTTGTATATTTGATCTCTCTCTCTCTATATATATATATATATATACATATATATATACATATATAAAGTTTCTTAATCTTCTTATTTACATATAATATTGGACAAAAATTAGCATAAAACATCTTAAAGGAGTATCCATTTCAGAAATCTCATTTTATACACGCTGTGAGGGGAGATCTTCTGTCCTGTCCTGTATCACACAAACAATTGATTTGAATGGACACTGTGTAACGCCTAATTTCCCCTGTGGTGGTGCTGCAGAGAAATTGAGTACTTAATCCCAGATTTTCCCAAAGCGGTGAAACAGTTTTGTCATCCTATTGTTGAGGCACTTTTCTAATAAACTGGGATTATTCAAGTGAAGAACTCTTTTGAAACTCTCTCACTGTAGAGTTTGTTGCTGTCTATTGCTGCACATATATAGTACAATATTTTCATGAACATGCTTCAACTGTGGTCTTTGCTATAGAAGTGATCATCATTTCCCAAATATATATATTAGTGCCTAGAGAGTAAACTATAAATAATCTCATAGAGTGCAAAGATGTCATTGAAGTAGCCTACAAGATACAACAACCTTTTAAAGGTTCTACTCATGATGAAAGGTAAGTCTCAACATTTGTGACCTTCAAACTAATCTCTTATGTTCTACTTTCTATGGATAGATCTTCATGGAGAAAACTCTGGAGAATATTTGTTAACATTTAGGAGGTCATGGATTTATGTTACCAAAAGGTTAAGAGTAAACATTGTTAGTTGAAAAAATATGACCCCACAGACAAAAAGACAAAAGCTGAGAAGCAAAACTTCTAGGATATAGCAGGGGTTTTGCTTCTCACACATTGAATGTACAGTACCTAATATTATACAAGTGCAATTTCGGTATGTCTTGCTTGTTTATATACTGAAGCACTTATAGAAGTTAATCTCCAAAATCAAATAGTCTGCCAAAATTTTTTTTTATCATGGAAAGTGCAAACAAAGAAATGATGACCCTTGTTTTAATATTTTCTCCTTCCCAGGCGACAACTCATTGATAAGAGTCATGTTATGGTAACCTTGACACATTGAGAACTTTTGTAGAGATTGCAGCTTGAGAAAACAATGGTCCAGCCATGTGCAGATAAAAACTCAACATCCATGAGAACTGGTTGCTATATTTTTGTAAAAGGAAATGCATGATAAATGTGCCTCGGTCTCTTTCTTACGTGCAGAAATATTACAAGTTATGGCTACTACATCACTGGAAATAAGTTATGTTACTCAAAATGCCCAGCCGGTGGCTACAGCTCAGGGTGCTTTCTCCTTCCCTGTTCCAATGTTTCACTCCTGCTGTAGATCCACTTAGGTCTGGGTTGCTAAGGCATCTAGTGCCTGAAGACAGATTGACTTATTGAAGTGGACTTGCCTATGGTTTAAGGTTCATTTCAATCCTGATCTTTTTCCCTCTGTTTCTGTTTCTTATTTGAATCTTGCTTAACCCCATTCTTGGCCTTTACCTGGATCTTGCATATTTTGTCTGGAACTTGTTCTACTACTAGCTCTGACCCTTGGCTACATTATTGACCACACTCCTGCCTTGTCATTTGGCTTGTTGCAAAGACTGCTGTTTTAGTGAAGATTCCTGATACTGCTGCTACTATATAAGTGTTACTTCCTCCAGTCCATGACTATAGTAAGGATTGGAATCTGAGGATATTCTTACAGCAAAGTCCACACCTCATTGTGGATATTATGGGACCATTCACATAACCGAGTTTTAGCCATGAAACTTGGTCTGTGATTTGGCCAGATTTACTGGCCTGTATGATATGCCGGGATAGGGATTCCTAGCAGTATAGTTATCTATACTGTCCCATATTGTAATCACTAAGGGACAGTATGTTGCTCGGAGCCAAGGGCTCCTAGCAGCATAGTTAGGGTCGGTTCACATCTGTGTTCAGGTTTCTGTTCGGGGAGTCCGCTTGGGGACCCCCCCGAACGGAAACCTATACGCATAAAAAGCGATTTACCTGGGAAACTACACGGACCACATAGACTATAATGGGGTCTGTGTGGTTTCTGCACGAAGCAAGAAGAGAAGCAACACTTTCCTCTCCATATGTTTCCGCATGTTCCGCATGTTTCGTTTTGGAAATCGCCACGTGTCCATAGTGCGTATTTCAACACAAAGTGGGGATGGGATTCACTTTGCTGTGACTGTGCTGTGACTATGTTTACATCATATGAGGCCCCGGCTTTAGGGTGGATTTTAGGGGACATTCTGGTACATGATTGTTTCTTTTATCCAGGAGTTTATTCTGATTGCCATATTTGAAGTTGGGAAACATTTTTCCCATAAAATGATGAAAGTTTTTTCTTCTTTTTCATGGAGGTTTTTGCTTTCCCCTGAATCAACTTTGCAGGTTGTTAGATTATAGTGCATGGATTTATGTCTTTCAACCTTACATACTATGCTATTATATACCAAGGAGCTAGATCAGTTGAGTCACAAAGAACCTATGTATGTACACATGCAGCCTTGAACACCTTAGCATGTAATCAATAGCATGTTAACTACAACAGGAATTCCTTGGACAGCAGTAGACATCTTGGCTTTATGCCGCTACTTAGCCTCAATCAATAATTCATTTACTATTGTTGCTCCCAATTCACAATCTTTGGCCTTTTTGGACCTTGCTTAGTAATCAGTTTTGTTTCAAGAATACAACATGTTTGTCTCTTCTTTTTCACTGAGCACTTTTCTTCTTATTTCAAGGTATTTGCGAATCCAAGTATTTAAAATGTAATGACTAATAATTGTCCTGGATTATGCCAAGTATTATGTCAGTGTACCATAGATCTGGGGAAGGGAGGGATATTCCATGAGACAGGTAGGTTTCATTACATTGTTGTTGGCCTGTTTGCTTTGTGAAGTGTGACAGCTCACAAGAAAGCAAACCTGTCATATGATTTTCCTATGTGAAAGCAGCACATGATACATTTTGTGTTATATAGGTTTATATAATTTAGAGTAGCATTAGAGATTAAAAAGAAGAGTCAATTCTGAGAGGACTCCTAGAAGAGACAGTGAGAGTCCTGCTTATCCTGTGACTGTGTGTTGTTGGCTGGGGACTCTCATTGTCTCTGCTAGGAATATACTAATTGTATCAGGATTTAGGCCCGTTGCAGATGACTGTGGGCGAGATCCGTGTGCTATCCTTGTTTTTCACGGATAGCATACTGACCCATTCATTTCTATAGGTACATGCAAACAACCATATTTATCACTGATCAGTGTGCGAGCCGTGATCCCATGCTGCATCAGATAGAACAGGTCCTATTCTGTTCAGTTTTTGCGAACGGACTCGCCCATAGAAGCCTATGGGATACTAAAAACCTAGGATTGCACACGGATGTACTAAGTGTGTCATCAGTGTGCCATCCGTTTTCATGGACAAGCTAAGGATATAATTAGATGTCACCTGTGGTTTTTTTTTATGGTGGATCCATAAACTAAGATCACACACTGATGGCACACTGAAACCTAAGGCTAGTTGCAGACGACCGTGGGTATTTTGCGGTCCGCGAACTAGTAATTTGTCTTCAGTTTTTGCGGACAGAGTGTGTTCAGTGTATGATCCTAGTTTACGGATCCACCATAAAAAACAAAGGTGACATCTAATTATATCCCTAGCTTGAAAACGGATGGCACACTGATGACACACTGAGTACATCAGTGTGCCGTCCTAGGTTTTTAGTCTCCCATAGGCTTCTATGGGCAAGTCCGTTCCATAAAAACTGAACAGAATAGGACCTGTTCTATCTGACGCGGTGCGGAATCACGGCTCGCACACTGATCAGTGAAAAATATGGTCGTTTGCATGTACCCATAGAAATGAATGGGTTAGTGTGTAATCCACGAAAAACAAGGATAGCACATGGATCTGGCCCCCGGTCGTCTGCAACGGGCCTAACTCAACTTTTTACTCAAAAATTTTGCTCCAAACCATATAAACCTACATATCACAGAGCTCAGCTTGTCTCCCTCTATTATATCCTGCTCTCACTTGCCTTAAAGGGGCTTGCCAGAATTAGAGAAAAAAAAAAGTCTGCATTTTCCAGTAACAGGGTCACTCGTTTATGAACCGAAACTGAACTACAAAATCAGACAAAGTCTATGAACAGGAGGAGCACAGTTTTTCCGAAGAGATAACTTAACTCATAAGCCCACTCCTACTGCCTCACATTTACTTTCCAATTTCCAATGGAACACAGAATTACACATGCTAATTACTAAACACCATTCACACATCCACCTCATGTGATCAAATATTCTATAATTCTGTATTGCTATGTGGATCCATTAGCAGCTCTGGTTATTGACAGATTGACTCACACATGTTAAAAACACATACAATGCATAATGAGTGAAAAAAACATGTTTGCATAAACGTTCTTTGCAGACTTCATTAATAGTTTTATGAAATGATAAATGAAATGTCTTTGTGATATGTAGAGCACAAAACTACCAAAGCCTTCTCACCTTAATTCAAAGATACATTCAAGATCTTCTGACTAGTCTTCTAATAAATCTTTCAGTCTACTGTATGTTTGCAGCCTTCCCCTTGTCATCCCCCAGTGTTGCCTATTGCCTGTAGGTACATTCAACCTTGTTCACCTTCATATTGATTTAGAAAGTTTCATTAAAGGGGTTGCCTGATCAGACAGTCAGTTTCAGAGTACAGCCCCAAGGCTGATCAGTTGATTAATCTGAGTTCCACTTCTGGTATCCCTGCAAACATGGTTGGCTTTAGTCTGCCAGAATAGGAGATATTCCTACAAAGTGGTTCTCCATTCTGGCCTATAAATGGGGGATCTCAAGAGGGGGGAGTCCTTTCTAGGAAGTCCTTATGCTTGAATAGGGCTTATTTCTAAGTAACATTACAAAATTATAACTTAAGAGATGTAACATTAAGGTCCTTGCCAGTGCAAAATCTATACCTGGACACCCACCTACCACGTGCTACTTAGAATACTGTTGTCTTGTTATATTGCATTTGCCTCCTTGGATCCCCTCCAGAACCTGGGCCCAAGAGAAACTGCCGTTTCTGCACCTACTATAGCTATGTCTATGGATACCTTCGTCCCAAAGAAATGCTCATCTTAGAAATAAGGTTTACTAGCCATATTAGGGTATCATTAAGGCACTAAGAACACTTCTCCTGTTCTTGAGGTTCCTAAAGAGATTGTCTGTTTTAGAAAGTATGTCAACACCCCAAAATATCAAGGCAATTCAAACACAGAGGTGAACAAGTTGACTTGTAAGTAAAATAAGCAACCTATTATAATGTAATATGACCCCCGGCCCCCATGATGTAAATGGGCATTGACTAGATTGGGCGTAGACTTGTTTAGAATCAAGCAAGTTTCCCTAGAGTTAATATCCCAGACTACAAATATTAAAGCTCTAAGTGATCCCTTAGTCCCTAATAATTGTTTATAACAGGTGTGTGTTGTGCGTATGTCTTATGATCAGTTGCTAGGAATGTTGCCTTGTGCCCAGCAGTGTCAGGATACCTCCCTTTCAAAAACCTAAAGCAAAGCTGAGAATTTACTAATTATATTGCAATTTTGAATATGGCAGTGGAAGAATCAAATCAAACCGTTAAATTAACCCTTTCCAATCCAAGGATACAATCACATCACATCCTAACGGGTCCACCAAAATATGCAGCATATTCTAAACCAGCAGAGCAAAATGTCTTATGCAGTTTGTGGAAGGGAGTTGTTTAAATCCAATATACTGCTACTGTACTTCACAGTGGGTCAGTGGGCAGCAATTTTTCAGCAGTAAACCAGCTGTGAGTACACAACATGGGGCCTTAGGGTTGGTTCACACTTGAGTTAATGTCTCTGCAGTTGATCAGTTTTTGTGATCTGTCGAAAGATCATCAGAACTGATTAGAACGGTTTGTGCATGTTTGTGTCATTTCCGTCATACAGTATATCTCCCATTTTGGATGGAGACTTAGATAAGTGAAGGTACAGTAGAGGAGGTTCACAAAACTGAATTTGCAACAGATTTTGAGATAGATTCCACTTCAAAATCAGCTCGAAATTTAGGTCAGAATCTGTCTCCCATTGTTTTCAGAATGCTGAAAAAGAAGTGTCCTTCTCATCTTCCCTCTGATACTACGACGGATTCAGTGATGGGATTCATGGTGCGAAGCTCAGGCTGATTTCCTTCATTGTGTCTGGAGCTAATCAACGAGCCACGGTAGAAAGCCAAAGCTCTACCCAAGCTTTTTGCCATGGGATGCACAGGGACAGAATCTGGAAATGACTGCCTCAAATTCTTCCCCATGTTCCATCATGTTAACCTAGTTTAAGGTTAGTTAGTTGTACAGTATGTTGATAGTTTTCTTTCATTATAATATACTGTATATGTCCAGTTCACAATAAAAATTTCACATTAAAGGCTTAATGCCTTGTTTTGGTCACCAGCTTTAGACTACTCTATGCGCACTGTACATTTGTAGTAGGAGACATGTCCCCTGGTCTAGGCTTTTATATTCAAAAACAAAGGGGAGGGTTATCTCAGGCTACCAAAGCAAAGTGTCTATAGAGTAGGCTGAGAAACTGCTGGCCATATTCCAGATATGAAAAGGGGCAGAGAATCAGTGGAACTGTACAAAAGAGTTAATGGAAGGTACCATATATTTTAACTAACATTGTGTTTATTGTGAAATTATCATTTTGAACTAGACAAACTGAAGTGAGAAGAATGATGAAAAAAACCATTTTCTTAAAAGAATGTCTTGTTCATTGTGCTGGAAAGACATATACTGAACATATTTCCAGGCCAGCCCACCAATATCAGTATCATTGTGTATGTAAGAGTATACTGGTATTTAAGAAACCAATTCAATCTAAACCAGCATCATCATTAATGAAACATGGTCATGTTATATGATCTTCAAAAGTGAATTAGCTCTCGAGCCGGGTAATCTATCCCGAGAACAAAGTTATGCCAATCCAGCTATAAAATATTCAGAAGACAATGAAAGTAAGCACAAATGGCTATAAACAACATTTTATATCTACATGTAAAATAATCTTGCTATTCTAGTTGCCAGTAGTGACATGCCTATTGACACTACGCTATACTAAGCCATACGCACACGGTATAGAGACTACTAGACAATGGCTGAAAGGCTCTGTACACCGCTATCCAATGCTCCACCCATTGCTTTATGTACAGAAGTATTCTCCCCTAGAAGAGCATGCAACAATTTCTTGAAATGGAATAGAATCAAAAGAGAGACAAATCAACATGTAATCGGAACAATATGAAGGTGCAGAAAGACAGAAACATAATAAGGCAGCATTGTTGATTCAGAGGGATGTTCCTCATCTCATGGGACTACATATGGCCACTGGAATAAATCCATAGATCAATGACCCCTCTCCAATAATCTATTACATAACTAGTATAGAGGCATTCTAATGCCGCAATGTTCAGACCAGAGCAGTAATACAGCCATGTTTATGGGGTCTACTGTGTGTCCTGCTAGAATAACCTGATATCCAAAACCAGTGGAAACATAGATGATAGAGTACATACTGTAATAGTGTGTCTATAATAGACATGTCAAAGCAAGTATCCACAACTTGGATCTTTTATACTGTATATACTGTACAGCCTGTTCAGCTAAACAAGGGTTAAAAGGGGACAGGGTACCATTAACTTGTCACTAGACCACCATGGATGTTATTACTAACCCTTTTGACTTCCCTATATAACCAGAGATATAACCATAAACCCCCACACAGCCATAAAAGAGCAGGGATGTAACCATAAACTTTTTCATTGTCTTAGATCAAAAGGGATAAAACCATAAACCCCATCACAAAGGATGTTATCATTAACCCCTTTATTACCCTAAACTACCAGGGATGTCATCCCTATCTATCTGTTTTTCGATAAAATTATTCTGTTTAAGCATGAGAAGATGTAATTTGCAGATAAGCTGGTAGAAGTGGGGGGGGGGGGGGCACAAACTGGTTACACCTAGGGGCCCTCAGGTGTCTCTGGGTACTAATGATGCAAACCTAAAAGGTGGATTTATAAAGTCACATGACCACTGGTTTTTTATTTTACTTAAGGCTATATAGACAATATGCACTATGAAATTGTGGTAGATCACAGTACAATATTGTATGGCAAAGGGGTTGTCCAAAATTTTAAGGATATCCCCTTTTCTCAAGACTGCTAACTGGTTAAGGTCCGACTGCTGGGACGCCCTCCTGTTTAACAAACAGAGATCCTGATCCCATATTACTACAACATTCTTTCTCTGTGAGACTGTTGTAGATAGTAAATGTACAATACTTGGCTATCTCTGGCAGTCCTATAGACCAGGGATAGGCAACCTTCAGCACTCCAGCTGTTGTAAAATTACGACTCTCAGCATGCATACTTTCTTTGCTGTTCTTGGAACTCCTATGGAAGTGAATGGAGCATGTTGGGAGTTGTAGTTTCACAGCAGCTGGAGTGCCGAAGGTTGCTGACCCCTGCTATAGACAGTGGATGGAGAGGCAGTGTGCATGCTCAGCCTTCTGTTTCATTCACACTAGGCAATGGGACCCATTCCTGTGAATAGTGGGGGTTCTAGCAGTCAGCAAGTCTTCTTCTGTCCTTTAAAACTTGGGCTAAACCATTTAAAGTTACTTCTAAAGGAGACATATGTACATATTGCTGTATGTGCCCAAGACTTAGCATATGCAAAAATTCCCCAAAATTTAGCTTGTTGTCCTAAAATGCAACAGTAGAAAAGACAACATTTATACCATTCTGATTTTTTTTTCCATTAAGAATAGATGTTCCCCGTATGAATCATATTAAAGTCTAAGATGTGAAAACTAATAATTGTAGCAGACAGGGTGTGACATGGCTGGTAGTGCTCACTTCAGTGGGACTCCTATATATATTTGATTGTTGGGAGCATGGCTGACTAGGCGAGATTCCCATATGTGTCCTCTCTGCAGGCACAGCTGCTTAGGGCGGTAATCGCAAGAATAGGCTTATAAACTACCGTGCACCAAGCAAAATTTCACTACAGTGAGAAATTTCCCCTGAGTTCTCGGCTTGGCATCTCGCATTTGTTCTGTCAATTTAAGTTAAATAGTCAGACAATACTGTGCAATACTTGTCTCATCGCTGAGATAGACTAATGCCTTGCAAAGGTGCTATTGTGAATGAAGAGGTACCTAGTAGGGCCACCATTGTATTCATCTGCCTGCATTACATAATTTTACAGGGCTCAAACACTGCAATAAAATACATAAACTGGTGTAAGGTGTTTTTTTTTCCCCCTGGTTTTGTCTACTTTTTTGTTTCACCATTGAAAAAAAGTTTTTGGAACATTAGGAAATAATAGCAGTTGTTCAATACTTTTTCTATTCTTCCCAATCTTTTTATAGATATAGAGAAGCTTCCTTAGAACGAACACCCAAATTTGCATGTAAAAATGGCCTCCTAGAGGGCTGATCCACTCCAACAAGAAGTATGTCTGATTTTGGTGAAAATTTCACAGCTGAGTCTAATATTGTGTCCAATGTGCAACATTTGTCTTTTTATTTGGAAGAAAAGCAAGTATGGTCAATCTGTAAATGTATTTTTAGACTGAAAGGCCAAGGTTATAAAAAAAAGTGCAAATAAAACTTAACTGCATCTGAAGTCTAAATTTAATGCATATGTGAGGAAAAGGTTCCCCTCGTATCCATAGGACCTCATTTACTAAAAAGATCCTAAAAAATATGCCATTATTAAAAAATGTGAGCCATTCAGTCTAATTTATTCATAAAAAGCCCTGTGTTAGAAATGCCAACTCAAGAATTGGTTAAGCTTCTATTTCTAGCATATACTTAGGCAATTGACAGGAAATCCTTAACTGTTCAGCCACCTTCTTAGCCCCGCCAGGCTCCAATCCTACATACAGTATTAAAACAGCTCCTATTTAGAGCTTCATATATAGGGGTAGCAGTTCACAGATGTCTGGAACCTTTTCATCAATGGGTTAATATAAAATTATGCAACCACAAGGGATTTGAGTTTCAGGCAATTCCTTATGAGTCTTGTAGGGCACCATGAGATGAAATTCATAGTCATCCTGCTGAAGTCATCTCCCTAGGTAGAGGGGATTATTACATCACCTGCTCCCGTAACATGATAGGACAATCAATAGTGTTTTCCTGCAGGCATCCTTTGTCTCCTTGATACTGGAGGATACTGAATGTAGGAAATTCACCTATCTATCTATCTATCTATCTATCTATCTATCTATCTATCTATCATATAATATGTGGTATTATATCATGTTTCTGTAATATGAGTTATATATATATATATTGTGACAGCTTGGGGAATTAAACTCAAATGGCGGCAGGCTCCTGGTCCCAACAGTGGTGGTTCGTGGTACTGGGCGCCGGAAATATAGGGTTCAGACGGTCCAAGTGAAACATAAAAGTGGCTTTATTCAGCTCAACTGCAACACAGCAAAACAACAAAAAAACCTATGCCACAGTTAGGGCACTCACTGACTCCTTGAGTCCCTAACTAGCCTCTGGGGCAATAAGAGCCTGACTTGTAAGTCTTCTCTGGATCCAAGCCCTCTGGGACAGACTGCCTCTCTGTCCTAGGCTGGTCCACCATTTCCTGCTCCAAGCAGGTTTCTCCAGCCTTCTGGAGATACACGCCCCACCCAAAGGTGTGGCTGAGGGCCTTTTCAGGGCTGGCCTGGGTCGCTCCCTAGCGCCCTCTAGGTTCATACTCTCACAATATATATACAGTATATATATAATTTATATATAGTACCATCCTCTCCTCAGCAGCTATATTTAAAACCTAGAACCTGCTATGCATAAAATAAAAGCAATAATTATACAAATCCATAAAACCACAGTACAGTATATAAGGTACATTTCACACAAGATCAGTCATAGTGGGGTAAATATGTATGCTGTTCATGTAGTGACCTGGTTTGGACATGTAGACCTCCAGATTGATCGTATCTTTTCCCAAACGCTATGTAAATGACTACTGTTAAATGTCTGTCTTACCTACCCGAGTACTTCATAGTGCAGAAATATACAAGAAAAAAGAGAAAAATGGATCAACATGGATGGGATCACAAAATCCAGACATTTATATCTACAGGTGCACTAAATACATTGATCCAGAACTTTGTATCTGACCAACATGACAGCTGCATATCTCTCTGAATCCAAGTGCATCTACCTCCGTACTTTGTTACTGACTGAACTCTATGAGGACAGGATTGAAGGGAACTTTATATGGCCGTACTGGGAACAAGCTCTCCTAAGAACGTTTATTCCATATTATTGTTTTTTTTCAATATGCATAAGATCGCCTAACAATTGGTAAAGTGCTCGACAGTCAGATGATTGCTTGTTTTACGCAACATAAAAAACGCTAGTTTGACGCAGCACATCGCCCCGTGTAAACAGCGTGATGTGCTGCCATCAAATGCTAACTGTATAGGGATGATCTACTGCATGTAATTTTAGCAAACAAGTCATTGCAAACACTCCTAGAAATGTCAGATCTCAGTCATTACCTGCCAGTTTACCTAAAATGCAGTACCATTTCCTTTAACAGTACACACATATCCTTTCCACAGTGTTTTTGGAGGTGGAAGAAAATCTGCTCAAAAATCCAGTGTGAATATACCCTCAATGATTAGGATTTATGTATATAAAATTGGTCAACCACTTTTATATTTCAATAAGCTCAATGTTAGAGTGGCCATAGACATCAGATAGCTAGTGGACACCATTATAAGTCAATGAGGTCTATTGGTGGTATCCATCATATGAAACTTTCCATTATAAACAGAATGATAACAATATTAACAACAATTATAGGTTGTAATAACCTATATCATGGCTGCTACTAATAATACAAGAAGCCAATATCTATTTGATCTTTAGCAGTAAATATATATTTCTGAAATTGATATATGATACCAAGCACTGAACTTCCTGAAAGGTCACTTGACATATACAAGTATTTATTGTGGTAATATATAGTTATTGATGGCAAATCCAATTTTAGTCACTGACCAGGCTTAAAAACAAGAACAGATGACAGCTACTCCTCCACATGTCAGCCACTTACACAATCAATACTAAGTGAATAGTGCGACAACTGTTCACCATGACTCAGTATGGTCTGTTGGTATAACAGAAAGTGTCGACATTAACATGATCCGCATTAGTGTTCATATAGATGTCACCTACAGGAAGCCACAAAAGAATGGGTCTCATTTATCAAAACTGTCCAATAGTAAAGCTATCTTTGTTGCCCATGGCAACCAGAACTCAGCTTTCAATACTTAAATTGCTGTGGGAAATTGAAAACTGGGCTTTGGGTCTGATTGGTTGCTAGGGTAACAAAGACTGGCTTCACATTAGACTTTTTTGACATGTGGTGCTGCTGATTCTGCATGCTATCCCTGAGTAAAGTTAAAAACTAACTTTTAATAGACTTACATTTACTACAGTATAGTGGTCAGTTATTGAAGAAATAAAGAATTATTTATTAAAGATTATTTATTTATTAATTCAGTAAGACTGACTTTTTGTGTGCCAGTTTTAAATCCATAGTATTTGGAAGTAAAATGCACCCAATTAATTAAGAGAGAACCACCTAATACATTTGCACATCTCATGCTCCTCTTACTCCAGAAATTGAAATCTACACCTACATAATTTATGACAATTTATGGAGTAAATTTTTGGTCCCAGTAAACCTATCCATCCCTTTAAAGAGGGTTTCCAGGTTAAAAATATTGAAGAGAGGTCACTATTACAGATCTGTGGGGGGCCAACACGTAGTAGTTCTATTGATCAGATGTTGCATTTTATATGTTAGTGTCTTGGAGTGATGCAACTCTGACAATAAGAACACAGAATCTATGATGTCACAATGGTCAGCCATACTATATATTTGTTTTGCTGAGTTAATTTTCCAAACTACCTGGAGGGAAAGATTGATTTTTTTCTGCTTACAAAGTAGCAATGGTACTGAAGAAATGCATTAAGTTTCTGTTGCTATTTGTGTTCTTTAAGTTCCCTGACCTTTCTGATCTTGAAGAGACATCCATTCAAGACTCGTCGATACTTCATCTTTCTCCTGTGGAAATGGAAGCATTTTTCAACCTTACAGAAGCTCAGACCATAATCTTAGCTCAGGACTCTCCTACCACAGATAAACTTTTGAGGCTTCTCTCCATTTTCTATCATGGGGCCACTTCGCTGATGATATTAAGGTATATTAGTGCATTTTGAGAGAGGATCTTTTGGGTAGTAAATAATATTTTGTGTATAGAAGCTAGGACACACCAATGGGAATTGTGTACAAAATACAGAGGCATCCATAAGGAAATTTAAGAAAACATGGAGGTCCCTTAAGAAGGCTATCCTTTTGCTTGATGGGAATGGGGAGTATTGATTGTCGGTTCTGATCTATGTTTAGACTACATTAACTCAGTGCAACAGATATATTCATCATGGACCTGAGAACCTACTGACTGTATTAAAACTAAATACAAAGTAAATGGTGTAAAACTGAGGTCATAAATATATATAGTAGGTCATACCAGAACTTACAATTACCAAGTTAATGAAGCAAATTTATCAGTAATTGCCACAGTTGGGTGATGAATAAATGCAGAACTATGCAGATTTGCTAATCTGGAATCTGGGAAAGAAGGTATAAAGGGGTAATTCTATAATCATATTTTCACCTATCCATTGGCCATTCACTGATCATGAGAATGGGGTGCCCTTGCCCACCATTTGAATGGAGCAAAAGTGATCCATGCTGCTACTTTATTCAAAGACAAAGGTAGCTGAGTACTGTACTTGGCTAGACTGATAGAAAATGAATGGAGCTGCAGGGTGCATACAGGACTGTCACTTCATCCAAATTCTTGTTACTTTAAAGAGTCCCAGCAGTGGACCCTCAATGATTAAACGCTTATTACCTATCCTTTGGCTAGGTGGTAAGTTGTAATAGTGGTACAATCACTTTAACTGCAGACATATTGCTTCTTATGAAACCGCAAAGTACCGATTTGGCTATGTCATAACCAAAATAATTGTGGCTCCACAAGCATAACACTTAACACTTTTATACAGGATTTCCAGTGATCCTGAGAATAGGGTTCTCCCCATTTGAATGATGCGACAGTGATGAGTGCTACTCATTCTAAGTCTATGATGAAGGCAGCCAAGCACGTTACTTGGCTAACTCAAACAGACTGATAAAGAATGATCGGCATAAGTCCCAGTGATTGTGGTACAACCACTTTAATGGCAGCATATAATTTCATATAAAACAGCGGAGTAACGGCCAGTTCACACTAGCATTCGTGGACTCCATCTCCCATTTCTCTTAAAATATGTGGAGAGTGAGAGAATATGTGAAGTCCTGCAAGTGGACAGGGTTTATGTTTTTCGGGTCCCCAAGCGGACCCGAATAACAGAAACCTGAAAGCTAGTGTGAACCTAGCGTTACTAAAATAGCCACCATTACAAATTCTTCATGAGTTGCTTTTCTCTATTTTAGCCCATGTGGAATACATTGTATGTACTGATGCAGTTTTGCAGTCATTTACTACAGAGGTCAGTTCTTAGTAGCTTGTGTACTTTGTAAATCTACTATTAAACAACATGTAAAATAGTGCCATTTGTACATGTTGTAAAGTTTTAGATACAAATAGTCCTCACATAACATTCATTTTCACATAAAAGACAGTAATAGCAGATAAAACCAACAATAAATTACAGCACTTAGTAGAAAATTACAACACAAAGGGCACGAATGAGCTTTCAACTTGATTTCTCCCTAAACCCTAGCCTGAGACCTTCCATTAGTCATTGCTTTTGTTCTGTGTTCCCGCTTTTGCAGGTGATTTACTGTGGCTTCCTTACTCCCTGTCTGTCCATTGTGTTGAGCTGTCAAGATAGGTGCTTCTGTGCAGTTAAACCTCACTAAAAGCAGTGCTAGATAACCTAATAACTTTAACTTCTTTAAAAATATTAAGAAAGCTCTCTATACCGACCAATCATGTATTTGTACACTATAATAAGATCGCCTCCAAGTTGTCTTTATTCCGAACAGAATAATGCCCAGTATGATATCCTTGTTGGTCCGATCCACCCATTCATTCTTGTATCTTGGTTGCCCTCCTCTGCTCCCACTCTGGTTAGTCAGGAAAAATCTGATGTATACCAGGGACCACTGGCCTACCATTTAGAGACCCTATTAAATAAATTCAATTATTCAAAGGAACAGACAGAGGCCGGGACCCCACGTGGTGTTTTACAGTCTCTGCAAAGTGGATGGGATTCTAGCGATTCCCATTCAAACCTTGCGAAAAAATATGTGCAGTGGAAATCGCAGCATGTCATTTATACAGTGCCTTGCGAAAGTATTCGGCCCCCTTGAACTTTTCAACCTTTTGACACATTTCAGGCTTCAAACATAAGGATATAAAATTTTAATTTTTTGGTGACGAATCAACAAGTGGGACACAATTGTGAAGTGGAACGAAATTTATTGGTTATTTTAAACTTTTGTAAAAAATAAAAAACTGAAAAGTGGGACATGCAATATTATTCGGCCCCTTTACTTTCAGTGCAGCAAACTCACTCCAGAAGTTCAGTGAGGATCTCTGAATGATCCAATGTTGTCCTAAATGACTGATGATGATAAATATAATCCACCTGTGTGTAATCAAGTCTCCGTATAAATGCACCTGCTCTGTGATAGGCTCAGGGTTCTGTTTAAAGCGCAGAGAGCATCATGAAGACCAAGGAACACACCAGGCAGGTCCGTGATACTGTTGTGGAGAAGTTTAAAGCCAGATTTGGATACAAAAAGATTTCCCAAACTTTAAACATCCCAAGGAGTACTGTGCAAGCGATCATATTGAAATGGAAGGAGTATCAGACCACTGCAGATCTACCAAGACCCAGCCGTCCCTCTAAACTTTCATCTCAAACAAGGAGAAGACTGGTCAGAGATGCAGCCAAGAGGCCCATTATCACTCTGGATGAACTGCAGAGATCTACAGGTGAGGTGGGAGAGTCTGTCCATAGGACAACAATCAGTCATACACTGCACAAATCTGGCCTTTATGGAATAGTGGCAAGAAGAAAGCCATTTCTAAAAGATATCCATAAAAAGTCTTGTTTAAAGTTTGCCACAAGCCACCTGGGAGACACACCAAACATGTGGAAGAAGGTGCTCTGGTCAGATGAAACCAAAAATCGAACTTTTTGGCCACAATGCAAAACGATATGTTTGGCGTAAAAGCAACACACCTCATCACCCTGAACACACCATCCCCACTGTCAAACATGGTGGTGGCAGCATCATGGTTTGGGCCTGCTTTTCTTCAGCAGGGACAGGGAAGATGGATGGAGCCAAATACAGGACCATTCTGGAAGAAAACCTGTTGGAGTCTGCAAAAGACCTGAGACTGGGACGGAGATTTATCTTCCAACAAGACAATGATCCCAAACATAAAGCAAAATCTACAATGGAATGGTTCACAAATAAACGTATCCAGGTGTTAGAATGGCCAAGTCAAAGTCCAGACCTGAATCCAATCGAGAATCTGTGGAAAGAGCTGAAAACTGCTGTTCACAAACGCTCTCCATCCAACCTCACTGAGCTCGAGCTGTTTTCCAAGAAAGAATGGGCAAGAATTTCAGTCTCTCGATGTCCAAATCTGATAGAGACATACCCCAAGCGACTTGCAGCTGTAATCGCAGCAAAAGGTGGCGCTACAAAGTATTAACTTAAGGGGGCCGAATAATATTGCACGCCCCACTTTTCAGTTTTTTATTTTTTACAAAAGTTTAAAATATCCAATAAATTTCGTTCAACTTTACGATTGTGTCCCACTTGTTGTTGATTCTTCACCAAAAAATTAAAATTTTATATCTTTATGTTTGAAGCCTGAAATGTGGCAAAAGGTTGAAAAGTTCAAGGGGGCCGAATACTTTCGCAAGGGACTGTACATGAAAGTCAATTATGGAATTATTCCTTTGTATTCCTAGTGATCATCATGTCAATATATCATTCAGACTCACTGTCCCTATTTAATGTAGAACATGTAGCAAACTATTTTTTAGAGATTTCTGCCTAACTAGTGAATATTTGCATGTTTTTTTAATTCTTTCTTAGAAATCCCTTCTAAAGATACTGGCTCCGTAGGCAGAGAACAATGCAGAGGATCTTTGAGCTTTTAGTGGAAAATATTAAAAAATAAAGAAACACAGTGGTTATTGCTTCCTCACTTTATAATATTTTATTTATAAGAAACTTTATACAAAGTAAACTACTACTACTATCATACTGTAATGTGATATGAGCCTTCTCATTGTAAACACTAGTACTTTTATCACTCAAAGTTTACACATCTTGTTCTCAATATTTTATCTCCAGCGTAAACCTGAACGCTCCTTGAAATATTGTCTTATGTCATTACTCATAGGTGATTTAAGATGTCTGGTACTTAAATTCAGCTCCTGTGTGTACAGTGCTCCTCTATTTGTCATATACAGACCATCAGAGGAGTAGATGAAAGGGAGTCTGTCAGCAGTAAATTGGTTATAAACCTAATTCCAGTACCTTGTAGAGGAGAGTCTACAGAGTCCACATATACTTTTGTTATTCAGCTTTGGAGACCCATTGTCATGTAAATCAACATTTTATTAATATGCAAATGAGCTCAGACCAAATCCCAGGCAACTTAAGACATACCCCAAAGGACTTTTCCTCTTGTTTGCATATGAATAAAACTGGAATGTGTCTCCAATACTGAATAAAAGGACAGGCATATCTGGAAATTGTAGAATCACCTCTACAAGGTACTGGGATTAGGTTTATAATACATTTACTTCTGACAGACTCCCTTTAAGGATTACAAGACCAAACTACACTATGTAGGCCAAGGACAGAGGAAACTCAAAATCCCATGCTAACATTATAATAACATTAAAATTGATTTCTAGCACTGGCTAAATGTGGTGCCTGTTTCTATTGACCTACAGGCTTCTCTGGGTAAGTTCTGCACCTGAGCATTTCCATATGCATGGCACTGATATTCTATTTACACAGTTGATGCCTATGTACAGTATCTACTTATCTATACAATGCATTCGGAAAATCTTCAAAGCCTTTCACCTTTTTACATTTTGTTATTTTGCAGCCTTGTCCTAAAAAAAAAAAAAAAAAGTTTTTGCCATCATCCTAAACTCAATACCCCATAATGACAAGGTGAAAACAATGTTTTTCTGTATTCAGATTCTTTACTCAGTACTTAAAGCACCCTTGGCAGCCTCCAGTCTTCTTGGGCATGATGCCACAAGATTTCCACACCTGGATTTTTGGGTATTTCTGTCATTCTTCTCTGCAGGTCTTCTCATGCTCTGTCCAATTGAATGGGGACATTCGGTGGACAGCCATTTCCAGCTCTAGCCAGAGATATTTGTTTGAGTTCAAGTCAGGATTCTTGCTGGGCCACTCAGAGATATTCACAGACTTGTCCCTAAGCCATTCTTGTGTTGTCTTGCTGTGTGCTTAGGGTCATTGTCTCATTGGAAGGTGAGCCTTCAGCCTAGTCTGAGGTCCAGAGTACAACATAAACTGTGAAAAAGTGAAAGGGTCTGAAGAATTTATACAAATTTTATATATATCTTCTATAGAAAATCAGTCATTGACTAGGTTATAGGTAGAAAACTTACTTAAGTGGGGCATAGCTATAAAGGTAGCAGATGTAGTAGTCACACACAGGCAAAAGTTTCCTTTGCCGCATAAGAAGAGACTATTATAATAAATGGCATAATGTACGGTAGGTGGAGGCCCTATTACCAATTTTGCAATGAGGCCCAGTTGATTCTAATTATGCCCCTGCCCTTATGCTATACAAATAAGTTAAAGAGGCTTGATGATAAACATAAGATGGATTAGTACACAATCCTGCATTAGCTTCTACAAGATCCTTCCTTACAATTCCCTTCTGTCATCTGTCACTGTAATGTACAATACAATCATTATTATCCAAGTGGCAATAATTACATGAGGCATAAAACAAAAACCTATATTACTAGTGTATGGCATACAGTAGTAAGGGGATTTGGCTGGTTGAGCACAACACATGTTTAGGTTAATAAATGGCACTGGGTGCTCGGGGATATTGATGTAGTTTAGCATATGTTGATATTTAAGCACATATGTCAGGTTTGCCAGCCACTCATCTCATATCTGTATGCTGCAACTGTAATGATCTCTGCTTACAAACCAATATATTCAAGTGTAGCAGAGCCAGCTGTGCGCCGTTACGTGTTTGACAAATCGGCTCTTGTCATTCATCAAGCTCTTTAACAAGCAGACTGCAAAGTCCTGATTAATTCCCGAAGCCTCCGCTCTCCACCAAATGACACTCACTTTCCGCAATAGACTATAAGATATGAAGACGAATAGTTCTTGTAATGAACTGGATGAATCAGCAGATAACACTGGAATGGAAAGTAGCTGGAAGTGACCTCACATGTCAGTGCCTCAACATAAAATGTTTTTGGGTATGTTCAGCTTATTAATAAACTACACATACATCGCTGCAGACTCCACAAGATTTATTTTGAGGACTCATTCGAATATAGAAAGTTACTTCAATGATAAATTCATGGCCAGTTTGTAAGCTTGTGGTATTGTAGGACCATTCATAGAATGAACTCTGCAATTCCCTGTTGGTTATATATGGAGTCCTAAATAGGTTTTTATCTTTATATCATCATATATAATGTTTTTTAGGTACAGATGTAGCAAACTAACTTTTGCAATGGCTTTTCAATGAAGCAAGTTATCACAATCAAGTTAAAGGCTACTATATACTGTATACGTCTGTATGTTAAAAAAAAGTATGATTGTGTCTGAGTGTGTGATGTTCCAGACAGCAATTGGGCCCCAGAGTCTCAAAATTAGGCTACATGTACCATAAAAGTGCAAAACAGTCATAAAAAAGTCCACTTTTCATGTCCATTTTGCACCTGATGGGCAGCCATTTTCACAGATCCCTCCTACATTGTAGTGTATGGTGGGATCAGTGAAAGCGGATAAATATATATATATATATATATATATATATATATATATTAAAATAAAATATATTTTTACAGTCTTACACCTTTTTACTTTGTATGTGTATACACATATAAATAATTTTTTTTTTTTTTTAATTAATCGTCAGGAGTCCAATGCCCAGCAACCCTCTATACAGTTCTTTGTAAAGGCTATGGTGCTTTCTGGCATTCATTTATCATGAGACCTACTTGCAGCTCGATGAATAAGACTGAGCTGTATTACCAAGCACAGTCACTTTAGGACAACATCTGCAAGAAGTTTGTATACTTCCCCTGTGTTTGCGTGGGTTTCCTCCGGGTACTCCGGTTTCTTCCCACACTACAAAGACATACTGATGGGGAATGTAGATTGTGAGCCCTATATGGGACAGTGACTGACAATGTCTGTAAAGTGCTGCAGAACATGACGGTACCATATAAGTGAGAGAAATAAATAATGTACAGCGCTGTACTTTCAGTGAAGTGGCCGCAGTGCTCATCTGAACTCTTTAGTCCTTTTCAAACAGCTGCTTGTTGGGGCACCCGGTTGTCGATCCTCTGCTCTTCTGCTATCCATAACCTATCCTAAAGATAAGCTATCAATATCCTAGTGCTGGAAAACTCCTTTAATAAATGAGATTTCACTGTATAGTGTGTGTGTGTGTGTGGTGGGGGGGGGGAGGCATTAACCCTTTTAAGATTATGGCTTCTAATGCCTGAATGTTCACATTGAAATCCTACCTTTTGGAATACCACATTCTAAGGGTGAATTATTTTATGCTCTGGTTAAATATACAAGAGTCATGACATCTATGGTCCTCAGTGGTCCTCTGATATCACCCAGGAGGCTGGAAGATGCTTGGGAAAGACGCCACAAGGAAGCCTCAGGAGAGGTAAGGGAATATGAGTATGACTTTATTATGTTTCTGCACCTCCCCTGGGCCACCAATTATTATACTCTGGGGTCTGAAGAGACCCCAGAATATAATAGCACTTAATTTACAAAATGAAACAGGTGGGTGAACCTAGAGAATATTTTGTAAAACGAATCTCGCAAAGTTCACCCATCTCTAGTTAACGTTTATTCCGTTCACGTAGACATGTTAATGTTTCCATTATGTCGGACAAGCTATTATGCAAAAATTCTAAGCAATCTCTTCTTAATTCTTATTTGATACTGTAAGTTTTTTTTATTATATATACTATATATTTGCTTTAGTTTTTGGGGTTTTATAAAATTATTGAAGTTTATAGGGTCAGCTAATGTGAAAATTTTGCTGGCTCTGAATGTTAAGACATTTAATGAGAAACTTGAGATAATGTGGTGAGACGATGCAGCATAAACATTTGTAAATTACATGGTTATGCTCCTACCGTTAAAACCACCAAACTTCTCTTTTACCCAGCAACACAAAATAATAGGCTACAGTCTTTACTTGGAAACCACTTCCTCTGAACTTTTAAGCTAGTTTATTCTGTTTTCATGGTTCAGTATGGTCTTCGGCCTGCAGAAGTAGTATATGATGCTTTTGAAACTATTGCAGTACATATTTAGCAGGAACCCCAAAAGAGTGTCTCTTGTTTGAGTGGTAGGAATGAATTTGCATGCTTTTCTTACCATGGAACAATGCCTGAAAAATAACTCTCTTCAAGTCTACACCACCTAAGCTTCATCTAAGGCAACTAATCCAGCCGCCCGGTAAATCTGTACTGCACTGACGAAGGGCAGGAATCTAAAAACTGCTGTCTACAAAGGGGTATATCTTGTTTGGCCAATATGAGTTAATGAGTATACTGTTATTTCCTGGCGGGCAAGATACCATAATTACTAAGGTGGTTTTCCAAGACTAAGACTCACTCATTGTACTCCAGTTGTTCTGATCCTTGGTGTGCACCTCTCTCAGGTCAGGGTGCTTCTCAGTATTTTTTGGCTAAAATCAGTGTGTATTTGTTCTTATCAGTGAACTGTTACACCATTGTTGGTGAACAGGTACACTAATGGAGAAAATGGAAGCTCTTTGGAGCACGCAGACTAGCCCAATGACTAACTGGAGGCAACCCAAATCCCACTAATCAAAGGTTGGTTGTCTGAAATCCTGAGTCATAAATTTCACTTTCTCACATTAGAGCACACTCAACTCTATTTGCCCAGATCTTCCGGCAAGAGAAAATGCAAATAATATTTATAACACAGGACACATCTATTTTATTTACTTTTATGTCAGTGTGTTGGGGTTGGGCATTTAATTTGGCATTTTCATCAGAATCATGAAATTGATGTTAGCTCCACCCTGAAGTCTGCTATATTCCATGCAGGCTTTCTCCTCCTGCTGCATGCTATGATCAGCAGTTTCTTCCCTGTAGTAAATAGTGGGTGCTAGGACAAACAAGCCTTCATCAGATATATATGACTCCTTCTTTCTGTTCCAAGTTTCATTCTCCAAAAAACAAGAAATTTGGATACTGTTTGATAGCCCAGATGGATGATGAGAATTAGACATTCCCTCTGCAAGCTCAGATGAAGGAAGGCCATTGATCTCTAACCCTTGCAAGTATTTCTAGTTTGTGGGGTTGGGGAAAGTTATTGGGGTCTTTCGCCTTTTGGAGAAGGCTTGTTACATCCTTGTGCGCTTTATGTGTGGTGTGCTGAATTTTCTTTTAGTAGTGCATGGATGGAGAAAGTTTAATCTGCATACTTTTCTTCCTATGTAGTATTGTACGGTAAGTCTCTTCTTGAAACACAGTACCCCCAATGAGCTATCGCATTTTGGAATAATTTGAAGTAAAGCAAATAGCAAAAGCAAACCAACAACAAAAACCCACAAATCATCATATATACAAAGATAAATGGTATTTCAATCCGCTGTACTCACCATGCTGTCACAGTCTCTATTATGTACATCCTATACAGAATGAACAAGTTACCAAGCAACAGAATTAGCAACAATGTGCAATGTAGATGTAAGAAGCATCCAGCATTTTCTACAAGCAGTATTCATTATTAACACACACAAAACATTAGTCCATGCAAAAAGCCTATGTTATACGTTTTGGAATAGTGATAAGTTATTGTGAGGGAATGGGCAGGTGGTGGACAAGGGGATGTTCCAGAGTTTTGGTTGCTAGGTGAGTCATATCTGCCAAGGTTACTCTTCCTTTTTGACTGAAACGCAATTGAGATTCTTCTTTTTGTTACAGTTACTGGAAGCACGGAAAGTCATCTAGCCTTAGTCCAACACATTCACTTTGTAAACTGAATTATATCATTGTGAGTCATAAGTAATATGGAGACATCTCCTTAAATTTCCCATACTTATCCATAACATCTCAAGCCTTCTCATCAGCTGTCAGTACAGGGGACTTAAACATAAGCCCAGGAAATCTAATTTTAACTCCTATAGTGTTGCTGTAAGCAGCTGGAAATAAATTTGTTTCACTTTTAACAGAATTTCAGTCATCTTATCTTAGTAATTCCTTAGAGAGTCGCTTTTTCTAGGGGAAATACAGGGATGAAAATAATTACAGTTTATGGACTATCTGAAAATGTTAGATGCAAAAAAGAGCACAGAAATCTTAGCTGTTAACATTTGGCTGCTGCTGCAGATTTTTGGCGCAATTTATATTTGCTACATTTATTACACTTTTGCACAGTGATTTGAGACACTGGATGGAAAGAGTTTTGCAATTTCAAGTAAACCGGAAAAAAAAATATCAAATGGATTATTTTATGTCATAGACAATAGGGTGGGGGATTCCTGCTCAGGGTACTGTTGTTTGAGCCAGAAGAGAAGGTGCCACTAAATTGTAGCCCCTCAGCTTTGGACTCCACCATTTCCTTTGAATGGGAGCCATGTAATTTCCCATGCATGAGACTACTATTAGTCGGCACATATTTTATTTTATATGTGTTATACACTGCTTTGAAGAATTTTAAGTACAATTAATCATATTGTATATTATTTAGTTTTCCATTGGCTTAATTACTGATAAAATATTCTCCACAAATGCTGCTCCGACACATATGGTAACACATAAAGGTACCAGCTGGATTTCACATGATATCATCATTGTCAATTCTTTTATTCATGTGTTTATCATGAGAATTATTGTCTTGAATTCCTCTTTTTTTGCCGCTGGCATTGTTTTTTATGCCGTGGTAACAATGTTTTTCCAATTGGGGCATCTACTAGTAAAAACAAGACAGTGGCGGCAACTACTTCAATAGATTGCTTTGTGTGATTATGTGTCTACATAATCCCTCTTAGGTCATTTTACACGGATGTGTGCTGTCTGGATTCTTCATGGATAGGACACAGTCTTGTTGATGTTAAAAGGGTCTTTGCATAAGTTGTTTTTTTTTCCATGGACCGAGTATTACTACATTTACAGGGAGTCTGAGGCAATCTGTAGTATACCATCTGCGTCATTGGGTCAGGTAAGTCAATCACAGTCTCAATAAGACGTTAGTGCCTGGAAAGCTTCTGCAAGACAAGAATTATTATAAAGTACAAATAATTGATCCAGCATTGAGAAAAGATGCTTATAAGATAATTGGTAAAGAGAAAGTTGGGAAGACCACACACAATGTATGTTAGGTCACCGCACTAACTCGCCATCTATCACAGATATACATCTACTCCAATAGAAAGTTATCATCGCAGGGTAAAAAATACAAAATGCCAAATGGCAAGTACTGTATAGAGCCTAATGAGCTCCATTAAAATGAGGGTCACATAAAAGGCACAATACAAAAGCTATTTATATTGACAGATCGTGGATTTTCATCTGACTGTTCCTACTTTTATATGTGACTTGTCTTGTGAAGAAACACAACATGGGCCTAGAGTGGCCGAGATTATGAAACAATGCACAGAAAATCAGTTCCGCATGCATCATTATTTTTAATAGCCACTGGACAGTTGCAACTGGATTTAATCTGTAAAATGCATCAGGAATAAGGTTCTACATCACATATACAGCGTCCTTGTAAGGTGGTAAAACCATCAACATTATTTTCCTTAAAGGTAGTCTATCATCAGGACTCAGCATCAATCCATCCCTGTAGGTAGATAGGTTAGGTGTCACCTGAATCAATAAAACAGTGTTTTCCCCTTGTGAATTGCTGAAATATCACCCTTTTAAAGTCAAAATAGAAATGAGCTCTTTGGAGCAACAAGGGTGTTGCCACTTAACTCTTTTCCGCAATGACAACACCCTCATCCACAAAAGCTCTCCATGGTGCTTCACCTCCTTACATTTACTCCCTCATCTCTGTCTACCACTCAACCCATGCTCTCCATTAAACCAATGACCTAAGATTTACATCCTCTATTATTAAAACCTCCTACTTTCTTCTCCAAGATTTCTCCCAAGATGAACCAGTTCTCTGAAATGCTCTACCCCGGGAAATTAGATTAACTCCCAACTTCTACACCTTCAAGCTCATTCTAAAGACACATCTCTTCAGGCAGACCTATCACATTTCCTAATCTAAACACTTCAGCAGTTACGTTCCCTAAAACGAATCCTCATTTGTTCATGCACCCCCCCACATTATCCCACAAGAATTGATGCCTTTAATTAAGAGTAACCCTGTATGCCCAGGCACTTTGGATCTGTTCATAAAAGGACACTGGCTGGTGATGGCTAATACAGCTTTACTTATTTGTAGAATTATAGCAAGCTTTTTCATTTAAAAAAATGGCTGGTCCACTATATAAGCACTACTATCACTTGTGTCACCCCGTCACGTCTCTCCTTCGGTGTTGTGGGGAGACATGTGTGATGGCTGAGCATTGAACCACGGATGGTGTTTGCTGAACATGCTCCGTGGTATGACCATGTGGAACTACGGCTTTATTCTGGGTCTATATTGCACATCTACTATATAAGAAGGTAGTGCTTGCACATCACTTTGGCAGAGTAGTTTCGGTTTGGTGGTGTTACTTTACAATCCTCTGTGCCACCTTCTGAAGTTAGGCAGATGTGTCATAAAGAAAGAAAGAGAGATTAACTACCTGGTGTTTCCTACTGAGCACCAATACCGTTTACCCTTAAGGACTACCCTGCACTATTTTCCTTGGAAGACAATTGCTCAGACACAAAGCTTATGATCTGTATTTGTGCATAAAGTGTAATAACTACTTTTACAAGAAACAGTACTTTGACCATGAGACATTTTTTGCAAACCTTGTTCTGTTGCCGCATGTGTGTAAGTAAAAACGGTTTTCTGTAAATAATAAGAGTGTGTTTTTCAGCCTACAATAAGCATGACTACACTGCAGTTAATTCCCTGGGCCACGACTACAAGTAGGGAGGGAGTCTCACATCCTGATGTGCTAACTTTCACAGACTATTTATCTCCTAGCACTTCTAAAAATGTACACCTGATTATGTTACTTCTGGGCATAAGTATTTTTATCTGTGAGAAAATTATGATCAGTGGAAATTATTATATATATATTTATTTCATCCATATGTCTTAAACAACAGTAAAAATGACAATATAATGACAAAGATAAACAGAACAAAAGCGGCACTAATAAATACATTCCATTCTGAAGTATAGACCATACATGTAATTATCCAAAACCGTAAATAGCTGCAGGTATATAGTAGAAGTGTAAAAATAGTGCAAAAAGATATATCCTCTGTTTAGTTTATGTTCTGCTTATAACACGTAAGAAGGGATTTTTTAGGATTTAGATATTGCTGAGCTCTCTTTCTGATAAATGCGATCAATGGGAGTCTGACACTGGGAACCATAATGGCAGGAGTAGCACAGTGTACTGAGCTAAAGTAAGCAGCTTCATACACTGTCTAGTGACCATGTTGGGTTACTGTAGCTCAGTTCCAATTCAAGTGAAAATGGAAAGCAGCCAAACATCTTCCCTTGAGAAGCTCATTTATATACATCAGACAACCCTCCATCCAACGACAGTGGGTGAAGTAAAGTGGGACCACGGCAGATCGGGAAGAGGGTGCCTCAGCCTGGTAACTTTATTACAAATCACACCTGAAAGCAGTCATCATTTCTGATACATGAGACCTCCCGCGTTGTGCTTGATTTATTAAGAGGCCAGAGCCTCTTAATAATTCAGGTGCATCTCATGTTAGAGGGGAATAGATTAGGAATTGGCGTATGAAACACCAGTCTGAATAAATTCCCCCACTTCACTGTTTTTGCAAAGTGCAATAATTGTGGCACATTAAATCATTGGCCCAGACATCTATATGCTGTGGAAATTTTCTATACATAAATTTGACATTTGGTATTGATTTTAAAATATGCAACATGCAGCATTTAGGTTAGGGCTACACGGTGACTTTGGCCTCAACTCCCATTTACACAACTGTGACCACGACTGCTAGTAGCAAAAAAATTTACTTTTTTGCAATGGTCACGTCACATTTGGGGTCGCAATGCAACTCTGTTCACTAGCATGGGTGAGGGAGTCACAGGATGACATAGTGATCTTTTGGTAGGTGGGAGTTGCAGCCAAAGTTGCCGTGTGGCCCTAGGCTTTTGGCAAAATCTGCAACCCTGTGGCAGAAAACATCACTGCACAGGTAGCCTTAAGGTATATTCACAAGTGGCAGTTAAGTTGTGATTACAACCATAAGACTGCATTAATGCAGCACCATGACTTGGTATGTTTGTGAATTTTGTAGATGAAACGTGTATAACATATGCAGAAACTGCACATCCAGTTACCACATTGCAAAACTGTGACAAAACCACGCATGTTTTTTCTTTGCAGTTTTGATACAGATTTAATTGCCTCACAGCAGCTATGGTCTGATGCCATGAAAAGTGTACAGATGGTAATACAACATTTCAATAAAGAAAAATATATGTCAGAAAAAATGTGTGAAGTTATCCAAAATAAAGGGAGCCTGGAGTTTGTTTGGGGAGGATAAGGGTAGAAACCTCAGTCTGGAATCCACTTCATGGTTTAGGACTGGTCTGATAACTAACCAGTTGTAGCTGCGGCTTATATAAGACTGGTGCACCAACTTAGGCCAGATCATTACTATTGTGTTGTCTGCACAGCTTGTAACTAACACATGGGAGTTGGCAGCTAGTATAGTGTGCAAACTGCAGCTTGAGGCAAGGCCTGGCACAGATAGGACAGCTTTTTGTTTAGGTATTACTAAAACAAGTACAATTTATAGTATTTGTGCACATGTAAGAAACATTTGTTATACCAATGGAATCTCTGTCTCCATCTGTCCTGAGCCCACACACAACTAACCCGCCTAAAACCTGCCAAAGAATCACTTATCCACATACAAGCTGCAATATAGTTGCTATGGAAGCTGGCTACAAGGTTTGTGTGTAGTCCCTGCCTAGATGGTGAAATTTTATACTAAAGAATTTCTTTTCATTCATTCTGTGACATTTCATTTACTATGCACTTTAGTAAGTCCGGAAGACTTTGTTCTGACAGATGACACATTTGAGATCCTTGCAATGTTCTGTGTCATATACCTCCAATGATTTATGGGTCATAAATACTTGTATCAAATCTATGCACTATTTCTTTAAATAAGGCGTGCATTTATTAAAATGTGCATTACTTTTACAGTTTTAGTAATGATTCATTTTTGATTATAGGGTTTATATTTATCATAGGTAAGAGTCGTCTCTATCAGAATGACATAGCAAATCTGTTATTGCAGATGGCGTTAACATGGGATTAGATGGAGCATATTGAAATAACACACAAAATAAACTTTTTTATATACTGTTTCTTTATGTATAAGTGTACATTATATTGTTTGTCTTGTTTGTTTTGGAGGAGTAGTTTGTAGCAACCATGAAAATCAAGTGAAAAGGACACATTGTAATGCATTGTGCTTTCTATACTTGCTGTTACAGTACAACTTCTAAGGGGTAGCAACATGCCTATGTTAAAGCCAAGAAAAGTTCGCGATATGCGCCAATCCTGAACAAGGATTAGTTATCTGTGCGCATGACCATACTACATTTAAGCCAATAGTGAGGGTACATGTACATGACCAGGATTACGTGCAGATTTTCCATTCAGATTTGAGTGTTTAAAACCACCACCATAATCCTTTAGGATTAAAGTTGAGAAAATATATATTTTATGCACATAATGCAGACCGTTTTTAAAAAATGGTTATTTATACAGTGGTCAGAATGGAAATCTACGCCATTCAGGAAGGAGCGCTATCGGAAGTCTTTCCTCCCCACCGCGGTTAGGCTGTACAACCAACACCGACCTAAGCGGAGATCATTACACACAGAGAACTGAAATATCTCTCTGCCTGTTAAATCCCCCCCCCCCTTCCTCTGCTACGTCCTATCTGTCTGTCTGCTATTAATGTAATGCCTCTCACTTTGGAACATTCCTGTACATGTTGTATTTGTATTTGTATCTGCTTATCTTATCTTATCTTTGCTGCTGTAACACACTGAATTTCCCCATTGTGGGACTATTAAAGGACTATTATTATTATTATTATTAAAACTGGCATGACTTATAATAAATATGTCAGCGTGAGGCATTCCACGCCTGATTTGCAACACTCTGCCCAAATTTGCCAAAAGTGGTGAGTGAGGAACAGAACGTGGACTGTGGTGCATATCATCCATCTATATCAGAATACTGGTGTAAAGGGGTTGACAATTTCCCTCCAAGTCTTCAAAATCTACATGTACACGTATGAAAACCTGCACTAAAATATAACCCAGTTGATGCACATTTACATGTCGATGTTCCACACACAAATCCTGATTGTGTGCATGTACCTTTAGGGTAAGTTCACACGGCGGAAAATGAAGCTGCTGGCTTTCTGCTACTGATTAGATGAATGGGCCTCAGCAGGGAGTCTCAAGCCGTGGAATTGGTGGCAAGATCAATTTTCAGCGTCCTACTGCAATCTCTGCCTCCCATTGAAAACAATGGAGTCTGGATGGATCTTTTTTTTTTGGGGGGGGGGGGGTGTAATCTGCCCCCAAATCCACAGCAAATTCCTTCACCTGAATATACCCTTAGAATTGTTAATGGTTCATGTACCCACTTGTATTTTTAGACCCATGTAACACAATAGTGACTATACAGTATGTGTGTACAGTATATATTATAAATGTAGCTTAGCTACAGTATGTGTCTCCAGTTTTATGCGTTTACAAGGCTCTTTTTTATATGCTGTCAACATACTGTATTCCATAAAACATATATTCTGCATTACTAGAAGAATATGATGTCTCTTGAAAGCAACATTTGGCAATGAACATAGGTCCATAATATGAAATTGTAATGCAGTTTTGCCTTACATCTCTTATAATATATTGTCAGAAAAATACATTTTACCTAACCAAAATGCTAAAATTATAGGCTGAACAAAAATATAAGTATATGAATAAAAGTTGTTTTAAAACTTCTTGAAAGAAACACTAAAAACTGAAAACACATAAAAAGTATATATTAAAGTCACAGTAACTTAAAGCATGCCTAAACTTTTAAACCCTTTTTTTTAAATAAATAAATGGATAGTGCAGGTGATAAAAGTAAATTGTAACTGTATATTTAATTACAGAAAAATGCTTCTTTCTCCTGTTTTCTCTGTTCCCTTTTCTCTGTGCTGATCACTGTCTCCAAGTAAGGCCTGCTTCACACAAGCTTTTCAGTCAGTTCAATATGGGCCATATGTCGGCTGTATTTTCTGGAACACGGTCTGGGGACCTAGTCTCAAATCTTCATCCCCTCACTGTACATCAGGTTCTGTAATTGTGCTTTAATGTATGGCATAGTAGTCCAGGATTAAGATGATGACTATGATGTGAGATAGGGTCCCAGACTGTGTTCAGCCTGGAAAATACATCTGGACTGCTGGATTGTCACTATTTCACAAACTAAATACATCTTTGTGAAGCAATACTTAAAGGGAACGTGTTGCCAGAAAATGTTTTCTTTTTTTAAACCAAGTTTTATGTTACATATTTTTAAAGAATTTTTGGTGAGGTTTTTAAATTTCTTATATATATTCTTTAAAAGTATCCTAAGAATCCTGCAGTTCTAACTTGGCCACTAAGCCAAATAATATGCTGAGACTTCCGGTTTCTGCAGAAGATTTCTTTGCAGCAGCCACCTCACTTACCACACTAATGCTATCATGTATATGTAGATAGGACACAGAGTCCACCAGACGCAATAGGAGATTTCACAGCTTATCTACTACACCCCCAACACAATGACCTCTGCCCAGGTCACAGAGCATGCCTAGAATATTCCCCCAAACAAATCAAGTGTGTCTGCTCCAGACCATTGTGTCTATGGCCCTTCTATAGGAAATAGGAAGTCACAAAGAAATTTAGGCTTAGTGACAAAAGTTGAAATTGCAAGGTTTTTAGGATTTTTGTTTAAAAATAGATATTAATTTGGAAAATTAAAACTTCACCAAAATGTTTTATCTATTTATTTATTTATGTTTAACATAAAAAAGTGATTTAAACAATAAGTAATTTCCTGGCAACACATTGCTTTTAACTTCTCATGTGAACTACAGATGTCCCTACATAGAGAGAGACCCTGCACAGATCAGCCTCCAGGCGACATGAGGTACAGCAATGGACAGGGAGTCACACAGGCTCTCCTATTAAAGTAAGTTCCCTGGAACCACTGCTATATAGTGGATGGGGCTACTGTGCCACTCCTATTAATTGAATTACTTCTGGTGCCTGGAGGCTGCTGGCACAGCTGATCTCTGCAGGATTCAGGTGTCGAACCCCCACAGATCACATACTGATAACCTATCCTGTGGATAGGTCATTGGTATTAAAAATTCTATTGGGGCTGGACAGCCCCTTAAAGCCCCACCCCCACCCTTTCAGACTCCACGTACAGTATAATAGAGAAGAATCAGAAAATTAGCCACTGTGTTCACTGTACCATTTCTATAAAACTATTTCAGGAGTCAACTATACTTCTTGTTTATTTTTATCATGTACTCTTAACTTCAGTGTTGCTTTAAATCAATTATGACTGCAACAGTCACAAAAAATTGTATCAACAATTTATAGCCTTGAGAAGATGACCTTTAAATAAAAGAAACAGAAAATAAGGAAAAAAGCCAAAATCCAGCAGTAAACAAAAATGATCAATAACTCTTTGAACTGTATGATTAGAACTGAAGGAAACTGGTTATTCTTAAGGGATTAGGGTTGTCTTGAAACACGCTGAAGCTTTTTACATAATGGCCTGTTATTGTAAAATTCCCCTTTTGCAGCAGAACATTGGTTAAATTGGTAGCTGTCATATAGGCTCAGAGACGGGAACATACAGTAACAATATTTAGTTGTGGACAGGTCTATAGTGTGCAGTATGAAAATGTAGCTTTTACCACAACAAAAATCAATCACATCTGTAATGTTTATTTCACCAAGTTGAAATTGTATAGACTAAAAGTTCCAAATTCCTTCCTTGTGGTACTGGTACTTATTTCAGATCTACTGATTTTACACATGGCCACTTCAACTCCAACCGTACAACAAAAGTAAATGGACCAGTGTTCACATGTTTGCACCACAGCCCCATCTACAATGGGCATTCAGTGGAACTTGTAGGCCCCTGTTCTCATGATCTCTCTTTAACTGTATCAATCTTCCATTACCATTACCTCATCCATTAAACATGTAACGTGGCCTAAGGAGTTTATCAAATGGTATTCCAACACCACCTTCATGTGACAAGTCTAGGGCTGCTCATTCCTTTTCTTGAGCACTTGTATCTACTTTGTATTGTTTATAGATTGAAAGCTCCAATGGGATGGGTTGCCATTTAGTGCATAACTCCCAACTTTTAGAAGGCAGAGTGCACCACATCAAATTTAGATACACTAAACCATGCCTCTAATTCTCCTAAACTCCCCTTTGGCCACACCCTTTAAGCCCCAACACAGTAATAGTGGCCCTTTTAGTGGCTGTGGAGAATATAATGTTCTATTGGTGACCCCATACAGTATCCTGCTTACTTGTAATCCCACACGGTATAATGTCCCCCTTGTGGCCCTCACCCAGTATAACGTCCAACCAGTAATCCTCACATAGTATAATGTCCCACTCATAGCCCTCACAAATTATAATGCCCTCTTCTAGTGGCCCCATCAGTAAAATGCTCAAAATAAAAAATAAAAAAATACTCACCTCATTCCTCCACAGTCCTTTCCGGTAGCAGGCACAATGTAGTTACATCATTGTATCTTCCCTGCCTATTTCCAAGGTACTTGAAATGGATTAAAGGTCTGAATGATGGGATGGCTCCCTGCTTCACTATTCTATTCATCTCTAATCTACGTTCATAGAGCACAGATGAATTGAAGCTGGGACATACCTCCCACCTTCTGGGACAGTGAGACAACACCTGAAATCCAGGTCTGTCCCGCTGAATCCGAGATTGTTAGAAGGTATGTGTAATGTATCTTGTAAACTGTGTTTTGCAATTGTTTAAATAGCCCAGATATAGTATTTTGGTTACAAATAGACACTAGCGTAAATGTGGTGCATACTGGAACATCTAGTTTGGGCTAAAATTTTTCTACTTGCTAGACTTAATGTGGATGTGGCTTCTTAGAAAAAAAGGCACATAGCCAACATTGTGTTGTAAAATTGTGGCTGAAAGTAAGCCAACTAAAAGGTGGCATAAATGTCTGACTATAAGTAAATCTTGGCCAATTTGTTATATAAATTGCCTTAGAAGTTGATAAATAAGCAGTACTAATCCGTCTTCCATAGTGAGTCAGGAGTCTCCCATATACATTAGGATGTCAACATACTTTCTATATATTATCTGAACCAACACGCCGTACAGATCATGAAGTCAGGGAGAACTGCTTTATTTGTATCAATAAAAGTTAAAGCTAAAATTGAATCTGGTAGTAATTTTAGGAAATATCTGAGCCTACAGACTATGGCAGAGTAATGCAATGGACGTGGGTGTCACAGTGTGTTGACTTGTTTGGATAACACACTCTTACAATATTTGTGGAGAGTGCAGGGACTGGCTATGTTTTTCTGTCTGTGACTCACTAGAATAATATAACCAGGCATTGTGAATGGAGGTTTCATCCAGCGACTAATGCTGTAAACACACTGACATTTTTATTATCCCACCCAATCTCATTAGATGTACAGTGTGAACGCTGCTATCATCTCCAAGCTGGATGTTCCTCTGCTTCCACCTACACATTGGCAGGCTGACCACAAGTAGATGCCAAAAGGCAGCTTAGACATAGTTCCCATTAATGCTTCCAAGACTAAAGCCTGTTGTTCCCGAGATTACTGAAAACAGATTTATCTAGAGTTATGTTGTATTATGTGCTATGTAGGGGTATAACTAATAGTCAAATCTAGCAAAACCTGGAATGGAAAAACCATATTCAATATAACTTGTAATTGATTCATTTTTATAGTGTCCAGTGGGAGGTCTTATCAGTGATTGACAACCTTTCCTGTATAAGTCTGTATGCAGAGATAGCTGTCATTTTGTAGGTAGAACCGCCACCTGGACTCCAAAATGTTCATGAAATAAATGAAAAAATAACAAGTTATACTGAATCTTTTCACACAAAACTATATCTGCTCTATACCATGCTGCCTGCAGATCTTACTGCATGTTCATTGTGAGAGGTTCCCTTTATGTTCACTGCTTGTGCTAATTGTATACTTTTAGCAACAGTTTTGGGAAGACCCTTTGCTGTTTCAGAATCTGTACCACAGTGCCCAAAGCAAGGTCCATAAAGGCATAGTTGGGTCACTTTGGTGTGCAAAAGCTTGACTGGCCCATGAAAAACCCGACTGAATACCATTGCGATGAACTAAAATGGAGACTACAAGTCACACCCTCTTGTACAACATCAGTGCCTGATCTCACAAATGTTATCCTGGATAAATGGGCAAAATGGGAAAGTATTGCAAAGTACATGGGCAATGGATGGGGGAACAACTCCAAATAAACGGCTATGGATTTAGAATGGGATGTCATAATAGCACCTGTAGATGTAATGTGTAGGTGTGCCAACACTTTTGTTCATGTGGTGTACAGTAGATAGATTAGGAGATAAAAAGGATATTACCCTAGGACAGACAAAGCAGACTTGATAGTGACTTTCAAGATAATTGGCTTGTAACAAAGGGGAAGTAAACTCTGTACAGCTGTGGTTGTATGACAGAAAGTCCCTGGAGCCCCTGTCTTGGTATTTCCCAGCCATTGCTGTTGTATCTGAAGATTAGTGGCTTTTCTCTTCCTTCCCCATTGGTGGTCTGTCATCCCTCTGATAGGTGTGTGTCTAACACACTTAATTCCTGTGATTAAAATTGGACGCCAGGTGCTGTAGCACAGTAATCCCGCTCAGAGGGGATGGTTGTTAGGGTGAGGACTGAATCCTTTTGGTTATAGACATAGTGCGAAAAGTATAATATGTAAAAATGACAGTTTTCTCAAGAGACTGGCATGTTTTGCTGTACCTACTGAATATGCATTGCATTTTCAGTAAGGATTTTTGTTTGAATTTTACATTTCTTTTGTCCAAAATGACAAACCAATTACATCTTGGTATAGAAAGCTTGCATTTACTAGATATATTGGTCCCTACTGATTTTCCTGGGAATAATCTTTTGGTGCTTAATAGTTTCCAGTGGACTGTGCTTTGCAAATGTAAACTTAGCATGGGTTTGCATTGAGTGAGCTGTGCTGTGTGATCTTACCAATCAGATGCCACCTATGGCACAATTGGCACAACTTTATACCGCTCATTTTATTCTTCCCTGGCCCATCAGACCTTGTTTGGAATATTAGGAGAATTTGCATTGTACAGTATGTATTTTTTTTTGTTGCGTTTTATATTACCTGTTTCTGCTTTGGAACTCTAACTGCACCTTGACCTTTGTTCCTGATTTGCACCTCTGGATTCACGCCTGGTACTTTATAAGTTTGACCACCTTCCTAGTGCTGACTATTGGATATCTTAAGGAAATGTATTAATCTTACTGTCCATCTTGATGTCTTTGGTAGTGCATATGTCACCAATAGATGACAATTTAGAGGGTTGTGACTTGGGAATCTGACGGCAAAAGTCCATACCAACATGAATGGGTTAAAGAGGACCTTTCATGTCTTCTAAGAGAGGAAGTGTTATATACAGTATTGTAGCAAAGCTGACAAAGCTGGATTCTGTGCACTTTCGGTTTTGCCAGTATCTGCCTCAGTTCCAGAGATATCAGTGCTGTTACTTTCAGTAACTGATATCACTGTACTGTCAGAGGGACTGCCCTTACAATTCAGCGCACTGTCAACTTTGCAATGGTATATAACATTACCTACATTAGAGGACATGAAAAATCCTCTTTTAAGGGGCAAAGAATAGATTTATTGCCCTGGTTAGTCAGCGGAAGGGAATTTATCAATTCATCTATGCCAGTTTTCTAACGTAGATGGGTGATAATGTGGCACATCTTTGGTGCATGACCCTTTCCTGTGCCAAAAATTCTCCACACCCCCATTCTGTGCCTCGATTGCCACTTTGTGAATGTGGACAGAGCAGGGTAGGGACACCTCGACCCAACATATTTATTTTGAGTTATATAGGAAATCTCCTCCAGTTCCTATCTGGCATGGATTTCCATTCTGGCACACAGCTGAGAGATTGATTTATTAGGAGGCTGGAGCCTCTTGATAATTCAGGCGCACCTTGCACCAGTCAGGGCCTATATTAATTAAATTCCAACTTATTAAATTCTCTGACCCTGCGTGCCAAACCAGTCCTAAAAGTTATATATTAGTACATTGACAAATTTAGTGCTGTAATGCACTTAGCAGACAGATATACTCCTCAACATTGAAATTATAACCACAAGAAGGACAAGCCATAAGCCTGCCTTCTGTCAACATAGCAGTTATCATTACTTGTCGCAAACTGAGAGGGACAGAATCCTTGAATGGAAAGATTGCAAAGAAAGATCGCTACATGCCTATGCCATGTCTTCACTGTTCTACATTGTGTTTCCCAGTGGTTGGATGAAAAACAACTAGATGGAATGACATCTAGAAGCGCGTGGAGGCAAACTTCTGCACAGGCAGATCAATGAGTCACGTTTTTGTCTCAGGCACAGTCAAAGCCAGAGATCGTTCTGGAGATCACTTGGGCAATGCCATGAAGAGGGCTTCACAAGCGAATATTACACAGGTCCCATACCTAGGATTATGGTGTGGGTTGGCGTAATGTATGGTAGACCCTTCTAGTCTTCATGTCAAGAATACTGACAGCTTGGTTACATTGATTTGGTCATGGAATCAGTGGTACGGTCATTTCTCCAAAGTGTCTCAGGAGCCGTTTTCCAGCAGGACACCACCAGGCCACATGTTGCTTGTGCATGTTGTGAGAATCTGGCATGCCTATAGCGTCTCTGGAATTGTCTCCCATTAAGCACACTTGGGACACAATTGGTCGGCAAAGGGAGCAGCCAGAAGCCAATCCTGATGATTTTATACCCAAGTGCATTCACTTTGGCATAATATTCTGAAGACAACCATTAATAACCTCAGTGATAGCATGGCAAGCCATGTAATTGCGTATATTTCTGCTCTTGGCTCTCCTACTCAATACTGAATAAATTGAGATGTTTTGAATATTTTATTGCCATTATTTTTTTATAATTTGCAGATCATTAACATGTCTATTAATCCTGTAGTTTCCATAACGCCAAAACTTTTCCTTCTTAGTGTTGCAATTTTAATGTTGAGTATATTTAGGATATTACTTGGCTCCAAATGCCTTATTTGGTGTCATGGTACATTTATTGTGTAAGCTCTCTGCCTACTTTGTAACAATTGAAGTTTGTTAAATATTATATATTTGTTACAGTTTATATATTAGAAATATAAGCTCTAGACATTTGATGAGTTCAAAATTGTGATTTAAGATAAAAACTACTTAACATTTCATTGTCAGAACAACCCACTGAGTATGTTAAGCTCAGCAAGGCCACCTGCTGGAGATGATAAATGCAGCAAGTTTATGCAGTTTGAAAAGCAAGAAATACCAGAAAACAATGACACTAATTTTAATATATACCTATGGCTGTCATAGATGAAGGTATTTGCCAGTGCAAAAAGCTGCTAAAAATACTGTATGTATCCAACAAAATCACAAATCCTGACTAAGGGCAGCAGCACACAGCTGTGTTTCACCCGTGAAACATGGTCCATGTGTTAGCCAGATTTACCGGTTTGAACTTCGTGCTAGGAGCGGGACTCTTAGCAGTATAGTTATCTATGATGCTAGGAGTCCCTGCCTCCCAGTGACATACTGTCCCGTATCAATTACAGTATGGGACAGTATGTTGCTGGGAGGCAGGAACTCTTAACATCATAGATATCTAGGATGCTAGGAGTCCCGCTCCCAGCATGAGGTTCAAGCCGGTAAAAACATGGTCGTGTGCTGCTGCCCTAAGGCTAATGTAGAATGAAAAAAGTGGCATATGATTAGGCTGTTTAGTATAATTTTACACCACCTATTGTTTAGATTGCAATAAAAGATGAAGCAATATTTTGGCAAATTTTTGGTGCACGATGATGCATATTAAGCCCCCTTCTTTCCAGTGAGGCCACAAGGCACAAAAAATGTGTGGCAGTTTTTTATCCTGGCACATTTTTTATTAGTAAATCTACCGCCCTGTGTAAACACACACCACACGTAAGAATTCTGAAGACAGCAAACTGAATAAAGTCGGGGATATACATGAAACTATTATTGGTTGAAATCCTGCTAATGAGTTTTGCCTCCTCATTTGTACAGACAATCTGACCATCAAGGTGCCACACTAAACTGGAACATCAGAGAGCTAAAATCCAAAAGAATGGACTTGAGCAAAAAGACAAATGAATAGACAGAGACAGGGTAATGGGTGCCTAAGAATAATTGATGAATGTGGGGTAGTGAAAGCTAGTTTATCTGGTCTGATTCCACAGAACAGCTACTGTAGCACAAATTGAAGAAAAACTTACAGATGGCTATGATAGACAAAGGTATCAGTGCATAGCAGAATTTTGTATATGGAGCTATATATCAGTCAGAGTGCGAATACTGATCCCTGTTTACCACCAAAAGCACCAACAATGGACAAATGGGCATCAGAACTGGACCACAGCACAATGCTGTGCCTTGGTAAATCCTGTTCTCTTTTACATCATGTGGATGCTAGGGTGCATTTGCATCCCTCCCTTGACCTAACACTTACTTGGAAAAAGAAGGAACCAGAATGCACTATAGAAGGAAGGAAAGCCAACAAAGGCATTTTGCGAATAAACTTTGTGTATCAAAGGTAGTGGTAGTGACAGAAAGCTCCTATATAGCTCCAGACAATGCCTGTCTTTCCTCTATAAACTCCTGCACTTCCAGCACACTCCACCTCAGCTCTCCGTAGATGTCTATAGCCATGTGTTATGTGATATATGATCTGTGATCTAGCAGAAAAGAATGGTCAGCAGGAGAGGGCACAGGAAAACAGACTGATAAGAGGAGACAGAGCATTTCTCTGATGAGATATATTACAAAGTTTCTTATCTCCTGCAATGTTCATTTATGCAAAGCTTTTTGAAACTATACAGCCTGTTTAAAGGAGCATTTACCAGGCTTGGTGCCAGATACCATAAGACATCTTCAGAGATCTCATGAAGTCCATACCTTAAATGTTGTATCAATGTCAAATTGTGTAGTCTATTGTATTTGGCTACTGAAATATGTGCATATAGTATACACAGCTATCGATACACAATTATTACCTATTATCACTCAGTTCAGTTTATGGTGTTGGATAGTGTGAAGTCACTTCAAGGAGCATCTCTGTGTATAGCATATACTTTATTACCTATACATTGTATGAAGAAAGTTACAGAAGAACTTTCTGTAGAAATGACGGCAGCCGGAAGTTGGAGATGAAATGAATCTAATGAGGAACATCACCCTGATTCACAGATTCTGTAATTAGTGGAATTATGGGTGAGTCACATGCCTGCTGCATTTACACATGGAGCAAGGAAAAATATGGTAATTCTGCTGTCTCTCCCTTCCTCTGCTGCGTTCCAATCATTGACAAGTCCTTGGCAGCACATTAAACTAAAGAGTATATAAAATGCAATGCAATACCAATATTTTACCAGTACACAACAGTATAAGTCCACCTGAAACCCTTTAGTTATGTAAACTTAGTCTTAGGCATACTTTTTACATTTTCACCATCTAATTTCTGTATTTTGTATTCAAGGGCTATCACTAAATGAGTTAATTCTATCTGCATATAGCAAGGAGGGCATCAAGGAAAGGCCTCCAAGTTCATTGTATTGTCCAGAGTAATTGAAATGAAGCTTCCAGCTAATCTAACACAACCTGGTCAATATCTCATTACCTTTCATGGTGTCCCTTTGTTTCTTCCATGAACATGGAATTTGTCATTAGCGAATGTATGTAAGTGGATGAGCACTTAATAAAAGCAAGATCTCCTTAATGAGCTGGACAGCATCGCTGCTGATCTCAGTACACAGATTAATGAGCTAGATCCTTGTTTCACATTTATATCCCACCAGTTATAGGATATACTGTACTTGGGAATTTAGATTCTGTATTAACAACTGTAGAATGGGTGTGTTTGACAGCGCCAAGATAACTGAAAATGCAGCCAAGTTACATGCAGTCCCATAAAGTACTAAAGATAATACTAATACTTGATTAACATCTCAAGAACCTAAATGTACATGATGGCTAGCTCTTTGTGCACCTTCAATTAATGAAGATGTAAGAGAGTTGGTTTTTGATGTGGCCCTTGACCTTACAATGGGACTCGTCTTGAGGATAGTGCAACAAAGAGGAGGATAAAGGACAGTTCATCCCAACTAAGATAACTCTTGAACAAGAAACTTTACTCCATCAGTGTACATAGTGCTTAATGGGTAAATGGTTTGATGGTTACCGTTCTAGGTATACACAGTTTAGTGGTTATAGTTCTCTGGTGGTACACAGCTTAGTGGTTACAATTCTCTGGCAGACACACCACATACTGGTTAAATTTCTATAACAGGCACACAGCTTCCGCTAGGTCCACTCACACCTGTGTTCGGGTTTCTGTTCGGAGGTCCACTTGTGGACCCTCCAAAAAGAAACCTAATCCGCTGAAAAAGTGGTTACCTGTGGCAACCCACGGACTCCATAGACTATAATGGGGTCCACCAGGTTTCCACTCAGTTTCCGCCCGAAAAGGGCGCTTTCCTTTATGCATTTTTCAATTGGAATAGGGAACAGAATCCCCCAATGGACTTCAGGCGCAGGCGTGAACCTACTCACAGTTCAGCTAATAGGGTCACAGAGAATTTATACATTCCAAGTCTCTGGTCACACTTTTTTTCAGGGCTTTCTATCAGTTCACACTGAACTGCACACTACAACAACACAGTTCTGCTAGGCAATCTTATATAGGCTCTTACTCCACCTTTGTATAGAGTTTAAGCAAAACTACCCTCCAACATCCATATATGTGACCAGTGACATGGCTAGTCCACATGCCACCTGAAAAACTGTAGATACAGCACAACGGACAGGTAACTGTTAAGGCCATAATCTGGCATAACAGCAGTACATGTTAACTACACACGTGGACAAAATTGTTGGTACCCCTCGTTTAATGAAAGAAAAACCCACAATGGTCACAGAAATAGCTTGAATCTGACAAAAGTAATAATATATAAAAATTCTATGAAAATGGACAAATGAAAGTCAGACATTGCTTTTCAACCATGCTTCAACAGAATTTTTTAAAAAGAAAACTCATGAAACAGGCCTGGACAGAAATGATGGTACCCCTGAAAATAATGTGAGTAAAGGGACATAATAAATCAAGGTGTGTCCACTAATTAGCATCACAGGTGTCTACAATCTTGTAATCAGTCAGTGGGCCTGTATATAGGATACAGATACTCACTGTGCTGTTTGGTGACATGGTGAGTACCACACTCAACATGGACCAGAGGAAGTGAAGGAAAGAGATGTCTCAGGAGCTTAGAAAGAAAATTATAGACAAGAATGTTAAAGGTAAAGGTTATAAGACCATCTCCAAGCAACTTGATGTTCCTGTGACTACAGATGCACATATTATTCAGAAATTTAAGATCCATGGGACTGTAGCCAACCTCCCTGGACGTGGCCACAGGAGGAAAATTGATGACAAATCAAAGAGAATGATAATACGAATGGTAACAAAAGAGCCCACAAAAACTTCTAAAGAGATTAAAGGAGAACTTCAAGCTCAAGGAACATCAGCGTCAGATCGCACCATCCATCATTGTTTGAGCCAAAGTGGACTTCTTGGGAGACGACCAAGGAGAACACCATTGTTGAAAACAAATCATAAAAAAGCCAGACTGAAATTTGCCAATGTACATGTTGACAAGCCACAAAGCTTCTGGGAGAATGTCCTATGGACAGATGAGACAAAAATCGAAATTTTCGGCAAGGCACATCAGCTCTATGTTCACAGATGGAAAAATGAAGCATATCTTGAAAATAACACTGTCCCTACTGTGAAACATGGAGGAGGCTCTGTTATGTTCTGGGGCTGCTTTGCTGCATCTGGCACAGAGTGTCTTGAATCTGTGCAGGGTACTATGAAATCTCAAGATTATCAAGGGATTCTAGAGAGAAATGTGCTGCTCAGCGTCAGAAAGCTTGGTCTCAATTGCAGGTCATGGGTCTTGCAACAGGATAATGACCCAAAACACACAGCTAAAAACACCCAAGAATGGCCCAAGAGGAAAACATTGGACTATTCTGAAGTGGCCTTCTATGAGCCCTGACCTAAATCCTATTGTGCATCTTTGGAAGGAGCTGAAACATGCCGTCTGGAAAAGGCACCCTTCAAACTCGAGACAACTGGAGCAGTTTGCTCATGAGGAGTGGGCCAAAATACCTGTTGAGAGGTGCAGAAGTCTCATTGACAGTTGCAGAAATCGTTTGATTGCAGTGATTGCCTCAAAAAGTTGTGCAACAAAATATTAAGTTAAGGGAACCATCATTTCTGTCCAGGCCTGTTTCATGAGTTTTCTTTTTAAAAAAATTTTGTTGAGGCATGGTTGAAAAGCAATGTCTGACTTTTTCATTTGTTCATTTTCATAGAATTTTTATATATTATTACTTTTGTCAGATTCAAGTTATGTGACCATTGTGGGTTTTTCTTTCATTAAACGAGGGGTACCAACAATTTTGTCCACGTGTATAAATACTGTTAGCCAAGTAAGCTTACTGGGACAATAAAAATCTAATACACCATAATAAGGTTCTGTTCAGATTTGTAATGAGTCATGCTCCAACCCTCACTATTTGCTTTATAATCCTGAGGAAATTTCTGCCATAAATTGTGTAACTATATGCTTAGTATGACAGGACCCTTTTGTGTTGTTGGAACTTTAGTAAATATTCTGTAATATCGGAAAAGTGGTGTAATTGCATTATATTCCTCATGTGAATGAGCCGATTCATATGAATGGGTCTGCTACATTTATACTTCTATTCCATAAAACAATTATTTAAATTTACTTAGTCTACCCATACAAGACACATGGTTGTTATGGATATGATACACACAATAATAGTTTTGTATGTACAGTTTTAATGACTATTATGCAGTATGTTCACACAGAAAAATCAATTTACCATTCCCATGAGTATAGGGCATAGCGATGGACAGAACTTTCCAAAAACCCAATCAGCACCATGGAGAGCACATGACTTAGGTCAAGTAGAAGGAAAATCTTTGTGATTACTTTAAATACGACACAAAGTATTTTTTCATTCATCCCTTAAAATAGATGATAGTACTTTGTGTAAACTGGTTTGAGAACAACTAAAGTCACCAAAGGTTTTCCCCACTAAATTATTCCATGAGAGAGGTTTGCCTACAACTTGTAATAATGGAAGGGAATTTGACACGTTGGGAGGAATTCATCAATCCCCCTATGCCAATTTTTGGCATAGCGGGATGATATTGTGGTGCACATTTGGTGCAAGACATTTCTTGTGCCAAACGTGTGCCACAAGCCTTTATCTGCATCTTGCTCGCCATATTGTGTGAATGTGGGTGGAGTGGACGGAGACACCTGCCAGATTCATTATAACTCATGCCAGTTTTCTCTGTGTGAGATATAATGGAAATCTACACCAGTTCCTGATTTATGAAGAGGGCCAATTCAAAAGTCTCCCAGCCCCTGCGCATTTGCTAAGACGCGTGTATCATATGCCAGTCTTAGCAAATCTGCCCCATAATGTTTTATTTAAAGGGATTGACCAGGCATATTCCCTCACCTTATATTACATCAGGAGACATTGAGAGGCACAGTTGCACATTGGGCAGTCAATTTACCTAATCATTAGTTAGATTTGCTGGACCTTGTACAGTTATAACAGCAAACCAACAGAACAACATAAATTTGTGTCTCTCTGGTCTCTCTGCACCCAATGTCAGTTCATGCAAATCCATTGTTAACTACAACCTTAATAATAATAAAACTGGATTAAAGTTGATGGGGTTGTTCCTTTGTAAGAAGTTCAGACCTTTCAGGGTATATGGGCTGTTGGGGCTGATAACCCAAGGATGACGCAGTGATACACACCAACTGAACTGAATATTTACTCACAAATGAGGCAACAGCAATGGTGGTTAGTCTCACTGTTGATGAGCACAAGTTTAATGGTCACACCTGGCTTGTCTAATCCCTTTGGATCTCAGCACAGGTTACAGCTGAGCCACTTCCCACTGTACCCTTTCACTGCAGGCTGTCTACGAACAGGTGTACTTTTTGCATACAAATGGTGGATTGGACAACAGGTAATGTACTAGTAGGTTAGACATGTCCACTTCTTTCTTCGACCAGGAGTGACAGATTGCAAGATGTATCTTATAACTGCTTATACTTGCCCCTATGGTATTACACATGCATACCCAACTACTGGATTGCTTCTACTTAACAGTGCAGTGCAGTGCTAATAGCAATAAGTATTACTAAAATCTGCATAATCACCTATGGCTATGATGAGCAGGCACACATTATATGTTCAATGTAGTCATGTGTTGCAGACCACTGCTGTACAATAAGTTATTTGCAGATGACTTCTTTCTTTACAGAACCAATGACTATCAGGTGGCAATATATTTTACTGACGGATCTCAGTCATTGACACCATTAAGCGAAGTCAAGGATAATGCATTAAACGTTCCTAGCGGCAAACAGAAAAGGAAAAGCGCTGCTGAAGGCAACAAATATGGTACACTTAAATAAATTTGGAGATCTTTTCTTTGCCCGGGGTTACTCACTAGGAGATTTTGATAAATGAGACCGATTAGTATTCCACTTCCACCATATCTCTTATCCCAGACCTCAGTGAGCAATCTGCTGCTTGTTGTTCCCCCGGCTCTGAAATCATCTCGGCTGACATCAGATCCGTGTGCAGTGCTTTACAGACTTTTTCTTCACACATTTTCGCTTTCTAATTTATTCTTTGCTAGATTAATTAGCAAAGTCATCATATTGTGTGGAGTGTGACTGCCTTCCTTACCAGTGCATACTAATGTGAGAAGGGAGACGTGCCAGCTCTCTGTATTTGGTATTCTTTCTTAAAATGGTGTCTTATATATACTATAGTACAATGCATCCACTGTATGAAGTTGACTTTACTGGATAGAACAGATTGTAATTTGTACTGCATAAAAATTGTGGATCTTCATTGCCTGTTTTTTTATCGCATTTTGTAAATTAATTTTATTGTTTTGTGGTGCAAAGAATTTAATTCAGAGTCCCAAGAGACCAAAAGCAAAAAAATAAAGCACAGAGGTTGCAAAAAAAATCATCCCTAACTCCCTTCAGAGGTTGCTGAAAAGAAGTTGCACAGTAGGTAGCCATACTATTTATTGCTTTTTCTTACCATCTCGGTACTATTATTCACACTGGTGCTTTTCATTTATTGTTTGCTGTTTCTTTTTTCCTTGCTGTTTTATTTTTTGTTTGCAATTCCATTTGCTTTATTCAATATATAAAATAACATATGAAATTAAGCTTAGTTCATATTGGACATTACAGACTGGCCATATATATTTACACACTAGGCAAAGGACAAATGACCTTTCACTGAGAATGTTCCATCATGGAAACATTGTTTGCCAACTGCACCATATACAGTCAAGGACTAGAGTCTATTGGACATGATAGCATGGTTATTGATCATCTGAAACTTTAGTTTATTATTGAATGGTCAAATGGAGTTTTGGTTTAAATCTGTTCTATCCTGGACAAAAATTTGCCATAAGGATACTCTTTTGACATACACCTGCTTAGTATACTGTATGGGGACTCTTCATACATGTTATTTGGTGTATAATGGTCCTTGTATAAGTGCTGCAAAGCATGGCCTTTTAATGTTGCATGCTGCTTTAGCCAGCGTACAGTATATTCACACCACATTTGTGGCGTACAGTTAAGGTGCCCAAACATGTTTAATAACTGTTGAATGAACACCTATTCCACCTGCTGTACACATACACTACATGCTTGGTTTGGCTAAAATGTGTATGTGTTTCTAATGGGTGAGTGAGCTGTTGACAGACAGTTCTAAAGGAACAAAGGGACGGACATGATAAGATTTGATATATCTGATCCTTCTTTTCAGCTTGACATCATCTGTTGGGAGAGGGTCTGAAGACCCCCAATCACATTAGATATTCAGATGGCCCCAGTCCCAGTGAGTTTAGCTAACCTTCCACCAATGTGTATGAGAGTCTTAATGTAAAAAGTGATAGTGCTTATGTTGCACCTCCATACTGTATGAAGTAATGAACGAAGTCAAACATGGCTTTGACTAGGAATTATCAGAGTAAAAAGCTATATAGGGTATCATTGGGTGAAAGTGGAGAATTTATACAAACAATGCTCTGTTTTATATTATTCTGTACAACCAATGTACTCTGTCTGTTAGCACTTCATAACATAGTCTGCTCTATGGTCCAATAAAAAGATTAGAAATAGTTTTCCAGGAATTTTCTTATGGCCTATCCCTAGGATAGTCCATTAATATTTGATCGGTGAAGGGCTTTTACTGCAGCTTAATTACCATTGCCGTCTATGGGAACTGAACTGCAATAAGGGTGCCTGGGCACTATACATTGTACAGAGCAAACTGCTTCCCTCTCTGTGCACTGTAGAGTAGGGGATCGGGAGCAGCCCCGAACAGCTGCTCCATGCAGGGACCAAAGGGTAGGCCATAACAATAATTCATGGGCAACCATTTTAACATCTATCATGTTGAACTTTACCAACTAAGTGGTGGGTGTATTCTGCTTTTTCTGCCTTGTGCACCAAAGACCTTCTCTCATTTCTGCAGCCAGCATATTGGAAGCATGTTTATGTGTATTTTGTGTTTCATTAGATGGGACATGTTCCTCTATGATAAGGAACACAGATGGCCATGGTAAGAAGTCATTTCTAATTTACCTCTATTTCTGGAGTTTAGACTTCACTAGAAAGTCTAATTATTGGAACAATACACCAGGGGCGTGAAGCTCTCAGTAGATCTTCACAGGGAGGAGACGGAACACAATATATATTTATTGATAGCAATGTATATTCTGTGATCTCTTCTGGGGTGTTTAATTCCAGGCTGTAAGGTAGCCTTGAATAACACCAATATCCAGCTGCAAGTAATAATGTTGGTAAAAGAACTGCTGCTAAAACCTATTTCTGAACTGTGCCCTTAGACAATTATAGCAAATAATTGCGGCATTCATCAGCAGTAAGAAGACTGTTTACCACCTCTAGATCCATATCTCTTCCAAAGGAGCCATATTTGCTGTAAATGCATTCCAGTAAAAAGACTGCCCTTCATTCTACCTAAGTACAGTATTTCCACTTTTAAAGTCCATGAACCTGCCCTCTACTCGTCTCACATTACATGCCTACTAGGTCCTAGGCTCAAAATAAGCAAGGCTTTAAACTAATAAATTACAAGTTATACAGTTTTGTAGGAAAGGTATATTATAGCAGTCTGCACAGCTTCCTCTGACAGGTTCTCCCTAACATCTGCTCATCATAAAATAGGACCCAGACATTAAACTCAAGCTTGACTCTTAAATTATAAACCAGTTTTAAGTGAAGATAGTCAGCTTTGTAGTATAACATCTTAAAGAAAAATGCTTCTTTCTCCATTTATCAGAATACATTTTCTTTACTGCTCACTAAGTCCAATATCACAAATTGAATCTGTATTCAGAGGAGAGACAGGACTGTCAACCTCACAGACTGAGTTTAACTTAACTAGAGGAGGATGGAGGTGCTCCTGGACAGATACAGATGGAGAGTGATATCAGACTGAGTAAACAGTCAAGGTTGAAGAACAGCCTGATAAATATTAAAATATTTTTCTTTAATAAGATATATTTACAAAGTTATACAAAGTTTCTTATATTCACATGTACTATTCATTCATGAAAGTTGTTTTATAATTGGAGGTATTCCTCAAACTTGATGATTTATGGTTGTTTCGTCCACTGTACCATGTAGTGTGCTTTCTCCACTCTTGAGTATTTTAACCCCTTCCTAACATCCGCAGTAATATTATGGCAGATTTGGGGTATTTTAAAGATGGCAGCTGCAGGAGCAGAGACCCTGGTAGCAATACCTGCAATCAGTGCCAACACTGATGGTGGTCATTAACCCTCCCATAGCTTTGGTTAAAGAACACCCAGGCACCATTTTCTTGGCGCCGCATGGGTGCTGTTATTTTGGGGTGGATCGTCGCCCCTGGAATGAGATGCGGGGGCAGTGATCCATTAACTTGACGGGGGCGCCTATTGAAGGCTCCCAGGGTTGTCTCCTATTGACTTCTGCAGCATGCTGCACTAGGCAGCCTGTAATAGAAGTACAGGAATTGTATGATGCATTGGGCAATACATTAGCATTGCAATGCATTCTATTAGTGATCAGACCCCCTGGGGCTCAAATTACCCCACTTTCCCTAGAACATACAGCATATAAAAGTAAATAAATAAAGTAAAATGGATATACATTAGGTACCCCTATGTGCAAAAAATGCCTGTTCTACAAACTTATAAAAATCATTTTCCCATTTGGTGAACGCATAGTGGAAGAAAATATCAAAAGAGCCGAACTGCCATTTTTGGATAAAGAATGATCAAAACATCAGACATTCCCTAAAATGATAAAAGTAAAAATCATATCTGGCCCTGACAAAAAAGAAGCCTTATACATCCACGTGCAAGGAAATATTAAGAAAGTTACGGGTGTCATATGGCAAGAAATTTTTTCTCTTGCAAAGTTTTTTTTTTTAAGGAGTTCAATTTAAATGTAAATCATATTGCCATAATTGTACCGACATTGATATCTTCAGTTAATATTGACTACACACTGTTTTTCCATGTCCAAAATACCAATATGTGCATAAGTAACATTGATAGATCTGGCTCAATACAGTATGGATTAGCTGCTGTGCCTGAGTAAACAAAGAAAGGACATAAATCTCCCAAGCCCCTTTGTTATGCTGTTCAGCTATGGTCCCAGAGGTTGGGAGATACAAAAATGGTAAGTGTAAGAGTGGGTTGTGGATAAAGCTAAAATAAAATTAGATCTCATTGCAAATTTGCTTCTATACTTTTAACATAAGAATTGATCCTGCTCTTATTGTATCACTTTACAACTACAGAAGATAAGTACCAATTGTATAAAGTGGATGCAATAGTTTAAAGGGATTCTATGATTGGGAAACCCATTTTTCACAAACATCACATCGGAATTGCCTTTAGAAAGACTATTCATCTCTTACCTTCAATTTTCTTCTCTGAGCAGACGTTTCTGAGAATTTTCATTTTTCTTCTTTATGCAAATGACCGCTTCAGAAAGCACAGGGGGCCTTCCTTCTGTGCTTAGGAAGCACAGGGGGCGTCCCCTGTGCTCAAATAAGATGTTCTTTCGAAGATCCAGTGCCGCCTCTCTCTTCTTCTGCTGATGCCTCTCCGCCTCATCATCAGTCGCCGAGTCTCTGTTCGGGATTCAAATCCACATGAAAATGGCCAGCTGGACATGCGCAGTCGGCTCTATCCAACGCGAAATGGCAGAGCCGACTGAGCATGATGACGCGAAGGAGAGGCGTCAGCAGAAGAAGAGAGAGGCGGTGCTGGATCTTCGGAAAAGCATCTTCTTTGAGCACAGGGGACGCCCCTTTTGCTTTCTGAAGACTCATTTGTATAAAGAAGAAAAACAAAAATTTGCAGAAACGGTTGCGCTGAGCAGAAAAATAAAGGTAGGAGAAGAATAGTCTTTCTAAAGGCTATTTGGATGTGGTGTTAGTGAAAAATGGGTTTCCCAATGATAGCATCCCTTTAAGGCAATGCTTTCCTGGCTGGCTTTAGGAAAGATCTCATTAGTTACCTCAGCTTACCTTCCCTCCAACTAAGCTGTGAGCAACAGTGGTTAACCGCTTTCCCTTTAACAGGGTGTATACACTGAAGGACCTCCCACTGGACACCTAACCATAGCAATGTAAACAAATAAAATATACATTTATAATGAATCTTTTCCCACAAACTTATACATCACTGTAGTCAGTTCTTCCTGCTCTATAATATGCCATTGACAGGTAGAAAACATATTCAATGTGACACGTTGTCTTTAAGGCAGTCCTTGACTTGTTCAGAAAGGAGACATTCCTTCCATAAAAGAATCTTAAGTCTGCACTAAACTGTTTAGGTGCTACTTTCCACGTCTGAATAAAACTTTACAAACACTTCATTCCCCTTATGTATGCCATGTCATGCTACTTCACACGTGTGATGTCGCTGCTACATGATACTCTGTGGTATGGTCTATGGTGTTAGATGACACAGGTAACATATTTCCGTCAAGCAAATGATTATAATCATAAACAAAACCTCTGAGAATCACATTTTCTCATTCTGGTCCCCCCGCTGTCACATCAGCTGTGTCAAGCCCACGCTTTCATTTGTTAAGGAGAATTACCATGGAAACTGAAGCCTTGGGAACTACATGTAGATTAGTCAGAAGTATGACTAGCGTAGATTGAGCCAGCCTAGCTCCCCCACACACAAGCATAAGGGACGCTCCCTTTCTGATTTTCATTTGCTGGATGGAGATGATGATGGCTGCCATCCTGCGTGGGCAGTGACTGTTACTTTACCAAATGCAAGTCTTCATTAACCCCTAATTCCATAGAGCTTTTATTTTGTACAAACAAAAGAAAATACCTATCTTATACTATATGGTTTTGGCTGTCAAGCTAACGTGTATTCAAGCATCTGTAAAACTGTGAGAAATCGATAATTCTGATCCCTTCTGCTTCTTATTTGCAGTTCTTTCCAAGGTGTAAATCTATAATTTCATCACCTGGTAAATTTCTTCATTATCAAAATAGTAAGAGATTAGAAAGGCATCTGTATTATCCAATCCAGTTGTGACGGTGGGCCCCTGTTTAATGCACGTCATGTATGTCCCCAGTTATCTGCTGGGCTCCTTGAAAAATACTGAAGGTTAAGATGTTGCCCTATGACACCTATCCGTATATCTATTCGATCATATTGATATCATATAAGGGAACTCCCGCTTGTGGTATCCTCCTCCTCTTCATGCTCCACTCTGTGAGCCAGAAGACTATATAAGAACTCTGTAAGAACAGCTCCAGTTCTGGTGGACTTCTACCCTCATTATAGTACATTAATAGCCATGTATCAGAATGGCCACCATATACTGCATGACTACATCTCCCCTGCATAGGGAATAGCTGGTTGGCTTCAGATTACACTTGCAATTTGTTGTCAGGTTGTGCCAGGCTTAGTATCCCTGGTGATGGTACAGTTGAAGAAACATTGACAGTGACACTGACATCACCCTTTAATATATTGCACCAGGACAGGGTCTAGTATTCAGTAATGCTAAAAACTGCAACTTTTTATATATTTTGATGAAAGACCCAACTGGCAGTCAAAGGCAAGAAGAGCTGATAAGATGTCTAACTAGCTTCTAGACCAGTGATGACTAACCTATGACACGCGTATCAGAGGTGAAAAGCTGGGACGTTTTTGCTGACACACAGCAAGCTGACAGAATCTGGAGGCGGGGTAACTCTCCTGCTTCCTGCTGAGAGCACGGTGCGAACGGTGGCCATATTACCTCAGTTAGTGAAGGCTGTTAGTTGTTAGGAAGTGAAGTCAGAGCTCCCACTCGCACTAAATTTATTGTGGACTTGCACCCAGACACCTGGGAACACTAGAACTGTGTCCCACAGTTGCCTTGTCAGCGGTAGACAGCTGGACCAAGGTTCATTCCAGTAACTACAGAGGGATAAGAGACTCCTCTTAGGCGTGTGTGCTCCTTACACCCCGACCATTATCTTAAAGCAGCTACCAAAACCTCACCCTGCTGCCACTGAACCCCAACACAGTTACTGCTCAGCTATTCTGGGGGAAGGGAACACCCCATCACAGACAGTTAACCCTGCCAAGACCTCACTGGGCATCTGGGCTCAGGTGTTTGTCTACTTGAGGTCAAAGCTTTAGAATATGAAACGGAATCGCTTGGAGAACAAAGAGGAGTGCCACTACGAGCATGAAATTTGGAGTGCTTGGAACCGATTACCGGACACTATTAGTACTCTAAAAAATGTAGCTATGGCTTTACTCACAATTTTTCCCTCTACATACTTTTGAGACCTTATTCTCAGCGTTAAATCATATTAAAACCAATAAAAGAAACTGACTGACAGATGAAGTTACTAGCACTTGCTTGGACTTGAAGTGTACAAAATACCAACCTTCAATTGAAGATTTAGCAAATGAAATTCAGCAACAAAAAAGTACACATATTAGAAATATAACTTTTTGTTATTAGAGCTACAAATATCACAACATTATGGATTTTTCTAGAAGTGACACACCACCCAAGTTATGCTCGTTTTTTTTTTACGAATTTTGACACACTGAGCTCAAAAGCTTGGCCATCACTGTTCTAGACCCTAGTGAAAGTCAGGGGTAATCTACATAAAGTCAGAATCATAGCTCACTATGTTACAGTGGAGGATATTTATGAAGACTGGTGTATTGAATGCCAGTCTTCATATCCCTGGCAGAAGATCCTCATTTTTGATGTGACTCTTCATAAATGGGTGGTTCCTCCCCTTGACTATGCACTTATGCACGTGCTGTAATCCATGCCAGTTTATCGTTGGCATAGATTTGAGTCATTGTTTGCTCCAGTAAACTGGCATAAATGATATTACATGTGGCACAACTTTTGCTTTCATGAATCTGGTGTGAGAGGCACAAAAACACCAGCTGCGAAAATTGTTGTCACAACTGGCATTTAAAGAGTCGCAAACCCTAGAGAAACTGCTTTGATGTTTTGTTTGTTTTTTTTGTTTTTTTGCAGCCTTTTTCATTTAGTTTTTTTATGCATTTTTCTCTTTCTTTGCTCCATATCACATATTACAAAACACGATTACATATCCAAAATGCAGCTTTTCCACTTTTTTTCCCACAATCTGTGGGTGAGATTACACAAAATCTCATTCAGTTTGCTGGTACTGTAAAACGCAGAATTTTTTCAGTTGCGTTTCCGTAACATGGAGCCTTAGCTTAAGATGGATTTAGCACAACTATCAGTATTACACTGAGAATTGTAATTGTAGGTAGTACAGGAAATTTCAACTAAATATGGAATTACTCTTGATGGAGACCAACAGGCTGACAGCAGTAATAGTTGAGATGCAAATCTCCGGCGATGAAATGCTACTAAAGCAATCAGAAAATCTGCGGCAGTGAATGAAATGCTTTATATAGTAATAAACTGCGATTCACCAGTCTTCAGCCACTAGAGCCATGAGTACAAATATAACAGATACGCTTGATTAAATAGGAGATTGGCGCCGTGCAAAGCAAGGGTGAAATGTTCTGGAGATGAAAAGTAGTGATGCATGATTGATGCTGTTAATAGGGCACTTCTAACCGTGATTAGATTTCACCCATGGGCATCATACAATGTAGATCCATTTATTATGTCTAGTTGCTTAAGTGTTGCCTAGTGAGCACATCATCTAGATAATCTATTAGTATTAAGGGTGCAGATGTGTAAATGATGTGACGTGTCAGAACATTGCTGCAAAGTTCAGATATGAAGTGTTGGTAGATTTCATTAGTGCCTATTTGCAGGCGAATGTGTCATTGTCCGAGTTGAAGAATAGCCCATCATTCTAATTTCTGTAGGTTCTTCTGTCAATGTATCTGCGTTGTTTTTATGTTTCACTTATTTACAGTTAGGAAGGTATTTCTTTGGTCCACATGTAGCTGAAATGCTGCATTTTTGTAGTAGATTTTGCTGCATTTTTTGTGTCAAAGCCAAGAGCGCCTTCAAAGGAATGAGAAATATAAAGGAAACGGTTACTTATCCCTTCTGCTAAGTCATCTCCTGGCTTAGGCTCTCTTTAACCAATAAAGCAGCTTTTTGCAAGGCTGAGTTCTCAAAAAAAGGGCTTTGCTGATAATTTTCCATTAGGCAAAATCGTCTGTAGATTTGTCTGAATTTTGTCACCACAAAAGTTGCCCAAAGTCTTGTGTTTTATTCTCTTATTTTTATATATATATATATATATATATATATATATATATATATATATATATAATTTTTTTTTTTTTCTATTGCTATGTGTATCTAACTGCTTTGAAGCTTTACATTTCAGCAGTCATGTGGGCATACTGGCAAATACAAAAATGTCAGGAGGCAATGGAATGACAGAGGACTAAACATGTGTTCCTGAGTTTTTCCCCAGGCTCATGGCCCCTTATATTGACCCGTGATAATGCACAGGCGTGTGTATGGGGCAATTAGAATATAATGGCTCAGTCTGCTAAGCTCCTACAGCTCTGTAACATGCTGCCTGCATATTGATGTCATGTTCAAGGCAACAGCTATCCAGTGAAATGCCCAATGAGCCCAGAGTACTATATTATATGGAGACCATGAGATATGGCTGTGATATGTACTGTCTCAAATCAGGTCAGATAAAATGTAGCTGTAGCTGAGAATAACTAAAAGCTTTGCAGTGACAAGGCAGAATCATCGCCAGCTCTATGGTTTTAGTCCCAATTTGTAATTCACAGAAAAGCGTTCTACATTATACTGCGGAAAGAAAACTTTATGGAGAAGCTGAGAATTCATACTGGCAATAAATGGGTCCTAATGGCTCTCTGTACTCATAAGAGCAGTGCTTTATAACTGGGTTATTTTATGGTCCGTATTTTGTACAGATGCTTTTACCAATGGTTACAGTTCATTTGGAAGCTGTTACAGATAATTATACATAAGTAAATGCCGCTTCTAAAGAGCAAGCTGTAAGCACACATTTTAGATTTACAGCCTCTTGTGCCGTAATTGAGGTTGTTTCCTGAGCAAGATAATTATAACCACTCCAATGTACAAGTGCTGCAGATTTCCTGCAATACTGTAGATAAACCTTTACCCAACATGTGTCCACCTTTATTTTAGCTTGAATTTGGTTAATGACTAATTTTTCATGAAACTAATGCAACATAAGATCTCAACATACTAACAAAACCTTGGTAGGCTACAATTCACAACACAACCACATATAGGCCCATATGAGCGGCCACTTTATTAGAGACACCGTTCCTTTCAATACTCCAGCTTCCATATATAGAAATTGAATAGGTGACCCCATCGTGCAGCATAAAATCAAGTGACACATTTTAAATGGATTTACATGGATGGATTTTGCTGTGACTCCACAGTAGAATGGGAAAATCAAGGAATATAAGCAACTCTAAACAAGGCTTGGTCATCGGTTCTAGACTAGCCGGGAACAATATTTCAAACACTGCCAACCTTGTGGATTTGTCTTGTGTAGTGATGTCAAGAGTTTATGCTGTGATCAGGGATCCTGTGAATGTAAGTGGTCAAAGAAGGAGGTCAAGAATTTATTTGATGAAAAGATGGTCCACAGTGAAGCAACCTGCAGCAAAATACAATGCTGGTGCTCCAAATAATGGGGAGGTTTATAAAGAAAAATGCACGAGAATTCTGGCATAATTTTCACCAAAACACTGTTTAACATGCTGTGCCCAAGTGTTTTAAACACTTTTCAAGTCACTTTTCCTACTTGTGCAGTTAAGGGGCTTGGCATCACAAGAAAGGGGCATGGCCTAAATTGCAACTCCCATGGGCCAAAAATGCACCAAGAACTTTTAAGCCAACCAATAAGTGGTGTAATGTTAGACCAGACAGTCTAACAATACCCCAGATTTATCAAATTGCAACAAACACTTTGCTAAATCTGGCACAATTTAGGATTGTCTATAGTGTTGAGCGAATCTGAACTGCACAGTTCGGGTCCGTGCCGAACTTTGTATGTTGGGGTACCCGACCCCGAACATCAGCGCTGAAGTTCAGGTCTGGGTCCTGGTTCGGCTCATCCCTAAAGCTGGTTGATTGGCTGCTGAGCAGCCAATCAATCAGCTTTAACCCCCTGCGATCACCGTGGGAGTCTAGCTGTATCTGACAGCCAGGCTCCCGCTGCAACAGCGGAGACAGTGAGAACACCGATCCCCGCTGTTTAACCCTTAAGATGCCATGGTCAATAGCAACCACGGCATCTTAGTTGTTTGTCAGGGAACTGAATGCCGTGGGCGGCATCGGGAGCTGGTGTTGGCTGTAACTGACAGCTAACACCCAGCTCCTTAACACCTGATCAAACATGACCGCGGCAATCCAAGGGGTTCCACCATGCTAAATGTCCCCCTCAGCACCCCCCCGTGGCGAGATTGGGGGGTGCTGATATGCATCTTCTGCAGCCCGGGGTCTGGCCAGTGACCCTGGTCTGCAGGTAGTCACCAGTACCTGGTTGATCCTGCCGAGACTGAGGAAGTCAGCCTATGCATCTGCATAGGCTGACTTACTCTATAGACTGCAATACATGTGTATTGCAGTCTATAGTGCTGAACCAGCGATCAGTATATCACTGGTTCAGGTCCCATAGTGGGACATCACTAAAAAGTCACAAAGTTCGGGTCCCCAAAAAAGAAAAAAAAAAGTTCGGGTCCCCGTTGATTTCAATGGTTCAGGTCAAGTTCGGGTACCCGAACATAACTTTTGGACAAAATTCAGCAGAACGTGTCGAACCCAAACTTCGACGGGTTCGCTCAACACTAATTGTCTAATCTAAAGATGCACTGTCTAAAATTTAAACACTATTAGTAATCTGTCCCCTTTTGTCCAAATGCACAATGCATAATTCCTTAGCACAGATGGGCTATAATAAAAGAAGATGACCAGTTCAAGTGCTACTGCTGTCTAAGAGAAACCGAAAGGCTGCAGTGGGCAAAAGAGTACTGAGTAGCCAAAATATATTGACTGGTAGAAATAATCCATATACATGGACAAGTCTGTTATTCATTGAGCTCTGCTGCTAAATGTTGCTAGAAGGGTATTGAAATGTTCTAATTAATTTTGTAAGACACTTAGGCTAAGGCCCCACGTAGTGAATCTCAATAAAACAACGCTGCGGAAAAAAATGTGGTGGAAAAGCATCATGTTTTTTTCTGCATCGCTTTTTATTGCAACTTTGCAGAGTTTTCCTCTGCAGACTTTCTGGCCCTGTTATACCTATATGGAAAACACCAGCATTTCCGTAGGTATAATTGACTTTTTTCCACTGCAGATGTTTTTCTGCAATGTGTGGATGGGATTACCCAGAATCCTATCCACTTTGCAGGTACAGCAAAATGCAGCGTTTTTTGCCGCTGCATTTTACTTTTTAGTTTGCTTCCTATATATTTCCCATTCCTTTTGTAGCCACTACTAGGTTTTGCTCCAAAAAATGCAGGGAAATCTGCAACAAAAAAAGCTGTATTTATGCAACATGGGGCCTTAGCCTAAAGTTGTACTGTACATGACTAAAGGTGGTCCAACACATTAGACTATAGTTAATGAAAATGGACAGTTTCAACTACATTCATAACAAACATTCATTGAGTGAACCTGTGCATGACTGATTTAACAGATCAATGATTTTTAACATCTGAAAATAAATTGACTAGTTTAAAATTTTTATTCAATAGATAGAAGATCTTTCATTCATACGAAATATTTGTCCTCTAATGGTTGTTCCCAGAAAGATTTTGTCTTTTGCTTGATTTCATCAAACAGCTTTGACCAGTTTGAACAACTGTAAAGGCCAATATGGACTAAAATGTATATGGTTGTGTGTCTACCTCTGTCTACTTTATTTGCTTTCCATGCAAGATCTCAAGATCTGGTACCTTCAAATATGTACCTGCCATATTGAGGTCTTCTTAGTGTTCAATCAGCCTAATCTTATGAAATATATTATTTTTAACAACATAAGGCCAGGAACCCATGTGGTATAAATACCGTGGTTTGCCCGCGGTGGCATTTTACAGTCAGAGCAAAGTGGATATGGGATTCTAGGAATGGGAATGGGTATGGGAATTCCATACCCACTTTGCGGGAAAATATGGGCAGCGGACACCGGCGTTTCCATAGGTATAATTGAAGCAGAAAGTCCACAGAGAATACCTGTGAACTTTCTGTCCAAAGCACTGTGGGAAGACTCACGATGCATTGCCGCCATGGTTTTTCCCGCAGAGCTTCTTTGCTGCGGGACTCCACCTGGGGCCTCAGCCTAAAGCTTGTCATAGAGTTCTAATTAAAAAGACCCTACAGTGTACAAAACCCATTTAATTGTACCTTATTCGAAAATTCTAAGATCTGTCACCCCAGGGAAGCGTTTCCAACTTGCAGTACGTATACTCCAGGGGGTATGCCCACATTCCTTGTCGAATGCACTACAAATGAGAACCACTGCCCCAACCTTCAACCTGAATGGACACCTGCACACACTCAAGGGCACCATCCTTACTTTAGAAATGCAATGAATGTTTCCATCAGTACTGATGGAGGCGGTCAATGCAGTTACAGGTGCCCCAGGGAATAAGTGGTGAGCTAGTTTCATTACTCACCTCTTTGTTTCCAACTTCTTCTCAAACCATGCAACCAATATTAATTCAAACATATGGTTAGAATAGACCTAAAAACGTGAAATCCACTAGTACCATAACATGAAAGAAAAAAAGGATGAACAATCACTAGTAAAAAGCAACCATAGTGCTACGAAATGCTCCCATGTGTCAATGCCCCCGCTCCCACCAACAATGGATAGAGTTGGGACTAGTACTAGTCTTTGTTGGTTTTTGAAAGAGGTCTCTGTACCCTGAAATGTTTCCCCATTTGAGATTTCTCAATAATGCACTTGGTTTGGAATATCCATATGAGACTCATCATTTGGGTTATTGAAATTCACTGGATGGTATAACACAGAGTGTCTTTTGTGTGGGATCCCCCACTACTAGATATCAGCTTTCACCAGACATGATATTAAGGTAAAGAAGTATCAGGCATGTTAAAATTCATCACCAGATCCTTTAATTTGAGGGAAAATAAGTCACTGTTACATGCACTCTCTTTTGAACAGAGCAGCCCACAACATTTGATGGTGCATGGGCACCTTTAGTGAAGATTAATGGAATACCAATATGACTCTTCATTGCTCAACAAAAGAAATATAGAATCTGTCCAACTAATACAAGGAGATTGCCACTTTGCTTCCCATCTAATAAATACACAATTTTTCAACCTGGGGCAGAATAAATCATTTTTCCCTCAAGATATTGTATTTCTATTTGTATTTCTCTTGAGATCTACTGGTTTAATTGACTATGTGGCAAATCTTGAAAAACTTATAGAACAAACTAACATAAAATTTAGAAGTAGATTAAATTTGTAAGTTATCAGAGTTTAAAAGGGTTTGCCCAGGCTCTGTCAAGTTTTTGATACTGATGTGAATATAAGCAGAGCTACAGTACTTCAGTGGTGCCGCTATACAATGGATAACACCTTTTGCTTCCAGCTCCACCTGCTATATACCATCTGGTGCAGTAGAATGGCTGGCACAGATGAACCCAGGTTGGAGCTATATTGTGGATATATACGCCGATATCTATTGACCACTTCCATCACTACTGTTGCAAGCACTCACTGGTTACAAGGCCAATACTCTCCTGAACCATCATTCAGGAGAATGGTGACCAGTCAGGGGGCATTTTTAACTGTGAAACATCCACTTGTGCACACCCCTGGGTCCAGTTGTTGGATCCACACCTATATAATACAGATGACAAATAATAAAGAAAAGAATAAGAAAGTACGGACAAGGTAGGCTGTGACTTTCCCCAGAGAGCGACATTACTCTGGATGGGGAGTGAAAAAAAGAATATAATGCAGCCATAAGGATGGATAAATGACAATGCTCAAACCAAAGGAGAAAGAGAGCAATATATTAATAAAATCAGATTTCTCCCTATACTACGTGATTAGCGGCATGTGATGAGTTCTATAAAGAATCTCCTTTGGTGAATTTTGACCTAAGTGACTCTAAGCTAAACTAAAGCCTCACTTGGCTACAAAAAGAGCAATAGGTTTGCTAGTTGCTGGTATGAAGTCACTTTGAGAGGGATATCACAAGTACCACATTTTTTTTTGCATTGCATGTGGTACTGTATATTTGAGAACATAACGTGCCGCATTGGGTGGTGATGGGGGGTTATATTTATAAATTTACTTGTAATCTTCACTATGTGGGTAAAACAAGTTCAAATCACTTATTAGGGAGCACATTTTGAGTATTAAAAATAAAAAAAATAGGAGCTGAATAGCATCAGTTAACCAGATGACACTTAAAACTTCATATCTGGACAATGTACTGTTAAAGGAAGAGAATCATTGGATTTTCAAGATGGATTCTATAAATCCTCAAACTTAAATGTTTTCTCTGAGAAATACATCGCTTTACTCCTAAAAAAAAACAAGAGTATTTTTTTTCATTTTGCTACCAGTTGGGTTTGGATCCACATATTATGAATCATCATGACATTATACATGTTTTATTTTGTTATAGCCACACTATGGTACTAATAGTAATATAGTATAGGACCTTATAAACATGCCACATTCCATTTAGCTTCCAGTTCATAACTTTTTGATGTCATATCTAGTCATTGTTTAATATTATCCTGTTTTTGTCATTATTGTAGGTACTGTTCATAACTTGTTGAGTTACTATAATCTGATTGATTAAGGGTTAATGTGCATTTTGTATTTGCAGACATAGTAACTGCATTGCATCACTCTGATAGGTGGACAGAACTGTCCATCTAAATCAGCTATAAAAGGCTGGAACACCCAGATGAAATGTGAAATGTGTGTTGGGTGGTGCCAGGGTCAGAATTTCCAGGGACAGTTCAACATAGTATCCACCACCACTTTATATTGATACAAAATACTGTGTATTACGGTATTACATCTGTTCTACAGTATCTGATCACAGAGCACCGCTGACCACCTACAGCAGTGCTGAGTTCAATATACTCACCTGCACCAGTCTTCTCACTTCCAGCGGGCGCAGTGTGCTTGCGGCAGTGCATACGCAGCATTAACCTCTAGGGATTTCCCTGGTAGCAGTGACGCTGGAGGAGTGTTTACTGTCACTCACCCCAGCTTCAGCTGCTATCTAGACCTATCAGTCTCTCCCTGGGAATACACTCCTGGAGGTTGTTTCTGCTCCCACTGCTTCTTGCTTTAACTTGGTTATGCCGCTTATTTCACTGCTGCTAATATGTAATGGACTGATAATAGTGGTTTCATTACCTTCACTATTTTATGGTGGTTGACTATACATTATAAAACATTGAGGTGTCAGTACTTGTTTAACACTTCATAACCAGCACACAGATTTGCTTTAAGCAATTTCATATGTGACTTGTGGCAGGGTCTATCAAGTCAGGAATCTGTTCACAGAGGTAAGATGAGATGAAACCCTGCAATTTCAATGTGACTGAACGTGTCCAAATTATATTTTATATATATTTATTATTATATTCTGGGGTCTCTTCAGACCCCAAAGAGTAATGAGTGGAGGTGATTAAACATTAAACAGTGTTACTCACCTCCCATGGGCTCCAGCGATGGTCTTTGGGCCTCTACCAGTCTCAGAGACAACTGAGGCCCAATCACGCATGGGTCAAGATGGCCTTAGTGGTTGCTGGAGGGGACTGTTAATGTCACTCACATACGCATACCTCCCAACTGCCCGAGATTCAGCAGGACTGTCCTGGATTCCGGGTCCTGTCCCGCTGTCCCAGTCTGCTGGAGGTATATCCTGATATCAACTCATCTGCGTCTGGACAGGGACATTAAACTGGGGGCAACTGGAGGAGGACATTATACCATGGGAGTAGCTAGAGGGGGACATGTCTGCCTCTAGTTGCCCCCAGTTTAATGTCCCCCTCTAGTTTTCCCAGTTTAATATCCCCCCCAGCAGCCCCTGTTTAATGTCCTCCTAGTGTGCAGCACATTCTGTCCCTCTTTCTATCCTTTAAAAGTTGGGAGGTATGCATACATCGCTAAGGCTGCTGATTGGCCTCAGCAGTCGTGTGGGGTGCAGGACTTCCAGGGACCAAGATGATGGTGCACACTGGAGTCAGGGCCACTTTAACCATAAGGCCAGAGGATGCCGATGAGTTGCAGACAGTGGGGAAGCAGGGAGCGGACTGCACCCTACCTCATCACCTGGCTCCTTTCTTTGCTCCTGATGTCCTGGGAGCAGGATCGATGCATTGACATCACTTACATTGTGCCTGTTACTCCTTGAAGACTCCAGGACCAGAGAAAGGAGTGAAAGGAGAAAGGTGAGTATTAAGGGTTTTTTTTATTTGCTATATACAGTGGGGCACAAAAAACTATGGAGGCAACCTGGGGGGAACATGATACTGTGGGGGCAACCTGGGGTGAAGACACGGACATGATACTGTGGGGGCAATCTGAAGGGGACATGTTAGTGTGGGGGGAAATTAATTTGGGAGGGGGAAACCTGGAGGGGGACATGAATCTGTGGGGGGAAACTTGGAGGGGGACATGATTCTGTGGGGGGACATGATATTGAGGGGGCAACCTGGACTGAGGACATGATACTTGTGGGGGCAACCTGGAGGGGGACATGAATCTGGAGGGGGCAACCTGGAGGGGGACATGACTGTGGGGGACATGATACTGTGGGGGCAATCTGAGGGGGCCATGTCAGTGTGGGGGGACATGATACTGTGGGGGCAACCTGAGGTGAGGACATAATACTGTGGGAGCAACTTGGACAGGGACATGAATCTGTGGGGAGCAACCTGGGGTGTGGACATGAATCTGTGGAGGGCAACCTGGAGGAGGACATTATAAGGGGCATATTGTATGGGGCCACTAAGGAGGCATTATACTGTGTGAGAGCCACTAAGGGGCGTTATACTATGAGGGAACATTATAATTCGTGCAGGTCAGATATTTCTAGGTGATGGTGATGGGAGGCCCCACTTATGAAATCTTTGCACAGGGCCCACCGATGTGTTAAAACGGCCCTGACTGGAGAACTAGGGACAGGTGCGTATGTTATTTTTTTATGTCAAACCTTTCCAATCAAACATTTTAAAAATTGAAGAAGAGAAAAAAAAAGTACTTTTTTTCCTTTTTTTGTTTTTATGCATTTCTTTTAAAAGTACTAAATAAAGGTTACATTTTACATTCATGTTAGGTTCTAGCGTCACAGCTTACCTTGTCCTTTTCATATTTTCCTTTCCTTTATTATCTGCTTCTACTAACATAGTGGTGTACACATAGGCATTACTATTGTGGGGAGACTGCCTCCTTCATAATGCTATATCACTCCTGTGGATAGGTCATCAGTATTCAGGATATGACAGAGTCTGGTTATCCCCTGGATACAGTTATTACACGGTTACAGACTGCATACAAGCTCTATATGTAGTTTGAGCTTGTTACTCGTTTTCATGTTTTGTTTTGTTTTTTGTTTTTGTTTTGTTTTTTACTTCCTCTTGACTCTGAGGGTTTTATCATCCCATCAATACAGAATATGTGCAAGTCCATTCTTAACAAGTCAACTGAGGCCAGTACAATGTAAAATTCACATAAAAAGTGGAGTTCTTGCTGCAGCCAAAAAAAAAAAGCATTTTCGCTAGGTGGGGCCCCGGTCTAAGAATGATTTGTGAAGAGTGGCATATTGGACGTCAGTCTTCATGTCTGTGTTGATGGGGGAAGAAAGGTGCACACCTTTTTCGCTGCATTCTCCAACAGAGTCATGCGTCTGTACTGAATTCATTGCCAACTCCTAGTTGGTGCACATATCAGGTATCATTTACACCACTACACTGGCGGAACACACACGCCACGTCCATCACCAATTTAGGCCAGGGCCCACGTGTTGTGAAAACGTGTTTGGCTGTGGCGGAAATGTTGCGGCAAAATGGATGGGATTCTGGCTAATCTCATCCACACATTGCAGAAAAAAATCCGCAGCAGAATGCTGCGATTTAAAAAACATGAGCGTTTTTGTAAATCGTAGCATGACAATTATACCTATGGAAACACTGGCTTTTTCCATATAGGTATAATAGAATCAGAAAGTTTTCCTCTGCGGACTTTCAGTAATAAAAAAAAAAATGCTGCCTGCGGCTCACTACGTGGGGCTTTAGCCTTAAGTAGTGCAAAAAAGAAAGTTGCTAATTTTTTTCTGAAATACCTGATTTGCTTTAAAAAATTGCAAATTTTTAAATTTGCCCTATTACTCTTTAAAGTAGCTGTATAGTGGGATACTACATCAAGACTTTTTGCTTCATTTTTTTTTTTACCCACAATTATTTGGAGCAATAAAAAAATTGGTTGATCTAACCTTGAAGTCTGGAGTTGTTTTGTCATAATACATAGAGCAAGGGGTGTCATTCTTCCCCTGCTCTGGCACAGGTTGACTTCCTTATCCAAACATAGGGTAAGGTTGGATTCACACATTTTTTGATCTAACTTTTTTTCAGAAAAAGACAAGGGTAATTCACAGCGGAAACGAAATCCAAAAGCATTAATCTATAAGATGTTGAAGTGGTCTTCTATACTGCAGCTTTGCACTCTATTGCTGATGTAGATATTACCTTCCTAAATCTAAGTTTCTGTGACCTATTGGTGTATAGGTGTACAGTACTGTGTACTTTATGTTGTGCAACAAAAAGGATCTAAACATTTATATATTGTACAGTATTCAAAGGTTGTAATGTGGCAATGCTAAACGTAAGTGTCCCTTTGTCATATATTTAGTAAGTTTATGTCTCGGTACCTTTTATTTGTTGCATTTTACTTACAGTACTGAAATTGTAGGTTGCACAAAAACACAAATTATAATTTTTTAAAATATAATGGAGGTAGGGGTAAGTGACTGTATAGGTATAACTTCATATATCTGCATCCCTTTACAAATGATTTCACAGACTTCATCAGATTATTACCATAGGTGTAAGGAATTACTTCTGCACCTTTGCAGGTATGGTAATCTTAGGGAGAGGCACACAAAAGCAATTCTAAAAAATATTTCAAAAAAGTCCTTACACCTTTTAATGGCATATATTTTTGATGATATATTTTATATAATATGACATGTAGAACTATTCTTAATATAGCTGAAGGACGAGTCATCTACTTGAGATCTCATTCCTATAGTACATGCTCGATGGTCCCCAGTGTCTTGTCATTGAGGGGGAAGAAGGATCAGACAGGTTGCATTTTAACCTGTCCAATCTTTCATGCATCCTGGAGGACAAGGCAAGACCTATATGTTTGGTGGCACAATGAAAAGCAAATATAAATTCTCAACCAATCCGAGCACTCGTGTTTATGGCATCAGGTAGGACAGCTAAACTTTCTAATGCATCTAACAACAATGAAAACTACACTATATGGTGTATTCAAGCTTTCATTACTGAAAAGCAAACGTGCACACAGTCACAGTATATTATTTCCATAGTGAAAAATACCCTCCACAATTTTGTGAAAATAAGGATGCTAAATGCTTTTTGGTGCTTGCCATGACAATATTTGCTGCCTGGCAACTACACTTGAATGGCAGCTACATATCCATCACTTACTACAATGTGAGACTGAACAACATTACGGGTGAAAAATCTAAAATAATTGCAAAATGTCTAACAAAAAATATTTTATGGCATTGAAAATAACAGCGGATACCATGTTCATAAAAAATGTGATTATTACAGAGGAATGTTAAAATATGGAACACATTAGAATTTGTGAAGCTTGAGGTATATACATAAACCCTTTGTACCTAGGTACCTACAAGGGATCTCTATGAGATGCACTGCAGGTGGTTTTGGCACTTGCAATATGCATTTCTTGTCACGGCTGATATGGAAATTGCTAATATATTTTCATTTCATTAACAACAAGTGAAATGCCAAGAACATGGCTTCTGTAAGCATCTGTTATCAATGCCCTACCTTGAGCAGGTCTAGGATGCCAGATCTTGGTCGCGCACCACAAAGGGAGGTTCAGAAAATACCGAGTTGTTCTAAGATGCTGATCCGTTATTTGCTTAGCACTGGCTCTCTTCAATCCAGAAGCCGGTGTTGAATAGAGAGTCTCATTCCTTATCTTACTGCAGGGGGAGCATGTGCATGTCTGAGGGAGACAGGGAGGGAGAGATGTAGTCAAGCTGTAAGACAAGAAGAATTCACAGCAAGAGGAAGCAAAGCAACAATTTAGTACCTGTGAGATAAGTGTAAGAATACTGGAGAAGACATAATATGATACAATGTCACCAGGCTTTGTGTTATTTTTGACGTCAAGAATTGTGCAGTCTGCGGCAATATTCTTACTGTAAAGATAATGGAAGTTTGCAGAATCTCAATAAACTTAATTTAAAGGTAATTTTTTATGGCTTATCCTTAATATAACTCATAAATGTCTAATCAATGGGCCCACAGTCAGTTGCCACTGTTTGGGGTTGTTTCCGATACCTGTTCTTTACAGGTATGGAGCTGGAAGCAGATCGCTACGTATGTAGTGGGCACTGTTACTGCTGTTCAGCTCTCATTGATCTTGGTGTGAGCAGAGATGCAGTCCTGACGCCCATCCACTATCTGCTTCCAGTTCTGTGTACTGTATAGTATGGGCATCATAAGGAACCCCAAGCAGTTGATACATGTGGGGGCCAACTGTCAGCCCAACACCAATAAGGTATTTATAGGCCATCCTAAAGACATAAAGGGGTTGTCCAGGTCTTTAAGACAATGGGATTTGCTCGGATCTGACTGTTATCTATGATAGCGTGTATTAACAAAGAAAACTGAGTGACAATTTTGGGTACAGTATAAATTCTGCATAATGAGCATCTTTAATAGACACATTCATGGAGGCTTTTCTGAAATAGGTTTTACACCAGCAAGGGAACCTGTCAGGTAAACCATGTCTGATCTGGAAGTAGCACATTATAGAGCAGGATAAGCTGAGCAGATTGATACATAGTATTGTGTGGAAAGAATCAGTATAGCTTGTATTTTATTAAATCTAGGCTTAGAAATCCAGTGGGCAGTTTCAATTAATAGTCTTGTGTGTAATACTGTATACAGAGAGGCCGGCCATTCACGGAACAGGACTGACCGGTGGACTTCTAAGCTCAGAATCAGCAGGGATTTATATAAATAGGTTCCAGTATAACTGGTATTTTTTCTTAAAAAAAAACCAAAACTACTTATCTGCTCAGCTCCTCTTGCTCTACCATATTCTGCCTGCAGAATAGACAGAAGAGTTCAATGTAAAAATTTGAGATTACAACATTATTAATAGAGTACTTTAAGCTTAATGAAGCATAAATCTGTCCTCAACTAACACCCCCATGACAATGAGCCTTTCTATAGTATAATGTGTAACGTCACTGAATAACAGCATTATTGTGAGTTTACGTGCTTCCCTTCCAGCGTACTGACCTTTTTTCTGTGGTCCAGGGGTGTCTCTTGAAATCATGGGACCCCATAGTACAAGTCTAAATTGTAGATTTTAATACAATTGTAGCAGTTATAAAAATAGTAGTTTTTCTCTATTTGTAAATAAACATATTTGAAGAATAAAAAGGAAAACCCTCAGCAACAATTATAACACGTGATCCTACTTCTACCTACAAAGATGGCAGGTAGCCAAGTTACATATATCTCAGTCTCCCTTATTTTAATTCATATTGACATGCTGCTATTTTTTCATTAAAGGGTTATTGAACTCTTGACAGAGTAGGGGGCACGTTGGACAAACTGTATCATAAACCCCCTGGAAACCGAGTAGAGGGAAATCTACAATACTTATACTGCCAGGCATGAGAAGAGATCAGTGTGTTGTGAGAGGGACCTGCGGGCCCACTCCCTTCATGGGCCCCATAACATTTGCCTACCTTTGCACTATGATAAGTATGTCAGTGTGTAGGTCTATTAGAGCCTCCATCTCACACAGGCCTTGACAAACAGGCTTATTTTCAAGTGGAAGGAGAAAACAATATGTTTTTACTGAAGTACTTCTTTAACCACCAAAAGTTGCACATTACATAAAAATCTATTCTGTATAGTATAAGGGTCTAGACTAATGTCAAGACTAAGGGTGTGCTTATCATTGTTGTCCTATATTAAATGTACACCTTGGGGAAAAAAAAAAGAATGAATAAGCATAGCATTTTGCACTTTTATATCCAATGATGTCCAGCAAAAAACATATATATTAAACCTGTAATTCTTTATTCATTTTTTTTTACAATGGAATCCTTTGATAATGGATGATACTGTATGACATCCATTGGAGGCATCTATTTAACATTTACGTTAAGAACAAGATGTGAAAGCAGTCTAACCGTGTACTGTCACATTTTTGTCTGTTAACTAGTCGCTATCCAAAACTGACTGAGAATTCACTTTAACACAGAGAAGAGGGAGATGGCGCACTCAGGTTCCATTTACTTCTATTGGTGAATGAATAGCTTGCTCTTCTGTGATTAGTTGCTAGGTAACAGTGAATTGTGAGAAGAGTACGGATGATAAAACCTTCAGGATTATGAATGCATATGTTCAGAAATGTTCAGATCTATAATTAATCCCTAATGAAAATTAAAGGTGACTACAAATTTCTTATTAAATGTAGTTAGACACATATAAAATAGTTTGAGGCTGATTTATCTGTGGGGCGTTGACATCCTCCTGGAATGTTGCAGACAATTATTGAACAGGAAGAAGTCTTAATTCTCACACAGAGGCAAAACATGCTTAATGGTTACAGCCACTATAAGAAGTACAATATGCTTTATGGTTGCTCTCACGTTATATGGTACATGATGCTTGGTGGTTATACTCACACATGGGGGGGGGGGGACTTGCACTTGTACAGCAGATACAGTGGGTGAACTCTTGGATTTGGAATCAATAGCACATTCAGTTACTGTGGTCCACAGGATAGTGTAACATAACACAAGTCTTCCAGAGTATCAGATCATGATCAAAATGGCTGGAAGCTTTCACTTCTAGAACCTGCTGTGCAATTATGGATCTTGGGGAGGCTACCCTTTACCATAGATTTGATCCATCTAGATGTATTTTCATGGAGTTGCACTAGCCTAATTTATAAAATATAACCTAAAAACATTTCCCAGTATGTTCAATAATAATTCATCCAGTTAATAAATATTGTCACAAATCACAAGAGTCCAAAGAAAATATAACTTTATTTCATGACCAAATTGTACAGAACATAATTAAAACCAATTACAATCCCTTGATGAAGCTGTTGTGAAACACGTGTTGGGGTGCTAGACAGTGTGGAGAGCAGATATGATGGCTACTGGAGGGTTATTGGATATTTTGGTAAGTTGCTAGTCTTATCTTGACTTGGAGTTATTGTCTCTTTGTGGTTTTATTCAATGTATACAAGTAGGAATTGGTGATTAGTATAACAATGGCTTGTTGAAATATTGTTAGATTTAATTAGTGAAAGAAAGGGCCAGTGACCCGAGGTAGAGTAGTCACCTGTGATGAACCACATCTAGTAATATCCATGAGAGAGTCCACCAGGGAATGCTGGAAGTGGAGTAAATAGCCAATTACCTTTTAAGTACAGCAATTTAGTAGGACAACAATAGCATGTCACTTTATTGCAAAAAGAAATAGAAAGCAAGAAAAGTTGAAGAAAAAAATAATTGGGGCAGTGGAATCCAGACAAACACACAACTGCATAGCAGCCACTTCCAAACATCCATGGAACATCCTAGGCTCTAAAGACTTCAATGCACCAAATTTTGTGCTGGCTTATTTATGAAAAGTCTCCAGGGATACCAGAGTTTCAGGAAATGATTGGTGTGACCACCATGCTTCTGCATGTCAGCTCTTCCATCCTCATCATTTGGTGTATTTCTGCCAATTATTCAGACATGAAGGAAGATGTGGATGATCTCCAGTGTCAGAGAATCTCAAAGAGCCCATATGTATAACTGCTTATTTGTCAACCATGAATTGGTGTAGGACTGCTCCTGCTCATGTAAATGAGCCATTGTCAGTTTACTACTGTTGACTAGTGTTTTCTTAGTCAAGGCATAAGTATCTCTTCCAAACAAGAATACTGACAATATGGGTGAGAAGGTTGAGTTTGAGTTAGCATCAGGCCAGGCCAGCAGATCACACGAGGAATGTGATCTGCATGATAGGTCATCATCTTCATACATTGGCTCCAACCCACTTTTAAGTGATTTGTGTGAATAAAATTCTGCATGTGGATTGGTGTGCTTCTTTTTTGATATGAGCTCTTATGTTTCCTCACATAAGAGGAAGGGGTAAATGAAGTTGTGAATGCCAAGGTAGGTTATACTTTGACTTTGCCAGTGAAACAGGAAATTATTTTGGAAAGACGTGACATCAGAATCAGGCAATGACACATTCAAGGCTTTTAGATATATTTGGGCAGATTTATTAAAACTGGCATTTCAAACACCAGTCTTAGTAAAGGCCCTGACTAGTGCAAGGTGCAACTGAATTATCAAGAGTCTCTGACCTCTTAATAAATCGGATGCATGCCCATGTACCAAATTGGAAGCCTACTTGGGTCATGAACTGGCATTTTCTGTATGACTCACACCTAAAAAGACTATAAAAATATTGAACTAATTTATTTATAGCAGGCACATAAATATGTTTCTACATATTCTACCCTAGTACAAAAATAGAACAGTACATTATTTCTATAGAATTCAAGGTTTCAATGTGGTAGACAAACATTAAAGTTGACTTAGTAAAAGGGGTTAAAGCTACAAGTGTAAAATATCACGGAGTTCTGATGGCTTTTTTTTTTATTTCATTAAATGTGTCTATACCAAAATTTACAGTGCTTAACATACACAGCATTTTTTTTTTTTACAAAATGCTATATAATCTGAGGTGACAATTTTGTGGACATCTTGACTCCATGGACATCGAGTATAAGAAAAAAAGACTTAAAAACATTGTGTATCATTTACCTGATTTTTTTGTGGAGCAGTATTTACTATGTTTTGTTTTTCATTATGCTGTTTTGACCTTAAGGATGAATTCACACACAGAATTTGAGTCTTTTTTATTTAGTTTTTTTCCCTTCTGCTTGAATTATGTTTAAAAATGTCAATTAATACAAGTACTCTAATATTTCATGAATGTGTTTTCCAATACCTGGGACAAATGAATAGGCACCACCAGGGCTTCCAAATTGTCACTAAAAGAACATATTGATAATCATGTATTTTATGTTAGACAGTCAACTATCTGATCACTATTATTAGGACTGTTTTACATAGCTCTGTCTCTTATTTACTGGCCTGAGCACTGCTAGGCTAGACTGAACTGGAATACTGAATTCAGTTTAGCCTAGTCACAGTTAGGATGGTAAACCTGCATTTTCCCAGACGGAACACAGCAATGTGAAACAGCTCTTAGTAGGATGAAAATAAAAATGGGGTTATTTGGGCCCACCAGAGGAACTAATTGTAATTGTGTTCTACTGGAACTCTGGGGCCCATTATTGTATTACAATAAACAATAAATACAATAAACTAGTATTTTGATTTTTATTTGGAAAGGTCACTGCTATTTCTCCCCAGCATGTGTCTCATTAGAATTTTCACTTGCAAAGTCCTTTTCCTACTGAAGGCAAAGTCATGTATTCATTGCCAGTGTATTGGGAATGACTGTTCCTGAATATTAATTTGGTTTTCGATTTTAATGGAGTCACATGAGAGCGCGACTATAGCAGGAATATGTACGGATCCTATTGACTGCTACAGGCAGAAAGAATGCCTTCCCTGATTTGGTTTTTTTGTTTTGGTTAAGCAGGCAGCGACTTCACGCTGAGGAATTGGAAAGCATCCAAACTATTAATAGAAATCTCTGTTCTGCTGAAAATAGTTCAAGCATCTTCAAAATGGCACACATTAATTCATGTTTCTATGGGACATTGGGCTTTGGATTTTTTTCTATTTAAGTGCTTTAACTTTGCTTTCTACTTTTGTGAAACTTTATAACATTGTATAGTGCATAGCTCACAAGCTAAATATAGCAAAGATAGGGGAAAGGATGAAGAAAGCTTGTAATAGTTATCTTGAAGTATTTCTATAAAGTGTACAAGGAACCCCTAACTTACTATAGTTCAGCTATAGCCACCTGTTTACATATAGGTTCCTTGTTTAGCTGTGAACTAGTTTGAGATGATCCAGAATGCTACTTCTTTCACTAGCTCTCATGTACTAGCTTCATTCCTGTAACCTGTGTGATTCTGTCTGTCTTATGCTGACATACTGAGAAGTATATGAGATCCTCTCTCTGATGCCACCTGTGCTTGTGATCATCTCCTCCCTATGCAAATTGTTCAATAGGTTTTCCCTCTCACTACTTAGCCTGTGTGGTTTCTTTTCCGACCGACAGATTAGGGTGCCTAGGGTCTGCAAATAGGGGCCCAGTGGACAGCTAGATGAAAATTATTACCTGACATCCATACACATATGATCAAGGCCTGTGCCTTGATCAAAGGCTCTCTAAGTTCTATGAGGTGAGGATACAAACGTAGCAGGCTCAGGCATCAACAAGACCATGTAATCTGATTGGTGATAGAGACCCCGCAGCATGTTTAAAAGATGGGGTCCAGAAAGTGAGGGCAATGGTTGGTCTTCTTCTGCATGTAAATGTCATCTCAGCCACGCAATGTGTTTATTTAACAAACTACCAGTTTATCATTACATAATCTACATAGTTTATTATATGGACGGAAAGTACCTGTATGTATTGTATATACTGGGGGTAAAGAGTCTACCCTGGCTCTAATATCTTGCTCTGCTGTGTACAGTCTTGCCCCCATCTTTCATCTAATTGCACCAAAGAGCTATGTTTTCCCGTGCCAGTCCTTCCGTCCCTCCCTCACATCATTGGGGAGCAGAAAAAAGTCTTTTATTCAAATGAACCCTGACTATCTGACTGTACTTATAGTTCAATAGGGACTTTTCTGGTAATAGACTCCTGTTAAAGACCTGGGGCCCTTGGATCACTTCCTCTTCCCATTCCACCTTTGACCATGATTAAGTCTTAACCCTGCACCATCTCCTTAGTAACCACCCCATGAGTAGGATCACTCCATCAAATATCACCTCAAAGACAGACCTCTTCATAGTATGGATAGTTCACGATGTCTAGGATGACAATTCTACTTTCTTGTACTTTTTTATTTTGTTCATTATTCTTTTGGCTCTTTTGTTCTCATATCATACCCTGCATGGCAACCTTTGAAGATGCTGATGCTGTGTGGTTTGTGTATCTTTTTGTGTTATTTCAAAAATAATAAAAAGGTATTTAATAAAAATGTTGTTTATGCTAGATTGCTGGATATTGTTGACTTGGGAAAATAAGTTTTTTTCCGAAATATGGCGTGTAATGGATCAACACACTAAGACAATAGAGCCCATATGAAAAAACTATAACCAAATTATACATGATAGATGAAGGTATAAGTCACAGAGAGTACTAGACATTCAAGTTAAATGAGCCTAGTTTGAAACAAAACCTAAAGTTGTGGACTAGTGCATATGTAGCAGGCCCCCAACCTGCAAGGAGGCACCAGCTAAGGAGAGATAAGGTCCAGCGGGTTTCACGTGTGTGAGTTTGTGGGCAGGCAGTGAGAAAGATGTTCTAGGATCTTCCAGAAAGGTTAGCCGAGAAGTGCAACCTTAGAGAAGCCCTGCAAGTGAGAGAGAACATCGCATAAGATGTGTTTGCCTATAGCAAGTAATTTGAGCTGAATGTTATTACATTAATTTTTCTAGTCTCTGTATCCTTAGTTCTCTACTTGTAAAGAAAATCAATAAGTATAACTGGTTGTCCATGTCTGTGTCAATCAATTTTAAGACGTTATAATAGAAAAAAAATTTAATTGAGACAACTTTATAGATAAACACTTTTGATCATGCAAATACTAAATAAAAATAAGATATTAGCGCAACATAACAACAGATCTCTCAAAGTTGGCTCAGTAAAACACTCATGAAATTGCCATCTTGATATGCAAATGAGTTAATGAACAAATTAACATGTAATATAAACCAAGCATAAATCTCTCTCCTGCTGAAAGAGGAAACATTTTAGATCCTTAAAGAAGCAGCCATAGCATTTACTTTAGTAGTGCGCTCAAGGGACCTCCGCCTCATGCAAAGCATTTTAATTAACATTGATTTTAATTCAGATCATTAATTAAGTCTGGATGTGAGACAAGTAAAATTTTACTGTGATCAGACATACACTGCAGTCTTCTCAGCAGAAAACCTAGAGTAGCAGTAATATATCTGTGCATATGCAACTTTGTACCCAAACAGGTTTCAGACCTCTACTCATCTCATATTGACCTGGGTTTATGAATTTTTTTTTGGGGTGCCACCCACAATCCACTGTTTGGCCGTGGGGCCCCAAACGGCATTTTAGTCATACCATGTGAAAAAATCTGCACCTTCCGAAAAAATACACGCTGCGGACACACTGCGATTTTCAAAACCATTGCGGTTTTGGAAATCGCAGCATGTCAATTATACCTAGATTATACCAGTGCATAATAAGTGGAGGCTGAGGGGAGGGAAGCAAACCAATAAAGAGTCTTACTCCCCTCTCCTAGACTCTGTCACGGCATCTTGTATGGGTCCTCATCCTCTTCGGCCCTCTTCTGGCCTCCTGAATGATGTCAGCGGTTGCCCAGGCTAGATGTGGTGACATGAGGTACAGTACAGACCAAAAGTTTGGACACACCTTCTCATTCCAAGAGTTTTCTGTATTTTCATGACTATAAAAATTATATACTTAACAAAAAAGTGTGAAACAACTTTTAAAAAAAACATACCTTTTTTTTTTTTTTTTTTCAATGCCACCTGCACTAATCAAGCCCTTATTTAAAGCGCTAGTATCATGAGAGGGGCACACTTTGTGCCTGCTCCATGATCTAGCGTGGTAAGTCTAAACCTTCATCTCCATATCCATTTAGTTATTCACTATATGCTTTTAAGGTCACATTTATCTATTTATTTTTTACATCAACTCTGTATATATCAAATCAATAGTTGCTTCTAGAAACATTATATCCACTATTTAGTCTACTTTAAGTATATTTCTCATTTAGCCCTACAAACATTTACAATCAATTATTAGGACTATCATTACATATCTATTTACCTGATGTTCCATTTATATGCTCATGTACCCATGATTTATCCATTGAATTATTTATTTATTGCTCATTCATCTAATCATCCATGTATCTATATATATACATTCATTACCTGCTTATTATCCATTTTTTCATCAACTATCCCATCCCTATCCTGATTATTTATTGTATCAATTAGATACACTCTCACGCTCCACCATCTTTTATAAACAACCAGATTTACTGATTACTCACCCATCTATTGTATGTCACAACCATATCCCTCCCCCCCTCTTTTTTTTTTTTTTTTCATTCATTACCATTATTTCCTAGACGTATTCATATATATCCCCCTATTCTATTATTACCTACCTAATCATCTAATCTGGTACCATATATATCCCCCATCTCCTCTCTCATTAACTATAACTATTTTTCATATTTATCTAACCCATATTTGTTCTTATACCAATCCATTCACTTTTCATTTTACTTATTTATACATTAACCATTTGTTGATTGCCACCATATGTGTACATTTATATGTGTGCTGGGATACGTGTGTACATACATGCATACATGTGTTTGTGTGTGTCTATGTATATACAAGGGGCCCCCCCTGTAGATTGTTTCTTATGTACAACAATGTTTTTATTATATCTTATATTATTTATTATACATTATACTATTGTTTTATTTGATTCTTATCTAGTTGGCCTGATGAAGACGTCAGTTAAGACGTCGAAACGCGTTGCCATACTTTGTATCGCCACCTTGTGGAGTAACATTGTGATCCAATAAAAAAGATTCATTTTAACACATGTCTGGCTGATTAAGTAGCGCTCATACATACCCTGTTTTTTTACTACTTTACGATTATACCTACAGAAACGCTGGTGGTTTCCCTATAGGTATAATGGAAGCAGAAAGTCCGCAGAGGAAACAGACGCAGACTTCCTGTGAAAAGCGCTGTGGTTTGTCCCGCAATGCTTTTTTGCTGTGGTGTTCTATATGGGCCTTAGCTTTAATCTATGGGGTCTCTTCAGACCCAGTGCATAATAAGTGGAGGCTGAGGGGAGGGAAGCAAACCAATAAAGAGTCTTACTCCCCTCTCCTAGACTCTGTCACGGCATCTTGTATGGGTCCTCATCCTCTTCGGCCCTCTTCTGGCCTCCTGAATGATGTCAGCGGTTGCCCAGGCTAGATGTGGTGACATGAGGTACAGTACAGACCAAAAGTTTGGACACACCTTCTCATTCCAAGAGTTTTCTGTATTTTCATGACTATAAAAATTATAGATTCACACTGAAGGCATCAAAACTATGAATTGACACATGTGGAATTATATACTTAACAAAAAAAGTGTGAAACAACTGAAAATATGTCTTATATTCTAGGTTCTTCAAAGTAGCCACCTTTTGCTTTGATTACTGCTTTGCAGACTCTTGGCATTCTCTTGATGAGCTTTAAGAGGTAGTCACCTGAAATGGTCTTCCAACAGTCTTGAAGGAGTTCCCAGAGATGCTTAGCACTTGTTGGCCCTTTTGCCTTCACTTTGCGGTCCAGCTCACCCCAAACCATCTCGATTGGGTTCAGATCTGGTGACTGTGGAGGCCAGGTCATCTGGCGTAGCACCCCATCACTCTCCTTCTTGGTCAAATAGCCCTTACACAGTCTGCAGGTTTGTTTGGGGTCATTGTCCTGTTGAAAAATAAATGATGGTCCAACTAAACGCAAACCAGATGGAATAGCATGCCGCTGCAAGATGCTGTGGTAACCATGCTGGTTCAGTATTCCTTCAATTTTGAATAAATCCCCAACAGTGTCACCAGCAAAGCACCCCCACACCATCACACCTCCTCCTCCATGCTTCACGGTGGGAACCAGGCATGTAGAGTCCATTCGTACACATTTTCTGTGTCGCACAAAGACACGGTGGTTGGAACCAAAGATCTCAAATTTGGACTCATCAGACCAAAGCACAGATTTCCAGAGGTCTAATGTCCATTCCTTGTGTTCTTTAGCCCAAACAAGTCTCTTCTGCTTGTTGCCTGTCCTTAGCAGTGGTTTCCTAGCAGCTATTTTACCATGAAGGCCTGCTGCACACAGTCTCCTCTTAACAGTTGTTGTAGAGATGTGTCTGCTGCTAGAACTCTGTGTGGCATTGACCTGGTCTCTAATCTGAGCTGCTGTTAACCTGCGATTTCTGAGGCTGGTGACTCGGATGAACTTATCCTCCGCAGCAGAGGTGACTCTTGGTCTTCCTTTCCTGGGGCGGTCCTCATGTGAGCCAGTTTCTTTGTAGTGCTTGATGGTTTTGGCCACTGCACTTGGGGACACTTTCAAAGTTTTCCCAATTTTTTTGGACTGACTGACCTTCATTTCTTAAAGTAATGATGGCCACTCGTTTTTCTTTACTTAGCTGCTTTTTTCTTGCCATAATACAAATTCTAACACTCCATTCAGTAGGACTATCAGCTGTGTATCCACCTGACTTCTGAACAACACAACTGATGGTCCCAACCCATTTATAAGGCAAGAAATCCCACTTATTAAACCTGACAGGGCACATCTGTGAAGTGAAAACCATTTCAGATGACTACCTCTTGAAGCTCATCAAGAGAATGCCAAGAGTGTGCAAAGCAGTAATCAAAGCAATAGGTGGCTACTTTGAAGAACCTAGAATATAAGACATATTTTCAGTTGTTTCACACTTTTTTGTTAAGTATATAACTCCACATGTGTTAATTCATAGTTTTGATGCCTTCAGTGTGAATCTACAATTTTTATAGTCATGAAAATACAGAAAACTCTTGGAATGAGAAGGTGTGTCCAAATTTTTGGTCTGTACTGTACAGTATTGAAGAGCCCATTCCCACACTGGAGGGGTTTGGGAGGAAGAACCCATGCAGAAGGTCAGATAGGAGCACTTCCCTGACTGTAGGACATAATTTAGCTAGCTTGAGAAGAAGAGACATCTTAGCAACCCCTGATCGAGTAGCTGCTTCGTGGAACCAGAGCACCAGCAAAGATCCTGGTAGTGGTGACATAGGCTTTGGAAGGCAGGCATTGCATCCCCCATGCACAGTGCCTTTCACGGTGGGCCCAGCAGTAGTTGTTTTTTTGTATTTTTTTTTTTCTTTCTGTTTTTTTGTTCCGTTATTTAAACCAAACTTCTTACATACTATTAACTAGAGATGAGCAGGTGGCTCGCATCCCAGATTTGTTTCCGGTCGAACGAGTTTGGTACAAACCACACCTTAAATTGGCTTAAAACATGGTGTATAACACTGTCAGGGCTCCTAGGAACCTATCATTCCAATTTCTACCATCACAGTCGAAGTTATGTTAAAGTGAAAGTGATATGTATGTCTATGGAAAATCGGATGGTAGGTAATGCATACAAACTCCAAGATTAACCATACACTGCACTGAAACTTGCTATTACACATTTAACATTTGAAATGCTCCAAAAATTACCCTTTTTTTGGGGAAAAGGTGCTTTCCTGTGGTTTTTTAGAGATACATGGCATTATATTACAAAATTATTGTAGAAAAATTAGCACATTATGATGACTTGTTGTTATTTGGGATACACATTTTGGATGTGAGCCTAGCTGAAAAGTGATGAAAGCTTTAAAAAGAAAGAAAGAAAGAAAAAAAGAGAAAGAAAAGCCACCAAAAATGATCCCTTTACGGGAGCAAAATGCCCCACCAACATTGCATTGGCATTTGAAGAAACAATGTTGGGGTTGCCTGTTTTAATTATGCCAGAGTGACAGTGGCAAGTGTCACTGCCATCTACAGAATTTGAAGAAAAATTTGTGGCACACTGTCAGCATGCCTGCCTCTTGAAAGTGAAGTGATAAAAGAATTTATTTAATAAAAAATTACAAGATTTGAAGAAAAATTTGTAACAAACTATCAGTGTCATATTTCAGATACTCTGAAATGGAATGGATTCTATGACCGTGACAACAGCATGTCAGGAATCTCAGTTTAGCTGCTGTTGCTTTAAGGTTATAGTGCCAACTTGTGAAGCTTCTGCAATGTTCAGGGTTCTCCTAAGCTAATCCAATTAGCAGCTGATGAGGGATATTTAAACCCTCTTCCTCCTCAGCCAGGTCCCTGCTATTTTGTTGTACTTAGTGAGACTTTTTCATATCTTTGTGTTGGACTGCTCCATATTGACCTTTTGGCTTGTTATCTGCTTGTTTTATGATTTTGGCTTTGACGTTCACTCTTCTGTTTTATTCTTCCTCACCCTCCTCCTGGGATGTCACCCTGACCAAGTTGCCAGGTCATCACCTTCCCACTTTTTTGTGACTCATTATGACAATGGAATTTCTCTTTGCCCTAACAATAACTCTTAACCGATTTCCCCTTAGTGTTCCTACCAACCCCCAACTCATGTCTTCCACCTCTACATCCAATTAATTACTAGAGAATGGTATCTGGATCAGTGAAAATGACTGGTTGAAAGCACAGAAAGACAGCATTGTAAACTACTCAACATTTGTGGTTCACTGCTTTCAAAATGTCTGTATTCTCCGGAAGTATACTGTGGCTACTGACATGGCTGTCAAGAATAGTAGTGTTGCTGTTGCCATCCACATTCCGATTTTTAGTACTTGCACAATTGTTAACTCCTCCCCCTTCCTCCGGTCCCTTGCCATGTTTTATTCCAATCATTTTACTGCACACTCTTTTGTTACTAATTATAATTAGATTAGCAACAATTCTAACACTGTGTATTTTTTTTTTCTCACAAGAAAGAAAGCAAACCACTAAAAGTTTGACCTGGGCAGTGACTATTAGACTGGAACTGGATCAGCTTGTATTTTTTTGCTAATAAAATGGCAGCAGTTTTGTAAAAAAAACTTGGGTAGCAAAAAAACCCCTTTATTAAATGTAATGTTTTTCAGATTAGCAGGGTGCATAAAACTGTTTATTGGGTGAGTACCAAAAAAAACCCAAAAACATTAAGGGATTTTTTCGGAATAGCAAAACTATATACTGAGTGTTCTCATGGGTGGAGTTACACTATTCATGGTGCTGTTTTGCATGCCCTATGGTATTTGTGGTATGCTAACTAGTGGATGAGGACTGTGAGTGTCAGATATGACTGAGAGAGGCTGCATGGTACGGATGGAAGAACTAAACAGCAGCAAACTGACCAGATCTAAAACTACAGTTCAGTCCGGCCACACTAGACCCTTTTATCCTAACATCCTGTGAGTGGTGATCAATCAGTCTGTTGTCTTGTCCTTTACAGTTTCTTACCTTGGGACTGTCATGTTGAGCGAAATCACCTCACTGAAGGCGCCTTTGAAAAATTGTAATCTGTCCTGAACTGCTTCCTGGAAAGTTTCCATCAAGGAAAGCCCCGGAATATACTGCTGTTTGTGACCAAACACTGGAGTGGCCAATCCACAGTTTGCTCTGCCAAGGTTAGATATCATAGGTTGCCCTCTAAAAGAAATTACCATTATGTGTGTTCCTACATGATGACTGTAACCACTGAACTGTGTGCCAATAGGTTGTAAAACCACAAAGCCTTGTACCCATTTGTGAAAGTATTCACCAAGTTATGTGCTTTATACTGCAACCATTAGGCGTGGCATACTCTTCTGGAATCAAATGTTTTTCAGTTTGTGTCACCTCTCTGCCTCTCAAGTGCGCTATCCTCGATTGGTACCATGTAGTAGAGTCAAGGGCTGTAGTCCAAACTAAAATATCAATGCTGTATAGAAAAAAAGAGAGTACATGATTTAGCACATCTCTATGTGGCATTGTAAAATTCTCTAATTTGCTTTAGCCAAGAAGTATAGCAATCTGTTACTGTCTAGATGTATGGCAAGACAGGAGTGGCTTCTCCCAGCATTATAGCTAGACACGAGCTGAGTCAAGCAGATGCTGTATGTAAGCCGTCTGATCCCTGATCAGCATTCTCGCCTGCTAATCCTCATGTCATTCAACTAATTTAAATGTCATAAACAATCGATCAGAAATGACATGTTCGAGCTGTAAACTGTATCGTTTCTTTTTCTCCCTGCCTTTTCCTTTCCCTTACAACTTGGCGCCACTGACTGAGTGATAGTAACCATAGCAATTTCTACCGAGAAAGAAAAGGTACGCTTGACTATGCCACAGAGGTAATCCTCAGAGCCTTGTCAATTATCCTCACTTTCAATGCCAATGGATGATCTTTTAACCCTTTTTATTTGCAATTATCACATTGTATAATGGGCATTAATATTAAATATCATTGACGGATATAAGCCAACGTCATGTGTTGCATGAGTGATGGCTTAGGCGTAAATGTTTTCACAGGTTACACTTCCAAAAATTATTTCATTTTGTAAAACTCTCTACTCATTTGACATCTGTGCTCCTGAATTCAGTATGATAATGCCAGGCTGAATTGGTTGGCATAGAATGACACAGAGTTTGTGCACCATGGCCCAGGATGTTCTTAGTGATAAAATCTTAGTATGCTTATCAGTAGTGTGTGTATATAATATCATTTATATATTCTGGTCATTAGCATAGGTCACACTGGTGTTGTTCAATCTATGGAGTTCTTCAAATTCATTTTCTATTATTTGGTGGTCATTATCACATAAAACCATACTGAAAAGTGGATAGTGATACCAAAAAGATACTATAGACTACAGTCATATGAAAAAGTTTGGGCACCCCTATTAATCTTAATCATTTTTAGTTCTAAATATTTGGGTGTTTGCAACAACCATTTCAATTTGATATATCTAATAACTGATGGACACAGTAATATTTCAGGATTGAAATGAGGTTTATTGTACAGAAAATGTGCAATATGCATTAAACCAAAATTTGACCGGTGCAAAAATTTGGGTACCCTTATCATTTTATTGATTTGAATACTCCTAACTACTTTTTACTGACTTACTGAAGCACAAAATTGGTTTTGTAACCTCACTGAGCTTTGAACTTCATAGCCAGGTGTATCCAATCATGAGAAAAGGTATTTAAGGTGGCCAATTGCAAGTTGTTCTCCTATTTGAATCTCCTCTGAAGAGTGGCATCATGGGCTCCTCAAAACAACTCTCAAATGATCTGAAAACAAAGATTGTTCAACATAGTTGTTCAGGGGAAGGATACAAAAAGTTGTCTCAGAGATTTAACCTGTCAGTTTCCACTGTGAGGAACATAGTAAGGAAATGGAAGACCACAGGGACAGTTCTTGTTAAGCCCAGAAGTGGCAGGCCAAGAAAAATATCAGAAAGGCAGAGAAGAAGAATGGTGAGAACAGTCAAGGACAATCCACAGACCACCTCCAAAGAGCTGCAGCATCATCTTGCTGCAGATGGTGTCACTGTGCATCTGTCAACAATACAGCACACTTTGCACAAGGAGAAGCTGTATGGGAGAGTGATGCGAAAGAAGCCGTTTCTGAAAGCACGCCACAAACAGAGTTGCCTGAGGTATGCAAAAGCACATTTGGACAAGCCAGCTTCATTTTGGAAGAAGGTCCTGTGGACTGATGAAACAAAGATTGAGTTGTTTGGTCATACAAAAAGGCGTTATGCATGGCGTCCAAAAAACACAGCATTCCAAGAAAAACACTTGCTACCCACTGTAAAATTTGGTGGAGGTTCCATCATGCTTTGGGGCTGTGTGGCCAATGCCGGCACCGGGAATCTTGTTAAAGTTGAGGGTCGCATGGATTCAACTCAGTATCAGCAGATTCTTGAGAATAATGTACAATAATCAGTGACGAATTTGAAGTTACGCCGGGGATGGATATTTCAGCAAGACAATGATCCAAAACACAGCTCCAAATCTACTCAGGCATTCATGCAGAGGAACAATTACAATGTTCTGGAATGGCCATCCCAGTCCCCAGACCTGAATATCATTGAACATCTGTGGGATAATTTGAAGCGGGCTGTCCATGCTCGGCGACCATCAAACTTAACTGAACTGGAATTGTTTTGTAAAGAGGAATGGTCAAAAATACCTTCATCTAGGATCCAGGAACTGATTAAAAGCTACAGGAAGCGACTAGAGGATGTTATTTTTGCAAAAGGAGGATCTACTAAATATTAATGTCACTTTTCTGTTGAGGTGCCCATACTTTTGCACTGGTCAAATTTTGGTTTAATGCATATTGCACATTTTCTGTTAGTACAATAAACCTCAATTCAATCCTGAAATATTACTGTGTCCATAAGTTATTAGATATATCAAATTGAAATGGCTGTTGCAAACACCCAAATATTTAGAACTAAAAATGATTAAGATTAATAGGGGTGCCCAAACTTTTTCATATGACTGTATGTACATGAGTTGGAACTCATTGCATTAAATGTAAATTAGAAAAAAGCCTTATGACCTTTTACTTTTCAGTTTTCACATCCATTGTAAGACTTTGACAACATAGAGTTTGGTCAGCACTTTGTTTTTTAATGACGTTATAGTTAATTTGGAAAATCTTTTCAAGCACCTTTATCATCAAATGCTCTTCTATTGAAGCCAGTTGCAGATGACCGTGGGCGAGATCCATGTGCTATCCTTGTTTTTTGCGGATTGCACACTGACCCATTCATTTCTATGGGCACATGCAAACTACCATATTTATCACTGATCAGTGTGCGAGCCGTGATTCTGCACCGCGTCAGATAGAGCATTTCCTATTCTGTTCAGTTTTTGCAGAACGGATTCGGCCATAGAAACCTATGGGAGACTAAAAACCTAGGACGGCACACTGATGTACTCAGTGTGCCGTCCGTTTTCACAGACAAGCTAGGGATATAATATGTCACCTGTTTTTTTTATGGTGGATCCCCAAACTAGGATCACACACTGATGACACACTGAAGACACTCTGTCCGTTTTTTGTGGCCCTACTTCACTGATGCTGAAGAAACACTGAACACACACTGAAGGCACTCTGTCCGTAAAAACTGAACACTAATTACTAGTGTGCTGACCGCAAAATACACACGGTCGTCTGCTACTAGCCTTAGGGGTAATCTAGAATCTTCCCAATCACAGGAAACCCTTGCAGGGTATTATTGGATTGGTAGAAAATTTTCCAGACAAAATTGAGGTTAAGGCTAAGGCCCCATTTATTGAGCCACTGCGGAAAAGACTGCAACAGAAATGCATTGCGTTTTTTTTTCTGCAGCGTTTTTCACAGAAAGTCCACAGAGGTTTCCTCTACAGAATTTCTGCCTCTATTACACCTATACAGAAAACGCCAGCGTTTCCACAGGTATAATTGACATCCTGTGATTTATAAAAACGCAATGGTTTTGGAAACTGCAGCATTTCTGCTGCAGATGTTTTTTCTGAATGGGATTAGCCAGAATCCCATCCACTTTGTAGGTAATATAATACGCAGCGTTCTTTGCATATTCGCATTGTGGGGCCCTGGTCTAAAGTTGTTCCCTGTAATGCAAAATATCGTTTGGTACATATACAAATGTATTTTTATTAACATAGCTCAGGTGGAATTCACTTGCTGTTGCAAACATATATTATAGCATAGACATAAAGGGCAATTGCCCAGGGAACTCCAACATCCTGCTCTCACCGTAGGAAACTATAATTCTTTGACTGTATTGTATACATATATAGACTTTTTATGGCAGTATTATGTAAGCACTTTTCGGCAATGCTTGGTAGAATTATCATGCCAGTACACCATTTATCTTGGATTCAAGGAATGAAAAAAAAGCCCCAAATTTTGGAGCACACCAGTTTTTTTTGGTGCAAAAATTGTTACTTTAGCCATGGGAATGGATCAGGACAGGAATCAGAGTGGGCTGCAGTGTGGATTCCTCAGCTGACAGAATTCTCAAAGCTTGCACCAGAAAACTGGTGAGAGTTAAAGCTAGCTCCCTTGGGGTTAATGTAATTTTAGGCACATGGGACTTCCCAAGACACACCAGAATTAATAGGAAACCGTGTCCGCTTAATAATTCTGGTGCATCTCACGACAGAGCACAAATGGATTAAGACTGATGGATAATAAATCAGTCCCAATATGTTATTGTTATTGAGAGCCCCAAAACCATTTTTTTGTTTCCATCCATAAAGAAATTGCAGTTGGTCATCACTCATTGGCACAAAGGCTTTGAGAGGTTTTCTTCTGGCCTGGCTGTTATTTCTTGACGTGCTAGATAAGATCTGTAAAACAAAGCACGATAAGTGTTTGTTCACATCATAAGAGGCAGTATTGTAGAGAAATGTATGTCAGAAGACATAACAATTCACTTTCAATTGCATTGTCTGCAACGCATAGAGGTGGGAAATGTGCCTGATTACTGTACAGATGGAAGCACTGCTGAAAGAAAAATGGCAAGACTTCGATTAAACCTGTAGTATTCCCAGGCTGTGGCAAAGGTACAGATTTAGCAAAGTTTGTCTTGACATAAAACATGACAAAACACCATATGACAAAACACTACAGAAAACTAAGAAATAACTGGTCTAGCCATTCACACCACATCATAGTCCATTAAAAAAGAAATTAATTGAAATCAATACATAACAAAGATAAATATAGTAACAAAATGTAAACCTACCCTCTAGTCCATTGCCGCAAAATAATCCCTATATCACACATATACTACATATCTGTACTGTATGCCTTTGTAATGCATAGACTGCAGAAGGGATCAGACTATCACTGCCATTGACATAGTTTCTTCTAAATTATTTTACTTTACTAACTCTGTAACTGGAAATCCTTCTCAGCCCTTCTGGCAATAAAACTGCAATCCATAGGAAATAGTCAGGCAATTGTATGTGCCTTCATATTTCTTTTCAAGCCATTTCACTTTGTCCTGGTGACTGAATCCTCCTTCTCCTTCTTGCTAATTAACTGCGGGTGTAAAATACTAATTGTCCATTTACTGCCGACTGTTTTAGCATTTGTCAGTGTCAGTCACAATGAGCAAGATGTTCCGGGTATCAGCTTGTATTTTTTTTATTTTTTATTTTACAGATGATGCCTAAACATGGCGCTCATACTTTTAACTTTTTTCTGCAGCTTTTTTTTCTTGTAACCCTTTTAACATGTTTTCTGGTGTCCCAATTCTTGTGCTAGCTTTTTTTTGGGAAAAAAACAAAACACAGAAAACACCTAAACAGCACTCTGCATTTAATAAACCAATAAATAAACCTTCAGATGTAGCAAAGTTTAACTAATAATGATATCATGCTGCTCCTTTGCTTTCATATGTCATCAGCACTGACATCATGAACTGTACATGGATAAGCTCAAAATGTACTGATGACATTGTACATGGGGGACGGTCATGTTATCCTGGCCATGTACTTGATGAGCAAGTCACATATTATGTTAGAGAATGTATCTGCACAATTAAGACTTTTGGGTGGGTAATGATTATTACATAGGGTATAGTGGGTAGGTTATTTATTTAGCTGCAAATTGCATTGGGTATGTATACATTGTAGCTTAGAGGTGTACTAGGTGGACAATACATAGTGAAAGCAGGGGCATGGCCCAATGCCCCTTTCCAATAGATGCCAGCCCAGAGGAGGTGACTAAAAATAAAAAAAAATACTTATACTCACCTCTCGTGGGCTCAGCATCTTCTCCGGGGCTCTTCCTGCCGGTGACAGGTCATGCTGCCACACGTAATGATGTCATCGCGCCCCACGTGACAACTGAGGCCCAATCACAGGCCACAGTATTAACGTCTGGGACATCTGACCCCAGTTACAAGGCAGAAGAGGACGGAGGAAGATGTTAAAGACAGTCAGAAGGAGCAAGGATACACAGGAGAGGTGAGAAAAGGTGAGTATAAGTTTTTATTTCTAATCACTTCCCCTCTGATTATACCCTGGGGTCTGAGGTGACACCAGAGTATAATAATAACCAGCTCTAGGGGAGGGAGGGCTCTTGGGAGCTTATAATACTGTGTGGAGGTCACTGTGGAGTATATAATACTGTGTGGGGATCACTGTGGAGTATATAATACTGTGTGGGGGCCACTGTGGGCATATAATACTGTGTGGGGGCCACTGTGGGCATATAATACTGTGTGGGGCCACTTTGGGCATATAATGCTGTGGTGCAACCACTGTGGAGCATATAACACTGTGTGGGGCCACTGTGGAGCATATAATACTATGTGGGGGCCATTCTGGGCATATAATACTGTGTGAGGTCCGCTGTGGAGCATATGATACTGTGTGGGGGGGCCATTGTGGAGCATATGGTACTGTGTGAGGACCACTGTGGAGCATATTATACTGTGTGGGGGGCCACTGTAGAGTTGCACTATTAACAGTGTCAGGCCCTCATACATGGTGGAATCTGGCACTGATTTTGCAGCGGATTTCACCCCTAAATCAGCAGCAGATTCCTCCCTCATTCTGCCTCCTGTTTAAACTAATTGGAGCAAGAAGCTGTAAAAAAAAAGCATCCTGCTGGATCTTGCCGCAGATTCTACAGCTGATTCAGAGGACACGGCTTGAGACTCCCCACTGGTTAGACTCATTCATTTGGGCCTAATTAGCGGTGGAAAGCCGCAACAGAATACTGATACTCTGCACCGTGAGCCGGAGCAAAAAATAAAGAACAATCCGAGGCAGATGTCCGCCTCAAATTCCACTTTATTTTCTGATGTCTGAACAGGTTGTATCTACTTGTATGGAATGGACTATATTACAGTCCACTCCAGTAGGTCTACCTCAGCAAAAACACCCAATGTTTTTTTGCTGCAGTGTGCATGAGTTACTCCAAAAAGGTCCCACTGGGGTTCTGTCGCCCAAGGGCCCACACAAACCTGGAGTCGGCCCTGAACATTTTCTTCAATATGTGTGTCCATTGTACCTTATCTGTCAAGAGAGTAAATTTGTGGGGTGGTCTTATGTGGTTGCCAATACCCCGCAAATTTTGGTGGAACTGACCAACCATTTAACCATTGTCAACCATGTCATGGGAGAACAGGGTTAGACATGTGGGATTTCAACCTGCCTTATTTTCCTGCAGGTCTTCCAATGTGGTGTATCTCATAATGTGTGTGCAATGTCCCACCACAGGCCTCTATGTGGGGGAAATAGGGCAGAGACTTAGTCAGCACATGAACTCACACAGATTCAACATTAATAACAGCAGAACAGATCTCCCAGTGGCCGCACATTTCTCCGGAGAAGGCCATTCTATTAAAGATTTGCGGGTTGTGATTTTAATGGGACATTTTAAGTCACAGACAGAGAAAGAAAGGAATGGGAATACAAGTTAATGCAAAAATTTCAAACTCAGCAATTTGGACTTAATATTCATGCCAGTTTCATGTCACACTATGTATGAACTGTGAGGGTCACAAATCACCACTTGATTACAAACAGATAACAGATCCCTCTGTCATGCCCCACATATTTTTCAGACTGTTTATTTTCTGACCTGTTGTAAATAACTTCTCTATGTATATTGCATGTTGTTATTCCAAGATCCTTTTGAAGATCTATGTCTTGTGTGTGTATAAATAGTGTGAATTTTCAGTCTCTAGTATTACACCATGTCTGAAGAAGAGAGCTAGCACTCTCGAAAGCTTACTTATCAAATATACTTAGTTAGCCTCTAAAAGGTATCACCTGATTTCTTCACTCTTCCACTACTTTCTATGACTAACACGGTATAACATTATATTACTATTATACTTTGGGTGAGAACCCTGAGCATAATAATAACACTTCTGTTAACTTGCAGGTGCTGTGCCCAACTATAAGGAGTAAACCAGAGGATGGGAGTAGTAGTAGCTGTGTTATCAACTGTAAGCTAAGGACACTCAACCTACTCTTCCAGCCTGCCTCACAAGTTGAGGCAAGGTGGAGGGGGCCTGGAAAGTACTTGATGGTGGAAGTAGTTCCCCTTACAGTCTCTTTCTCTTATCTCCAGAACTAATTGGCAGGAAGAAACCAAATCCTCTCAAAATTAGTGGGGTGTACCAGGCTACAGTGGAATGCTCCTGAAAAGGCGGAAATACAACACAAGGGAAACTGCAAACAAAACAGTCAAATACATATATACAACCACAGTGACATATAAAATCCATAATAAACAAAAAGTATAAGCATGGCCCACTGGGATGCTGCCCAGGGTTGTATTAGAATAATGAGTTTCTGAATTACCATCAGTAGACATTTTTTACTAGCCACATAACTGTTAGATCATAACGTCATGGGATTATCGGCTTAGTGAAGGAATAGCCGTGGTAACAATTATTAGGAAAATGGAGTTTCATTTTTCAGAGGTCAAAGTGAAAAGCATACACAACCTCCTCCTATGTACACATTATAAACTCCCGCTGTCAGGGACCAAGCCAATAAATCGTGAAAGATACATTAGGGCCACTTCAGAGGTCTTTGAACTGAATTTATGTAAAGGAAGGTGTGGTTTACTTCAATGGCCTTTTCCTTCCACGTAGAAAAGATTAATTACTACAAGTAAAGCACCGCCCGGTGAAGATTCATTTACTGCCCCATAGACTGCAAACATTGAGACAAGAAAATGGAACACTGGTCAAGATAAATAGAGGCGTCTGCAGTATCGCCAGGTTTCCTGGACAGCTTTGCAATTCTATTGAATCGTGCACTGAATGCATAATGATTTTCTCACTACTAGATTTTAACCACTGGTGCCTTGCAGGCTGCATGGATATGAGCATCTTATAAACTGTAAGGATAAATAATAGGTAGTACTAGGATTATTATAAGAATCTTTGTTGCCTTACTGTACCTCTGTATACCATTTTTTCTGTGTGAATTGTGGCATGCTTCATCGAATGTTACATAATTCAGGGGATGTTTACATTCATAGGATGAGAGTAACGGACTTCAACAGTGATAGAGTGACAGACACAGATGAAGTCTCTACCATCTGCGTCCTTTTCCATATGATGTACTGGGAAGCTGGAAAAAAATTCAGAATGGGGGGGAATTGGAGAAAAACTACGTTTATCCGACTTTCTTACAGGCTTTGTGTTTATAGCGTTCACTGTGCAGCCAAATTGACATGTCACCTTTATTCTATAGTTTTTTTTTACTTTTCAAACCCTTTAAAAAAAAAAAATAATAAATCTAAAACTTTGCCTAAAAAAAAAATTTCTTGGAGTACCCATATTCTGACTCCTATAACTTTTTTATATTTCTGTGTATGTGGATGCATAAGGCATCTTTTTTTTTTTTTTTTTTTTTGCGGGGTCAGATGTGCTTTTTAGTTATACCATTTTGGGGAATGTCTGATGTTGATCACTTTTTATTCAAATTTTTATGGGAGGCAAAAAGGCAAAAAAACGTTGGTTTGGCTCTTTTGATTTTTTTTTCCTACTACAGAAAATATTTTTATGTTTTGTAGACCGGGCATGTTTGGATGTGGGGATGTATAATTTGTTTTGTTTATTTGTATCTAGGGAAAGGGGATTGATTAGAATTATTAGTTTATTTTTTAAAAAAAACTTTTTTTTTTTTAACTATTTTAATAGCCCCCCCAGGGGGCTTGAACTTGTAATCTTTAGTTTGTACAGTTGTATTCGGGTCTATGGGAGATTCACTACGTAACTATTCAGGCTGTCATAGGAACAGACTGCCTGCGCAGGAGCCGTCCTGCAACGTAAAATGTATGGGGATGGTGGATGTTTTTTTTTTTTAAACTTTGGGACTTTGGGGGGGCATATCTGAATACCATGCCTGCTATCAGAGTGGACTCTGATCGTGGGCATTAACTTTGGGTCTGCAGCAATTTTTAAAGATCCAACATCCACTGTAATATGGAAGGGGCTAACATAAGAGTAAAATCAGGAGGATACCAAGCGGAGCATGCTCTCATCCAGTTTAATGATGTAATGGAGTGCAATTTTGTGTAATGGAGACAGCTCCAGAGCATGAATGATATCAGGGAGAGAGCAGGGTTAAATGTGAGGGGCTTTCATCTTCTTTGTGCAAATTGCCCAGCTTTCCCAGATTCATGAGAACTAGCTATCATTGTTATACCTTGTTAAAGAAAGAGGTTTATATATAAGTAGATTTTGCTTCAGCAGCAGTCAGTATTACAGCACTGATTTGTATGTTACCCAGCTTTCTTGCGATCCTGACAAATACATCTGTCACACTAAAGAAAAATTACAGACCAAAGAGGAGGGTTTACTTAGTTATATTTAGCACTCAGCACTCTCTAATATGATATTACATGGTATGCTATCCAGCTTTACCAGGACCCTGAAAATCACATCTGACATAATATGGCACAATTATCACAACTCCCCACACTATGCTACCCAGCTTTCCCTGAGCCCTGAATTTCGAATCAAGCAAGCTTTGGCATGACTTGAGAACAAGCAGATTGATTTATTGAGGTATATTTAGTATTTAGCTGTCCCTATAACTGCATTACCTGGTAATCCCTTATTACAGCTCCACATGCTATGTTACCCAGTTTTCCCAAAAATTTTCAGAACATGAAACTGGGGGCAGATGGAGGGGGGGGGCATGAAATTGATGGCAGATGGAGGGGGAATATGAAACTGGGGGCAGATGAAGAGGGAACATTAAACTGGGGGCAGATGGAGGAGGGCATTATTTTGAAAAGCAAATCTGGGAAGCTCAGGGTTAAGGAGATTTATTTTATATTATATGACTTTATTTTTTGGCAGTCTCTATTACAGCATTTCCTGGTATGCTATCTGGCTTTTCCAGGACCCTGAAAAGCTAATGTAGCATGGCATGACATACTATTTAGTACATATAGTTTGGGGCAATATTAAGGGCTGGCATTCATAATTTCTATCCATTGGTTGTTACTCAGCTTTACAAGGCTTAACTACACATATCTGACATTCAGCAGTTTAGGAAAGTTAGCTGACTTTCCCTGTGGAATCATACTGCATACCTCCCAGCTGTCCCGGATTCAGTGGGACAGATCCAGATTCTGGGTCCTGTCCCGGTTGGCGGGAGGTATGTCCCAGTTTCATTTCATCTGTTGTACCCCTCCAACTACCCCCATGGATTAATGTCACCCTCCAGCTGCCCCAGTTTAATGTCCCCCTCTAGTTTCCCCCAGTTTAAACTGAGGCACCAGGTGATAGACTTCATACTGTGGGGCAATTGGAGGGGAACATTATAATGTGGGGGCATATAATGTTAGGGTGACTGTAGGAGCATTATACTATGTGGGGCACATAGAAAAATGGATGAAAATATGCGTTGTCAACGTAGAAGTGGGTGGAGCTAAATTTGCCACTGCGTGCATAGTACACTGCACATTCTGTCCCTCTTTCTGTCCTTTGAAAGTTGGGAGGTATGGTACTGGGATGTATTGCTGCCACTGCATGGATGCTACTTCTGGTACTACTGTTCGTATCTATTACATACTGTCAGTTACTTGGGGGATTCCTTCTAACAAAATGGCCAAACTCGCTGTATAGACAAAAAGGGTACATCTTAAACCCTGCCCTCTCTTCCTAAGCTTCCTGGCTCATGTGCGCTAGCATTAGAGGGGGGAAAATATGGCTGCTGCTATAGAGCAGAAATCACAATTTTTGAATTTTCATGCTCTGTAAATATGATAAGAGAAAAGAAAAGCAAGAAAAATCAGGAGATGATGTGAGGCGTCATTTAGGGAATTATTTATTCTTTATTTGTTCGGATTCTGGGTTTAGTGCTCCTTTATCAAATAAAAAATACCTGCCTGATATTGAGTTTCACCAAGAGGGGGGAATGTAGACCAATGGCTTCTGGAATATGAAGCTAGATGGATGTTTATCCTGCAAACCATGACCCTTCTTGGCTTTAACGAATCTGTATCTTGCACATGCATCATTGAATAGCCTGTCAGCCGATAAGGTGTAGACTCGAATCCAGCTTGAATTTGGGAGATAGTACCTGTAACCATATATGATTTTGTATGTACAGTATATAAGGGGATTATGTGTTTTTGTTAGGGGGGCTGAGAGTACTATGGTAGCTATATGGTATTTGGTTGCATTTTTTCACTTGCATCCTATCAATTTAGTTTACCTGTGTTCGACCTCCACATCTTCGAATGAATTGGATGCATCTTTAGAGGCTTTGTATATATCTGCCCTTACTGACAGCTTGTAGTTTTTGATGTATATGTATGAATTTCTGAATATGCTTTACACAGTACCCACTAATGGAAGGTGAATAGGAGCTTTTGGCGGAACCAACACTCTACCGGTAATTGTTTATCATTTTTGCCATGATAGCTATATCTATATCCATCTAGTAGGTTAGCATAGGATGTAACAGTGTAATGATGATGTGGTGATTTCATACGCTGGTTGACGGCACCCCAATATTTTGGGCATACTATGACTTATGATAGCTCTAGTATAATGTACCAGAGGGCAACGATAGTGGTTGGAGCATAAGACCGTAAATACGAGATACTTTGTGTTTACCGGAGTTTATCTCCACTTTGGTGTCTATTAAGAAGCTCATTTTAGTACAGTACAATTCTCATTTTAGTGACCCCTAGCTTTCTATAATGTACATCATCATTCTACCACTCTATAGGACACATCTGTTATCCCCCCTCATGATATATATGCACATATATAGAAATGGAACTTTGGAGAGTGTTTTGTTATATTTTATTGCATGGACTACAAGTCTTTGCCACGGTTTTACCTTATCTGTTAGAAGCATGGGCACTGCTTTCAATACGCCTTAGATTTCCAATTGTTACCAAGGATGCTAAACCAGGATGTCCAGAAACTAAGGGCAGGCCTAGTGGGCGTGTTTAACATGACAATACACATCACGGAGGAAGTAGCTTGCTGATTGGAGCAAGCTGACCTTGACTCCGCCTGGGGGTGGAGCCTCCTCCTTCTATACTGAGGATAGCAGTGGTGTTCTGTTTGGCTGCTATCAGTGTTAATGAGAGCAGGGGAGACTACACATGGTATACTAGGGAAAGATGTCCTATCTGATCTTCATGCTATATGTTGCAGGCTATTTAGGGTAGGATAGCAGGAGCATTTAGTGGATTTAGACCTGAATGCTTTTTTTTTTTTTTTTACAGCAATCCACTTATTCTCTTACTGCTGACAAACTTCTTACCTAGTGCAATAACAGATTTAATAGCAGTGTGGATGTGGGACCTGGTTACCACCAGCCTGGTATTGTATAGGCAACAGATGCTATTTAACCTGCGCTCTAGGTCACTACCAGTTTGCTATTACAGGCATCCACCCATGCTTTAGTTGCTGACAACTTCCTAATCTAGATGAATAACAGATACAATAGCAAGTTATAGGTGTGATTTGGGGATAAAGACCCCGGTTTAGCAATGCTCCAGGTTTGCTGTTAATTTAGCTCTTTAAAAAGGGTCCAATAAAACTGTGTGTGTCTTGTAACAATGACTACTAGCCGATGACCAGCTGAAGCAGGATAACTAGATCCATTTGCAACATCTGATAGTAACCTATACCAGTTTGAGTAACAGTCTTGATGCGAGACCTGGAGAAGTAACAGGCTGTTTTCACCGTACTCCTTGGCTCTTGCAAATCTAGCCTGTGATAGGGACATAATGTAACTATGTACAATGCTACAGGAATTACCAGATGTAGCATGCCAAGTATATCTATGTGCTGGACTCAACATATATCTACATAAGAAATATACTCTCTCCTAGTGGTTGTCATTAAGCAGTGGATAGGAATATGTACATTTATTTTAATAGTGATCCACTTGGAACACTAGACACCACTGACATCAGAGCGCTCAAAGAAACATATAGTAGAGTATACCTGTAAATACATATGAGAGGTTTGTATAGAAGGGACGGTGGTTCACTGGCTAGTGGACCTATTCAGATATAATAAGCCACTCCAGCACATACTAGATGCTTATCCTCATAGACCTTATATACCCTATGAGGAATTCCAGTACATACTAGGTGCTCATATACATTATATGCCTCTGATGAGCCAGCTTTGACATCTTTCTAGCTGGGGAAAAGTGTCAGCTGTTTCTATATATATGTATGCATGTGTATATGTATTATGTATATGCTATACATGCTATATGGCTGTATCATGTATGATACTGATGAGACCAGCTAAATTTAAAGCAAACACTGTGTTGTAGACTGGAGGGTCTGGATGAGTTCTACCTCTAGGATCCCCCATCTGCACAAAGCTAGTCAATATTTACCCTCGATTATATACTGCAAGGGGGACAGTGGTTTATGTGCCAGACTCCCATACATGAAGACATCCTGCAATATATATATTTTCAGGTAGCCTGATGAAAAATTATTTGAATACTGTCTATCAGGCAGGTATTTTTCATAAGAGATCCATAGACAAATATTTTTTCTACGACGAGTTTTCTTTACTACTTTATATAATAGGCAACTCTGCCTTTGATTGTTAACTTTCGTGTCATACAACATGCCATATAAATATTATCTTTATTATGTGAAACAGTACAATTATGGATAGGGTTTTCATATATTATTTTTGTATCATATTCTTAGATCCATAACATTTATTATTCCATCAAGGTATATGTGTGAGGTCTCTTTTTAGTGGAATTAATTGATACTCATTGGATTTATTTTAGGATATATACAATGTAACACCTGTGCTCTGTGTTCACTGACCTATTGCCTTTCTTAGCAGACCTAGCATACTAGCTACCTCTGTGTTCTATTCCTTCCTCTGTCTTTAATTATTAGTGTTTGCACCTGCTAAATTTCCTCCAACCTACCCCTGTATATCTGCATCTATAAAAGCCTATGGCATTTAATTCCTCTTTTGGTTGAACAATGTGTTGTCACCCATGCATGCTGTTGTTTTATACTAGTGTCTGTCCTGTCTTGGTATCTAAGTTTTTTGTGTCTGATGTATTTTGCATGAATGCTGTTTAGTTATTTTATGGAAGAATCTGTCTGGTTTTCATGCTTGTCCTGTTTTGTTTTTATAACTGTTTTGGCTCTTGGCTTTATGTAATTTACTCTTACCTGTTTGGATCTGTGCATTCTGTGTTATATATTTCTGCCTTGTCTGAATTATATCCTAGCCTATTAACTGTTTAGCTTTGTTGCTTCTGTTTCCAGTGCTACCTGTAGCTTTTGGCTTTCTTCCTTGTCTTGTATTCACTGCCCTTGTTTCCTGTGTTTACCTGGCTTCTGTTCACTTGTCTATGCTATTTAGTCTCTGTACACATTCTGTGCTACTGTGCATTTTATTTTATTTTTGGGGTGCTCTGAACCACAGTTCTGATCTTTGTCACAGCTGCTACTAAACTGGAGGTAGCAGTCTGATGGACTTCCCACATCCAGATAGGGACTGATCCCCATATTAACTGTAAAATGTTTGGATGGCCAAATTTCAGTTTTCAGTTGGTTTTGATGTGATTAATCTGCAATGGTATTTGTGCTGATCTCAATTTTGTGCCAAATGTCGAACTATACACTATTTCCATTGTATATTCAATAAAATGAGTTTAAAAAAAATATATACTTTGGGTCACAGTACAGTTACTCAAATGTCTTTGGCTATTCCCCACATTGTGCCCTTGAAAAATAAAAACTGATACAAATACTGTGCCTGTGAATTAAAAAAAAAAAAAAAAAAATCCTGTGCCGCCATTTAAGGCTAAGGCCCCATGTAGCAGATTTTTCTGCTTCAATTATACCTGTAGGGAAAATGCCTGCTTTGCCATAGGTGTAATTGATATGGTGCAATTTCCAAGAACGCAACGGTTTTTGAAATCGCTACATTTCCACTGCACACGTTTTTCTGCAATGTGTGGAGCCCCGGCCTTAAAGTATGATGCTGATTTTAAAAAAAAATGCCACTGCTCTACCCCGGATTAAAGAAAATATTTGCAGCAGTTCTTTATTTTAAAAAATGCACCCACTGTGCCCTCTGATTAAGATATCCTTAATGAGTCTCTTAAGTATAAAAAATGTCCCAGCCATACCTCCTGTATAAATGTATGGCTCATACTGTACCCTGATTAAGATTCCACCACTATGCTTCCAATTACAAAAACAATGCCCACTTTCTTTAATATATGCTCATACTGTGCCTTGAATTAGAAATATGACCCAACCACTCTAGTATGCAATACTACTGATGCACCAGCGCTGACATCCAGACAGTTGTGGCATGCTCCTATGGAGGACACAGTTATAATTTTTAGAAGAGCATGAGCTTGATGGCCGCCCCCTTAGTCTGATTCCCTGTCTGACTGCACAGGCCACTTATAAGTAAGGCAGGCCATGCCAAATCCATCAGATTGACAGAGAAGAATGATTCTAAACTCCATTTTACACATTTTCACTGCTTCAGAATACAATGGTGGCATTCTTTACTCCACTGCATCCAATGATAGTGGAATATCTAGAAGGGAAGAATTTTCACCGACTAACTTGTTGCAATGGTGGCATCCTATTACAGTACCATGATGGAATTCAGTGAGCTCTTTAGAACTACTATAAGATTATAAATCACACATTTAAAGAGGTGACCTTGTAAATCACAGATGTTTAGGTAGGAAAAGCATCTCAATAATTTATTAATGTGATTAATAATCCCATGTGAATCCCTCTAGAGAAATTTCATAATCCCTTCATTGTTTCACAAATGTTTGTAAAGGCAGACCGCATGCCTAGATACTGGATTTTATACACTTGTATTGCAATATAAAATAGGTATTTGCAAACAGTGACAGCTATTGTAATGCATCTGGCAGGTCCTATAAACAGTACTACAGTGATAACGTTGGGGTCACTGTTGGACCCTGGCTGACATAAGAACCCATTCGTTGGGCACATCTTCTGAACTGGTGCAATAACCATCATGACCATGTATGTTGGAATGTTCAAATTAACCACTTTTCCCTATGTACATGGACGTGATTTTTAAGTTAACTATCACAATACAAGTTTTGGTATGCTGCACTGGACATATCACGTCTGAAGAAAAGAAAAGTCTGGTCCTAAACTATGGAAGGGATTGTTTTCCTGGGGCCCCTATAGAGCACAGCCATGGTTGCTACACAATGTAAAGGCCATTTTATTTTTTGGTTTACAGTGAAGCCAATAAAGGTAAACTGGCATTATCTGGAGCAGACACAGAAATTGTAGAGCCGTTATAACAAGAATGAGAAGGATCCTCCACTGTAATTTATAAAACTAATATTAAAGCCTTGTCCACTTTCCAGATTGTAGTAGGGCTTCTAAAACTATGAAACAGGCCTTACTTTTGAGGCACCACTCCATATGTTAGTTGAGGTGCATTTTATGCTTGCACCAACCTATGATTTATCAACATCATTGATATATTTTGCTTTGAGACAAAGCACCTTTTCATAAAGTTATAGTCAACAATAATCAAACAAGCAAAGATAAACTTTGCAATATATCTTACTACAAGAAGATGCTGCTTTCTCCACCTATAAAAAATTGCTCTCATCTCCTGCACTTATCATTCACTCTGAAATTTCAATAAAAATCTGCACATAAGGTACAGATGAGACAGTTTCAGCTTAACTTGAGGAATCAGGATACAGCTTGCTGACCATAGAAATTTCGAAAGAGGCAAGGGAGAGAAGAGAACAGCTGAAAATAAAGATAGACGCTGCTGCTCAGGGAAGTGTTCTATTATAGTATTGCAGTTTTGTATTCACAGTAATGCTCTTCTACCGCAAAATGTTACTACTTAGGTGTGTGCAATTGATGATAGGGAAACAGGATCTTATATGCTGTGTATGGGAGATATCATAATAGCTAGTCTTCATCCAATCTGGAGCAGAGTTCAGGCAAACATAAAAAAGACCTGTAGAGAAGAAAAACTGGTGAAAAATGCAGAATACAAGTCATCTAATGGCAGGATATAGCATTATTACTCATGTACACACATAACAGCTTACTTAGACACTTTACCTGAATAGGGATACTTTAAGCATTGAATCTTTAATTGCTACTCTTCTGTCAGTCATTATTTTTAATTCAGATATTTAATATGTTGGGAAAATTTTCACCAATGAACAAAACCAAAATCACACACACTGCATAAGAAGTCAGCTAGCTTTTCTAGAGTCATGAATGGCACTCACTCTATGTGCAGATTTTTATGCTGAGGCAATGCATTGTTTCTAGTGCTGACTGACTATTCATGGGTCCTCTATTCCAGCAGTAGCAGCCTGGTTACCTGTTCTGTCCCATAACAACTACATGTACATGTTGAGGCCAGACTGTCATGTAGAGATAGTAGTATATTGGTCTCAAGTGATTGACTGCAGTGGTGAACTGAGCACAAACAGAACATCATCGGAGACACCATTAAGGTAACATTGGGTGCTAGACTGCCACTGCTGGAGTTTTAAACCAGTGGAAAGGTGTTAACTTTGTAAAAAAAAAAAAAATTTACATGACTGGACTGGATTCCTGCTTATTAGAACACTTTTAAGAGTGAACCAACCCCTTTAATGTTTTATTCTGAGTAGATCGAAGAAGGGGCTAAAAATTAACTAAAAAATATTTTCTAAAACCAGACTTGATTTTTTTTGCCTTTTTTCCTTTTCATCCATTTATTGGTACTTATAAACTGTACAAGATGACAAGACAAGCTCAGCTTTGCTACGTTTGTAGATTTCTAATTTTTGAAGTAAATGTATTCATAGAATTAAGTTAAAATACATTACGCATTTACAAAAATCCCCCTGTGATTCTGTGTGTCAACGCCAAAGTCATTCCTGATGCATTGGTCACACTGTTTAAAGAGCTTAGCATGCGGATTTGTGTTTTCCAATTAATCTGCTTCTTAGCAGTAATCAAAACCAAGCTTTCCTGCTCTGTCATGCTTGAAATAAAATCACAGAGGGCCAGGACTTGTTAATCTCAAGTTTTCTCCATGTATTAACCATCACCTGAATGTCCCATCCCATCACCAAGACACATCATTTATCCTGCATTCTAGATACGTATGCTGTGTTCTTCATGGGATCGATCTGTGTATTTCATGTGGCTGGTCTATTTATGGTAAATTGTGTAAACTGGTTCATATCAATGGAGTTTGTATCTTAGAAGCTGTCCACACATATATCCAATGGGTCCCTATTGGAAAGGGCAATCGTTTCAAGTTGGACTTCTGTCCATTTTAAAGAGTGGCATGGATGGTGTGAATCTGCAAAGGAATGTGATTTTCTACATGTGATCCAAAGAGAATTGGAAAATATGTCAAAAAATAAATGCAGAAACAAGGAAATCCATCAAGTATTTGGGTGAGTGTAAAATAATCAGTCTTTATTAATGCCAGATCCACCGGAAAACCAGTTGGCAATACGGTCTATTTTTCGGTCACTTTACATGTCCTCAAATCAAGGAAAAGTAGTACCACTTTTTCAGAAGTGTGATGGTGACCAGCAGCACCTAAAATAATTCTAAGTTTAATCTTCAAAATGACCTCCCCTTCCCGTGTACACAACTATTCCTCACAGATGCACTTGGGTGCCCTTTTAAAGCGCCAAACCTGGTTGTAGCATATATTATGTTAGGATTGAATTTAGAGCTCATTTAAATGTACACTGCTTGATCCTGTTAGGTGTCTGTAACACAAAAAAATATACCACCGTGCAAAAAAATATCTGTCGTAAAACCAATAATAATCTTAGATATGGATTCCATTTGTGGCTGATTTGATATCACACCCTTTATGCCCCAGACCCTCACAGACTTAATGTCTGCAGTCACATACACAGCCCTTCTTTATATAGAAGTGTGAAACTGGTTAATCCAGCAGGGGAGATCCTGGAGTGATGTGTATTTTCGCTTTTCCAAGATACAGGATGACTCCAGTAAAACATCAAAGGGAATATAGTATTATGATGATATTGTACCAGGGGAGCATCCTACAGTCGCACCGATTTTAAATTCCTTGGGTGCGCAAGACTGGAATGGACGCATCAAGTCCAAACACGGCCCTGTTGGAAGCAGTGAAAAGGTGCAGACACTGAACTCCCTACCCAAGGGGATCTAGGGGGGTCATTCCTGGTGTCTACGCAATGGGAATCTCACCATGAACCCCATCATACCCCTCGCCTGATACTACAGTAATCTGGCGAGGAGTTATGGTTGTATATATTTATCTGGTCCTAGGATGTAGGGCTGGGTGTCTTCTCCTGGTGACACAGGGAGAAGACTAGGACAGGTATATGGTCTCAGACCAGGTAGAGAGGGGGGTTCTGATCCTGGGAGAGAAGTGAGGACACGTCCTGTTGCTGAATTAAGGAAGTGCCCTGGGGCTTTTAATCCCATTTTATTTTTCTGTATTTGCTTGACCATCCTCTGACGTGTTTTCTGTCTAAGTTAGCGGCTAGTACTGACCCACTCGGGTTAATAAATATATAAAATTTATAAAGCTCGTTTCAGGTTATCCTATGAACCCAGGCACTCATGGGTGATGAGTGGAAGGTAAAAGGGGTGATCTCAGGTAGGCCAAGCGGCTTGGCAAAGCAGTAACCTTCACACCTCAATATGTCTCAAGTTTAGAAGATGGGCACAACCAGGATGCATAGTGAGGTTAAAAGTGGTTGGTACATGTTTTCCTGGGTTGTATACTGCCAGTGTTTTTTTAATACTTCTCTTTCTGCTCCCCATACCTCTGTGCACAATATGAAGAAAGGGTGCCCCAGTCTCTGAAGCAGCAACGATTGTTTTTACAGGTCAATGCCCTTGGTCTGCTCAGTGCTCAGGCTTGTTGGATAGACCTAGAAATACAGTCATATGAAAAAGTTTGGGCACCCCTATTAATCTTAATCATTTTTAGTTCTAAATATTTGGGTGTTTGCAACAGCCATTTCAATTTGATATATCTAATAACTGATGGACACAGTAATATTTCAGGATTGAAATGAGGTTTATTGTACTAACAGAAAATGTGCAATATGCATTAAACCAAAATTTGACTGGTGCAAAAGTATGGGCACCTCAACAGAAAAGTGACATTAATATTTAGTAGATCCTCCTTTTGCAAAAATAACATCCTCTAGTCGCTTCCTGTAGCTTTTAATCAGTTCCTGGATCCTAGATGAAGGTATTTTTGACCATTCCTCTTTACAAAACAATTCCAGTTCAGTTAAGTTTGATGGTCGCCGAGCATGGACAGCCCGCTTCAAATTATCCCACAGATGTTCAATGATATTCAGGTCTGGGGACTGGGATGGCCATTCCAGAACATTGTAATTGTTCCTCTGCATGAATGCCTGAGTAGATTTGGAGCTGTGTTTTGGATCATTGTCTTGCTGAAATATCCATCCCCGGCGTAACTTCAAATTCGTCACTGATTATTGTACATTATTCTCAAGAATCTGCTGATACTGAGTTGAATCCATGCGACCCTCAACTTTAACAAGATTCCCGGTGCCGGCATTGGCCACACAGCCCCAAAGCATGATGGAACCTCCACCAAATTTTACAGTGGGTAGCAAGTGTTTTTCTTGGAATGCTGTGTTTTTTTGACGCCATGCATAACGCCTTTTTGTATGACCAAACAACTCAATCTTTGTTTCATCAGTCCACAGGACCTTCTTCCAAAATGAAGCTGGCTTGTCCAAATGTGCTTTTGCATACCTCAGGCGACTCTGTTTGTGGCGTGCTTTCAGAAACGGCTTCTTTCGCATCACTCTCCCATACAGCTTCTCCTTGTGCAAAGTGTGCTGAATTGTTGACCGATGCACAGTGACACCATCTGCAGCAAGATGATGCTGCAGCTCTTTGGAGGTGGTCTGTGGATTGTCCTTGACTGTTCTCACCATTCTTCTTCTCTGCCTTTCTGATATTTTTCTTGGCCTGCCACTTCTGGGCTTAACAAGAACTGTCCCTGTGGTCTTCCATTTCCTTACTATGTTCCTCACAGTGGAAACTGACAGGTTAAATCTCTGAGACAACTTTTTGTATCCTTCCCCTGAACAACTATGTTGAACAATCTTTATTTTCAGATCATTTGAGAGTTGTTTTGAGGAGCCCATGATGCCACTCTTCAGAGGAGATTCAAATAGGAGAACAACTTGCAATTGGCCACCTTAAATACCTTTTCTCATGATTGGATACACCTGGCTATGAAGTTCAAAGCTCAGTGAGGTTACAAAACCAATTTTGTGCTTCAGTAAGTCAGTAAAAAGTAGTTAGGAGTATTCAAATCAATAAAATTATAAGGGTACCCAAATTTTTGCAGCGGTCAAATTTTGGTTTAATGCATATTGCAAATTTTCTGTTAGTACAATAAACCTCATTTCAATCCTGAAATATTACTGTGTCCATCAGTTATTAGATATATCAAATTGAAATGGCTGTTGCAAACACCCAAATATTTAGAACTAAAAATGATTAACATTAATAGGGGTGCCCAAACTTTTTCATATGACTGTATATACCTATAAAAAAAAGCCTTCCAGTCATCTCTATTAAAAACTAGAAAAAGATCAATCTTTTTAAGAGATACATTTACACTCTTCCCTACATATGCAGGCAGTTTCAGCCGCAGCATTTGCCATAAAGCAGCACATTTAATTTCCAATGTTTCAGATGAAACATTGTCCATTACCATTTTTATGAGTGTAATTTACATCATGCAATTTGCTTTCAGACATTGGTAGATTAAATATATAAAAGGAAATCTCTGCAACTCATTTCAATGAACATTTCGCATTTTACCATTCCATTTATTTATCAGAAAATAGTTAGATTCCATTTAGAAGTGATCTGCATATGGGAAATTTAAGGAAAGCATGGCTCATTCACTAGACTCAAACTGGTCACTAGAGTATGAAATGATCATCTGATGGGTCCAGTCTCTTACACAACAGAATTAAAGGGGTTGTTAGGGATAAAATGCAATTTTCACACTAATCTAAACACCCTCCCCCTGCCTATTTTCTGAATTACTTAGTTTAGCAAAAATGTATTTTTACCCATCATTACCTGCCAGCACATGTGCAATGGAGCCGGAGTCCCAGAAAGGCGCTGTAGCCAGCACTCCATCTCTATTGCGCAGGCGTGGGAGGCTCCTCCGTCCTGCTGCCAGTCACTTCTGGCAGTGACTTAACTCCCTTAAAAGTTCCCCATTAAAGTGGACATACCATGTGTGCATTCTGTGTTACTGAATAAGGACCTTTGTACGAAAGGAGCGAACTGGCAACCTGAGCATCAAATAACCCATATAACCGTGCTCTTCACTATCTAGTAGATGACTTTTAAGGAATTATGTTAGGGATAACTAAATTATAACTAACAATTTAATACATTTGTTGCAGTTTGCCAAAGCAATTGTTTACCATGTGAAAAATTTACAAGAGTGATATGAAGGTATGATTTGTCATGATCTGCTAGATACCAAGGGTCCTTTATTTTGTTCTTGCACATTAGCCCACTGTTGCCTGTACTTGCCTCTGAACCACATTAACCCTCTTTTTCTGCCAGCTGGGGAGGACAATGTGTTTCATTTTCCCAGATTTAGTATTCCATCACACATTCCATGTTCAAGGGTGGTTTTGCACAATACCAACATGCAGTCATCACATATTAATTCAATAACAGTACTATAAAATGAATAGACAATGCTATCATACCATTAAAATAAAGACTGGTGGTTGTAGAACCATCTGTAAGGGCCCATGTTTTACTCCCTTGTTACAGGTCCCCATACAGTAAGGGCCCCTGCTGCAGACCCCCACACAATATAGTGTCACCCCATACAGGCCACTTCCTTCTGGATTACTCCTGCAGGTAACGGCCAATTTTCACTTGCCTATCCCCATTCCTGTACAAGGGCATCTTCAGTTAGACCTCTTGGGGGCAACACACATTGTCTTGAAGTTCAGCATGAAAATTGGCCATTAACTGCTGGAGTAATCCAGCGAGTAACGGCCTATATAAAAAAAAAAAAAAAAGTGTGGGGGGGGGGATCATCCGGGCCCACCAAGGTCACGGGCCCCATAGCAGCCCCTGTTCACAATATTTATCAGTATTAAATACAGGCATTAGGCCTCAATCTTTGTCTTAGTCATAGTTAACAGATTTTAAGTCACATGAAAAATGTGAATTATATCAAGGGAGACAAAACTCTTTGCCACCTGCTCTAAAATTAGAGCCATCAAGAAAATGCTTTTTATATCTTGGAATTTTATTCTGTGATAAATACAATGAATCTTTTCTTGCTTGCTTGATGCATGCTCGTATTTTGCAAAGCCTGAGCATGTTATCTTGCATTATTTGATATAATAGCATTTATACTTTCTTTCTTTGTGATGACAATGCACGCAAATTGAAATTCCGTTTTATCTGATCCAACTGCCAGAAAACATTAAAATAACACAATCGCTGTCAAATCATCAGTGCACCGACTAGCAGCATCCGGTAATAGAGCAATAATTTGTCTGGCTGCAAATTTACAAGGTGAAATAAATAGTTTACAGCAAACCCAAAATTAAATAAAAATTCCCAGTTTATTGGAAATAGCATTTTTTATACATTGCAAATATTGCCGAGTAAATGGAACATTCAAGGGCGGCTGGAATTGCTTGTCGACCCCCAAGTGCTGCAGTAAACTTACACACATCATTTTTATCTTTTTACATCTTTATGGTTATCAAGATTGACAGTATGCACTATATTCTAAAATGCTTTTAGATTTGTTCCATCCTTCATTCTAAAAAGCTAGATAAACTGTCATATACTACAGTCATGGCCAAAAGTTTTGAGAATGATACAAATATTAATTTTTACAAAGTCTACTGCTTCAGTTTTTCTAATGGCAATTTGCATATACTCCAGAATGTTATAAAGAGTGATCAGCTTAACAGCAATTACTTGCAAAGTCAATATTTGCCTAAAAAATGAACTTTATCCCCCAAAACACATTTCAACATCATTGCAGCCCTGCCTTAAAAGGACCACCTAACATCGTTTCAGTGATTGCTCCATTAACACAGGTGTGTGTGTTGATGAGGACAGGGCTGGAGATCAATCTGTCATGATTAAGTAAGAATGACACCACTGGACACTTTAAAAGGAGGCTGGTGCTTTCCATCATTGTTTCTCTTCTGTTAACCATGGTTATCTCTAAAGAAACACGTGCAGTCATCACTGCACTGCACAAAAATGGCCTAACTGGGAAGAGTATTGCAGCTAGAAAGATTGCACCTCAGTCAACAATCTATCGCATCATCAAGAACTTCAAGGAGAGAGGTTCTATTGGTGCCAAAAAGGCTCCAGGGCGCCCAAGAAAGACCAGCAAGCGGCAGGACCGTCTCTTAAAAGTGTTTCAGCTGCGGGATCGGGCTACCAGCAGTGCAGAGCTTGCTGAGGAATGGCAGCAGGCAGGTGTGAGTGCATCTGCATGCACTGTGGGCGGAGACTCTTGGAGCAAGGCCTGCCCCCCCACAAAAAAAAAAAAAAACCCCCCCCCACAAAAAACAAAAAAAAAAAACAAAATAACAAAAAAAAAAAAAAAAAACAAAAAGAGAGCAGAGGGGAGAAATATTTTTTTTTTTTTTTTCCTTTTCTCTTTTTTTAAATTATACAAAAAAACAACAACACAAAAAAAAAAAAAAAGGCGACCGCCCCCACCCCCCCTCTCTCCCCCCCCCCAAAAAACCACCCAACAACCCTCAATGGGGGGCCCCCCTCCCCACCAAAACAAACCCCCCCCCCCCCCACCCTCAAAAAAAAACAAAACAAAAAAAAAAAAAACACAAAAAACCCCCCCCACAACCCCCCCCCCCCCCCCCCAAACAACATTGCGCCCCCACAAACCCTTTCCCAACAAAAAGGAGCACCCCCCCACAAAACAAAAAGAAAAAAAAAAAAACCCCCGGGAAAAAAAAAAAAAATTTTTGGGCCCAGGCCCGGAAACCCCCCAGATCTTAATCCCATTGAGAACTTGTGGTCAATCATCAAGAGACGGGTGGACAAACAAAAACCAACAAATTCAGACAAAATTAAAGCATTGATTCTGCAAGAATGGACTGCTATCAGTCAGGATTTGGTCCAGAAGTTGATTGAGAGCATGCCAGGGAGAATTGCAGAGGTCCTGAAGAAGAAGGGTCAACACTGCAAATATTGACTTGCTGCATTAACTCATTCTAACTGTCAATATAAGCTTCTGTTACTCATAATATGAATGCAATTATATTTCTGTATGTGATAAAAACATCTGACAAACACACATAAAAACCAGAGGGCAGCAGATCATGTGAAAATATAATATTTGTGTCATTCTCAAAACTTTTGGCCATGACTGTAGTTGTCAAGCAGTCTGCAGAATGTGGGGTAAATAAATCTACATTGTAATCTTTATTTTTAGAGGAATTGAGTATTGGCATTCTTTAGCCTAACATAGAAGCAGTTTATATTGCTTCAGGTCCCTTTTTCAGAGCTCATGCCAGTTTTTGCATAACATGCGAATATGAGCATGGCATGTCAGATTAGTACGGCTGCTCAGTCATGGCCGGCCATGAATTGTTGTGATGAAATTGCACCCATGTCATTTACTATATAGTGCCCAAATATGGTACTCAAGTAACATTAAAATACAGGACCCAAATAATTCTGCTAGGTAGTTATCTAAATACCACTGCATCCACAAACTAGTGAGTGCTGCATCTTATGCGGCTGTTTTTGTGGGCATTACTTGTAGAACTTGGTGCCCAATCCAATAGGACAAGTGGTACACTCTTCAAAGGTGACCGATAATGTAACCTCTGCAACCTCAAAGGCATATAATGTAGCTGAGGAAGGTATCATGGTAGACTGGGCTATATAGAGAAATCAGGGAATATTAAAGATTACAGTAATAGTGAATACTATCTGGACTCAAATCACATCCCACATAATGGAAATTCATGGCACTTCCGACCTCACGTCATGATTACTCTGCCATATTGTTGAAGATGTGGGATCTGTTGCCTCTGTGAAAGTCAGAGTAAAGTGACTGTCTCTTCAAATCATTACATGTATGCCTGTGAGGTTGGCTTCTTTTAATATTGTCATCCTATAGAATGGAGGGGCCTTTTCAGCCTTCTCAAGGTCCTGCACCCACAATCTTTTAAGGTTTTCTCCAAATAAGTGACAAGTGTGTTATTTCAGGGTTGGGCTGCTGGGAAACCTGCTAATAATGAGAATGGGGTCTTGCCCCCCTCCTCCATTTTGAATGAGGCAGCAGCACATGCGCATCTATCAGCACATGCTCAACTAATGTTCCATTCTGGGGAACACAGTGCCCCCATTCCCATTATCAGTGGGCACCTCAGCAGTCAACACCCCACCAGTCAGGCAATTTGCAACTTATCCCCTATACACAGGATACATGACAAGTTGCAATCTTGGAAGAAAAAAAAACTTTTAAACTTCTTCTTGTAACACATACTGCCTTTGTTTTAAGATACCTGGAAACATAAATCTGTTTGTAAAATATCGAGACTACAATCAATCATTCTGCAGTGTAATATTTTACAATTCTGCTTTGTCTGCATCATTCAAGTTTAAGATATTTATTAGCCTAGTCCCAAAAATAGATGAGCTGGAAAAAAATTTGTGAATCTACAATTTAACATTCTTCTAGCTGCATTCAAGACTGACTACCTATGCAATGCTCTGCTCTTGTCAAAATGGGTCAGGCCTACATAAAGAAGGATTAATGTATCTTTGCTGTAATGTTTTTCCCTCAGCTCCCACAGAGGGGACATATGGAAAAGTGCTTACTAAGCGATTTAAGATGGATTTAGCAATCCATTTTGGGGATTGTCAGGTTTTATAATATAGCCAAATACCTTCTGAAAGATGGATTAAGAAGTAAGAGAGCCAACACCTAAATAAAATGCTAATTGCTACAGGAATAGAAGCAAAAAGTGCCCGTCTGCATGTCTATTTTATAATGTGTCCACATACTGCAAGTACCAGTATAATCTGTCATTTATACATACTACAAGTACTATGACACTGTACAGTTCAGTATAAAACACGTACTACAAACTGGAAAAAACATAGATCATGTAAATTCAAAATTACGGCTGCAATAGGGTGAATAGCTGGAGTGAAGGATAAGATTTTTATAGGCTCATTTTTAATGAGGAGAATGGTTTAAAGAAGATATTCTAACAGTATAAAAGCCGTACTGTGTATCTGTGAGTAAGAGACTTATCATAGGGTAAGGTTAAGGCATCATGTAGCGAATTGAAGCCAAAAAATGTGCTGCATTTTTTTTGTGACCTTAGTCTTTCATGGGATTTTTGGGAAATTGGTCTTGATAGCCTATCCTTAAGATTATTAATATCAGATCGCCAGGGGTCTGACACCCGAGACCCCATTGATCTGTTTTTTTGCAGCTGCTATACAGAGAATAGAGTTGGGAGTAGATAGCTTTTTTCTGTGTATCGTGCCTGTGCTCAGTTACTGCTGCTCAGTTCACATTCTATTGTATAGAAGCTGAGCTGCAGTTTTTTGCACCAATTACTAACTGTATATTATGTTTGTTCAGTAATGGGCTCCCCTTGGCTTTTTGGCACTATACCATGTACTATGCCTGCTACCCTTCTAACCTCATGTGAATATAACTTCTAAACAATGCTGGATATATACAGTGAGGCAGATTTACTAATATACTGTCTAATAGTTAATGTGCACCAGATTTATCAAATTGATGCTGTCTGATAAATCTGGAGTGCTTGACAGTTTTTGGCTCAAATTACCAGAATTTTGCTTCAATTTCCAAAGTAGTAGTAGTAATACATGTTATTTATAAAACGCCAACATATTCCGCAGTACTGTACAATTTGTAGTTCAAGTACTGACAAAGATACATTACAAAGAAATAGTCAATTCATACAATGGGACTGAGGGCCCTGCTTGCAAGAGCTTACAATCTATGAGGTAGAGGGGGTGACACAGGAGGTAGCAGGGGCGGCATCGGAGGTAGAATTGCTTATACAATGGTCAGACAATTGTGTAATAGAGGTTACTGTCATTACACATATATAAGCTGTATGAGCAGTCACCAGTCGTGCCCTTTAACGTGCAGATTGTGCTTGGACATATAAAGTTAGTCTGATACGGCATCATATCCTGTGAGGTAATGTGGGAGAGTGAACAGGGGGTACGTTTTAGGGATTCTAACTACAGAAGGGTTTACATTAGGAATTGTGATAGGCCTGTCTGAACAGATATGTCTTTAGTTTACGCTTGAAGCTGTGGAAATTGGGGGTTAATCTAATAGTCTGGAATAGAGCATTCCAGAGAAGTGGTGCAACTCGGGAGAAGTCTTGTATACGAGCGTGGGAGGTTCTGATAATAGAGGATGTTAGTCTCAGGTCATTGAGTGAACGGAGAGTACAGGTTAGGCGATAGACAGAGATGAGGGAGGAAATGTAGGGAGGTGCAGCATTATGGAGAGCCTTGTGAATGAGGGTGATAAGTTTATATTGTATTCTGTATCGAATAGGCAGCCAATGTAGTGACCGGCACAGACCGGAGGCATCGCTGTAGTGTCTAGACTGATAGATGAGCCTGGCCGCTACATTCTAAATAGATTGTAGAGGGGAGAGTTTTAGTAAAGGGAAGACCGATTAGTAAAGAGTTACAGTAGTCAAGGCGAGAGTGAATCAGGGCAACAATAAGTGTCTTTAGTGTATTTGTGGTAAGGAAAGGGCGTATTCTGGAGATGTTTCTGAGGTGGAGATGACAAGAGCATGCGAGTGACTGGATATGGGGGGTGAAGGAAAGTATCTGAGTCTCCTCATAAATCAATAGTTAGTATCTTCTAAGTTGGGAAAGGCAATCTGTTATAACCAGGCAGTATCAAACTGGCCAGAAAGGATTTGCTTTAATGTAAATCTTATATAAACACATCAGCGAGCAAATTAAGGTCTGGTCACACATGTCCACCTGAACTCACCCTTAGAAATCAAAAGCTGAGACAAATTCTTCAAACCTATCTACAGATAAGGTACATGAAATGAATAATAAAACCTCTGCCATCCACACAAGCCTTCAAACAATGCTTTAGTACAATGCCTGGAAATTACATTTGTATGCACAACTGCTTCGATAACTGTGGCTTATAAAGCTTATCAGTCGCCATTCTTTATCCCCTATACTTACTGCTAAGACTTTCTAGAAACAAATGTGAGCTGAAATTACAGTCAAATGTTCTATCGTCTTGCTAACCAGGAGCCCATGTAGTCTTCTATTCATCTTAGATACATAATCATACACTAGATGCATGGAGCTAGAGCTAGACAGTATATTGCTTGCAGCAGAGTTTTTCTACAGAGCAGGCATTCAAATCTTATATATGTGTTTCTGTAAGTAATCCATAACTATGAGTAAAGTGAGAGTTGTATCATTATTGTGCAGATATCATGACGTAACATCTCTATACATTGCCTATCTTTAGTACTATTCTCTTACTGTTCAATGGTAGGACCTTTTCAGTAGTGATGAGTGAACCCGAATCCGAACTTCAGCGCTGAGGTTCGGGTTCGGCTCATTCCTAAAGCTGGTTAATTTGACTGCTGAGCAGCCAAATCAAGCAGCTTTAAGCCCACAGACATTACAGACATGCCCAGTATGGCTGTGATTGCCCAGGTGGGACAAGTGACCCCCTTGTATAAGAGGCAGGGTCACAGGTCCCGTCGCCATTCCAGCTAGTTAGGCTTGGTAGGGAGAGACTGCAGCTGGAGATAGGGACAGTCAGAGCCTTAGCTAAATTTAATAATTTTCAGGGCAGTGCAGATGGGTAGGGAGAGGAGCAGTTCAAGCGAGCATATATGCTGCAGAAGGGAATCTACATAGACCCGACGTTCCTTTTTCAGACGAGAACCATGTTGGATGAAAAATCCTCGAATCAAGCATTTATGGGCTTCCTACACTATGGGAGGGTCAAGACCCACTGCCTCTCTAGTGAAATATTCTGCCATATGGGCTTTAATATCAGCGAGAATAGTCGCATCGTCCATTGGTCATGTGTGAAGTTTCCATTGGCGCTGGAAGGGGATAGGAGAGGACAGGGAGAGCGACAGTGTGAGCAGAGCATGGTCTTAGAATGTGATGCTATCTATCTCCGCCGATAACGAGTGAAGATCTTGGTGTCGGGTGAAAAGATAATCAATACAGGAATAGCGCTTATGGACTGGGGAATAGTAAGAACAGTCATGATCTGTCGGGTGGAGCAGTCGCCAAGAGTCACCAATGAGTTGGTGGGAGTGCAGGTCTCTCTTAATCCCCCGGAGGAGCGAGTGAGAATGGGAGGAATGACCAGTGGATGAATCAAGAGTGGGATCAAGAACCAAGTTCAGATCATCCCCCGATACCAGGAAGCCTTCCGCAAAACCATCCAACTCCTCCAGTTGGGAGCTAAGGGCACAACCCTGTCCAGTGTTAAGCAGAAAGAGTGAGGCAAAGGTATACACTTGAGACGATATGCGGCCCATCAGCATAATCAGTCTCCCTTCATCAGTGTGAGTCTCCAGATGCTCTCAACTCAGAAAACGAGATATCAGAATGCTGGTCCCTCTGGACTTAGGGTCAGGTGAAGAGCTTTGATAAGCATGTGGAAACCAAGCATTAGATAATTTATATGGTTTACTAGAGCAATAATGGGTTTCCTGCAAGAACACAATGTGAAGTCGCCTACCTTTGATTAAATTGAAAAGAGCGCTTCTCCGGTCTGTGGAGGCCCCTCACATTGAGAGTACCCACCGTAATGGAAGTTTGCAGGCTAGGCATCGGCATCATTAAGGGGAGGTGGTCTGGTCGTACCCTAAACACGAGGACAAACAATCATATGGGGGAAAAAAAAGGGGGGAGAGAAGGGGAAGGAGAGGGAGTGGAAAGCAAGAAAGGGGACATTAAGCAGAGGAAGGAAGGAAGGAAAGCAAAGAGAACAAAGAATAGACAAGTCTAATCACCCCCACCCAAAAATGGGGTGCACCCTCAGACAGATGAGGGGTGAAAGGGTGAGGAAAAAACAAGGGAACGAGCCCATAGGCTCCATGAGTGTACAGTGTACATAAAGTCCCATACCCGGATCCAACCCCAACAGGGCGGGAAGAGGGGCATGGGATAAACAATTAATAACCAAGGTTGATAAACAAGATAGCTAAACTGCGGATATGGAAAGTAAGGGGGGAAGCAATAGGAGGGCCCTGCTTCACCACACTATAGTAAAGGGACACTAACCTCATATGGTTGCTTAGGGGGAGAGTAGAGACCATCCGGGGTCAACTTGTTTCCAATAATAATAAAGGCTCCCATAACTAAGGGCGGCAATCAGCCAGCAATGACACACCTAAGCCAAAGGGAACTGGGGGGGGGGGGGATAGGGAGCAACAAGGTATACCGGCGAAGACCTCCATGGTAGGCTATAAAGTAAGGACTAGAGACCGAAATAACCCTATGGACAGTCTCTGTAGTAAATAAAGGGAGGTATGGGCAGTGGGAGGAAGAGAACTACATATTAGGACAACATAGGATGTCAACAGATCTGGAGGTGACAGGAGAGAGTCGACAGATTATTGTAAGCCAATGTCCCAAAATCAAAAACCGTGTATTACAAGTTAACAGGAGCTGTCATGCCTCAGTAGGGAGCTGGTGAGACAGATCAGGCTGATTCGGAGGTAGACATGGGCGGTCTTCTCCAGGGGATCGCTGGGGAGAGGAGGATAGAGGTATTCTTAATTAAAAATCCAAGCATGATTAGGATATGCATGTGATTTTTTTTTTTTTTTTTTTTTTTTACATGTTTATCTACGCAATATTTTCAATGTCTCTTATATGCCTCCACAAAAAAGCCATGTAAGCGATGATCAATTTCTAAAAGAGCAATCCTCTTCAGGCCTCTTTTAGTTTCTGGCTGATGCTACCTGCCCCAGGGTCACAGAGGCCTAATAACATGCAGGGTGCGCCGACGTCATGACGCTGAAGTCGGCGTGCCCCATGTGACCACTAAGGCCCATTCACAGACCTCAGTGGTGACCCTAGGATGCATGAGATCAGCCAGAGGCCAAAAGAGGCCTAAAGTGAATGCTAGGACATTGCCAGATGCCATGAGAATGCCCAGGAGAGGTGAAACAAGATGAGTTTAACTGATTTTTATTTTACTCACCTCCCCAGGACCTCTGACGAGACCCCAGAGTATAATATCACACCCACTTCATGTCAGACAATTTTGGCCTGAAATGAACCAGAGGGCCAAATTGCAAAAATATACATCAACACGAATCTTGTGAGATTCGCCCATTTCTAATTATGATGTATCCTGTATTTTTAAAATCATTTCTAGTGGTGTCATAGTAACATAGTAGAGTGGTTGGATAAAGACACAGGTCCATCTAGTCCAACCTAAAATTTTATCAAGTTGATCCACGAGAAGGCAAAAAACCCCATGAGGCTGAAACCAATTGTTGCATCAGAGGAAAAAAAAATTGTTCCAGGGCCTTGATCAACATTTTATCCCAACATCATCTAGCTCACACACCCTTTTGATATTTTTACTATTAAGGCCCATCACCACATCATGTGGCAGTGAGTCTCACCTCTTTTACAGTAAAGAAGCTCCACCTATGACTGAACTCCTTCCACAGTGCTGCAGATCCCTAGACATTAAGCAATTTTCCAGTGTATTTGATTATGACAGAAGCAGGTAGGCCAGAGGCTGAATGCCAGCATCCCATGACATGTTAATGAACCCTAGCAATGCCCCTGGCAGGAATTGCACGGCAGACTAAGCCATTCTTGCCTTGAAAATGAGATATGAACAGAGGTTGAGTTTGATACTCCTTTTCAAAGTAACTATATTTGTCTAAGAAAGCATCAAGTTATCCAGATTTGATATTGCTCGGTTAATTTAATTACTGTGTCTGAACTGAGGTTCCCTCAGAAGAGGGGGCTAATGTCAAGAGACCTTGTATTATATTCCTCCGACACTCAGTGTGATAATTATCTAATCCGTGCATGAGTGTCAAAAAATACTAAGGGTCATTTAGTTCCATTGGCTTGATAAGGTTACATTAAAGCATAGTACCATTAGCATTAACAATTCGTTTTTACAAGTAAAGGCTGTATAGAACATATGAATGGTGGATTCAAAATGAATATGCTATTAGTACATTGTTTCCGATTTTCAATGGCGCTATATTAACACTGTGTGCGTCTAAATCCAGCTACTAGAAGAAAGAACTACAATTTTTTTTATTACATATTACAGATATTACTGAACATCATCCATGACTAAAACTGAGTCTTCATGGGTTTCATGGGCTATGCCCTTGTCTAGTCCTTTTTAGCATGCGTTTTTGGTTACTTAATCTGCATAATGACATCTGCCAATCATTATAATGTCTGCCAAAAAATGCAATGACTCTGTTTTCACGGAAGCTACACCCCAATACAATTTCTGAAAAAGTCTTAATGAGACAATAAAAATAGTGATTTAATTGAATTTTCTATTTGAATAAAATATATAACACAAGTGGTCACACCAGTCCTCTAACACCACCAGTCAGTCACCAACAGTTTCTCAACTGGAAAAACCACATGACAGAACCCTACTCCTCCTCTTAAAGGAACTTTGTTTCTCACTTGGCATATTCTATACCATTCTATTCTATACCATTAGAATTTAGCCCATGTGCTAAATTCAGCGCACTTTGTTTTGTTGGTATCTTACAACATTCCAAACATATTGATGCCATCAGTTTTGTATACCAATATCAATTTATCAGGATGTTTGACCTTACAGCTCAGCATCATCTTTGGGTGGTGGGTAACACCCCTCTAACAGCACAATTCTACAGTTCATTGCTGATTTCCAACAGAAAGCTGACCATTATTTCGGCCAGATGGATTTTCATATTCCAAAGGATTCAGTTTCTACTCCTGGAAGAGAACTTTTGAAATGGAGGTTCTCAAATCCATTAACATGTTCCCAACCCTAAATGGTTTTGTGTTCTCCAAACTATATTGGGAACTATGACAGTGTTATCATTAACTACTTCCAGACTGCTCGTTGACTTTTTACGTTGAGGTGGTCCACTCTTAACACCGAAAGGACGTATATGTACACATCCTTTTAGTGTTAAGCAGCTGCACAAAATCGTGCAATGCAAGGCTAAGGTGCTGCAGAAAAGCATCATGTTTTCTTCGCAGCGCTTTTCACAAAGTCCGCAGAGTTTACCTCTGCAGACTTTTGTACCCATTATATGTATATGGAAAATGCCAAATGTAAAAATTTGGCAGATTATGAAAGTCTGGCAGGACTGAAGAGCAGTGTACATGTGTCAATGTAAAAATCCTTAAGCTATAGCAATTAAAAGGTGATGATGAAAAAAACTATATAATGAGAGAGTGTCCCTAAGGCTGAAAATTTGTCTAGTGCAGGCTTTTTGTACAGTAGTACGTTGACAATACAGTAGTTTGTCAGAGTAAACCTTGGGAGCATTTGCTAAAAACTCAACATGAAAAATAGGCAGCTCAAAATTTTAAGAGTATTGGGTTCTCCACACGTTGTTCTTTCATCCTTCAGATCCATTAAAAGATATTCTGTACCTTTTTACTGTGAAATGTCAGGACAGCTACAATTGTGGACAGCAGCTCCATGTCAGCTGAAGTTTAATAATTACTATTATTACTAAGTGTCAGGATGACAAAGACAATAGCACCTTGTTAGAATGACAGTGTTGTTCTGTGAATGCCTTTCTGCACATTAAAGCTATTGAAATGCTCTAAGCCCAAGTAAAGGTCCATGTTTTACCCTGTATACTGCATACATAAATTATTGATACCTACCATCATATGCAGAAATATGCAGCAGGACCAACTTCCTAAAAATCACTTCTGCCCCCTACTGAGTCACAGCAATGAGCACTGCTTATATTTAATCCCAATAGACATTTACATTAACTCTTTCAGTGGTATGGTCTTTACATGCGGCAAGTATACTGCTGAGGATGTGAGACCGAGACAATCTGATCAATACAAGATCAATATCAGAAAGTAAATAACAAAGGCAGCATGCAGCAAAAAGGTCATATACAGGATTAGATAGTACTATACAATGCTATACAGGAACTTTATTCTGAGTTTTAGGTGAGGGCTATGTGCATAGTCTAAAGACTTAAACAGGGGTCTTTATCAGGCTGGTGTCTGTTATCATAACCATAAAACACCAGGGACACAATTATTAATTAGACTGCAAGGGATACAAAAAAATACCCTACAAACTACCTTAGGACCACTCCAGATGTTCTAACCACTAAAATATTCTAGTCTCCCAAGGATATTAAAGCAAACACAGGAGTAAAACCTAAAACTAGCTGTTCCCCAATGTTTTTTGCATTCCGTTCATACCTCATTTACAAATTCTGTGTCTAGTCCCGACTCTGTGTGCCATAGTTTTATAATGACACTGCAAAAGTTTCAAGTGTGAAAAAAAAAAAAAATTGTCAAATTAAAAAAAATCTCATCAATATTTAGTGTCTGTAAATTAGAGAGTAAGCCCTGGAAGTGATGATATGGCCCCCACAGAGATCTGATCTCAGCATCATTGAGAGTGTCTGGGATTACATGAAGAGACAGAAGCATTTCAGCAAGCATCAGATCTATTCAGCCTGCCAAGTCTCTCAAGCCCTTGTTGCCTGGCTGTCTTGTTGTCATGGTCAGCACTGTAACCTAGTAAGGAGTGGGAAGTCTCTAGGATGACAATGTAAAATTACAGTGGGGCAGATTTATTAAGACTGGTGTATCATACACAGGCAGGGCACAGCTGATTTATGAACATGCTCTGACCTCTGCATAAATCAGATGCACTCCCGTGCATCAAATGGATATCTACACTAGATAGGAACTGGCATAGATTTCCATTTATAACTCGCATAAGAACAATGGCGTGAGTTACTGTATATGTTGGGCTGACTCATCCCCGCCCCAGCCTGCCCTGCTCCCTACACTGCCCACATTTGCACAATGTGGTGAGCGAGGTGCAGAATGGGTGGGTTGTGGTGCACATTTGGCACAAGATAGGTCCTTGATGCATTGATAAATTCCCCGTAGTCAGACTTTGGTGACTTATTTTTGACTACAGCAGAAATGTTTAGTTTTTGTTTTGTCTGACTTTTTATAAATTGGCAATAGTTGTTGAGCATTGAGGGTAAATTCACAGAATTTTTGTTGTGGAATCTGCCGCAAAAAAAATGAAACTCATTTATCTGCTAGCAAAAAAAAAAAAAAATCCTACCCTATCTTTGGATTGATTCTGCTGAAGTGAACAGGAGTAGGCAATATTTCTAGTGATGGAGGAAGATTTCTGCTGTGGATTATGCATAACAGACCCAATTTGAATTTACCCCAAAACTTAAACCCCTTAATGACCAGGCCATTTTTTTGTTTTTGCATTTTCGTTTTTACCTCCCCACATTCCAAGAGCCATAACTTTTTCATTTTTCAGTTCACAGAGTCACATGATGGCTTATTGTTTGCGAAACAAATTGTACTTTGCAATGGCACCATTTAATATGCTGTGTAATGTACTGGGAAGTTGGAAAAAAAATTCAGAATGAGGTTCAATTGGAGAAAAACTGCATTTGCGCCAAATTCATATGGGTTTAATTTTTACAGCATTCACTGTGTGGTAAAAATGACATGGTACCTGTATTCTGCGGGTCAGTACGAACTCGGCGATACCAAATTTATATAGCATTTTGTAATGTTTTTTGATACTTTTTAAAAAATTTTACTTTGCTAAATCGAAGAAAAATTTCGCATCGCCATATGGTGTCACCTGTAACTTTTTCATATTTACATGTATGGAGCTGGGTAAGACGTCTTTTTATGTGGGACAACATGATGTTTTTAATGATACCATTTGGGGAAAGATCTGATGGTTTAATCACCTTTTTATTAAATTTTTTATAGGAGGCAAAGTTTTGAGAAAAACGCTGTTTGGCCATTTTGATTTTTTTTCCCCACTACGCGGTTCACCGTATGGGATAAATATTTTAATAGTTCGGGCATTTTGGAGCACGGGGATACCTAAAGTGTTAATGTTTTACTTTCATTTATTTACTTTTATATCTGATCTAGGGAAAGGGGGGTGATTTGAACTTTTGTGTGTTTTTTTTTTTTTTGTTTTAATTTTTTCATACTTTTAAAAACCTTTTTTTTTTTTTTCTACTTGTATGATCAGACCCCCTAGGGACCTTGAAACCTAGGGGGTCTGATTGATCAAAATGCCTTTACTTCTATTAGACGATGGTAATATGGGGGTGGGGTTATACGCTAAATAGGGACCTCGGTGTACAGCGCTGTAGACCAGATCCCCGCCATTAGCTATGTTAGGAGCCGCGGCTCCCGGCACAAGGCATCCCACTGGACCAGCAAAAGACCCCCAACGCCCCAGTTCCGGTCCGCGTACCCGGTGGTTGGGGACCCCTGATTTAGACTATTGGATTCTCTGCACATTGCTTTTCCATCCATGAGATTCACCAGAAAGTATATTCTAGTAATTTTTACAGTGAAATGTCAGGACATATTAACTGAAATTGTGGACAGCAGCTCTGTCAGCTGGAGTCTAATAATTACTATTATTACTAAGTGGTAGGATGACAATAGTACCTAGTGAGAACATTGTAGTGTGTTTATTCTGTGAACCATTTACTTGACATTAAACCTATTGAGATGTAACTTACATGGACATGCACCAATAATAGACACTGAGATCTACCATTATAAGTGAAAATAAGCAACAGGAACCACTTCCTAGAAGTCACAAGTCAACAATGACACAGCCAGAAGCTTTTACTACAGTGTAGCTTCAATTGTATGATGTTATTGCCCCCTACTGAGCCAAAGTGACAAGCGTTGTCTTTATTTTCCCATACATGCAAGTGACAGTTTAGGCTCTGTTCAGATTACTTTTATGCCATACATCAGACATTTACAAAATAATTCAGTATACCACAAGTGTCAATTTAACAGGTTTGTTTTTTCTTTTTTTCCTGCAAGGCTTTTCACAAAGTCTGCAGAGGTTTCTTCTTCGGACTTTCTGCCTCCATTATACCTATAGGGAAATTGTCAGTATTTCCATAGGTATAATAGACATTTCCAAAACAACAACAGAGGCTCAATCCGTGGCAAGAATCGGGCAGGATACTTATTTTTTTCAACATCCTGCTGCAATCTCTGCCTCCCATTGAAAACAATGGGAGGCAGAATCTGCCGCTGATCTGTTCCTCCTATGAACCCATCTATCCAATTTCTAGTTCTCTAAGGCAAACACAGCCAAAGTTATGTCAAAGTGAAAAGTGACATTATACTCTGCGGTCTCTTCAGATTCCAGAGTATAATAGGGGGAGGTGGAAAAAAATAAAAATCACCACCTGATGTGCAGCATGCCCAAGTCACCACACAGGCTCAATCACATGCCTCAGCACTGAGCCCGGGCCGATGATGTCACAGGTGAGCGACAGACATCACCAGCAAAGCACTGGATGCGAAAAGAAGACCCAAAGGAAGTAAAAGAAGGTGCGTGTTTTTTTTTTACTTCCCCCTGAGACTCCACTTATTATACTCTGGGGTCTGAAGAGATGTGGCAGCCATTTTACTTTTAAAGAACAAACAATTTGGAATATTGATGTTTAACCCGGCTCAGTACGAACCAATTTGCCCATCTCTATTCCTATGCATGAACAAACAAAGGATTAGTAGTCTTAGGGACCCTCAGTTTTTCACAGGTATGGCTATCTCTGATGATATTAATGATACTTAACAGCATGTAAACAATAGAGGATCCATGTACAAAGGCTCCATTTTGAATCTCTGCCCCGCACAGCCATAGTTGGTCTTGGCCACTGTCAAAGTCATAATCATCGTCATCAACTTCATGATAAGCATCTTCCACTACATACTCCAAAGCCTCCTTCAAGTCCAGGACCCAGAGAGTTTATTATATCCCATTTCTTCCTGCATGTCACATAACTGTGCTTGGCCTGTGCTTGGCCCCAACAACCGGAGTGTGGTGAGCAAGCTGTAGAAGCTGCTGTTCTTCCTCTATTGATTGTTTCCTCTATTATAAATATCAGGCTTTAATAATGATGCAGCAGTTTTCCCTACTGACGAATCTGTGGCCTCCTCGAAGGGTGTCAGGAGGCAAAACACTTAACAAATCTCAAAGTATTAACACATTATCCTTGTAGTCTTCTGCAGCTGCATGCATCAATCATTAACCTCTTTCTGCTGCTCGTACAGAATGACTAACATAAACAAGGTAGAATTTCTGTGAGTTTTCATGTTGCATGATGCAAAGCAGACCTTATGCCGCTGCAAGTACAGAACACAATTCTTAACCACTTAAGAACAGCTGAAAAGACACTTTCTTGGCCATGTGTAACCCCTCTTTCAAAACACGATATATTTTTATACCATGTCTCACCACCAAATTTGACATACCATGCAAAGACTGTTGTTTTACCCAACTGCAATGTGCCACTGTTGCTCTATATGTGGCCTTGTTGAGATTAGCAGTTAGGAATCAAGCAGAAAGTTTGCTACTTGAAGCAGAGGAGCAGCTCCTCTTCTATGGGTTTTTTCATCCAAACTCAGGCTGGCAGCACTTCAGTTTACACACGTGAAATAAAGGAGGGGGAGTGGAAGGAATGCTCTGCCCTGTTGCTTTTAGGGATAAGGATTAAAAGAATTCTGAGGCTAGAACCCCAGGTTGCGAAAATGCTGCACTATACAGTAACTGCAAAGAGGATAGAATTCTGGCTAATTCCATCTACATATTGCAGAAAAATATCCGCAGCAGAAAAGCTGCGTTTTTAAAAATGCTTGTCTTTGTGAAAATTGCAGCATGTCAATTATACCTGTGGAAATGGTGTTTTCCGTATAGGTATTATAGGTGCAGAAAATCTGCAGAGGAAAACTCTGCAAAATTGTAATGAAAAATGCTGCGGAAAAAGTGCATTTCCGCCGCATTTTTTTTTGCAGCGTTTTATAGCTGCGCTTCGCTACGTGGGGCCTTAGCCTTAAGGAGCTGGAAGAGACATATAGGCAATGTCTGATGTCAGGAGACTCCAATCCAGGCCTGCACAAATGTGGAGGTGTCATTACTAGCACCTCTACTTGTTTTGGTGGTGCAATGTGAATGCTGCCACTGAAAACATTAGCCCAGTGTACAGTCATGGCCAAAAGTTTTGAGAATGATACAAATATTAATTTTTACAAAGTCTACTGCTTCAGTTTTTCTAATGGCAATTTCCATATACTCCAGAATGTTATAAAGAGTGATCAGCTTAACAGCAATTACTTGCAAAGTCAATATTTGCCTAGAAAATGAACTTTATCCCCCAAAACACATTTCAACATCATTGCAGCCCTGCCTTAAAAGGACCACCTAACATCGTTTCAGTGTTTGCTCCATTAACACAGGCGTGGGTGTTGATGAGGACAGGGCTGGAGATCAATCTGTCATGATTAAGTAAGAATGACACCACTGGACACTTTAAAAGGAGGCTGGTGCTTGCCATCATTGTTTCTCTTCTGTTAACCATGGTTATCTCTAAAGAAACACGTGCAGTCATCATTGCACTGCACAAAAATGGCCTAACTGGGAAGAGTATTGCAGCTAGAAAGATTGCACCTCAGTCAACAATCTATCGCATCATCAAGAACTTCAAGGAGAGAGGTTCCATTGGTGCCAAAAAGGCTCCAGGGCGCCCAAGAAAGACCAGCAAGCGGCAGGACCGTCTCTTAAAAGTGTTTCAGCTGCGGGATCGGGCTACCAGCAGTGCAGAGCTTGCTGAGGAATGGCAGCAGGCAGGTGTGAGTGCATCTGCACGCACTGTGAGGCGGAGACTCTTGGAGCAAGGCCTGGTCTCAAGGAGGGCAGCAAAGAAGCCACTTCTCTCCAGAAAAAACATCAGGGACAGACTGATATTCTGCAAAAGGTACAGGGAGTGGACTGCTGAGGACTGGGGTAAAGTCATTTTCTCTGATGAATCCCCTTTTCGATTGTTTGGAACATCTGGAAAACAGCTTATTCGGAGAAGAAGAGGTGAGCGCTACCACCAGTCTTGTCTCATGCCAACTGTAAAGCATCCTGAAACCATTCATGTGTGGGGTTGCTTCTCAGCCAAGGGAATCGGCTCTCTCACAGTCTTGCCTAAAAACACAGCCATGAATAAAGAATGGTACCAGAATGTCCTCCAAGAGCAACTTCTCCCAACCGTCCAAGAGCAGTTTGGCGCTCAACAATGCCTTTTCCAGCATGATGGAGCACCTTGCCATAAAGCAAAGGTGATAACTAAATGGCTCAGGGAACAAAACATAGAGATTTTGGGTCCATGGCCTGGAAACTCCCCAGATCTTAATCCCATTGAGAACTTGTGGTCAATCATCAAGAGACGGGTGGACAAACAAAAACCAACAAATTCAGACAAAATTAAAGCATTGATTCTGCAAGAATGGACTGCTATCAGTCAGGATTTGGTCCAGAAGTTGATTGAGAGCATGCCAGGGAGAATTGCAGAGGTCCTGAAGAAGAAGGGTCAACACTGCAAATATTGACTTGCTGCATTAACTCATTCTAACTGTCAATATAAGCTTCTGTTACTCATAATATGAATGCAATTCTATTTCTGTATGTGATAAAAACATCTGACAAACACATAAAAACCAGAGGGCAGCAGATCATGTGAAAATATAATATTTGTGTCATTCTCAAAACTTTTGGCCATGACTGTACTGTTCCTGCCCATAAATGCTGCTCTATCTGCCATTGGTGGAATGTACCTTCTGACACAGCAAAAATTGTGCTCCAAGTTGTCTGCCACATGAGAATATAAGCCAGGGACACTTCGGCGTTCAGGTATCCTTGTTCAAAGCTCAGAGCACACCATCAGCTGCCTAAAGGCAAGGATATCCACTAAATTGAATGGCAGCGGCTATACCACCAGCGACTTTGCGAGGTACGAGTTCAGTTGACAAATAGACAATATTTGTAGTCCTATCCTCCACCTGATCATTAGCTGCTAATCACAACATTGGCTTAGTAAATGAAAGCAGAAATGTGATTGGTTTATATGAACATTGATAGTTTTAATAGAATAGTTTTCATTTGGGATCTTTGAAACCATTTGACATATAGACATCTATCAAGTTGCTAGGATCAAGTTGCTAACTTTCGAACATACAATGACCAACGACAAAAATCTGTTTGTCCAACTATATCCTAAATAGGAGCATAGTAAGTAACAGTAATCCCATTCTGTACCCTATAATTCTGATGCACTGGGCTATAACTGGAAAACCCTCCCCATCACCACCTTCCTTTCTAGAACTTGATAATTAGAAAGGACATGGAACTAAAAATAGAAACACAATATGAATCGTATTATGGGTTATAAGAGATCTTCTAGATCAGATCTTAGATATTTGTGGACCATCGATTTTACTGATCCACAGTTTGGGACTTCTATGTTAGTTTGCTTGTTTCTTATATTATGTTGGATATTATACCTCTACTGTTTTGTTCCTTCATATTTCTTGATGACAAGTATGAAGTTCAGTCATAGTGTCTAAGAAGCTAAGGCTGCCCATTCAAATTCATGCTATAGAGCAGGAGGCACTGAGCATGTGAACAGCTTTCCCTATGTGAATGTGCAAAGAGTTAGTTGTCACTAGTTATCATCATCCTTCACCATTTCTGTATATGCTTCAATAGCATGTCTAGCTTTGGGGGGTTGAAAATCACTTTTAACAAATTGAAATCATGTAGTCTAAATACGCACATCTGTGCCCCACTGCTGCTCTCCATATTTGTAGTATCTTCTATCTGCGTGTTAAAATAGTCACTCATGCGTAGACATCTAAACAATTTCTCAAGATTCAAATGTAACAAAAATCAATCTCTCTTTAATTTGGACAAAAAGATAATCCCTTTGATAATAACTTAGTCACCGAGGATATATTTACCACCAATTGATTGTATTCAGTAATTGGCGTCTGTGTCCCAAACACATTTGTGGAGTCCGCAGTTGCAGATGATTCTCTACTCCACTTTATGTTTTTCTTTCACTGTGTCTGGTTCTATTCCTGTGGATTAACCCTTGTTCCCTTTGTCCAAAAAAGGTGTCCTAGGATGAGACATACTTGACTCAGTCAGAAACTCCCGACATGTATTCCACTGGAAAATTTTTCATACATTGATGTCTCTGTTGCTTTTTTAACTTGTATTGAACATTTTTTTTAATTCTGCATATTAGTATCCTGCCAATTGAAGTCACAGCTTTTCTGATAGTCCTCCAAGTCTCTCTGCAATTTATACGTTTAGTATGTTCAATTTCAGCTCTATATTTTAATACATTCTGTCTCCTCTTTAGACATCTTTAATTGTGATCTATTCTTGGTGTGTGGGTTTAGTGTTATCCTTGAAACTGTGTTCAGATTGGGCGTTTTTTTTTTTTTTTTTTTTTACTTACTGTGTAGCCCACATTAGACCATGCAGCTTTTTTTAGTATTTTATCTATACCTGAGAGATATAGTAATAAGTTGAAATCTGGTGAAATATTTTTATTTTATATATCTTTTTTTGGTCCTACCTTTAATATATTAGGTGTATGCACCATTATGCAAGTATATGTGTATACTAGTAGATGTGTATATATACTAGTAGATAAATCAGATGTTTGAACGGCATGGAGCATCTTAGCTCCTTGGCAACCGGGACTTATGTGATCTAAGCATGCGCAAATCTCTCAGGCCATTATTGAGTGGTTTACCCATGGTGAGCATCTTCTCTCCATAGAGATGACGCTGGGCGTGGCGATGCATCTGCAATGGAGATCAGCATACGATAGAGATAAGGTTCTCTTGCATACACGTGGATTATGTATTTATGTATGTATGTATGTATATACACTAATTGTGTTAAACATGTGGAACACTAATTGCATTTATATTTAGAGGTGGTGTAAATGCTTGCAGATTGGTTGATATGTTTTTTTTAACTTTCATAATGATTGGTTATTGGATATTTAAATACCTGTAAGGTGAATGTGGATAGATACTCTTGATAAAGGCCCCTGTGTGGGTCTATGTGGTGAATTTTTGTCACTGCTAATAAAATAACTTGCGTTTTTTCTTTTTTTTCTTTGCTATGAGAGACTGATTTGGAGTACGGATACTGCCTTGCATTTCTGGGAGGTGAATATTTCTCCTGACACTGGTGCGGCTGTAGACCTTTTTTTTTATATAGATAAATATAATCTCTCTCTCGTATACATATTAAAAATAAAAATTCTAAATTCAATTTTTTTAAGGGGTTAGTGAACGCAGTGGGAAAGTCGTGTAAACGCAGTTTTTCTCCAATTCCGCCTAATTCACTTTTATAGCTTCCCAGTACATTGTACAGAAAATTAAATTATACCATATGGCTTTTTGAATAGAAAGATAAAGTTCTGGGGTTTTGAAGGTGGGGAGCCAAAAACCAATATCAAAAATCGAAAAATGTAGGATCACAGAAAAGAACCAATATCTGTTAATACAAAATGTACTAATGACACCAAATATACAGCCAGAAAAGCAAAAGTTGTTAAAAAGTTCAGTTACACTTTGATATCGCTCATACAAGTTTGAAGCAAACAGTAATTATAAGCAAAATTGTTAATTCAAAACATTGACAAAAGTACTCAAGCAGACCTCTTATGTAAGCAAAATTGTACTCGCCAAACAATTACATTTTTTGAGCAGTTCATACATACACACGCATGTCTACATTCACATGTATTGAAGAAATGAAAAAACCACAGAAAAGCACCAACCACCTTTTAGAATGCAAATGAAATTGGGGATTACATAGGTATAAAATTGTCCATCCAACGTAAGGGTGGTGACACGCAATGGGGGGGGGGGGGTATGTATCAAGCAAATAAGCAAATGTGGCTATAGCCGCATCTAGCATGCAGCCGTCAGTGACACCACTTTTTCAGCTGGATATCATTACATGCTATGTAGTTTTGCAGTTACCGCACAGCGCGCAAAGACATCTAGCTGAAATGAATCAGTTTTTTCACTGGCGCCTGGGGATTGGATACAGTGATAGCCACGTCCAAGTACATTGTGTGTTGCCACCCTAAACCTAATCAATAATTGTAAATCCCTAAAATGAAGAAGTTTTGATATCTAAGCTCACTTTTCAGGTGGGCGTAATACAAGTGCTTTATTACTCAAATTTTATTAGCACAACACTGGAACATCCTGCAGTACATTAAGGCCCCACGTGGCCCCAATGCCATCTACACACTGCAGAAAAATACGCTCAGCTGACTTGCTGTGATTTCCAAAGCCATTGCGGTTTTAGAAATTGCAGCATGTTAATTATACCTACAGAAACGGTAGCATTTTCTGTATAGTTATAATCGAGGCAGAAAGTCCGCAGAGAGAAACTCTGCAGACTTTCTGTGAAAAACACTGTGGGAAAAAAAGCAATGCGTTACCACCTCCTGTCTTTTTCACAGTGATTTTTTACATAGGCCCCACATAGTGAAACGCAGCAAAAAAAAAAAAAAAAAAATGCGACCTGCACTGTGGTCTTTCCCTCCAATGTTTTTTTCATTGCATTTTCGCAAAGTTTTCCTCTGCGGATTTTCTAGCCCTGTTACACGGAAAACCCCAGTGTTTCCGCAGGTATCCTTGACATGCTACAATTTTCAAAAACGTGGGCATTTCAGAAAATGTCCTTTCACTGTGGATTTTTTTTTCTGCAATGTGTGGAAGGGGATTATCCAGCATCCCATCCTCTTTACAGGTAGTATAAAACGTAACGTTTTCACAATGTGGGGCTTCAGCCTAACTCAGTATTACACTATATTTACCTTTCTACATTAGTGGAAATGATTGACACTGATCAGAAATACAAAACACGTATGATTTCCCGAAACACATTTATTATCTTAAGTATCGTAAGGAGTGTACGAGCACCCTTACTGATGAACTGCAGGAGGTCTGGGTATTGCATTTGTTACAATGCAAAAAATACTCATTGCCACTGTGTGAAAGCCGGTAAGTACTGATTTGTAATACTTTTTTATGGCAATAAAATCAGTTTAAGGTGCTGAAAAAAAAAAAGCCATATTCAGTTTATCTGACAGTACAGCAGTGAAAACTCAGTGGGTGAAAATTTATTTTTTCTCCAACAGAAATTCCTTTCCGTCCGACCAGCAGCACAATAGTGGGGAATTTCTGCCCTTGTGTGCTGGTAGGACAGAATGGAATTTTTAATGAACAAACAAATGGTTAAATATTAACCCCTACCCCTCCTCGATATAAGGAAGGAAGTACAAACCCCCCCAATGTATTTTTTTTCTGTCCTGTGTTGGTGGGACAGTTGGAGGGAAGGATATTCCTTCCCTATAGTGAAGTTGTCCAGATTTCTGGATGTCTTTCCCCCTCCTCGCTCCTGCTTGAGTTTGTTTTTTGTCTTCTAACCTCCTGTTGTGAGGACTCTTTCTTTTTTTTTTTTCTGCTTTTGGTGCCCGTTGGAACAAAATGCAAGGGTTAAAACACCTTGTCTGTCTTTCCCTGCCTCTGCTGCTTAGTCTTCTTACCTCCAGGGAAAGACCTTTTTTTTAGCTGTTGCCTTTAGTGTCCATACTGAACCTTGCAGCTCTGTAAGCCTTGCATCGCTTGTTTTTTTGCGATGCATGGCATTTCCTGCTCCTTCTCTCCAGCTCCCTTGTGTGGGGATGCCGGAGTCCAGAGTATGCAGGCTTGATTGACATTATCGCTAGTCCTTTGGGGTCTCCAGAGTCAGGTCTCTCCTTCACTCCCCCTCCCTGTACTGGCAATGGGAGGGGTTGAGCTGGCTAGAAAATCTTCTTTTTTTCCTTAATTTCCAAGGGACTCTCGGGAGCCGCCCTAAATACACTCTCTCTCTCGCTAGAGAATAAAAACTGTCTGGATTTGTAAAATCTTCATCTCCTGGGCATCAAGTAAAGGGATTTAGAGCTCTGATCCCTTCATTTCAGAGATCCTGGAATTCCTTCAAGATGGTTTGGACAAAGGCCTTAGTCCTTCTACTTTGAAGGTTCAGGTCCACTAGTTAAAAGGTTTCTTAGGGGTGCATCCAGCCTCAGACCTCCTGTTACTCACCCAATTCCCCAGTGGGATTTGCCCACAGTTTTAAAGGGGTTTTGTGATCCCTCCCCCCACCTTTGAACCTCTTAAGGAGGTTCATATTAAGTTTTACTCTTAACTGTTTTTTTCCTTGGCTGTAATCTCAGCTAAAAGTGTTGGGGAAATACAAGCCTTATCTTCTATGGACCGTTACAGATCTTTCAATTCGGATAGAGTACAATTAAGGTTTATGCCGGGCTTCCTTTCTAAGGTACCCTCATACTCTAACTTGAACCAAGTTATTTCCTTACCAGTTGTCTATCGTAATCCTGCTACCCCAGAGGAAGTTAAACTTCACTTCCTGGATATCACGAGATGTCTGAGAATTTATATTGAGAGATCCCTGCCCTTTTAGGCGGTCGGAGAATCATTCTGTCTTTTACTGGAAAGAATAAAGGGCTCAAGGCTTCTAAACCGTCCTTAGTCCATTGGATTAAGGAAGCCATAAATTTGGCTTTTACTTCTCAGGGATTAGACCTCCCTGAATTTGTTTGGGCTCATTCTACTAGAGCCGTTTCCACTTCCTGGGCTGAAAGGAACTCTGTTCCTTTGGAGCAAATCTGTTCTGCAGCTTCCTGGAGCTCTCACCGTACTTTTTGTAAATGATTATAGATTTAACACTCTGGGTACGGAGGACACTTCCTTTGGGGTTCTTCTTGCTAGATCCCCACTATTGTGCTGCTGGTGGGATGTAAGGGAAGCATGGAGTATGATGATGATGATCTGTTTTCACTTAGTCCCAACAGCAGCACAAGACTCCCTATGTGTTATGTATTTCTTTATTACACGTTGAGGGGTTGGTACTTCCTTATATTGAGGAGAGGGAGGGGTTAATATTTAACCATTTGTTTGTTCCTTAAAAGTTCCATTCTGTCCTACCAGCACACAGGGGCAGAAATACTTCACTATTGTGCTGCTGTTGGAACTAAGGGAAAACAGATTATCATTTTATGTTTATGTCCATGTGTCAAATGTATAAGACAAATGTATTAGTTTCTCTAGTAATAACTGTTAATATGGTAGCATATAATGGGTATTGCTAGTGAAGCATCAGTATATATAAACATTAAAGTGCAAGATGCAGACAGAATACTTATTGAGGTGAGAGGCTGGTGGGGGAAATTTCAAATGATTGTATCGCAGGATCTCAGCTTTAAAATGATACCATGGTTGATTGTGGTTCTAGATCTTATACTACCAAATATATAACTAGTAGAAGACACACATACCAGTAGCTACCACTCTTCTCTCCTCTCCTCCAAACTGATTGGAGAGTCTGGAAGGATGGTAAGTATCGCTATCACTGACTCACTTGCATAGTCTCCAGTGACAAGAGTTCTGTTTCAGTATAGGATACTGAAAGGGGACTAGATGATTTTAGCAATTCATAGCCAATTTCTTTTCATCAAATGTGTGTATAACTCAGTGCATGCATAAATAGCTATGAATCACTGAGTAGCTAGTGAAGACTAAAAAAAGTAAAGGTGCGTGCTTTGTTTGGTCAGTATGGTAGAGTAGAAAACAAAGTAGCCCCTGATGGATAAAGGGCTGCCATGAGAATAAAGACTCACCTGATCACATTGTGCTGCTCAGGAATAATGCTGTGCCCAAGGCTGTGTCCACTGCTGTTGGTTGCTGGTCCAGAAGGTGTGAGACCAGATGAAGGTGTCAGCATGAAACCAAAAGGCAGAATCTGAATAAATCTCTTATCTTCTACAAGTTTCTTCTGTATTCCTAGCAGCACCCATGAAGTCCTCCTTCTTGGTATCCTAAATGAATAACTGTGTAGAACTGCCCATTTGACTCCTAAGCCCAGAAAGTGCAGAGATATAAATGACAAGTTAAGTTGGATAACATGCTTACCACAGTTAGGATTGCGTGTTTGATGTGATAGGTTAACTTTTATTGTGAAGTCATAACAATTTGAAGGATGTACATTATTTACATCTTGTATCAGCGGCGTGCCTTATGGATCAGCAAATCCTAGATTCTCCTAACAAGTTTTATTACTCAAAAATGTAATTTGTGACATGTTTCACAAGAGAGTTGAATCTAAAAATCGCAGTGAAATTCTGCCCTTCTGATCTAGTCAGTCCACAACTATTCAACATCCATTTCATTATCATCAACACTATCAGTTTCAGCTGGGTCATCCCCTACAATCGCTTCTTCCTCACTGAAAATGAGTTTTGTAACACATTTTTATGTGATTTACTATATCTTTGATTAATGTGCAATGCAAAGTTAATATACAAAAATTCCTTCTTTTTGTCATCTCCATTTGTGGCTTTTGGAGGTTACTGAGTTGTTGGGTCCTTGTAGATCACTCGGATGTTAAGAAGCCTTGTACCTTCTAATGTTATTAAACTGTCATCTACAATTATTTCAGGTAATAAAATCCAGTTTTTTCTGTCTTCAGGTGCAATAAATTAGAGCAGACAGAACTCAGAATGCTAGTGTCAGGAATACGTCTCTATCATTAACAATTGATGAGAAAGTTCATGTCCTTTCTGAGTTACATGAGCTAGGGAACGGAGGCAGAAAATTCTTTTCATCATTTTTTTTTTTTTTTTGATGGATTATATATCAGATAATCTACACATTTTACAGTATACTATGGCAAAAAGAAAGTTTGGCAAGTTTCCTCATTTAGAATTGCAATACTTTGCAAAAGTAGCACACAGCACCTAATCTATGGGGGAGTTTATTAAGACTGGCATTTCTTATACTAGTCTTAAATGATTCCTTGACAGGCATAAGACGCTCCACATTTTCTAATAATTCTTGTCCATGTAGGTGTGCCGGAACTGAGTGAATTATAGTAAAACTGGTGGACCAGGAGATTACTTGCTGGCCTGCCTAGATTCCTGCCCACACCAGCCCAGCCACTGTCTAAAAAAAACAAAAAAACATGGCAAGTGGGGAGCAGGAGCTGAGATGAGCCATAGTGCACCAAAAAAGTTGAGTTGCATGTTTGGCCACAGCCCAGATAGTAAACATTTTGGGGGAAAATTTAACTCATCAATACCAGTTTTCTGGCGTAGATGGGCATTTAAAGTGGCACATCTTTGGTGCATGGTCTTTTCTTGTACCAAAGAAGCGCCACATTGTTTGTTCTACGTTTGCCAATTCTTGCAGAAGTAGAAGGAGCAGGTCAGTGTGTAAGGAGTACTGGGGGATGCCTTAACTTGACAAATTTGTTAAAGATCATGCCAGAAAACTTGCATGTATTATACAGGAAATCTACCCCAGTTCCTGCCCATTTTGAATATTCTTATTCTAGACTCACCAGAACTTGTGTATTTAATTTTTAGAGCTTGCTCCTACATTAGATTAATAGTGGTCTTCATATGCACTTCAGATTCTGTTTATAAGAATAGTTTGTTCTTTTGATCCAGTTGCCAGACTTGGAATCAGAAAGGTTTTTTTTTTCTCTAAGGGGGTCTTGAGGCTTTCAACTAATTTCAATTTTCAATATGATTGTAAGGGTTAAAACATAGCACTATATACAGAAAGCACAAGAGGGTGGAATGTTCTGCAGACAAGACTGCATAGTTGATAAGGACAAACTTGGAGTCTGGGGGAGATATCAACAGTTCTGCCGATTTCAGCAGAACTAGTAGTCTTGGAAGGACATTTAGATAAGGTGAAAATGAAAACATCTGGGGTGATGGGTAAATGAACAAATTTGTGTGATAACGGAACTGGAAAGACCATATATGTATATTGATCACATGACTGTTATGCAATTGAGCTTGCTTTTAAAACTGTATTGAACTACGTAATAAAGTAGAAACGGTTCATACACGATACCTGTGTACGTCTTGTTTCCCGAGCGCTCGAAACTGGTTATTTATTTAATTAGGATTACGGTGACATCCATCCCAGGGGGACTTGCCCCCGACAATGATGTACTGCACACAGGCACATTAAAATCAATGCGGCTATACATCCTTCATTTTCTGAGACATTAGAACATGTGTGATTACAAAAAGGCCTCCAATGTGCATTTATCATGCCAGTGATGGACTCAGTAACAACAACTAAATAGGGTTCGTAAGGGTTCTTTACTGAGACTTGGAAAAGGAATAAAAACTCTTTGAACAGCTAATAGAATTGATAACTGATAGTAGCAGTAGCGGTATTTAGCCATCTGACCAACACAATGGTAGTTTCCCCCTCTTCGGGCAACACACAAGACAACATGATCGGTACTGCTTTCACTATTTTTAAACCCCACCATCCACTCACCGATTTTCTGGTACACTATTGCATACTCTTTCCGTCTTGGACTCAGCTCCAGGATCCTTGTAGCTCTGTCATCCAGTGTCACCTCAGTTGGTTTCCTCACCAGAGCAGGTACTCTGTGAATCTTGATCCTCTGCGTGTCAACTGAACTGTGATTGTCAGCAACTGTGATTTTTACCATTTCAGCTCTCCACCAACCTTGGGCTCCGCACTCGACACCCCTTCTTTGTCAGTAAGACCAGCAACCTCTGGTGTTTCAGGTGCTAATTACACTCCACATTATATGCAGATGTGTCAGATTTCCTTGGGTTGCATACAATTAAAGAAAATTGTACTGCAAGGAGATTTTTACTAACTTCCGCAACATTGCAAGATAAAAGGCTTAACTGGATAGACTTATATATTTTATCTTTAGCCTTAGGCTAGGTTAATACTTGCGTTAGGCTATCCCCATCCGCTAAAACAGTGCTTACCTGTGGACCCTATAGACTATAATAGACCCCATAGACTCCGTGCAGGACTTTATTCTCTCCGCCAATTTTTGGCGGTTTCTGCAGATGTAAACCTAGCCTTACAATCTATGATGCTGTGTTAACATCATTTTTGAACCAGAAAAGTCCATTATCCTTTTCGCTGCCAGGAAGGTTTTTTTTTGGACATATTCTACAGTTTTGATATTTTACAAATAAAACCAAAGCTACAAAAATAAATAAATAAATAAATTAAATAAAAATCATACACTCCTTCCCCATACAAATATATATATATATTTTTTTTTTTAAAAATATACACCTGACACATTTATCAAAGCGCCAATTGCACTTTATGCACACTGGTACCTTATATATAGCACAAGCATCTATGTCACTAAGTTTGTTCTCTAAAAACACCTAAACAAATGCAACTTCGCAGCAAACCGTAACTATAAACAGAAATTGCAAGAAAATTTCTAAATTTGGGACTAAAATTAGTACTCAAACCTTTTGTGCAAACAAAATGTACTCTCCAAAAAACTAAGATGTGAGGAGTTCATACAGGACACAGATGATTACAGAAAAAAAAATATACACAAATAAGACCTCCTTGATGGAAAAGGAAAACTTGCTCTAGTGCTGTATTTTGGAAGGCAGAAAAGTGAGCGATCTGAGTGAAGTCTTGTCTATAGTGCTTAGACTAGTAGAGGCCAGTATTTCAAAAGCTGCATTTTTTTATTTCCTAGCACTACGACCAGGTTGAATGCCATTGCCTATCAAAGGAGTGGTAATCGGATCATTGAGCAGCAGTGAATTCCTGGACTGACGAATCTAGATTTCTGTTCCATCATACTGATATAGTATAAATCATATGGATACAGTATATATAGATATTAATTCACTGCTTGTGATAAGTTTGAATGCTAGAGGGCAGCATAGATTACGCAAAAGGTATGACAAATGGGAAATACCTGTAAGACAGGTGAAAGAGAGACAGAAATAAAGAAAATTAAGAGGAGTAAAGTGGAGCAGGATTGTTTGATTGGAAAAACAAGCTGAGGCAAGAGGTCATAAGACAGCAATATGATTGCAGCATAAGGGCTGTAGGCAGATTTGCTGAGCAAATGCAGGCATATTCTGCAGAAAGAGAATGATAGGAGAAGGATGGTGCAAAGACATAAACTGGCCAGTTACTTTAGACTTTAGTCACCCAAAATGGTAAAGAACAGAGAGATGTAAATGTAGCACTAGTAGTGAACTGTACAATGTATATAGTAGAACAGAGCAGTGCAATAAATGTAGGAGAGAGAGGGAGACTGGTACAGTAAACATAGCACTAATAAAGAACAGTCCGTAACATGTAATTCTGATAAAGATAAATATACTACAGGTAGTGATTCCTATGAAAAAAAAATATCCCGTTGCTATGACAGCTGGGAGCCTTCTGAAGGCTCCTAGGACTGTCTTTCATTAACTTCTATTGCAGGCTACTCTATGTAGCCTGCAATAGAAGCGCCAGTTTTTTGCAATGCATTAGTGATCAGACCCCCTGGGGGGGGGGGGGAGTCAAAAATGAAAAACAAATTGAAAAATGTCACCGGCGGGAAGGGGTTAAAATATAAAACTATATAAATTTTGTATCCCTGAAATTGTACCAACCCATAGAATACAGGTAACATGTAATTTTGGCTGCATAGTGAACAATGTAAAAACAAAACCCATAAGAAATTTGCACAAATGCAGTTTTTCTCTAATTCTACCCCATTTTTAATTTTTTTTTCCAGCTTCCCAGTACATTGTATGGAATATATAATGGTACCATTACAAAGCATAATTTGTCCCACAAACATTAGGCAGGCCTCATACGGCTCCGTTAAAGGCAAAATTAAAAAAAAAGTTATGGCATTTGGAACGCAGAGAATCAAAAACAAAAATAGAAAATAGAAAAATTCCTGTGAGAAGGGGTTAATATTCCTGTATGTGTGTAACTTTAATATACAGTATTTCATAGGAATAAGTCTAAGTATAGGAACATAATTGGTAAGGCTAAAAAAATACATATGTCTACCCAGTTCAGCCTATTGTCTTGTAATGTCTTGAGCATAACCAAACTCATTTAGAGCATATACTTTGTAATGAAACTAATATTTATCAAGTCTGAAACTGATTAGTCTTGTACACCTCCATGACAAGTGTGCTTTTTTTTAATTATACAATGTAATATTACATCTTACATTTTAGGATCCATATAAATCCAGTGTATTCAAGACTAAATTCGTTGGTGCTGCCTTTCCCCTATTCCTGAAAAATCTGCTTTAACTGAAAACTAGTAGATGGGCTCCATCTTGTGGATGAGAGAATAAACTACTACTATATGTGTATTATATGCTGTACAGAGCACATCTGTTAGTGTTCTCAAGATCACCACTGACTCTGGTGACCAGGGTATCCTGACCTTGGATCCCTTATCTCATTCTTTGTGCACAAAATAGAAAGGCACATAGAACATTATTATTTAGTTCACCGACTGGACACTGTTTATTCTGTCAATTTTATTCATACACTCTCCCTTTTGTATTATTTGGACACACAAGTATCATTTGGTAAACTAAAGTAAATAGGGAGAATTTTAATACCCTGCACAGTGACTTACTGTATATCTTCCAAGCTAAAGGCCCCTTATCATGTGCTATCTATAACACTACTGTCTTATATTGTAGAGAATCTTATGGGGCCCGTCAGGCTCCAGGGCGCTATTGCTGCCTCTGCACCCAATATAGATACGTCTCTCTGTTTTGCCTCAGTTCCTATATTCCATATTACTGTCTGTTAGAGAGAAACTTCACATACCAATTAGCAAAAACTAGAAAAAAAAAAGCAAGTTGGGGGCAGGAGAGACACCTGGTGGCCAGCATTCAAAAGCATTTTTCAGCATTTAAAAATTTTAGCTGAAGTAATTTTGTAATTATTGTATCAATATAAAATTTGGTAAACATGACCTGTACTTCTTACAAATGACTGGATAAAAGCTAAAAATTACATCCTGAGTAACATTTACATCTGCTAGAAATTAGTTTGTTACAGGGGTTGTCCAGGATGAATGGATATTTTAATCATAAGGCCCCTATGCGCCCCCCCCCCCTCCAACTTTCTAAATTATTTAACAATTTTTCTTATACTGTAATATATGTATATGTACTGTATATGCATATGTCTATTTTTTGCATTTCCGCTGACATTGCGGATATCGATTAGACTGAGCCTCTGCAATGTCAGCGGAAAGAGCACTCCCCCAAGCCCCATTATACTTACCTGTTCTTCCTGGCACCTCAGGACCTGGGACATCATCGCGGCTGGCACATCATCTTTGTGATGTGTGCCGGCCGCCCACACATGCGCAATACAGAGGCCAGCACACGTTACTGTGTTGGGGCCACTGTGGAGCAATATTTATCTTGTTGAGCATTATACTGTGTGGGGGAGGGGGGTGCAAAATTGCTGCTGGCAGTCCTATAATGATGATATACAGAAGTGATTACAATATTACAGCCAAAGGAGAAGGTTACTGAGCGAGTGCGAACCAGGAGTCTAAAGATGGCTGCTGAGGGTGTAGTGGGTGGGCTAACTAGGGAAACAGGAAGGGGGAGTGAGTCAGCTCTGAGTGCAGCCCAAGGATTCAAGGGAGTTGTAGAAAAGGCAGAGAACAGGAAGATGCAGATGTAAACAAATGCAAAGCATGCCAGGAGCTCCCAGAGAACCTAGAAATGATTCAAAACAATGCTAAAGGTATTTGGGTGCACTTATTAACCCGTTAATAGCACTAACAGACCTTTTTTTGAAAATTATTTTTTTTGCCTGGAAAAACCCTTTAAGCTGGAAAATTGTAACAAACAACTTTGTAGAATATATTTTTCATGATTATAAATTAAAGATGGGCAAACCTCTCAAGATGTGTTTAGTTTCGTGTTCAGATGACTTGGGAACTATTTTGTTTCGGGTTGAACAAGTTTGGTTCGAACCACACCTTAAATTGACTTAAACATTAGTGTACAACACTCTTAGGGCTCCTAGGAACCTATATATCCAATTTCTAACTCTCTAAGGCAAACAGTCGAAGTTATCTCAAAGTGAATGCATGTACAATGTATGTCTATAGAAAAAAATGGTTATCAGAGGATACAAACTCAGTTTAACCATACACTGCACTGAAGCTCGCTTTTATGCATTTTAAAATGTACTCTCTTTTTTTGGGGGGGGAAAAAATGCTTGCATGTGGTTTTTTTAGACACACGGTGGTTATATTCCAAAAAGCAATGGTTTTGTAGAAAAATTGGCTTATGTGCTACAGGGGCTTATTGTAATTTGGGATACAAATTTGTGGCTTTGAGCCAATTTGAAAATGATGAATTGGCTTTTCAAAAAAGCCACCAAAAATGATCCATGACAGTGTGGCAAGTTTATAATACAAGAGATCAGGCCACATTTCTGGCTGGTTGGTAGCTGTGGCAACAACTGTGGCAGTGCAGCATGGTATAATATGATGTACCAGGCACAGGACATGTCTGCATGAAGGGTGGCAGGGGTGGTAGCTATTTAGAAGTAACAGCCACCATCAGCAGCAGTACAGTAAATGGAAGATGATAAAGGGAGACGTGCCTGGCCTGGCAGCAGTAAAAGCTAGAATATCTTCTGAAATGGAAAGGATTCTCTGCAGAAAAGAACCTGAATGATCCTGCCAGTTATCCCTGTATGGGAGCAAATATCACAAGAAAATACTGGTGAAGTGACAATTGACAAAATTTCTATAAAAATTTGGGGCGCGTTATCAGCTGAAAGATGGACTATCTTCCAAAAGTATTAATTGGGTCTGTGTTTTGGGTATGTGTGCATATCTAGTGTAGCAAGTGACTGACAATTGACATTAAAAGAGAAATTTGGGGCATATTATCAGTGTACCTACAGCCTAGCTTGTATCTTCCAAAAATGATCATTGTCTCTCTGTTTTTATGCATGCAGTAATCATATGCTGCTGCTCAAACTGACACTCCAGCATGTGCAAAAGTGTCACTTTACAACCACAAAAAAAGGGAGGGAGAGTAGAACCAATGGCTTGCCCTGGAGAAGTTGGGGGTGGGAAATGTTCCAGTGTGTAGGAACTGGAGGAGGCAGATGGGTACTGACTGCACACGAGGTGATGTCAGTACTAGAAGGCACCAGGCCTTGCTGCATTTCTAGACTGTGGCTTCTGACACTCAAAACGTTGACCCATTGGGCCATGACAGCTGCATTGTCCTCTACCCATAATTGATGCCCCATGTATTAAGGATGGCATGCACCTTTCCCCACATGGACATTTTACAAAAAAAGGCCCACACTGCAATCAAGCAGGGACAACTTAACACAAGAAATAATGGTGGCTAGATATTCTCCTTGTACAGTCATGGCCAAAAGTTTTGAGAATGACACAAATATTATATTTTCACATGATCTGCTGCCCTCTGGTTTTTATGTGTGTTTGTCAGATGTTTTTATCACATACAGAAATATAATTGCATTCATATTATGAGTAACAGAAGCTTATATTGACAGTTAGAATGAGTTAATGCAGCAAGTCAATATTTGCAGTGTTGACCCTTCTTCTTCAGGACCTCTGCAATTCTCCCTGGCATGCTCTCAATCAACTTCTGGGCCAAATCCTGACTGATAGCAGTCCATTCTTGCAGAATCAATGCTTTAATTTTGTCTGAATTTGTTGGTTTTTGTTTCTCCACCCGTCTCTTGATGATTGACCACAAGTTCTCAATGGGATTAAGATCTGGGGAGTTTCCAGGCCATGGACCCAAAATCTCTATGTTTTGTTCCCTGAGCCATTTAGTTATCACCTTTGCTTTATGGCAAGGTGCTCCATCATGCTGGAAAAGGCATTGTTGAGCGCCAAACTGCTCTTGGACGGTTGGGAGAAGTTGCTCTTGGAGGACATTCTGGTACCATTCTTTATTCATGGCTGTGTTTTTAGGCAAGACTGTGAGAGAGCCGATTCCCTTGGCTGAGAAGCAACCCCACACATGAATGGTTTCAGGATGCTTTACAGTTGGCATGAGACAAGACTGGTGGTAGCGCTCACCTCTTCTTCTCCGAATAAGCTGTTTTCCAGATGTTCCAAACAATGGAAAAGGGGATTCATCAGAGAAAATGACTTTACCCCAGTCCTCAGCAGTCCACTCCCTCTACCTTTTGCAGAATATCAGTCTGTCCCTGATGTTTTTTCTGGAGAGAAGTGGCTTCTTTGCTGCCCTCCTTGAGACCAGGCCTTGCTCCAAGAGTCTCCGCCTCACAGTGCGTGCAGATACACTCACACCTGCCTGCTGCCATTCCTCAGCAAGCTCTGCACTGCTGGTAGCCCGATCCCGCAGCTGAAACACTTTTAAGAGACGGTCCTGCCGCTTGCTGGTCTTTCTTGGGCGCCCTGGAGCCTTTTTGGCACCAATGGAACCTCTCTCCTTGAAGTTCTTGATGATGCGATAGATTGTTGACTGAGGTGCAATCTTTCTAGCTGCAATACTCTTCCCAGTTAGGCCATTTTTGTGCAGTGCAATGATGACTGCACGTGTTTCTTTAGAGATAACCATGGTTAACAGAAGAGAAACAATGATGGCATGCACCAGCCTCCTTTTAAAGTGTCCAGTGGTGTCATTCTTACTTAATCATGACAGATTGATCTCCAGCCCTGTCCTCAGCAACACCCACACCTGTGTTAATGGAGCAATCACTGAAACGATGTTAGGTGGTCCTTTTAAGGCAGGGCTGCAATGATGTTGAAATGTGTTTTGGGGGATAAAGTTCATTTTCTAGGCAAATATTGACTTTGCAAGTAATTGCTGTTAAGCTGATCACTCTTTATAACATTCTGGAGTATATGCAAATTGCCATTAGAAAAACTGAAGCAGTAGACTTTGTAAAAATTTATATTTGTATCATTCTCAAAACTTTTGGCCATGACTGTAGGTATTCTCTAGGTAACCTGACCAGGTGGGAGTTAACTTGCAGACCAGCTGGATGAGTGAATGTAGATTGCTTGGAGGAGGAGGAGAAGCAGGCAGAGATGATGATAATGAATGATGTGACGATGACGAGCATGTGCTAGGTGTGGAATGGATGTGGCTTATGTACAAAGACGATCATGGGAAGGAGGAGTGGAATGGTCTTGCTCACTTGGTGCCATTGCTAATTTTATTTTGCCAAATTTGCTAGGGTTGCCATTTCATGTGAGTACAGAGAGACCTAGTTCCTACACATTATCTGTTAAAATTATCTGTTTGCAGATCTTACACCTTGCTGTCGATTTTATTTGATAATGTACAAAAAATCTCATACAGGAGATGATCGGACGTAGCTGCTGCCACCAAAACCAGTAACATGTATGCCAGTTCTACTACCACCCAAGCTTGCCGTAGATATACCCTAGGCAGGTCTTTTGGATGTTGTTGCTGCATGCTGGGTGAGTGTACGGTTGAGCAATGAGATCACAGAAGGGAAGAAAGACCTCCACATCTTTTCCACATCATAACTGGATAATCTTCTGAAAGAGCTCTGTTTCTTGATGGTGTCATACAAGGGGTGCGACAGGTTCCAACTTCCTACAAATAGTTAGGAACTTTTTAGGTTCACTTTTCCAGGGTGGTTTCCCAATCAAGTGTTTGATCACTGAGCTGACCGTCTTAATCAGTTTTTTAGTTTTTTAGAGTCCCTTTACTTATGTAGCATTGTCTGGCCATGCTAATGCCTCATAAAATCTTGCACTCACTATTGCTGATTGGTAGCAGACTTCAAGCAAATCTGTCATTAGCTTGAACAATTCTACCTTCCTAAGGAAGAATAATCTTTTGGCACCCTTCTTGTGTTTCTTCTCAGCATTATTAGACTGAGCTTTTTATTCAAGTGCAGGCCCCGGAATTTGGAGGACGCCACCTGTTCCACATATTTATCATTGAAGTCCATAATCATCAAATTGGTCTTTGATACGTTCAAAAGTCCTTCACCACAGTTAAGTACTGGTCTGCTTCCCCCTCCATTAGACAGTCCCCAATCACTGTGTCGTCCAAGAATTTTTGGAGGAACCAGAGCTGAATTGGAAATTGAAAGTGTATATGGTAAATAGGAAGGGGGATAGCATGGTCCTTTGAGGTGTCCCAATCCTGCTTGGAGAGTGGTCTGAGAAGCTCTTCCCTAGTCTAGTTGAGTTATGTACAGTACAGACCAAAAGTTTGGACACACCTTCTCATTCCAAGAGTTTTCTGTATTTTCATGACTATAAAAACTGTAGATTCACACTGAAGGCATCAAAACTATGAATTAACACATGTGGAATTATATACTTAACCAAAAAGTGTGAAACAACTGAAAATATGTCTTATATTCTAGGTTCTTCAAAGTAGCCACCTTTTGCTTTGATTACTGCTTTGCACACTCTTGGCATTCTCTTGATGAGCTTCAAGAGGTAGTCACCTGAAATGGTCTTCCAACAGTCTTGAAGGAGCTCCCAGAGATGCTTAGCACTTGTTGGCCCTTTTGCCTTCTCTCTGCGGTCCAGCTCACCCCAAACCATCTCGATTGGGTCCAGGTCTGGTGACTGTGGAGGCCAGGTCATCTGGCGTAGCACCCCATCACTATCCTTCTTGGTCAAATAGCCCTTACACAGTCTGGAGGTGTGTTTGGGGTCATTGCCCTGTTGAAAAATAAATGATGGTCCAACTAAATGCAAACCAGATGGAATAGCATGCCGCTGCAAGATGCTGTGGTAACCATGCTGGTTCAGTATTCCTTCAATTTTGAATAAATCCCCAACAGTGTCACCAGCAAAGCACCCCCACACCATCACACCACCTCCTCCATGCTTCACGGTGGGAATCAGGCATGTAGAGTCCATTCGTTCACCTTTTCTGCGTTGCACAAAGACACGGTGGTTGGAACCAAAGATCTCAAATTTGGACTCATCAGACCAAAGCACAGATTTCCACAGGTCTAATGTCCATTCCTTGTGTTCTTTAGCCCAAACAAGTCTCTTCTGCTTGTTGCCTGTCCTTAGCAGTGGTTTCCTAGCAGCTATTTTACCATGAAGGCCTGCTGCACACAGTCTCCTCTTAACAGTTGTTGTAGAGATGTGTCTGCTGCTAGAACTCTGTGTGGCATTGACCTGGTCTCTAATCTGAGCTGCTGTTATCCTGCGATTTCTGAGGCTGGTGACGGATGAACTTATCCTCCGCAGCAGAGGTGACTCTTGGTCTTCCTTTCCTGGGGCGGTCCTCATGTGAGCCAGTTTCTTTGTAGCGCTTGATGGTTTTGGCCACTGCACTTGGGGACACTTTCAAAGTTTTCCCAATTTTTCGGACTGACTGAACTTCATTTCTTAAAGTAATGATGGCCACTCGTTTTTCTTTACTTAGCTGCTTTTTTCTTGCCATAATACAAATTCTAACACTCCATTCAGTAGGACTATCAGCTATGTATCCACCTGACTTCTGAACAACACAACTGATGGTCCCAACCCCGTTTATAAGGCAAGAAATCCCACTTATTAAACCTGACAGGGCACACCTGTGAAGTGAAAACCATTTCAGGTGACTACCTCTTGAAGCTTATGAAGAGAATCCCAAGTGTGTGCAAAGCAGTAATCAAAGCAAAAGGTGGCTACTTTGAAGAACCTACAATATAAGACATATTTTCAGTTGTTTCATACTTTTTTGTTAAGTATATAATTCCACATGTATTAATTCATAGTTTTGATGCCTTCAGTGTGAATCTACAATTTTTATAGTCAATAAAATACAGAAAACTCTTGGAATGAGAAGGTGTGTCCAAACTTTTGGTCTGTACTGTACGTGAGGTAGTTCTCGATCCAGCACACTAGGGGTTCAGCCAAGGCCATGTTCCATAATATCTACACCAACAGCCTAGGGTCGGATGGTATTTAAAGGCACTTCTGAAGCCAAAGAACATAATGCGACTGGACAAGCCCCTACCCTCGACATAAGTGTACACTCTATGCAGGAGTATAAATGCATAGAGGCATCGTTCACCCCAATCATAGGCCATTATGTGAACTGCAGTTGGTCAAGATACAGGGTGATGCACGATTTCAGATGAGACAGCATTAGTCATTCGAGCTGGTTCTCTACACCCTTTTTTCTTTGGCACTTGGATATTGGGGTAAAAAATTTTCATCAGTTTATTTGGTGCTGGAACAAACATTGCCCATAATGATGGAAGCTACAGTGGCTTCATTCCTCCTAGTTCTAGTTTTGAATTTGAAGCCTCTAATGACTTGAGCACCTCCTTGGGGACCCGTGGTCTCATCCCAACACCTTTTTGGAGTGGATTTCCTATTGGTCAATAGTTGATCTCTGGTGTAGGAGACTCCGTTTTCTTAGGCATGGTACCCAGGCCAATCCAGGGGCACTTGGGGTTGTGTACAGTGTTGGTGGACTTTGGTTGTGTGTGGTGGTGAGGGCTGAGGTTGTAGAGGACGGTGTTGTTGGTCTCCTTGACATTGGCCCCAGCCCAGCTTTGTGTGTGGGGCATTGATATTGTCCCAGAGTCCAATTTGTATGGGGGGGGGGTGCATAGCATACCCAGTGGGCTCCCGGGGAACTACCAGAGCCTCTACAGTCATTATGGCCAGGGCAGCTGCTTTATAGTGCCATAGGGGATGTGAGAGTGGTGGGATCAGACTCAAGTTGTAGGCCAAGAGGAGGGTGAATTGGTTAAGTTCTTGTCTTGGTAGTTCATTGTTGTGAGAGGGTCAGTTGCGCTGATGTCTAAGCATGGATGTTAGAGACAAGGGGGGGGGCTTCTGGCTAAGGGTTCAGCTGGTTGGTGATTTGGCCTAGTATATGGCTCACTGGTGGTGGAAGGGCTGTGCATCTTGTCAGAGGTTCCACCTCTTCAGCACTGCTTGGTCAGGTGACACAGTAATACCCAAGAACCAGTCTGCTCTGTATACCTGTGAAGTGGCAGCAGCAGTTTGCCTGCACTTAATGTGAAGCAATGGGTCTGATTAAGCCAAGCACCAAACACAGGGATGGCCCAATGGGATTCTGGCCGCCTTATGTCAGGCTGGTTCAGTGGCTAGTGGTGGGTGTCTCCTCCGCCAAGAGCTGTCTGTCGGGGGTAGTCAGTAGTGCACCAGGATACCGGTTGATGGCAGGTAGGGGCTGGTGGAGATTGGCATATGCTTGATTGGAGGGGCTACTTGCTTGTCGGCAAGTCCCGGCAACTTAAGACACTTCCGTGGATGCAACTCCGTGGATATCCACCGATCTGGCTGATTGATTGGAGGGTCTGTCTGTGGTAGCTACTGGTGGGGAAAGTTTGGTGCTGAGTTCCGTCGGTGGCTCAAGGCAGCTCTGTAGATGCTCAGGGTAGGTGGCAAGGCAAGGACTGGTAGTGGTAGGCCTCAGGATCGGGGAGATTGTCTGCGGCTGTTCCGAGCAGTGGGAGCTCTGCAGCGAGTCTGGCCTTGAGTCTAGGTCTTAGTGCTGCAATTCAGCAGCTGCTGCGGTTATGTGGTAGGGCAGGATGATGGAAGGGAAAGGTCTAGAGGTCGTGGTAGTATGCCTTAGGATTAGACAGTAGATGTTGGGCCAAAAGCCCCTACGTGCATCACCATGAACAGTCGGTCTTTTCCGATCCACACTAGGCAAGTCCTTAGTGGCGGTACAAGGTCTGGCAAATCAGACTGTACTCCACTAATGTAACAAAGGCTACCGTCAGTAACACACTACGCCGCCAGGGACTCAGATCCTGCAGTTCCAGACATGTCCCCCTGCTTAAGCCAGTACATATCCAGGCCCATCTGAAGTTTGCTAGAGAGCATTTGGATGTTCCAGAAGAGTATTGGGAGAATGTCATATGGTCAGATTAAACCAAAGTAGAACTGTTTGGTAGAAACACAACTCGTCGTGTTTGGAGGAGAGTGAATGCTGAGTTGTATCCAAAGAACACCATACCTACTGTGAAGCATGGGGGTGGCAACATCCTGCTTTGGGGCTCTTTCTCTGCAAAGGGACCAGGATGACTGATCCGTGTATATGAAAGAATGAATGGGGCCATGTATCATGAGATTTTGAATGCAAACCTCCTTCCATCAGCAAGGGCGTTGATGATGAAACGTGGCTGGGTCTTTCAGCATGACAATGATCCCAAGCACACCACCAGGGCAATGAAGGAGTGGCTTCATAAGAAGCATTTCAAGGTCCTGGAGTGGCCTAGCCAGTCTCCAGATCTCAACCCCATAGAAAACCTTTGGAGGGAGTTAAAAGTCCGTGTTGCCCAGCGACAGCCCCAAAACATCACTGCTCTAGAGGAGATCTGCATGGAGGAATGGGCCAACATACCAGCAACAGTGTGTGCCAACCTTGTGAAGACTTACAGAAAACGTTTGACCTCTGTCATTGCCAACAAAGGATATATAACAAAGTATTGAGATGAACTTTTGTTATTGACCAAATACTTATTTTCCACCATAATTTGCAAATAAATTCTTTAAAAATCAGACAATATGATTTTCTGGATTTTTCTCATTTTGTGTCTCATAGTTGAGGTCTACCTATGATGTCAATTACAGGCCTCTCATCTTTTTAAGTGGGAGAACTTGCACAATTGGTGACTGACTACTTTTTTTCCCCACTGTACTAAGCTGAACAACTTGCATCTTTTCTCATTATGATGCTTGTATATCCAACTTTCTTTCTACATACACCCTAGATAGACCATACATGGATATGAACCGGTTATGAACGGATATAGACCGGGCCCGGATATGAACTGGTTTAAGCAGGGGGACACGTCTGGCACTGCAGGATCTGACTCCCCGTCGGCGTAGTGTGTTACTGACGGTAGCCTTTGTTACGTTAGTCCCAGCTTTCTGCAGGTCATTCATTAGGTCCCCCTGTGTGGTTCTGGGATTTTTGCTCACCGTTCTTGTGATCATTTTGACCCCATGGGGTGAGATCTTGCGTGGAGCCCCTGATCGAGGAAGATTATCAGTGGTCTTGTATGTCTTCCATTTTCTAATTATTGCTCCCACAGTTGATTTCTTCACACCAAGCTGCTTTCCTATTGCAGATTCAGTCTTCCCAGCCTGGTGCAGATCTACAATTTTGGTTCTGGTGTCCTTCCACGGCTCTTTGGTCTTCACCATAGTGGAGTTTGGAGTGTGACTGTTTGAGGTTGTGGACAGGTGTCTTTTATACTGATAACAATGTCAAACAGGTGCCATTACTACAGGTAATGAGTGGAGGACAGAGGAGCCTCTTAAAGAAGAAGTTACAGGTCTGTGAGAGCCAGAAATCTTGCTTGTTTGTAGGTGACCAAATACTTATTTTCCACCATAATTTGCAAATTCTTTAAAAATCAGACAATGTGATTTTCTGGATTTGTTTTCTCATTTTGTCTCTCATAGTTGAGGTCTACCTATGAAGTCAATTACAGACCTCTCTCATCTTTTTAAGTGGGAGAACTTGCACATTTGGTGGTTGACTAAATACTTTTTTCCCCACTGTATCTCCATAGGGTCTCTTATTTGTCTACTTTGAGTTACCTTTTGGAATTGTATGGATTTGACTGAATTGTTTAGCCCTCTTTGCTAACAGGGAATCTAGCTCTATCTCCTGTGCAATAGAATGTATCCTTTTAATCTCCTGAGATTATGCTTGTATGTGGACAAGAATAGGGTATATAGCTGAAGTCTCAGCTTGACCAGTTGGGTAGAGATAACTGGAGTCACATGCCTCTTATCCATGATGTATAGCTTCCTGTTTTAATCCGGCAGAGAAATCAAAGCCTGAGAGATGTTTTTTTTTATTTTTCTTGATACTAACCTCCAGCTGTGTAAACATGTCCCTAATATAAGCCTTATGGGAGGACCACTGAATGTCATCTGCAACCTAATTTTTGTCGTTAAGTAAGAAAAAAAAATCGATCAAGGTATGAGATATACAATTGCAATATTGTACAGATTTCAGTAAAAAAAAGTGTTCAACTACCACTGGGGTTTGGGGGTATTGGTAACTAGAGCCAGATATGAGTAGTACTTGGGTTCTCTTTGGTAGAAGAAACTGTCAGTTTTATATATGATAAATCATAATATACAGTACAGACCAAAAGTTTGGACACACCTCCTCATTCCAAGAGTTTTCTGTATTTTCATGACTATAAAAATTGTAGATTCACACTGAAGGCATCAAAACTATGAATTAACACATGTGGAATTATATACTTAACCAAAAAGTGTGAAACAACTGAAAATATGTCTTATATTCTAGGTTCTTCAAAGTAGCCACCTTTTGCTTTGATTACTGCTTTGCACACTCTTGGCATTCTCTTGATGAGCTTCAAGAGGTAGTCACCTGAAATGGTCTTCCAACAGTCTTGAAGGAGTTCCCAGAGATGCTTAGCACTTGTTGGCCCTTTTGCCTTCACTCTGTGGTCCAGCTCACCCCAAACCATCTCGATTGGGTTCAGGTCTGGTGGCTGTGGAGGCCAGGTCATCTGGCGTAGCACCCCTTCACTCTCCTTCTTGGTCAAATAGCCCTTACACAGTCTGGAGGTGTGTTTGGGGTTATTGTCCTGTTGAAAAATAAATGATGGTCCAACTAAACGCAAACCGGATGGAATAGCATGCCGCTGCAAGATGCTGTGGTAACCATACTGGTTCAGTATTCCTTCAATTTGGAATAAATCCCCAACAGTGTCACCAGCAAAGCACCCCCACACCATCACACCTCCTCCTCCATGCTTCACGGAGGGAACCAGGCATGTAGAGTCCATTCGTTCACCTTTTCTGCGTCGCACAAAGACACGGTGGTTGGAACCAAAGATCTCAAATTTGGACTCATCAGACCAAAGCACAGATTTCCACAGGTCTAATGTCCAGTCCTTGTGTTCTTTAGCCCAAACAAGTCTCTTCTGCTTGTTGCCTGTCCTTACCAGTGGTTTCCTAGCAGCTATTTTACCATGAAGGCCTGCTGCACACAGTCTCCTCTTAACAGTTGTTATAGAGATGTGTCTGCTGCTAGAACTCTGTGTGGCATTGAGCTGGTCTCTAATCTGAGCTGCTGTTAACCTGCGATTTCTGAGGCTGGTGACTCGGATGAATTTATCCTCCGCAGCAGAGGTGACTCTTGGTCACTCTTGGTCCTCATGTGAGCCAGTTTCTTTGTAGCGCTTGATGGTTTTGGCCACTGCACTTGGGGACACTTTCAAAGTTTTCCCAATTTTCCGGACTGACTGACCTTCATTTCTTAAAGTAATGATGGTCACTCGTTTTTATTTACTTAGCTGCTTTTTTCTTGCCATAATACAAATTCTAACACTCCATTCAGTAGGACTATCAGCTGTGTATCCACCTGACTTCTGAACAACACAACTGATGGTCCCAACCCCATTTATAAGGCAAGAAATCCCACTTATTAAACCTGACAGGGCACACCTGTGAAGTGAAAACCATTTCAGGTGACTACCTCTTGAAGCTTATGAAGAGAATCCCAAGTGTGTGCAAAGCAGTAATCAAAGCAAAAGGTGGCTACTTTGAAGAACCTAGAATATCAGACATATTTTCAGTTGTTTCACACTTTTTTGTTAAGTATATAATTCCACATGTGTTAATTCATAGTTTTGATGCCTTCAGTGTGAATCTACAATTTTTATAGTCATGAAAATACAGAAAACTCTTGGAATGAGAAGGTGTGTCCAAACTTTTGGTCTGTACTGTATACTCTTGCATACTCTATAAATGTATTTAGTTATAGAAATACTGTATTTAAGAGAGATGTGATGCTCTCACCTACTTTCGTGTCTTTCAGCAAAGTTTGAAGTTTGAAGTCAATTTCCAAGGAAGCGTGCATTGAGTAAGAGGCTCAGTACCGCCTAGTGGATAATCAACACTGCAGGGTTATAGGTTGGACTTTATGGACCTGTGTCTTCATCCAACCTCATCTACTATGTTACTATAAGAGATGTAAATGTTTAAACACGTTTACAAGTTTCAGTGCCAAAATCGTAATGCCCCAGAAATGTTTTTCAATTAATTTTTTGAAATTGACCTCATAGTATTGCTACAGTGTTAAAGCTATTATATGGAAAAGAGCCAGGTTTCGGGTTATGAAACTATATGGATTTGATTTTATCTTTGTCAACAAATCAATTTCTTAGTAAAGTCTGCACAAGAAGCAAGGCCATTGTTCTTAGTTATTTACTTTTTCTTATCAGTATATGCTTAGGTATCAATACCGATTTGAATTGGGATTTGGTGTGACTATGAAATTACTCCAAACCTTGAATAAAGGATTACAATTATTAAAGAAAGATGTATATGTCTTATATAAACTTGGATAGCGTCAGCATATGGGATTCAACTATTTTTCTAAGACTGACAGTACTTTGGCTGTGTTTGCCTTAGAAAGATAAAAATGGGTTTGATAGAGTCCTATTAGCCCTCATGGTAGAATATACCATGTTTTAAGCCAATTTATTCTCTGATTCAGGACAAATTTATTAGAACTGAAACAAATTATGGGACAGAAGTGACTAAACCCAAATCCAAATGAAATTTAAGAGATTTGACCATCCGTCTGAACTGGAGTTGCTGTTTTAAGGAGGATAAACTTTTTATCCCCTCACTTGATGGCTATTTAGTTTATGGCATGCTTGGGAGTAAGCTCCATTGCAGTGAAGGGATTCTGGCATTAAATACACCAGACTTTCCCTTACTTAATAAATATACACTGGATTCTGCTTGAATAGCTGGCTTCTGTTATGCTGAGATACCAAAAATGGGGGACCTGTTTTTGTTGCTAAAGGTCTCCCCCTCTGATACTAATTCATTTTTGCATGGCTAGCTGCAGTGGTGTAACTCAAGTCTTATGGGCCCTGGTGCAAACTTTTACCCCCTACCTACAGCATATTCTTGATAGTGGTGGTTATGGGTGCTGCAGCGGTATCTAAGATACTTGATAGGGATACAACTATAGGACCCACAACTGCATTTATCAAGAATACGGTGAATAAAGCAGTACAGCACCCAGCATGGAAATAATACTGGGAGCTGTATGCTCAGGGAAACAGCTGATCTGTGGGGTCCTAACTGTCTAAGAGATCTAAAAGATCAGTGGGGGTCCAACACCCCGAGCCCCTGCTGATCAACTGTTTGAAGATACTGTGGTGCTTTTGCGAATACCATGACTCCTTCGCTATTTACATTGCACAATATCTGCTTTATAATGATTATATTATTACAGCCTGTAATAGTGCACAGCTGCTATAAAAAAGATGAAGTGTAATGTGAATAGTGTAGGGGCCCCACACAGTATTATATGCTCCACAGTGGCCCCACACAGTAAATAAATGCTCCAAAGGGACCCCTTAGAGCTACTTCAGGTGAAGCCCATGAAATTCAACAAATATTTGGCCCTTCTCTTTGTTTCGGTGCTATTATTATCAGACCCCAGAGTATAATAAGTAGAGTTCAAGGGGAGGTGATTAAAATTAACATTTATACTTAACTTACCTCTCCTGGGTATTCTTGCTCCATCTGACCCTCTTGAGAATAAGTATTTATTTGGTCTTTTTTTTTTTTTTTTTTTATCACCTCACCTGGGCAGACTTTTAGTGGAAAGGAGATGTACAGCGGTCAGAGAACCAGGCTTAACCCCAACCACCACAGTGGTAGTCCAGGGCCTCTGCCAACGTCAGCTGGTCATGGGCCCCGTACCCCCTGCGACCGTGATCATTACGCCCCTGGCTACCTGGTTTGTGCCATGCAGAGGAGTGATGCCAGCAAAGCAAAGGAATGTGGCTTTCTAGTTCATTTATTTATTTTTGTATCCTACTTTCCCAGCAGCGGATATTTCAGCCGTGGGGTACAACCTAATTATATATCTCTTATTCCATCTGAAGGATGACCTGCTTTTGGAATGGTTTCTGCCTTGTTTGGTCTATTCACGATATGGACTCCAATCTTGTAGTGTATGCAGTACAAGCAAGTGTGGACGCTCTTGGCTGTAGCGCCCATTACCCTGACAACTAGACGAGCACCCCTGATTATATTTACCTGATTATCCACCGCCTCTCAGATGGAACAATGTGGTGCCTTGCGTCATTGGACCACCCCTGATGACATCATGAGCGCGGATTGGCCCGGACTCCTTCACTGGGTGGTAAGGGGGTGGATCTTGCCCTTTTATAAATCGACATCAAGCTCAGTTCGGTGTGCTGCTGCTATTTAGGCGGACACACTGCTAAAGTGTGTCTGGAATGATATCTATTATTGGTGTATGCATCGGCCATCATCCAGCTTATTACTGTGATGCCAAGGAGGAGGCTTTGTACCTGGGCGATAGTGTATGCTTCGGGGGCCTCATAGGGACAGCAGTAGCTGGATTAGATATTCTGGGCTGATTCTGCGTAGCCCCATCAAGAACTCTTGAGGGACACTGCCCATGTATTATCCTGATTGGATCTCTCCCTACGTGTGTTTTTTATTGTTGGTCTCGTAGTACACACATTATTTTGAGCTCGGTTCAAAATTGATTTTTTTCTTTTATTGGCTAGTTTAAAAGTTTATATTTTATCTTTAGACCTACATATATTTCCCGTGAATTTTAGTACTAAAATAGGTCTCTTTTTCATACAGCTTTCCACTTCAGCAGCACCATAAGCAAAGAACCAGTATATGCCCGCTGTCCTATAAATGTAACCATTGGCTGCTAATAGGCAAACTAGGGGAGAAAGATAGTATAATTAGATGCAGTATTCCAGCACTGCTACTACACATTGTACAGAGCTTTCTATTTCTGGATCCATATACTTCATAGTTCTAGAGCCTGGAGGATGCCTGGAACTGCTGATTGGTGCTGGGATTAGATGTTGGACCCCCACTGATCTGATAGTATCTAAAATGCCTCCAGGACAAGAAAACTCTTAGGCTACAGCTCCACGTAGCTGGAAGCAGAAAAAAATTGCTGTGGGGAAAAACCTGCATCGGCAAAGAATCGTGGTTTTTCCTGTAACACTTTTCACAGCCCGCAGAGGAAACCTTTCAGCTTCAATTATACCTATAGGGAAACCGCCAGAATTTCCGCTGCACATAATTTTCCACAATGTGTGGATTGGATTCGCTAAAATCTCATACAATTTGCAGGGACTGTAAAACGCTGTGGTGTTTACGCCACATGGGGCCCCAGCCTTTAAAATAAATCTGTGAGTGTAATGTACAGTCATGGCCAAAAGTTTTGAGAATGATACAAATATTAATTTTTACAAAGTCTACTGCTTCAGTTTTTCTAATGGCAATTTGCATATACTCCAGAATGTTATAAAGAGTGATCAGCTTAACAGCAATTACTTGCAAAGTCAATATTTGCCTAGAAAATGAACTTTATCCCCCAAAACACATTTCAACATCATTGCAGCCCTGCCTTAAAAGGACCACCTAACATCGTTTCAGTGATTGCTCCATTAACACAGGTTTGGGTGTTGATGAGGACAGGGCTGGAGATCAATCTGTCATGATTAAGTAAGAATGACACCACTGGACACTTTAAAAGGAGGCTGGTGCTTGCCATCATTGTTTCTCTTCTGTTAACCATGGTTATCTCTAAAGAAACACGTGCAGTCATCATTGCACTGCACAAAAATGGCCTAACTGGGAAGAGTATTGCAGCTAGAAAGATTGCACCTCAGTCAACAATCTATCGCATCATCAAGAACTTCAAGGAGAGAGGTTCCATTGGTGCCAAAAAGGCTCCAGGGTGCCCAAGAAAGACCAGCAAGCGGCAGGACCGTCTCTTAAAAGTGTTTCAACTGCGGGATCGGGCTACCAGCAGTGCAGAGCTTGCTGAGGAATGGCAGCAGGCAGGTGTGAGTGCATCTGCACGCACTGTGAGGCGGAGACTCTTGGAGCAAGGCCTGGTCTCAAGGAGGGCAGCAAAGAAGCCACTTCTCTCCAGAAAAAAACATCAGGGACAGACTGATATTCTGCAAAAGGTACAGGGAGTGGACTGCTGAGGACTGGGGTAAAGTCATTTTCTCTGATGAATCCCCTTTTCGATTGTTTGGAACATCTGGAAAACAGCTTATTCGGAGAAGAAGAGGTGAGCGCTACCACCAGTCTTGTCTCATGCCAACTGTAAAGCATCCTGAAACCATTCATGTGTGGGGTTGCTTCTCAGCCAAGGGAATCGGCTCTCTCACAGTCTTGCCTAAAAACACAGCCATGAATAAAGAATGGTACCAGAATGTCCTCCAAGAGCAACTTCTCCCAACCGTCCAAGAGCAGTTTGGCGCTCAACAATGCCTTTTCCAGCATGATGGAGCACCTTGCCATAAAGCAAAGGTGATAACTAAATGGCTCAGGGAACAAAACCTAGAGATTTTGGGTCCATGGCCTGGAAACTCCCCAGATCTTAATCCCATTGAGAACTTGTGGTCAATCATCAAGAGACGGGTGGACAAACAAAAACCAACAAATTCAGACAAAATTAAAGCATTGATTCTGCAAGAATGGACTGCTATCAGTCAGGATTTGGTCCAGAAGTTGATTGAGAGCATGCCAGGGAGAATTGCAGAGGTCCTGAAGAAGGGTCAACACTGCAAATATTGACTTGCTGCATTAACTCATTCTAACTGTCAATATAAGCTTCTGTTACTCATAATATGAATGCAATTATATTTCTGTATGTGATTAAAAACATCTGACAAACACACATAAAAACCAGAGGGCAGCAGATCATGTGAAAATATAATATTTGTATCATTCTCAAAACTTTTGGCCATGACTGTACATAGTAAGAGGCCTTTAAGCGATGAAGGACATGCTTATACATAGAGGAGAGAGCAATTTGCAAGTTTCTCAGTAAATCTCGTGGCTCAGCCATCACAGATGGGGTTACTAGGGTCTTATGTAGAGATTCTAATGGAGGATCTTAGAGAGTAAGCCAATAACTTTACACTTCCCGGAGTACTTCAAATGAGAAGCCACCTGTATGCACATTCCTCTCATAAATGCTTTATAAGCATTCCAGAGTATGAAGAGATTGTCGAATAGAAGTTGATAATGAAGGGTTACAAAAGGGTTAGTGTTACGTGAAAAACCAAACATTATAAGCTAATTTGATAAGTCATGACTCATTTCTAGACTTTACACAACATTGAAAATCTGGTCAATGTATTGTGTTCATTGTGTTGTCTTATCTGTAAAATGGTATAAAAAGGTGGACTAAATTGCAGTAAAATGAGACATTTATATATGCCATGAGGTTTAAAGCAGAATTTGGTCTGCTCGTCAAATTGCTACAACAAAGTCATATTTGTCATGATGTAATTACAGAGATGTTGTTTCAATTGATTTGCATAAGGAGGAGAATGGAGGATATGACCGTTAAGCTTCCAGTTACTGAAATGGGGGCCTGTGGATATATCTTATGAGGTGATTGGTATGGGGGCATGGTCCCACCATGTGATATTACCAATTTTAGAGCTGGGCAGATGGAACATTCCTTCTCTATTAAGGACAAATAAATATATCCTGGAATATATCCCTTTATAGGATTTGGAAAAAAAGTGTAATCTTGCTCGCTACCATGCAGGCATCTCCAAGAATCATATAGCTCTGTCTCATGAATAACTCTACAGAGATGGGATTTATGGTGGAATTAGGAGTCCAATGCTGTATACAGGTGATCATTGATGTCTCCTCCCACTATCAAAATATCAAAATACCTCAGCACATATTTAGAATTTTTTTTTTTTTTAATGTGCAGAGTTGGTGTCTTAAGGCAGGTAGATATTAAGCAAACATATAACATATACACTACCATTCAGAAGTTTAGGGTCACTTAGAAATTTCCTTATTTTTGAAAGAAAAGCACAGTTTTTTTTTCAATGAAGATAACAAATGAATCAGAAATACACTTTATACATTGTTAATGTGGTAGAAAGAGAAGTGGGAGGCCCCGCTGCACAACTGAGCAACAAGACAAGTACATTAGAGTCTCTAGTTTGAGAAATCGACGCCTCACAGGTCCTCAACTGGCAGCTTTATTAAATAGTAGCCACAAAACACCAGTGTCAACGTCTACAGTGAAGAGGCAACTCAGGGATGCTGGTCTTCAGGGCAGAGTGCCCCAAGAAAAAGTCATATCTGAGACTGGCTAATGAAAGGAAAAGATTAATATGGGCAAAAGAACACAGACATTGGACACAGGAAGATTGGAAAAAAGTGTTATGGACAGACGAATCGAAGTTTGAGGTGTTTGGATCACACAGAAGAACATTTGTGAGACGCAGAACAACTGAAAAGTGGGAGATTTGTACAAGGTAAAAGGAATTTTGAATAAGGAAGGCTATCACTCCATTTTGCAACGCCATGCCATACCCTGTGGACAGCGCTTGATTGGAGCCAATTTCATCCTACAACACACCTCCAAATTATGCAAGAACTATTTAGGGAAGAAGCAGGCAGCTGGTATTCTATCTGTAATGGAGTGGCCAGCGCAGCCACCAGATCTCAAAACCATTGAGCTGTTGTGGGAGCAGCTGGACCGTATGGTACGCAAAAAGTGCCCATCAAGCCAATCCAACTTGTGGGAGCATGGAAGCATGGGGTGAAATTTCTCCAGATTACCTCAGCAAATTAACAGCTAAAATGCCAAAAGTCTGCAATGCTGGAATTGCTGCAAATGGAGCATTCTTTGATGAAAGCAAAGTTTGAATGAGAAAATTATTTCAAATAAAAATCATTATTTCTAACCTTGTCAATGTCTTGACTATATTTTCTATTCATTTTGCAACTCATTTGATAAATAAGTGTGAGTTTTCATGCAAAACACAAAATTGTCTGGGTGACCCCAAACTTTTGAACGGTAGTGTACATTGATATAAGCCACAGCAATAACATATCTACCCTGTGGGTCTGATTCCATACTATGGACAGTAAATACAACAATGTCTTTAACCCCCTTCCCGTGGCAGGCATTTTTCGATTTTTGACTTTCGTTTTTGACTTCCCTGCTTCCAAGCACCATAACCTTTTTAAACCATATGGGGGCTTAATATTTGCGGACAATGTACTTTGCAATGGAACAATTAAATATTTGGTATGATTTACTGGGAATCTGGAAAAAATAAAGAATGAGGTAGAAATGGAGAAAAACTGTGTTCACAGATTTCTTACGGGCTTTATTTTCTTGGTGTTCAGTGTGCAGCCAAAATGTCACCTGTATTCTATAGGTTGGCATTATTTTGGGATACCAAACTCGTATAGTTTTTTTTTAATATTTTAACACCTTTAAAAATGCAAAACTTTGCAAAAACAATTTCTTAGAGTTGTCATATTCTAACACCTATAGCTTTTATATTTCTTTGTATGGGGATGCAAGGTGTCTTTATTTGCAGGGCCAGATTAGTTATACCATGTTGGGAAATGTCTATTGCTTTGACTGCTTTTTATTAAAAGAAAAAAAAAACAGTGGTCCGGCTCTTCTGATTTTTCCTGCTAGAGTTCACCATATAGGAAAACTATTTTTATACATTTTAAGACACAGGGATACCTAATTTGTATATGTGTTTAATTTTTAAAATGTACTTTTATAAGGAAAGGGGGTGATTTTTAAAAAAAAAAATTTTATTTTATTTTTTTACTGTACTGATTAGACTCCCTAAGGGTTTTGAATCCCAGGGGGCCTCATCACTAATGCAAAGCATTACAATGCTAAATAGGCTTCCCGGCTGCTAGGGAGCCAACCCCGTCTCTCTCACTCCCAGGGAACGCAATCCATGAGAAAATGGTACTACCCATGTGCCGCTGGGAAAATGGCACCTCAGTCAGCTTTGACCAAGGCGCCGGAGACCCGGTAGCTATGGTGGTGACTCAGCTCCTAAGTGGCCCCATATTTAAATGCCTGACATCCGCATATTACAAAACATTATGTTTTGTAGGGGCAGATGAATCAAAAACAATACAGAAATTTAGGATGACAATATTTAGTAGGGACTCAGTATTTAAAGTAAGATTCCTGGGCAAAAATAGTCGCTATATAAGGAAATATCCTCCTTCTAGAAAATATTCCATTTGTTCACGCGATTTTGGGCCATGGACATTAAGTGACGATATCTTAATTGGCATGTTAGCTGTAAGAAAAATACATTAAATATTTTAGCCTGAACAAGCTCTTTAATTAGGCCGGGGGAGGTGAAAGAAAAAAAAACCCTAACCTATACCTGGCAACACTGGGTCCTCCCAGCGCAGTATGGTCCTGCTGCTCAGCTGTCTTAATGCAGTAAAATTCCTCACCGGCTGTGACATCCTGGATCCTTTCACATACGGTGGGGACTTCCACAGGAAGACAACAATGTTGCTGCAGGATTGGACCATGCTGGGAGGCACCGGGGACAGTTGAGTTTTTTTTTTCACCTCCCTCAGCCTAATTTAAAAAATAAAATTTTAGCCTGCACAACCCCTTTAAGGCAAACCCAACATAAGACAATTGAGATACTAAACACATGAAACAAAATGGCACCCAGACAAACCAAAACACATATGACCCACTTGATACAGATCTAAATGGAGTAGAACAAAAACTAGTAACCATAAATGTAAAAACATGACGCAATAAGTTCATCACAAAACACAGAATTGGGGGGGGGGGGGAAGAAAGGCATCAGACCATTAGTCAACTAAACATAAGCATATACAGTGGGTCCGGAAAGTATTCAAACCCCTTTAAATTTTTCACTCTGTTTTATTGCAGCCATTTGCTAAAAGCAAAAAAAAGTTCATTTTATATCTCATCTGAGTATTCAGACCCTTTGCTCAGTATTGGGTAGAAGCAACCTTTTGAGCTAATACAGCCATGAGTCGTCTTTTGAAAAACTTGTTGCATCATTCCCATCTGGATTTGGGGATCCTCTTCTATATTTCCTTGTAGATCCTCTCCAGTTCTGTCAGGTTGGATGGTGAACGTTGGTGGTCAGCCATTTTCAGGTCTCTCCAGAGATGCTCAATTGGGTTGAGGTCAGGGCTCAGACTGGGCCAGTCAAGAATGGTCACATTCAGAGTTGTTCAGAAGCCACTTCTTTTTGTTGTTTTAGCTGTGTTCTTAGGGTCATTGTCTTGTTGGTAGGTGAACCTTCGGCCCAATCTGAGGTTCAGAGCACTCTGGAAGAGGTTTGCTTCCAGGATATCTCTGTACTTGGCCGCATTCATCTTTCCTTCAATTGCAACCAGTCGTCCTGTCCCTGCAGCTGAAAAACACCCCCATAGCATGATGCAGCCACCACCATGTTTCACTGTTGGGATTGTATTGGGCAGGTGATGAGCAGTGCCTGGTTTTCTCCACACATACCGCTTAGAACTAATGCCAAAAAGTTCAATCTTCGTCTCGTCAGACCAGAAAATCATATTTCTCATAGTCTGGGAGTCCTTCATGTGTTTTTTGGCAAACTCTATGCGGGCTTTCATATGTCTTGCACTGAGGAGAGGCTTCCTTTGGACTACTCTGCCATAAAGTCCCGACTGGTGGAGGGCTGCAGTGATAGTTGATTTTGTGGAACTTTCTTCCATCTCCCTACTGCATCTCTGGAGCTCAGCCACAGTGATCTTTGGGTTCCTCTTTACCTCTCTTACCAATTCTCTTCTTCTACGATTGCTCAGTTTGGCTGGACGGCCAGGTCTAGGAAGAGTTCTGGTCGTCCCAAACTTCTTCCATTTAAGGATTATGGAGGCCACTGTGCTCTTAGAAACTTTGAGTGTTGCCGGAATTCTTTTGTTGCCACAATTCTGTCTCTGAGCTCCTTGTGCAGTTCCTTTTGACCTCATTATTCTCATTTGCTCTGACATGCACTGTGAGCTGTGAGGTCTTATATAGACAGGTGTGTGCCTTTCCTAATCAAGTCCAATCAGTTTAATTAAACACAGCTGGACTCCAATGAAGGAGTAGAACCATCTCAAGGAGGATCAGAAGGAAATGGACAGCATGTGAGTTAAATATGAGTGTCTGAATACTTATGACCATGTGATATTTCAGTTTTTCTTTTTTAATAAATTTGCAAAAATATCTACATTTCTGTTTTTTTTCGGTCAAGATAGGGTTGCTGAGTGTACATTAATGAGAAATAAAATGTACAAAAATGGCTGCAATGAAAGAGTGAAAAATTTAAAGGGGTTTGAATACTTTCCGTACCCTCTGTACCTGTACTAGTATTATAGGTTAAGTATGAAAATACACATGAGGCATGGGACTAGTCCAGATGGATTTGCCGATTCCATTTTACTTCTGATTACAGATTCCATTTTTTCACGAAATAAGTTGCTGCCATTTCTGAAAATTATCATTTTCAAAGGAAATAGGCAGACGTTTTCATTGGTAGTGGAGAGCTGCAGCTGAATTATATCATAATTACATTAGGGATCCGAAAGTTTACCTCTCTACCTCTGGTTACATTTAAGATTTTATCCTTTACGTGGCAAAAGTGCATTCACAACATAACATGCCTTGGAGCCAAAGTGCTTTTGGGAGCTGATGTGCCTCTGAGTGGTCTAGAGGGAAGAGGTCAGGGATCAGAGGCTTAAAGAGATCTTGTAAATAGGAAATTAAGTCAGACTAGATCACTTCCTCAGGAATCTCTCTCACTTTTATAATATTCTGCCTGGATCGATCTTCTTAGTCAATTAACTTATGTTTGATCCATTTAGCTTTGTTCTCTTGTAACTTATGGGCATCTTCCCATTTTGTTTAACACATGATCTGCGTGTACCCCATGACTGTAATTGCTGGATGACTTTATCTAGAAAGCTTGATATGCTAGCTTGAAGAGAATGGAACATTCTGTTCATCTCGGTAGTGGAACGAGGAGCATCATTTGGGAAAGCAGAGATGTTATGAATTGAAAATATAGGGGTAGGGGTGGGGGGCAGGGAAGGCTCAGCTGAAAGTTTGCCCTGGTCTGTGGAAGAATCTTGCTATGAGGATACAGGCGGAGAGGTATACATCTTGAACTCTTTATCAGCAGGATGTTCAGCCTGATTTTGTGGGGATTGCAAATATTCTGGACTCTTTTTAATGCTAGTAGACTTAGACTTCTTTTTCACCACTATAGAATGGAGTGCAACATATTAAGAGGTCCCAAGGATGGGGACACAATTGTAGTGCAGGAAGTAGCGGTGAGCCACTAGAGAGCAGGGCAGGTTTATATCACAGCACTGCAGGTTAAACAGCTCCCCACGGGGAGTCCACTGACCTGATGGCAGTGTATCAGTGGCCCACAACATGGGTAAGCGAGGTGCAACAGTAAGTAAAGATTTTCTTTTGTTTGTGTGAGACCTCAGCATTGGTCACAGAAAGTACACAGATGTAGCAAGGAGTCAACCTGGGTTCCAGAGTTCAGAGCAAATAAAGTACTCAGTGGGCTGTGACTTAGTATTCATTACATGTTTAGTAATATGTTATGCAGGCCTTCTGGAAAGTTAGCAAGATTCCTGATGGCACTTAGGCGGTGTAACTGCGGTAGATATGACAGGGCTATTAATGACCTCCGAGCGACGTGTAGCAAATCACTTGCCACTTTGTAGAGGGGATCTCCAAAAGGTGAAATGAAGAGTTCTGTATTTAATGAATTGAAAGGGTTCACCTGTATGGCAGTTGAGCAACTTGTGTCTCACTTAATTACAGAGGCCAAGGATTGAATCAAGATGGCTGTTGCAACATAAAGTGATACAAGGAATACCTTTACCCTGCAGCTCCCAGAATTCTAGAGTTGTAGTCAGTGGCCTCGGAGGTGATGGAGATAGGCAAATGCTTTATGAGCACATCCCATAATTGAAGAAAGGTAAACCAGGTGAAAACATCCTGATTCACCTCTGCTGTAAATGTGGAAAGTGTACTCTCCCTACTAGTGACCACACTAAACACCTCTCCTATTTCTTGGCTATGTATAAGAAGGGGGGATGTCTATGAATTACCTACTACCGTGTAAGTACATAAGGAACATATCTTGGCAGCTTTGCAAAATAAATACAATAGTATAATTGAAAAAGCTTTGTTTGCTTTATGTTTGTTTAACTGCCAAGTGTTACCCAATAGGTTTTATCTATATATCCGATCATTATCTGTCATTGGATCACCTACAAGCAAATAAGGAAATGATTCCTTAAAAAGTACTGTATATATAGAGCTGTGCAGAATATTTCTATAACTCCCGTGGTTGATGTTCTCCTACTCCATCCAACTGAAATGGTATGTATCGTCTACTGAAACTGAGATAATATAACTTCATACTGTATGTCTATCTTTTTAAGGTTTGAATTTTTTTTTTACAGTAGTATTTCCATATTTAAGTATTTCTAGTATTTTGTTTTCTCATTTTGAAGTCCATATAGTTATCCATTCAATATGTTACAGAACAGTATCCAGAACAGAATTCATTGATGTGTTCTTAGTTAATAGATCAGTTTTGATATGGAAGATGATAGAATAAAAAAAAAGTATGAGAGAACTACCAAACTATATATGTTATAGCTCCATTAGTGTTTCCCTATTTCATTTATAGTTTATAATTTGGATTGAAAACTAGTTAAAGGATCGTATCCAGAGAGTTATGTGCAATGACAGCTCAGACTGGTCCTGTGTTATAAGTGGTATACCCCAGGGTTCAGTGCTGGATCAAGCTGTTATTTAATTTATTTATTAATATAGAAAATGGGATTAATAGCACTGTTTTTTCAGATGACACAAGCTATGTAGTACAGTGCAGTCTATGGAGGATGTATGTAGGTTACAAGCAGACCTGGACAGACTGTTAGGACATCCACATGGCAAATGAGGTTCAATGTGGATAAATGTAAAGTTATATATCTGGGTAAAAATAATATGCATTCAACATATGTTATGTCCTAAGGGGAGTCACCAGTGTAGAAGGACCTGGGTGTACTTGTAGATCATAGATTAAATAACAGCATACAATTCTGTGGACTTTCTGTGAGAGCACTGCGGGAAAAACCGCAATGTGGTTTTTCCTGCAGTGCTTTTTGGCTGCAGCTCGCTTGCCTAAAGGGCACCAGTTCATAGAAATGATGTCCTAGAGTTGGGAACGGTGAAATGGTGGGGCAACAAAATTAATAAGGGACATGAAGGACCTGAGTTAGGAGAGATTAAAAGAGTTAAATCTGTTTAATCTGGAGAAGAGGTGTTTAGGGAGAGATATGATAAACCTGTATAAATGACTCGTACAAGAAATATTGGGAAACGCTGTTCCATGTAAAATCCCCTAAAAAGACAAGGTGGCACTCTCTCCGTCTGGAGAAAAAAGGTTTAATCTCCGGAGGCGACAAGGTATCTTAAAGGGCTGTGAATCTGGAGCTGGTCACAGAAGCAACAGCTGACAGTTTAAAAATGGATTCAATGCCTTTTTACGGCAAAATAGCATTGATGCTTATGGATATGTATAGAATACTTATTTCCGTCAGTCATGCCCTTTCCCACCCTCTGGTTGAACTTTGATACAGTGTCTTTTTTCAACTGTACCATGTTACTATGTAAACTACTAGGATGACCACCACACTCCCAATATGTGTTTCACATAGTACCTTAATAATTTTAGTTGACAGTTCATCTGTACACATAATCTATCATATGCTAGTCTCTGATGAACAATATTCCTCTACAGATACATAATATTTGGAGAATGGGTCCTCTTTTGGCTCTCTACTTCCTTCTGATCAGCTTGTCGTCTGCTACAGAGCTATGTCAAGATTCAGAGAGTTCTGGTATTATAATTAAATGTGGAGGTCCAGGAAAGGATGGTCTACCTGGGGTAGATGGTCTTAAAGGCGAGAAAGGAGACACAGGTGAATATCATTATATAATTTTGATGTTTACATAGTTACTTCTATATGATACTAGAGAATATACCTGGCGTGGGTGTGAAGTGTTCCACCGAAAACCGGAAGATAACTTACACTGCCCCTCTCTTCAAGAGTTATGATGACTGAAAAAGCATAAGATGTAATGGAGGATGATTTATCTAAAGTGGTGGAAAAGTAAAATGTTGCAGTTGCCCATAGCAACTAATCTGGTGTCAGCTGTCATCTGTCCAAGGTTCCGTTGAAAATGAAAGTACTAATCTGATGGGTTGGGGTGAGTGCAATAAAAAGCAGCCTGCCCCTTCCCCACAAATGGCTGATGATAATCTGCCATTCTTCCAGGAGTAACTATACAACTGCAAACAAATAACTGAAAAAAGCCCAAGTAGGAATAATATAGGAGATCCAGGGCAAATGCATGAAGCTAAACAGATGATAAAACACAAGAAAAGATGAAGAAACAATCAAAAAACAATCTATGAGCAGAGTCAGCAAAGCTGCTGATGTCAATAATATTCCATCTGTAATTGCATAAGCACCCAGAAGTACATACAAGTACATAGAGTACAAGACTTTTCTTACAGTGTAAGTTGTAAGATTTGTAGAATCCTTAGTCTCTTTTACAAAACAGTTTGCAAACTGTTTGAGGAGAGAAAAGGACTGTCCCCTACATTCACTGAGATAAGCAAGACAGAATAGAATGTATCTAGGGATAGACGTCCTTAGTAACAAAAGAGTGGGCAGTAAATTAGCTAGAAGGGCAGGATCTTCAGAGAGGTGATTCAGGCATAAAGCAGCCACATTTAAATTAAAGTGTATTACATTTCAGTCCAGAATCACGTGCTCTATGAAAGGAGACTAAGTTGTTAGAAGAGTTAGCAACCATTTAAGAACCTGTGACCTTCTACTGGCTAATACAGGTCATGTGAAAGCCAGTGGTGCTATATTTGCTTTTATGAATATCTCGGGAACGGTAGATCCTTGAGAGCCGATACCCGGTCTAAAACCTTCGGAAATGCCTGATTGATATCTGTGCCAAATTTGGTGAAGATTATGCATGGCCAAACCACTGGACCAAAGAACAGGCAACAAACAATAGCAATTCATTTTTATATAGAGAGATAATATATTTATGAATTACATTACTCATGAGCTGCTGCTTACCACATTGCTTTCTGTGAGCATGGTGCAAATGTAAGCAGTGATATGTTTCTATTCTTCTAAATCTATTTATATATTTATTTCAGGAGCACCTGGATTACCAGGTATTGCCGGAACAAAAGGACAACAGGGGCCTGCAGGTCCAAGAGGCGAAAAAGGAGAAAGTGGAACTCTAGGTAAAAAAGTGATGATAGTGCACAATAATCTTCTAAGGATACAACCAGTTTTGGTCTTCAGAACTTTTTGTGTTCGCTTATCTGCTTTCTGACAATTACATGACAAAGGTACTTGCCTAAACACAGGATAAATGGAAAGACAGCCATGAGGTCCTATTAAGAACCTCAAGACAGACTGTTTGTTTATATATAGAATAGTTTTTGATGTAGATTTTTCAGTGATACAGTCTAGAGCAGTGGTTCTCAAGGCTCAGTACGCGTACCCCTGGGGGTATGTCTGACTATTCCTAGGAGTATGCACTGTGGTAAGAGTCCCTCTTGGGAGGTAATCAAACATGAAAAATAGTGTTCAGGGGCTCTGATGTTGGTCCCTTTTGGAGTCTGCATTTGGAGTCTGTGTGATGTTCTAGCACCACCTAACATAAGCTGACAGCCTCTCATATACAGTATATAAGATGCTCCAAGCATCACCCAAGGCTAGTATAAATTTCCAAGTCTGTTGTGCAATAGAGTAATTTTATCTGTATACACAGTCTTTACTTTTTACACACAACTATCCTGTTAGTGAAAAATTTTTAAGAGCTTTTTGGGCAACAGTTTTCATTTTTTTTATTAAATAAATAGCAACTGCTGTTCTAACAGCAAATAGCTGATTTTACCTGTGTAAATCTGAAAAAAAAATTCCATTATTTAAGCGGTTTCTTGTTAACCCAATAAACCATTTAGAATACTGCAATCTGAAAAAGCTCTTATTTAATGTTTTTATATTTTTTTTACTCTGTTCTTCCAGTGTCAGTGTTGTTAATCTGAAAAAAATATTCAAATAATTTAAGGGTTTTTTTGCTGCGCATATATAAAATATTGCAGACTCCACTAATCTAAAAAAAAAATCTCCGTTTTTTTTTTTTGTTTTTTTTTGTCTTCAATTCACCCAATATACAATCTAGCCTGTCCTAAAAAAAACAAAAACAAAAAACCCTCTTGTTGTTTTTTTCTACTCTTCTCACCAAATACACCAGTGTTTCCCAACCTTTTTAGACTCGGGGCACCTCTATCAAATAATGCATTTGTATCCAATGCAGTTTTGATGCAATTGTAACCACATCACAACTACAGAGTGAGAATGCATCCTTAAAGCTACACCATCCTATACTTTGCACCCAGCACATAATAAATTCACCATGCTCCCTCAGTTGCCCCTTCATGGTATCATGCTCCCCAGTGGCCCCCACTTTATAATGCTACTCAAATGCATAGTAATGCTCCCCAGTAGCTCCTAGATACCTTATAATGCTCCTCTCTGGCACCCGGAATGTAGTAATGCTCCCCAGTGAGCACTAGGCATGTAGTAATGTTATTCAATGGCTCCCAAGCAAGTAGTAAAGCTCCCTTGTTGCACCCAGGCAAGTAATAATGTCCCCCATAGCGCCACCATATAGTTGTGCTATATAAATAAAAAACACTTATCTATCCCATTCCTGGGAGCTCTGATGCTCTTATCTGCAGCTTGATTCACAAAGTCTTCACCAGGCATCACTAGCAGATGCATATAAACAGTATTGCAGCCTGTTCTAATATAAAAAAAAAAAACTGTTATTTAAAGCATAATATAAAAAAACAAAAAAAGACAAACACACAGCGCCAAAATTGTTGTCAATCACTACAATTAAGCAGTATTTGTGCAAGTACTATTAACAAAAATAATTTGGGTGGCAACAGCAACAATACTTCTGGTCTTGGTGGCATCACCAGTAGCCACAGGATTGTTGTACTTCCTGAAAATGAAGTTTTTATTACTTACCTCACTCATCTCAGTCACAGGAGACTATTGCATCCTAAAGTGATGGGATCTTGAGTCACTCTTCTGTGTGTTCTTCCACCTCCTCCTACATAGCATGTAATTTACATCAGGGTCTTTCTAGATTGTCAACTGTGTCTCCTTCACATTCTTCACTCACAAAAATTCCTGGTAGTGATGTGGCACCTGCTGAGAAATCTTTCTCCTAGTCAGATCAGTCTTCCTCCTCTTTTTGATGAGCTGGATGGGAGCAATTAGCATTGTGTTCAAGCAGAGGAGGAAGACATGACTGGTGGTGGTGTAGGTGGTAGGGGGTGTGGTACTACTCCTGGTAGGGGAGCTAAAGAGAAATCTGGAGGTAAAAATTGTGATGCTGTTCATGGCTATGATGTGTCAGAAAAATGTGTAGAATGACATTGTTGATGTCGATTCTTTTGCAGATAGGATCTGGTAACTGAATCAAAGTGACAAGGTGACATCAGATGAAGAGGGTGGTGGCAGTGGTGATAGCAATGACTCCACCTATTGTGCAAGCCCAACGTCCAAAAAAACCTGCCCAGGGCAGAACTAGAGGAAGCTCACAGGTTGGGGGTGGTAGCACTGGTACTGGTAGTGGCAGACATGTTTCTGCTGATGATGATGCTGGTGACGGCAACTACACACTGTCATCTCTCCTGTGGATTTTTTGCTGGTACATTGCCAAACGATAACTCCATGGTGATGTGCAAGATCTGCAAGCAGAAACGTAACGGTGGCCATGCATGAAAAAATGTAGGAACAACATATCTACATACTCACATGAAAAGGCATCACTATCTCATTTGGCAAAATAGACTTTGCAGTTGCACTATCACTGACACTGGCAGGGGAATTGAGTAAGACTGTTATTCTCCTACTTCCTTGTAGGCAGGCCACTTCTACACCTAGAACATGGTCATCATTATCAACTGTTTCTTCTCCTCTTCCACATCAATGTCAGTCATCCATAAGGGAATGTGTGTCCAGGAAACGGCAATATGCACCTAGTCATCTTGGGGTTGTGCAACTTAACTTGCACCTGGCCAAGCTGCTGGCCATGCAGTCGCAGCTGTACCACATGTTGTCACAGCTGAGACCACTGCCACTACTCAGCCAGACATGCCCTGTGCCCTGGCCCACCATCATATTCCACTATAGCTCACTGTTTGTGCCACAGTGTTGGCATAAAAAAAAAAAAAAAAAATTTTGCTTTCACATTTGCTTCCATAAAGGGATCATTTTTGGTTGGTTATTTTTTTTTGAAAAGACAATTCTTCATCACTTTTCAAGCAACAAATTTGTCTCCCAAATAAAAACAAGCCTGTAGCACTTACAATTCATGACAAAGGGCTATTTTTTCTACAAAACCATTGCTTTTTGCAATATAATCAATATAATCAATCAATCTAAAAAATGGAAAAAAAAAAACCTTTCCTCAATAAAAGGGTAATTTTTGATCATTTTAAATTTTAAAATGCATAAAAGCGAGTGTCTGTTTAGTGTATGTTTAAGTCGGAGTTTGTATCTACTGCTTACTATCTGTTTTTCCAGACATACATATCACTTTCACTTAGACATAACTTCAGCTGTGTTTGCCTTAGAGAGCTAGAAATCAGATTAGGTTCCTATGTTTTAAGCCATTTTAAGGTGTGGTTCTTATCAAATTTGTCTGACCTGAAATTAATCTTGGACCTGAGCAACGTGAAACTAAACAAATCTTGGTTTGCCAATCTCTAGTTGATGAACTGCTGTGATGGAGACTGTTTACAGACTGAGGAGCTGCTGAGGTGCAAGTGCCGAAAATTATCACCAAAGTGCCACAGTTGTCCACAAAGTTTCACAAGTGTTGCATGTTTCTACTGAATGATGCTAATTCATTTCAATATGTAGTGCTATGTACTGTAGACTGTTTTGACATACCTCCCATCCGTCCCGGATTCAGCGGGGTAGTCCCGGATTTAGGGTCCTTTCCCATTGTCCCGGTCAGCGGGAGGTATGTCCCAGTTTCAACTCATCTGTAGATTAGTTGAATACAATCAAGAAGCAGGAGCTGTCCTAGGAGGATATTAAACCATGGGGATAACTGGAGGGGAACATGTCTTCCTCTAGTTGCCCCCAGTTTAATGTCACCCTCTATCTACCCCCACGGTTTAATGTCCCTCTCCAACTGCTCCAGTTTAATGTCCCCCTCTAGTTTTCCCCCGTTTAAACTGGGGCACCAGGAGGGGAACATTACAGTATAATGTGGGGGAATATAATGTTAGGGTGACTGTAGGAGCATTAAACTGTGTGGGGACACACAGAAAAATGGATGAGAATGGGCGGAGTCCATGTAGAAGTGGGTGGAGCTAAATTTGCCATGGTAGGCTTAGCTGTCACTCATCCTATTATTTGAAAGTTGGGAGGTATGGTTTTGATACCATCACACTAGATTGTCTATAAGGAGTGCACATATTAAACCACGCCAAACAGTACTGTGGCAAATTGTTGTGATCTTTATTAACATCTGCATATAGTACAGTTGGGTGAACATGCATGCCTGCCCCAGCCCACCCATAGAACCCAAGGGCAATAGTGGAAAGTGGACACAGTTAAACACTTTGTGCCAAACATGCACCAAAATTGTGCTGCATTATTATGGCATAAACTAAGCCAACTTAATAGGCAGTGTAAAGCTAGACTAAGAAGCCTAAGAATGTGACAGATTTATTATCCTGTATTAGATACTGTTTTAAATGACACATTTTAAGACTTTCTGGTTTTCTAGTCTAATTTTACACTAACTTTTAGGCTAAGGCCCACGTTGCGGAAATGCAGCTTTTGTGGTTGCCGATTTTGTTGAGTTTTTTTGGGCAAAGCCAAAAATGGCTACAAAAGGAATGAGAAATATATAGGAAGTAATTAAACCTTCTGCTCAAGCCACTCCTGGCTTTGGCTCAAACTGCAACAAAATCTGCAACAAAAAAAGCTGCATTTCCACAACGTGGGGCCTCAGCTTTAGACAGTATTAACGAATCTATCCTAATTTCTCTTGCTCTGGCAGACTCTACCCCTACTATACCTATGTGACTACAGAAAAACAAATGGGTAAGCAGTAGATACAAACTGCAAGATTAACCAAAGACTGTTTTACAGTACCTGCAAAGTGGATGTTATTCTGGCTAATCCCATCCACACATTGCAGAAAGAATATCCGCAGCGAACATGCTGAGATTTCAAAAACCGTTGTATTTATTAAAATCGCAGCATATCAATTATACCTATGGAAACGCTGGTGTTTTCCATATAGATATAGTTGAAGCAGATAGTCCGCAGAGGAAAACTCTGCAGACTTTCTGTGAAAAGCGCAGCAGGTAAAAGCGCTGCTTGGCTGCGGCTCACTATGTGGGGCCTTAGAAAGTATTAGTAAATCTATCATAATCTTGCTCTGGCAGACTCTACCCCCACTATACATATATTACATGGAAGTAAATATATCTTAAAGGGGTATTCAAGTCAGAACAAGTTACCTGTTATCCAAAGGATATGGGGTAACTTGCTGCTCATGGAGATCCAACAGCTGGGACCCCCACCGTTCACATGAACCCATGTGCTTTGCATCATAGACTTGAATAAAGTGGCAGGACAGACAGGGTGCATTGCTGCATTAATTTCAATGGGATTGCTGGAAAGCCAAAATATAGCACTCAAGTTGGTAGACGCTGTCTGTCCTGCCACCTTAAAATGTGAACTGCAGACTGCTGGGACTCAATCAGCAAGTTAACCCGTATCCTTGCTCTGACTGGAATACCCCTTTAATTAATATTATAGTTCATATCATTTATACCAGACTGATCTAACATGAAGTTTGTCTAACAATATAAATTTAAGATAGGACTTTAAAAAATAGCACATGACACAATTACAGCAATAATAACTTGTTTCTCATACAAAATGTAAATCATTTCATTTAAAGGTATGGCACATTCTCTTGCAAAGTATTGTTTTTTTTCAGCACTTGAAGCCTTAAAAATTGAAATATCATCTTTAAATAGAAAACTTAGCACTCTTGAATCAAAATTGGAGCAATTTGTTAAAGGTATGTTTACTCCAGAACCGGTCTTAATATTATGTGGCTAAGTACTGTAAGATGGCAGATGTATGTATTTTTTTTTTCTGTGTGTTCACTTTTATATGTTTGTTACAAAGATCATTCAGGGTGCTGTGCCATTATGGGTTTATTCCTGGGGGATGTAGCAGGGCTGTGTTCATAAGGTTCCTCACACCCTTTCCCTGAAGAGCCAAACTGTTAGCAGCAGTCTATGCAAATACTGGAGTTTCGGCAAAGGGAAATCTCTATGATGCTTTCTGGCTTGGAGAGTGGGGGAATAGGCCAATAGTTGCCCATCTACCTTTGTAGAAAGCTTATTTTAGGCTGGGGACCCATGTGGCTTAAACGCCCTGGTTTAACCATGCTGGAAACAGTTTTTGCACTTCACAGTCCCTGCAAAGTGGATGGTGTATCTATCGAATCCCATCCACACATTGTGGAAAAGTATGCACAGTGGAGACACGGCGATTTCGAAAACCATGGCAGTTTTGGAAATTGCAACATATCAATTATACCTACGGAAATGCTGCCGGTTTCCCTATAGGTATAATTGAAGCAGAAAGTCTGCATTGGAAACCTGTGGGAAAAATCGCGATGCGTTGCTGCCACGGTTTTTCACACAGTGGTTTTTTGCTGCTACTCTCTATGTGGGGGATTAACCTTAAACCACATCCATGTGCACTTGCTGGCTAGCTGAACTGTTCAATTAAAAAAATCCATCACACAGAATTTTAGTGGCATTTTTTTCCTTATGTACAACTTCTTTTCTGATTGTGTTTTTCAGCAACACATTTATAACATGCATATGTTAGCTATTTTTTCTCATAAGGCAGGGGTCCCATGTGGCGTAAACATCACATAGAGAACCGCGGCGTTTTACAGTCACAGTAAAGTGGATGGGATTCTAGAGAATCCCATGACCACTTTGCGGAAAAATACACGGTGCGGACACGTGGCGATTTCCAAATTAGTTGTGGTTTGGGAAGCCGTAGCATGTCAATTATATCTACGGAAACGCCAGCAGTTTTCCTATAGGTATAATTGAAGCAGAAATTCCGCAGAGGAAACCTCTTTTATCTCTGCAGATTTTCAGGGTAATCTGCAACAGAGTCTCTTATGGAAACTCCAACACAGATGTGAACGAAGCCTTAAAAGCAATGATTCTTTTGCAGTTTTGTATTATATATCAAAATATTTGTGGTAGGAAAATATTATAGAAGGAAATATTATTAGAGTGAAACTTGGAACAAACTCCCAGTCTGGAATAATATCTATCCTAAGATTAAAATGGTAATAATATAAAGGGCAGGTAGGATATAAATGTATATATTATTTTTTATATGTCAGTATTTTTGTCTTGACAGTTTTGCAACCACTCCCATAGCTTTTAATATTTAGACGGGTAATACATTTTATTACATATAATTTACTATAATGTATTTTTGAAGATACGACTGTAATTATACAATAAATTTACCGTATTTTTGGGGGTGTGTGTCTTATAGTCCGAATGTGGGGGGGGGGCGGAGGAGAGGGTGTCCCGGAGGTGAGAACCCATCCCGGCATCCACCGTGCTATTACTGTGGATGCCGGGTCTACAAAGATGATGGCAGCTGCTCTGCTGCTGAACGGTCGCCATAGCTACCGGGTCTCCGCTGTAATGTACAGCGGAGACCCGGAGATACTGACCGTAATCAGAGGCCACTTTAAGCCCCCCCACCCCAAAGATATTAACACTTCCCCCAGGGCTGGTAGCTACTTTTTTTTGTTGCAGGTCGGCTCCTGCCCTGTCAATTTGGCCTTGCAGCGGTTGCAAAACTACAACTCCCATATGTTGTTAAATATTTTACCACATTTTTTGCGTCAAAATTTTTTTTTTCCTGTTATGATCTGGTGTGTCTTATAGTCCGAAAAATACGTTATATAATGTAATAATAACCATCAATTTATCTGATAAAATTACATTTATATTCTCTTTTTTCAGCTTTAACATTTTTTAAGGATATAACAGCAGCTGGTGACAAGATCTATGTTACAAAAGGTGCACAGGCTAATTTCAAAGCTGCCAAAGAAGCTTGTACCAGTGCAAGAGGAGAGTTGCCTTCACCACGGAATGCTCTGGAGAACAAAGCTGTGCAAGAAATCGCCGCACAGTATAAACTTTTCCCATTTCTGGGTATAAATGACATGGATACAGAGGGGACATTCAGATACCCAGATAAAAAAATAATAAGTTACTCAAACTGGGCTAATAATGAACCAAATAATGACAATGGAGTGGAAGATTGTGTAGAAATGTATTATGATGGAAATTGGAATGATAAGAATTGTGAAGAAAAGCGTCTGATCATCTGTGAATATTAGTCAGAAATATTTTTTGATTCTCTCATAAACCTTCTTCCTTAACCTCCCCAAAAAATAAAAAGTTATATGCAGTAAAAATCTAAGGCTCTATATGTACTGTTAATCAAATAATAATCATAAATCACCCAAAAAATCTAATAAACATTCATTTATGCAGCTACTTATTTGTGTATTTTATCATTTTGCTATTATTTTTAATTTTTAATATAACATTTCCCTTACTATATCGAAGGTGGATCACGTGTCTTCCTTCCCCTTCTCCACAGTAGCATGAGATATAATCCTCTTCCTTCAAACCCTCTTCAAAATGGAAGGGAGCTCTCATCCTTCATCTTAAATGATAGCCCAGGCCCCATGACAACTCCTCATGTCAATTTCTTTTCTCAGGTTTGTTTTCTAGGTATAGCATGTAGATTTCATAGATATAGCAATCTTACCTGTATTTAGTAATTACTCTCTACTGACCTAAAGGTAAGCACCAAGAGCAGTTGGCTTTTGCTTCAATGAAACCCAGTCTATGCACTCCTTTTCAAATGCATTAATGGGCCAGATGGACCTAGACACACATGCCACCCTGGTTATATTAGGAGGATATGGCATACCGTCACAATCCTAGATGATTTGTGGATTATGTACAATAGCCATAGTCTCTAGCATCAACTCTTATACCACAGCATATTTGTAGCTTCTAGGTTATAAGCATCTTACCAAAAATGAATCTCAATTTGTACTTCCCTTGACAGAGCTTATAACAGAATCAGATAGTACTATCACCTTCCTGACAGCGCTGACAGGAGTGCCAGCGTAGCCTGACTAATATTCAGGCTCCAACACACATTAGGGGATTGGGTGGGGTATGGTTAATCATTGGTATGCTGCTGGCTACCCCCACTTCACTCTGGCCGCCTATGTCGTATCTACAGTGCCTTGCAAAAGTATTCATACCCCTTGAACTTTTTCACATTTTGTCACCTTACAACAACAAACTTAATTGTATTTTATTGAGATTTTAAGTGATAGACCAACACAAAGTAGCAGATCATTGTGAAGTGGGACAAAAATTATACATGTTTTTCAAAATTTTAATCTCAAAATCTGAAAAGTGTGACGTGCAAAAGTATTCAGCTCCCTGTACTCTGATACCCCTAAATAAAATCTAGCGCAATCAGTTGCCTTCAGAAGTCACTTAATTAGTTAATAGAGTCCAGCTGTGTGTAATTTAGTCTCAGTATAAATATACCTGTTCTGTGAAAGCCTCAGTGGTTTGTTAGAGAACACTAGTGAACAAACAGCATCATGAAGACCAAGGAACTCACCAGACAGATCAGAGATAAAGTTGTGGAGAAGTTTAAAGCAGGGTTAGGTTATAAAACATAGTGGTAAGAAGAAAACCATTGTTGAAAGAAAGACATAAGTGTTGTTTGCAGTTTGCCACAAGCCATTATAAGAAGGTGCTAAGGTCAGATGAAACCAAAGTTGAACTTTTTGGCCTAAATGCAAAGCGCTCTGTGTGGCGGAAAGATAACACAGCTCATCACCCTGAACACACCTTCCCCACTGTGAAACATGGTGGTGGCAGCATCATGCTGTGGGGAGGGTTTTCTTCAGTAGACAGGGAAGCTGGTCAGAGTTGATGGGAAGATGGATGGAGCTAAATACAGGGCCATCCTGGAAGAAAACCTGTTGGAGGCTGCAAAAGACTTGAGACTGGGAAGGAGATTCACCTTCCAGCAAGACAATGACCCTAAACATACAGCCAGAGCTACAGTGAAATGGTTTAGATCAAAGAATATTCATGTGTTACAATGTCCCCTCCCAAAGTCCACACCTAAATCCCATTGAGCATCTGTGCCACAACATGAAAATTGCTTTTCTGATGCTCTAAATCCAATCGACTGAGCTTGAGCTATTTTGCATAGAAGAATGGGCAAAAGTCTCAGTCTCTAGATGTGCAAAGCTGATAGAGACAGACCCCAAAAGACTTGGAGCTGTAATTGCAGCAAAAGGTGGCTCTAGAAAGTATTGATATGGGGAAGGGGGGAAGGTCCCGTGGTCTGGAGCCAGAATTTAGGGATTAGTAACTTACCAGCTGAAATAAGATACGTATGTGGCCAGACGATCTCTGCAAGGCCTGTATTTGTCAGTAGGAAGTGCAAGGAATATTATTGGCAGTGTGAGGGTTATAGTGGAATGTAAAACTCTTCTCATACAATCCTGTATCTCTGACCAATAAGGCTGAATGATAGGGTAGGGCAAGTCCACCATATGTGTAAATACATTCCTGAGTGTGCGGAGCAGCGCCAGCATGTATTGTTTGTCGACAGATGTTTGTTGTAGAGCCAATTGGGGGTTCTGTACCACCTGGAGAATAGTTTATAATGATTTTCCTTCATGCGTATTCAGGTGGAAAAGCCATAAGAGGAATGCAGGACTGTTTTAACCTCATTGTCGTCCAGGGTGATATTGAGTTCTTTTTCCCAACTGGTGAGAGAGGCTGGTTTGGAGGGTGTTGCAGGGGTTATATAATTGTGTAATAAATTGGACGTTTTCCTTAGCAGTTTGGTGTTAGAAAGCAGGGGCTTCTCAAAGGGTGTCAGTTCCTTCCGTAACTGAAACGTTGCATTAAACCGACTAATGTTTCAGGTGGTGTTGATGGAGGAAGGAAAGGTTGAGTTCAGGAAACAGAGTAGCGCAGTCATTCCAGGACCTCAGTGACCTGTCATCGGAGATGTCTCTTAAAGAAAAAGCATTCAAAGTGTTCCAGATAGAGGTATATGGTTCTGAAACATCTTGCAATAAATACGGTATCAGATCCACTGGAAGAAGAGGTGAGGGAGATGGAGCCAATTTAGGGCCGTTTACTCTTGACTTGGACAGGGTTATATTTAGCACCTCTGATTTAGAAAGGTTTGCTTTGTATCTGAGGACCTTGCCAAAGTGAACTAGAAGTTCCATGATAACCGGCAGCCCTTCCTCTGGGTTAGAGATGGCAAATAACACGTCATCTGCAAATGCTGTTGCTTGGAGGGTAAAATCTCCTAATGTAACTCCCTTAACTCTGGAGTCTTGCCTGACCGTCTGAAGGAGCGTCTCCAACACCAAAATAAACAAAGTGGGGGAGAGCGGACAGCCCTGCCTGGTGCCATTGGTGATGTGTACTAAAGTGGGGATTAATGGTTTCATGAGTGTCAGGTTTTTTGCCCAGAGTTTTAGATCGAAGTTTAACAACGAAATGGGTCTATAGCTTTCGCATTTGCACAGGTCTTTGCCTTCTTTGGGTATCAGTGCAATATGCGCTTCTTGAGCCTGCGTCGGCAATGTTTTGCCTTGCAGTAAGGTATTGTATACCAATGAAAACTGCGGAGCTAGAATTTGCTGAAACTTTTTATAGTAGATCAGGGGGAAACCATCTGGTCCAGGGCTTTTCCCTGTGGGGAAACTATGGAGGGCCTTGGTTACTTCTGCGAGGGAAATAGATTCCAGAAGTGCAGAGGCTTGGTCAGGAGTGACTTTGGGTAATGAGAGGCGAGCCAGTAAATCTTCGAGGAGGGCATTTCTATCCACATCTGATGGGAGTGAAGTCTCATTCTGTAAATTATAAAGGTTTAAATAGGATACAAATTCTACTGAGATATCTTTTGTGGTTGTTTTGAGTTCGCCAGATTTATTTCTGATAGAAGAGATAAAGGACCAAGCCTTAGCCTTCTGGATCAAAGATGTCATGAGATGGCTCCCCTTATTGCCATGAGCGTATAAGAGTTTCTTATAATGAAGGTGATATTTGGCCGATCTAGCATTCAAGAGGTCTAACAGTGATTCTCTCAGAGCTGTGAGTTCTTCTTGGATGTGCAGTGCAGCTGATCTTTTGTGGGTTCTTTCTAGTTTAGCAATATGCGCCAGGGTAAGGTCCAATGTTTTCTGTCTGTCTCTTCTTGCTTTGGAGGCCAGGGAGATAAGGAGGCCCATCATAAACACCTTGTGTGACTCCCAAACTATTGTAGGGCACATGCCCTGAATGGAGTTGATTGAGAAATATTCTGTGAGGAGTTTGGTGAGGGACTCAACATTCGCAGCAGCGTCCAAGAGTTATTTGTTCATTCGCCATGTCCACTGCCCCTGAGGGAGCTGCTTCATGGAAATGGACACCGAGACTGGGGCGTGATCAGAAACTGTGATGGCATCAATTCGTGAGTTACTAGAGAGTGGCAACAGATTTTGCGAGATAAATATATAGTCCAACCTATGGCAGGAATGACCAGTATGCGAGTAGAAAGTATAATCTTTTGTAGTGGGGTGGTGGGATCTCCATACATCCAGAACCTTCAAGTTTTGTAAAGAATGCATAAGTTTGCTTATAGATCTCTGTGAGAAAGGGTTGGAGGGTGAGGAGGAGTCTACCAAGTGGTTAAGAGCAACATTAAAATCACCACCCAGAATCAGATGACCTTCTAGAAATACGCTCAGTGTCTGAAGAGTGTTGATAAGCCATGTGACTTGGCCCCTGTTCAGGGCATAAAGGTTTGCAAAGGTATACTTCACTGAGGCTATGGTGCCCTTTACAAAAAGCATTCTACCGTCTGTGTCTGAGTACTGTTGCTGCTTTTGGAAAGGGATTTTGTTATGAATAAGAATAGATACCTCTTTAGAGGCTGAGTCTGGGTTGGTGCTGTGAAACCATTGGGAGAATTCTCTGCATGACAACTTGGGGATCTTATCTCCCTTAAAATGTGTTTCTTGCAGAAAGGCTACTCCTGTTTTCATTTTTCGAAGAAGAAGCCGGATATGATGTCTTTTGTTAGGTGAATTAAATCCATTGATATTAAACGTGGTACAAGTAAGGCTAGCCGCCGTGGAGGACGGCTGTTCACAGGTGACTTCGTTGACCGGTGTCATGATTCCCGGCTACTTCTAAACAAAGAGCCAGAGAGCGGCAGAAGAGATGAAGCAGAAGAGAAAGGAAAGTGAGGCTGGAAAAAGAGAGAAAAAAGGGGGGGGAATGCAGACGGGGGAAGGAAGACGAGAAAGGACGGGAGAAAGGGATATTAGTAGATAGAGCAGTAGAAGGTGAATCTTTAAAGACTAATAAACTCAGCAGGAAGTCTAGGTGCCACTGAGTAAGAGGATGGGATGAGAACTGCACTACCAATGGGCAATTTTACAGGTGAAGGGCAGTTAGATTGGGGAAGGAGTAAGTCCCGATCAGAATGAGTCCCAGATCCACCAGTAAGAAGTTAAGCAGTTTACAACCAGATGGTCAGATAAATGTGAATACATGAGAGTAAATCAGAGCACCCCAATATGTTGGGCTGGGAGCCCTATAAGAAGGATGGCAATCACAGTGACCACTGAACTAAACTGAACTGTAAGGAAACATAAAAGTCACATCCAATAGAAGAGTCAGTGCAAATAGGAACATGGACATGATGCAATAGTATGTCTATAAGGCACGTAAGCCAGAGGTGAGGGAGGCTATTCAGACCCGAGGGTCCTATGGATTCTTTCCAGTATGTGCTGAACTACTAAGATGCAGGTGGCAGGAGACACATCGGTGAGACCGATATGTCACCATGAGTGGGCGCACTGAGTACAGCGTTCCTGTACTCCGAACAGCTCGGTGTCCATGGGGCTGAGACTAGAGAAACGAGCGTCCATCACACCTCCCCGCCCCCCCACACCACCACCCATAGAGAAAATGCATAGTTGCTTTCATGTCGGGGTGAGGGGGGGAGGCGTGACGGGAGAGGCATCCATCTCAAAATCTCATCTAATAAAACTCATATCAAAGGGCTAATGGCTCACATCACAAACAGTAATAGAGAATAGTGTTAAGGAAGAACCCATCTATAACACTTATGTTCCAGGTACACAGAAAAGTTCTATTATGTTAAATTAAACAATACTATCCTATCCATTAAATGATCTTAAAAGTTACAAAATAAGAATAACCAATGCTAATACAAGAAAAGCCGTAGTATAAAAGGAATATACTCAAATTTCTCCAAACACGCGATCCAACCCGAAACCTCCAAAACCGGTCAGGAAAGTTGAACGTCCAGCACTGACGATACTCTTGCAGTAGATTTCAACATTCTCCAAGTGAGGCAACCGAATGCTTCAGGGGCATCTTCTTCCCTCTTGGTGACTTGAGTCGTCCCGGGGTGCGCGGGAAATCTGTCTCCCGAGTCAGGGGGGAACGTGCACCAGAGAGATATTCAAAGCAGACCAAGCTGAGTCTAGGTCAGCAGGTGAGTAAATGTTGATCCTACGGCCATTCTTAAGAATTGAAAGTCCGAACGGAAAGAGCCATGCGTATGTGAGGCAGTTTGCCTTAAATTTATCCGGCAAGGGCCGTAGCATGCGACGTTTCTACAACGTCAAGGGAGCTAGGTCTTGAAAGACTTGGACTGGTGACTCATCGTAGGCTAGATCTGAGTGATCTCGAGCAGCACGCAGAAGCTCAGTGGTATGAGCCGAGGATAATAAGGCGCAGACAATATCTCTCGGGGGTTCTTCCGCAGAGGGTTTAGGTCTGACCGCTCTGTGGACTCTCTCAATATGCATAACATTTGCACGCTCCGTCCCCACCAAGGAAGCGAAGATAGCAGTAGCGATATTCCGTATGGCATCAGGAGTATATTTCTCAGGGAGGCCTCTGATGCGTACATTGTGCCTTTTGTTTCTGTTCTCTAAGTCCTTCAGAAGTAGAAAGGATTTGTTGAGATGGTCAGTGTGAGCCTCTAGTCTGCCAGCCATAGCATGCGACAGACTCAAGACCTCCGCCTGGTTATGCTCTAGGGCTTCTTTCTTGCGTCCAGTAGTTTTGATATCCGTGCAGAGGTCAGCCAGTTCCGCAAGAACCAGGGCGACAGCTAGGGATGAAGCTTTCCGAAGGAATCCTTTGGTTATGAGCGATGTGCTTCTGTCTGCTAGCGCGCTGTCCCCATCAGTGTCAGTGGCTGCTTCTCCCACGCTGCTGCTTTCTTCTTTATCTGACCATATGACATTCTCCCAATACTCTTCTGGAACATCCAAATGCTCTCTAGCAAACTTCAGATGGGCCCGGATATGTACTGGCTTAAGCAGGGGGACACGTCTGGCACTGCAGGATCTGAGTCCCTGGTGGCGTATTGTGTTACTGACGGTAGCTTTTGTTACGTTAGTCCCAGCTTTCTGCAGGTCATTCACTAGGTCCCTCTGTGTCGTTCTGGGATTTTTGCTCACCATTCTTGTGATCATTTTGACCCCACGGGGTGAGATCTTGCATGGAGCCCCTGATCGAGGGAGATTATCAGTGGTCTTGTATGGCTTCCATTTTCTAATTATTGCTCCCACAATTGATTTCTTCACACCAAGCTGCTTGCCTATTGCAGATTCAGTCTTCCCAGCCTGATGCAGGTCTACAATTTTGTTTCTGGTGATATGTTTCCCTTCTTCTAAGCCTATTTATATATTTATTACCAGGCACTGCCAGGCCAGCAGGACCACAAGGACAACACGGTCCTCCAGGTCCAAGAGGTGAAAAAGAAGAAAGTGGATTTCTAGGTAAAAAAATTATTGTAGTGCACAATAATCTTCTAAGGATATAGCCCGTTTTTGTCTTAAGAATTTTTCGTATTAGATTATCTGCTTTGACAGTTATTTTTTTTACTTTGAGGATTTTTTTTTTTTTGCAAGAAGACAACTTTTAATATTAATCATGAGTGACAAATGTACTTGCCTAAACACGGGCTAAATGGAAAGACAGTTACCAGGTCTTCTCAAGTTCCCCAAGTCAGGCTTATATTTGTAGAATAGCTTTTAATGTAGATTCTTCACTCACACCTCTTTCGTTAATTCAGTATTGATGGCAGAAGTAAAAGGTTTGGAGATTTTTTTTTGGATCCTGGCGGTCATACATATTGTTAATGGAAAGGGGCCCGGGATGTCGCCGGGCCCCTTTCCAAAACATGCCAGCCCAGGGGAGGTGACTAAAATAAAAAAAAAATACTTATACTGACCTCTCCTGTGCTCGGCATCCTCTCCAGGACTTTTCCAGCCAGTGACTGAGGTTACGTGCCCCAGACGCCACTGCTGGGACCTGTGATTGGGCACCAGCCGTGAAATGGGGTGCACCAATGTAATGACATCATCGCGCCCCACGTGATCACTGAGACCCAATTACAGGCCCCAGCAGTGATGTCTGGGGCACTTGACCTCGCCAAGGCAGAAAAAGACCAAGAAAGATGCTGCAGAAAGCCAGATGGAGTGAGGATGTCCAGGAGAGGTGAAAGCAATGTATTGTGTGCACCTTTCTCCAGACTGACATATTTGCATTATTTCCTGTGGCGCATTGAGATACAATGTATTTTAGTAACAAGAAAAATATGGGTGCAACAGCAACAATACCTTTGGAATTGGCAGTGCTCTCAACAGACTAAGGGTTGTTGTAATTCCTGAGAACGATGAATAAAATTTGAATTACTTGGCTTGATTATTTCATTGTGTTCCTCCTTGTCATAATTTACTGGGCAGCTTTTCTGCTATGTCAACCCTGTTTTCATTCTCATAGAGACAACACTCAGGCTGGTGAGAAAAATGTTTCTCCTAGTCTTCCTGTTCTTGATGAGTTGGCTAAGAACAGTTTTTGATCTGGAGGAAAACATGACTGTTGGTGGTGGTAGTAGTGGCAGGGGTGGGATAGTTGTATCCATGCTGGTAGAAGCACTGGGAAAATATAGAAGTGAGAATTATGAAGGGTGCAAACAGCAATATTAACAAGCCAAATCAATGTGCAGCCATAATATCAAATAGGTCTGCATTTGGCAGACCTAATACAAGCTCGGATGGTGTTGGTGGCACTGGCAGACATGTTTCCAGCACTACTGGGGTTGTGGTGGCTCTGTGACATTATCTCCCATATGAGAATATTTCTGTACACATGGGAGAAAATAAGCTGTGACCGTGCAAATATGTAAAAATGACATCTCTCTGTACTCACATGAAAGACATCACCAGCTAATTTGGCAAAATAGAACTGGTAGTGACAAGCAAAGTGAGCAAGAGTGCCCTTCTCCTCCTCGTGATCTTTCTTGTCACATCCACGACTAGCACATGGTTGTCGTTATCATCATTATCACTGTCACTATCACTCTTCCTCCTCAATTCTGTGCGTCTGTGTTCAGGAAACAGCAATATGTGTCCTATCATCTAGTGATTTGTCAACTTAAAGGGTTTGTGGCATTACAAACATTCCTGTGGATAGGTTAGAATTGTTAGATTGCTGGGACCCTCAGTGATCAGGGGAACAGTGGCCTGAAAATCCTCTTGCATCATCCCTGTGAATAAATTGCCAGTGTGCTTACATAACCAGCAGTCCATTCACTTCTATGGGGCTTCAGAGACCGCAATCTCCTGCTGCCATAGAAATAAATGGAGTACCGTTTGTGCAAGTGCACTGGAGCTTCATACACAGGGAAGATACAAGGGGACTTTCAAGTAACCATTCTCCTGATTGCTGGGTTTCCAGGGGTCAGACCTCTAGTGGTCTGACACTTAGCAACTCTCCTGTGGATAGGGAATAAGTGTCTGTAATGGCAAAACCACTTTAAGGCTAAGGCCCCACATAGCGGACCGCAGCGAACAAGTGCTGCGAGAAAAACCACAGTGGAAACTAATCGCGGTTTTCTCCCACAGCACTTTTCACAGAAAGTCTGCAAAAGGGTTCTTCTGCAAACATTCTGCTTCCATTATACCTATAGGGAGACCGCCAGCGTTTCTATAAGTATATTGACATGCTGTGATTTCCAAAAACGCTATGGTTTTGGAAAATACAGCATTTTTGCTGCATATATTTTTCTGCAATGTGTGGGTGGGTTTCTCTAGAATCCCATCCACTTTGCAGTGACTGTTTACGCCACGTGGGGCCCCCGACTTAAGTGTTCCTCAGCCAGGTTGTTGGCAGAGAGTCACTGCGTGTGGATTCCACTGTGTTTTTCCAACTGATGGAATATGCTCAGTCTCAATGGAGGTTACCTAGCTGTCATTATTTCTCTAGAAATCCTGTCACTGTCTTATACTGCCACATGATGGAGAATGTGGCTTGCTTTTTGAATATGTCAATGTGGGGAAAGGTGCACACCACCATCAACATTTGAAGCAACAATTATGGGAAGGGATTTGCCCACAACATTTAGAGAGACGACTGCCAGTTCCAGACATACTGTATGTCTGCCCAGTGCTCTCAGTCCTCTTCCTTACTCAAATAGTTTATTATGGCACATTGTAATTAGTCACTAAATTGCTCAGAAAGAAACTCACTCCTTGACACATATAGAAGAGGTTCTGACACTGGAACTATAGTAGGTTTACAATCAAGGGATCTATTGAAATGCAATCCAAGCAAAACATGTGACGTTTTGGTCCAAGGTGGACCTTTATCAGACAATCTGTGTGAGGTGATACAAAGTTGAACAGTCATCATCAAAGGTTCATATAGAACTCATTATTGACAAAAATACAAGCTGATAATATACAAATATACAAAATGATATCCTATTATCCTATTTAAGGCATAAATACAAAGCTAGGCACAATTGTACTATAAGAAGTAGCCACAAAATGCAGACTAACACTCTCAAGATTAGGGACAATGTGCTACAGCATCAATAAAATACGTTACAGTATACCAAGAGTACACATCCAAACAGAACAGTGGATATGAAGAAGAGGAATTACAAATTGATACAATTAATGAACAAATATAGAAAAATGTCTTGGAGAAAACGCGGTAAGTTTCTAATACAATAGTGGTCTTCTGACTAGGAATAGAAGTAAACTAAACTCAAAGAATTGCCAAAAAGAATGAGGAATAAAGGAAGTGTATAAGAGAACGAGAATACGCTCTCTTTATTCCTCATTCTCTTTGGCACACCAGAACAATTGGATTGAATCTGCATCGCAGCTCTATCCAGCTTCCTCAGTCTGAAGCCAACATCTTCTTTCAGGTGCAAGGTGATGGCGACCTCTCATGTGCAGTACAGTACACCACAGAACTCCACCGAATAGCTCGCTCCGTAACTCAGAGGGAAGCTGAGATTACATCAGTTTTACTGGACGGTGTATAGAGAGTAGAGGCAGAGACATTTGCAATGCTAAGACTTAAATAAGGAACATATCTTGGAAGCTTTGCAAACAAAATACAATAGTATTGTAAAAGCTTTGTTAGTTTTCCATTGTTTAACTGAGATGTATAAATCATTAAGTTTTATCTATTAATCCTATGAATATCTGCCACTGGTCCACGTAGCAACTAAAGTACCGTATATAAAGAGCAATGCAAAATATTTCTATAAGTCTTGTCTCATGCTTCTACTCCATTTATCAGAGATGGTATGTATCATCTACTCAAATTGAGGTAATATAAATGCATACAGTGGATAGATAGATAGATAGATAGATAGATAGATAGATAGATCGATAGAGACTAACTTATTAAGGTTTTAAGTAAAAAAAAATTTAGTTTTTACAGTATTAAGTATTTCTATATTTACGTATTTCTAGTATTTTTAGTTTATTCTCTCATTTTGAATATTATATAATTTAAATAAATATTATCCATTCTATATGCCACAAAACCCTATCCAGAATAGAATCCATTGATTTATTATTAGTTAATAGATCAATTTTGCTGTGGAAGGCAATATTTTTAGTTGAAACAGGACAATTTATCTGTACACATAAGCTATCATATTCTAGTCTTTGATGAATAATATTCCTTTATAGATACGGAATATTTGGAGAATGGGTCCTCTTTTGGCTCTCTACTTCATTCTGTTCAGCATGTCGTCTGCTACAGAGGTATGTCAAGATTCAGAGAGTTCCGGTATTATAATTAAATGTGGATCTCCAGGGAAGGATGGTCTACCTGGGGTAGATGGTCTTAAAGGGGAGAAAGGAGACCAAGGTGAATATTAAATCATCTTTATGTTTTTTAAATAGTTATTTTAATATGATTTAATATATTTATGGATTACTTTACACATCAGCTGCTCCTAACCACATTGCCTTCTGTGAGAATGTTGTAAGTACAACCAGTGATATGTTTCCCTTCTTCTAACTCTATTTATATATTTATTACCAGGCATTGCCGGGCCAGCAGGACCACAAGGACAACAGGGTCCTCCAGGTCCAAGAGGTGAAAAAAAGAGAAAGTGGACTTGCAGGTAAAAAATTATTGTAGTGCACAATAATCTTTTAAGGATACAGGCAGTTTTGGAATTTTCCGTATTAGATTATCTGCTTTCTGACAGTTTCTTTTTTTACTTTGAGGATGTTATTTTTTTTGCAAGAAGACTTCTTTTAATATTAATCATAAGTGACAAATGTACTTGCCTAAACACGGGCTAAATGGAAAGACAGTCGCCAGGTCTTCTCAAGTATCCCAAAGCAGGCTTATATTTATAGCATAGCTCTTAATGTAGATTTTCCACTCACCGTGGAAAAATCCAGGGTGCGGATATGCGGTGCAGACACACGGCGATTTGTTGTGGTTTTGGAAATCACAGCATGCCAATTATATCTACGGAAACGCCGGCAGTTTCCCTATAAATATAATTGAAGCAAAAAGTCAGCGCAGGAGACCTCTGCGAACTTACTGTGCAAAGCGCTGCGGGAAGAACAGCGATGCGTTGCCGCCGCGGCTTTTCCCGCTTTTTTGTGGCAGGACGCCATGTGGGGCCTTAGCCTAAAGGATACTACAGGAGAATAGGTGAAAAAAGCCACATCCAATACATGCCGCTATTTCTCAAAATGACGTGTCAGGCATAAAATGCCAGGCAAGTAAAAAAAAACACATGTACAAAAAATATGTCAACATTGTTTTTTAAATTACATGTACTGTAACAAACTGCATGATGGACATAGCATTATTGCAAAAAAAAAAAAAAAATTCATGAAACCAACCTAAATACAATAAACTTTCCATTATGTATTTCTTTCAGATTAACAATTTGTAAAAGCTCCAACAGGTTCCAGGTAGACAGAAATTCTCCCTCAGCTAGGTTCACACTTGCGCCGTGTTCTCCGTCATTCATATCCTCCATGGGACCCTACTAAATAGACTATAATGGGGTCTGCTGGGTGTCCAGCGGGTTTCAGCCGGTTGTGGCATCCGCCGTGCTATTACCACAGATGCCGGGTCTGCAAAGATACTGGCAGCCGCTCTGCTGCAGAGCGGTCGCCATAGCTAATGCCCGCGATCAGAGCCCTATGTAAGCCCCTCCAAAAATATTAACATTGCCCTCGTGGCCGGTAGGTACCTTTTTCGTTGCAGGTAGGCTCTTGCGCAGCGAGATCGCAGGAGCCGACCTGTGCTTCTGACAGCTGAGAGCCTTATGAAGGCTTATGAAGGCTCCCAGGCCTGTCATAGTAATATTATTATTGAGGCTGCTCTATGACTAGTCTCAATATTATTGTACAAAATTTCCTATAGACTGCAATACAGTTGTATTGCAGTCTATGGGACTTGCAATCAAATGATTGCAGGTTCAAGCTCCCTGGTGGGCTAATAAAATAGTAAAAAAAAGCAATAGACATTCCCCAAAATGGTATAACTAAAAAGTACATCTGGCTCCGCAATAAAAGATGCCCTATGCATCCCCGTACAGCTGCAGGGCCACCTGTTAATGTGGTCTTGCAACTGTTGCAAAACTACAACTCCCATATGTTATTAAATATTTTACCACATTTTTTGCTTCAAAATTTTTTTTTCCCTATTTTCCTCCTCTAAAACCTAGGTGCGTCTTATGGTCCGATGCGTCTTATAGTCCCGAAAAATACGGTATATAATAATGTAATAATAACCATCAATTTATCTGATAAAATTACATTTATATTCTCTTTTTTCAGCTTTAAAATTTTTTCAGGATATAACAGCAGCTGGTGACAAGATCTATGTTACAAAAGGTGCACAGGCTAATTTCAAAGCTGCAAAACAAGCTTGTACCAATGCAAGAGGAGAGTTGCCTTCACCACGGAATGCTCTGGAGAACAAAGCTGTGCAAGAAATCGCCGCACAGTATAACATGTACCCATTTCTGGGTATAAATGACATGGATACAGAGGGGACATTCAGATACCCAGATAACAAAACAATAAGTTACCAAAGCTGGGCTACAAACGAACCAAATAATGAATATGGAGTGGAAGATTGTGTAGAAATGTATTATGATGGAAATTGGAATGATAAGAATTGTGATGAAAAACGTCTGATCATCTGTGAATATTAGTCAGTCAGAAATATTTTTTGATTCTCTCATAAACCTTCTTCCTTAACCTCCACAAAAAAAATGAAAAGTTATATGCAGTAAAAATCTAAGGCTCTATATGTACTGTTAATCAAATAATAATCATAAATCACTCACAAAATCAATTAAACATTCATTTAAGCAGCTACTTATTTGTGTATTTTATCATTTTGCTATTATTTTGCATTTTTAATATAACGTATTTCCCTTACTATATCAAAGGTGGCTCACATGTCTTCCTTCCCCATCTCCACATTAGCATGAGATATAATCCTCTTCCTTCAAACCCTCTTCAGAATGGAAAGGAGCTCTCATCCTTCTTCTTACATGATAGCCCAGGCCCCATGACAACTCCTCCTGTCAAACATTATTTTTGTCAGGTTTGTTTTGCAGGTATGGTATGTAGAATTCATAGATATATCAATCTTACCTGTATTTAGTAATTACTCTCTACTGAATTAAAGGTAAATCTATGCACTCCTTTTCAAATGCATTAATGGGCCAGATGGACCTAGACACTGTTATCGAAACCCAAACTGGGTTCAATATTCTGATTGTCAAGTGGTGCCAAATTATTTCTAATCCATATATATATATATATATATATATATATATATATATATATATAAACATATATATATATATTGTGAGCTCACAAAGGAAGAACCGGCCTGACACACAGAGTTGGTGTAATCAAAGCAAGTTGTGTTTATTAAAAACATAACATAAGATTTTATACAGGAAAGTAAATGGTTGTGTCAATTATAATAGAGCATGCGTAGAAACGGGTAATTATGATTGATCATCGGTGGGAGGAGGGTCTTGACACTCCCATCTTGGGTCGTTTCTCATAGGGTCTTATACTTAACAAAGCATATTAGTCCTAAGAACTACATATTGCAGGGTTTGCTGGGACACACAGTTCTACAGCGGGAGAAGCTGATTCTGAGCAGCGCATGTCTATGGAAAATTAATGATAAATGTGGGAAATGTGCATGCCCGTGGCTTTTTACATACACATGGCAGTTATATTGCAAAAAGGAATAGTTTTGTAGAAAAATTTGCCTATTTTGATGCTGCAGGGGCATACTGTTATTCGTGAGCTAAATTTGTGGCTGTGAGACACTTGAAAAGTGATGAAGCATTTTCTTTTTTAAAAAAAAGTCACCAAAAATTATCCCGTGAATGGAACAGATGTGAAATCAAAATTTTTTAGTAGACGTAGTGGCACCAAAAGTGTGCTATAATGGAATATGATATTGGACCAGGCTGCAAGACATGGCTGAGTGGTGGTAGGCACTAGGCAGCTGTGGAGGGCCACTTTAACCATAGAGCCAATGGTGGACTTGCACCAAGCCCTCTGGTAGCGGGGGGACCCGTTGGGACAGCGGGACAGTCCTAGATATGCTGTCCGCTGTTCTGGGCTGCCCCAGTTGCATACAATAAAGAAGCAAGGAGCCATTCGCTCCCTGCTTCATCATTCTTCCCCTCTCTTTCCCGGGAGCTGCAGACCCAATGTGATGACATCACTTACATCACGCCTGCAGCTCTCTGAAGACTCTGGACCCAGACAGCATGGAAGAAGAGGTGAGTGTTAATGTTTTTTTTTTATTTTTGTGTGGTAGGAGAGGGAGATTAAACTGTGGGGACAACTGCAGGGCTATGAAGATGACCTTGGATTCAATTTAAATATGAGAATCTCATCTTTAAAATGATTCCAAGATCATCATGATAACCCTTACAGATGCAGAGCCATTTGCTGGTGAAAACTATGTTCAGCATTGAAATCAAAATGTTGAGAATGCTGCTTCAAGGCTACCAAAACCCCATGAGATCAGTCTTGTGGACATGGTATGTGGAGAGTGGAGACAGAGACATCTTTGGGCTCATTTGCCTATCTGTAAAAAGGTTATTTTCTTGAACATAATCTCACTATTCTGAAAACAGTTGTTGTCCACCTGGATATTATAAGATACTGTGACTGATTGCATGTCCATTTTTTTTTGCTGGCAGACTCCTTTTAAACCTTAGAGGAAATACGTTACAAATTTTTAAAAATTTCTTTCATTTAATTTTCTTTCTTCTTTTTTTTTGTACTGTTATTTTTTTCAGAAGGAAGAAAATATTAAAAATGAAATACTAATTTTTAATGTTTTCCTAGTTTGGTCACTAGGTGGAGCAGATCCCATAATTGAAGCAAAGGTGATTCACTGCTATAAATGTGAAAGGTATACTCTCCCTACTAGTGAGCACACTAAATACCCCTTCCATTTCTTGGTTATGTGTAAGAGTGTATGCGTGTGTGTGTGTGGGGGGGGGGGGGGGGTATATGAATTACCTACTACCGTGTAAGTACATAAGGAACATATCTTGGCAGCTTTGCAAAATAAATACAATATTATAATTGTAAAAGCTTTGTTTGCTTTATGTTTGTTTAACTGCCAAGTGTTAACCAATAGGTTTTATCTATATATCCGATCATTATGTGTCATTGGATCACCTACAAGCAAATAAGGAAATAATTCCTTAAGGTTTGGCGCCCCATGTGGCGTAAACGCCGCAGCAAAAAAATGCAGCATTTTACAGCCTCTGAAGTCTCTCACTAGAAACCCATCCACACATTGCAGAAATATTTGGAAATCGCAGTATGTTCATTATACCTACGTAAATGTCGGTGGTTTCCCTATAGGTATAATTGAAGCAGAAAGTCCGCAGAGGAAAACTGTAGAGTTTCTGTGAAAAGCACTGTGGGAAAACCGCGATGAGTTTCAGACGCATTTTTTCCTGCAGTGCTTTTTCGCTGCAGCCCACTATATTGGGCCTTAGCCTAAAGTTAAGAGTTAAATCTGTTTAGTCTGGAGAAGAGGTATTTAAGGGAAGATATGATAAACCTATGTAAATATATAAATGGCCCATACAAGAAATATGGGGAAAAGCTGTTCCATGTAAAAATCCCCTCAAAAGACAAGATAGCACTCCCTCCGTTTGGATAAAAAAAGGTTTAGGCCGGGGCCCTACGTAGCATAAACTCTGCGATTTTGCCGTACCTGCAAAGTGGATGGGATTCTGACTAATCCCATCCACACATTACAGAAAAATATCATCACCCTACATGCTGCAATTTCAAAAACTATTGCATTATTGTAAATCGCAGTATGTCAATTATACCTATGAAAATGCTGGCATTTTCTGTATAGGTAAAATTGAAGCAGAAAGTTTGCAGAGGAAAACTCTGTGGACTTTCTGTGAGAGCACTGTGGGAAAACCACAGTGCGTTTCCGTCGCGGTTTTTCCCGCACCTCTTAAGGGGCATGAAGGACCTCAGTTAGGAGATATTAAAAGAGTTAAAGTCTAGAGAAAAAGTGTTTAAGGGGAGATATGATAAACCTGTATAAGTGGCTCATACAAGAACTATGAGGAAAAGTTATTTCATGTAAAATCCCCTCAAAAGACAAGGGGACACTCCTTCCGTCTGGAGAAATAGGTTTAATCTTCAGAGGCGACAAGGCTTTTTCACTGTAAGAGCTGTGAATCTGGAACTGGTCAAAGCAGCAACAGCTGACAGCTTTCCCAGCCTCTGGTTGAACTTGATCGACAAACAGTGGCTTGCAAAAGTATTCATACCCCTTGAACTTTTTCACATTTTGCCACCTTACAACCACAAACTTAAATATATTTTTTTGAAATTTTAAGTAATAGTCCAACACAAAATAGCACATAATTGTGAGATGGAAGGAAAATGATACATGGTTTTAAAAATATTAATGAAATAAAAATCTGAAAAGTGTGACGTGCAAAAGTATTCATCCCCCTGTACTCTGATACCCCTAAATAAAATCCAGTGCAATCAATTGCTTCCAGAAGTCACTTAATTAGTTAATAGAGTCCAGCTGTGTATAATTTAGTCTCAATATAAATACACCTGTTCTGTGATGGCCTCAGTGGTTTGTTCGAGAACACTAGTGAACAAACAGTATCATGAAGACCAAGGAACTCAGGTCAGAGATAAAGTTGTGGAGAAGTTTAAAGCAGTGTTAGGCTATAAAAACATATCCCAAACTTTGAGCATCCCAAGGTATCACTGTTCAATCCATCATCCAAAAATGTAAAAGGTATTCTACAACTGCAAACCTACCAAGGCATGGCCGTCCACCTAAACTAACAGATCGAGCAAGGAGAGCACTGATCAGAGAAGTAGCCAAGAGGCCCATGGTAACTCTGGAGGAGCTGCAGAAATCTACATCTCAGGTGGGAGAATCTATCCATAGGACAGCTATAAGTCGTGCACTCCACAAATCTGGCCTTTATGGAAGCATGACAAGAAGAAAACCACTGTTGAAAGAAAGACATAAGAAGTGCCCTTTGTAGTTTGCCACAAGTCATATAGGGGACACAGCAAACATGTGGAAGAAGGTGCTCTGGTTAGATGAGACCTAAATCGAACTTTTTGACCTAAAAGCAAAGTGCTATGTGTGGCGGACAAGTAACACAGCTCATCACCCTGAACACACTATCCCCACTGTGAAACATGGTGGTGGCAGCATCATGCTGTGGGGAGGCTTTTCTTCAGCAGGGACAGGGAAGCTGGTCAGAGTTGATGGGAAGATAGATGGCGCTAAATACAGGGCAATCCTGGAAGAAAACCTGTTGGAGGCTGCAAAAGACTTGAGACTGGGAAGGAGATTCACCTTCCGGCAAGACAATGACCCTAAACATACAGCCAGAGCTACAGTGGAATAGTTTAGATCAAAGAATATTCATGTGTTAGAAAGGCCCAGTCAAAGTCCAGACCTAAATCCCATTGAGCATCTGTGGCAAGACAAGAAAATTGCTGTTCACAGACACTCTCCAACCAATCTGGCTGAGCTTGAGCTATTTTACAAAGAAGAATGGGCAAAAATCTGTCTCTAGATGTGCAAAGCTGGTAGAGAAAAACCCCAAAAGACTTGCAGCGGTAATTGCAGTGAAAGGTGGCTCTACAAAGTATTGATATAGGGGGGCTGAATACTTTTGCACGTCACACTTTTCAGATTTTTATTTGATTAAAATTTGGAAAACCATGTATCATTTTCATTCCACTTCACAATTATCTGCTATTTTTGTGTTGGTCTATCACTTAAAATCTCAATAAAATACATTTAAGTTTGTGGTTTTAAGGTGACAAAATGTGAAAAAGTTCAAAGGGTATGAATACATTAGCAAGCCACTGCATTTTTTTTCAACTGTTCTATGTTACTATGTAAACTACTAGGATGACCACCTCACTCCCAATATGTGTTTCACATAGTACCTTAATAATTTTAGTTGAGACAGTTTATCTGTACACACAATCTATAATATCCTAGTCTCTGATGAACAATATTCCTCTACAGATACAGAACATTTGGAGAATGTGTCCTCTTTTGGCTCTCTACTTCCTTCTGTTCAGTCTGTCATCTGCTACACAGTTATGTCAAGACTTGCAGAGTTCCTGTTCTACCTGTCTACCTGGAGTAGATGTTATAGTGTATGTTGTTCTACACTCCATATAATAAATCCGGGTGCCGTCAGGAGGGCTTGTCACAGCCTTGTCAACATTAAGATAATTCCAGGTAATCCTTGTTTGCAAAGGTGAAAATAATAATTTATTGTGCTTGACAATCAGTGATAATAGTATCCACATCTAAGCGGCATGCAAAGTTCATACACAATATCAAATAGAATAAATATCACAAGAAGAATTGAGATATATGGATAGAGGTCTTGGTAAAGTCCCAGATGCTTCGGTAATTATAACCTTCTTCAATGGGAAGACCAGGTACCAAAAAAGAATAATAGTGTATATAAATGGATATAGTAAATGTAACGTCTCTGCCGTTTCGGGTCTCGGCGCCGCCCTCCGCTTGCACGCTGTGGCGAAGGAGGCGTCTTCAGTTTGGTTCTTTGTTTAAGTTTCTTGATGTTCAGTCTGAACATGGTCCTAGTTCCCTTGCTGTGTAAAGCCACACCCGTGTAATTAAGAACATTTCTCTCTGGATTGCATAGAGTTAATCTCTTCCTGGCCTGTGTGATTGACAGCCTGTGTTCCTATCAGATCTGTGGCTGGGCCCAGACTTTCTATATACAGGATGTCATTTCTCAGCAAGTTGCCGGTTATTACACTTGTGTTTTGCCTGCTCTCTTTCTATACTCCTTGATACTTTGTTACTTGATTCTCTGACCCTTTGGCTTGCCCCTGACTATTCTCTTGGATTTTGACTTTGTACTGCTTTGCTCGTTTGTTACTGACCCCTTGGCTTGCTCACTCTGCTTCTGTGTTGTTTTTGTCTTGTCCTGTTCTCTGTGTCACTTACCCAGTATAGGGTTTGTCTTCTGGTTGTCCTTTTACCGTTTAGGGTAACTGAGGCAATAGGAAGGGACAGTGGCTGGGGTGAGATTAGGGCTCACTTGTCTCTGTCCTTCCTCCCAGACCGCTGCAGTAGTGTCAGGGTATTGCTTCGTTTGGCAAGACCCTTACAGTAAATATATAATTGAGACTCCTACTATGATAAAACAAAAAATACACAAGATACAAAGATACATCAAGCCTCTCTTACATGCTCCTGTAATGGTGATGAATTTGACAACTGGATATATGTTGTACATTCAACCTGATATTATATGTTATATATTATATACCATAACATGTACCTTGTTACTTACATCTCATCAGTGGCATAACTAGGGATGGCTGGGCTCTAAGGCGAACATTTGACATGCCCCCCCCCCTGAACCACCACCCCCAACCCCCCCGATCAGGGAATTCCGCAGGAGAATGAGAGAACAAGTAAATATTACTTCTCAGGGGACTTCCTTAAAACTAGAGGGAGTCATTTGGGAGCCCACAATATCTTGGTCCTCAAGTTGTTGAGATTTGTTCTGGAGCGGAATACGTTCATGTTTGACCACCACTTTTTCCACCAGCTCAGGGGTGTAGCTATGGGGAAGCCCCTGTACACCAACTTTTGCTAATTTGTACCTGGGCTGGTGGGAAAAGGAGGTGGTCTTTGTAGAACAGATGGATGAGTGGTCATCGAACATCTTATTGTGGGTCCGCTTTATAGATGATGTCCTGTTGATATGGGGAGGGACTAAGGAAGCCTTTGGAATGTTTGTGTGCACTCTGAATGTCAATACAATGGGGCTCTATTTTACATCTGACATTCAGGAAGAGTCAATTACCTTCTTAGATTTAACCATCAGAAAATCTGAGGGGGGACATTTGACCACCACTATTTTAACAAAAGAGACGGCCACAGACTCTCTATTAAAATGGGATAGTTGACATCCTGTCCCTTTGAGAAAAGGCATCCCCAAGGGTCAGTTCCTGCATCTTCGCAGGAACTGTACAGTGGGGAAAAAAAGTATTTAGTCAGCCACCAATTGTGAAAGTTCTCCCACTTAAAAAGATGAGAGAGGCCTGTAATTGACTTCATAGGTAGACCTCAACTATGAGAGACAAAATGAGAAAACAAATCCAGAAAATCACATTGTCTGATTTTTGAAGAATTTATTTTCAAATTATGGTGGAAAATAAGTATTTGGTCACCTACAAACAAGCAAGATTTATGTTTCTCACAGACCTGTAACTTCTTCTTTAAGAGGCTCTTCTGTCCTCCACTCATTACCTGTAGTAATGGCATATGTTTGAAATTGTTATCAGTATAAAAGACACCTGTCCACAAACTCAAACAGTCACACTCCAAACTCCACTATGGTGAAGACCAAAGAGTTGTGGAAGGACACCAGAAACAAAATTGTAGACCTGCACCAGGCTAGGAAGACTGAATCTGCAATAGGCAAGCAGCTTTGTGTGAAGAAATCAACTGTGGGACCAATAATTAGAAAATGGAAGACATACAAGGCCACTGATAATCTCCCTCGATCAGGGGCTCCACGCAAGATCTCACCCCGTGGGGTCAAAATGATCATAAGAACGGTGAGCAAAAATCCCAGAACCACACGGGGGGACCTAGTGAATGACCTGCAGAAAGCTGGGACTAATGTAACAAAGGCTACTGTCACTAACACACTACGCCGCCAGGGACTCAGATCCTGCAGTGCCAGACGTGTCCCCCTGCTTAAGCCAGGAAGTTTGCTAGAGAGCATTTGGATGTTCCAGAAGAATATTGGGAGAATTTCATATGGTCAGATGAAACTAAAGTAGAACTTTGTTTGTTAGAAACACAACTCGTCGTGTTTGGAGGAGAGTGAATGCTGAGTTGCATCCAAAGAACACCATACCTACTGTGAAGCATGGGGGTGGCAACATCATGCTTTGGGGCTGTTTCTCTGCAAAGGGACCAGGATGACTGATCCGTGTACATGAAAGAATGAATGGGGCCATGTATCGTGAGATTTTGAGTGCAAACCTCCTTCCATCAGCAAAGGCATTGAAGATGAAACGTGGCTGGGTCTTTCAGCATGACAACGATCCCAAGAACAATGCCAGGGTAACGAAGGAGTGGCTTCGTAAGAAGCATTTCAAGGTCCTGGAGTGGCCTAGTCAGTCTCCAGATCTCAACTCCATAGAAAACCTTTAGAGAGAGTTGAAAGTCCATGTTGCCCAGCGACAGCCCCAAAACATCAATGCTCTAGAGGAGATCTGCATGGAAGAATGGGCCAACATACCAGCAACAGTGTGTGCCAACCTTGTGAAGACTTACAGAAAACGTTTGACCTCTGTCATTGCCAACAAAGGATATATAACAAAGTATTGAGATGAACTTTTGTTATTGACCAAATACTTATTTTCCACCATAATTTGCAAATAAATTCTTTAAAAATCAGACAATGTGATTTTCTAGATATGTTTTCTCATTTTGTCTCTCATAGTCGAGGTCTACCTATGATGTCAATTACAGGCCTCTCTCATCTTTTTAAGTGGGAGAACTTGCACAATTGGTGGCTGACTAAATACTTTTTTTTCCCCACTGTACATCATTAACAGACTATCATGGGGCTGCACAGGATCTGCGGGGTACATTCCATAAACAAAGCTATCCCGATGGTGTTCTACAGACTGCTCATCAACATGCCTTGTTGTCAGAACGAAGTAATTTGTTATGTCCCCAAAATAAAAAAGAGGGACATGATTTGAGAATTATTGGTACATATGATGCTGCACATTTGGAAGTGAAGAGAGTCTTAAATGAATCTTGGAGTATTCTCCGAACTGATCCAGATATTGGACCTCTTTTAAGTGATGCTCCAGTAGTAACCTACAGACGGGGGGCTAACTTCAAGGATAAACTAGTCCATAGTCATTTGTCACCTATCAGATCAGATACTTGGCTGGATAGACGGGGGGGAATGTGGTGACGGGTACCCATCCTTGTGGGTCTTGCAGGGCCTGTGCATATGTAAGACCTGGTAGATCTTTTAAAAGTATGGTCACAGAAATTCCTATATATGAGAATTATAATTTTATTAACTGTAAAACATCTGGCGTGGTCTATCTCATTACATGCTCCTGCAGAATCCAGTATGTTGGGAAAACAATCAGGGAATTCCGCAGGAGAATGACAGACCACGTAAATAATATTTCTCGTCAGGATGACACCACAGTGGCACGACATGTGTGGGCATACCATGATGGAAACCCATCCCATATCAAATTTCAGGGGGTTGAAGTAGTGATTCCATTTCCCAGAGGGGGGAATTTTGACCAAAAATTACTTCAGAGCGAGGCTCGTTAGACTTTTTTATTAAAAACAGTTAAACCATTGGGCTTAAATGATAGCATATCTTATGCATCTTTTATTTGAGCCAATTTATTTGTGGCAATTGCTCTTTTTGGGCCAATTCTAGTATGACTATAATGCCAGATCTATGTGTATGCCCCCTAATGATATATGCCCTCTGACGATATGATCAATATACCCTGTAGTGGTTTTTTTTATTGGGGTTCCAACCCTCTGTAGCCTCTGTTTGTCTATCAGATCTTTGATGTGTAATTCATGCTACCCCTATTATTCTATACCTGCAATAGGGATTCCCAGGAACGCTGTTCCTCCGTAGTACTGTAGGAGGACGTTAGTGCCTGGTTCCACCCTTGTAGGCGGTCCTGTGATGGGAGGCACGGCTCAACAACCTCTCTGATTCATCCATTTCCACACATGCGCACTCACAGCAACCTTTGACAACGGGAGAAATCAGTGGCCCTCATTGGCTGATGGTATGAGTAGGGCTTGGTGATAGATATTTAAGGTCCTATTCCACCCTTCCGTGCGGCCAATATTGTTGCACAGTTGTGTCACAGAAGAAGCTTGAGAGTAGATTATATGGGATAATCAGCATTTACTTCTTAGAACATGAGGTAAACAGCATCAAAACGTTAACACAGCAAAACTTGAAAGTAAAAAGGACCTTTTCCAATAGAGAGATAAAAAGCAAGGTACAGCAAGTCTCACATAGCATACCATTACACTCTATTCAGCATATAACAGTAATAACATCGCCATCTACTGTCAGATAGATGTAAACTTCTGCACACAAATAAGTCTATCTGTTGCATATATATGTATATAGTATATACCAACAAATATCAGTGCTGATGGGGGGAGTAAGGAACATATGTTGGGATAAGTAAAAACCTGTGAAAAATAAGCATTTACTTACCTTAGCTCTAAAAACTTGTGACACAATCCTCTGATGAATATGTCAGCACCCAAGGGTGCATGGACATTAGAAACGCGTTAATGTGTCATTTGAGTATTCATGACAGCAAGCACTGCGGATACTAGGTGTCTCTGTCTGTTGAGATCAGGGTGGTAGCGCTGAAGAGAATTTTATCTAGCTAATTCTCATTTGGCTTTGGTTCAGTCCTGGTTGTATATAGAGACAGGTGGAACTAGCTGATACTTAGGAAGCGATGAGTGAGCTTTGTGCAAATAAGCGCAACACCGTTTGTAGAAAGGAATAGAGGAAACTAAGCAGGAATATAGCTACTCTGGTTTGCTAGTGATATAGTCCGGATATAGTTTACTCTTAAGATATTACACAAATACGGTTAGCCACTGTTTGGATGCTATATTAAGGGCTTATTGTTTGAGTGTAAACTAGGATAACACTATGATTATTTCTTCCTTATCTCTGTTATTTTTGTAGGCGCCTTTTTATACATATAGAATTTTTTTAAACATTTTTAATCGCTTATTAATGAAGATTAATTTTTTACTCAATACGTCCTAAGTAGGAATCGACTCTCCTAATATTTGATAGTTTAATTCAGGCATGTAAAAATTCATCTTTATCTAATTATTGTAAAAATCTGTCGGTGACACAAAAGTTTATACATTGTGCCTCCAATAAGGTCATAAAAGACCAACATGACTTTTTTTCTGATTTTGCCTGTAACTAGGGCTGATACATTAGTGCCAGTTATAGCAGGACTGCAGTCTCCCAGTATACTATGCCGAGGTAAACTGGATCTTGTAGGACCAAACAACTCCCACAGTTTCTAGCCCCTGTCAAATCACATGACCATTGGGCCAAGAGAAAAGTGCATCATGGAGGTTTGTATAGCTGTATACTCAATTTTCACTGAGAGCTGTATGTACAGCCATTGGGAAGGCGAGGATGGTAAAAAAAAAAAAACATCCCTTCCATGCTCTAGTGCAGCTGCTGCTAAGTCTGCTAGGATGTGCAGAGTGAACATCTCGTTGATTTCATTTCTAGGTCAATATATATTTCGGTTTCCGTACATTTGATTTTAAAAAGGGGTTTTTATACCTTGAAACGTGTTATCCTTGTACATCTTTTATCCTATTTTATAATTCCAATAAACCAACCACCTAGAACTTGTTTGATTTAGCTGTCAATTTTTTACAACATTGACCGAATTTGACATTGGTGAAGAGCGCTACTTCTGGCTCTACCATTCTTCCATACACTGGACGCTGTGGAAGACCGTCTTACTGCAACTGCCAGTCACACACGTAACCAGATGGCTTCTACTTGCTCACAGTCCACCTCATTCAGCCAGTGGGGTTTCTGGCTCAGCTTTAAAAAATTAACATAGACCCTGATGCACATTTATGACCTTACTCTATCTATCAGTGTGGATCTTGTGGTACCATGTTTTATAGTATTCATGTACCTTGCATGACCCATTTGTTATAATACAGTACCTCCAACTTTCACTATTGTCTTTCCTAATATCTCACATAGCTGCATGGACCCTCACTTAACCCCTTCCCGCCAGTGGCATTTTTCATTTTTTGATTTTCCTTTTTAACTCCCCACTTTCCAAACCCCATAACTTTTTTATTTTTTTCGTTCACAGAGCCATATTCGGCCTTATGTTTGCAGAACCAATTGTTCTTCATAATGGTACCATTTAGTATTCTATTATTATATGACAACTTGGGGCCGGAAGAAGTGTGGAAACGTGAAACAGCCATTGCCCAAATAGTTGTCACTAGCATCCTGCTACACTGTGTTTTTCCTGCTATGAGCCCCAAATAAAGCATAAAGATGTTTTAGAGAATTGTGAGTGCCACTTTGCTTTTTTCTACATTTTTATACCATTTATTATTCTGTACAATGTACTGGGAAGCTGGAAAAAAAAGTCTGAATTGGGTGGAATTGGAGAAAAAGTGCCTTCGTGCGACATTCTTATTGGCTTCATTTTTACGATGTTCACTCTGCAGCCAAAATGACATGTCACTATATAGTTTTATTACATTTTAGCCCCTTAAAGTTCTAAAACTTTGCAAAATAAATTTTTTTCTTAAAGTCGTCATATTCAGACACCCATAACTTTTTTAGATTTCTGTGTATGGGAATGCATAGGGCGTCTTATTTTGCGGGGCCAGGTATAATTTTTTTAAAAAAATTTTTATATTCAGAGTTTATTGAAAAAGCTCAGCATGCATATAACACATAGTACATGTAAAATATCATAATGAACGATACAAGACAAAGTACTTCCATGAACTAAATATATCACTTAAAAGAAATCAATAAACCATTTACAATTTTATATATTTAGATAGAGAAGGGAAAAAGGGGAAGGAAAGGAGGGTAAAGAGAAAGAGACAAAGGGACTTAGAAGAAGAAGAGAAAGGGAGGAGAAAGGAAGGAGAGATGCAGAACAAAATATAGAAGAAAATAAAAGAAAAAAGAGAGAGAGAAAAGCGGAGCTTCAAGAAGGCCGTCCACTGTAAATCCAGAAGAGCTGCAAAAACACCAACTGCAGAAGACTCTAGGAGCAAGTGGAAGAGGAGTGATCAACGAGCACCAAGCCAGGGACTCCAGGTTTTTAAGTACTGAGGGTGAGATCGGCGGATCCAACTTGTCAGTTCCTCAAATCTCGCAATTTGATTGACTTTGTTCTTCCACTGCAAGATCGATGGCGGGGTCTATTGAAGCCAGAGAAGTGGAATTAAAGCCTTCACTGCCGCAAGCAGTTGATAAATCAGATGTTGTGTAACTTTAGGAAATTGTGGGAGCAGCCTGGCGAACACTATCATGAGAGATGTAAGGCCCAGTTTATGGATCTCGACCTCTAGTTCCTTCCAGAACCAAGAGATGATAGGATAAGACCACCATATATGCAGAATGGAGCCAGAGTGACATCGCCAACAGAGGTCTGATTTTGCCAGGCCATGCGTATACAGCAATTCAGACGTCCCGTACCATCTAGAGAGTAGTATAAAGTGATTCTCTTGTAGTCTGACACAGGGAGAGAAACCATGTGAGTGTTTGAGCACATAATACAGATCATTTGGAGCTAGAGATACTTATAAGTTGTTTTCCCAGCTGGTGATGAAGAATGGTCTGGAGGAGGGAGCCGAATGAATGAAGAGGTTACGAAGGGTCAAAATTTGCCTGGTCGTGGGTGATTTTGCCATTATAATCTTCTCAAAATCTGTATAGTCTCTAGTCAGAGAGTATTGACCAGTAAATAAGCTCCTGCATCTGTCATAGTGCACCAAGTGCAGAAACTTCAGATGTGAACCCCTAAGGGTATCTTCAATGAAAGACGCTTTGGGGAGGTCCTTATCTCTGCAGAATTCTCCAAGAAGAAAGGGCATAAGTTGCGTCCAGAAGTCTTCCAGAGGATGGCCGACCCCCTGCAATGTGTGAGGAACCAGGAGACAAAGCGAGGGAGTCGAAGCAAGTCGAGGCTGAAGAGAGTGCCAAACCTCACATAATCCACTTAGCAGTGGGGAGAAGGTGGACCTTTGAAATCTTGCTGGGTCAGGAAGCCATAAATCTTTCAGGAGGTCTGCACCAAATGTCGCTGATGCCATTTCCAGGAGTCTATTTGACTTGGAGGGATTGACGAGTTCTAGCCAGAGTTGCAGCTGTATAGCTTCATAGTAAGACTTCATATCAGGAAGATTTACACCTCCAGCCGATTTCGGCGGGTCAATGCCGAGTAGGCTATCCTAGGTTTTTTTTGTTTCCAAACATATGTAGAAAAGAGAGCTCTCAAGGACTTGAAGAAGGAGGGTGGTAGCGAGATATGGAGCATCTGGAGCTTGTAGAGAATCTTCTGAACAACGTAGGTCTAGAGCAAATTTCGATGTCCTAGCCAGGAAATTAAAGGTAAATCATAAGAGTTGAAGAGAGCGCATATCTCTTGTAGCAATGGTGCAAAATTCAAGTCATAAAGTTTAGAGATGCAAGCCGGAAACCTCACCCCTAGATAAGGTATCTGGAGATCCAGGTGAATGGCAGCGAGGCCCTGAGCTCCGCTTGTAATGAAGAAGGAATTCGAATCAGGAGGATCTCCAACTAGCTCATATTGATTTTATAATTAGATACCTCTCCATACCGGATCATCAGCTCATTAAGTCTGTGCAGGCCCCAAGACAGGTTAATGACAACAAATAAAACGTCATTTGCAAATGCTGCTGCATGGAGGGTCGTATCACCCAAATGTAGGCCAGTGATCTCAGGGTCCTGTCGGACTGACTGGAGGAGGAGTTCCAATGAGAAAATGAAGAGAGACGGCGAGAGCAAGCATCCCTGTCTAGTACCATTAGATACTGAGAACGCTGGCAACAAGGTGTCATTCACCTTCAATCTGGCATGAGGGTGAGAATACAATGTCATTACCACAGAGATGAAAGATTCCAGGATACCAAACTTACGTAGAGTTGCTCCTACAAAGACCCAACTCACTCTGTCAAATGCCTTTTCGGCGTCCACTCCTAAAAGAGCTAGTGGGACATTGGATGAGTTCGCATAATGAATGGCGTGGAGAAGTTTTAGTGAATTGTCTTTCCCTTCTCTGGATTTTACAAATCCAGTTTGTTCCTCATGGATGAGAGATGGAAGATGAGGCTGAAGATGCATAGCCAGTAGCTTTGCCCAGAACTTCGTGTCCAGATTCAGCAAGGAGATGGGCCTATAACTGCTGCAAAGTGTAGGGTCCTTGCTCTCCTTCTCTATAAGCATAATATACGCTTGTTTCGGAAGGTCATCACCACTGAAGAGAGCATTGAGTGATTGTCGTATATGTGGTAGAAGAGTCGACAGAAAGACCCTATAATATTTAATGGGGAAATCATCAGGCCCGGGACTTTTGTCAGGAGGAAAGCTGAGAATAATCTTCTTCAGTTCTTCTTCAGTGACTAGTACTGAAAGCGCTTCAGCCTGTTGTGTGGAAAGTTGTGGCAACTCAAGCAGTGCTAAGAAAGACTGGATAGGATAGAAGCTTCAGCTGCAGTAGGTGAAGAAGCCCCATCCTCACTCTCCAGATTATATAGTGAAGAATAAAAAGATTGAAAAGTTTCAGCAATCTTAGGTATAGACGAACACAGAGTTTCTCCAGAGGTCTGGATCACTGAGATATGTGTGTGAGCTCTGGCTTTCTTGACCAGTGCAGACATCATCTTCCCCCCCTTATTTCCATGTGCATACAATTTATGTTGAAAGTAAAGAAGATGTTTAGAGGCTCTCGCATGTAGTATATCTGTAAGCCCCTCCCGTAATGCCTGAAGTTTAGACAACGTGGATTCTACCAGAGACTTCTTGCAGGAATGTTCCAACTGGGCAACCTGATTCAGGATGTTGTTTACTGTAGCCTGTTGAGCCTTCTTCAGTCTGCTATACTGGCCTATAAGAATTCCCCTAATATAGGCTTTGTAGGCCTCCCAAACCAGCACTGGGCTCATACTGTCGGTAGCATTAGTGTGGAAGTACTCCATAAGTTGTTTCCCAACCTCTGAGCGCAGCTCCTCGTTGTCCAGTGCCGCCTCGTTGAGTCTCCAGGTATGCTCTGGGCGCGGTAGAGGAGCTATTAAGACTTGAATAGTCACAGGGGCATGGTCAGAGATTGTAATTTGTCCTATAGCAGGTTTAGAAGACAGTGGAAGCATGGATCTGGACAGCAGGAGATAGACCAATCTCTGGAATGACTTTCTAGGATTTGAATAGAAGGTGAAATCCTTGGTAGAGGGGAAATGCAGTCACCAGATATCTTTCAATTGTATATCTTGCAGCTTGATATGTAATTTTCTGAGGGCAGGCTGGGAAATATAAGATCTCCGAGTTGATTTGTTGAATAGAGGATTTAGTGCCACATTCAGATCACCTCCCAATATAACCACCTCCTCTGCAAAGAGGCTCAGATCCTCCAACAGAAGCCAAGAAATTTGATTGGTGGTTGGAGCGTACAGATTAGCTAAGGTGAATCTCTCGGAGGCAATAGAACCCTTGAGGAATAACACTCTACCATCATTGTCTCGATATTGTTGCACACACTTGAAAGGGAGGGAATAATGTATAGCTTTGGAAACCCCCTTATCACTAGAAGAAGAACTTCCATTATGAAACCATTGGTTGAAGTAGTTTGAGGGCAATCTGGGAACTCTTCCCGTCTTTAAGTGAGTCTCCTGAAGAAAAAGTATTTTCGAGTGTAGTTTCTTGATGAGTAGAAGCAGACTATGACGCTTCTGGGGAGCATTGAGGCCATGAACGTTAAAAGAGGTCACAGGTATGGAGGCCATAGGAGGAGTGGAAGCACGAACCTGAATATAAGGAAAAAATACAGAAGCAAAGAGAAATGCAGAGAGCCGAGAGGACAAAGAGGAAGAGAGTGTTAGTAAGGGGAGGGGAAAAAAGAGATAAGGTGAGAGACAAGAAAAGGTGTAATCACCAAAGACTAGCTACAAGTAAACCAATAGCTGTAATGGTGAAAGGAAGAAACTTATTATAATCTTTTTTGAAACCCAAATGCTATAATGACACAAAAATTCAATATTAGCGATACAGCTCATACAAAACAAAAAATAACTAGAGTCTCACTTGGACGACTAACTCTCTAACCGAAAGGACAATTCCGTTAGGAATCAGCCACCGCGAGTAGAAGAAAGTACACCCAAAAAGGGTGGTTCCTTGTAAGTAAGAAACCAAACCTGATCTGTGGGGGAAGTAGCAGTTCTACTACCAGTAGAAGGATCTTCATGCAGAAATAAATTTACTGCTCGTCCAAGAGGTCACACGGCTAACCCACCACCCCCCTCACTGGAAAGCTAATTACGGTTGCTTTTACGCCTAATAGACCGCCGTGGCCCTCCCCGGAGCACTGCGGACTACCGAGACTTGGGGTGTCAAGAAAAAACTTAGGACCATTAGGAGGAAAGGGGGGGGGGGTATGTCTAGGCAACCTAATAATCCCCCAGAAGCCCATGTCTTACTATATGTAAAGGTCACAAAACTAAACCGGAAGGAGAGGAGTACCGATCTCAATCTACCTTAATGTGCAATAACAGCTCTAAGGGGAATTGACCATGTCATGTAACAATGGAAAACATTGTAGAGAGATAAATTAACAATAACAATTCAGCTAAATAGTTCAACTCATGTGGAGTCAGTCATGGTCCCCAGGGAGATAGCCACAGCCATGAGTGCCGCAAACCAGAGAGCACAAATAGCAGACATTTCTAGTATGGAAAGACATTGCATGAAGATACATAGTAACATTGAAGTTAAGGATACATCCATCATGAGTGTCCAGCATAGGGAGAAGAAGGGTAGGTGTCAGCTCAGGGAAACATGTAAGGAGATGTTTAAATATATTCTCCAAAAGCTTCGAGAGGCACTAAGGAGAGGAAGGGTCTCGATGCTGGAGAGATCTCCTGGAGTTTGGCGATTTGGACTTCTGGCTGAAAGAACATGGTAGAGAATCTAGGGCAGGTGTCGGCAACCATGATGGTATCTCAAGAGGTGCCATGTTCAGAGCCTCCCAAACCGCTCCAAGGTCAGATGGAGTATGAAATCTTCGGCCATTCAGAGGGAGGGAGACTCCAAAGGGAAACAGCCAAGCGTATTGAACATGTCTCTCCCTAAGAACGTCCAGGAGCAGCTTCAACAATCTCCTTTTCCAGAGGTTTGAGGGCGCCAGATTTTGGAAGAAGGTGAGAACAGCATCGCCATGTCTTATGTCCTTTCAAGCCTTAGCTACCGACAATATATCAATAGTGTATACCGTTGAAAGAAGGCCACAAATGACATCATGGGGGGATCCCCAGGACCCGGTTTAGATCACAGGGCCCTCTGGACTCTTTCTATGGTGACAGAGTTACAGTAGATCGATCTTGACCCAGCAGGGAAGCAAAAACGCCCATGAGAGTTGGTTTAAGGGTCTCAGGTGAGCAAGACTCCGGCAGTCCCTTTATATGAAGATTACGTCTCCTACTGCGATTCTCCTGGTCCTTCAGGAGAGTAAGTGCTCTATCTAAGCGATCCTTTTGAACCATCACTTGATCCGCTAGGGTCTTGGAGCAGTGAGCGAGAGCCATGCACGCGGTTTCAGTGGCCTCCACTCTTCCACTGAGAGTGGACAATTCTGAATCAGTGTCAGAATCAGTGGAGCAGCATCTACTAAAAGATGAGATGGACTTGTTAGAGGTGGTTAAATGTCCTCTTTAAGTGCATCCCTAACAGTACTTTCATATCCAACCCTCCTTTACTGAATTTATTATTTTTGCACAATATTGTAATTTCAATAATGGTTGCTGCTATGATGCTTATTTGTATATCTTGTAAATTTTAATAAAAACTGATCATAAAAAAATATATTTATATACTAACCACAGAGACTTTTTTATTGCCATTTGGGGCCAGGCAAAAGTTTTAAATTGTGTTAGTCATATGTTATTTCCCAAGAAATCCAATTTTACTATTACCATTGGCGATCCAATCATCCCTTTGCTTGATGCTAATGATACAATTCATTGTCATCATCATCACCACTACCACAATAAGGTCCTCTTCTACATCCTCAAACTCCTCCTGTTCCTCCTTCTTAATCATTGACTGCTTTCAGCTGTTGATGCTGGTGGTTTAGCATGTGCAAGGAGGAAATCCAGTGAGCTTGAACATATCACATCTAGGAGTGTGAAGGCAGACTGTTTTTGTCACTGCTAGAGAAGAATGGCGTTCTTATCCCCATAGGAATAGCTGAAAGGCCCAGTCACTTTCCTGGCCATGTGCAGCACTAGAGATGGGCGAATCTCTCAAGATTCATTTAGTTTCATGTTTAGGTGGCCCAGGTCCAAGATTTGTTTCGGACAAATAAGTTTAGGTACTAACCACACCTTAAAGTGGCTTAACACATTGGGGTTATTTATCAAATGTGCCTCTTTTCAGTGAAATGTTGCGCTGTTGCACCTTTTGTGCGTCCATTCAATTTCTGGTGTTTTTCTAAACGGGAGCAAGCTGTGCACTTGTCCTCACCTTGTATCTTGTGCCTTTTTTTTGCACCTACATAATAAATGGAGACACAGTACAGAATGGCATTAAAAGAAGCAGAAACAAGTGACTTCTCTAGATCTGCAAAGGTGGCTTCAAATCCATTCAGCTTGTCCAATGACAGATTTTTCTGTCTAAGAGCAAACATTGCTCACAATCCAAAAAATAAGCAATTCTTAAAAGAAGAGCGTGGCCAGGTCCACCGAAGCCTCTGCCCCCGCTAAATACACCTTAGCTCTGCATTCTTGATGCAGCCTGCAGCCATGCCATTATGCACTTGACTTGGCAATACATTTTAGGATTTGATACAAGTAATTGAATATCATTTATAAATTTAATTAAATGTTAAGTCTGCTAACTTTGCATAGTTTTGCGTGTGTCTTATGCTTCTGCAACTGTTTCCTATAGTCTGCATTGTTTATGTACATGACTCCCAGAGTGGAGTTTTTTTGTGCCTTTTTTTAAAAAGACGCAAATAATAAATGTGGCAAACATATGTTCATGTGCAGCCACACCTACATTTCTCACCAAAATCACAAAGTGTCAAGGAATTCTCATGTGGAAAAAAGGGGCAAAAACTTCATAAATGCAGCGAAAAAGGCGCAGCACATGCCAAACTTAGGCGCAAACACGTTAATAAATTTTCCCCATTGTGTATAACACTCTCAGCTTAGCTTTCTAAGTCAAACACAGCCAAAGTTATGTAAAAGTGAAAGCAGTGGATAGAACTCCGTGTTTAACCATACACTGTGCTGGTACTCACTTTTACACATTTTAAAATTTAAAATGCTCCCAAAATGATCTTTATATTGGGGAAAGGTGCTTGCCCGTGGTTTTCTTTAGACACACCTGTTGGCTATATTGCAAAAAGCAATGGCTTTGTAGAAAAACTAGCTTACTTTGATCACGTGTAAGTTCTTGAGGCTTGCATGCATTTTACTAAAATTAATTATTCCTGCATTCTTCACTGAAAGGGTGTCTCTCAGCATGGTCCCGTCCTTCTGCTCCAGTGTTTTTTCTACCACACATGACCGCTGTGGCAGAAATAACCAGCCTCAGTGGCATAAGGAGAGGGACACAGGATGTCACAGTGCGGCGGAGACTTCCGTCGGAAGAAAATACCGGAGCAGGACCGGACCATGCTGGGAGAAATCGGAGGTTATTATGTTTTTTTAAAATTTTTTTTCAACTTCCACGGCCTCATATTAAAAAAGTGGTGATCCTGGACAACTCCTTTATTTTGGTTTCTTTCATTGATGACACTGCCATTAGTTGTTTCAGGGTGTCATGACATAACTTTCACAGCAAAGGAAGGGGATATGGAAATAATAAGAAAAAAGTGTTTTTCTCCTTTTCTACCCATTTCTCACCTCAAAACATCTACTAAATAAAAAGATATTCAGCTCGATTTGGAGAAAATAGGAAGTCCTAGGTGTCTGAATAAATACATTTCTGAGTAGAGTTAGAAACATCTATACAAATCTAAGGCCACTTTTTTTAAGCTTAAAATGGAATTCTAAATATAAGGATGCATTTATATTTTTTCCTTCTGCTCAATCCACTCCTGGTTTTGGCTCAAAAAACCACAGCAATAGCTGCAACAAAAAAACTGCTTTTCCACAATGTGTGGACTCAGCCTAATGCAGCATTCCAATATATTAAGGCTAGGGCTACATGGCAACATTTGTCATATGTACTTCCAGTCTTTCATATTATTTTGAGTTATTTTGTCTATTCACCAAAAGGGTGGATCTCAGATAATAGATTGGGATGGGGTTAACTAATTGAAAGACTGAAATAGCTGTTGCAGACCACTGCGCCTTATTCTGTCCACGGAAGGGCATATTGACATGATAGTGAATAATGCCCATCACACAGCCGTTATAAAACCCATTAATGTATGTGGGTTTATTCACATGGCTTATTTATGTCCATTTTCATGGACAAAGATAGAATATCTCAGTTTTTTTATGGCTGGTCACTGTCATTGTTATTAAAATTGTTGTATCAAAACGACCTTAGTCGTAGAATTTTCCTGTAGTTTTATTTGTATTGGCTACATTTTGGGTAGGTTTACACATGGCAAAGCAATGACAGAACTTTCTGTTATGGAAATACCTATTCCATACATTTGAATGGTTGTGTTTCTGTAGCATGTGCATGGATTTCTGCAAACTCTGTTCCCTTGAAACGGACAGGCAAAGAAAGGTTTGCAACAAATCTGCCATCTTTGAATATACTCTTAGTACTGCACACTATAGTGTTACCTTGTAAACCATCACTAGAATTTCAATTATTTTTCATGGTGCTTTTAACAAGAGGTTTTGATGATGTTTTTTTTTATTTTAAACTTCCGTTTTTTCAGATATTTTTAAATTTTTATTAAAAAAATGCTGTATCAAGAACATGTTATACTTTGTGATCAAACCAAACACCAGTGACCAAAATGCTTTGTATGTATGATTTGGCTACAAAAGTAATGGGAAATATATAGGAAGTACTTATACTTCTACCTTCTGCTTAATCCACTCCTGGCTTTGGCTAAAAAAGAACGTAGCAAAATCTGCAACAAAAAAAGTTGTGTTTTTGCAACGTGGTGTCTCAGCCTTAAAGTAACATCTGATAGTAATGGTGAAAAATACATTGAAAACATCTGCAAAATAACACAATAATGAAAAATAGAGAATAACGCTGTGTGTGTATACAGTCTTGCACTCCCTCACACACTAGTTCACTGATAAGATGGAAAGGGTTGATAGGTTTGGTAATTCTTCTGTGTTATACACAAAGGTAGATACTGAAAATGTGCAGTGCAAAGTATAAATTCTGTACTACATTGACTGATCAGAAATTTCAGGCTCTTTCACTGTAGAATCAAAATAAATCATGGTGCCAATAAGAAACAGCATCATAAGAAATAACATTAAGGCTGGGGCCCCACGTAGCATCCCACAGCAAAAAAGCACTGCGGAAAAATTATGGTGGCAATGCATTGCGGTTTTTCCCGCAGTGCTTTTCACAGAAAGTACACCGGTTTCCTCTGCGGACTGTGGACTTTCTGCTTCCATTATACCTACAGGGAAACCACTGGCGTTTCTGTAGGTATAATTGACATGCTGCAATGACTTTGGAAATTGCAGCGTGTCAGCTGCGCGTATTTTTCTGCAAAGTGGGGATGGGATTCATTAGAATTTCATCCACTTTGCTGTGACTATAAAAAGCTGCGTGTTTACGACACTTGGAGCCCCAGCCTCAGGCAGATTTATTCTAGTCTCTCCCCAGAAAAACAAAATTAGAGCATATCAAAGGCAGTGTCATGTAATTATAGAATTGTTACTTGTTGGTAAAGGATTGGGGGAACAAGCTCCCAAAATAAATAAATCCTTTTCAATGTCATGACTTAGACACAGCTTCTGTGCCATTACTGCACTGTAATAGTACAACAGCTTATAGGAACTACTATTACTACTGCTACTACTACTACTACTACTACTGTATTATTGCACACAGAGGAAAAGGGTTAATTCAAAATAACCCATATACTGTATTTAATGGGATTAGAGAATGTGACAAACTGATAAAAAATAATACTCTTTCAAAAGTTAGTAGAAGAGGCCTGGATAACCATAGATTTAATATGTGATGTATGGTAGAGAAGAGATGAGAAAATTACCTGAAATTTATTTTGGAACCAATATATCTATTATGCCATCAGACTGTCAATTTGGCCATGAACGTCCTGAAAAGTTCTGTATGAGACTCAGAGGTTTCCTAGAACAGCATCTAACTACTTTCAAGCTATTTAACAGCATTATTAAAGGGGTTGTCCAGTTTCAGACCAATATTTGAAAGACAAATATTATTTAAATTTTGAAAACTTGTACAATTTTCAATATACTTTCTGTATCAATTCCTCAAGGTTTTCTAGATCCATGTTTGCTGTCATTCATTTTGATTACTTCCAGTTGATAAAAATCAGACCATGGTCATGTGATGAACACACAGGTGCACAGCTCGTTACAGTCACAGCCCAGTAATCTGACGTCTGCCTAGTAACGAGCTGTGCATCTGTATGGTACATGGGTAGCCAGATAGCAGCTTCTTTGATGGAGATGCCTGTCAGTGTTTCCACACATTTTGAGGGATTGGGTTAGGGTGACATTGTGGCTGATGCTAATTGCGCTCCAGTTACCCACATTGTTACTACAAGATGATATGGTGTTCTTTTTTTCTATATTACCTCATTCATTGTCACTCTGTCTTTTGTTAGGCATTTTAAATGAGGCACCACTGAGCCTACGCTAGTTATATATATAAAAAAATAATTGGAAATAAAATTGTGACCTGGACGCAGACTGAAGTGAAGCACAATGGTGGTATATAAATTTGAGTTTTATGCAGAACAACATGCCAAAAGGCAAAGTAGCATACTTTCATCATTGGTAGGATTTAAATTTCAATAAAAAATTTTTATGAGGAGAATTTAAAGGGGTTGTCCATGGAATTAAATTTACCTTGATTTATCCAGCTGATTCTTCATGATGATCCCAGGGGTCCTAGCCTGGTTCTGACCCCCTGATCTCGTGATCAGAACCAGCCTCCAGGTCACTTTGGCCACTCCCTTCTCTTCTGAGTTATGGGGGCTGGCTTTACTATAGCCCTGTGATCCGGGGTTCAGTACCAGGCTGGAAAATTGGCATTTAGACACTGAAAAAAGTCAACAATCTCAGCAAGTCAGCAGCCAATTGGGTTCATATAAGCATCAGAATGAGGATTTAAATTTTGATAAAATTTCAATTAAATTGCTTTGGAAAAAAAATTGATACTTGGACAAAGATTGTATAACAGTGCTGTAAAGATGTGAGTTTGATGCAGAATATTATGCTAGTGGGCATCAGCACCCTAATAGCACCAAGGTTTAAATTCATTTGAATAAAAATTTGATTAGGACAAGGACTAGAATGTAATGGGCAGTTCCTCTATTAATTCTAGTGTGTGGTAGAAATTTGTCACAGAAAAATAGGTCAATTTTTGGTGCCACTAATCTACAGTACATCTAAAAAAAATGAGTGATGTGATGTGTGCAAAAACTGTCACTTGGACACAGACCAAATGTAAGAGAATTGTATTCAGCACCACGCACAGCAATGATTACCCGTCTGATTGTCTACCTACTGACACTGAGCCTCACTCCTCTCTAAAATCTCTATCATTTTATTGTAAGCAAATCTAATCCTAACTATGAAACACACTAATCCACGATCTATCTGACAGTACAAAGTGTGTACACTGAATACAATCTAAGGATATTCAGAGACTCAATTTTATGCCTGCAGTCCTCTCTCCAAAATTATACACCACAAAATGGTTCCCAATTCCTGAGTGTTACTCCATCCAGTGACTTCACACCTATAGTCCCTGCTGATTGTCTGAGGAATACCTTCAAGTCAGTATGGGGAAACGTGCATAGGATGAGGTCATGCGATTCTCTTCCTTCTCTGTTTGAAACAAATCTTAAAAGTTGTAAGATTTGCAAGAATCTGTATTTTTGGGGGAAATTCTCATCAAATTAGATTAATACTAAATCAATATATGTATAATTTAAATAATGGGAGAATGAACTTTTTTGTTTAAGATTGAAGTAACATACTGTTTAAACACTTCAACCAAGAGCAAAGTATTAAAAGGCAAAGTTCATCTGTGTAACTTTGGAAGTGCAAATACACATGGTGAAAACAAACAGTTCCAGTAAGTGGCTAAAAGTAATTAAACTTTAATTTCTTTTTGTCATATATTGCTAAAGGTAGAATAAGGACATTAGGAACGGTAACTAAAAATATATATGATGTGGACTTATATTGGGGGCCATTTACAAATTTCTAAAAAGACTTGACACTTTTTTTTTTCATTTGCCTGCTTTCTGGTAAGTAAAACACATTGAATTGAATGAAAATGTTGCTTCAATTTTTTTTTTTTAATTTTATTAGATATTGCAGAAATAATAGAACATACATTATTGTAATATCATATAATAAAATTATATATGTACTTGCAGTTTAAACTGCAAACTTTACGGTTTTTAGCAAATTTCCTGCAGATTTTTTTTTAATTTTTCTGATTCTTTGTTCTGTTAGTGTGTGTTTATTTTTAGTGCTGTTTCAGAAATTAGCTATTAGACTTTATTGCTCATTTCACTTGTATATTTTTTAAGTGCAATTTTTGGTATAGCTGATACATAGCTTCTTAGTGTGATTTCCTCTGGCTTGCCAAATATATGCTAGTTTGACACTGACAAAAATAAAATTGTCTCACTGTCAAAGCAGAAAAAAAAATCTGTCCATGTTAATTGTTTTGTAATAAATTTTGTCACTGATATATGTGACAAAAATTCTGATTATAGCCCAAAATTTCACACTGTCAAATATAGTGCCAAAACATTTATTGCAACAGGTAAATAACTGTATAATTATAAGTATATTTCATTTATAATAACATGATGTGATATCCAAATTTGTGAATACAATGATGATTTAATACATTTTAGATAAGTGAGCTGGCAATATTAGCTATAAATAGGGCAGGATCAAAATTGTTAGGTCCCCTGTCCTCAGTAACCGTGTCATATAATACATGATAAACGTATTATTGAGATTGTTGTTGAGATTTTTAGTCAAATGACTGTGATAAAGGCATATTAAAGGGAACCTTTCACCACCTCCATCTCCTCCGTCTTTGCATCATTTACACAGATTCTGATGCAGTTTAAATTTTTTTCTAACTCCCACCATTTCTGAGCAATCATTTCTGTTTGAGCTTCCAATATGCTAATCAATAGAGATGAGTGAATCTAAGCTGACAAAGTGGAATTCGATACGAATTTCAGGAAATATTCCATTCGCATCGAATCCGGATTTCCTCATGCTTCGTGGTAACGAATTGCATTTTTCATAAAATGGCTGCTGCATGTTAGGACATGGGGCAAGGGACTCTGGGAATGCAGGATCATCCACAATGCCATGCGTGCAGCCAATAAGCAGCCATCCAGCCCTGTGATGTCACAGCCCTTTAACCCCTTCGCAAACCGCCCACGGCATCTGGAGTGGGTGTTATCTGTAACTGACAGCTAACGCCCTGCTCCATAACCCCCGGTCAGATCACAGCTCCGATCGCGGGTTTTAATCCCTTGGATGCTGCAGTCAAACATGACCACGGAATCCAAGGGGTTCCTCCATGCTACATGTCCCCCTCAGCACCCTCCGTGGCAAGATCAGGGGGTGCCAATATGCATCTTCTGCAGCCCGGGGTCTGGCCAGCCAGTTACAGTGCTGCCGAATCGAATTTTTGAAAAATTCGCTCATCTCTACTAATCAGGTTCCCTACTGTCAGGTGGTCTGTCTGAGTCATACTATCTGTTCCAGCCCTGAAATAGCAAAAACAAACAAACAAAAAAAAACTGTTTCGGCTCTTTTAGTTTTGTTACTTTTTTTAATCGTTATTTTTAGACAACCAAGGGGATCACTAATTCAATACACTGCAATGCTTATGCATTGAAATGTATTTCAAAATCCCTATAGTTCTATTATGTGCTGCCTAGCGCAGCCTGTAATAGAAGCAATGTAATGATAAGACTGGGAACATTCAATAGGGTCTTGGATGTCATACTAGCCCCCAAAATGGCACTTCAATTTTGTTTGGCCAAGATTTTAACAGGATTAATGCCCCCGATCAGTTTAGGCACTGATTGCAGGCATTGTCGGCAAGTATCACCTGTATAATACAGGAGACCCGATGGCTATGGTGGCCACTCAGCACATTTTATATGTTGTAGTATTGGTCAGTTTGTTAATTGATGGTTATAACTACTATGTTAAACATTTGAAGTAGTTTTTTATCATTTAAACAATGTAACAATAACATTTCTTTTTAGAGAATAATCCAAAACAATGCAGTTAATGCAGCTTTTCAGTTTTCTACTATGCGTACTCTTCCTGGATGCACACATTACTACAGATAATGGCAAATGTGAGGAAGTTTCCAATACCTGTGCTGTTATATCATGCAGTACACATAGCCATAGTGGATTGCCAGGAAGAGATGGAAGAGATGGCAAAGAAGGAGTAAAAGGAGAAAAAGGGGAGCGAGGTAACTGACTAATACTATGATACAGCAATTCAATACTTACTTAACACAAGGCTTGCGTGCAATCGCTCATTGTAGCTAACTTTTTCAGTTTAAGCAGATTTCCAAACTTTAAAAAACACAAATTTTACAAGAACCAGCACAAAACAATTTGACTTCTAGAGTATGTACTACTACTACTACTACTACTACTACTACTACTATTACTACTTCTACTATTTTTATGTACTCATTGTCTTTGTCTTCATTTTTACAGAAAAATTACAGTTGTTAGGTCACTGGGTAGCATGTTTCTCCACTAAGAAAGATTTTGTCTTGACAAGGCACTTTTGTCAATTCTATAAATCTACTGTACTAACTCGGCGGTTGTTGAGCAATTTGTGAAAGGATATACTGGGATCAGAACAGTGAAGGAGTGATGTGCTTCAGTCCAGAGGTAGCCATAGTTGCTATGTCTATGTTACTGATAGTGAGGCCTTGGAAATAGTTGTGTAATTCCACATTTCTTACAGTGCCTTGAGAACCTACTATGCATGTTAAGAGATCTACTTTCATAGTGTTAGTAGATATATTTAGTAACTGGTTATGTGAGGAGGTATTGGAAGGAGTAGTAGTGGTACAGTCATATGAAAAAGTTTGGGCACCCCTATTAATCTTAATCATTTTTAGTTCTAAATATTTGGGTGTTTGCAACAGCCATTTCAATTTGATATATCTAATAACTGATGGACACACTAATGTTTCAGGATTGAAATGAGGTTTATTGTACTAACAGAAAATGTGCAATATGCATTCAACCAAAATTTGACCGCTGCAAAAATTTGGGTACCCTTATCATTTTATTGATTTGAATACTCCTAACTACTTTTTACTGACTTACTGAAGCACAAAATTGGTTTTGTAACCTCACTGAGCTTTGAACTTCATAGCCAGGTGTATCCAATCTTGAGAAAAGGTATTTAAGGTGGTCAATTGCAAGTTGTTCTCCTATTTGAATCTCCTCTGTAGAGTGGCATCATGGGCTCCTCAAAACAACTCTCAAATGATCTGAAAACAAAGATTGTTCAACATAGTTGTTCAGGGGAAGGATACAAAAAGTTGTCTCAGAGATTTAACCTGTCAGTTTCCACTGTGAGAAACATAGTAAGGAAATGGAAGACCACAGGGACAGTTCTTGTTAAGCCCAGAAGTGGCAGGCCAAGAAAAATATCAGAAAGGCAGAGAAGAAGAATGGTGAGAACAGTCAAGGACAATCCACAGACCACCTCCAAAGAGCTGCAGCATCATCTTGCTGCAGATGGTGTCACTGTGCATCGGTCAACAATACAGCACACTTTGCACAAGGAGAAGCTGTATGGGAGAGTGATGCGAAAGAAGCCGTTTCTGAAAGCACGCCACAAACAGAGTCGCCTGAGGTATGCAAAAGCACATTTGGACAAGCCAGCTTCATTTTGGAAGAAGGTCCTGTGGACTGATGAAACAAAGATTGAGTTGTTTGGTCATACAAAAAGGCGTTATGCATGGCGTCAAAAAAACAGCATTCCAAGAAAAACACTTGCTACCCACTGTAAAATTTGGTGGAGGTTCCATCATGCTTTGGGGCTGTGTGGCCAATGCCGGCACCGGGAATCTTGTTAAAGTTGAGGGTCGCATGGATTCAACTCAGTATCAGCAGATTCTTGAGAATAATGTACAAGAATCAGTGACGAATTTGAAGTTACGCCGGGGATGGATATTTCAGCAAGACAATGATCCAAAACACAGCTCCAAATCTACTCAGGCATTCATGCAGAGGAACAATTACAATGTTCTGGAATGGCCATCCCAGTCCCCAGACCTGAATATCATTGAACATTTGTGGGATAATTTGAAGCGGGCTGTCCATGCTCGGCGACCATCAAACTTAACTGAACTGGAATTGTTTTGTAAAGAGGAATGGTCAAAAATACCTTCATCCAGGATCCAGGAACTGATTAAAAGCTACAGGAAGCAACTAGAGGCTGTTATTTTTGCAAAAGGAGGATCTACTAAATATTAATGTCACTTTTCTGTTGAGGTGCCCATACTTTTGCACCGGTCAAATTTTGGTTTAATGCATATTGCACATTTTCTGTTAGTACAATAAACCTCATTTCAATCCTGAAATATTACTGTGTCCATCAGTTATTAGATATATCAAATTGAAATGGCTGTTGCAAACACCCAAATATTTAGAACTAAAAATGATTAAGATTAATAGGGGTGCCCAAACTTTTTCATATGACTGTATATAAACTTTAAAGAGGAAGAGATAACACTGGGACAAAAACTGGTAATGCTTGATCAAAGATGTAAAATGCCGCAAGGAAAAGTGGCAGTACTGGTCATACAACCTGTTCACGTGCAAGAGGTGGACTAAAGGCAATTACAACCCCTTCAGCTTTCCTTCACACTGCAATGTCATCAGATTTTATCAATGATAGCCTTGTCTTATACATACATGATTTAATGTTTCATTTCTGCCATCTCACGCAGGTCCACAGGGATCTCGAGGAATTCAGGGACCTCCTGGAAAACTAGGTCCTCCTGGAGTAAAGGGAGAGAGAGGTTCTGTAGGACAAAAGGGGGAGCAGGGTGTCAGTGCTACCTCAGGTACAATATTATTATATTAACTATTTGTCTTCTGCAGGACTGTAGGGAATGTGCTAGGAATTGAGCGTCCCTGTAACATCACATATCACTGTGTGCACTTTTACAGCATATTTTAATAGTTTTGTTTCTAAAATGAAAACAAATGTTAATCTATAGAAAGTAGGAGAGATTGGAGAAGGGACACAGGACTGCATGATCAGACTATACATAGTGTGGCAGATGTACTAATACTGTCTAAGGCGGGGCCCCACGTGGCGTTTTAAAGTCCAATTCTAGCGAATCCCATCCACACATTGCGGGAAAATACGCGCCCCCCCACAGGGATCCATAAACTTCAGGGTATATATGGTGCCCTAGTAACTATTGGTTTGTGTGCTAGCAGTTAATGGATAGCACACATTCCAAAACATATGGTCATTTGCATGTATACCTAGACTAGTAGTCTTAAATTTACCAGAATTATTGGCAATTAGAGATGGGCGAACTGCCTCTGCATGAGCTGGGTTCAACCCAAATAACTCTTTTGGGTCTCATCGGTGACATCTGGTGCTCTCCTGTGACTTTTTTTATTGTAGATCATTGAAACTCATTTTGGACATATTGGAAATAATTCAACTGATTCAAAAAGTTTATAAGTAACACATACCTATAGTTTAGAAAGCAGATATGAACAGAATAGCAGCGCTTACTGTGATAGAGAACTGTATAATTTTGTTAAATAAAATGAATGTTATATTATTAAGGACACTGAAAAATCACTTATTTAAACAGATTGTCTAAGCATGTACAGATGGTTGGCAGCCACAATTGGTTGGTCTTTAAAGGAACAATAGTCACAGCAGATACACTCAGTCGTATTTTGTCTCATATTACACCTAAAACTGAGGAATATATCAATAAATCATCTGCGTTTCCCACCAGTGGCAGACACAGACTTAAGAGGGCCACTATGCAGGAACCGTATATACAGTAGGCCCCTTGCTATTCCTTATCTTATCATAGAGCTCCACTCTTATATCTCTCTAACAAAATATTAGTAATTGATAGCCATGAAATTCAATAGCTCAGGCAATTATATGCAACCTTATAGACAGTAGAAAGCTGCTAATGACAGTGGACCTTCTACAGTAATCCTACCCAGTCCTATGGTAATCTGCAAGACAATTGGCTGGAACAGGAACTTCCCTGTTATTCCAAAAAAGGAATAGAAGAATTTTTGTCTAACCCCCTGGCTAAACTTCATCCCACAGTATACAGTAAATCAGCAGGATATTAACACCTTTGTTTTCTGCAGGATTTCTACAAGACAGTTTGACTAAGGATAAGGATCATGTAGTAAATGCAAAATTACAATCATACTTCTTGTTTTCTTTTAACATTGATTTCTAAGTTTAGTGTTTCTTTAATAAAAGTAAAGTAAGTACTCTGTTTTTGCTATCCACTTACCTCTGCACACTAAACTATTAATTGATTTTTATTTATATTTTTTTCAGAGGTTGATGTTGTCAAGCAACAGTTAAATGCATTTCAAAGAGAACTGGAGACATTTCAAGCAAGCCTTGCAAAATATAAAAAAAGTAATTAAACCGTTGTATATATCTGATATATTTATCTGTTCTATACATCCTTTACATAATGTATATTCAGATACATTGGCAAATCTGTTGAAGAAACTTTTGTCATGGTTCCATTCATCTGACTAGGGTTTACAGAAGTCCGTGTGCTTGCTGCCAAAACAACTGCATTTACATGAATGTACTATAAATGATTTTTAGCTTCTGCAACTATCATCTGCATCTATGTGTGGATATGCCTTTACCATGGTACATGCTGACACAATCTCGCAATCTGTCTCCTCCATGGACATAAAGGCTTACCACATGCATGAACAATTGTCTGTTTGCTCTGGATGTTACTCGGTCTGTGTGTAATAAATATCTATCTATTACAGTTCTTCTCTTCCATGGTGGAAAACAGTCTGGTGACAAAGTATTTGTAACCAATGGCTTAGAAGAAAATTTTGAAAATGCTCAGAAGACATGCAAAGAAGCGGGTGGTGTTCTGGCAACCCCCAAAAGTGCAGCAGAAAATAGTGCAGCGCAAGAGATACTTCACACCAAGGGCGAGTCAGCTAAGGCTTTTTTGGGTATATCAGACTTGCAAGTAGAAGGTGTATTTAGATACTCGTCAGGTGAAAAGATCACATTTACTAACTGGAATCTAGGAGAGCCAAATAATAGCAAGGACAATGAAGACTGTGTGGAGATTCAAGACAATGGGAAATGGAATGACATTCCTTGCAATCTGCTTCGACTAGTAATATGTGAATTCCAATAAAGTCAAAATGATTTGTAAAATTAGGGTTTTATGCACACATGACTTTATGTATACAAATACGTTCTCTCCTAGAAGGAAAACTTACTGTCCATTGGAACATGTTACAGTTTTATTTTGTCTCATTCACACTGAAGCATTTCAGTAAACGTACAGCGTGTATATGAGGAGTAACACTATATTTAGCCTTTATATCGCACTTTGCCATTTTAGCAATTTGTTACAGCTATAGTTTGCATGCCTAAAACCAGCTGCCATACATTGCACACAGTCAGTAGATGAGAACGTGTTATGACAGTTTGTTTTTCTCAGAAACAGCCTCAGGACCATATAGAACATATAGTGCTTTAGTTGTAATATAAAGCTCCTACTTAGCTCCAGCATCACACTAAGGCTAAGGCCCAACCGTGCAGAAACAGTGTTTTTTGCTGCTGCGGAAACGTGATTGTTTTCTTTATATGTTTAATAGGAGAAGAAATATCATTGCTGCATTTTGCTATATGGAGCCTAAGCCTGTTTTTCTTCCTTTGCTCGTTCTCATTGATCCCCCTTCTTGAAAGATTTGTATACTGATGTAACCTGAGTCATGTGACCTGCAGTGCAATCCTTCTCGACACTGATAAAGCAGAAATTCTTTTTTAGAAGGAGAGTTAGCAGGGAAACATCTAAAATAGGCAATTTCCACTGAAAAGATATATTACAAAGATTGTTATAATCATCAATATTATTGATTTAGGTGAATTTGGTAGAAAAGTGATTGACCATTTAAATGCACTGTTATGATACAGCATGTTACAATAGAATATGTCAAAATGCTATAAAGTGATATTCTCCACCCTTTAGTATTTATGAATCAGTACCCCACTGTAATGGTGAACATAGCGCTCACATATTGTTTATATACAAATGCCATAGAATATCGTACAGCGTAGCATTTTATTTCATAGATGTGTCTGCATTTTTCAGATGCCTCTATAAAATGTGTTAGACTTGTGGCATAATAAAAAAAAAAAAAAGTCATTTTATCTTATCAATAGATCAGGAAGCGGTAACATCAGGTTGATTTTGAGGCAGGTACTGTAAGCTCCTGCAACATCACAAATGGGTTTGTCGGGTTAGCTTCTGTGACATCACAAATAGGTTTTAGTTAGGTAACCTGCTATGATGTCAAAATTTTGAGTAGGTGCTTGCACAGGCAGTAGCAAGATGTACTAGATACAATTTTTCCTAGCTATGTTATATGTGTTTCTAGTACTATGTAATGAATAAAATATTATGTGTTTATTTTATTAGCTGTTTCCTATTTGTTTGTTAAATCTCAGTACTGTTCTATATTTGGTTATGTGATCTATCTGTCTATCTATCTATCTTACTTTACTAGTGTGCTCCTTTACATTGACCCATCCTGTTTGTTATATATTTTATGTTTAAATAAAGCATAGACTTATTGTAAAAGTATGAATAGCTCTGGAGAGATTTTGTTTGTGTGGCCTCTTCTGTTTCAAAATATCTTGTTTGAAAGTATTGAATTTTTTGTTGCAGTAGGAAATGAGAATAATCATCGTGCACCAACATGAGGACTTCCATTACAGAAACAAAAAAAAATCATCATAAATGTAGGATATAACTAGAGATGAGCAAATTTCTGAAAAGTTTGATTCGGCAGTTGGATTCGAAGTTCCAAAAAAATTTGCTTCAATCCGAATTACTTCACGGCAAATAAACAGCTATTTCCAGGCTACAGAGAGTTGGGGTGGGCGGCAGAATGCCGGAAGCCCTTGGATGCCGCGGTCATGTCTCTCTCTCTCTCTTCAGCACGGACAACTTTTATTCATGTGGAAGGATCTGCTAACAAGCAAAGACACGCCTACCCAATCACATCACTAGAGAATATCTTGTGACCGTCTGAAGTCACAAAGGTCCTTACTAAATATTCGTTAACACGAAGCATCAGGAAATCCAGAATCGTGGAGAATCGAAGATTTCCTGAAATTTGGATCGAATTCCACTTCTGCAGAATCAATTCGCTCATCTCTAGATATAACAAAAGTAGGATATAACATTCAAGAACAAAACATTCAATGTTCAACACATCACAGTACAGAGTGAATGTCTCAATATCTAGTCATCTTTCTGTAGTTGTCAAGTTCCCAACTATTTAAAATAAGTAAAGAAAGAAAGGATTAGGGCTTATGGGGGGGGGGGGGGATTTGGACTTGCGGTGGAATTTACCATATGTGTTTTATTGTTTCATCCTCAAGGAGGAAAACTACTGTGCTTGTAATTCAGTGAGAAATTTCTTCCATTCATACAATTTGGGCTGCTTTTCAGTGTGAGCTAATCCATAAAGTGTGTTTGCCTTAGCCTACTCCGCACACACGGTAAGCAGGTCCTGTGCTCACAAGACCACAGATGTACATATGCCCACCCTTACCTCTTCACCTCTTTCACGATGTCCTGAGAAAAGTAATGGAAGATAACCAGCTATGAACAAAAAACCTCTTGCATTGCTCACAATGCCCAATAGAGTAATGCAATTTTTTTTAAAGGTGATCTTATTCTTCTTTTCTTTTGATATGCTAAAACAAGAGAAAAGGTAAGGAAGGACACATCTTTTATTAACCTTTTGATCAAGCTGTATTTCACAGTTACAACCTTCTTGTTAGTGTCAATAATTTTGAAAACATAGTATATAGAAGAAAAGCTTGTAACTATACAAATATTCACAGTCTGCTTTCAATGACGGCAAATGCTCTGACATTTTGGAGCAATGACCTTCTCTATACTTATCTGTATTTAAATGTTACACAACTATTCAAACTATTGATCTGTTGTCTTTCAGTAATGGAGAATCACTGCAGAGTGTGCACATGTGGACATTTTTGTTATTGTGTAATGGCTGCAAATTCTGGCCTATCTATGTGTCTATTGACCCGAATTAGCTGCATTATAGTTAAAGGGATTTGGATATACACAGGATAGGGTAAAGTGTCAGATTGCTGGAGGTCTGACGCCAAGTTCCTCAGCGATCAAGAAACTAGGGGACCAAAAATATCCTTATTGCCTCCTTGTGAATGGAGTGCCAGTGTGCTTGCTTGACCAGCACTTCACTCACTCCTATGGGGCTGCAGACACTGCCTGAGTTTGCAGTTCCAGCCGTCCCATAGGAGTGAATGGAGCACTCCATTCACAAGAATACTTTAGGGTGACCTTGCAGTAGGACCCCCTGACACTTATGCTCTATCCTGTTGAAAGGGGATAAGTGTCCTTAACGGCACAACCCCTTTAAGGCTTATTTACACATTCACTTTTAACAGGTGTGTGATGTCCTTGTTAATCACATGAAAAAATAGTGGTTCATGGAAAAAAATCGACATCTGCAGGATATCACATGAGGCCTCATTCACATGTCCGCATCTACATTTTCTATATTTTGCATGTCTCGGGGTCCCTGAAAAATGCATGACACACAGATAGACTTTCATTAGTGTGATGCCACATGTATGTGATATGCAGGTGTGTGAATAAAGCCTGATAGTTAAAAAGTAAGTACTAACAAAGGCAGTGAATGGGTCTATACGCATGTCCATTTTTTCAATGGACTGTTTTTCACGACCGTCAAAAAAACTGACATGCTCTATCTTTGTTCGTCAAAATGGACTTAGATAGAACTGTGAGAGTAGATCAATAGACATTCATGGGTTTTTAATGTTAGGTCTCTGAAAAACGACACTGCCGTGTGAATTAGGCCTAAGGCTACTTGCATATAACACAAAACAATGGACATTAAAACAGATAAAACATGCATTTTCTATTAGTATGTCCTTTATTTTTCTTCAGTTTTCTGGCTGCTTGGTTATTTTATTGTCCATGTCGCATCAGTTTGTCATCTGTTTTATACTGTCAGTAAAAAATAATGGATGCAATTCGTTGGTCTATTCATTTATTGGCTGTCAAATGAATACAAATCCATTTTAACAAACATTAAAAATTAGCACAGTGACTTGTATTGATCTGTCGACCAATGGACAAATATAGAACATGTTCTATTTTTTACCGGTCCATTAAGATGGTCTTTTAAAAGAAAACAGACATCTCTATGTCCCTAAGGCACTCCCATAGTTCTTAAATGGATATCAAGAAAACATCCATTGTTCATCCATTTTTCATAGTAATGTGGATGGGGAAAAACTACTGACTTTAGACAGGACAGGTTCTAACTCTGAAGCTACATCTTTTGGCATTTCTGCAGTTAACTCATGTAATCTAGCAAGAGCAGATCAGGTCTATACCTGCCAAACACCAGTGCAAATAAAGATGATGGTGGCTGGCTCTCAATGACAGTTTTTATACAGCGCATATTTTGTTTTGGGGTAGATATATTGATGACATTCTGATTTTGTGGATTGGTGAGGTAGCACTTTTTATGATTTTCTTTCAGTCCTTTCAGTCCTTAATAACAATCACCTATGAGATCCATAAGAACACTCTCACTTTTCTGGATCTCAGGATATCCATTGGGCCTGGTAGGGGTGCCCATATAGAAGTCTATCAGAAGGAGACATCAACAAACAGTTTTTTGCATTGGAATAGCTGCCATTCAAAATCCCCCAAGAAGGGTATCCCAATTTGTCAATATTTAAGAGCAAGAAGAAACTGCTCTGATTCCATCTCCTCTCAGAATGTAATATACTTTTTGAGAGATTTAGAGCCAGAAGCTACCCATCTAAGGTGTTACATCATGTGTGTGACCTAACATAACCAATTTTCCCAACATCTGTGAACAGCTAGTTCAGAAAGGCCTACATGGTAGACAATTCATCGAAACAACCATTCTATATCTTTAAGTTCAATAATATCTGTCAACTGGGCAAAATGTTTTCAAGTGCATCGTATAGACATGTCTAGCAGTCAACAATCTCTCACCAAGAGATAATCTACCAAAAAGTAGTCTCTGCGAGCCTTTTTATAGGGCAGCGAGAGAAGCACTTCTATGATCTCTTGTGGCAAGAACCAGTCTGTAGAATCAGACCACATCTGTACTGTATTCATTTACATACAAAAATGAAAATTTATCTGCCTGAGACATAACTGCAAGGCAAGTTTTGCAGCGATCTGACATTTTTATCTGTCTGCGCTAAACTACTATTTACTTGTACTATTACCAATTTGAACAAAGTTCAAAAGAACTTTTTCAGAGGACGGATTGCTCTCTGATCTGATCATTTGAATTTCAAATAAGCAAAGGTAAGTGACTTTCAGTTTTCACTTGCATAGTTTTAGTCACATGTTCGTTTATGCTTATGAGCATTACATGCATTGGCAAATAATATTTCTTTTTTTTTCTTAGGTTTGACATGATTAACTGTGTGAAGAATGTTTGTACTATCATTGGTATAGCAATGATATCATTCTCACTGAGTTATTCAGAAACCTCACCAACCTGCTCTGTTGTCCAAGGACTTCCTGGCCTGAATGGCAGGGATGGAAGAGATGGCATAAATGGATTAAAGGGTGAACCAGGTGATCAAAATGTGTGATTCCGTTATTTATATATACCATAGATATATATGTGTATACATGTATGTATATATACATCATGCATATACTCATTGACAAAATATCCAAATAAAAAAAATGTTGGTTTGCTATAAAGCTCAGTGTGATATGGAAACAATTATATTTGTGGGGTGATGAAACAGTGCGTCTTACCAGAACAGAGTGTAAAGGTGCTTCCGCTGCTACCCTATAAAAAGGCTCTCAGAAGCACCTTTTCGGTAGTATACCTCTTTGTTGCCTGCTAGACAAGCCTCTAGGATATTTTCTGCCCAGACCATTTCTAGGTGCTTAGTAGAATCAAATTTGGTGTCACTGTGCCCAATACGTGTTCTGCATTGACGGCCAGTCACCTTCGCCTATGTTTTCAGTGGTGTCATGAACCAAAAACCTGGACTGCTATGTAAGCGCCTTTAGCAATGAATTCAAGCAAGGTTTGTGATTTGGCAATGGTCAGGTTCAAACTTGAAGACCTTGTAGTGAGTGCCTTTTCTGTGCATCTACACACTGACACAACTGCTGTCACTATTGTGACGATCTGTGTAGCCATGGTATGTAATAATTGTTTACTCCTTAATAGTGATAGGGACACTAACAGTTTAGAAATAAGTGCAGGACATCCAGTGGCCACGTATTGCCTCTCAACTGGCATTTTTTAGTAGGATAATGTTAGCCCACAAACACCAAGGGCTTCCAAGAAACGTCTCTGTAGATTTCAACACTTTATTGGTCTGCCCATTTGCCATATTTAAAATCAAGATTTGATATTACCAGCTGGGATGCCAGCTTCAGCAACCTACAAGTACAGTATGTAAGATCTACAGGCCCAGCTGCTAAATCTATGGGCAAAAGAGTTGCAGGTAACTATATGGAACCTGCATGCTTCTCCAGGCTAGAAGCTGGCCAACAGGGTTCTAGAACAACCTCTCAATTGTACAGTTTTCTCCAATACACTTATCCGTTTACCATCATTTCTGTCCAGGCCTGTTTCATGAGTTTTCTTTTTAAAAAATTCTGTTGAAGCATGGTTGAAAAGCAATGTCTGACTTTCATTTGTTCATTTTCATAGAATTTTTATATATTATGACTTTTGTCATATTCAAGTTATTTCTGTGACTATTGTGGGTTTTTCTTTCATTAAACGAGGGGTACTGTTTTCTACTACTAAATCTACTAAGACAAATAATAATACTTGATATCTTTGTAAGGTTTGCGTGGGGAACCTGGAGACCCAGGTGTCAGAGGAATTGTTGGTCCTCCTGGAAAAGCAGGACCAAAAGGAAATAAAGGAGATAAGGGAGAAGTAGGTAGGTAATTTACTCTATGTGACATTTGATCTACTTGAACAAATGGTAATATGTTCATCATAAATTGAATAATAATGCAGGATTTTATCTGATAAGGTCTTTTTCCAAGCAATAAAATAATTTTATTGTTTTTAAGATTTTTGTTTTGATGCATAATTGAGTTCTTTGTTGCCACCAGTAATAAAGAAAAAAAAAACAGGACATGAGAGAGAATATAGTTAGTACACACTTCTTACATATAATGCATAAAAGATAAAGTATTATGTATTACTGACAGTGTCAGACTATCTACTGACCTGTATTATGGTCTCTACAGTGTGCCAAGCCTTCTACCAGTGACTGACTTATTTCACTGCAGGAACTTGTCACCTTTTTCATTTGGGTAGGGACTATAAACCTTCATTCTCCCCCCTATACCCAGTCCACTTTGATGTTAGTAGTCATTTGGGTGGGTGTACTTTATTGTCTGTCATCTGACTAGACATAGGGACAGTATGTAGTTTTGTTAGTAAAATTGATATCTATCGAGCTGTTGCACTTTCATTGTCCACTGAAGAAATTTACATATTTGAGGTGAAACATGCATCAGGATGGTCTAATTATTGGGACATTTGGAACATAGGCAGGGACTTATAGGGTCCAGTTTTTCTAGAGTAAGGTTCCAGTCGGGACTGCAGTCATTAAGGGCAGTGGCTCCATAGTTAGGCTTTCTAAAAAAAACAAGGTTTCCATTGATAGGGCCTAATAGTGATAGTGACATGAACTTGTACTCACTGCAGCCCTGTGCCTATAGTCTAGTTCCAAAGCTGCATTCCCAGGGGCCTTTCCTCAACCGACCACCTATTCTGTTTCAGCCATCGGCCCTGACCTTGGAGAGATGTGATTTTCTACAAGACCTTGCTTACATGGTCTTAGGTTGTTATTAATGAGCCAGTAGGATTTTTATTTCATACTGGTGACTACTATTTGTATGGCTTGATTTTGTCGGGATTACTTGTGCACCCTGTCACTCTTGTGCACCCTTTTTAACCTTGTATTTTGTCTCTAGATTTAGACAAATTATTCAGTTGTTACTACCAACTGTTGTGTTGCTGTGGATGTGCTTGTACTGTATTTCTAAGGTTTTACATCTGGCAACATGTGGGTGCAGATCTTTTCAAAGATGACAGAAGAATTAAAGCTATTGAAATTGCCTTTGTGTTTGTGCGGTGTTAGGATATACAGGTTATATAGTTTTCCTTCTGTAGTGTATTAAACAGCTGTACTCTATGAGATAAACAACATATTGTGGTTGGCATTGTAATCCTGAACACTTCATTTGCAGTTTTGCCAATGTGACAATGACCAGTATGGTGGCGAGTCATTACTATTGGCTACAGATTAACAAATGGTTCAGCATGAATGTAATTTATTTTGTATTTTGGCAAATCTAAAACTTTTGGGATTCATCCTCCACGAATCGCTCAAAATGGCAGCTGTTATCTTACAGATCAGATGAAGACAGAGAAGTAGGAACACATGACCTGAAGCAGTGGCCTGGTAGACTTCCCCATAATGCCTTGTAGGAAGCCCTAATTATAGCACATCCAATAATAGGTGCGCATCACTGATGAGTGATGGATGAATGTCATATATGCTGCGGTCAGTCTGACATTAACAATGCAGTTTTGACATTAAAGAGCTGGAAATGTTGGATATAGTCATAGGAGACCTCAGAATGTCATACATGACTTTTAAGAGCAATTGGGACACTTTCTATATGGACTGAATTTATTTGAAACAATTTGAATCTGACAGATTTAATTGAGTCAGGGCAGAAAAATATTTTAGGAAATTCGCTCATCTCTACTACTGTAAGTGGAGACCGGTGGAGGGCATGGATAAGCATTACACCTGGAATAGTCAGGGATTTTACAGATGGGTATGAGCACAAATCAGTGGGATATCATGATGTTCTTTAGTGGTTTGTTACTCCTAATAGTAAACCTAACACAAACACTTCTACTTGATATCTATGTAACGTTTGCATGGGGAGCCTGGAGCACCAAGTGTAAGAGGCATTGATGGTCCTCCAGGGCCAATAGGAAATAAAGGACCAAAGGGAGAAGCAGATAAGTCATTTACTTTATCAGACAAAAGAATACGCCAGTGTTAAAAACGGCAAATAGTAGGTGGGGGACTTTGTTATAAGATTTGCACAGTAATCCCTTCCACAGCTTCAAGTTTCACCTCTGACCAGTACTTCAGAGCAATAGTCACTACATATACAGTAATACTATATGGCATTTCATGTGGTCTTGTATCGCATGGTCATTTTCCTCCAAAAGCAATGTTTATAGTGAAGAATGGATTTGTCATACAGCAAATAATACACTACTGTATGTTTTCTGTCAGATTCACATGGAATCAGATAGTAAACACTCTATATACATTCCATATTACACGCAGTATTGCACAGAGCTATAATATGGTCATGTGCGTAAGGCCTTACATTGTACATGCTGGAAACATTTTTACTTTTATCAAATCTTATTTACATTTTAGATACAGAATGTGCAAGAAAAATTGCTGCTTTGGAAAGCAAAATTACTTCGCTAGAAAAAAGTTTCTCCTGGCTAAAAAATGGTAATGTTTACTATTTTTTCATACCTGGCTTCAGCATCATAAAAGCTATTTAGGTTTTTTATGGGTACTGCAAATAAATATACATTTAATAAATATAAATTGAATAAATATAATGGCATAATGTTCATGTGTTTCTTTTTACCCCAAACTGCTTCTTTTTAGATCAAACTGTGATTGGATTGAGAATAGAGAATAATCTTTTGGCTAAATATATCAGGGGATTTAATGTCTAACACAAAATATATCTCGTATCTTACCCACAGCCCAATTTGTGGTCATATTAATAAAGACTGAGCTGTAATATGGTTCTGTACTTGAGACATATGCTTGAAATCAAAGATGAGATTAGGTTGTATCCTGTGAGAATAAATGACCCTTTCCCAAGGAAAGCTCGAGGACAGCCATTCATTATAGTAGTATAATGTTGTACCGTGTTAGCCATTGAAGATCATGTGTATAGGGTATTTAAAAAATATTTGAATTTTCAGTTCTTGTATAACACTATGTCTGAAGATGAGAGCTAGAGTCTTGAAAGCTTACTTATCAAATATACTCAGTTAGCCTCTAAAAGGTATCGTCTGATTTCTTCACTCTTCCAGCCATTCATTATATCACTGGACAAAATTATTGACTGTTAATCTGTGGCCTACAGTAGGTACAGATCCATAATATGCTTGTGTTAGACTTTAAAGCTCCATGTACATGTCTGAGTGTGTCATATGAGCATCCAGTGGTCCATTCTGTTCCGATGAAAATAAAGCAGGTTCTATTCTGCTCCATGTCATCGGAACAGAACGCATAGTAAGTCCCCATAGAAGTAACTGCATTGCAGAATGCACAGACTCCAAGGGTCATCCAAGTGCATTCCATTGCAAAATTGGCCCCACCTCAGATCCAAATTTGGTCGTGTGCATGGGGCTCCCTGCATATTATAGAGAAGGAGGTCCTGGTGATGGATGCCACAAGGCACAATTTACACCTGGTACACCCAATGCAAGAGTTGCTAAAAAGTTTTCCAGATTGCTACTAGCCAATATATTTAAGCTTAAAATGGAGGAGAAAGAGGATATTATGGACATTGTGGACTTGGGAGTAGTGGAAGAGGAAAATTAGCAATTATAAAAGGTCTGCTTGAGGTCATGCTACTTTGCACTATACCTACCCGTAATAATGTATTTGTAATGGTGTAAATGAAACGATTAACCTTTTTGTGGGAAATAGAAAAGCAATTCTGACATTTTTTGTGTTCTTAACATTTCTGTTGATAACAAATAAGTTTTACATCTTTTGTACAATAATAAAACTTTTTTATAAAAAATTATTTCTTTTTGTGTTGCTGCTTTCTAAGATCCTCAACTTTTTTTTATTTTTCTTGTCAATGTACCTATATGAGGGGTACATGATGGCAGTGCGGGAGTGCTGATGGAGAAGAATGGAGTATTATGACTGATCTTAACTGGTACAATGGGAGGCTCACCTGGTGATCACGTGGACACAGTTTCTAACTGTGCGATCACTAACTGTACAGCAAGGTGCCTAAACTAAATTGGCACCTTGCTGTACAGCTACATCAAGGTGCGGAAAGCAGCTAAATTCTAAACATACAGTAGGCAACACTGGACTTTCATGCATTTATAATAGGTTTAATTTTTTTTTCTTTACAGTTGTACTTTTTCAGCATGAACATTCAGGCTCTGATGAAAACCTCTATGTATCTACTGCACAGAAAAGACATTTTGCTTCTGCTCTGGCTATGTGTAAGAAATATGGAGGGATGTTACCTTCTCCAAAGAGTGACAGAGAAAATTTTATACTCTATAATTTGGCATCATACATGGAAAGAGAATTTTACCTTGGAATTAATGACCAGAATACTGAAGGACAGTTTGTATATGGTGATGGAAAACCAATATTTTATACAAACTGGCATGGAGAAACAAAAGAACCAAATGGTTTTAAAGGAGAAAATTGTGTACAACTTTATAAAAATGGCGAATGGATAGACATATCGTGTGAACAAAGTAAATCTGTTACATGTGAATTTCCAATACCTTAAAAATATTCAATAGTTCATACCAAACGTCTAATAAAATGACATATTGCAAGTGCATCAACCTTACTCTTATGTATCATAAATTGTTAATAACTTTTTTAAAACCAGAAAATAATAATAATAATGCTGACTTTCATGAAAGGATTAATGAAATTAATTAAAGAAGTTTTTTCCATCTTGGATAATCCTCTGTCCATAGAATATAATTTGCAGATTGGGGGGAGGATTTTTGTCCCCTTTTTTGAGTGGAGGTCATGCACTGATAGAGCAGCACGAGTACCACTCTATTAATTTCTTTAGGAGCCATGGAAATAGCCAATCTCTGTATTTAGGCTATTTCCAGAAATACCTTTGAAATGAATGAAGCAGGAATGCTGGAGATAGTTGAAGTAAAGTGCTTTAGCACTTCCAATGAAATGAATGGAAGTGTTCATACTGCATGACCACCACTTCATGAAGAATGGGGAAGGAAATCGGTAGGAGTCTGAGCGGTGAATTTTTATTCTTTACAGTTTTCAGTACAGTACTTTTTCAACACGAACAGTCAGAATCTAAGGAAAGTCTCTGTGGTCTAGATTTACTATGCCTTGTAGGCTGGTTTTATGGTATACAAGGCTTAAAAAGTTGTAATTTTTGGTGCAAAACAAGACCTTTCAAAATCTGTGCTGCCTTAACTACTTCCTGAAAAAGGGGTGTGCTGAAGGTGTCCGTGGAAAGGGGGGGGGGGGGGCTATTGGCTGCCATATTTACTATAATTTATGCCAGAAATCTGGCATAAATGATGGGGGAAATGTATGCCAACTAGGAGCTAGTGTACATTTCCCCCAAGGTGCACAGCCCAGCTCCAGGGCTATGAAGACTGGCAAGACTTTTCTGCAGCATTTTTTCTCTGCAATGTGTGGATGGGATTAACCAGAATTTCATTCACTTTGCTGGTATGTTTTTTTTCTGCTGTGTTTCTGTAACATGTCGCCTTAAAGAGCCTCTGTGCTTTGAAAGCTTGCAAATCTAATTTTTCTGGTTAGCCAATAAAGGTATCATACCTACAACACTTTTTTTTTTCTTACATAAAAGTACCATATATTACATGCCTTCCCAAAGAGTGAGAGAAAAAATTATATACTCTAAAATCTTGCATCATACACTAGAAGAGAATTTTATCTTGGATGTATGATTAAGACACCAAAGGACAGTTTGTATATGGTGATGGAAAACCAATAATTTAGACAAACAGGCATAGAGAAACAAAAGGAGAAAATTGTTTACAGATTTATAATCACGGTGACATCTTGTGTGTGTTAAGTAAATCTGTTACATGTGAATTTCCAGTGCCCTAAAATTGTTCAAAAAGTTCATAACAAACTTCTAATAACTTGACATACTAAAAGACTCAGACCCCACATAGCAAGCCACAGATGAATAACACTGCAGAAAAGACTGGCAGAAACGCAATTTGTTTTTTTACAGCGTTTTTCACAAAAGGTCCACAGAGATTTGTTCTGCAGATTTTCTGCTTCTATCATACCTATACCGGCATTTCTGTAGGTAGAATTGACATACTGTAATTTACAAAAACACAACGGGTTTTGAAATTGTAGCATGTCTCCTGCAGATTTTTTTCTGCAATGTGTAGATTGAATTAGCCAGAATCCTATCCACTTTGCAGGTACTGTAATTTGCGGCATTTTTTGCCATGGTGTTTCTGCCACATATTCGCTACATGGGGCACCAGCCTAAATTCACCAACTTTACTCTTATTTACCATAAATCCGGAAATGAATAAATTATGCTGAATTTTAAATATAATTTCTTTCAGTCCGAAGGTACAGTGGCATGAAAGGGTTAAACAAGTTTTTCCATGTGGCAGAAGGGTGGGAGTTGAACTTCTCAGACTCTCATCGATCAAAAGAATTGCAGGATTTTTGTTCACTGTTTTGAATGCAGTGATGGTCACCTGATGATAGGGAAGCTCACACATTGCTCCTTTCATTTCAATAGAATTACCAAAGATAGCCAAGGGATCTACTTCCGCTATCTCTGGGGCTCCCACTGAAAAGTATTGAGCGCTTGGCTATCTCCAGAGATCCCATTTATATGAATGGACACACTTCAGCTTGTTCCGCCCATAAGCTTTAAGGCTGGCAGGACCTGTCAGCCATACCCTTATATATCCCCAACCAAGTGGCCATCACACATACTTCAGCTTGTTCCGCCCATAAGCTTTAAGGCTGTCCATAGTACACTTGATAAAGAGGACTCATTCCTCGAAACTCGTTGTGTAATTGAAGTTCAATAAAAAGCATTCTTAGTGAAGCGCGGTCTCCATACCTCCCTTTTTTTGGATACTTTCCTACCATTTTTTCACCATTTATATGAATGGAGCACTGCTGCCTGACCACCGTGTGACCACCACTCCATTCAAAGTTATAAAGTAGCTGTGAGTAACCTACAATATCTGACTCTAAGCAAAAACAAAATTAGCAAAGGGGAAGCTAAGGCTACATTGACAAGACAGAGGTGCAAAATAGTGTGAACAACGTCAATTTTTCAAGGCCATCTTGCAGCAAGGGGTGTCCGTGAAAATGGGCATTTGACTGTATGGAGGGGTCCATGAAAACGGGCAAAAATAGGACGTGACCTATATTTTGCTGGTCCATTACAACGGTCATGTGAATAGCCCCCATTTACACACATTCAATTTAATGCTGCCGAGTGACATCCTTTAAAAAAACTGACATCACATGGCCATTACTCACTGTCATGTGAATATAGCTTTAGTCTTCCTGAACACAGGGCAAAAATTCAGCTTGGTCCCGCTCCCCGCACCCTAACCCTGTTTGACTCTCTAGCCCAAATGAAGGGACAGGTGACAATCCTAAATTCAGGATGCACTGGAAAACTTAATTCAGAGAATTTTGCCCCAAAATTTCTAATGGGACATTTGGCCACTGTAACCTTAGTGAGACAACTCTTTTGAGGGTATGATCACACAGAGTGAATATAGTACAGATTTGCATTCTGGATTATTAGGCTTAAAATCTGCATTATATTATAGTGCCATCATAGCAAATGAGATTTTATTAAATGTCATCAACAGGTTGAGGGAAAAATTAGCAGTGGAAATTGACCTGTGGTGCAGATTTTATATCCACGGGATGTCAATTTATGCTGCAGGATTTCATGTGAAATCCACCGGTAAAATCCATAGCAATAAATGACATGCTGCTGGTTTATAAACTGTAGAGCAAGTTAGCTTTTCTTTAACACAACATGAGTATAGGAACTGTTCATATCCACTATGCTGAAAATGTGAATCACTATGGGTTAGCTGCCTACAAATGTTGGTGTTACAGTATGTGTGTATCTAGTCTTTCAGTTGATATAATGAAACTTTATTGATATATAACATGTAACACAGGTAAGATTTCCAGAAGACAATTAAAGTTCTTGAATATAAATTCTGCAATTGAATGGGAGTGCCATGAATTTAGTAACCTTGTGTTATTGAAGTGGCTGCCAGACATCATTCGCTTTGAAACATCGTTCGCTGGAACCCTGGATTCCATTAGGGATTGTTGGAATAATGTAAATTTGTTGTTTCCGAAATTTTAAGTAGAGGGCTACTTGTATATAGTTTCTGTACTATAATAATTCAGATAGACCTGGCTTATAACATTAGTAAATAAAAATGTATTTAATATCCTCGGTCAGCAACACAACAATTCAGATTGATCATATTACTATGTATCTTCATTTGAAATAGATACTGTAAATGAAATAGAGAAGTAAATACATATGTGTCCTTGGCTCTCTCCTTCAAAAACAGTAAATTAAAGAAACTGAATCTTTTACAGAAAATATCAGAGCTTTGAAAAAGGCTTATCTCCTAAAGCCACTTTACACACACAACTACAGAACAACACCTAACAAAACTTAGATTAACTACAGTACAATAGCTAACAGACCTTAGAACATCTACAGAACAGCAGCTGACAGACCTTAGAACATCTACAGAACAACAGCAGAGAGACCTTAGAACATCTACAGAACAGCAGCTGACAGACCTCAGAATATCTACAGAACAACAGCAGACAGACCTTAGAATATCTACAGAACAGCAGCTGACAGACCTTAGAATATCTACAGAACAACAGCTGACAGACCTTAGAATATCTACAGAACAGCAGCAGACAGACCTTAGAATATCTACAGAACAGCAGCTGACAGACCTTCGAATATCTACAGAACAACAGCTGACAAACCTTAGAATATCTACAGAACAGCAGCTGACAGACCTTAGAATATCTACAGAACAGTAGACAGACCTTAGAATATTTACAGAACAGCAGCTGACAGACCTTAGAATATCTACAGAACAACAGCTGACAGACCTTAGAATATCTACAGAACAACAGCTGACAGACCTTAGAATACCTACAGAACAGCAGCAGACAGAACTTAGAATATGTACATATACAACATCTGAAACACTTTTCTCTGTTGTAAAAACCAGCTATTTGAAGTGACAACCTCCTCCCCTTTGGTAACCCCTAAATCTGTATATACCGGCAATACACAGTGAATACGGGATGGATTTCCCTGCCAATGCATGGTTAGGGCATTGCTATGAAGAACTTTAGAGTGTGTTTTCTTCTAAAAGGAAATAAGATTAATGTAATAATAATAATGTATATTACAAAAATATATACCTGAATCAACATTTGTGCTTTCGCTAATGACCTGGCTCAGGAGACCCTGGACAAATTTCCAATGAGAGCAGCATAAGTTTACTCAAAATTTCAGCAAATTTGGAATTCCTGGTAAAACATCTGGTGCTTTGTTTACTGTACATTCATGGTGCAAGGCACAACCAAATGATACCATTCTTTTATTCTTTCCATTTCCCCTTAACTTCCAAGCCCTTACATATTGTTGATCAGATTGGTTACTTATTAATGCATTATTACTCATGTGAGAAAATGACCTGCTTTCCATTCTTAACCTTAAGAACTAGCACATTTAGGACTGAGCCATTTCACTCCAATACCCCTTACATATTAAAAACACTCCTTTATTTTTAAACACGCTGGGAAGGAAAGAGTAAGACACATGAAAACCCCTTCCCTGTGTTTTCTCTACCTATTTCTGTAAATATTCAATAAAAAGGTCATCGAAAAGAATGGAACAGTTGACTGATAGTATAGTCTAGGGAACAGTCTTCATTGCTTCTAAAAGCTCTGCAGGGGTGGTACAGACTACACTGCCCAAATACCCTGCAGCCACTAACTTTTTCAATATATTTTCTCCTCTTCAATAAATCTCTAAAGCTAATGAAAATATATAACACATACATTCAAAGGTTTACCAGCTATTTATAAAAAAATAAGTTTCACTTAGAAATATATAATTATATTATTCTATTTGCTTCACATGTTTATTAGCGATTATTGTATGAAATTGAATATTTCTCAATTTCTCGGGTTTCAGCAGAATTAAAAAAAACAATATGACCTTAGAACTACATACAACATATTTTCAAAGTGTAGCCAATTTTTACTAAAAAAAAACTCCTTTTATTGACCTTCCCAGCTCAAAGTCCACCATGATACCGCTAAGTAATCGATAAACTGCCATACAAAAAGCTACGCATGCATTGCACTCATGCCATAATTGAGTTTGCTGCTGTAAAGTAGCTTAAACAGGTGAGCAAATGCATGTTCATATATACATGAATGGGGGTAGCGCTTTTGGATTCCTTAACAATACAGTTTTGAGAGATAAGTATAATAGATTTATTTCTGTTTAGCTCATCCATGGCTTCTCTTACCTGGACCATCAGCTTCATAGCTGTAATATTTATAATGTTATTCACGGGGACTGAGTCAGACACATCACCTGTGTGCTCTGTAATACAAGGACTTCCAGGTCTTAATGGACGGGATGGAAGAGATGGTGTAAATGGATTAAAAGGGGATCCAGGTAAGAAATATTGACATATGGAGACTATAAATGGTCACTAACTATAAACAAATGTAACACACATAGATCATAAATTTCAAGTCAATTCTGAAGTATGGTTTATAACAAAGATAAAATTGGTTCTATTAGGTTGGTAGTCGTCATTTCTCTTACTATATCAATCACTAGCTCATTATTTTCATTTGTAAATTACAGAAATTATTTAACATTAAGATTGGTTGCTTAGATGTTTTTGTTAGATACAAAAAAAAAATTACATACAAGAAAAAAAAAAAAAAATTTTGAGCTTGTGATCATTATTATTTGTATAGATTTTGTTGTAAAAATATAGGAATATATATATATACACACACACGTGGACAAAATTTTTGGTACCCCTCGTTTAATGAAAGAAAAACCCACAATGGTCACAGAAATAACTTAAAAAAGCCAGACTGGAATTTGCCAAACTACATGTTGACAAGCCACAAAGCTTCTGGGAGAATGTCCTATGGACAAATGAGACAAAAATCTAAATTTTTGGCAAGGCACATCAGCTCTATTTTCACAGACAGAAAAATGAAGCATATCTGTTAAATGAAGCATGTTCACATGTGTGTGTGTGTGTATATATATATATATATATATATATATATATATATAGTATATATCATAATTTGCATATGAATGTAAGGGTTGTTTCATGATAGACATTGGGGACATATGCTAGGATATGCCACCAACATCAAGTGACCCTTCTAATAAGTAGGGTTTTTCCAAAGTGGACAACCCCTTCAAAGCCCAAAGTACTCAGTAAGGACAAGCGTTCTTGATAGACAAACATCTAAACATCTTTATCTTTACATTTAAATTTGCAAAATTTTGGCATAATTTGAAATAAAGTATCTGTTCTGTTTTGGTTTTAGAGAACCAATCATTTTGTATAATATATTAAAGCAAGTCTTAAGAAAACATAGGGTAAGCATGGGTATCTGCTTTCTTTAGGTCCTCCTGGAGATCAAGGGACACCAGGAATGAGAGGTAGCATTGGACCACCAGGAAAAGAAGGACCTAAAGGAACTATTGGGTTGACCGGTAACGTAGTCTCTAAAAATATTTTACCCAATTTACTCTATACAGTCATTTAACATATACAAATGTGCTATACTTTTATTATTATATTTCAGCTTGAGAGTAAATTTACATTTTTATCTACCTAGGACTACCTGGGCAAAAAGGAAACTCAGGACCACAAGGTAAGAATAGCCATTATATTAATATAATGACAATACAGTCGGAATAATGAAACCATATTGACAGCCATTAGATTAGAATAAACAAGTAACCAATTAAAACCTTTTTCTAAAATTAAAAAAGATATGGTGACTGGTAGAAAGCTGAAAGACACCGTCTATGGACTATATAGATAGTGTGAACTGTAAACATAGTCTCTCAAAATATTTTACCTTATCTACTGTAGAGAGTAATTTAACAAGTACAAATGTTCTATACTTTATTATTATATTTTAAACTGAGAGCATTTTTAACATTGTGTATTTTTATCTGCCTAGGAGTAACTGGGCAAAAAGGCGAAAAAGGAAATACAGGAGCACAAGGTAAATATAGTCATTATATTAATACTGTATAAGGACAATACAGTCAGAATAATGACACAATATTGACAGGCCTTAGATTAGAATAAACAATAAAAACCTTTATTAAAAAAAACAAAACAAAAAAGTGAAAGGAAGAAAGCTGAAACGCTGCACAGTCACTACTAAAGATGGGCGATCCTCGGAAGATTTGTTTTGACCTGTGTACGGACGAAATAAACTCCCAGTTTACTTCGGTCTGAACTTGTTCGGATAGAACCGGAAGGAAAATGCTTATACTCTCGAGTCTGTTCAGATGCCAGAGTATAATAGCTGGAGGCCCAGGGGAGAAGACAAAAATAAGAAAACTATTTATACTCGCCTTCTGTTACCTCTTTTGAGCCTCCTCGTGGCATCCAGCTCTCTGTGTCTTTCTCCTCGAGGCCCAGTCACAGGTCTCAGTGGTAACCCCAGACGCATGACTTCACAGAACAGCGGCAGACACCACAAGGGGGAAGGCACGAGGAGGAGCGCCTGTATAAATGTTTTTTTTATTTTTGTCTTCTCTGCTGGGCCTCCAGCTATAATAATATAATTTACTCAGACCCCAGAGTATAATAATTTACATGCAGTGGCCATTTTAGTTTGTCCCAGACAAATGCCAAATTGTTCCGTTTCATTAAAAACAAACAATTAGGAATATTTGGGTTGAATCTGGTTTGTTGCCAACCAATTCACCCATTTCTAGTCACTACTATATAGATGGTGAGAACTGTGAACAATGAAGTGCAAGTGCCACAGACCCTTCAACCAGATAATTGTCATGGGTGTCAAGAGGTGGACCCCACAGATGTGCCATTGATAGCCTTTTCTGAGGATAGGTCATCAATATTCTGACCTCAAAAATCCCTGGTCAAAAGTCAGTTTTCTTTACTCCTAGACTACACAACGGATGGCACTAATGGCAGCATTAAATGTACATTGGTTGGGTTTTAACTAACTGTATTGCAAATGGGTGGCAGAATTAATGGTATTATGGATGTTTGGGAGTAACTGTACTGGAGGTGGGTGACAGCATTGATTGTTAAGTTGGTGGCATTTGTTATAGTGTGGATAGGTGTTGAATTTAATTCTTCCAAAGGTGGCTGGTATAATTTTAGAGTGGGTAGCAACATTAATTTTACTTCTGGTGGTATTAACTGGAGGAAAACTGAACTTCTAGAGTGACTGATTAATTATATCAAATTTCACTTGTACATTTTTAACACCTATTTTTTTTTTATTTGTGATGATTTAAGCATAAAATTGTACTAACATTACAATATGCTCTCAACTGTGTATAGTTCTTAAGAATGTTATACAACAAAGCTTTTGGGGTACTTAGTATTCCTTAGACAAAAATTCTAATTTTAGAAAAGTTATGTCCACTACTCTATAGCAGACCTTGTTCCCCCTGCACAATATCATGAAAGGATTACTATAGAGCTAGCATAATGATATTGTATTTATATCCATCAGACAATATGATGTACAAGAACGCTTTGTGGCATACTGTAGTTTAATGTTAGATGAATGGGTTTCAAATATGCTCATCAAGTATTAATCACAAACACTATGTAAATGTAGCCTTCCGGTAAAAGATAAGTGTACTATATACTGTAAGTAATAACATGTCTTTAAACATTTCAATCACATTTAGTTAATTGATACTATTAAAGAAATGTAATGTATATAAACCTTTCTCAATATTATTACTCTGTAATTTAGGAGTGCAAGGTCCAAAGGGAGAAAAAGGTGACAATTCTGGTCAATCAGGTAAATAACAAAAATAACAATAAAGTGTACTAATACAAGAATAGGGATGTGTTAGCAGAATTTAGCTAACATAAAGCTCAGCTCATTGGAATTTATGCAGCATCTCAGTGGACACTGCTAATCTGTTTTATTTTGTTCTGTGCCACTGTGAGTATATATGTTATTTTATGTGTGTTATCCCTTTTACTGTATTGTTTAGCAGCCTCCCTTATGTTATGTCCCCCCTTTTGGTTCCTTCCACTGTAGATGACTATCCCTCTAGGTTAGAGGACTTGGGACATCCCTGGCCAATCACCGGTCACTGGGTAAGAGGTGAAGACTATAAGTCTCCAGGGGACTGTTAATTTGAGTTGGTTGAATGTATTCCATCAGCTAAGAGTCACCTGCTGTGCATCCTCTGCAGCCCCTGAGGGAATAACTTGTCAACTAGTCCAGCATCCATATATATATGGAAGATTGCTGTCAGCCGCATAGTGGGAAAAGAATCCCAACAGTTGGAGGAAGTTGTGGTGTGAGAACCCTTCAGCCAAGACCCTTTTATCTCCAGGTATCTGGTTTCCTGGGACTACAGTTAACACAACCCAAAATAGTCATAGTTGAAGATGCAGAGACTTTATATATTATTTGGAAAGGAGAAAGGCACAAAACCAGCATTTTATTCTGAGCATCCCTAATACTAAGTCTAAGAATAGCCACTGCAGTGGAAACTACTCCCATCAGGATGCTGCATGTGTTACAAATTATCATAGTGAGGTTACATCTTGGTTCAACTGAACCACTGCCTTCTGAGTCATTCCTGCACTTACCATCAGGGCCCTTCTGATCACCATCACATGGCTCAGAGTAAGAGAAACTACCACCACCATCAGGTACCATGCAGACCCACCTCGCTAGTATCCTGGCCTATGAGGTGTTACATTCAGGTAAACCTGACCGATCTGTGTTGCTGGTTTAAAATGATTTACCCTGCTGACAGACTTCCTTTAATGGAACTGTAAAAATCTTTATACATTGAGTTTCCCAAAGTAATGACCAGAAGCAGGAGGAGTTCAAAGCTGGGCTATTGTCTCACCACAGGCCCCAGCACCTGCTTGGCCTGGCTTTCTGATGGGTATGCCACTGGGTGGCAGTCACACAGGAATCAACTCTTGCTAAGTAATGTAATTTACTAAATAGATAGATAGACCAAGGTTGGAATGTTGCATACTTGTTACAGTATAGGTACCACGTTTTTTTCTTGTGTGACTATTATAGGGCATACAATAGTACATTCTAATCCTTTGGACCTAAACAAAGAAAGCATCTCAATGCAATTTTTGTTATTATTGTGTGAGTTCCTGCACTGTTGAAGCGCTTGCATTGACTGGGCACAGAAGATGTGGCCAAAGGGTAGAGAGTTGGGAATGTGGTTGCCACTTTTCACTGTGCAAGGTTTATTTGCTGAAAGAAATATATGTGCTATTTACTTTATTATACATCTTAAAGTGTACCTTCAGGTATAAACAACTTTTCATAAATTAAAACTACAGGCTAATATAAGAAACATTGTAATATATCTTATTTAAGAAATAGGTTTTCATCTCCACATTTAAGGAAGTTATTAGTCTATGAAGAGGAGGAGGGATATAAAAGACTCAAATAATTGCCTTTGTTACACTCTGCTATGTTGTAGATAAGAGACTAGGAGAGAATAGAATGAGGCAATAAATCAGCAGGAGAATCCTACTACCTGCTCCATAGAGGTCTATCTATGAGGCTGAATATGGAAACCAATATAATGTAAACAAACAGTCAGATTGAAGAGCAGGAGAACAGCTTAATAAGTAGCAAAGGAAGCAAATATCCTTATTAAGATACATTATAAGGTTTCTTACCCACTATTAACTTATGAGAAGTTGTTTATAACTGGAGGTAAGCTTTCAATTGTTTTTAATCTGTACTGTTTCTTTACTATCTGTACTATGTTTCATTATTGCCAAACTCTATGTAGTTGAAAAATTAAAGACTGCAATGACCACAACATTTATAAACATCTTCTTTTACAGCAACGCTTACAAATGTCCTAAGCAAATTATCGTTCCTTGAAACGCAGTTGAATCAATTAAAGCAGAGCATATCATCAAGGATGAAAGGTTTGTCTGGTTATGGTGCACACTGCTGTCATATGACTACCTTGTACCTCATTTCAGTCTTCAAATTACAGACATCTTAAAGCAAAAACTGCAGTGCACAATATGAAATCCTTCCCTATGGCACTAAACTAGATAGCCTTCTTCTGTGTTAACTCCCAATTAAGGCTAAGGCCCCACGTTGTGGAAACACAGCTTTTTTGGTTGAAGATTTTGCTGCATTTTTTTTGAGCCAAAGTCAAGAATGACCACAAAAGGAATGCAGAAATATATAGGAAGTTCTTATATTTCTACCTTCTGCTTAGTCCACTCCCGGCTTTGGCTCAAAAAACTGCAACAAAATCTGCAGCAAAAAAAAATGCGTTTCCACAACGTGGGGCCTTAGCCTAAAAGTTTCCTTTTGATCAAAATATTAAATGGAATTAAGGTATCAAATACGCTTAAGTGTCCACAACAAACTCATTGGGACAGATTTACTAATTCTGTCTAATATTCTGACAGTGTACACTTAAATCAGGCAGTCTAATATGTCTAACAATGCCTCTGGCTGGATGATAAATCGGGTGCATCTTTAGACTGACTAATCACAATTTATAAAGTTCCACGTGACTTTTGCCTCAATTCTGCATCTAAGGTCGGGGCCCAATGTGGTGTAAACGCTGTGGTTTGACCGCAAAAAACCCCCAAAAAAACACAGCATTGTACAGTCCCTGCACATTGCAAAAAATTATGCGCAGCAGAAATGCTATGATTTTTTTAAATCGATGCATGTCAATTATACCTATGGAAACGCCGGAGGTTTCCCTAAAGGGGAAACCTTTTTAGCTGTGGCCTGCTAGGGCCTGTAAGGAAACCACATAAAAAGTAGCTATAACACATAGTAAATTTGGTACATGGTATGTAGCCATTTTTTGCGCATTTAGTTTAGTAATTCTCCTCCACTAAATACTCCATAAGGATAAAGCCCCACGAAGCGAGCCGCAGCCAAAAAAGAACTGTGGAAAAGATTGCAGTACATTGCCGTTTTTTCCACACTGTTTTTCACAGAAAGTCCGCAGAGTTTTCCTCTGCGGACTTTCTGTCCCTATTATACCAATATCGAAAATGCCAGCATTTCCATAGGTATAATTGACATGACTCGATTTACAAAAATGCAACGGTTTTTAAAAATCAGCATTTTCGCTGTACATAATTTTCTGCAATGTGTGGATGGGATTAGCCAGAATCCAATCTACTTTGCAGGTATTGTAAATCGCACGTTTTTGCAATGTGGGGCCCCGGCCTAAGGAAGCGTTCACATCTACATCATTTAATTTGTTCTTCTGGTCCATCGTAGGAACAGAAGAAAATATTAAGCAATAGAGATGGATCCATTAAATGACTATAATGGCCACAATAACAACAAAAGCCTCAAATTATTCATTTAAGGCAGGGTTCTCAAACTTGGTTGGGCAAATGAGCCGTACACAGAAAAAATTTGAAGTTAATGGGCCACATTGTTTCCAAATTCTATACAATACAAATGTATTGTTAAATAACCCCAGCAGTGGCCCCTCACAGTTTATTGTGCCCCCCAAGCCAGTAGTTGCCTCACTGCTCCCAGGTGTGCTCTCTTCCACTGCTCCAGGGGCACATACGTCACAGCAGTGCACCTGGAGCAGGGGAAGAGAGCTGGAGGTGTCGGGCAGCAGAGAGGTAAGCATATACACTTAAGCTGCCCCAAGCTTGGGAACATTTAGAACTGAGCTGAGGCTCTTTTCTCCTTGCTTCTGCCGATTCAGCTGAAAAAAAATTCCAGACCCAATGGCGCCAAAAAAGGAAAAAAACACAATATTAAAAAAAAAATAAATAATAATGCTCGAAACCACAACAATTCCTCAAAAAACGCAGTAAAAACCAGCCTCACGGTGACAAACACAGGCATCTCATATAACAGTGACAACCAACACATGCCTCCATAATTGTGACTTCTCACAGGCACTCACTTAGCAGTCACAAACTTTTCTGCAGCAAATTGACATTGCTTTGTTGTACATTTTCTAAATGTATTATAGAGGATTATAAGATACTGTTATATTTTCCAAACTTTTTTGAACAAAGTTGATGGTAATAAATTGAAATTCATTGCATTTTGTTTGATTTATTCCAGCCTTACTGTTTGCTAGAGGAGCCATCGCTGGAGGAAAAACATTTGTTACAAGTGGGAAAGAGCTAACTTATGAGGAATCAAAAGCAATATGTCTGAAGGCTGGAGGACAGTTAACTCTTCCAAGAAACTCTGAGGAGAATAAAGCTATTTTAGATATTGCACAGTATTACAACCTACATGTATACCTAGGAATAACTGACTTTCAAACAGAAGGTGTTTTTCGGTACCCAGATGGCAAAACACTTACCTATTCTAACTGGAATACCAATGAACCCAACCAAGACGGGGAAGAAGATTGCGTTGAAATGCTTCTAGATGGGAAATGGAATGACAGACGATGTCAGGATAAGAGACTGAATATATGTGAATTTTCATGACATGACATGTACGTTGGAAAAATAAATAATGAGCAAAAACTCTTTTTGTTTAATTGAGCAAACTTTTGATTGACTGTATAAAGTTATTGTCTGTCCAGATATCTTACATATGCCATATAATTCATAATAAACACTTGCTTTAAATAAGTGCGATGGAGATAGAAACCGGATGATGACATATTACCAGTATGTTTTTCATAAGTGGCAGAGAGTGGCTCCTTTGTGACAAGCAAATGTGTGCAAAAGTGAGACAGTGACTGCAATGAACAACAGTAGACTTGCTTTAAAACAAACCATTTAACCTCTTATATTCCATCATCAATGCTGATAATGACATGCAGAAGAAAATGACATATAAAAGCAGAGACAAAGGGGAGACCCCTCTTCGCCCCAACAACATCCTGTGTGTTGTATCATCGGTACACAGGCTAATGTTCTGGCATATAATTTACAATAATAGTCATGTCAAATGTGATCATATAAGGGATGGAAACATCAGTAAACCTACATATTTTACATTAAATGATATAAATATGTATAGAACAAATGATGTCTGAACACCATTGGAAAGATTTAAGAGTGGTTTGGTTGGTGCCTACCTCACCTCTCATTACTCTACCAAGAGAAATATGATTTTACCATCATATATGGTAAATTTTACATAATATTGTGCAATATTACTTTTGGATTATGGCATCAGAATGATAAAAATAAATTATACGATGACTTGTTGCCTACTTATAACCAGACTGGGATACATTAGGCAGCAAATTACATCAATAGTAGTGACAGCATGTTAGGTGCCATAGTGAAATTTTGAAATTTTTGTACACTTTTTTTTTCCAGTCTCCTGTGATTTGCTCTCAAGACTGAACTTGATGGATTGACGTTCAGTTGTTTGGAGATCTTTTTACTCTTTACAGACTAGTTGTTTATTATTCCGCACTTTGGATTTAAGCATAGGAATGACACACATTTTAATATAAATGAACACATTTGTTTATACATGTCTTTAATAAAGAATCTCCAAATTTTACAGACAATAAAAATAACAGAGCATATCACCTAATGTTACCCTCTTAATTGTCTTAGTTGTCTCTTAATTCACAGCACCTCAGGCAATATGAATAAGTTAAGATTGAGTACCTTCTGCATGGTCCAGACAAGGAACCAGAGCGCAGACTATGTTAGACTGAATTATGTGAAAAAGAAAACTGCCACGTCTCAAAAAATTCTTGACCATTAGCTCCGTTCAATTCAATACAGTACCTTGTCTAAGAATAATTTGAAGAGCAGGGTTGTTTATAACCATACATGGAGAAATGCCCTAAATCCTGCTGCAGTAATGTGTACAGTATATGCTTTTAGGGAACACTGGTATAGATAAGGGATCAATTAGCCAATAATTGCCCATAATGGTTTGTTGGGGCAAAATTACTCAAATTATTAATTGTGAATTTACAAATAGAGTTTCAGAATTGCTACATTGCTGGGCAACTCTACAAGCAGTGGTCTAAGTGTGTGTCTGGACTGGAGCACTTGAAACATTTTGAAGAAGTGTAAAGGCCCATGTGGCTATGCGTCCTCAGTGCCATTGGTAAAAATAGTATAAAGTCCCACTATATGTGTGCTTTTAATTAATGTCAATTAATGTCAAAGGGATTGTCTGACTAAATTCCAAAAGAGAATAAGGACAGGACCTTTTACAAAGTAAAAAAATAAACATAATTTACTGTAATTTTAAAATTGCCCTGTTCCCGACCTGGAGACTGAGTCCTTGTCTTTTTCAATCTTTGCTGAACCAAAAGTGGTAACTAGAGATGGGCGAACCTTTCAAGATTGGTTTCAGTTTGAGACCAAGATACTGTACGTTTTGAGTCGAATAATTTTGGTACGAACCACAGCTTTAATTGGCTTAAAACATAGTATATAACTCTGAAACGGCTCCTAGAAAACTATCCAATTTCTAGCTCTCTAAGGCATTCCTGGCTAAATGGTGACAGTGGTGGTAGCTGTGGCAATGTGAGTGGCTGGCAGTAAATCATGGACTAACCTCTTCCTACCGGAGGCATTTTTTGATTTTTAGGTTTAATCAAGTTTTATTAAAGTTTTTCAAATATGTAACATCAAAAAGTAACAAAGGATGGAACAAAATGCAAAACAGGAAGCAGTGTACCACCATAATGCAAAGCTAACCAGGGCCACAGGCCCAGAAAACAGGACAGTCAGGAAGGAGCAGTTCAGGCTCTCGCAATAACACGATAAACAAAAGAGAGAAAGGGCTGGAGCCTAGAAAGAGGGCTTCCTGGGAACTAATGCCCACATAGGAGCAGATGTAAGTAGGACCCAGGAACAGGAAGACAAAAAGATGAGTGGGACAATAGAGGAGAGAAATGGAGGGAGAAAATGAGGGACAACAGACCTAAATGTAGTAACAGAAATGCATCCCAAGGTATCAGGAGCTCAAGAAAAAGAGTTAGCGAAATCAGTCACCACCCCATTTTTTGATTTTTGTTTTTGACTCTCCGCCTTCCATCCCCAATCCTTTTTATTTTTCTGTTCGTAGAGCCATATGAAGGCTTAATGTTTGCGGGACAAATTGTTCTTCATAATGGTACCATTTCTTACTCTGTACAATGTACTGGGAAGCTGAAAAAAAATCACAATGGGGTGGAATTGGAGAAAAAATAAATTTTTTGCGATTTTCTTACGGCTTCATTTTTACGACATTCAATGTGCAGCCAAAATTACATAATTTTATTTACATTTTAACCCCTTAACAAAAATCCAAAACTTTGCAAAAAATGTTTTTTTTTATTTTGTTAAAGTCGCCATATTCTGACACCCGTAACTTTTTTATATTTCCATGTATGGTGATGCATAGGTCTTTTTTTTTTTTTTTTTGCACGGCCAGGTGTTATTTTTAGTTATACCATTTTGGGGAATGTCTATTGTTTTTATTCAAATTTTTATCAATGTAGAAACGTTGGTTCGGCACTTTTGATTTTTTCCCCCACTACGGCGTTCACTGAACGGGAAAAATATTTTTATAAGTTTGTAGACCACTCATTTTCAGACACAGGGATACCTAATGTGCATGTGTTTCAAAATAATTATGTACTTTTATATGTGTTCTAGGGAAAGGGGCGCATTTTTTAAGACATGGTGCATAATGGTCATCAATCTTCTTACCAGTTGACAAGGGGTGTCAGAAACAGCCTAGTGACTGAGTTGCCATTACTCTTCATTGCAATGGGAATTGTGTGTGCATGCATACCAAAAGGGATAGTGGATGCCATGCTGATAATTATGAAATTCCTGTGGATTAATTGTACTGTGTGTGACATCATTGATTGCAGTGTATGTTGTTGTACATTATACAGGTGGGAGGTGGCATCATTAAAGGGAAATTCCCATCTTAAGGATCATATTCAGAGTTGTATCTGAAGTCAACTAGTTACTTAGTGTTTCACCATATACACTGCTTTATATATCTTGCTCTGTTTGCCAGATACGGCTAAATTTCGCTCCTCATTTTTCCTCAGTTGCGTGAAAGTGACCTAAATTAGATATTCCTATTCTCATGGTTTGGCAGGAAAATATACTTAGGTATATGCTGATCTCTTAAATTATGTACCCTTTTCATGTTCTTCCTAGTCCTATGCCCATAATTTGTATCCATAGATAGACCAATTCTAGACCTTATCTGGTTCATTCATAGGAATGTTCGTATAGCCAGGAAAATCCCACCCTGGCCCACAACTCATGGCGGTATTGGCCTACCTGATCTTACTATGTATTATAGGGCAATTCATTTAGCACATATAGTATAGATTCAAGTTTGTCCCCATAACATATGAGTTAAGATTGAAATTACTTAATTACAATTACTTTAATCTTTACTAACGCCACTGAATTTAGTCCTCACTCTGCTGTCTGTCCAGCTACTAGGACCTCATTTCAGGTCTGGAAATGGTTGCAGTCATCAACATAAAAGTCATCACTTCATTCTACTTCAGTTACAAGGCTTAATAGGCTTAGGGATGTCATCCCATACCAAATTAGGTACAGCCCTTAGTAATGAGTTTACTGGGCAGACAGGATTGGGATTCTGATATAATGACTTTCTGCCAAATGCTGACCGTTCCCCCAGGTGACCTAACACTTCTGGTCTAATAAAATGTTGCTTGTGAACACCTGTAGGAACCTTTTCCCATCAGGCACTCCTTTTCTTGGTTTGAATTCATACTGGGTTAAATCTCTGACCTACCCAAATCATCTCCTTAATATTCAAACAAAAAACTCTTCTCACCTACTCTCAACACATTCTCTACTGCATTTATCTCTGGGAAACAGATTATGAAAAAACCTTTTCCCCATGCTATGTTCACCTTTCCAATATGTGTAGGAAATGTTCTAGAGGAAAGATGTACTCCCCTCTTGCATATTCATTGGTTTTATGAGAGGCTTTATTCTTAAGAATTTACTCAAAATTTCAGCAAATTTGTAATTCCTGTCAAAACATCTGGTGCTTTGTTTACTGTACAGCCATGGTCCTAGGCACAACAAATTACACCATTCATTTCCTCAAGTTCCAGACCCTTACACAGGGGTATAACTAGCAAAGACTGGGCCCCACAGCAAACTTTTGACTTGGGCTAAACTTTTCAGACCCCAGAGTATAATGATCGAAGGCCCAGGGGAGGTGAAAAACATAAAAAAACATGGTTACTCACCTCTCCTGCTCTCTGCTGTGACTACCTGCTGTTTTCGATCCACCAATCATTATACTCTGGGGTCTGAAGAAACCACAAAGTATAATAATAGCAGTATTTGTTGGGGTTCCGCCTTTATTTTTAAGCATGCTGGGAAGGAAAGAGTCTTCTCACTTTCCCAGTTTGGAAAAAGTGCTCTCATAAAAGTAAGATCACATGAAAACCCTCTCCCTGTGTTTTCTCCACCCATTCATGTCCCTGTTGTACATCATTTATAATATTTCTAAGGTGTTAATACATTGTAATACATTGTATTACTATTTCTGTAAATATTCAATAAAAAGGTAATTGCAAAGAATACTTGACTGTATAGTCTATGCAACAGTCTTCATTGTTTCTGAAAGCTCTGCAGGGGTGGTCCGGAGTACACTGCCCAAATGCTTTGCAGCCACTAATGTTTTTCGCTATGTTTTCTCCTCCTGAATAAAACTCTAAAAAATATATAACAAATATATTCTAAGGTTTACCAGCTATTTATAAAAATTAATGTTCACTATGGTAGCAGTGCAGCAATCCAGTGGAAATAAAGGTGAAAATAAGAATGTGTGTTCATGGACAAGGTGGCTTTCCTCTTCTTTTACTGTGTGTAAAACCTGGAAAATGGCTGAAGAGGGAGAAAAACAGTAGATTCCATTCCATCTAGCAGGGAGGTTCAAGGTTTGGGTTCCTGATTGAACTTCATGAGGTGTCAGCTGAGAAGACTCCTAAAGAAAGGAGTTGATTACTCAGACGTGGTTATTAGCCTGGGAAAGGAGAAAGGAAACATCACTTTGAAGAGACGCTGTTAAAATCCTGGACAAGTGCAAATATTAAAGGTTGTTGTTCATACTGTAATTGTGTTTGACTGGCCTGAGATAAACTCAGTTTAGTCCAAGTAGTAATGGACAATTCTTTGTTTAGTTAGCACCTGGACAAGACTAGGATTTACAGGTTATAGTTTTTTGTGTACCACTTGTGGAATAAAACTGACTGAGGTCATTTCTAGAATAAGGTCCCATGGACCGGGCCACAGCGAAAAAATGCTGCCTAAATTTCTTTGGCAGAATCGCATTGCATTATTTTTCGCAGCAGTTTTCACAGAAAGTCCACATAATTTGCCTTTGTGGAAGTTCTGCTTCAATTATACCTATACGGAAAACGCCAGCATTTCTGTAGTTATAATTGACATGTTGCAATTTACAAAAAGTTGATGGTTTTTTGCATCATGTCCACTGTGGAAATTTTTCTGCAATGTGTGGATAGGATTAGCCAGAATCCCATCCACTTTACAGGTACTGTAAAACACTATGGCAAAATCTCGGCATATACGCTACGTGGGGCCCAGGCCTAAAACAAAAAATCCAGAAATTATTGTTGTGCCATAAACCAGAAAAGATGGTGATCCTATGAACTAATCCCCCCTGAAAATCTCACAATACATATTATTGTATTTGCTTCACATGTTTATTAACTATTATTGTATGAACTTGAATTTCTTCATTTTTCAGATTTCAGAAGATTTAAATACAATATGACCTTACAACTACATGCAATGTATTTTCAAAGTGTAACCAAGTTTTTTGTTTTGTTTTTTTAAATGCTTTTATTGATCTTACGAGCTCAAAGTTTATCAAGATACCGCTAAGTAATCGATAAACTGCCATACAAAAAGCAATGCATGCATTGCACTCATGCCATAATTGAGTTTGCTGCAGGCTACATTCTTATTGTAGTGCTTTTGGATTCCTTAACAACATTTTTTGAGAGATTCCTATAATAGATCATTTATTTCTATTTAGCTAATCCATGGCTTCTCTTACCTGGGCTGTCAGCTTCATAGCTGTAATACTTATAATGTTCTTTACAGGGGCTGAGTCAGACACATCACCTGTGTGCTCCGTAATACAAGGGCTTCCAGGTCTTAATGGACGGGATGGAAGAGATGGTATAAATGGATTAAAAGGAGATTCAGGTAAGAAATATAGACATATGGAGATTATAAATAGTCAATTTTTATATTTTTAAGACACAGAAAATAGGTACAAGAAAACAAAAACTATTTTGGAATTTTGAGCTTGTGATCCATTATTGTCTGTGTAGATTTTGTTACAAGAATAATATAGACATATGGAGATTATAAATGGTCACTCTGAATAAAAATAATATAACAGATATAGATCATAAAAGTTAATTTTAAAATATGGTTTGGAACAAATATAAAATGGGAGCTTTTAGGTGGTCATCATTTCTCTTACTATCTCTCTATGCTGTATCAATCACTAATACATTATTTTGACTTGTAAATTAAAGAAATACCTTATTTCATGTAAATATAGGTTGGTCACATCGCCCTTTTTTTTAAGACCCAAAAAATAGATACAAGAAAACAAAAACTATTTTGGAAGTTTGAGCTTGTGATCGATTTTGTCTGTGTAGATTTTGTTCTAAAAATGTAGAAATAAATAAATATAATTTTAATGATACTTGATTAATAATTTTAAAATGATACCTCTGCCGTATTTTATATGACATAAGATCTTTATTCCAGAATGCTTGTACTGATGGGTACTGGATTGGGAGAACATCACATATATCTGAGGAAATACAAATACATTTATTTTCTATTGCAGACACATAGAAATGTGTTATAACTTTGAAGGTCACCTGTCCATGTTATTTGTGTCTTTGAAATACGTTTGAGTAGTTTACTAGAATGACTATTGCTATGTCCAAATGTGAATTTACACATCAATTTTTAATATTATATAACATATACTGTATAATAATGCAATGTACTGTAGCACCAATGAAGGCAGTATGTAATTAAAGCACTAGTGATTGTGTAGATAAATTATATGTGTTGTTCCAAGACATGATACATACCTCCAATGGAACATCACTGGTGTATAACTAAAATAACAGCTCTGAACTCTGTGCCACACAAGTGATATTTGCCGTTCAAAATTACAGCTGATCCCTATTTTCCTTATTTTAGATAAGGAAAGCAAAAATATGAATCAATATCTTGTTTAACAATGTCTTATATAGGAATCCTCCCACTTGAAGTATCGGTCTCTGCTGATGCTATATAACAGTGATGGCGAACCTTTTAGAGACCGAGTGCCCAAACTGCAACCACAAACCCACTAATTTATCGCAAAGTGCCAGCATGGCAATTTAACCTTAAATTAACCAGGATCTGTTTTATAATGACCGTGCAATGTTATTACAGCCTGTAATAATATCACATGTCTGCTATAAAACACACAGTACAATGCGCTCCACAGTGGTCCCCAGACAGTACAATTCGCTCTGAAGTGGCCCCCAGAAAGTATTATATGCTCCAGAATGGCCCCCAGACAGTAATAATACTGGAGTATACCCCATTCTGGAGTATCCCCCACTCAGTACTATATGCTCCAGAGTGGCCCCCATACAGTATTATATGCTCCACAGCGGCCCCCGCACAGAATTATATGCTCCACATTGGCCCCTGCACAGTATTATATGCTCCACAGTGGACCCCCACACAGTATTATATGCTCCATAGTGGCCTCCACTCAGTAGTATATGCTCTACAGTAGGGCTCCACACAGAGTATTATATGCTCCACTTTGGGCCCCCCCACAGTATTATATGCTTCACAATGGGCCCCCACACAGTCGTAGTGTATATGTTTGCTACACAGTGGGCACCCACACAGTAGTTTATACTTCACAGTGGGCCCCCACACAGTAGTTTATACTTCACAGTGGGCCTCCACACAATAGTATGTGCTTCAAAGTAGGCTCCAAAACAGTAGTTTATGCTTCACAGTGGGCCCACACACAGTGTTTTATGTTTCACAGTGGGCCCCCACACAGTAGTATATGCTTCACAGTGGGGCCCCACACAGTAGTATATGCTTCACAGTGGGCCCCCACACATTAGTTTATGCTTCACAGTAGGCTCCCACACAGTAGTTTATGCTTCACATACAGCTGAAAGAAGCGATCGCTCACTAACAGGGATCTAATCCCCATTAGTGAGCGATCATAGTGATGACGCGCTTTTTTTTTACTATTTTATTAGCCCCCATAGGGGGCTTGAACCTGCAATGATTTGATTGCAAGTCCCATAGACTGCAATACAAATGTATTGCAGTCTATGGGAGATTTTGTATATTATTATATAATTTTTATAGACCAGCCATAATAGTAATATTACTATGATAGGCCTGGGAACCTTCATAAGGTTCCCGGCTGTCACAGGAACATGACGGGTCCCGCAACAAGAAAGGTACGGGGCAGCTTTACTACATTTAGGGGGCTCACAGGTAGTAATGCCCGGGATCAGAGTGGATTCTGATATTGGGCATTAGCTCCGGGTCCCCGCATTACATCATCTTCACATACCCGGCATCAGCTGTAACAGCACGGCAGATGGTGGGAGGTTCACACCGCCGGGACACCCTCTCAGCCCAAGGCCCGCAGTATCGCCCCACTCCTCACCCCCCCGAATTCGGACTATAAGACAAAACCCCATTTCCTCCCAAATTTGGGGGGAAAAAAGTGCGTCTTATAGTTCGAAAAATATGGCAATTACTGTCTCATTCTAATCCTTAAGAACAATCACTACACATACTTATATGATATAATGTAAAACAAAAACATTCCTAACAAGTACTGTGGAGCTATTTATTTGATTTGTCCCAATAAAGGATACACAATAGCTAGTGTGACAATTTGGGGAATTAGACTCAAAATGGCGGCTTCTCCTGGTCCGGACAGCGGTGGTTCATGGTACTGGGCGCCGGAAAGATAGCTTTCAGACGGTCCAAGTGTAAATAAAAGTGGCTTTATTCAGCTTAACTGCAACACAGCAAAACAACAAAAAAACCTATGCCACAGTTAGGGCCTAACTCACTCCTTGAGCCCTTAACTGTCCTGACTATTGCTCAGCTCCAGCAACAGTCCTCTGTGGACGCCATCCCTGTGGGACAGAGCCTATCTCTCTGTCCTAGCTGGTCCACTCCTGTGGACGCCAGCCCTGTGGACAGAGCCTCTCTCTCTGTCCTCGCTGGTCCACTACCATTTCCTGCTTCCTGCAGGATGCTCCAGCCCCTCTGGAGTTACATGCCACCACTTCCTGCTTCCTGCAGGACACTCCAGCCCTCCTGGAGTTACATGCCACCACCCAAAGGCGTGGCTGAGAGCCTTTTCTGGCCTGGTCTGGGTCGCTCAACAGCGCCCTCTGGCTCACATACTTACATACCCTCCCCCTCAGCTCACTACCCATGGGGTGAGCTACAATGGGACGAGACATCCTATAATGAAGTCCCTCTTCAACCAAGTATGCCTGTCCAGTGTCTCTCCAGTAGTCACAATCTGGCGGTCTTTTCTTCCAAATTCCGCTCCATCGAGTTTTCCGTCTTCTCATCACTTTCGATGCTACGCCAAGATCCTGGCCATTCTGGGCAAAGGCAAGTTTTACTCCATCACCTTCACAATTCACCATACAGGAAATCACATCATTTTCATCACATTTTTCACGATAGTCTTCAGCCATCCCATTGCATGATTTTGATCCCTTTAGTGAATAGCCGTAAAAATCTTCATCTTCACCTATCATGAATTCACAGGAGCTCAGAGACCAACTAACACGTACTTCATGCACATCAATGTCTTTAGAGTATAACTGTATCACGGGAACTTTTTCCGTAACCTTCATCTCAAAACAAACTTTGCCATCACCATCAAGGCTTAGAAGTTTAGGAGACATAGGCTGCTTGCTCTCCTCTTTGTTTGAGATACACAATCTCTGTACTGCAATATCTTCTCCTTCTGCACGAGGGCCATACCGTACACCCTCACAAAATAGCTCACGCTGAACTACATTTTCTGGCATGTCTTTAACAACTGTCACATCATTGGTGACATGTAACCATCTCTTACTTCTTGACTCCCCCTTCACAGACAACATGGAGTCATTATTCACCGTTTGTCCACTAGACATTTGGCTAGAGACAGGCACAGCAACACCTTTATCCACAATGGCTTCAGACACTTTAGCTGTTGGGACAACATATGCGTGGTCAGTCTTCTTACGGACTCTTGTTCCACACTGTTGGTGACCCTTCACCTTATTTATCATCTCACAGCCCTCTAGGCTTTGGACCTCATTGGTTTGAGGCTGGACCCACTCTGTCACAGGCAGTGTGTGACGAATCACAGTTTCTTCTTTTGTTGGACCTTCTTTGGCCTCCTCACATTTTGCAGGATCACTCATGTCTGTCTGACTTAATGATTCTCCTTTCTCTGCCTCTATGCTGGCAGCTTTTTCCAATTGTAACGCCTTCTGTAGCGCACAAATCTCTGATTCCAGCTCCAAAACTTTCTTCACTGCGACATTTTTCTGTGCCGCTTCCATCTCAGTCTTTACTAGTGCACCTTGCAGCTTTATTTCTGACTCGCGCTTGATCCATCTGCAACTCCAGCTATTCCTTGATGCGTGCAATTTCCTCCTGATGGTTCACTTGTACCTTTAGTTTAGCAACAAGCATTTTTAGATCTACAATCTCAGCATACAAATTAGACAGGTTTCCCTCAAACTGAATCTTCATGTCTTCTATCTGGAGGTCCAATTCTCTCTTGGCCTTTTCCAGCTTGTCATAAGCATTAGCTTTGTTCTCATACAATATCTGCACAGATTCCAGGTTTTTCTCAACTTCATCCTTGGAGCTAACCAAATTCTCCATTTCAATGCACAGTTGCTTGTTGAGCCTCTCTAACTCGGCCTTCAATTCAAGGGCCTCTGCTTCAGCACGGTCACGTTCTTCTGCATATCTAGCAGAAAGAGTCTTCTCTTCACCAAGCAGCTGATCAAACTTTTTCTGCTTCCTTTCCAAATTTGACACCATCCGACGTTGATGATCAAGGTCTACACCTACATCTTCTAGTTCCTGCTGCAGTCTAATTTTCGTCTTCTCAAGTTTGTCATAAGCAGCAACCTTTTCCTCAAACCGTTGATTTGTAGCTTCTAGCTCCTTTTGCAACCTTTCCTTTAGTTCTTCAACAGAGTCCAAGGATCCAATACTATCTTCCATTTTTTTCTTCATATCAGTCGCCTGAGCCTGTAGTGTTGAAATCTGCTTTGTCAAATCTCTTTTTGCTATCTCCTCTTCCTCTAGTTGCTCAAGGAAACCATTTTTCTCATCTTCCATTTGTTTTAGTTTTGTACTAAGGTCAAGCTTCTGACAAGTTTCTTCTTGCAAAAGTTCCTGAGTATCCTGAAGCTGAAATTCTAGTGTAGAAAAATCTTTGGAAAGTTTGATAAACTTGCTGTCTGCTTGAGAAAGAAGCCTTGTGACATTATCCAATTCCACCTGTAGTCTATTTGCCTTGCCTAGCAGTTCTGCTTGAAATCTGTCCCCTTCTGTGACTTTTAGTTGCATCACTTGAAGTTGAGTCTCTACTTTTTTATGACTCCCCTGTAAGGCTTGCACTTTCTGAGCATGGACAGATGACATCTCCATCAAATCTTTGTCTTTATTTTGCACCAAAACAGACAACTTCTCATTATCTTCACAAGATCCTGACAGCGCCCTCTCCAGGCTACATATTCTAGCTTTGAGTTCACTTTCTCTTTGTTCCAGAACTCCAGCTCTGCTTCGCCATTCGTGGATTTCACCACTTATGCGAACCTGATACAAGTTTTGCTCTGACTGCAATGTCTGCACCACAGATTCTAAATCACTCTCTCGGTCAGACACATGCTTCCTCAGCTCTGCAATTTCATTTTCTTTGTCAGTCAAGGCAACCGAAAGTCTTTCACACATCCTGACTTTGTCATCCAGACATTCTGACTGACTCTGCAAAAATTCACTTCTCTCACGTTTAGCAGTTTCAAGGTCATCTCTTAATTTTTCAATGACACTCTCTTTGGCAATGGAGTCTTAAACATGCTGCTCCTTTAAATCCTGCAATTGCTTCTCAAGCACTTGCTCTTGCTCTACACTCTGTATAACTTCCTTAGACAGAGCGCATTTCATTTCAGCAAACTCCTTCTTAGTGACACAGTCCATTCCAGGCAAACCCAGTACCACATTTTCACAATGACTAGGATATAACCTCTTCATAGAGTCAAGCTCTGCCTTCAACTTAAGGTTCTCTCTTTCTGATACCAAAAGTTGCCATTTCCAATCAGATATTTCATTCTCATACATGAACCTGATGGTTTTATTCTCATCTTGAAGCTGCTGCACCCTAAGATTTTCATCTTTGGCGCGTTCATGCTCTCCATTATGAGACACACACTCAGCAGGGACATATTCCATCATAGAACAGAGGTGCTTTAGAAAAATTGAGTCACCATCATGCAACCCTTTATCTTTACTTGCATCCAACATGATCTGTTTCGGGTTTTGTATCTCTCTGCATTCAGACTGCTGCACTATTAAACCTGTGCATGACTTCTCTGCTTTTTTACAAGCTGAAATTCTCTTTTTCTTGCCCATGGTTTACTAACAAAATTACACAATATTCCACAGCAACCTTGGTTTCAACCGGCAGCAACTTTTTGCTATCTTCTGCAGTCACCTGTATTCAAACAGTTAAATTATGTGGCACTACAACCACCAGCATTTTCTTCTGTCTTCTACAGAAAACATCAACATGGCATCATAGCCTTTCACGTATACTTGTTTGCAATATCCAGCTTCTATACAACCGGCAGCAACTTCTTGCTATCTTCTGCAGTCACCTGTATTCACACAGTTAACTTATGTGGCACTACAACAACCAGCATTTTCTTCTGTCTTCCACAGAAAACATCAAGATGTCACCATAGCCTTTCACATGACTGTTTGCAATATCCATCTTCTATACACATTGCATACTTTCTTGCCATCAGCAAAACATTTCACAGACTTCTGTGCCACAGTATACACACAGTCCATTCCCTGGATTCCTCATCCAGAGTTTTACTTTCACCAAGTTTTTTGCACACACGTTTGCTATGTTGCAATTCACTCACCCCATTCTGGGCTTCTCAGTTGAAATCACCGATTTCTTCCAGCTGTAGGCCACAATGCACACTTAGCAGTACTGCAGTCACCGACCACTTGTCTTCCAGGACTTGCGTGGATCTCTTTATGCCCGCATTCTCCACCATATGTGACAATTTGGGGAATTAGACTCAAAATGGCGGCTTCTCCTGGTCCGGACAGCGGTGGTTCATGGTACTGGGCGCCGGAAAGATAGCTTTCAGACGGTCCAAGTGTAAATAAAAGTGGCTTTATTCAGCTTAACTGCAACACAGCAAAACAACAAAAAACCTATTCCACAGTTAGGGCCTAACTCACTCCTTGAGCCCCTAACTGTCCTGACTATTGCTCAGCTCCAGCAACAGTCCTCTGTGGACGCCATCCCTGTGGGACAGAGCCTATCTCTCTGTCCTAGCTGGTCCACTCCTGTGGACGCCAGCCCTTTTGGGACAGAGCCTCTCTCTCTGTCCTCGCTGGTCCACTCCTGTGGACGCCAGCCCTGTGGGACAGAGCCTCTCTCTCTGTCCTCGCTGGTCCACTACCATTTCCTGCTTCCTGCAGGATGCTCCAGCCCCTCTGGAGTTACGTGCCACCACTTCCTGCTTCCTGCAGGACACTCCAGCCCTCCTGGAGTTACGTGCCACCACCCAAAGGCGTGGCTGAGAGCCTTTTCTGGCCTGGCCTGGGTCGCTCAACAGCGCCCTCTGGCTCACATACTTACACTAGAAACAGACAATAAACAGCGCTTTAAACCAAGATTGATAGTGTAAATCGAAAAAGTAGCATTCGAAATATGCCTGTTCACAATGAGTCAAATACAGGACATACAATGTTGCAACTGCTGATTCTACAACCCCAATTCCAATGAAGTTGGGACGTTGTGTAAAACATAAATAAAAACAGAATACGATGATTTGAAAATCCTTTTCAACCTATATTCAGTTGAATACATTACAAATACAAGATATTTAATGTTCAAACGGATAAACTTTGTTTTTTGCAAATATTCACTCATTTTGAATTTAATGCCTACATCACATTCCAAAAACACTGGAACAGGGGCAACAAAAGACTAGGAAAGTTGTGGAATGCTCAAAAAACAGCTCTTTGGCGCATTCCAGAGATGAAAAAGTTAATTGGAAACAGGTGAGGGCCATGATTGGGTATAAAGGGAGCTTCCCCAAATGGCTCAGTCATTCACAAGCAAGGATGGAGCGAGGTTCACCACTTTGTGAACAACTGCATGAGCAAATAGTCCAAAAGTTTAAGAACAACTTTTCTCAATGTACAATTGCAAAGAATTTAGGCATTTCATCATCTACATTATATAATATCATCAAAAGATTCAGAGAATCTGGACAAATCTCTGCAAGTAAGCGGCAAGGCCGAAAACCAACATTAAATGCCCATGACCTTCGATCTCTCAGGCGGCACTGCATTAAAAACCGACATCATTCTGTAATGGATATTACCACATGGGCTCAGGAACACTTCAGAAAACCATTGTCAGTGAACACAGTTCATCACTACATCTACAAGTGCAAGTTAAAACTCTACCAATGCAAAGCGAAAGCCATATATCAACACCACTCAGAAATGCCACCAGCTTCTAAGGGCCGGGGCTCATCTGAGATGGATTGACTCAAAGTATAAAAGTGTCTTGTGGTCTGACCAGTTCACATTTCAAATTGTTTTTGGAAATCAGGGAAATCGTATCCTCCAGGCCAAAGAGGAAAAGGACTATTCGGATTGTTATCAGTGCAAAGTTCAAAAGCCAGCATCTCTGATGGTATGGGAGTGTGTTAGTGCCCATTGCATGGGTAACTTGCACATCTGTGAAGGCACCATTAATGCTGAAGGGTACATACAGGTTTTGGAGCAACATATGCTGCCATCCAAGTGACGTCTTTTTCAAAGCGTGAGGAAATCCGTATTCGACGTGAATCGCATATTTCCTGAAATTCGTAATGAATTCCACTTTGTCAGTTTCAATTTGTTCATCTCTTATTAATACCACATCTCTCTATAAGGAAACTAAATAGGCTAAATGTCTTATGTTAACATGCTATGCTTATTTATTAAAACACATATTTCCCAAAGGTGAGCAATCATCCCTAGCAGATAAGGGCTTTATACAGTATATACAAATGAGAGTAAGTATTTTATGTTAATATGCTGTGTGTATTTATAAAGACACATATTTCCCCAGGGCAAGCAATTATCCCTAGCAGATAAGAGATTTATATATACAAATGACACTGTGTGTATCATCCTCCAACGGGTGAAGGAGGGGCAATGCCGATTTGACACTCCCCCTGAAGACTGAGAGCAGCAGAACTGCAGTTTTCACTGCATAATTTTCAGTTAGGGTGTTTATTCTTATGCTCCCCTGATGAACCTGGGCATAGTTTTATTCCCCAGGAGAAACGCGTTGGTGGTGAGGGAGTTAAAATTGAGGCAAAGCTATATCTATGATGGTCTATGTGTGAACTTTGTTAAATGCCCTTAAATAGAATCAGTTTCAACATTGTATGTCCTGTGTTTGACTTATTGTTAACAGGCATATTTCGAGTGCTGCTTTTTCTGATTTACACTACCAATCTTGGTTTAAAGCGCCATATATTCCTAGCTATTGCGTATTCTGGATGAGGACAAATCAAATAAATAGCTCCACAGTACTATTAGGTGGCGAGAGCTAATAGTACTGGTACTGGCAATAGTACCTTGGAGCTTTTGTCTACCTTGGAGCTTTTGTATTTCTATATTGTATTATTATATTGTATTATCTAAGCTGCTGTAACACACTGAATTTCCGGATGGTGGGACTTTTAAAGAATTATCTTTATCTTAATCAATCTAGTGGATATCCCTGCTAGTTAGGGTTTATCTTGAGTTGTTGTGAGGGCCGGAGAGTTAAGATGCCAAATTATCAGGCATTTTTTAGCTTTATATATCTGGGACATATTTTAATAGATATTAATAAAAGTGGAGTTTTATCCTTTTCATCATAGCATTTGATCCCTTATAAAACTGTTATTTTGGTTTTAGAGAACCAAACATTTTGTATGATTTGTATGATATATTAAATCAAGTCTTAAGAAAACATAGGGTAAGCATGAGTATCTGCTTTCTTTAGGTCCTCCTGGAGAGCCAGGGACACCAGGAATGAGAGGTAACATTGGACCACCAGGAAAAGAAGGACCTAAAGGAAATCTTGGGTTGACCGGTAACCAAGTCTCTAAAAATATTTTACCCAATTTATTCTATACAGTAATTTAAGATATACAAATGTGATATACTTCTATTATTATTATTTCAACTTAAGAGTAATTTAAAATTTTTATCTACCTAGGACTACCTGGGCAAAAAGGAAATTCAGGACCACAAGGTAAGAATAGCCATTTTATTAAAATAATGACAATACAGTTGTAATAATGACACAGTATTGACAGCCATTAGATTAAAATAAACAATTAACCAATTAACCTTTTTTTAAAAAAGAAAAAAAGATATGGTGACTGGTAGAAAGCTGAAAGACACCGTCTATGGACTATATAGATGGTGTGAGAAGTTGATGTAGTACAAAGTCACAGACACTTCAAGCAGATAATTGTCAGGTGTCAAGAGGTGGACACCCACAGTTATGACATTGATAGCTTTTGATGAGGATAGGTCATCAATATTCTGAACTCAGACAATATTGTACGCCATGCAGTATACAATATTTTTATGGAATACGAATGGGTTTCACACAGGCTTATCAAGCAAAACACTGTGTAAATGTATGCTTCCGGTACAATAAGTGATGAGGGATAAGTGTACTATATACTGTAATTAATAACATCTTTTTCAATCACATTTAGTTCACTGATACTAATAAAGAAATTTAATCTATATAAATCTCTTTCTAAATTATTACTCTAATCTAGGAGTGCCAGGTCCAAAGGGAGAAAAAGGTGACAATTCTGGGCAATCAGGTAAATAAACAAAAATACCAATAAAGTGAACTTATACAAGAATAGGCCTTGGTTATGAAAGAAAAGAAAATGGGATGTGTTAGCAAACTTTAGCAATTATATAGCTCAATGCATAGGAATTTATACAGCTACACTATACATTATATTTAAAGGGAGTCTGTCAACAGGGTGAAGCATATTAAACCATCAACGCAATTAGATCAGGCTCACCTGAATGTAACACCCTTTACCCCCATAAAAATTTATATCTCTGTTGACAAGATAATAATTAATTTCACAATATGCAAATGAACAATCTGGAGCACCGATGGCGATTTCATTGCTCCAAACTTCTATGTTCCACAATGCTCTAATACTCTGCTCTTCCCTCCTTCCTTCTTTGAGTGACAGAGTTAGGGAGCTATGTTTAAGGCTACATGCACACAACCGAATGCATGTAGCTGGTCTGTGATTAAACAACATAGCTGCCCATGCCTCCATATTCCCATTCCCTGATCTCAGTGAGCCCAGGCCACAAAATGGATAGGTATATGACCAGTCCTAAGTTTGCTCCAGGATCAATGTTGCATACACGTACCATGTGTATGCAGCCATAGAAATGAACGGGTCAGTGTTCTAGCTGTATAAAACATGGCTAGCACACTCACAAATCCCTTAATCTCATCTCATGTTTACTCTGGCATATTAGCAGTGCAGGTCATGGCAGTTTGGAGCAGAAGAGCTGCCCTCTGACTGCTCATATCGCATATTGTGAAATAAATGGTTTTCTCAGCAATTTGAAGCCAAGAACTTTCATGGAGTGAAAAAAAGGTGTTACATTCAGGTGAGCCTGCTGATGTAATTGTGTTGCTGGTTTAATATACTTCACCCTGGTGACAGACTTCCTTTAATTGAACTGTAAAAATCTTCATACATTGAACTTCCCAAAGTAATGACCAGAAGCAGGAGGGGGTCACAGCTGGCATGGTCCCCAGCACTGGCTTGGTCTGCCTTTATGATGGGTATGCCACTGGGTGGCAGTCACACAGGAATGAACTTTTGCTAAGTAATATAGTTTCCTAAATAGATAGCTAGACCAAGGTTGGAATGTTGCATACTTGTTACAGTATAGGTACCACAGTTTTCTCTCGTGTCACTATTATATGGCATACAATAATAAATTCTAATCCTCTGGGCGTAGACATAGAGTACATCTCAATGCACCTTCTTGGTGTGTTGCACAATAATAACAATAAGGCACTGGCTGTAGTGAGTTCCTGCATTATTATAGTGCTTACATTGCTTAGACACAAAAGTTGTTCTTTATTTTATCTGCTAAAATAAGTGTATATTGGTATCTATTGGTACACTTTTTAATGTCTCTTATTACAGAAATATGCTTTCATATCCACTTTTCAGGCAGATACTCTCTCCATATTAGTCTATGAAGAGAGGAGAGGGGATATAAAAGACATTCAAGTAATTGCTGCTTTTAGAAATAAAAAGCAAGGAATAGCATAGTGTAACGCTGCTAGGTTGTAGATAAGATTAAGAGTGCATAGACTGAAGCAATAAATCAATTGAATAGCAAGCAGATGAATCCTACTCCACCCCTCCCTGCTCCATAGAGTTGTATGTGTGAAGCTGAATATGGAGACTGATATAATGTAATCAAAGCAGTCAGAAGCTAAGGAGCAGGAGAACAGCTTAATAAGTGGTGAAGGAAACAGATATCCTTAATAAGATATTTTACTAAGTTTTTTATATTAACCTGCAGTATTCATTTATGAAAAGTTGTTTATAACTGGAGGTATAATCCATAGTATTTTTTATTATTGCCAAACTCAATATAATTGAAAAACTAAAAGCTGTGATGACCACTAAATGTATTAATACATCTTCTCTTACAGCAACGCTTACAAATGTCCTAAGCAAATTATCGTCCCTTGAAACGCAGTTGAATCAATTAAAGCAGAGCATATCATCAAGGATGAAAGGTTTGTCCAGTTATAATGCACACTGCTGTCATAGGACTACCTAGTACAGTCTACAGTGGATAACACAAAATTCTTCTCCTTGGCACTAAACTAGATAGCCTTCTTCTGTGTTAGCTACTAAATAAAATCTTCCTCTTGATCCAGACAATAAATGGAATAAAGGCATCATATAGCCTAATGTACACACAGCATACTGGTTAGGACAGATTTAATAAGTCTGTCTAAAGTGTACATTTAGACCAGGCAGTCTAATAATGCACCAGATTCATCACAATGGCTCTGGCTGGATGATAAATCTGATGCAACTTTAGCCCGACTAATCCCAATTTATAAAGTTCCACGTGACTTTTGCCTCAATTCTGCATCTTAAACTCCACCATCTTTTAGAAAAACCATACTACTTTCCTGCTAAAGTCACCAAGTCGGACAAAGCAATAAGTATCTAAAACACATAATTTGGTACATGGTGTGTAGCCATTTCTTGAGCATTTAGTAAATCTTCTCCACTGAATCCTCCATAAGGCTGAGGCCCCACGTTGCTGAAACACAGCTTTTTTAGTTGCAGATTTTGCTGCCGTTTTTGGAGCCAAAGCCTGGAGTGGATTGAGCAGGAGGGAGAAGAATAAGAACTTCCTATATATTACCCATTCCTTTTATAGCCATTCTTGGCTTTGGCTCTAAAAACCGCAGTAAAATCTGCAACTAAAAAAGCTGCGTTTCGGCAACGTGGTGCCTCAGCTTAAGGGTGCGTTCACATCTATGTCATTTAATTTGTTCATCTTGTCCATCCTAGGAACAGAAGAAAAGATTAAACAATAGATATACAGGTGCATCTCAATAAATTAGAATATCTTTGAAATGTTTATTTATTTCAGTAATTAAATTAAAAAAGTGACCTCCTATATTTTCTACATTCTTTACACACAGAGTGTTCTATTTCAAGTGTTTTATTTCTATAAATGTTGATTATGGATTACAGGTAATGAAAACCCAAATCTAAGAAAATTAGAATATTGTAAAAAAGTTCAGTATTGTAAATTCAGTGTGTTACCTGCCAAGGATTCCTAAGCCTATAAATGGTCCCTCAGTCTGGTTCATGAATTGCTGATTATGAATTGAATTACTGAAATGAATGAATGTTTCAAAGATATTCTAATTTATTGAGATGCACCTGTAAATCCATCTAATGACAATAATGGCCAATATAACAACAAAAGCCTCAAATGCCCACAGATGCATACAAAGCTAACCCATATAACAGTGACTGTCATAGATGACAATCTTTCCTTCCCCTTTTTTTCCTATTCATTGGTGTTGTTCTGCAATGCATCTCCTTGTACGCAAGGGGCTTCTGCAGCATAGGCATACATTTCTACAAAACATTTATACAAGCGGGGTAGTCACAAACTTTTCTGAAACAAATTTACATTGCTTGGAGGAACATTTTCTAAATGTATTATAGAGGATTACAAGTTATAGTTTCTGAACTTTTTTGAACAAATTTGATGGAGATAAATGGAAATTCATGGCATTTTGTTTGATTTATTCCAGCCTTACTGTTTGCTAGAGGAGCCATCGCTGGAGAAAAAATTTTTGTTACAAGTGGGAAAGAGCTAACTTATGAGGCATCAAAAGCGATATGTCTGAAGGCTGGAGGACAGTTACCTCTTCCAAGAAACTCTGAGGAGAATAAAGCTGTTTTAGATATTGCACAGTATTACAACCTGTTTCCATTCTTAGGAATAACTGACATTCAAACAGAAGGTGTTTTTCGGTACCCAGATGGAAAAACACTTACCTATTCTAACTGGAATACCAATGAACCCAACCAAGCAGGGGAAGAGGATTGTGTTGAATTGTTTCTAGATGGGAAATGGAATGACAAACAATGTCAGGAAAGGAGACTGAATATATGTGAATTTTCATGACATGACATAAATGTTGGAACAATAAATAAAGTGCGATAATTATTTTTTATTTAATTGAGCAAACTTTTTATTCACCGTATATTTACTGTTTGTCCAGATATCTTTAATATCCCATGTAAATCCCATGTGATAAACATTTGGATAAAATATGTGCGATGGTGAAATAAACTGGATGATGACATATTACCGATATGTTTTTCTTAAGTGGCAGAGAGTGGCTCTTTTCTGACGTGTGAAAAAGTGAGAAAGTTGCTGCAATAAACAGCAGACTTGCTTTCAAATAATAATAATAATAATAATAATAATAATAATAATAATAATAATAGTCCTTTAATAGTCCCACAGTGGGGAAATTCAGTGTGTTACAGCAGCAAAGATAAGATAAGCAGATACAAATACAAATACAACATGTACAGGAATGTTCCAAGGTGAGAGGCATTACATTAATAGCAGACAGACAGATAGGACGTAGCAGGGGGGGGGGGGGGGGATTTAACAGGCAGAGAGATATTTCAGTTCTCTGTATGTAATGATCTCCGCTTAGGTCGGTGTTGGTTGTACAGCCTAACCGCGGTGGGGAGGAAAGACTTCCGATAGCGCTCCTTCTCACACCTAGGGTGGAGCAGTCGGTCACTGACAGTACTGCCCAGCGCAATTACAGTCTCATGCATGGGATGGGAGTTATTCTCCCGCATGGAGCTCACCACGGACAGTATCCTTCTGTCACCCACCACCTGCACTGGGTCCAGTGGGCTCCCCAGGACAGAGCTGGCCCTTCTAATCAGCTTGTCAAGTTTATTTCTGTCCCTGGTTGATATACTGCTCCCCCAGCAGGCCACTCCAAAGAAGATGGCTGATGCCACTACCAAGTTGAAGAAAGTCCTAAGAAGTGCCCCCCGGATTCCAAAGGCTCTCAGCTTCCTAAGCAGGTAGAGCCTGCTGTGGCCCTTCCTGTACAGGGCCTCCATATGATCTGCCCAGTCCAGCTTATTATTAAGGAGCAGACCCAGGTACTTATAGGTGTTCACAATCTCGATGCCCGTCCCCAGGATGTCCACTGGTTTTGGAGGGCATCTGCCTTTACGGAAGTCCACCACCATCACCATGTGTTGAAATAAGCCTTTCAACACATTGTATGCCACATTCTATAGTGATAATGAGGTGTATTATCAGCACACAGGCTAATGTTCTGACATATAGTTTATAATAATAGAGTATGTCATGTTCGTATAAGAGACAAAAACATCAGTAAAACTACATATTTTTACAATAAATTATACAAATATGTTTATAACAAAAAAAAAGCTATCTACAGTCCCTGACAAAAGTTCTGTCGCTTATCCATGTTGTGGAATCAAAAGCTTATAACCTGACTTTAAATTCATCCATTGGTTTTAGAAATGACTCATATGAAAGCTGAAACCCTCCCAAATGATTTTTTGGTTAAGAAAATAAATTGGCTTCACTGATGAAATGTTGATCATTTAATGAACACAGAAAGGTCAGATTTTGGCAAGACAAAAGTTTTGTCGCCTTGTCATATAATGCACCCAATCCTAGTTTAAAGCCTCACCTGTGCTCACTAATTGATCGGTTAATTAGTGGGGGTGTATAAAAAGAACTCCAGCACCCCAGACCTTCACTTGAACTACAACTTCACCTCTGACGACAAGCCAAAAATCAACCCTGCGACCAAAGCCTTGATTATCAAGAGCCTGAAGACCAGATCCACTGCAGCGGTGGCTGGCACCTTTAATGTGTCTCTGCGTCAAGTACAAAGAATTAAAAAAAATATTTGAACAGACTGGAGATGTTTTTGACAAGCCCAGTTCTGGCAGACCCCGCAAGACAACTGCTCAGGAGGAACGTTTGTTGGTTAGAAAATCAAAAGCCAGCCCCTCTTCCACTGCAGCAGAGCTCCAACAGGCCTGGTCACCTCAAGTCCCTGTGTCAACTAGAACAGTCTGTAGGATTCTGTCTCGAAATGGCCTCCATGGTCGAATCAGTGCCCAGAAGCCAGCACTAAACAAAAGGCAATTAAAAAAACGCTTGGCATTTGCCAATGTCCATAGCCTGTTACATGGATGGACGCTGGAAAAGTGGCAGAAGGTGGATTTCTCAGATGAATCTTCAGTTGAATTACACCACAGCCGCCGCAAATACTGCAGGAGACCTACTGGAGCCTGTATGGATCCAAGATACAACCAGAAAACAGTTAAGTTTGGTGGTGGAAAGATCATGGTCTGGGGTTACATTCAGTATAGGGGTGTGCAAAACATTTGCAAGGTGGAAGGCAATATCAATAGCCTAAAATATCAAGAAGTATTAGTTTCCTCTTACATTCCCAATCATAAAAGGGGTCAAATTTTGCAGCAGGATGGTGCTCCATCTCATACATCCATCTCTACATTAAAGTTCCTCAAGACAAAGAAGATCAAGGTGCTCCAGGACTTGCCAGCCCAGTCACCAGACATGAACATCATTGAGCATGTTTGGGGTAGGATGAAAGAGGAAGCTTGGCAGACAAAACCAAAGAATCTTGATGAACTCTGGGAGGCATGTAAGACTGCATTCTGTGCTATTCCTGATGACTTCATCAATAAATTGTATGAATCATTGTTGAAAAGCATGGATGCCGTCCTTCAAACTCATGGAAGTCACACAAGATATTAAATATGGCTCTAATAGCACCACAACTTCATACACCAATGTTAGGAAACATATCTTTGTCTTTGAACAGAATTATTGGTTTGATTTTCACATTACTTTATGTGTGCAACAAAACTTTTGTCTTGCCAAAATCTGACCTTTCTCTATTCATTAAATGATCAATATTTCAGCAGTGAAGCCAATTTATTTTCTTAACCAAAAAATCATTTGGGAGGGTTTCAGCTTTCATATGAGTCATTTCTAAAACCAATGGATGAATTTAAAGTCAGGTTATAAGCTTTTGATTCCACAACATGGATAAGCGACAGAACTTTTGTCAGGGACTGTATAGAAACAAAATAAGAAGAAAAACTTATACTCTTCAAAGGTAAAAATTGGCCTGGTCCACAATGATTTACGGAAACCCTAATATACACCACAGATTTTATATTTATTATATTTATATAAATATGGTGATAAGTTGATAAGGGACAGAAAAAGGGTAAGGTACAAGTGTTGCCAAACGTCCTAAGTAAACTGTAGTAAATACCCCAAAGATAAGCCTTATCCTGATTTTGCAGAGTTTTTGTAGTAGACTTGAAATATAAGTCATGCTCCAAAAAGAAGCCCTGGTTACAGTTCTACTGTAACTCCCAACTATCCTGGACAAGTGCCCCACTACCTCCTGCCATGGCAGGGCAAAATCCGCTCACCCAGTCCAGAGTCCCGCCCACAGCCTCCCGAGTGCCACCTCCTGGCTGCTACTATGCTGTGGGCTTGGCTACCTACATGACCAGACATCAGGAGCCACCCCTGCTTGCTCCCACAAATGCAGCCACTCCACTATGGCATCCTCCACCCTAGCCTAAAGGATAGGAGATACAGAGGGCATGGTGCTACTGCTACACAAAGTCTTTCGGAATAGAGAGAGAGTGCCAGTAAGTTTGTTTAAAACCCACTGTAAGGAAGTAGAAAGGCCACATCTCCTTGAGAAGAAACTTGCTGAAATCCTGGACAAGTGTAAATATTATAGGTTGCGTTCATACTGTGATTGTATTTGACTGGCTTAAGATAAATTCAGTTTAGTCCAAATTACTGATTTTTTTTCCCCAAAATTGAATTTTATTATGCAAAATTAGTAACACATAAAAAAAAACATAAATTGGGTGTCTACGTAATAGTACCGACTCATAGAATAAATTAACATGTTACTTATCCTGTACACTGCACGGCAAAAAAATTGAATGTTAAAAAGCAATGCCAGATTTGATGGGGTTTTTTTTGCATCCCATGGAGAAAATTAATAAAATATAAGTTAATAAATATAGCTTGCACAATGTGAAGACAAAACCCCCAAAGATCACCAAACTATTAGGACAAAACTGGCTGTGGAAAGAAGGAAATGTATAAGCTGTGCGAGTTTATGTCAGGGTACACCCCAGATTTAGAGCTTATGAGGGAAAATACACCAGCACTGACCCCCCGCCCAGAATGCCTCCCACTGCCCGTGTCATAAGAGCTAGTGGGAAAATAGCATGGGATTTGGTGTACTATCCTGTACTGCGCACAGCTAACATATTCACTTCTGTGAAACTAATGCTCACTACACAACTTTGAGGGGTGCAGTTTTCAAAATGGGGATGCTTTCTGGTGGATTCTTCTTTACTGTCACCTCAGGGACTCTACAAACATGACATGGCGTCTAAAAACCAAACATCTAAATCTATGCTCTGAAACAGCGCTTCTTCACTTCTGTGCCCTGCTGTGTGCTCAATCAGCAGTTTATGCCCACATATATAACATTGTTGTACCTAGGATACCCCACTTAACTATCATATGTAGATATGTATCTATATATATGTATATATATGTTTGGGCACACAGCAGTGTGCAGAAGAGAAGCAGCGCTATTTGGGTTAAGGAACGGTTTGGTTTTTGGATGCAATGCCAATTTTGCAGAGTTCCTGAAATGCCAGTAAAGTGGGATTCCCTGACACATGACCCCGTTTTGGAAACTATACCCTTCAAGGAATTTATCCTGGGGTACAGTGAACATTTTTACCCCCCAAATGTTGCACTAATTTATTTTCCAGAAGTGAATGCACCATCAGATGCATAAAGTGAAAATGACAATTTTTCCAAGAAAACATCATTCCACTGCACAATACGTTGTTCCCAGCTTGTGTCACAGATGAATACTCCAAAGGCTGTTGTACCAAGCATAACCTGCTTAATTCTGTGTCCCCACGTGGCGTAAACGTCAGGGTTTGCCCGCAGCAGAAACACCATGGAAAAAATGCGACGTTTTACTGTATAGTGGAAGGGATTAGCTGGAATCCCATCCCCACAGTGCGGGAAAATATGTGCTGCGGACACACTGCAATTTCCAAAACTGTTGTGGTTTTGGAAATCACAGCATGTCAATTATACCTATGGAAACGCTGGCTGCTTCCCTATAGATATAATGGAAAAGCGTTGCGGGAAAAACCACAATGCCGCCGTGGTTTTTCCCGCTGCGCTTTTTTTTTGCTGTGGGATGCTACGTGGGGCCTTAGCCTAACAGTTTTAAGAGTGTGTGTCTCTGCTGTCACAAGCTGGGCACAACATATTGGGCACCAAAATGGCGTATCTCTGGAAAAATTGCACTTTTAACTATTCACTGTGCTTTTATTTCTGGAAATTAAAATAATGCAATACTCAAGGGTTAAAAATTCTTGCTATGCCCTTTGATACATTTCTTGAGGGGAGTAGTTTCTAAAATAGGGGGTCCATTTTTTTTAAAAATTTTGCCTCGACCCTCTGCAATTGCTCGCAAATGCAGTGTAAAATACCAAATTAGGCCTGAAATGCATATGGTGCTTCTACACTTCTGAGGCCTGCTGTATTTCTAAGCAAAAGATTAGGGCCACATGTAGGGCATTTTTAAAATCAGGAAACAGAGCATAATAACTCAGCTGACTTTTCATATGGGCAGGACCTTTTGCACACTGAAATAGCCTATCTGGAAAAATGTCAATTTTCATTTTGCACCATCTGCTGTGTATTTCTTTTTGGAAAGCATCCCTGGGTTCGAAATGATCACTTATACCCTTTGAGGGTGCAGTTTCCAAAATGAAGTCACTTCTTGGTACTCTCCACTGCATTAGCACCTTAGGGGCAAATTTGTGTTGGCACCTGAAAATGGTTCTGCCCTCCAAAAGCCTAATGGCACTCCCTGCCTTCTGTGCCCTGATGTGTGCAAAAACATCAGTTTTCCTCTACATGTGAGATATTTCCGCAGTCAGGAGAAATTGCATAACAAACTGTTGAATACATTTTCTTCTTCAACCCCTTGTAAAAAGCAACATTTTATTGCAAAAATTTAATTTTTTCATTTTCACTTCCCAAGGTTATTACAATCTTTGAAACAGCTGTAAGATCAAAATTCTCATTATAGCCCTTGATAAATTCCTTGAGGGGTATAGTTAACAAAATGGGGTCATGTTTTGGGGTTTTCTGTTGTACTGGCAAATGAGACATAGCACCCACAAACAATTCCAGCAAACTTTGCCTTCTAAAAGCCAAATAGTGCTCTTTCCTTTTCAAGCTTCGCCTATACAGCAGTTTACAACCACATATGGAGTATTACCATGTTCAGGAGAAGTTGTATAACTAACTGTAGGGTGCTTTTTTTTCCTTTAACCTTTGGTGAAAATGAGAAATTTAGGCCTAATGCGACATTTTAGTGTAAAAAATAATTTTTTCATTTTCTCATGCCATTGGTGGTAATTTCAATGAAACAGCTGTGGATGTAAAATGCTGACTATACCCCTCGATAAATTCCTTGAGGGGGGTCTAGTTTTCAAAATGAGGTCATGTGTTGGGCCTTTCCACTGCGCTAGTACCTCAAGGGCTCTGCAAATACGACATGGTGCCTGAAATCAATTCCAGCAAAATCTGCCCACCAATAAACTTCCGTTGTACTCCTTCCTTGCTGTGTGCCAATACAGAAATTTATATCCACATGTGGGGCATTTCTGTAGTCGGGAGAAATTGCTTAACAAATTGTGGGGTGCATTTCTCATTTAACTCCTTTGAAAAATGAAACATTTTGGGTTAAAGTAAAATATTATAGATAATAATGTAATTTTCCATTTTCATGGCCCAATTCTTTTAAAAATCTTTTAGGTCAAAGTACTAAGTATACACCTTGATAAATTCCTTGAGAGGACTAATTTACAAAATGGGGTCTCTTTTTGGGGGTTTCCACTGTTTTGGCACCTCAGGGGCTCTGCAAATGTGACATGGTACCTGAAACTGATAACAGCAAAATCTGCCCTCCAAAAACTCATTGGTTCTCCTTTCCTTCTGAGTCCTGCTGTGTGCCCATATCTCAGTTTCCATTCATATGTGGGGTTCTATGTTAGTTGGGAGTACTTGTATAACAAATATTGTGATGTATTTTCTCTGTTAACCCCTTGTTAATGTGTAAATTCTAGGGCTAAATGAAAATATTAGTTAAAGAAATTGAAATGTGTAAATTTCATCTCCATATTGTCTTAATTCCTGTTAAAATGCTTACAGGGTTAAGATACTTCATATATGCTTTTTTGACTTATTTATGGGGTGCAGTTTTGAAAATGGGGTGATTTATGGGTGTTTCTAATACAGCGGCCTTTCAAAACCCCTTCAGAACTGAATTAGTCCCTTGAAAAAATGAATTTTGGAAATGTTCTTGAAAATTTAGAAAATTGCTGTTTACCTTGTAAGCTTTATAATGTTCATAAAAAAGAGAGGGTGATTAAAGTCTGATGCCAAAATAAAGCAGAGATATGGTAAATTAGATTGCACTAATTGGAGTAGTATGACTATCTCTATGAAAAGCAGATCATTTCAAACTTTTTAAATTTTTCAAAATTTCCTATTTTTTCATAATGAAACACAAAACATATTGAATAAAAATTACCAGTAAGACGATGTACCATATGTCCTAAAAAAAAATCTCAAAATCACTTTGGTGATTTAAAGTGTTCCAAAGTTATTACCGCATAAAATAACACGTCAGATATAAAAAATCGAGCTCTGTCGGATAGTCAAAAGCTGGCTGTGATGGGAAGGGATTAAAATAGAAAATACTTGTTGTGAAAATATTGTTATGCTATAAACCAGAAAAGATGGTGATCCCGACAGCTAAACCCCTTTGGAAATCTCACTATATATATTATTGTATTTGCTTCACATGTTTATTAACTATTATTGTATGAAATAGAATTTCTTCATTTTTCAGGTTTCAACAGATTTAAAAACAATATGACCTTACAACTACATGTGACATATTTTCAAAGTGTAACCAATTATTTTTTGTTTTTTTAAATCCTTTTATTGATCTTTCAAGTTCAAAGTTTACCAAGATACCGCTAAGTAATCGATAAACTGCCATACAAAAAGCAGCGCATGTATTGCACTCATGCCATAATTGAGTTTGCTGCAGGCTACATTCTTAGTGTAGTGCTTTTGGATTCCTTAACAAAATTTTGAGAGATTCCTATAATAGATTTATTTCTATTTAGCTAATCCATGGCTTCTCTTACCTGGGCTGTCAGCTTCATAGCTGTAATATTTATAATGTTCTTTACAGGGACTGAGTCAGACACATCACCTGTGTGCTCCGTAATACAAGGACTCCCAGGTCTTAATGGACGGGATGGAAGAGATGGTGTAAATGGATTAAAAGGAGATCCAGGTAAGAAATATAGACATATGGAGATTATAAATGGTCACTCTGTATAAAAATAATATAACAAACATAGATCATAAAAGTTAATTTTAAAATATGGTTTGGAACGAAGATAAAATGGGAGCTTTTAGGTGGGAAGTCATCATTTCTCTTACTATATCTCTAGGCTGTATCAATCACTAATCACTATTTTGACTTGTAAATTAAAGAAATATTTTGTTTCATGTAAATATAGGTTGGTCACAGCTCCCTTTTTTAAGACACAAAAAATAGATACAAGAAAACAAAAACTATTTTGGAATTTTGAGCTTGTGATCCATTATTGTCTGTGCAGATTTTGTTCTAGAAATGTAGAAATAAATAAATAGGTTACAGAAGTGCCACCTATTCCTTTTTTCTCTTCATTGTTGATAATTTAAATTATACTTGATTAATAATTTAAAAATGATACCTCTGCCATATTTTATATGACATACGATCTTTATTCCAGAATGCTTGTACTGATGGGTACTGGATTGGGAGAACATCACATATATCTGAGGAAATACAAACAAATTTATTTTCTATTGTCGACACAAAGAATTGGGGAAATGTGTTATAACTTTGAAGGTCACCTATCCATGTTGTTTGTGTCTTTGAAATACATTTCTATTACTATGTCCATATGTGAATTTACACACCAATTTACAATTTTTAAGTGCAATGTACTATAGCACCAATGAAAGCAGTCTGTGGTTAATGCAGTAGTGCTTGTGTAGATAGATTATGTGTGTTGTTCGTAGACATGATACATACCTCCAATGGGGCATCACAGGTCTATACCTAAAATAACAGCTCTGAGCTCTGTGCCACACAAGTGATATTTCCTGTTCAAAATACAGCTGATCCCTATTTTCCTTATTTTAGATAGAGAAGGCAAAAATACGAATCCATATCTTGTTTAACAATGTCTTACACACGTGGACAAAATTGTTGGTCCCATCGTTTAATGAAAGAAAAACCCACAATGGTCACAGAAATAACTTGAATCTGGCAAAACTAGAATTTGCCAAACTACATGTTCACAAGCCACAAAGCTTCTGGGAGAATGTCCTATAGACAGATGAGACAAAAATCGAAATTTTTGGCAAGGTACATCAGCTATATAATTCACAGACGGAAAAATGAAGCATATCTTGAAAAGAACACTGTCCCTGCTGTGAAACATGGAGGAGGCTCTGTTATGTTCTGGGCCTGCTTTGCTGCATCTGGCACAGGGTGTCTTGAGTCTGTGCAGGGTACAATGAAATCTCAAGATTATCAAGGGATTCTAGAGAGAAATGTGCTGCCCAGTGTCAGAAAGCTTGGTCTCAGTCGTAAGTCATGGGTCTTGCAACAGAATAATGACCCAAAACACACAGCTAAAAACACCCAAGAATGGCTAAGAGGAAAACATTGGACTATTCTGAAGTGGCCTTCTATGAGCCCTGACCTAAATCCTATTGAGCATCTTTGTAAGGAGCTGAAACATGCCGTCTGGAAAAGGCACCCTTCAAACCCGAGACAACTGGAGCAGTTTGCTCATGAGGAGTGGGCCAAAATACCTGTTGAGAGGTGCAGAAGTCTCATTGACAGTTACAGGAATCGTTTGATTGCAGTGATTGCCTCAAAAGGTTGTGCAACAAAATATTAAGTTAAGGGTACCATCATTTCTGTCCATGCCTGTTTCATGAGTTTTCTTTTTTAAAAAATTCTGTTGAAGCATGGTTGAAAAGCAATGTCTAACTTTCATTTGTTCATTTTAGAAATTTTATACATTATTACTTTTGTCAGTTTCAAGTTATTTCTGTGACCATTGTGGGTTTCTCTTTCATTAAACGAGGGGTACCAACAATTTTGTCCACGTGTGTATATAGGAATCCTCCCACTAGCAGTATTGGTCTCTACTAATGCCATAAAATAGTATAGACTAGAATAGATAGAAATAATTTCCAGCTTTGCATACAAACTACCATTTGCTTTATATATATATATATATATATATATATATATATATATATAGTATATATACTGTATATAGGAGTTGTCTCAGAGAAGTAAATATTTTGTATAATATATTAATGCAAGTCTTAAGAAAACATAGGGTAAGCATGGGTATCTGCTTTCTTTAGGTCCTCCTGGAGAGCAAGGGACACCAGGAATGAGAGGTAGCATTGGACCACCAGGAAAAGAAGGACCTAAAGGAAATTTTGGGTTGACCGGTAACCTAGTCTCTAAAAACATTTTACCCAATTTACTCTATACTGTAATTTAACATATATAAACGTGTTGTACTTTATTATTATATTTCATCTTGAGAGCAATTAAAATTTTATATCTATCTAGGACTACCTGGGCAAAAAGGAAATTCAGGAGCACAAGGTAAGTATAGCCATTATAGTAATATAATGGCAATACAGTCGGAATAATGACACAGTATTGACAGCTATTAGATTAGAATAAACAAGTAACCAAATAAAACCATTTTTAAAAAGAAAAAAAGATATGGTGACTGGTAGAAAGCTAAAACACACCATCTATGTACTATGTCATGAAAAGATTTGTATAGAGTCATCATAATGATCTTGTATTTACAACCATTAGACAATATGATGTACAAGTATGCCATGCACTATACAATATTTTAATGGAATACGAATGGGTTTCACATAGGCTTATCAAGCAAAACACTGTGTAAATGTATGTTTCTGGTATAATAAGTGTACTGTATACTGTAAGCAATAACATCTCTTTCAATCACATTTAGTTTATTGATACTATTAAAGAAATGTAGTTTATGTAAATCTTTCTCAAAATTATTACTCTTTAATGCAGGAGTGCAAGGTCCAAAGGGAGAAAAAGGTGACAATTCTGGACAATCAGGTAAATAAACAAAAATAACAATAAAGTGGACTGGAAGCGAAGAACTTTCATGGGTGAAAAAAGATCTTACATTCACATGATCCTGCTGGTTTAATATGTTTCACCCTGGTGCCAGACTCCATTTAATGGAACTGTAAAAATCTTCATTCATTGAGCTTCCCAAAGTAATTATCAGAAGCAGGAGGAGTTCACAGCTGGGCTATTTTCTTACCATAGACCCTAGCACTGGCTTAGCCTGGCTCTCTGATGGGTATGCTACTGGGTGGCAGTCACACAGGAATCAACTTTTGCTGAGTAATATAATTTCCTAAATAGATAGATAGACCAAGGTTGGAATGTTGCATACTTGTTACAGTATAGGTACCACGGTTTTCTATTGTTTGACAATTATATGGCATACAATAATAGATTCTAATCCACTGGAAGTAAAACAAAGAAAGCATCCCAATGCATCTTCTTGGTGTGTTGTGCAATAATTATAATAATAACAATAATAATAATAATAATAATAAGGTACTGGCTGTAGTGAGTTCCTGCATTATTACAATGCTTACATTACTGGGGTAGAGAGTTGGGAATGTGGTGGCCACTTCTCACTGTGCAAGCTTTATTTGCTAAAGATGTATATATTGGTATCTGCTTTATAACTGGAAGTACGTTTTAAGATGTCTAATAAACAACTTTTTCATAAATGAATAGTAGAGGCTAATATAAGTCACTTTTTGATATATTGTATCAAATGTTTTCATCTCCACTTTTCAGGCAGATACTCTCTCAATATTAGTCTATGAAGAGAGGAGGGTGGATAAAAAAAAGACTCTCAAATAATTTCAGTTGTTAAAAAAAAAAAGCAAGGAATAGCAGAGTTTAACACTGCTAGGTTGTAGATAAAAAGCTAAGAGTGCATAGACTGAGGCAATAAATCAATTAAGTAGCCAGCACATGAATCCTACTCAACCCCTCCCTACTCCATAGAGTTGTATGTGTGAAGCTGAATATGGAGACTGTTACAATGTAATCAAAGCAGTCAGAAGATAAGATGCAGGAGAACAGCTTAATAAGTAGTGATGTAACGTCTCTGCCTGTTTGGGTCTCTGCATCACCCTCCGCCTGCATGCGGCGGCGCAGGAGGCGTGCTCAGTTTGATTCCTTGTTTAAGATTCTTGTTGCTTAGTCTGAACACTGTCCTAGACTATGTAATTGATTTTCTGCCACACCCGTCTCCTTCACCTTGGTTTTCCTCTGCTCCACTAATAGTTAATCTCAACCTTGCCTGTGTGATTGACAGCCTATCCTCCTATCAAGTCTGGGGCAGGTCCTGACTTTCTATAAACAGGTTGTCAGCCCTCACATGGTCGCTGGCTATTGATTCTGTCTTGTCACTTGTCCCTGCTAGCTCCTATTTTGTTACCTGTATTCCTATTCCTGACCTCTGGCCTTGACTTTTGACTATTCTCTTGGATTTTGATTCTGTACTGCATTGCTCATCTGTTACCGACCCCTTGGCTAGCTGACCTCCCTTTTTGTCATTTGTCCTGTCCGCGTTCTGTGTTGTTACTTATATTAGGAAGGGACCGATCGACTGGTTGCTGGCTGTTGCCTAGGACAGATCGGCAAGTTAGCCAGGGACAGTGGGGGGGGGGGGGGTTTAGCTTTAGGGCTCACTGTCTAGTTGTGCCCCTCCCCTCCCAGGGTTCTGCAGCAGCACTGGGGAATTGCTCAACTGGCAATTCCCTTACAGGCGAAGGAAACAAATATCCTTAATAAGATATTTAACTAAGTTTCTTATATTAACTTGCACTATTCATTTATGAAAAGTTTTTTATAACTGGAGGTACAGTTTAAGTTGTTTATAATCTATTGTATTTTTTATTATTGCTAAACTCAATATAATTGAAAAACTAAAAGCTGTGATGACCACTAAATGTATTAATACATCTTCTTTTACAGCAACGCATACAAATATGCTAAGCAAATTATCGTCCCTTGAAACACAGTTGAATCAATTAAAGCAGAGCATATCATCAAAGATGAAAGGTTTGTCCGGTTATAAAGCACACTGGTGTCATAGGACTACCTAGTACAGTCTACAGTGGATAACATAAAATTCTTCTGCTTGTCACTAAACTAGATAGCCTTCTTCTGTGTTAGTTCCTAATTAAAAGCTTCTTCTTGATCCAGACAATAAATGGAATAAAGGGATCAAATTGCTTTTGCCTCAATTCTGCATCTTAAACTCCACCATCTTTTAGAAAAACTATACTACTTTCCTGCTAAAGTCACCAAGTCAAAGTAAAAAATATCTAAAACACATAATTTGGTACATGGTATGTAGCCATTTCTTGTGCATTTAGCTTAGTAAATTTCCTCCACTGAATCCTCCATAAGGGTGCTTTCACATCTATGTCATTTAATTTGTTCATCTTGTCCATCATAGGAACAGAAGAAAAGATTAAACAATCTAATGACAATAACGGCCATTATGACAACAAAAGCTGAAATGCCCACAGATGCGTCCAAAGCTAACCCATATAACAGTGACTGCCACAGATGACAATCTTTCCTTCACCCTTTTTTCCCTATTCCTGCTCCATTGGTGTTGTGCTGCAATGCATCTCCTTGTAAGCAAGGGGCTTTTGCAGCATAGGCATACGTTTGTAAAAAAAAAACATTTATACAAGTGGGGTAGTCACAAACTTTTCTGAAACAAGTCTACATTGCTTGGAGGAACATTTTCTAAATGTATTATAGAGGATTACAAGATAGTTATATTTTCTGAACTTTTTTAAACAAATTTGATGGCAATAAATGGAAATTCATGGCATTTTGTTTGATTTATTCCAGCCTTACTGTTTGCTAGAGGAGCCATCGCTGGAGAAAAAACTTTTGTTACAAGTGGGAAAGAGCTAACTTATGAGGCATCAAAAGCGATATGTCTGAAGGCTGGAGGACAGTTACCTCTTCCAAGAAACTCTGAGGAGAATAAAGCTGTTTTAGATATTGCACAGTATTACAACCTGTTTCCATTCTTAGGAATAACTGACATTCAAACAGAAGGTGTTTTTCGGTACCCAGATGGAAAAACACTTACCTATTCTAACTGGAATGCCAATGAACCCAACCAAGCAGGGGAAGAGGATTGTGTTGAAATGCATCTAAGTGGGAAATGGAATGACAGACAATGTCAGGAAAAGAGACTGAATATATGTGAATTTTCATGACATGACATATATGTTGGAACAATAAATAATGTGCAAAAATACTTTTTTGTTTAATTGAGCAAACTTTGTATTGACCGTATAGTTACTGTTTGTCCAGATATCTTTAATATCCCATGTAATTCATGATAAACACTTGGTTAAAATATGTACGATGGTGATATAAACCGGATGATGACTTACCAGTATGTTTTTCATCAGTGGCAGAGATTTGCTCTTTTCTGACAAGCCAATGTGTGTAAAAGTGAGAAAGTTGCTGCAATAAACAGACTTGCTTTAAAATAAGCTATTTAACCCATTGTATTCCACAGTACATGCTGATAATAACATACAGAGACAAAGGGAAGACCCTTCTTCTTCCTAACTACAGCCTGTGTGCTCTATTATCAATACAAAGCCTAATGTTCTGGCATATAGTTTACAAAAATAGAGAATATCACGTTCATATAAGAGAAAAAACATTAGTAAAACTGCATATGTTTACATGAAATTATATAAATATGTTTATAACAAAAAAAAGCTATGACCGATCCATAGAAACAAAGAGAAAAACTTATACTCTTCAAAAGACAAAATTTGCCTGATCCTCAATGGTTTACGGAACCCCAATATACACTACAAATCTTAAGTTCCACTAACAGGACTGATTTTGTTGGTAAAGATAATGTTAAACACTCTGGAGAGTCAAAGGTTAAACATCTGTAATGCAAAACAGATTTAGACAAAATTAAATTATTGACAATGAAAGGGTTAACTGTCCTTTGACTATATTACTGCAGAAATCAGGCTCACACAGCTCCCTCATTCCTGTGTTTTCTATCACTCTCTGCCTGTAATTGACTACATCTGACTAAACCTTGTTGTAATTTTCCTACTACTAAGATTATCTAGCTCTATTGCAAGCTTTCTCTCAACAAGTGCTGTGTATTTCTTAAGAAAATGGAATAATTGTTTTGGATCATGCGGTGATAAATAACACATCCATCTCCTAAGGGTAAGGTGTCCACCTACCACAGACAACTGGCTGAAGGGCTGTCAGGTGACGTCAGAATGTCACAGTGATTCACAGACACATGTGTCTTCTACATGTGGTGGCAGCCATTTTAGTCTATCCGAGACAAATCACAATTTATTCAGATATATTTGGGTCTAACCCATTTCGTAACAAATTGGTTCACCCATCTCTAGTGATGACTTCTCAGCTATGATCACATAAATACTGCAGATACAGTCTCAACAGTGATATGTCCACAAACAGAGGCCAAAACTGAATTTCCATTGCTGGAATGGGAACTTATAAAAAATATTTTATGTTTATTTTTTAAGATTTACATCATATACTTCCCATACTTTCTTTTTGAATTTAGTCATACTTAGAAAATCATAGCAAAACTGGCTTAGTTGTATTTTCCAAGATCCAAATTTGTAATATGCTTACAAAGCTTTTTGTATGTTGGAATTAGTAAAATTGGGATCTGTTGTGACAATACTGCGAAATAAATTTGGTAAATGTTCTCCACAAAGAAACTACATTTTGCATTGGATGAAGCAATTTGAAAACACTGGGTATTTATGACCTGAGAAGTCCAAGCTGCCCGAAGACTTTGGAAAAGACAGTGTAAGGGAATTGCTAGAAGAGCAATTCCCCAGTAGCTGCTGGGCAACACTGGGGGAAGGGACACAACAAGCTGAACCCCCCTGTCCCAGCCTACTTGCCTAAACTGCCCTAGGCGACAGAAGACAACTGAGAGGAAGTCCCTTCTTATGGTATAGGTGATAACACAGAACGAAGACAAGTCAGACAACAACAAACAGGAGGTCAGCTAGCCAAGGGGTTGGTACCAGTCGAGCAGCGCAGTACAGAGTCAAAATCTGAGAGAATAGTCATAAGTAAAGCCATAGTTCACGAATATGAATAGCGATAATAAACAGCAAAGAGTAAATAGACAGCACGCACAAGGCAATAGCAAGCACCAAGGTGAATGTGAGCAAACAATAAATAGGAAGAAAGAACCCACCCCAGACTTGATAGGAAGATAAGCTGTCAATCACACAGGTAAGGCTAAGATTAACTATTAGAGGAGCAGAGGGAAACCAAGGTGTAATAGATGGGTGTGGTGGAAAATCAATTACAGAGGGAATAGGACAGTGTTCAGACAATACCAGAAGAACCTAAAACAAGGAATCATAGCCGGACACACCTCCTGCTCCATAGCATACAGCTGGAGGATGGCGCCGAAGCCTGAACGGGCAAGGATGTTACAGACAGTGAGCAGGATTCAAGTCATAAATGAACATAGTCCTAGAAAGTCGATGGAGCTGATTAGTGTGAAAATACAGTTGTATATACCATTGTATGCCAAACCTTATGAAAAAGTCTGTGTTGAAAATCTTACAGATTTCATCTTCTTCTGGAGCCTAAGCAAGATGATAAACTGAAATATTATGACTTTTGCATTAACTTACAGGGCCGATTGGAAGAGGACAACTTCATAACAGGCTGATTTTTAGCAAGGAGGTGACCATTTACCACCTTAATTGAACACAACACAGTCATCTAAATGTGTTCTGTGTAATGAGCAAGTGCCAAGTCTATGGCACCTTCTTTTTTGCTGAGGATACTGTTATTGGCCACTCCTACCTGGACATGCTAAAGGAATGACTCATGCCTCGGATAGAGGAAGATCTGCCAAACATAGTCTATGAACAGGATGGCGCACCTCCATATTCCATTTGAATGTTCACCAATACCTGAATGAAACTCTAGTAGAACATTGGATTGGCTACACCGCAAACATCGATTCACCAATGGTCTGCTGGCCTTCATTCAACTTCTTTCTGTGGGGCTACATCAAGGACTGACCCTCCATCCACAGGATCATTCTGAAATGAACCATCACTGAAACAGTGTAGTCCATATCCGAGGATTTTGCTGGCATGCGCATGGACAGAACTAGACTACTGCCTAGATATCTAACGTGTCACCAATATAAATCACATCAAACATTTGTAGTTTATAGATAGTGTGTCTTTCCATGTTAATAAATTTATGTTCTTTTAGTTATGAATACTGAGGCTATAATTTTTCACCCTTCTTTTTGAATCACCTCATATATATACAGGTCAATTTTTATGTCTAGGCAATTATTGTAGAAATAGATTTCTGGCAAAAAAATACACAGAGAATCTGGGAATACAGTACATGAATCTATTAAATATGCTGAAACCTGTCTGTACACTTCTACAAAAAATTAATTGATGGGATAGAATGACATAAAATGGTATTTAAGACAGAAGCCGAAGGAGGAAAGAATGTGAAGAAAGGCAGACAGGATAACCATACTTTCAGATTTATTAGGGGATAAAACAAGGACAAGGTTTAATAAAATATTGAATAAAAACCTCCTGCTTCATCACTTCCTTGGTCCTGAATAACAACCCAACAATCTCAACAACCCAACAATCTCTGACAACCTTTACTTTCCATAAGCTATTGCTTAATCAAACTGCTTTATTTACAGACTCAAAGCCTCAGGCTGCACTGCTGTCTGCTTAATACAATAGGACCGCAGCCAAAAAGGGCAGAAAGATGCTGGTGGGGGGCATGTTGTGGGTGACAATGCAGTCTCAAGGGGCCAAGGAGTGTAACATCTTGTTTATTTAACCCTGGTTGGTGGAGCAGCAGAATGACTGCTGCTCTATCATTCAATGCAGAGCTTTAAACAACTAACCCCTTTGCCTCAGGAAGGAGCTGTTGGACTAGTAATGCACCTGAACCACAAAAATAAAAAAAAAAATCCTGCTCCTGAAGCTGCCCCTCTGCACTTGGATGCCTTGGACCTCAAATACCTAGTGGAAAAATTGTCTTGGCTAAAACATCAATTATAGTGGGACAAATACTAGAAAGAGTTTCCGTTTACAATTTTGAAACCACATATTATATAGGCAATAATAATATCATACCTAGCACACCAATCGGAAAACAAAATTGAGGTAAGCTGCCAGGGTTGCTGAAAACAGATGGAAGAAAATCCACTCTGAGGAAAACATCTCCTCCACACCTCTCATCTCAGCTGAGGACTTCACCTCCCATTCCAAAAATAAGGTCAACAACATCAGGGGTTATAATCCCTTTAACTCCTCCACTCAACTACCCATGGCTGTTCCCCCAAAGACTTCTCCTACACCATTACAAATAAAAAGTTTTTCTCTTTACTCTCCAATTCACATCTCATCACATATGTGCTAAACCCAATCCTCCTTCACTTGATTCACACTCTTGCCTATGTGTTTATTCTAGTCCAAACCCACCTCTACAATCTATCATTAAGGCTTCATACACATGACAAAACGTGTGGATCTGAGGATGTTCCAATGTTCTGTGTGTGGCCAAGAGGGTGTTACAACATTCTGTCTTGATATTTATGCAGAAGGTTCTATAAAATATCAAACTGGAACATCCTTGGGCTGCATACTGTTGTGTGCATGAAGACTAACCAGTGGCATGTTCCCAACTTCTCTTAAAATTACAGCAATATATCACACGCATCAATAAAAAGCCAAACCTTGACAGTTTTTCTCTGTATACACTCATATAACTCATTACTCCTGTTTGCTTCAAAACTATTTGAACAGCAAGTCAGCCTCAAACATTCTTCCAAACTTTAACTGTCTGACCAGCTAGAATCTGGTTTACAACCCCATCACTTTGCCCAACAACATTACTCTGTGCTCATCCCCTTGTCCTTTGCCTTTGACACTCTTGACTACTCTCTTCTTTTAAAAATGTTCTCACCCCTTGATAGGCTCGGCTCTCTCCTGGATCTCTTCTTTCCTTACCAACTATACTTTTAGAACAATAACTGGAACGCCACCTACTCAAGTCACCCAGATTTTAACTCTCTACTGTCCAGAATTTCAGAGTGTCTACTGGCTATATCCTTTTTTTTTCTCCGATGGCTTTTAAAAACACAATATGGATAAAACAGAATTTCTTGTATTTCCCCCTATCACTCTGCCCTTCTATCTAATCTATCAATCACAAGACCACCAGCTTAGTGTCACTGAATCCATCCTCTCTTTCAAGCAGTATATGCAAGGCCTTAGTTTCTGCTGACAATCGATATCAACAATCTGCCCCATCATACACTTTAAACCCCCGAGTATAATGATAGCAGTATTTGTTGGGGTTTGCCCAACAAATACTCTTGCCGTGGGCTTGCTTTCTTACTTACCGATCCCCGCTCCTGCTCACGGCCACCTCCGCTTCCTTTTCTGCAGAGGGCCCTGTGTATGCCATATCACATCGCTGGGATGCACGGATGCCCTGGAGGGCAGAAGGGGAAGTAGAGGCAGCAGTGATCAAGAATGGGGATCGGTAAGTAAATAGGGCCCGTTAACTGCTGGTATTAATCCAGCAGGCAATGTCTTATTAAAACAAAAATAAAAAGCAGCAGGGTCCCACCAGGCCCCCTAAGGTTTTTTACACCTCCCCTGGGCCTCTACCTATTACCTATTATACTCTGTGATATGAAGAGACCCCAGAGTATAATAATGCCACTTTTCACTTTACTTTGACATAACTTTGGCTGTGTTTTCCTTAGAGAGCTAGAAATTGGATAAATAGGTTCCTAGGAGCCTTAAAAGTATTTTACACTATGCTTTAAGCCAATTTAAGGTGGGGTTTCTAATGAACCTGTTCGACCCGAAACAAATCAGGGACCTGACCTACCGAACCCAAACACTAAATGAATCTTGAGAGATTTGCCCATCTCTAATAGCGGACTTTATTGTTTCTAAATGCTCTGCAGGCAGTCCAGAGTACACAGACAAAATATTCTGCAGACACTACCTTTTTTTCTTCTTCTTTTTTTTTTTCCTAGTCAATAATGTTAAAAAGCTGATGAAAATGAATACAATTATATTCAAAGGTTTATTAGCTATTTATTTTATTTAATAAAGTCCAAATGTCTTTTTCACAAATATATATATATATATATATATATATATATATATATTTTTTTTTTTTTTTTTTTTCTGTTCTGTTTAAAAAAAAGCTATGTACATCAAAGTTTAACAATTTTCTAGAAAAAAAGTAAAAACACAACCCCTTTATTGACCTTCCCAGTTCAAAGTTCACCAACATACCGCAAAGTAATCGATAAACTACCATATAAAAAGCAATGCACAAATTTCACTCATTTCAGAGTTTGATATAAACTACCTGTAGGTTCTTATGGAAAAGCCTGTGTCATATTCACATTTTAGGTATTTTGTGGCAATTTGTAAAGCAGCTGGAAGTGACTAAATACATACAGATACTTTGCTGTTATATTGGGTCACAACTATATAAACATATAGTGAGATTACTATAATAGGTTTAATTCTATTTAGTGAGGGCATGGCTTTCTCCACATGGACCATAATATTTATAATGTTTTTCACGGGGACTCAGTCAGACACGTCACCTGTATGCTCTGTAATACAAGGACTCCCAGGTCTCAATGGACGGGATGGTATCAATGGAAGAGATGGTATCAATGGAAGAGATGGTATCAACGGATTAAAAGGAGATCCAGGTAAGAAATGTAGGCAAATGGAGATTAACAATGATCACTCTTTATAACTGACTATATTAGATATAGATAATGTTGATGATAATGATAATGTTAAAATATAGCTGATAAAATAAGAAATGTCATTTTGTATCTCTCTCTCTCTCTCTCTAATAAAACAATCACTAAAATGTCACTTTTTTTCTAAAACAGACTGGAAATATAAAATATATTTCACATAAACACTTTCTTGTAAATCACAGGTTTTTAAGATTCTCTGAAAGAAATTTGATGTAAATTATTATTAACTTTTTCCATATAGATTTTTTTTGTAAAAAACGTGAAATAGCTTTTATTTAAAATAAATCATATAATTGATTAACAATATTACAATTATGCCCCTATACTATTCTATACAACAGAAGGGTTTTTTTTTCCCCAAAATGCTTGTGCTCATAGGTAAGGTCAGCCCTTTCAGAATATAGATCACATATCATTCTTAAACTACAGATTAATTCCTTCTATGCTGTAATCATGAACAATAATAGGTTAATCAAGAATTACTTAATGTACAGTCATGGCCAAAAGTTTTGAGAATGACACAAATATTATATTTTCACATGATCTGCTGCCCTCTGGTTTTTATGTGTGTTTGTCAGATGTTTTTATCACATACAGAAATATAATTGCATTCATATTATGAGTAACAGAAGCTTATATTGACAGAATGAGTTAATGCAGCAAGTCAATATTTGCAGTGTTGACCCTTCTTCTTCAGGACCTCTGCAATTCTCCCTGGCATGCTCTCAATCAACTTCTGGACCAAATCCTGACTGATAGCAGTCCATTCTTGCAGAATCAATGCCTTAATTTTGTCTGAATTTGTTGGTTTTTGTTTGTCCACCCGTCTCTTGATGATTGACCACAAGTTCTCTATGGGATTAAGATCTGGGGAGTTTCCAGGCCATGGACCCAAAATCTCTATGTTTTGTTCCCTGAGCCATTTAGTTATCACCTTTGCTTTATGGCAAGGTGCTCCATCATGCAGGAAAAGGCATTGTTGAGCGCCAAACTGCTCTTGGACGGTTGGGAGAAGTTGCTCTTGGAGGACATTCTGGTACCATTCTTTATTCATGGCTGTGTTTTTAGGCAAGACTGTGAGAGAGCCGATTCCATTGGCTGAGAAGCAACCCCACACATGAATGGTTTCAGGATGCTTTACAGTTGGCATGAGACAAGACTGGTGGTAGCGCTCACCTCTTCTTCTCCGAATAAGCTGTTTTCCAGATGTTCCAAACAATCGAAAAGGGGATTCATCAGAGAAAATGACTTTACCCCAGTCCTCAGCAGTCCACTCCCTGTACCTTTTGCAGAATATCAGTCTGTCCCTGATGTTTTTTTCTGGAGAGAAGTGGCTTCTTTGCTGCCCTCCTTGAGACCAGGCCTTGCTCCAAGAGTCTCCGCCTCACAGTGCGTGCAGATGCACTCACACCTGCCTGCTGATTGATCTCCAGCCCTGTCCTCATCAACACCCACACCTGTGTTAATGGAGCAATCACTGAAACGATGTTAGGTGGTCCTTTTAAGGCAGGGCTGCAATGATGTTGAAATGTGTTTTGGGGGATAAAGTTCATTTTCTAGGCAAATATTGACTTTGCAAGTAATTGCTGTTAAGCTGATCACTCTTTATAACATTCTGGAGTATATGCAAATTGCCATTAGAAAAACTGAAGCAGTAGACTTTGTAAAAATTAATATTTGTATCATTCTCAAAACTTTTGGCCATGACTGTAATAGTCTGGATTGAAAACCGTATATTTGGGCTCTGGAGAAGGGGTAAACCAGGGCACTGGAGGACTGATACTAAAAATGAGGTGTGATAGTTGGCAAATGGGTAGAGACAGGAGCTCCAGTATAGAATTTATAAAAATGGAGGCAGGTCCATATTACTTGTGTCTATAATTATTATAATGATTGTGTAGTCCAATATATCCATATTATATTACATTCATATAATAAATTAAATATTGTAGTGTAGTGTAATGTAGTGCAGCACCAATGAAAGCAAACTTTTGTAGTTGAAGCAATAGCTGTAGATTTATTGCTAAGCATGATACACAACTGAATACAAACAGCATAGGTTTCCGGTACTGTCAAACCAAATCTACCTGCTTAATACAAGAGAGAAAATAATATGGATCCATATCTTAGTTTACAGTGCCTCATGTCAGAACCCTCCAACTTATTGATCTTTGTAAATGATAGACAGTGTTCAAGCTGAGGTTGTCGGGGTTCTTAGATAACTGACCAATTTGGAATTTAAATGTTCTACTTTGATCATGGGTAAAAAGCTCACTTTGTTTTCTAAGCTGCCATAATAGTATATCTGTTCCAGACACTGTATAGAACAGAAAATGTGACTATGTACTGTGATTTCTGCATTGATATATATGTAAAGGGGGTATAGCAAAACAGATATGCAGTAAAATATTAATGTTCACCAAATAATAGTACTAAAAGCAAAGAAAAGAAGGCACTTTTAAAGAAAGAAGATTTCTGTATGTGATAAAAAAATGTTAACTACTTTTGCACAGTAGCAAGTGATAGAAAAAAAATCGATGATTCTGAAAAATTTCCCTTCCTGTAAAGAAAAAACCTCAAAACTTAGAACAAAGTATAGCAATTTAAACAAGCAGCCAACTTTGTGTGACTATTAAAGGGAGTCTGTCAGCACAAAATTGAGATATAAACTAATCACAGTACCTTAAAGGGCTGTCAGCACATTTTACAATGATGTATTTCTTATTCAGGACCGCTGCTCCATTCTTGTAAAAATCATCCCTTTTCCCTTATGCAAATGAGCACAAAAGGGCTTTCGGGATGTTGCATTCCATCAATGGACTTCACTATCTGCTGCTGTTAACTGTTGTTCAGCTCCGCCCAATGAATGTACTGTGCATGTCTGATGATGACACACTGCACCTGGAAGTGAAGGAAGCTGGCTTCAAATGGGAGCAGTGTGTCATCATCCAACATGCACAGTTTAGTTTATATCTCAATTTTGTGCTGACAGACTCCCTTTAAAACAATAGAAACCTCATCTCTTGACTAGAGTAGAGAACAATTACAAAGAGCACTTCTAGCAGTGGAAGTCCTATACTGCACTCCACATACAGTCCATTTATTTGAATAGGTCCTGTGTAAAGCTTAATTCACCTATGATAACACTAAAGGCAAATTAAAAATTGACTGCCAGGTCCCCCCACAGATAACAGCTGAACAAATTGTAATATGATTATTGTGAATATACCTTTCATTGTTTTATACTTCTTGGGGACAAACCAAGAGCAAACAAAAACAGAGTAAACATAAGGCTGGAAAAGTAAGTGGTACTAATGAAAAACAGCTGGAGGGTCAATTTGCAACTTAGTCACATGACTCTGGTATAAAAAATAGCATTTTAGAGAGGCAGAGTTTCTCAGAAGCAAATATGGTCAGTGGTTCACCAATCTGTGAAAAACTGACTCTAAAAATTGTGGAACAATTTTCAAAAATGTTCCTCAACATTAAATTGCAAAGACTTTGCATATGCCACTATCTACAGAACATAATATCATCAAAAAATTTAGAGAAATCCATGTGCACAATAAACAAAGCCAACGGTCGATATTGGATGCTGCTGATCTACATGCCCTCAGGCAGCACTACATTAAAACAGGCATGAATCAGTAATGCAAATCACCGCATTGGCTTATAAATACTTCTAATACAGAAATTATTGTATATGAATACATTTTGCTGTGCAATCCACAAATGCAAGTTAATGCTTTATCATGCAAAGAAGCAGCCATATATAACACAATCCACAAACGCAAAAGTTTTCTCTGGCCTAAAGGTCATTGAAAATTCAGTGAAACAAAATGGAAAACTGTTCTGTTGTCAAATGAATCAAAATTTTATTTTTTTTAGGGAGCCTTGTTCTTTGAGCTCCAGAGGAGAGGGACCATCCAATGACCAGGGCTCTCTGAGCCCTATTTTCACAATCATATTTCAGGGACCCCAATAACCAGTGCAGAGTGGGAAGATAGTTCTGGCTCACAGAGATAGAAGGGCTCTAGTTCAAGGCAATAACCAGGCAGCAGGCTGCTGACAAAACCTGAGAAAACAGAGGCATAGGCTAGGAACCAGGCAGCAGGAACTCACTGGCCCCCTAAATCTCAGGTATTTATGGCCTCTCCTGAGGAGAGCCCATAAAAGAATTAATCCCGAACAATCCCTTTAAGAATTGTCCTAAATAAAGATCCTCTTTAAGGCCCAAAGTACTTAATAATGACAAGAGTTCCTTGAAGGGGTCTTTCATAAAAGCCCACATGCTTAAATGGATGAAGTATATGGAGTATATGGGATCTTCTTACTCCAAGTATCAATAGACTACAATAGCTCATTGACTGTAAGCTCTCACAAGCAGGGCCCTCGCTCCAATTGGTTGATATGTTACTTTCTTTGTCACATTGTAATGTCAAATGCTGTCTGTTCGTGTACTCTCTGTTTTGTGAAGTGCTGCGGAATATGTTGGCACTATATAAAGTTTTTATTATTATTATTATTATTACTACAGATTTTAAATGGCTTTGCATTGATTTATTAGAAGTGCATTATAAAATAAACACTAGAAGGTATTATATTACCTCTAAATAATTACATGTATTCCTGGGTTCTTCTAATCTCTTCTGGAGACATTACGCCTATATAGTAAAATGATAGCTTGTCATTTGAGATTGCCCAGTTATCGCTTAATGTGGAAAGATGTTTTCTTTCTGATTTCCGCTCTTCTATGTAAAAATATTTCCATGAATGCACGTCTACCATTATTGTCTATTTCCATAGAGAACATCCCTGCTTACAGCCATGTATTAGAGCTGATGGGGGAAGCAGGGGGACTAAAACCTATGCTCTGATACTAGACATCTCAGAATTAGCACGTAGTCTTAGCGTCCTTCTTAGCAACACCTCTGATGATTTATTAGCATGAAACACTGATAGTGTGCCTACTTTGTCAGCATGTCATATACCGCTGCCAAACAGCCCTAGTCCTGCTAGTCTTTGCTAGAAGGAGTATCTGGAGGTAACGGGCTGCTATGTAAGGCAAACTGTGCGGAGACTAGAACATAGTTTACTTTCACGGTCTATTTTAGCTACTCTATTGCTTCCTATGCCATACGCTGGTTTCTGCATTGGCTAACATGAGAATAGACCTATTTTGACTGGTCTTTACAGCCAAGGAGGCTATTTATAATAGTTTTTATACTATATTGACATTGTTATAAGTGACTAGGGGAAATATAGGAGAAATTGGACTATCAGCCAATCAAATTTGGTCAATTCCTATACATGTCATTTGGTCTATGTGTTTATGACTTCTAGGAGCTATTTTTAATATTGATATTAATAAAGATAATAGTTTTAGGCGGATTTTGTTGGGATTTCGACTTACCGCAATAAACTTTTCCCACAAAAGGCAGATCAAATCAACAATGACATATTGAAGCAGGCAGTCAAGCCCTTGCTTTTTGTTTTTATTCTATTAATAATGTCTAATATAGTGGATACATATGTTGGTACTATGAGCATAAAACAAGGGCATAAACATATGTACATGTCTCTTTATACAGATTACGACAGAGATTATATAAAAGGGGAAAACATAACAAGCCAAAAATGTTAACAAACATAAATATAGAGATAAATAGAAATGGTAGTCCAGTTGTTTCTTTGAATATTTTACTCTATGGTTTTGACAACCAAACTTTTTTTTATAATATTTAGGAAAAAAGTATGACAATATAAGGTAAAGAATGGTTATCTGCTTCTTAGGTCTCCCTGGAGAGCCAGGAACACCGGGAATGAGAGGCAGTGTTGGACCACCAGGAAAAGAAGGACCTAAAGGAAATCTTGGAGTTAAGGGTAACATAGTCTTTCAAAATATTCTACTTATTTTATAGCTTCAAATATAAACATTTTTTTTTCCTTTTATTTGTGCTTTGGGTGGGTGGCAGCAATATTTATTGGAAAATGGGTAGGTTTCAACATTACTTTTACTGTGTATGGGTGGCAGAATTAATTGTACTCTGTATGGAGGCATTAAATGTTCCAGAGGTTGGCAGCATTTATTGTAAAGTAGGTGTGTGACAATATCTGGTGACAGATATTTACATGTGAGTGGTGACATTATTGTTCTGTTGAATTGTGTAATAAGACTTCGAAGTTGTTTTTCTCCAAGTGACACACATAACAAAGGTATATTATTTATCACTGTCATGTGCTCTGTAATATAGTGGTAGCATTTGAAAATGCTTGAGGGAGGTGATAGATTCTCTTTAAAGGAAATTTGTTGTCAGAAAATGACCTTTTTTTTAATCAAGTTATATGTTAAATATATTTTGGGAAAAAAGTATGAAAATATAAGGTAAAACATGGTTATCTGCTTTGTAGGTTTCCCTGGAGAGCCAGGAACACAAGGAATGACAGGCAGCATTGGACCACCAGGAAAAGAAGGACCTAAAGGAAATCCTGGTATTATAGGTAACATAATCTCTCAAATTATTCTACATATTTTATAGCTTCAAATATTAAAATTTTCATTTGTTTTTTTCTTTTATTTGTGCTTTGGGTAGGTGGTATATTTAATTATACTGTGGGTAGCAGCAGTATTCATTGGAAAATGGGTGGGGTTCAACATTAATTTTACTATTTAAGAGTGGCATAATTAATTGTACTCTGTGATTGTAAAGTATCTGGGTGACAATATCTGGTGGCATTAATTTAAATATGAGTGGTGAAATTATTGTTCTGTTGATTTGTGTAATAAAGACTTCAAAGTAGTTTTTCTCCAAATTTACAAAAGTGACACACATAACAAAGGTATGTTATTTATCACTGTCATGTGCTCTGTAATATAGTGGTAGCAGTTGAAAATGCTTTGGGGAGGTGATAGATTCTCTTTAAAGGAAATTCGTTGTCAGAAAATGACCTATTTTTAAATAAAGTTTTACGTTAAACATGTTTTTAAAAAATGTTTTGTGAGGTTTTTAAAATATGTCCATGTTATTATCTATGTTTTAAAAAATTCCAAAATATCCTGCAGTTCTGACTCTGGCCACTAAGCCACATAATATGTGGAGACTTCCTGTTTTCTGTAGGAGTTTTCTTTTCAGCAGTCACCCCACTTATCAGCACACTGATAATCACAGCTATCATGTATATCTAGATATGATACAGAATCCACCAGTCACAATAGGTATTTACACAACATATAAACTCCCCTCTCTGCACAATGATTTCTACACAGATTAAAGAGCATGCCTGGAAAAATCTCCAATAGAAGTCAATAGGGTCTGCTTCAGACCATTGTGTCTTTGGCCCATAGTCCTTCTCAAGTAGAGAGAAAGTCACAAACTATTTTAGGCTTAGTGGCAATAGTTGTAATTACAAGATGTTTAGGATTTTTTTTTCAAAATAATGATAACATGAAAAGGTAAAAACAACACCAAACATTCTTTAAAATATGTTTAAAACAATGGGGCATATGCTTCAAACAATAGGGCATTTCCTGGAAACACATTTCCTGGAATCACATGACCGAGTTTCAGCCATGAAGCTTGGTCCTTCTGTTGACCAGATTTACTGGCCAAAACACCTCCTAGTAGAGTAGTTATCTAGGCTGTTAGGAGTCCCTGCCTCCCAGCAATGTACTGTCCCATACTGACTAAAGCACAGGGCAGTATGTCACTGGGAGACAGGGACTCCCAGCAGCATAGATAACTATACTGCTAGGAATCCCTCTTCCAGCATTCTGTTCAGGCCAGTAAATCTGGACAACACAGGAACCAAGTATCATTGCTGAAAGTTGCAGGTTTAGGGTGAGAAAAACAGATCTAGGGGATTACGCCAATAATTGGCTTGGCTCATAATTACTGGTGGGATGTAATCTACTGCATTTGCTGAGTTATTGGCTAGATGGTCATGAATAAAAAATTCTATGTCCAGTCCCTTGCTCATAATAAATTGAATGTTGGGTATGGACCCAGTGTCTCTCTTTTGTATACTGTATGTCAACTACTGAATGGGCGGCCCAATTTCTTTTCGCCAGCATGTAATCATGAGAAAGAGTACAGCAGTCAGTGTATTGAGGTATTTTCCCTACTGAAATTCCCTACCACAATAACTTTTATAGGGTTCAAACTAAATCATAAAGGTGGTGTAATCCGACTCATAATCATGTGCATGATCCCTAAGAAGGAAAATAGGAACCACCACCTATAAAACAAGATAGGAGTTCTTGACTGGAACACTCACCTGTAATGATGAGTAACAATGCCAACAAAATGATAAAATGATGCTGCATAGTGTTATTATTATGGTATCACATGATACACAGACTCCATGATTCCTCATATCGATCAGGAAACTGATTTTCTTATCTTAGAAGATTTGTTTAAATACATTTATATTGAATTGTGCACATATTGTAAGTAATCTAAGTAACAAGGTCTCTATAGCCATAGCAACCACATTTTGGTCATTCCTGTTAAAATGCAATATGCTGTATATGAATTATTACTCTTTAATCTAGGACTGCCCGGTCCAAAGGGAGAAAAAGGTGACTGTCCAGATCAATCAGGTAAATAATAATGAAGTGTTCTTATACAATGTTAGACATTAGATGCAAAGGGAAAAATGGGATTTGCCAAAAGAATGTAGCAACATATTTCATACATCATTTAATGGCTTCAGCCATTTCCCAGTATTAAAAATGTGCAACTAACTAAGCAGCAGCGCACAGTAAGTTGGAACGAACATTCATATTTCATTCATATTACATTCATAGCTACAGTATATTCATATTTACTTTTCTTTTTTTACTTTTGCAATTTTTTTTCCTGTTGCCACCATGACATGTTTTATTAACCACTTAATTACCAAAAGGTTTTCCACCCTTCATTACTCTCAGTTCATTAGTCTCAGTTGTTTTTTTTTGTTTTTTTGTTAATTTTTGCATTGCTGTATTCAGAGAGAATCAGTTGCTGATTTCATTTATTTTTCAATCATGCTTTACATTTTGGATTTTTCGGAAGGCATAATGAAAAAATAGAATTTCTGGTGAAGCACATGCATGCCCACCTCTCCATTTTCTTCTATTGGGCTGCCGGAGTTCGCAGAAATCCAAGGTGACTGTGGCATGAGCCAGATAGCACACTGACCCTTTCATTTCTATTGGCCCATGCACACAATCGTGAATTACACGGTCCCGTGTGCAGCCTGACAGTCCGGGCTGCAAAATTCAGAGCAGGTCCTATTTCTGTCTGGTTTCGCGGCCATTCTTCTGTGGCTCCTATTCATTGAATGAATGGGGCTGCGGAAACACTGCCACCTGTGTGCCGGCTGTGTCGTTCAATCACAGCTGGTGGCTAGAACACGGTCGTGTGCAACCGGCCTAACCCCCAGTGATCATGCACATTTCCGCTATCTTCTAGATAGGGGTTAAATTTCAGTACTGGGAAAACCCCCTTAATAAGTAAGACTTCAAAGAGAATTATCTTATACTTAAAAGGATATTTCTTCGAATTCCTGCACAGTATTGTACTATTACAGAATTCTTTGCTTATTTGGGTATACCATGTAATGTCTGCTGTAAATCTACATTATTGGGCATCTCATTTGGTGTATTATATTATTGGTAAACAAAAAGTAGTTGAAGAACTAAAGCCTTCCAGAAATACTAGACATATGTGTTCTGTTTTACAGCCTTGTTTACAGATATCCAGAGCAGGTTGTCATCCCTTGAAGCCCAGGTGAATCAATTGCAGCGCCTTATACCAAGACCAAGAGGTTTGTCCAGTTATAATACACACTTCTGTCATTTGACTACCTTGTACCACCTTTCAATGATAACATGACAGACAACTTGAAGAGAAACTGCAGTGACAAAATTGAAATCCTTCCCGGCAGTGCTATACTATATCGAGTTCTTATATTTTAGGTCCTAATTAAAATTTGTGCTTTAATCCAAAGGACACAGGGAATATAGGTCATGACGCAGGCTTATTTGCTCACTACATATTCATTTGGGGAAATTTTTGTAGGAGTGCTATCTCCCATGTTGTTCCTGTTGCTCCTAACTTATTAAGTGCCTGCTCTTGATACATTAGGCACATCTGCTGCTGGCATAGATTCTGAAGTAAATTTTAATGAATCTGCTGAGTTATGAGAGGCTACCCCTCCTGCCAATTCTCACCCCCAACATGCCCACTTTGCAGAAAAGTAGCATGTAGGGTGCATAATATAGAACAGTTGCAATTCTTGGTCCATGGATGTTTTTGCAGAAACACTAAAAATACCTTAACCCTTTCTAGATATCGTAATAGTACGGCAGATGGGTAGTTAGAGAGAAAGAGGCGGCGGCCATGACCAATCAGTGCTCGCACTGATCACGGGCGTTAACCCTTCTCGGAGAGCCATTTTCCCATGGATTGCTTGCATCTGCAGTGAGATCTGGGGCTGGAAATCCATTACTATGACAGCTGGGATCCTATCGAAGGCTCCCAGGCTGGTTTCTATATTCATGCTATTACAGGCTGCTCTATGAACCCTGTAATATAAGTGTAGTCTTTTTTGCAATGCATTAGCATTGTAATGCAATGCTTTAGTGATCAGATTCCTCAGTGTTCAAGACCCCAAAAATTCAAATCACCCCCTTTCTCTAGATCACATATAAAAGTACACAAAACAAGTAAAAAACATACAGATTAGTTATCCCTGTATCTGAAAATGCCCGGTCTACAAACTTCTAAAATATTTTTCCTATATGTTGAACACCATAGCTGGAAAAAAAAATCAAAAGAGCCAAACTACTGTTTTTTCATATAAATTTTAATAAAAAGTAATTAAAACAATAGAAATTCCCCAAAATGGTATATATAAAAAAATACATCTGGCCCCGCAAGAAAAGACACATTATGCAATCCCCGTGCACGCAAATATAAAAAAGTTAGGGGTGTCAGAATATGGAAATTCCAAGAATCATACTGACCTATAGAATACAGGTGACATGTCATTTTGACTATACAGTGAACGCCCTAAAAACAGCCTATAAGAATGTCAAACAATTAAAATTTTTCTACAATTCCATATCTTTTTTCTAGCTTCTCAGTATATCATAAGGAATATTAAATTGTACCATTACAAAGTAAAAATTTGGCCTCATACTGCTGTGTGAACAGAAAAATAAAAAAGTTATGACATTTTGAAGGCGCGGAGTCAATATACTTTTTACATTTAATTCCAGGGTTGTAGTCATGACATAGAATGTCAGACAAAGAGTAAGGATAGGGAATTTAAAGAACTTATATTTTGAATGTAATTTTTTTTAGATATTTTTTTAGATTTTTTTTTTAAATTGGCCAACCACCTCATTTTTCTGGAAAAAATATCTGGAAAAAAATATTCAATTTTTTTTGGAATATTTGTCCTTGTTACTTTCCACCTGTCCACTCCCAAGAGGAGATTGAGTTGAGCAATTATATCTAAGATACCCGGAATAGCTGATAAAAGTCAGCTGTGCAAGAGCATTCTCTTAGGTATTAAGATTATAGTGTGAATAAACTTGGAGGTGCTATTATATCTGGAGTTATCTTCAGAAAGTAGAATGAAAACAAGGAGGTTGGGTTCTATGGTTATTGGGTTTTAAAAAATGTTATGTCTAATCTCTCTGTCTTGTGTGTCTTTCTCATTTGACTAAATTTGTAGCAGTTTGAGCAAATAACTAGATAATGCCCTGCAGAAAGAGGATAATGATGCTTTATTATTTTTTTTCTTACTACTACTATGTCTTACTACTACTTTTTATTTTCAGTTGAAATTGACAAGAAAAATATTTTTCAAACCTTGGGGTAGCTTCGCAATTTTTGTGTGAAGATATGAGCTCAGACCCCAGGTTGCAGCTCATTTTGCCTCAACCTACCAGCATGAAGAATTATCAGTTTCATGGACCCAACCCAAGATGTGATGTATAACAAATTGTATATTCCCCCGACTATCAACTTTGGCAAGGGAATTCAGTGTCTTTTCTTTGACTAAATATATTTAAAAATGCTGAATTAATTCAAGCAATGTTTAAGAGTTTGATAATATAGTAATAGATTGCAACGGGTACAGTAAGTTTGGGAAACTTATCAGTAAAGATAATGGTTGACTTCAGCTATGATTCTATTAAAAAAGTAAGTAGGTAATTTAGAGTGTACAATGTGCTACATAAATCTTGATTCTCAGGTATGATGAATAAAGCTTGACTGGGCTTGTTCCTAAAACCAATCCAAGACTGCATGGGACATGGTGAATTTTGTTATATTATCAAACTTTATATTGCAATATCTTCTTTTTATAGGGCAAGTTTACCTTTACTCTGTCCTATCACCCTTAAAGGAGTGGCTTGAGACTCAGGAAAAATTGATACGGATGACTTTTCCACATCTCAGTATCAGATCTGTGTGGGTCCAACACTCAGACCCTGCACCAATCAGCTGCAGGAAAGTGTATACATAATGAAATGTAATAAGGGCACCCTGTGATGTTTTTATAAAGTCTAGAAAATTTCCCAATAAAAGAAATTCAGACTCCATGCCACTCAGGTGCTTTATTCATATGGTGCTTACACTGAACATCATGGGACCAATTTATTAAGACTGGTATATAGTATGCCAGACTTAATGGACTACCATATCGGAGTGAAGTTAGAAGTTTAACCTCTCAAAAATTTGGGAGGTCCATTTTAGATCGTCCGTGCACCAGAAGTTGAAGTCTATAAGTGAGGCTGATGTAGATTTAAGTCATTAAGCAATTATTTGGAAGGGTAAATTGTTGGGATGCGAAGCCCCACCCATTCCCTGCTTAAATTTATGGCTGTGTGCCAAAAATTTATACTTTTGACGTGCCTTGTATGAATCATCCTCTATATATTTCAATTCTATATATTTACACCAGACAACTAGTATACATTCAATCAGCTTTACAGAGTGAAAAGTTTGTTTATAAAGCAAATCTTTGCAGTGCAAAGGTTGAAAGTTACAAAAAACCTACAGCATTCCAGCAGGTCACTGCAGCAAAAACTATCCAATTTTAGGTGTTTTTGGTTCAGCACATAGCTGCAATGCCAAAGGCATGAAAATCCAGAATGCCTCTAGCCTCCAAGGGTATGCCACTTGAATGACCACAAACCATATAATTGCTACCTTTCACCATTTCTCAGATTCTAGGGTTTAGATGGGACTGCAACTCTACCCTCTGCAATCCCTATAGCCATGAAAATCAATGGCAGAGACTGTCTCAAAGTTATACTCTACAGGCCAGGGATAAACGTGAGTAACTACAGTCCAGAATAATACACTCAGTAACTGTATACAAAAGATACAAATATGTCAATAAGATTTGCATGCACATATAAAACTTGTCAGCATAAACTGCTTGTCAGCAGATAATAGATTATTATTATTATTATTATTAAGTACCAGCCAATACTTCCGTGAATCATTGCACCATTGAAATAGCAGCTTACGTACTCGTGTTTGCATGGTGTGTAATCACAGTCATATCAGTACAATGCTTTTTCCACAAACAATCAAAGTTCAATGTTGGAAATTTTGTTCAAAATGAGAAGCTTTAAAATGCGATATTTTCCTTTTTTGCTGTATATGGAGAACATAAGGCAGCAAAGGTAGGCAACTTACATATCTATCTATCTATCTATCTATCTATCTATCTATCTATCTATCTCCAATACAATAGAAGTCAGGGCAGCACCGTAAATTTTAACCCTTGCTAGGGCATGGGTGCTAGTCCATAAGGGTCTGGCATGAACCCCACTGAACTATACAAAAATGCAAAGAAGGACAGCACTCCAATATAGTGTAAAAAAAAATAGTAGTTACTGTTGGTTTATTCCATGCAACGTTTCGGCTCCAACACAAATGCCAAGCAATGCCATAGTGTTATGTGCAAACATTTATAGTAAAATCCATTTCTGTCCATTACTTGTCAATCAGTCAATACAATACAAAAGGTGCAAAAAAAAAAAAAAATTCCAAATAAAGTGCATACATCTCAAAGTTTCACAGTGTATAAAGTGCATAAGACATGTATGACAGATTGCACTAATAAAAACAGCAAGTCACATATATCAAAAACATTAATGATTTACATGTGTACTTATTGAAAATAATTAGAACAGCATTGTAATAGTTAAAAACTCAGCAGGTAAGGATTAAAACTCACCCCAAAGACGCCATTACTATAGCCATCACGTGTATATACAAACAAGTGGACCATGACAGATCCCGCACAACGCACAGTGTGCAATTCACACATGTGTAGTCGCCATAAAGCATTGCCAGTCTATACAACACATTGCACGATGTATAGTTCATGCATGCGCAATGGGCTAGGTCCGATATGTACTGGCAACACATTGCCAGTCTATTAGTATATATCTACGAAGTAGTTATACTTCTTTCTTCTGCTCAATCCAATCTTTGGACTCAAAAAAATGCTGCAAAATCTGCAACAACAAAAAAAAAACAGCTTTTGCGTAACGTTGGTCCTTAGCCTGAGCATTGCAGATATTTTTCTGCAATGTGTGGATGGGATTAGATTAGCCAGAATCTCATCCACTTTGCAGGTAATGTACAATGCTGGGTTTTTGCAATATGGAGCCCTGGCCTTAAAGAGGTTTTCTGGGACTAGAATATTGATGATGTCAGATTCACAGATCAGTTATTCAAAGCTGCAAGATTGTGACATCACATCCAACAGTTACAGGTGCATCTCAATAAATTAGAATATCTTTGAAACGTTTATTTATTTCATTAATTAAATTAAAAAAGTGACCTCCTATATTTTCTAGATTCTTTATACACAGAGTGTTCTATTTCAAGTGTATTATTTCTGTAAATGTTGATTATGGATTATAGGTAACGAAAACCTAAATCTAAGAAAATTAGAATATTGTAAAACAGTTCAGTATTGTAAATTCAGTGTGTCACCTGCCAAGGTTTCCTAAGCCTTTAAATGGTCCCTCAGTCTGGTTCAGTAGGACACACAATCATGGAAGATGCTGATTATGAACTGAATTACTGAATTACTGAAATGAATGAACGTTTCAAAAATATTCTAATTTATTGAGATGCAGCTGTACATGGCCTGTTTGCAACTCCATCCCTTTTACATGAATTGGTCTGCGTTGCAATACCAAGCACAGCTACTTTACACTATATGGCACTATGCTTGTTATGTGGTGATAAGGCCACAGCGCTCATCCCAATGATGCAGTCTAAACAGCTGATTGGTGGTGATGCCACAGATGTGATATAGATGATGTACAGTACTGTAAGGATCAATCAATATATTAATCCTAGAAAACCACTTTAAATAATTCTATTATCTATATATCCCATTATAATAATCTATATTTTACACCCCTAAACAAAGTATATATCCCAAAAGAAATTGGCAAAATAATAAATGTATAATGCATCACTACAGATATTTTGTTGCTCTATATCCATACCTAAATAATCAGTCACTAGTTTACTGGTTGCATTTCCTCATAACACTTTTGGTAGGTACTATCCACAACCCACTGCGTAGAACCCACAAGGCCTGTAGTTTTTGAGATGTTTATACTTGTTCATATGTTGCATTTACCTTTGACTATTTATGCCGTCTGGATTTTGCTGTCTATAAACTACTAAATAAATCTTTATACTATTTATTCAAACAAAAGGAGTGCCTGGAATATTTTTACATTTATTTACTAATTGGTCAGACACTTGTTATAGTAATTCTTTATTATATTATGTTAAAATAAATACTCATAGATTATCTTTTTATCAGGAGCACATGGGTGGAATGGAGAAAAAGGACAACCAGGTACGGAATGTCCAATAATATTTAGATAAGAAGATAAAACCATAATATTTATGTGTGTATAATTCTGGCTTTTGCTGAAAGATAAGGTTAGGTATAAGATTTTGCAAAATCACAGCACAAACAAGATTGTGTAAAATACCTGCAGTCAGTTGCAGATGTGTACGGCAGTCAATCATACAGTATACACCTTTTCGTAGTATGCATTTTTTACTTAAAAAATAAATAAATAAAAAATAAAAAAATTCCCTGATGTCTGTTTTCATAAATGCTTGTATTTTCCACTAAATAAATACTGGAAAATTTTTCCTTATAACTCCCAAGCATGCTGTTAGTCTGTTATTCCTATTGGAAATTGATATCTAGTCAGGGTCAGCGTGTAGTCAATTGTCAGTATCGGTGTAAAAACACATCTTCATGACTAAAAGAATGGCAGTGCCCAGTTGTCAGTTTATTCATATATTTCCAGAAGAAATTGTCCCACAGGAACACTACCTTTAAAAAAGTATTGCTATTACTATATCGATAAAATAAAGAAATGGATAGAAAAATCCATGTGCTGGATTAAATAGTATATGCCACTATTCTGATGTGGGTTACTTAGAAAAAATGGGTTACTGTTACTATATGAGGATCTGACAGCACACCAAGTAATAAATTTATCCATTTGTCTGTATAGTTATTTGTTTGCAACACAGTACCCCATGTAAAATGGATATATCTGCTGTCAGATCCTCATACATTAACAGTAACCCATTTTTTCTAAATAACCCACATCAGAATAGTGGGATACAGCAAGTGGATATTTATTCTAATTTCTTTATTTTATCGATATAATAATAAAAGTGAATTATTAGTCGTTCTATATTTATTCATTTTTGTAAGGCAATCCACATTTGAACGATTTGCCTTTCATTCTTACCAATTGTTTTTGTGAGATTCAATGTGCCTTTAAGAGAAAATGAGGTTTGTAGACAGGAGTGGCATTTCTTCTCCACTTGTTCTAGAAGATGTGTGTATGTAAGGTAACTTTAAAAAGCCATCCCCAAGTCAAATAAAAGCCTATTAGTCAGTTAAGGCCACTAAGAGTTCAGTTATGGAATTTATTCCAGATACCCCACACCACCAGGTCTCAGGAAGCTCGTAGAAATTGTCCTTTTGCTTCTTATAAGAAGACCTTCACTGCTGACAGCTAAGACCAATGTCCATGGCTAAGGGCCCTGATACCCCAGAAAGTGTGCTCAATTGCATAGCCCAAAAGAACTGTCTAGAAAAAGAATTGGATTACACAGAGCTACCCAGCAAGAGAGTTGGATACTAGCCTGAGGGTCCCCACCCAGAATAGCCACAAGAGAGGCTCAAGGAGAGTGAGGAAACTGCTGAAACTATGCCATGTAAGTGGATTTTATAAGTAAAGAGACAGGGTCTCCATGTTTTGACTTGACGTGTAAGGCCTTATTCATACAACAGCAGTGTAAAGCCATTTTTTGGATGGCCATTTTAAAACCTATAAATTTCTATGGGCCTTTTCATTTGTCCTGCTTACCAGTGAAAACTACATTTCTCCGGTGCACTGTGCTCTGTGTGCTTCCTAACTGGCCATTCTTCAACAGAAACCATTTTTGCACTGCACATGCTCCATCTGTTAGGACGGCACATGTATGGTTATATACCAAATGTAAAGCACCAATGAATTCAAATGTAAAGCACCATGGAATTAATGGTGCTATATAAATAAACAATAATAATAATAATAATAATAATAATGTAGCCCTGATCTAATAAGCAGCTATAGAGACTTCAAAGACAAACTATTGACTGGGCTCCCCCACAAGGTATACAGTATAACGCCCCTTTACTGCCACCGACACTGTATAATGCTGTCTTTATTGGCCTCCACACGGTACAACATTCCCTTTAGTGGCCCACACATGGTATAATGCTCCATTTACTGGCCCCCACATGATATAATGTTCCCTTTTCTGGTCCCACACAATTTAAAGCACCTCTTACCCCACACACTGTATACTGCCACCTTATTGGCCCCCATACAGTTTGCTGCCTCCTTAACTGGCTTCCAAACAGTAAATGCCCCCTTTACTGGTCCCCATATAGTAAGTGCTAGAGATTTTAGGCTGCCACCTGCCCAAGGTCCCTTCCGAGGTTTGTCCAATTCCTGGAAACCACTTTAAGAACAATTTCCCATAGTACACACAGTAAAATGTCCATATTGGCTCCTCCACACAGTATAATGTCCCATATTGGCCTCTCCACATAGTATAGTATCCCATAGTGGACCCTACGGAATTTGTTGCAAATTTTCCAAAAATTTCGGGTTTGGACAAAATAATGACTGTCACTCTGCCCATTGAAAGCTGGAAATGTAATGGTGTCAGGGGGTGCAGATCTTGAGGAAGAGGGCACATAGGAGGTGGGTGAAGTCACAGGTACAGGGCAGATGGTTTATCTGTGGTTATTCAAGATTAAAAAATGTTGGGAAGTTAAGTTCCATTTATCTTGACATATATTTAAAACTAAATTAATTGAACATTCTATCTATCTATAAAAAGGAAAAAGGTGACTGGAATATCAGGTATCTACAGGTGCAGAGAATGAGTATATTTACATCAAACATTCTATAATTTGCATTTTGATTTACATCTGAAAAGTGTTATAATGTACATCAAAGTTTCAAAGTTATACTAGCATAACACCAAATGGTAGGGAAGTAGTGAAGAGGGCAAAACTGGGGCAGCTGGAGGGGGACATTAAACTATGGAGCAGCTGGAGCGTGACATTAAACTGTGGAGTTAGCTGGTGGGTGACATTAAACTGGGGCAACTGGAGGGGGACATTAAACTGTGAGTGCACCAGGAGAGAGAGTTTATACTGTGGGGTCAATTTGAAGACAACATTATAATGTAGGGCATATAATATTACTGTGATTGTAAGAGCATTATACTGTGTGGGGAGCACAAAGAGAAATGAATAGGAATGGGCGGAGTCAATTTAGAAATGGGTGGAGCTAAATTGCTGCTGAGCGCATAGTGCACCGCACATTTGGTCCCTCTTTCTGTCCTCTAAAAGTTGCGAGGTATGGTGTTAGATATGGCACTTCTGCAAGAGAATGCCAGGGCACAGATGAAAGGGGTAAAGATCTTAGTCTCAGCGTGAAAAGTCTTTATACAGATATAACAAGTTACAGACTATAAATCAATTATTTACCAAACATGTCTTATACAGAGAAAGATTGGGTTGTCCACAGAGTTTAGATTAATTTACCTGATTCGGCAGACTTTTGTTGATGGACTTGGGAGTTCTGTGATCAGTACCAGCATTCTGACCCCTGGGTTGCTCCATTTTCCCCTCCTTCCCTGATCTCACAAGAAAATCATCTGTGCTATGTGGGCTGGCTGATTATAGCTGTGAGATCAGGGGAGGAGGAACATAGGGATCGGAACGCTAGTTTCAATTATATCACCAAAATAACAAATTCTGCATACTCACCTCTCCGCTCTGCCCTGGACCCAGCAGAGTCTAGGTTATGGTCTTGGATAAAGCATTACATCATTTGAACAATGAGGATCCAAATAGGGACTTTCCTCTAGTCTTCTGGCCAAAGGGAGAGGTGAGTATCTAGAGTTTATTATTTGAACCCTTTTACAGGGGTTACAAAACTAATTGGAACACCTCTTTAATCATGCATATAATTATGGCAGCGTGTTTTGGCTTTTTATTTTCCACGGGTTATATTTTTCACTGTTGTACAATATACTATTAAAATAGTAATAGTTTTTCACTTCTCATACCACTAAATATACCACTAATGTTTTTTTTATTTCTGTGCTCATTTACCAGGAGTTGGAGAGGAGAGTGAGTGGTAGCACACATCCAGTCAGTGCAACTACCATGTCAGGGTGGTCAGGAAAACTAAGCCGCAAGCGCTACGGACTTGTTGCTGTTGATATACATTTACTGTGTGTTCAGACTCTTGAGCCCCAACCTCTCTCCTGGACACTGCTTTTATAATGTATAGTGGTTTATTCCTTCAGTATGACTCAGGCAGCCAGCAGGTGGCAGTACCACCCATAGAGAGACCCAGTCTCTGCATGATACAGCCTTCATAATTCAGATTCACTCATGAATGGAGGGGATCCTGGAAGAGGGGAGTGATGCCAAGTCCCTGTTATGTGAAGTTATATGGAGATCCTATGATAGGGACACTATGGTGATGTAGTGCATTTCATTCTTATATGGGAGGGCAGTAGCTGTCTGTTGGGAAATGGCAGTATAAAGCTGTCATTGTTAATGGGTGTCGATATCTTCTATTCTATTAGGGATTTATAGTGTCAATGGTATTTCAGAATCTATAGCTGTTATTGTTAATGGCTTACACTGGCTTGGTGCTGGGGGCTATGACTGTCATTACTGTGGGTGAACTTATTTTGTCATTGTTAGGCGAGAATAACTTGCATTGTTATGGGGGAATCCATAATCCTAATGCCAATAGTGAAAGAGGGACAGAAAGTGTATTTCAGTGCAGGATTGCACAAAAGGGAGCCAAAATCTGCTAATAAAGTACTGTATATATATATATATATATATATATATATATATATATATAGACAAAAATGCTGGCAGAAAATCAAAAATTGTGTAAAACTTAGGCATTCAGACTAACTTTTTGGAAAGGGATGGCTTTCACCATCTTGCAGCATTAGGCTAAGGTCCGACATAGCAGGCTGCAGCAAAAAAACACTTCTGGAAAAACAACGGCGGTTTTTCTAGCAGCGCTTTTCACAGAAAGTCCTGTGAAAAGCGCTCTGCAGACTTTCTACTTCCATTGTACCTATAGGGAAACCGCCGGCGTTTCCGTAGGTACAACTGACATGCTGCGATTTCCAAAACTGCGACTGTTGTGGAAATCTCACCGTGTCCGCTGTGTGTGTTTTTCCACAATGTGTGGATGGCATTCGCTAGAATCCCACCCACTTTGCAGGAACTGTAAAACGCCATGGTTTCTGTCACAGCGTGAGAGCCCAAGACTGTGTGTCAGGTACCGTGATCTGTAATACGGGGGCACCTCAGGGTACGGTTCTCGCCCCTTTCCTCTTCACACTGTACACTGCATATTTTAGGTGCAACTCATCTAGCTGCTACCTACAGAAGTATTCTGACGACTCTGCAATAGTAGGCCTCATCACAGACGATGATGACAAGGAGTACAGAGAACTGAACCGGTTTTTTGTGGACTGGTGCCACCAGAACCACCTGAAGATTAACGCGGAGAAGACCAAGGAGATGGTGGTGGACTTCCGTAAAGGCAGAAGCCCTCCTAAACCAGTGGACATCCTGGGGACGGGCATCGAGATTGTGAACACCTATAAGTACCTGGGTTTGCTCCTTAATAATAAGCTGGACTGGGCAGATCATATGGAGGCCCTGTACAGGAAGGGCCACAGCAGGCTCTACCTGCTTAGGAAGCTGAGAGCCTTTGGAATCCGGGGGGCACTTCTTAGGACTTTCTTCAACTCGGTAGTGGCATCAGCCATCTTCTTTGGAGTGGCCTGCTGGGGGAGCAGTATATCAACCAGGGACAGAAATAAACTTGACAAGCTGATTAGAAGGGCCAGCTCTGTCCTGGGGAGCCCACTGGACCCAGTGCAGGTGGTGGGTGACAGAAGGATACTGTCCGTGGTGAGCTCCATGCAGAAGAAGAAGTCCCATCCCATGCATGAGACTGTGATCGCGCTGGGCAGTACTGTCAGTGACCGACTGCTCCACCCTAGGTGTGAGAAGGAGCGCTATCGGAAGTCTTTCCTCCCCACCGCGGTTAGGCTGTACAACCAACACCGACCTAAGCGGAGATCATTACATACAGAGAACTGAAATATCTCTCTGCCTGTTATATCCCCCCCCCCCTCTGCTACGCCCTATCTGTCTGTCTGCTATTAATGTAATGCCTCTCACCTTGGAACATTCCTGTACATGTTGTATTTGTATTTGTATCTGCTTATCTTATCTTTGCTGCTGTAACACACTGAATTTCCCCATTGTGGGACTATTAAAGGACTATTATTATTATTATTATTATTATTATTATTATTATTATTATTATTATTATTATTATTATTATTATTATGCCACATGAGGCCCCCGGCCTAAAAAAGTCTTTTCTATTATACCTTGAAAGGTTTTACAATCAGTTTCCTTCAAAAATCACTAAAAATGCACTACATAATTAAATATGATTTAATAAAAATTGTGCTATGGGGACCCAAAAAATAGAAACTCAATTCGCTTAAAAATCGGTTTCCGCCCGAAAAATGTGAAGAGAAAAGTCCTGCTTGCAGGTCTTTTCTCTCCGCATTTTTCAAGAGGAATGGGAGATGGAACCCCCGAACGGTCACTGAAGCAGCTACTTCTCACCCCCGAAAATAGATTACATATATATAAAAATACTGTCTGGAGCTCTAAATAGTGAACACTTCTACTGGGCTCAGTATTCTTTTTATTAATGACCTTGAGGACAGAATAAATAATAAAGTGTGAGTTTTTTCCTCATAGCAAAAACAATGTAGAATACTCAAAATAGAGCTTGAAGGATTACTGAAAGATCTTGACAAACTGGTGGCCTGGACAGGAAAATTAAATACTGTAATTTATGGGTTACCTAACTTATGGCAACTAAGCAGAAGCACTCAGTGTCAAGCGGGAGCTACAAAAACAAGGCAAAACTAAAGAGAGATATCAGTGAAGATATGATACAGTGTGAGGGCCACTGTGGAGAATATGATTCTGTGTGGTGGCCACTGTGGAGCATATGATACTGTGTGGGGCCACTGTGGAGAATATGATTCTGTGTGGTGGCCACTGTGGAGCATATGATACTGTGTGGGGCCACTGTGGAGTGGCACTATTAACAGTTTCAGGCACTGTTCACACAGTGGAATCTGGCACTGATTTTGCAGCGGATTTCGCCCCTAAATCAGCAGCAGATTCCTCCCTCATTCTGCCTCCTATTGAAACTAATTGGAGCAGGAAACTGTAAAAAGTGTCCTGCTCGATCTTACCAAAGATTTTGCAGCTGATTCAGAGGTTGCGGCCAGGACCGCTTTAACCATAGGGCAAATGGTGCACTTGCACCGGGCCCTATGGTTGCGGGGGCCCCGGAGCCGGGCACCAGACTTTCTGCCCAGGACAGCTCCACTCCCAACTGTAGCACGCAGATACAGTTGAAGCCTATGACAGGGCAGGGAGCTGTAAAGTCCTTGCTCTGCAATAGAATACTTACATACATCACTGTCTGTGCAGTCCCGGCTCAGCTGATAACGTCACAATCCTCAGACAGCTCCTGCTTCACCGCTCTGTGTGGAGCACATCCCTGTGTGCTCTGGCCCCGGGAGCTGTAGGCGCTTGTGAAGACGTCACTCAGATCGTGCCTGCAGCTCCCTCAACACTCCCAGATAAGAGACTGCACAGAGCGGCAAGGGAGCGAGGAGAGGTGAGTAACAGTGTTTTATTATGTTAAATGGAATGGGGGATATTAAATTGGGGGGAGATGGAGGGGGCATTAAACTGGTGGAGATGAAGAGGAACATTAAACTGGGGGGGGGCAGATTAAAATGGGAGGGTGACATTAAGTTGGGGGCAGCTGGAGGGGGACATTAAACAGTGGGGTTCGCTGGATGGGGACATTAAACTGGGGGCAGTTTGGAATGGGATATTAAACTGGGGGCAACTGGAGGAGGACATTAAACAGTGGGGATAGTTGGAGGGTGACATGTCTTCCTCTAGTTGCCCCCAGTTTAATGTCCCTAGAATGGTATTTAAAGAAGCAGAAACAAGTGACTTCTCTGGATCTGCAAAGATAGCTTCAAATCCATTCAGCTTGTCCAATGAAGGAGCTCCTCTGATTTTTCAATCTCAGAGTAAACTTTGCCCAAAAATCCAAAAAGAAAAAGCAATTCTTAAAAGAAGAGTGTGGCCAGGTCCCCCCCAGCTACGACGCTGCTCGGCATTCTTGATGCAGCCTGCAATTCTGCACTTGAGTTGGCAATGTATTTTAGGATTTGACACAACTAATTGAATATGATTTATAAAACTGATGTACATGTTAAGTCTGGTAACTTTGCATAGTTTTCTGTGTGTCTTATGCTTCTGCAATTGTGTCCTGTAGTCTGCAGAGTTTTGTACGTGACTCCCAGAGTGGAGTGATTTTACGCCTTTTTATGCGTTTTTAAAAAGGCGCAAATAGTAAATTCGGCGAACACATGTTCGCCCGAGCACAAAATTTCATCCAGGGAAAGCTGGGTAAGACATTGGTATCCTTGGCAGAGGTTAGTTGTGCTGAGGCTACTTGGTGAGTTCAGTTTCCTGGTATGAATTTCAGTGGAATAATAGATAGGTTGGATCTGGGGCACATCACGCACTGGTTGTCCAGTACAGGTCTTCCATGTATCTCAGCCCAGGTGTTGGAGCTCTTCTCATTACTGGGCTATAAAGGGCTGTGCAGGGCAGGCACTTCAGTGGGGACAGAGTGTTTAAGATACAACAAGGCTTTAGGTTATGCTAGGTAGATAGTTTCTGGTTATTGACCTGAGTGATTGTTAGTATGCCACTTGTATAGTAAGGAAAGTTTCTGTTAACACTCTAGTTCATTTGTGTGTTTTTTTATGGTGCAAAAGATAAGATAGGATAAAATAAGATAATCCTTTAATAGTCCCACCATGGGGAAATTCAGTTTGTTACAGCAGAAAAGACATGCAATGCAATACAAAATGTTCCAAGGTAGAGGCACTACAGTGACAGTAGGTACAGATAGAGAGGTACAGGTAAAAAAAAGTAGCAGAGGGGATATCATAAACAGACTAGACCTTGTTCACATTCAACTTGTGTGTAATTGTTTCTGACTGTATTTGGACTCATCCTGCCTACTTCCACAGAGCTAATCTGTTTTACAATTAAAATAACCTATATAAAAAATGAATAAAAAACACAGAGCAAGTCTTTCTCATTTTGTCTAGAGCTACATAGCTACATTTGTCGCAAGATTTTAATGTGAAGCAGTGTCACACAATGCAATTAAAAAAAAAAAAAAGAAATAAAATACTTTATTGTAATCTGCAAATACACATGAATATAAGAAAAGCCTGGGCAGTAAGCAAAATAACAAAGCAAAAATGGTAAAGACAGTAATTGTAGTTGCACAGGACTCAATTGCTGTCTATGGGAGAAATATCACATGTGACATAGGCTAGGGCCACACTGCAACTTTGGCCATGCGACCCTGCCATGAGAGTCAACACATGGCCAAAGGATGACTATTAGTGTCCCTCATATGTGATGGAGCCCTAGATCGTCACACTAGCAGTTGGGGCAGTACATTACTCCATAGCAAAGGCAGGATTGAAGTGCTCATCATGAATCCTCTATACTCAAACCTGACCTTTGTCAGAGCCCAAACTGAATCTGGATTTGTTGCTGAAGATAATATAGTTCCAGTCCAAAGCAGTCACAGGTTCCTCACTTTGAACACCACTGCAACAGCAGGCAATGAAGGCTGGTTTCAATGGCAGGACATGTAATTGGCGCTGTGACACCAAATTTCCTTCTGCTAAGAGTCTGGAAATGGTGCTGGCAGAGACAGAGGTATGCATTGAAGGTGCCACCTATGTCTGGATGGTGGACAATAAAACTAGGATCTGCTTGTGTCTGTCGATTTGGATTAAATTATCTGCTTTCTTGGTCTGGGCTGTTCAGACCCTGTTCACTGTGTGCATTGCCTTACGTAACCCTTGCTCCCAGCTCCTCCTCTCTCACCAAGAGATTCAGGGACATTATTGACAAAGAGGTTATTAGACGAGGATTAGGTATTGGCTAGCAATATATCTATACTACAGACTGTCCTATTGGTTTACTGACTACTTGGCTTGTAGAAGGATAAATGTTTTTGCTGACAATTTATGTGCCAATATCTATGAAATAATCATAATTATGATATTGTGCATAATTCTATTCAAAACCATTTGTAAAAGTTATGTGCAGGTTATCCAAAAGTAATTTGATCTTATTTTTTAAGTAGTGACACCTCTTGAAAAGCCCAGAGTATAAGGCCGAAGTCCCATGTTGCATGTTGCATAAACACCGTGGCAAAAACCACAGAGTTTTACAGTCCCTGTAAAGAGGATGGGATTCTAGTGAATCCAATCCACACATTGCGGCAGACACGCTGTTATTTCTAAAACCGTTGTAGTTTTGGAAATTGCAGCATGTCAATTATACCTACAGAAACTTTGTAGGTTTCCCTATAGGTATAATGGAAGCAGAAAGCAGTACATGGGGCGTTAGCCTAATAAGCAGAAACCCAGGGGCGGTGCAGAAGCATAATATACACTTAGAGACCATTCACACTACCAAGATTTATCTGTGAAACTCAGCCCATGTGTAAGCTATATTTATCGGCCTGAACATTATGCCAGAGGATGGACTCCTAACATTATGGTTAACTATGATGCTAGGAGTCCCTGCCTCACAGCGAAATACTTTCCTGTAGCGATTATAGCGTGGAAACTACTTGTGGGCGATGTATTGCTTTTATTATTGATGAGATAAAAGAAAGGATACAATAGAACTACCTTAAACAAAACAGCCAGGATTTCCATAAATATATTCCTCTAAAAACACACCTCAAATATAAAAGCTTTGACTTTAAACTAAGATATTTTGGGGGGTTACTCAGTTGTATAATTCAATAGCAGTGGCTAAAAAGTAAAATATTTATCAAATGATAGTTGGAATATAGCACAGCCACATAAGGAGCATAGTGCATCAATGACAGTGGCAAGTTCTATATCCTTCTCCAAGGAAGTAACAGTGTGACTGCTTCACAGAATAAGATAAACCGAGTCCACAAATAAGCTCAGAAGTCTTACATTTATTCAATTGATTTTGCCCAGGATCATCATTTTGTTATTAAAATGTGTGTGTTAAAAGACATCTGGTGGTTGGAAGCCTTTTCCATAATGTAAGCATATTTTATAAAGCTTTAAAGGGTTATTCCCATCAGGGGCGTATACAAGATTTGGGGTAGGGTCCAGAGGGGTATATCACAAAGGGGGGGGGGGAACCTGCATCATGAGGGGGCATGTATGGAGGGGAAACTTACCCCACATACTGTTGTGTCCCCTAAGTGCCCCACCAAAATATAATGTCCCCAGGCTCTACCAACAACAGTACCCCATAGGTCACACACATTATAGCAGTAAGAATGATTCACAGCACTTAAGACTCCCTGCTGGGTTTTTTTTTTTGCTTGCATTCACTCTGATTGTCTCTTGTGTGTCCTCTTTTTTCCTCCCTTCCTCTCCTTCCCCTTCCTATACCTAGGTTTGAAGACCCTCGACCTCAACAGTCGACTGCTGGGATTTCTCCTTGGGAGCCTCTGCATTGGACCCCTCCCACCAGGGCTGCCTTCTATCGCTTCTCATATTTGCATTGTGTATTGAACCCTTAGACTCTCAGATTCAGTCTAATCCTGATAATACCGGCGTGGTGGTTCGAGATAGGGACTTTAAGATTAGTCTTGGCGCAGATGACGTCCTTCTGATCCTTACTAACCCCCACACGTCCCTCCCTAACCTCCGCTAAGTGCTGAAAAAATACGGTGATCTCTCTGGCTATAATGTCAACCCCACCAATACGGAGACATTACCCCGTAACATCCCTGACTCTACCCTCCAACTACTCTGATCTAACTTTGATTTCCAATGGAAGGAATGCTCCTTTCGTTACTTAGGTATTCAGCTGTTTCCCTCTTATTCCTTCCTCTACTTGATTAATTATTCTCCCCTGTTTCATGAACTCTGCTCCCTCTTAGACAGGTGGCGTCCTCTCCACATATCTCTCATAGGTTGTATTATGGAGGTTAAAATGATTCTCCTTCCAAAGCTTGTCTATCTCTTCGAAACACTATCAGTTGCGGAGCCTCAGTCTGAATTGCGCTCCCTCCAAAAATCAATATTCCAGTTTATTTGGAATGCTAAGCATCACTGCATCTCCTGTTTGGTGATGTTGTTGGGCGAGAATGAGGGGGGGGCTCGCAGTCCCACATATTTGGCATTACTATTGGGAGTCCCATTTACGTTGTATACCGTTTTGGGCTGCGCCTCATGCCTACACAAAGTGGGTCAAGATTGAGAAGCTTTGGCTAGCTCCAGTCCACCCTAATGCATTCCTGTGGTCCCTCCTCTCTTTCTTCTGCCCCCCTTCTAGGTCCCATGCGCTTCACGGAAGCCATTTGGAAAACTTGCTCCAAACTCTTTCCTCTAGTATTACCGAGAGAGTAAAAGACAGCGCTGAGCGCTAATAGTGTAATACAGTATGGTTAAGAATAAATATGACAAATAGCTAGCAGTTTGCTGCTCACCTTTTAAGGTTGTGGTAAGTCCACAACCACTCTTTAAACATGTAAGTTGGGATGAGTTTCTCAATGGACCTTTCAAAGCAGCTGGCGACCTCAGGAATGTAGTACCAAGTACATGTCAGGATATTCCAGAAGATTGCAAAAAAAATGAGGCGATGGAGCGCTGGTCCAACTTGAAAGAATCTTTATTCCAAATAGGTGTAAGACACAACGCGTTTCTGGTAGAACCCGTTCTCAAGTGTGCATCATAACATAACAGGAACATCACACATATATACACACATAAACAGAAAAAAATTTAAAAAAACGGGCGGTAGCCACGTCCCCTTGGGGTAGCCATGCCCCCTTGGGAAGTCATGGGGTCAGGAATTAAATATACAAGCAAAAAAAAAAAAAACAGGGACACATTGCAGTGGAAATAGAATGGCAATAAAGAGTGTGTTTGAAGAAATAGGGAGTGAACTGTAAGAATATTTCAAGTAACTGAAATAATGTTAAGCAGGATGAGTCACCCCTCTAGCGTGCATCCTTGCACCCCAAAAGTGATAAGCTGTTAACCAGGGAGCTAATGTGCATATCTGGTGCGCTTGCTGGCTCTACATTATTTAAGTAAATAGGAAGGAAAATACAGAAGCCTAATGGCAGATCAGCTAGTAGACAAGAAGGATCGTCTCTGAGTCCGGAGATACGTACCACAGAGGCGATCAGTTGTTGAAATAGAGAGCCAGTGTGCATGTGTGATGTGCACCCTGGCTCTGCTCAGTGGTGGGGAAATGACTATTGCGCGATATATGCTCCTAAGTGAAGTGCTGCTGGTATAACACTTCAAGTTGATATCAGTGATCTGTATCTGGGAAGGTTGGGTAAAGTTAAGTGGTGGAAGGAATAAAATAAGGAATGGAGGGGGAAGTAGTATATAAGCTTGACAGAAAAAATAGCAATGCTAATTGAATATAATATATAGATGTTGATATGAAAGAGGGAGAGGTGTGTAAAATACTGAGAGCAAATGGAAAGTTTCACTAACGCATTGTAATAAAACGAAGAGAGGAGATAAAAACAGGGGGAAGAGTGGAAAAAAAAAGGAATGTATACAGCACTATTTAAAAGAAGGAACTAAGTTAAAATAAACTGTGTACTTGTATAAAAAATTGACAATAGATGGTGACATACAAAATATAAAATATATTCTATATTCTGGTTGTTGCTACAAGAAGTGATTTTCATATGTAACAGAAATATATTTAAATGTGAAAGGATAAAAGGATACAATGTAATTTAGAAAAAAAACAAGGATACAATGTATAAAACAATAAAAAAAATAATTAAAAAACAGATGATCTTCAGTACAAGTTAGAAGATGTTCTCAGATGCCTCATTGAGACCGGCAGGCAGCATCATGTTTAGTCTATACTGTATATCCAGAAGAATTCTCTTTTTTTTTTAACAAATCTCTATTGTTACTCGTGATCTGATCTATTGATGTGATCCTGAAATTCACAGTTATGATATTTTGCGGCGTGTCGGGAGACACTATGTTTTTGAAAGCCTTTTAATATATTAGCCCTGTGCTTATTTAGGCATTCTCTTAAGTGTATCAATGTTCGCCTCACATATTGCAGGCCACACTTTCCTCTAGCATGACCGCATTCCTCTATTATCTTTTTCCTGTACAATCCGCTCCTCCCGGGGGGACTCTCTGCTGCGATGATGTGGCTCCGGAGTAAACTGGGTCTGTTCTATATTGCCAACCTGGTCGACCCAACGACCAGAAAAGACCACTGGGAAATGCATTGGTTTTTTTTCCGCAGCATATTTCACAGAAAGTCCACAGAGTTTTCCTCTGCAGACTTTCTGGCCCTATTATATCTATACGGAAAATGCCAGCGTTTCCGTAGGTATAATTGACATGCTGCGAGCATTTTAGAAATTACAGGTTTTCTGCTGCGGAAATTTTTCTGCAATGTGTGGATGGGATTAACCAGAATCTCATCCACTTTGCAGGTAATGTAAAACGCAGCTTTTTTTTTCTGCGGCTAAAACACTGCATGATCACAATATGTGACCCTGGCCTGAAAAAGTTCTGCAAGCCTAATAATTTCAGTAAGAAAAAAGTGGACACCCATTCCACTCCAGTCTACTCAATGGGGTCTCACATGCTCAGTTGCTGTTCGTCATTTGACTAATTTGACTATCCATTTCTCCATTTTACTGATCATGTGATGGAACAGAAGAATGGATAGTTGTAGGAATCTCAGCTCCTCCTGTTCTATAACATACTGCCTACAGATTTAGTAAGTTTGCATTTTCTAAGTTACAGGTTCACTTTAAAGCTGATTTTACATAATCGTATTACAAAATGACACACGTTCTTTTTAATCCTTGGTTTCAACATCATATAAACTGTACATCCTGGATAGACTTGCATGTAAACAGGTTGAACACTGAAGCATTGCCAGTCACATGAATTCCTGTAATATACTTGATACAATACCATTTCAGGAAGTGACATTTCCACCTCTGAGCTTCCCTCTTCAATGATATTCTCTTGCTGATAAGCACAGCCGTACAATTTCACAATCTGTAAAACTCCCTCAATCCAAACATTATAATTTTTTGGTTTCTGCAAAGTAGGTACAGTATAACTGCTTGGCATAGTGCCTATCTCTTATAATTTTACACTTTGCAGATAGATTCCTTAGTATGCCATACATTTAGACTAGGGCTACACAGTGACTTTGCTCGAACTTTAAAGAAGACTTTTCACCAACTCCACCAATTCTAGTTCTTAGCATCTGTTAATAGGCATCACTCCACTGATTCCAGCACAGTTGGAAATTTCTCTTTAGTTAGCCCCCACCATTTAATGCTGCACCTCCCTACATTTCCTCTCATCTCTGTCTATCGTCCAATCTGTACTCTCCGTTCACTCAATGACCTAAGACTAACATACCCTATTATCAGAACCTCCCATGCTCGTATACAAGACTTCTCCCGAGTTGCACCACTTCTCTGGAATGCTCTATCCTGGACTATCAGATTAACCCCCAATTTCCACAGCTTCAAGCGCAAACTAAAGACATATCTTTTCAGACAGGCCTATCACAACTCCTAATGTAAATCCTTCCGTAGTTAGAATCCCTAAAACCTACCCTCCTCTGTTTACGCTCCAACATTACCTCACAGGATATGATGCCGTATAAGACTAACTTTATATGTCCAGGCACCATCTGCACGTTAAAGGACACGACTGGTGTCATACAGCTTTATATATGTGTAATGACAGTAACCTCTATTACAAAATTGTCTGACCATTGTATTAGCAATGCTACCTCCGATGCCGCCCCTGCTACCTCTTGTCACCCCCTCTACCTCATAGATTGTAAGCTCTTGCGAGCAGGGCCCTCAGTCCCAGTGTGTGAATCGACTATTTCTTTGTAATGTATCTTTTTTGTCTGTACTTGAACCCTACAAATTGTACAGTGCTGCGGAATATGTTGGCACTATATAAATAAAATGTATTATTATTATTATTATTATTATTATTATATTTTATATTATTAAATTATTATTATTTCCGAGCAACATGTGTAGTTAGTTTTGGTGCATAATGTGCTATTTAAGCTTTGTAATGTCAGAAGGGATGGGGACATGATTCAGAGCTCCAATCAGAAGCAGCCAGTGTCAGAGCTCAGAATCATACATCTTCTCTGCTTCTGCCTGACATCGCCCTCCTAAATAGCATATCAGACACCAAAACTAACAGCATTGATGGTTTGGGGAATGATGGGGGCTAGAGAAAAAATTCAAACTGTGCCAGAATCAGTGGAGCGTCATCTATTAGCTGATGGAAAGAGCTGGACTTGTTGGAGGTGGTGAAAGGTTCTCATTAACTAGACGTAAAAGATGCGTTGTGGTCACAATGTGACCTCATTCACCTACATTAGGGGGGCACAACAATCTTTGATCATGTGGATGGGAATCGTCTCCAAAGTCAACATGTAGCCCTAGACTTACAGACTACAAAACTGTCAAATACTGTATAATATTAACCACTTCAAACCACTTCAGTACCGAGCCACTTTCCCTGGTTCAGGATCAGACAAATTTTGGGGTTTTTTTACGTATGCAATTTTGAGGGTTATAACTGTTTTTTTTTTTTTTTTTTTTTTCATTTGGGTTATTAAATTTTTGTGCCTTTTTTCAGTGACACGCAGGGCTTTATTTTTATTTTGGCATGTTTTTTTTTTCTTTTTTTTATATCTTAGAAAATGTAAAAAAGTAGGGAAACATGTTACATGTTTCATGTTTTTTATTTTTTTTTAACAGCACAAAGTGCTACTAAAAATTTTAAGGCTGGGGCCCCACATTGCGAATATACATCATTTTGGCCACTGTGTATTACAGTACCTGCAAAGTGGATGGGATTCTGGCTAATGGAAATGCTGCAATTTTAAAAACCGATACGTTTTTGTAAATCACTATATGTCAATTATACCTACGGAAACGCTGTTAGAATGTATTCTAATAACTATAATCTGTACTATCATTGCTCTCAGGAAAGGCAATCAAGACTTTCTAAAGCTTTTTGTGAATTCCCCATGTCATCTTCCTCCAGAAGAATTCCATAATCTCACTACTCTTACAGTAAAGAACCCCTTCTATATCTGTATAGAAATATTTTTTCATCTAAACATATAGGATTCTGCCTTGTTACAGTTAATGTACTGGGTATGAAAAGTTCCTGGCAGAAATCTCTGTACTGAAGCTGTACTGTACTGTCACTGGCAGTAGAGGAGCCAAGTACAGTATGTATAAATGCTTTTTCTTTTTATCGGAGGAACAAATGGCGTTAAAAGAGGACTATTTGGGACACTAAACCCTGAGTCCATGATGACCTGTGGGTGGTTTAGTGTCCCAAATCGCACTGACATGTTCCCTTAAAACATACAATACTTAACTTACATAATGTACACTGAAATACTTCTGTAAAGTTTTATGCCTATCACTGTATATCTGACAAGTAGCCTATTGTGTCCTGCTTTAGGTTTTCATAAATGGTACACCTGGGGGCCTTTGCCACAATCGCATTCCTCTACAAAACCACTTATGTGCCAAAGGAAATATTGACCGTGGAATCTAAAGCTGGATTCATATGGACAGTGATGAAAACAGCCATGAAAAATGTCCATTTTGCACCCAAGGGGCGCTCATTTTCACGGATCCCTTATACATTTCAGTGTACAGTATGGAGAGATCTGTGAAAACAGGTAAAAATAGAACATGACGTATATTTTACAATGGACCGTCAAAATATCAGTCAAGTGAATAGCCCCATTTACATACAGTTACATTAATGTGGCCACGTGAAGTTAAGAGACTTAAAAGGATTACGTCATTATGAACAGTTATCCAATCGCCAGGAGCCCACTCGCCATGTCCTCCAGTGATCAGGAGGACAGGGAACAGAAAATCCCTCTAAATCTTCCTTATGAATGTGCGCTTGCATGATCAGCGCTCCATTCACTTCTCTGGAGCTGTTGAGACTGTAATCTCTGGTAGTGCCCTCAATCCCTTAGAAGTGAATGGAGCGCAAGCACACTGGCGCTCCATTCACAAGGAGGCCTTTGGGAGACTTTCAGTCCTCCTGATCACTGGGGGACCTGGCAATTGGGTCATTCTGCGATCGGACACTTATCCTCTGTCCTGTTCATAACGGCACAACCACTTTAATTCCAATGTTAGCCATTGCAGCAGAGATTCAGCTATATAGTATCATCCCTGTGACATACAATTACAGAGTTGTGTGGTGTGTGAACTATACCCTGCCAGTGCTATAAAATGTCACACATATTTTTGAAAGGGATTAGTTGTTAAGTACAAACGGGCACTCATACAAATGCTTATCCTTAAGAATATATAATACTGTATATTGAAATACGTTCATGTCACTGGATCATGGAAGACAGCCATTTCATTTGTTGAAAAGTTGACCCTTGACAATAACCAATGTTTAAATTTCCTGGTGTTTTCCCTTGTACAGAGAAATCTGTCATTGCAGCATTACACATATTATTGCTACTGCTAGCAGAATACCTGCTGTGACTCTGTGAACTTTTGGTTGTTTCATTAGTTATGTGAATAGTGATTGCAACACCCTTGTAACATCTGAGAAAGTCCAGTTTTTGCAGATAATTTAATCCTAAGGATGTTTTGCAACTAAATTTCCCACAATAAGTTTACAAATGGATGCCTTGTTGGCTTGTTTCCCAATCTCTGTGGATATAAAAAGGATCCAGATCATACTTTGTCTTTGCCGTAATGAACACACAAGGCTCTAATAATAACTAAGGGGCATCCAGCACACCATATTCTCACTAAGGTAAGATATTTTCTTAGTCTGCCCATTAGAGTGCAAAGTCAATAGACTTGATGAAATGTTATGATAGGTTTCATTCAGGGTCACTTCTAATGTGTCAATTATTAGGTAATATAATGATATTACATTACAATGAATGTCATTTAAGAACTTTTTAAATGATAGATGGTATAAAAGGGTATGTTCACTAATGCATCTAATGCAAAAATTGGAGTAAAGTTGCTAATTCATCAGTTGTTATATAGATCTATGAGTTTCCTACATAGCATTCAAACAAATTTTGGGCAGTCTAATCCCACAGTCACATTTACTTTGTCTGGGCCATAATTCTTGTTAAAGGGATATTTTGGAACTTTGATATTGATTGCTGTGAATTTTTCACTACTTAGCACAGTGCTATACATTTGATAGTGGCTGTGCTTGGTAATGCAGCTCATCCCTATTCATTTTTAATGGGACTGAGCTGTAGCATAACCATGTAACCAATGGACATGATGCTACTGGTCTGAGAAGAGGAAGTGGAGCTCAAGATCAAAGTCCTGGCATACCCCTTTAACCCAACAAATGAATTTTTAAAAAGTAGATGTCAAATGTTAATGTTAATACGAATGAATTTACAGTACAAATTGTACAAACTGCACAGCAGACAATGGCAAGAAAACATGCAAGAGAATAATATACAGAAGATCCATATTACACAATGGTAAGCCACTGTTCTTAGGCTAGGTTCACATCTGTGCTTGGCTCTCCATCGTTACGGTCCGGCGGGGGACCTGAATGATGGAGAGCTGGACCGCTAAAACAGTGGTTACTCACAGACACAAATGGACCCCATAAACTATAATGGGGTCTGCCGGGTGTCTGCCGCTTTTATACTGAAACCTGCAGTAGAAAAAAGTACTTCATGCAGGACTTTTCTCTCCACGGATTTCTGGTGGATTGATGGATGCGAACTACCATAGGGCAGGACCAAGTAAAGGTCTGCAGCCTGGGCACAATAATGGAAGAGAGCACTGTGGCAGGATCAGACTACACAGGGTTTGTTTGAAGTCTGTAGTCAATGACACACATATAGTAGGTCTTTATAGGAATTTTATTAATATTACTTGTAAAGTTGCTTCTACCTTTGTTTCAGAAGTACAGTATTTATTATAATACAATAAGCAGCAGTACTACATTTCATAAAATCCTAGGAACAAAGCTATAGGGGGTGCAAAAGTAACCTGTTGCACCTATGCTCTAGTTTTGCATTGGGTTTAATAATAGGGGATGAGAGAGAATTGCCAGATGAGCAAATATAGGTTACAGTAGTTGACATCCATATGAATTAAATAAGAATGCCACGTACAACCTGTTTAACCTAAATATACCTTCACAGATGTGTGAACTTGACCATCCAAATATGGGGTTTTGCATAAAAGTTACCATTGTAATGCTGACATCACTCCTTATGGCAACATGTGATGATCCAGAAAAACCAGTGGTATGTTCAGTTATCCAAGGATTTCAAAGTCTTAACGGAAGAGATGGCAGAGATGGAAGAGATGGCCCCCCTGGTAGCAAAGGTGAACCAGGTAAATTCACTCATAAGAAAAAAAAAAAACTATGATAGCTATTATATATAATGGAAAAAGGCAGCACTCAAAGGTAGTGAAAAAAACAATGTGTGTTTATTCCAACTAAAATACACAGTACCTTTCTCAAGAACAGCCATAGTGCACACTGCAAACTTTATATAGCAATACAAGTCCAAATTCATCATCAATTGACCATTGATATATAAATAAATAGTGCAATAGCTTTCAATTGCACCTATATAAAGGGGATTTCAACCCTGTGCATACATATGCATATATAGCAAACAGGAATTTAACCTATACTTTCAACCAGACCTGGCAGGTGCCTAGTAACCCATGCAAGGTAACTTAGGCACCTACCCCGGGGTTATACACAGGTTGTCCACAGAGTCAACCACAGTCCAACCAGGGTGTAGCATCCCATTTACTGGCCTTCTGGAATGAATCTTTTTTTTTTTTTTTAAAGTAAAAGAAATACATTCCCCTGAAGGCGAAAAACTTGAAAACCATAGCCTCCAAAGTTCCCCACACACTAGTAAAACATACTACAAAGAAGTAAGAATATCACATGTAACCGACATAACCCATTACGCAAACATTATATAGTTATAATGGCCTAAAAAACTATTTTTATTAAAAATTAATGAACAATTCAGAAAATTAGTGTCACCCTGCATATGTGAAAGAATAAAAAAAAGTATAAGTAAATCGTATAACCATTCTGAGAAGACCAAAGATCTATATATATATATATATATATATATATATATATATATATACACCGAATAATATATACACATACTACACACACCCACACATAGCATATATCTATCTTGAAATAAAATAAAAAATGGAATTTACAGTATATTTTTTATCATAATACTTTTGTACATAAACCTAGAAGACTGTTTGTATTATTTCTTATTTTAGGATTGCCTGGGCAAACTGGAAGCCCAGGTCTAACAGGAAATCCAGGAACTCCAGGTAAAGCAGGCCCCCAAGGTCTAAAAGGAGATCGGGGTGATAAAGGGATGAATGGCACACCAGGTAATACAAGTCACAATTAAAGCATTTGCCATGCAAATGTAATTTTAGTAGAAAGGTCAATGAACACATAAATAATACGAGTAACATTGTACTCAGGCAGTACTACTATGAAATTGTTTTTTTTTACTTTTCAATAGGGTAGGTTTTATTAAGGTCCATTGTATGATAGGAAATATATGATATGTTTATGGTTACTGCATCTTACCTGTGCAAAGTGGGTGCTATGAAGTGTTTTGCTCATTTAATACTTTTCACCTTTTAGTTTTTTCACTTTGAAATTTATGAATATATTGACAACTAAGTCTGACACTGGCAGCACTGACTGAACAATGTCAGACTGTATAGGGACACACCTCTAACAGAAGCTGTGTCTGTTACATCGCTGATCAGTGCTGGCTGTATTATACAGGTGTGACTTATAACTCCGTACCGGAATTGGAATATACTCCGATCCTGGGATCATGGCATCTAAGTATTCAGGCAGGGGGCAGCCCCTCTCTCTCACTCCCTCAGCCAAACCACCAGCCCCCCGACTATAGATTGGGGAGTTCTAAGGAGTTTCCTTGGCATTAACACATCCTATTGCTTGTAATGTATAGAAATGTTTTAGGCCATGTTAGATACAAGACCTAATAAACATCTGAAGTCATTTACTATATATTGCAAAAGTAATGCAGTATACAATATACTACAGGGGAGCAAATATTTCCATGTTCATGTCCCCTTGTAGGACAGTAAGAATTATATAAATTATTATATAAAAAAAAAATCTAAAAAAAAAATTATGAATACAGTTCAACCCTTCTTTCCCATTTCAAATATAAATACCCACAAAAAAACATTCGGTATTTCTATGTGTGTAAAAGTCCAAAGTATCAAAACTTTGTGTATCTCATACTGTGAATACTGAAAAAATATTAAATGCAGTTTATGAATTAGTATGAATTCTTGTTTATTGGTCATCTTACCATCTTTACATATAAAAAGTGATGAAAAAGTCATACGTGTCAGGAAATGGTATTAGTAAAAACTACAGCTTACCCTGCAAAAATAGAGCTATTACATTGGTGCAATGTATAAGGTACCCACAGGTAAATTCTTAAACATACATTTTATTTAGTAAAAATATTAAATCATAATAAGCTGTGTAAATATTACTGCCAGAATTGTAATTACCTACTGTAAAAGTTTCCAAAAATACTACTTGTCACAAAATGAATCACCTGTCATATAGTAATGTCAAGGAAAAAGTAAAAAAAGCTATAAATTTTGGAATGTGGAGATGAAAAAAAGTGTAAAAAGCCATTAGTGTCCTTAAATGGTTGAACAAGTTTTTTTTTATAATCCTGAAGTTTAATGGCCACTAAACCACCTTCTTATCAGCACAAGAAAAATTACAATGAAAGGTGACACCTATATATACTGTAGATTACAGAGGGACCACCATTTTTTTATTAGTCATTGGACATACCTTATCCTACTCCTCAGTCCATTCACTTTAATAGGGGTGTCATAGATAGCAGAATGCTGTAATATTTTTTTTTCTTTATTCTCTCTTGTATTTATTCGGGTTTGGGAGAAGAGTGGAATTTAAAAAAAAAAAATTATGAAAGTTTGCAACTTAAGCCAATTTGTATGTTGATGAATTTTATTCTAAATTTTTTTTTTTTATTAAAAAGTATATTGTTATTTTTTTTCTGATTCAAGGTCCACAAGGTCTTAAAGGAGAAAAGGGTTCCCTAGGACCTTCAGGGCCAACAGGTGCTGTTGGAGGTCCTGGTGCTAAAGGTTCTACTGGTGCAATTGGAGCCCCTGGGACTCCAGGAATCAAAGGAGATTCTGGTGCCAAAGGAGACAAAGGCGACCTAGGTAATTTACCAAGTATATGCAATATGATAAATTCTGCTTTTTCATCTTTATTCATGTACAGTTCTAGCAGTATTGAATTTATTAATCTTTATTAGTCTCTGGTAGTGCATGTTCTTAATTCACTGAACTTTAATAATGTACTTTACCTGTAGCCCTATCTCAAATCACAAATGAAAGCCTTGGTTGTCAAATACGGTTTTACTATAACTTGCTATATCTGACAGTCTTGTCTTTTGGAAAAAAAAATAGAAATGTGTGTGTTTCAAATAGACTAAAAGTTATATACCCAAAACAATTTCTATTCAAGGTCTTCAAGGATTAAAAGGAGAGAGGGGTGCAACAGGGGAAAAAAGGAGCCCCAGGAATACCAGGGACCAAAGGTGCTATTGGACCACCTGGAACAGGAGCAACTGGTGCAAAAGGGGACAAAGGGGACGGAGGTATTTATTAAGTTCTTAATGGGCTCATTGTATTTATACTTTTATGATTAAATGCTTGACTACGACTTCAGTGAACATGCAGAATGAACAACAAAGAGTACTAAATGGTCTTCAGTTTATTAAGTACTATAGAATATTAAAACAAAAAAAGGGGGAAACTTTGACCTTGGCATGTCCTTCAGCAGTGCTACTTATCTACTGATTTTTGGAATATGTAGGCACGAAGACAAATTCAACAATGCCAAATAGTCATGTCATAGGCTCAGGCCTTTTAATGACATAAGCAGTGATGCACAAGAATGAATGTAGGCTCTCTCTCTCTTTACAAACACAGAGGAAATGCAGATAAGTCAGCTGAGGCTGAGGAGTTTCCCACTGAAAATAGTAATGGAATGGGCAGCATTTCCTGTGTGTCAAGGGGGATGAGGAAGTACAGACCAGCGTGGATTTGGGAAGTGTCAGAATGGGAGTCACAGGGGATCTGTGAAGTAACTTTTGTATTTTTATTATTTTTAATCCAATCTGAGCCCTTTCTCAAAATACAAACAAATGGGAAACTGGAAAATAGAGAAAAGCCCTCAGATATAAGTCTGCATGTGCATGGCTGTATTGTGACTCTGTACAAGCAAGAAATGGCCCTATAGCTTTCCTCTTTGTGTCTGATTTTTTGTTAAATTGTTAAAAAATACCATATTCACTCTATCAGATGCTGTATTGTGATGGCTTTGCTTCTAGTAGCAAATACAGAGCCAAACAACCACCATGCGCTGCTAAAATGGCTTTGTCGCAGTACCGGACATATATATATATATATATATATATATATATAAAAGTCTGAAGATTGACACCATTTATTTTTTACCATATTTATACTGAATCTATAGAAACTCTGTAGGCCACTGTATGAAACTAGAGGCATGAAAAGGTACAATTAAGGGCATGCATTTAGCGGTCTTGTTTAAAGCTTTGTAAAATATGGCCATAAGTTTTAGGCTAATTTGGAAAAAATGTTCCAAAATATTGTAATATGCACATTACATTTGTCTTCGTTTAAGGCTTGCAAGGAATAAAGGGGGAAAAAGGATCCATAGGGGCAACAGGGGCAATAGGCACTCCTGGAGCTGCAGGTGCTAAAGGTGCAACCGGGGCAGCAGGACCACAAGGCATTAAAGGAGCTGCTGGGGCCAAAGGAGATCCAGGTAGGTTGTACTGTAATAATAATTACAATTTCAGTTTGCAATATTCCTGAAAATATTATCCATCAGAAAAGAATTGGGAGAATTTCATACCTGCCCAAATGTAGACTCCCATTAATAAGAACGTTCATGGCCATATGCCATTCCACATTTTGTAGGGCATCTTTTGCCATTTTCTGCATCTGAGTGTTTAGGGGGCAAGAGAGCCCCCCTTTTATTCCCTCGGTTTCTCCCCCCTGATAAGATTGCGTGTTCTGGGGTTGCCACAGCAGCCAGGTCCAACTGCCTTTCCCTATAATACATAGCAATGTATTATACACAACTATTTGATCAAGAGAACCCAGATTTAAGTCTCCTTGTAGGACAGTAAAAAAAAATGTAAAAACATTAAAAAAAAAATTAAGAAAATATTAACATATTAGGTATCTCCGTGTGCATATAAGTCTGCACTATTCAAAAATATCATTATGTATATTATTATTTATCCCATATGGTGAACGCCACGCAGTGCTCATGTTTTGGTCACCTCGGTTTTCATTCTAAATAGTGAACAAAAGTTGTATATATCAGATAACAATAAACATTCCAAGTGGCTCCGCAAAAAAAGAGCCCTCACATAACTTTTTTATTTTTTTGTTGATAAAGTTATGGGCATTTGAATACAGTGCCCACTGGCAAATCATTCATTTTTGCAAAATGGCATTTTATTCAGTAATAGTGGTAAAACATAATAAAAGTGATATAAATATGGTTACGCCATAATCCTAATGACCTGATGGAAAAAATGGCCATGTCATTCATAATGCAGAGTGAATTCCATAAAAGCAAAACACAAAATATAATTATAGAATTGTATGGTTTTTTTATATATTTTTTTTTTTAATACAGCCCCCCCCCCAAGAAAAATGTTAATAAATGCTAATTAAGACATTATATGTATCTCAAAATGTAGAACTTGTTGTGCAATGAACAAGACCTTATATGGCTATGTCAACATAAAAGTAAACAAGGCGGAGAAGGAAAATATGAAAAAGTCGCTGAGCATTAACACCCAAACTACCCTGCATCCTTAAGGGGTTAAATTAGGTTATGACAACAGTTTGAACTTTGTATTCTAGGACCACAAGGACTTAAGGGTAATGATGGTTCAGCTGGTGCTAAAGGTTCAACTGGTGTTCCCGGAGCTGCAGGTGCAAAGGGCGAAAGAGGATTAGCTGGACCACCTGGACCGGCAGGGGCATCAGGACCTGCTGGTGTCAAAGGAGATCCAGGTACAATAAATTATACAGATTAAGTCAAATAAATATGTTTATTCATTTAAGTCTAAGGTGCTGAATGAACATTATAACATGAAATTAAATAAACTGTATACATTATATATCAATATTGTGCAACCCTCCGGTTCACAATGCAAATTCCTCAATAACAGTATAAAGCATACTGTAGTAGTAGTAATAGTAGTATCAAAAATATAAAGCATACAATAGTCAAAATACCTAGTGCTCTCTGTTTTTAATCTTTCTAGCACAGTTCCTCTGATTCCTAAACTCCCCTCAGTTCTGTAAAATTGGCACAAGCTTCTCAGACTACAGTATTGTTTGTACACTGTCTTTTGGTGGTCTGAAACAATTGTTCCTGTACCCAGCTGGTCCATCAAGGGGAGTGTCTCAGACTACCAAAGCACAGTGGAGAGAGTAGTCTGAAAAGCTGGTCGCCATTTTACAGAGATGAAAAGAAGACATGTGTAGGCAAACGTTTTTTTTTTAAAAAACAAACTAACTCAAAGATGGTCAAAGAATGACTATAATCACACCAGAATATAATAAAATAATAAGTGTTTAATAAATGAAAAGAGATAATACTTAGCTGTGGTTACAAATTATGTAATAGCTCAATGGATGGGAAGCCCCATTATATATCACGCACTGATATATACTCATCATTCGATGACTTTCACAGTTGCATGGCATCAATTTCATAATCCATACCGAGACTACCAAACAATAGCCCCCTACATTTTTTATAGTACTTTTGCGGAGGGTGAGGGGCTGAGTGGTCAGCTTGTAACATGACCATTTGAAGAAATTCTTATCTACTGATCAATATAGAGTGACCAGCATAGTATACAGAAATATAGACAAAGCTACAGAGTGAACCTCCTATAGATGTACAAGAAATACATATAGACGGATCAGTAAGACATTAACCCTGTCATACCACATCAATAAGACACTATGATTTTGTGGAAAAAAACATGTTCTATTACAATAGGACTTGGAGGAACGACACCACCCAGATTGAAAATTATAGCAGCAGATATTTTAACTTTACCTTATGTATTATGAACTATGAACTAGGGTCACTTTAACTAACTAGTTTTTTTCTAAATGCTTTACCAGGGTGATATCATAGGAAACTGAAAACAACTTATGTTATGCTGGGGTTAAATTTCTCCAGTGGGAGGATTATTTTTGCCATAGTCTAGATAGAGAATCATTTCAATTCCTGGGTCAGTAAATGGAAACATAGGAGCTAAGATCTTTGTGTTGGTAGGCTTGACATATGATTTTCATACATACCATCACCATGGGAATACTCATGTGCAAGGAATTATGGGCAGGTTGTAACTTAAAGCTCCTGGGCTCCAGTTCCTAAATTCCATGCATCTTCCATGCCTGCCAATTTTTGGAAGGTCGCAGAAAGACACCTATAGATCATTGGGATAAAAATGTATTTTTCATACAGTTCTATGCATTTGAATAGTTTTGGCATTTACATATTACTACAATGTGGCAATTTGGTAATTCCATCAAATTATGAAATAATATATATCTAAGCTGTTGCGTAATATAAAGATACTTACTGGAGCATTATTCCTGGATTCATTCATCAATTCAAAATAGGAATATTAAAATGGGCCATGTCATGAGGCTTACAATCTGATCTGCCCATAGCATGTTATAGAGCAGGAGATGCTGAGCATATTACTATATAGTTTTGTGGGGAAAAATTTAGTATAAGTTGTCATTTATCCATTTATTTCTCTTTTCTTTCTATGCTTGTATTTTATTAATTTTAATTCCTGTTCATTCTGGGCTTAGCAGTCCAATCCCTTACAATATAGTAGACAATAGGAGCTGATTTTATGGTGATAAAGGAACCATTACTCATGGTGGTAAAGTATGTCCCATAGGTAGCAATCTGTGCTACATTCACCTTAAGGTCTGCAATATATCTTATTAACTCTAAATGTCAAAAGCAAATTCTTTTCTACCCGAAATGTAAACACAGGATAATGTCAGGTAACAGTAAGAACTCTGGTTTTAATTATATCTCTACGTTGTATTTCTAAGGTGTGCAAGGAATAAAGGGAGAAAGGGGACTACCTGGTGCTACAGGGGCAACAGGCACTGCAGGTGCAAAGGGCGCTGTTGGTGCAACAGGAACTCCAGGCAAACAAGGTTTAAATGGAAGCCCAGGTGCCAAAGGAGACACAGGAAGTCCAGGTACATTAAAATCAATTACCTGAAGATTTAGGATCTATATCAAACAAATATACAGTGTGTTATTCTAAATACTAATTCAGATTCTAATGTAATGTACAGGTATTCAAGGAGTAAAGGGAGAAAAAGGTCTACCAGGTCCTGCAGGGATAGCTGGTGCTCCTGGGATAGCAGGTGCTAGAGGAGCAACTGGAACCCCAGGTATTTCAGGTGCTAAAGGAGCAACTGGTGCTAAAGGAGATAAAGGAGATTCGGGTATGTTTCATTTCAAGTATAAAATATTGTTAGCATGGTTAAAAGTGTTATTGCTTACAGTGTAGCCTGCTTAAAGGGGTTGTTCAGAAATCATAGGACACTCACAGGTTGCCAGGGTGGGTGTAAAACAAAAAAAAAAAAGTCATACTCAACTTTTCCTGGTTGTCCGCGGTACAATCCTAATCCCCTTTTTCTCCCATGTCGGGACTCCCTGGGCCCCAAGCGGAGAGGTTCACAAGACCACTGAGACCAATCAGTAGCCTCAGTGTTCACTGATGAGGAACTACTGATCTTATAAGAATCTTTAAATAGTCAACACTGTATATGTTTATAGGCTTGGCTGTACTCTGATGTTGTACTCTACCTACCATAGAAACAATGAGAAACTATGGCATACACCTTTGTTCTCTAACCTGAGACTTTTTGGCTGTTGCAAAACTAAAACTTCTGGCTTGGTGCTGAGCGTGCTGAATGGCGACTTTTCACAACAATTGGAAAGCCACAAGTTGAAGACCTCTGACTTAGGCTATGTTCATATGTGTGTTAGACGTTCCGTTATAAACCTGTGCTGTAAATTACTTCACATAAATGATGGAAACAATTGCGAAGCACGTAGCACTACTTTGTCCATTAAAATTATAGACACCGTGACGGAAACACAGTGATCTCCATAGTCAGTCACTGGGATCCGAAAGGCACTTTGTTTAGCACAGCTATAAGTTACATTGTTCTATTTCATTGATGAAGCACAACAACATTATTGACCTATGTAAATGTGAACAGAGCCTAAGACCAGAGGCCTATAGCTATAAAGTGAGCAGTAACAGCAGTCACTGCCAGGCCCCAGACCCTAAGGGGGCATCATAGGTCTCTCTGCCATATCAAATATACCAGTTTTCTAAATGGCATAAAGTAGGTACAGAAATTACGCCTCTGCCTAAGACAAACCATTTTTATCATGTGTAACAGAATTTGGTACAAATAAAGGGCACATTTCTAGAATCAAGTGAAAAAATCTATGAATCAAAATGTATTCACATCTGTTGGATATTTATTCACTCTGACTTTTTCATTTCAGATGCTACTCTCTCAACAAAAATAGTAAACTTAGAAAACAAAATAGCTGCTCTAGAGAAAAGTCTTCTGTCTCTCAAAAAGGTAAACCACAGTGGCTATTTTTCGTAAACTTTTGCTGATTATGTTAGTACTAAATATGTTTAGTCCACAATTACTAACAGTCCTGTATAGAACAATGTACTTGGTTTGCCTGCACGATCTATCACATCTGAGAAAAATAACTTATAGTCAATATGCAAATTAGATGTTTGGAGCATTAGAGTCATGCTTACACCTCCTAGTGCACCCATTTTAGCTACTCTTGTTATCCATCTCCTACCAGCACCTTCTTTTTAGCTGTAAGATGTTCATCTGTCTGTTGTTGCCATCATCACTGCTCACATCTAAAATCTTGTGCATATACACAGTGCTGCCCACTAAACAGAAACATTGACATGTCCTATGCGCTCCACTTGGTGATCAGAAAAATAGGTACTCCGACAGATTGCTCCAAACAGTTCACTTACATATAGAATAAAAGATGAATTTGTTGGCAGTAAGATGTGTACGTGCAGTATGTGACTAACAGTCCCTAAACCAGAATATAAGAGGTTTAACAGCAGTTTTTGGTGGTGTTAGACTCTCTGGTAGACTATCTGTAATGAATTTGTTGCATCTTAACTCAGCACAGTTTGGCCTAAACCGTCCCATAAAATGCTGGTCTTAAAATCTTTCCCTCATAAATTATACTAGAAAGTTGAATAACTTATTTCTACAATTGGACTACCTCTTTAAGGCCCAATGTTGCAATATACTCTTTTAGCCAAGGTTTAACAGAGAAAGCTAAGGGGCCCGTGCAAAAATTTGAATAGCCGCCCTTTCAAATAAAAGCCTGCTTGCTGCAGTATAGCAGAGCGTCATAGCTTAGCCCGACTTCTTCATTAGTATTCACTGAGATCAGTCCGGTGGTCCTCCAGCATCCTTTTCAGGCCTCTTCCTGCTTTTGGTTGATGGCACGTGTCTTGGGGTCACTGCTGAGGCCGCAGTCTTATAACATTGATGCACCTCATGTGATTGCTGAAGCCCAATCACAGATCTCACCAGTGACCGCAGGATGTATGACGTCAGCCAGAGGCCAGAAGAAGCCTGAAGAGGATGCCGGGGAAGCACTGGACATTGCAAGAATGCCCAGGAGAGGTGTGGCAAGGTGGTTATAGCTGATTGTTATTTTTAATCACCTCCCCTGGACCTCCACTTATTATACTTTGGGGTCTAAGGAGACACCAGAGTACAATAATAGTCTTCAAATGAACCGGAGGGCAAAACCTCATGAATATTCGTCAAAACGAATCTTGTAAGGTTTGCCCATCTCTGCTAATGAATGAACTTGTGTGGGGTCACTGTGTAGCACTGTAAAGTGGTAGTACTTAGGCGCATATTATACTGTGGGGGGGCTCTAGGGACCATTTTATACTGTGTGGGGCTGCTGTGGAGAGTGATACTGTGATGGAAGCACTGGGAACATTATATATAAACTATGTTGGGGCCACAGGACAAGAAACTGTAAGATACATCAGAGAAGGGGGGCCCACAGATTTTGCCAGTATGAACCCAAAAATTCCTTATGGCAGCCCTGACTGCAGAGGTTGCACATATGATATGTCCACCCCTGCCTGTAGCTCACTTTGCAAAATATACTTGTCAATGTACCGTAAACACCAGATCTTGTGGTTTTCTGTTTCTTGTCCTTACATCATCTGTTACAAAATAAGTGCAGGAAACTCATATATCCTTTCTTTAACAGTGTGCTATTTCCAAAGTGGAGTTGTGACATCTGGAAGTAAAATATATGCCACAAATGGAATAGAAGGTACTTATGAAACGGCCAGAACTACCTGCCAAGGAGCCCAAGGCACAATACCCACACCACTAAATAGCGCCGAAAATGTTGCCATATCGCAGATCATCAAGGCTAGAGGCAAAAGAACATTTCTTGGCATAAATGACCAAAAAGAAGAAGGCAATTTTGTATATGCTAATGGAAACAAAATTAGTTACAAGAACTTCCATCCAAATGAGCCTAATGGGGGCCAAAAGGAAAATTGTGTAGAATTAATGGACCAAGGACAATGGATTGATAGGCCTTGTGATTATAAAAATATGATTGTGTGTGAATTCTAGGATAGTGGATTAGTGAATTTGCAGTTAATACACTTGGATCCTGTTCTGGATCCTCGTCTTTTGCTTTGGCGGACCTGACCTCTCTTACAATATACACACAGCCAATTGATTTGTATAGTCACTATGTAATGCTTATTTTCACCAGTGATGGCACTGCAGGGAATCTGAACACTTAATACCAGATTTCCATAAAGATTGCAGCAGATCGCTAGGGATCTTTCGCTGGCCTTCATGTTTTATATCTTCCCCCCTGGGTTCTGTGCTGGAGTAGTGTAGCAGATACCAGGAAGATGATACCTGAAGATATCAGGATCGGACATTTCAAAGGATTCCTCTGCTCGTTTATTTTATCAAAAGGCATTTAAAATGTGTTGCTTTTTGATTGAATGAACAACTTTAAATACACCTTATCTTAAATACTTTGTATATGACTATAAAATACAAGTCACAATAACCAGCTTCCCAAGGAGTCCCAGCAATCAGTTTCAATCTATGAGGAAACTCAGTAAAGCCTCATTCACACATCCACATCGCACCCTGCTCATTTGTGGATTGTGTGTTCATGGTTAATCCACTTTTCACATCTGTGAATAACAGAAAAAAAAATGTTTCATTTTCTGTATTTTTCATGTCTCGTGGTCTATGAAAATTGGATCACAATCGGATATCATCTTTTTTTTCACAGATACATAGACTTTCATGATATGATGCATCCGTGAAATTAAAGGATGTGGTTTTTCAAAAAATATGGATGCCATGTGTATGTGCGGAGGTTTGAATGAGGTCTAAGGCTAAAGCTTTGTGCACATAACCATGTGCAGGGTACGAATCATTAACAATAAAACGGATGACACGCAGATTGCTATCTGTGCGTCAAATGGGATACTTTTATCCACAAATGCGGACCCGCATAAAGCCCTATATTGCGGAAGCGTAGTGTTTTTAGCTGCTGCGGAAATGCAGCATTAAAAAAAATGTTGCACTTTTACCAGTACCAGCAAAGTGAATGAGCTTTTGTATAATCTCATCTACAAATTACAGGAAAAAAATCTGCAGAAACGTCGTGCTTCTGAAAAAAAAAGCAGAATGTTAATTTTAGCTGCAGAATCGTGTTTTCCCTTTCTATTATATAAAGGAAGAAAAAACGCAACAAAAACTCAACGAAGAAAGCTGTGCAATGTGTTTCTGCTGTGTTTTTTTTCTACCACTTTTTTTTAGTTGTATTTCACTACATGGAGCCTTAGAGAAATGAGGCATAGTGCAGTTCACAAAAAACTTTACAAACTGTCAATGTATAGATAGGCCCCACGTTGTGGAACACATTTTTTTCTGCATCATTTTTCATCGCGTTTTTGCTGAGTTTTTCTCTGTGGATTTTCTTTCCTTATTAAACCTATAGGGAAAACGCGTTTCTCCAGCTTTTGCGCAGCTGTTTTTATTTTGCAATGTGTGTATGGGATTAGCCAGAATTTTATTTACTTTACTGGTACTGGAAAACGCTGAAGTTCATTTATAGGAATCTTGTTTTCCAGCATTACATAGTTGGTGGATTACCGGAATAGTCAGCGAGCCACCATAGCAGATTAGGGGAGAGGAGAGAGAGCTGAGCGACCCAGGGGTCAGGCACTGGTTTTGATCATGCCGTTGGAATCAGGCCGTAACCCGCCGGTCCATCATCCAGTGTCCACCGAATCAGTCAAGTTAATCTTAACTTCCTGGACAACCCCTTTAAGCAAGAAAATACATCTTTCCTTGCTACATAACTCCCTGGCTGCTTTTCGGAATGTATATGACTTAAACCTGGGGAAATTGTACACTCCTTCCAAAACTTTTCCCCTGGTTCTGTCACACTGTTAAATAGAATAAATCAAGTGTCGAGCAGCCATGTTTATTGACAACGGAAGAGGGGGATAAGCATGTGCCAGGCGCCCCAGGCTCCACTTATTTCCAGTTTGAGGAAAAAAATAATTTATGTTAATAGATCAGATCCTGGAGAATAGTGCCTTCTACTGTGCATAAGAAGGAACTACATGCTTTTACTCAGATCATTAAGAGATAAAGCAATGTACAGTATATAAAAAAGACTCAACAGTATTTTTAGGGTAAATCAGTATGTAAGAGAAACATAGCATTACACATCAAGCATAGAGTGAACATTACGGGTAAATCCTGGTAACATAGAGCAGAGAATCACTCTTTTCATTAGTTAACTAAAAAGCCTAAACTTTGTTCATATTTTTAGAATTAAATTACAGTATATATTGTAATGTATTTTTCTAGAAGATTATTTGGTTTGACAAATACATTTTTCCAGCAAGGAATATACTTATGTTAAATAATGGTGAATTATGAAATTAATATATGTAAATATTGTTTAAAAGAAACAAAAATTGCTGTTATAGGTCGGGGTACACATGCTGCAATATAGTGGGCGGCTAACCCACTACTATCTACAGCTATTATAGCACCGCAGGTCAATAGTTGCTGAGGGTTTTAAACCAGATTTTTTTTTTTTGCTGGCTTGAAGAGGCGTATGCTGCAATATTTCCGTCAAGAAAATTGTGCTGCATGTTTGTCCCATATGGCCCTGGTCTTACAATTTCATGTAAATAGCTTATTTTGTGGACTTTGTATCAAACTGTGTATTTGCTCTTTTTGTTTGAATGTACTGAACATAGAAATAAAGTTTACTTTCACAATTTTTTCAGAAATTAATAATTTGTGGATTCACTAGTTGAAGACCTTTCTGCTGAAATTGTCAAATGTGGTAGCTCTATAAAGATATTGCGTATCGTACACTAGTCTTAATAAACGGCCCAACGGGGAAAAGAGAAATTTATGAAGAGGCTGCCACAACACAATGGAAATCTATGCCATTTCAACTCACACCAGAAAATGAATGTCTCCACCCCGCTCCACCCACAATTGCACAATGTGGCAGTTGTGTCCCAGATTGGAGCTTGTGGCACACTTTTGGTGCGAGAAAGGGCCTTGTGCCAAATGTGCGCCAAACTATTATACCTCTATGGCCGAAAACTAGCATAGAGGGAATTATGATTTCCCACATTGTGTCATAAAGACATATCCCCTGTTCATATACCATGTTAAAGGCTATACATGTTATGGGGAGGGTTGAATGAATGAAATCCCTTCTATCATATAGAATGACCCCAATGTAGGATCTGTACCAATTCCTTTAACTACAATGTACTGTTTATAGTACTTGTTTCCTCATATTGGGAAGAGACACCATATGGACCCCCTTATGGCACATTAAGAATGTCATAAAAATGCATAGCTAGATTGACATCTGGTTCACACAGGAGATGCTGCTGGAGAGTCAGCTCGTAGGTAACATGGTATGGCTACGAAGCTGATATATCAAGCAAACATGCTACCAGTAAGATCATTTACAGTAGATCTACTACCACATATCAATTATTATTATTATAGAAAGTATTTATCAACTTTCTTACTGATATTAACTATTTTGAGAATACCTGTTGTTTCATTTTCACTATTTCTGGCTATTACATGACTTAAATTCTTCAGTTTTAAGCACTTCTTGCCTCGGCATTCTGTATATGTTTTATATATTACTCTCTGTGTTTAACTTAGAAACAACACCAGGAACATTCAGGACATATATAGAGAAGTGTTTTTTTTTGTGATAGAAGACGTTTAGCCATCTCTAGCATCAGTCTAAGCCTGGGTTTCTTCTGTTGCCTCCAGCACTCCCTGCTCATCCCTAGCCCCTAAATGTTGGGGGCCAAGTCAGTAGCTGTTATTTTAGAGAATGAAGGATGTCCATGCATTAGGAGAATCAAGATCATTGAACTGATTGGGTCAGGGCTAGATGTTGGGATTTCATCCCACATACCTCATGCAAAGCTGTGGATTGTAGCTGAATAAGAACCGTGTCTCCATGTTAAGCTTTTCTTCAAGAAAAGTACAGTAAGTGTCTCTGTTAATCGGCTATCACGTGTCTCCTGTTCTATGTTTAGAACCAGGCTCAGACTGGCTTACAGATGAAAAGGTGATTCCCCCGGTGGGTCCCTTAGCCAGGTGGGCTCATGTTGTAGGGTTCCCAGTCACTAATCATCACCAATAATCCTGTAGCAACTTGCTGCAGCCTGAGGTGTGCCGCTGTGTGGGCACATATCCTTGGCTCACAGAGCTAAGAGGGCACAATTTCAAGGCAAGAGCCAGAAAGCAGGCTACTGACAAGACCCAAGGATATAAATAATATGGAAAGGCTAAGCAGCAAGCTAATACTAAAAAAAAAAAAAAAAATGATTGGCTACATTTTAGGAACTTGTAATTGAGTGTCTGGTAATATTTGTTTGTAGCTATATAGTGGGATCCCAGAATTAATTTTAGTGGTGGGCCTAGACACCCCAGTCCGGCACTATGTATAACAACTGAAGGTACCACAATTTACCTAATTGGGCTCCCTCTTACTAAACTCTCCACACTACAATCTGTCTTGAATGCGGCCGCCAGACTCATCTTTCTGTCAAACACAGACACATCTACCTTGTGTCAGTCACTGTATTGCCCATCCATCACAGAATACAATATAAAATTATCACACTGACCCACAAATCCATCAATAGCGCTGTGCCCCCCTATATCTCCTCCCTCGTCACTGTCTGCCACCATAACCATCCTCTCCATTCTGCCAATGACCTTAGACTTGCATTCCCCTGTTATCCAATGATCCCACTCCCGTCTCCAAGACTTTTCTCAAGCTGACCCGGTGCTCTGGAATGCTTTACCCAAGACAATCCAATTAATCCCCAACTACAGAAGCTTCAAAACTGCCCTAAAATCACATCTGTATGGTCAGGCTTATCACGTGCCCTGATCACAGTGTAGTGTGCGGAGATGTAGAACAATAACACCTTTTATCCTTCCTCCTCTGTTCCTCAGATCCTGTCCTCTCCATCTAGAATTTACACTGCACTTCTTGCACTTAGTATATGTTTTTTCACAGATACTGGCTGGTGACAGGTTCATACAGCTTCAGTTACACAATCTTTTCTATTAAAAGATGGCTGGACCATGGTAGCAAACAAACCCTCTGACCTCTTGTGTCCTCCTATCTCCTCATAGAATGTAAGCTCTTGCGAGCAGGGCTCTCACTCCTATCGTTTGATATGTTTATTTCTTTGTCACATTTTAATGTCTCATATTGTCTGTTCATGTATCCTCTGATTTGTAAAGTGCTACGGAATATGTAGGCGCTATATAAATAAAGTTATTATTATTATTATTATTATTATTATTATTATTATTTTACCTCACCACACTACACTGCCTCCCCTGAGTGCTACACATTCACAGGGCAACATTGAACAGTCCCTTTTCCAAGGCATCAGTGTTGGCAAACCCTAACTAGCCACTTTGCAAATCACTTATCAGGCCATACATAGAATATTTTATATAGCTTTGAACACATGTGCACAAGAAACATGACCAGCTTGAGGGAGTTCAAAAACGGACAATAGATGAAATGGGTGGACTACAGTACCCAGAGAGATTTTCAAAACTAGGGTTATTTAACTTGGATAGAAAACAACTGAGTGGCAACCTAATAACTATGTATAAATGTATGGAAGATCAGTACTTGCATATGGGAAAAAATAATATATTTTTAAAACACACTTTACATACAATTTTATATAAGGGGGGATTATAAGTGAGGTTTTCTTCACTTCTAGACTGGCACTGTTGTCCAATAGATGAGCACTGGGTGGAAGGCACTGTAGGTCTATATGAATTCTATTTTCATAAACTTAGAGGAACTATCTAGGCAAAACTGCTATTACCTTATTTCTAGCGCAGACCTAAGCTGGTGGATGACTAGTATTCTTTCTTTGGTGCTCTCTTAGTTTCTGTGTCATGCACTTTAGACCCTTCAACATGCACAACAGTGTCTCAGTTATACCTAGATTGGTCCTAAATATCCATACATATCTGATAGTAGGACTTTCATTCTAAGACCCACATAACTTGGGATAACCCCTGCCCCTTCATGCTATGTTTGAAATTTCAGAAAGGAGGGGACAAGGTGAAGCGGTGGTGAACATGCAGGTTATGTTCTGCATTAGTCTGTGGGAGCCATGAATTGCTTGACCGCTTCTTTGTTCTTATAGAAGGAAAAATGTCATAAAAGTTTGGCTGAGACTATACGTTGCTGAAAAGCTATTTTATTTTTTTGTTGTGCTTTTTTTTTTTTAGCTAAAGCCAAGAGTGGCTTCAAAAGGAAAAAGAAATATAAAGTAGACACTTCTCCCTCCTAATAAATCCACCCCTGGCGTTGGCTCAAAAAATGCAGCAAAATCTGGGACAATAAACACAGCTTTTCCACAATGTGGGGCCTTGGCTTTAAGCTGTTTTATTGCTTTCAAAGTGGTACATCCTTACAATGTGGCAGGAAATGGTATACATCCCTGAGTATTACATATAGTATATACATTTTTACATTTTGCCATTTAGACGAGGCTCAAGCTACATTTGATCAGCCTAAATAATTGTAATATGTATAACACAAATGTACTAAAGCTTTTATTAACTTTGTTTGCTTAGAATAACAACTTCCCAGAAACTTAAGTGTTCTTTTGCAATTTCACCAGAATTAAGAGTTTCGATATGTTCTTATCTGATTTTTCTAAAATATGATACAAAGTGTACTTGTAAGGAAGTACAAAATGCTAAGTCAAAAGGTCTAGAATTATGAGAACTATTCCAAGCAGACCCTTATCTTTAGTACTGATTTCATCAGTGTATCTCAGGACATACCTTGTTAAACCACCATACAAGTTTTGTGTCTATGTGCTTAATGTGCTAAATAATACTGACAAATAATGAATAAATAATACCACTGTTTGCAACTTTTTATATGAGATATGCAAAACAATTGTGGTTTTAGGCCACTCTTGCCAAGTTCCTAAAAGAAGACATGGTGAAGGCACGCTGTGGCCTGTGCCATCTGCCCCACCATATTTATCATCATTTATGCTAGTTTTCTGCCGGGTCCAAGCTTACCTAAATTATAGACAGGTGCACAGTCTGTGCGAAGGATGTGCCTCATTTTTAAGCCTTGTTGTAAATAAGGCTAAGGCCCCACGTTACGGAAACGCAGCATTTTTTGTTGCAGATTTTGCTGCGGTTTTTTCAGCCACAGTCAGGACTGGATTTAACAAAGGGAAACATGTAAGTGTTTCCTTTATATTTTCCTTTTCAAGCCACTCTTGACTTTGGCTCAAAAAACTGCAACAAAATCTGCAACAAAAAACGCTGCGTTTCCGCAACGTGGGGTCTTAGCCTAATCCTCCAGTGGCATAGTGATCATCAAGAACACAATATAAGGATCTGAGTGACTTTAGCATGGCCAAAATGTGAAGTGAAGGCAAGTGGGTCAGAGTATCTTTAAAACAGTAAGTCCAGAGGTCCAAAGAAGAACAGCCAGTGAACCTGCAAAAATTCATGAAAATCCAACTTTACAACTTAAAAACTTAAAGAATCTGCTAATAATATCCTGCCAGATAAATTGGGAAGTCTAAGCTTTGAATGGTATGAGCTATTGTGGTAGCATAAATTGGACCTACACAATATTAGGCAGGTTGTTTTAATGTTATGGCTGATTGATGAGTGTATACAGTATATAACCTATGAGGAGTTGCAGCAGCTCTGAATAGCAAAGGCCATCTCTTGAAAGTGTTAAAGTCATTTATACAGGATGATCAAGAAGGGGCTCACACATATACAGATCTTTTCTGGAATGTGAATAATTATATTCATTTCTGTTTAGATGTACATAGTGTATGCATTACTAGCCTTATAGAAGCCTGTAGGCAAAGCATATTTGGTGAGTCCAAGTGCTATATGGAAAAAGTGTAGAAACCAGTGGAGCATTTTTCACAATACTATTGAATATTTAGATAATACATTATACTCTGTATACAGTATCAATCATATTAGTAGGCCCTTCTTTTGTAAACCAATATTTTATAGAGAAATTCCACATTACATAAGACTCTTGTGACCGAGTGTAAATATGGAAATCACTGATAACACAGCGATACAGTGTCCACTTGTTCACAATGACATCCTTATTCACTATATAAAAGGTGACAGCCATCACCATCTCACTTGTCATTGAAGGCGACAGCCGTTACCATCTCATTCAGATATCATTCTAAGAAGGTATTACTTTTGTAATTGTTGTATGAATTTTTTACTTATTGCAGGATAACTATATATTTTTGTCTGAGTGATAGTGAGAAACTATTATTTTGTTTTAATCATATTGTATTCTTTACATAAATTATATATTAGGAAATATTATTGAGTTTTAGAAAAAAGTTAAATAAATCATACAATCTTATTAAAAATAGTAGTTCTATAAAATATGATAAGAATAATCCATACTTTTCTAAAAATGACTATAACATTGCGTACAGTATACTAAGATGGGTAGTAACATAAAGGGCCAGAAATAAAACATCTACAGTATATAAATATGTGACTAATTTGAAAAATATATTAAGTATAAAAAATAGTGAGAAAGATGGGTGAAAGCAAATATGGTATTCATGAAATATACAACACTTTTGCATTCCTTTTTTGGGTATTGTCTGTAAAGATCCACTAAATAAATGTCCCAAATAAATGTAGCTGTATGTATGCACAGTAGCATAGACCTGGCTAGTAACAGCCTATCTGCATATTAAGCAGAGACCCCCATGCAAGAAGACTATATTGGTCAATTGCTCTCAAATATCACATCACAGGTGTCATTATTCTACTGTGGGTGTGAATGTGATCCCTAACTTGTATGTCATGTTTTTATTGGACAGCTGAATAATAGAGTGATGTTAATACTAATCCACCATAGTTGTTCATGCTGAAATTTACTAAGTCCCTTTTATGCAATCGAACAGACATTATGAGCCAGGATTTAAGGTGAAATTGGGCACACTTACCTAGTAGGCACCTGGCATACTGACCAAGTTGATCATATCATATGTTTATTCCTGATGTACCTACCGCAAGGATTCCCCCTCCTAATGTGTATATATATTGACCCAAAATGTAGTGTTAGACTAACCTTAAGTGTATTAAATGTAATGATATCCAATTCCTATTAAATGATGTTTGCATTGCAGGTATCCAAGGAAATGTGTTTCCAGCTATCACTTTGGCTATATGTTGCGTCTATTCTAGCGACATGTCATGCTCAGTCAACGGATAAATGTATGGGAGCCCCCGGGATTCCAGGCACACCAGGACAGAATGGTCTTCCCGGAAGAGATGGCAGGGATGGTATAAAAGGAGATACAGGTGTACCAGGTAGAAATGATTTTTTTGTTTATTTTCATTTTTAGATTTTTTTTTTTATCAATATGAAAAATGTGCAGTTTAATTTTAGTTACCTATATGTACAATTTACGGAGTGAAAAAAGCTTTAATGTTCTGATCACAGCATTGTAATGGTCCTCTCAATAAACTTTCCTTGGTACATAGGATTTTCCAGTTGTATGTGCATGTAAAGAAATATAAACAGAGTCTTATACAGTATACACAGATACATAAACTGCAACAGCATGAATGTTCTTTATATTATTTAATGAGCATAATGTGACTTAAACTACATGATATGTAGCGATTTAAGAACTCGAATCTCTGAACATACAGCATCTCTGACTTCACCATTGTCTGCTGGAGAAACCTCTTAAGGTCACTATTTACACTTTAAACTGTGTGACTATCTTAAGTGTATGAGGACCTCCCGAATTTCCCATGACAGATGATGTCACTGGAAAGAAGGATCAGATAAAGGGGTGTAACTTGAGGGATGCATTAGCACTGGTATAACTATAGGAGTTGCTGTGGTCACAGCTGCAACTGTGGCTATAAACCAGGGGGGCCCACAGGTCACCCTAATACACCAAGGCTGATTAAACCTCTATGATCTCCTGTATGATTGTCTTTAGTGGCTGGCAGTCTGGCATCATAAATGTGAATATTTCCTGCCTACTGATCACAATTCCTAAAACTGCACCTACACGCACTATTTCCGGTTATGACCTGCTCCTGTTCCCTGTGAACCAGTCCAAACCTACCTACCCTCCAGTTTATTGGAGCGAGACAGGTGAAGAGAATTTATAATGTATAGCCTTCTACTGTCATAAAGGAGAATATTAACCTTTAATGTGAAAAAGTCAGCAGCATATGGTCAGGGAGGAATTCGCTGGCACAAATGGGGCACAATTACTTTATGAGGGGCAATAATAGGATGGAGTAATGCGAAGCTTGTGTGAACAGACATCAAAGGCTTTAAATGTTAATAAATAAAACTCAAAGGGGTTGTCCATTTTCAGACAATATTGACAAATGTTATTGTTTGTATAATAAAAAGTTGTACAATTTTCCAATATACTTTCCATATCAGTTTCTCACAGTTTTCTAGATATCTGGTTGCTGTCATTCATTCTGTTACTTCTAGTGGATAAAATTCTGACCATGGTCATGTGATGAACACATAGGTGCACAGATCGTTATAGTCAAAGAACAGTAATCAGACATCTGCCTGGTAACGAGCTGTGCACCAAATTAATTAGCTATTCAATTTTAGGACCAATGGGTCCGCCTGGAGGATTACCCGGACCACCAGGAAGAGATGGACTTACTGGAGCACCCGGAGCACCTGGTGTACAAGGGACACAAGGCGAGAAGGGGGCAATTGGACCTCCAGGTAAATTGATATACAATCTTTGTGCTTTGAATTCCCTGACTTCACCAAATGGAAGCTTCACTTTTAATTATTTCCATAACATCAAGTAATATAAGGATTATATGTTCTATTCTTTGTTTGTGATCTTGAGATATATTGTTTTGTCTTCTCTTCTCTATTCTATTATCCTAAGGTCTCTGGAGCCCTCTGCTAACTTTGTATCAGTAGAGAGCGTGATCTGCTACCTAGTTGTTACCAGAATTCCCCTTTCATTAACTATATAATAACTTTTATATACCTATTCTTTGAGAATTTCTGATTTGCATAGTTTACTCAGTGTTATTCATTTTCTGTGAAAGGTATTCCTGCATCAAAGGATGAGGAGCTGCAGCTTCAGCTAGCTGATATAAACCACCACATGAAGAAACTTCAAGGAGGTGGGTATATAAATATATATATTTGGTGGAAAATGACTGCAATTTCTCATTAAACAAATTTTATATAAAATTGCTACATACTTTGCAACAAACCTTGACAGGGTGCAATCCATAACACAACCACTGGATGGACAAACACAGACCTGTATATAAAAGACATCCAGATAATGCAAATAATGCTAAATCATGTTATTTTGAAGCTGCATCATTTGCAGAACCTGTTAGAATATGTTGAGCCAAGATGAAAGGTAAGGAAAGATATTTCTGTACATTGAGGTATGCAAATAAAAATAAGTTTAAGAAAAAGGACTCTGGTCCCAGACATAAGCACTAAAATGTCCATGTTAAAATATAAATAGAGAACAAGGGTTGGGTGCAGACTTTTCTCACACATTTCAAGTGAATCACTCTCTCTTACTAATGGCTTGTACACAATGCTGCAGGGTAACCCCTTAATTTGTATCAGCTATAGCCTATGAAAAGTTCAATGAATGAAATCTTCCCCAAATATTTCCAGACCATTCTTGGTCCCAAAGCCCAGACCATATGGGTACACCCCCTTTCAGGTAGTGATTGACAAGCAGTCTAGCTAGTCTGTGTCAATCACTACTGTTGGCATCGTGTTGGAGGAAGGAAACAAACACAATCCTCCAGGTGGGAAATAGCCACCTGCCAATTAACCCCTTGTATCATTACTAATAAAAGGTTATCTGACATTGGGGAAACTGTGTGTTGATACAAACATTACTGTTAAAACATAGAACTGGTCATTCTGTTTCACTACTGAATTGTCTTTATTCAGGCACTGTTCATACTGCTGCATTACTGAATCGTATTGATTAGGACACTGCTCACATTCTTCAAGGCTGTTAACATTGTTCCACTACTAAACAGGATTGATAAAGACACTGCACCAAATTTACTAATAGTTAGAAAGTACAAACTTAGACAGGCCAGATTTATCACAGTGGCTCATGCAGGATAATAAATCTAGTGTATCTTTAGACTGTCTAGTCTATGTTTATACCACCTTGGCTTACTTTGAGCCAGAGTTTTACAACACAGTTTTGGTACATTTAAGCCACACCAACATGTCTAGCAAGACAAAAATGTCTAGCCCAGACTAAATACACCAAGATGTGACAATGATGCACCACATTTATTCCACTATCTAATAATTGTAAAACTGGTCCACTGTTCACACTACTCCATTATTGAATCAGATCAATAAGGGCACTGTCTATACTGTTTCGCTATCAGATTCATTTGATTAAGAAACTATTCACACTAGATTTTATAAAAATCTTCCCAAAATGAACTGCATTTCAACTATCTATTTGTGGATACATGTGGTGTTTATATTATAGAGTGTAATTCTGCCCATACGGTTTTCTACAATTGTGTTATATATTGTTATATGAGTTAAGTTGTATGCTTTTCCTTTCAATGCCATGGACCAGCATGCTTTTCCTGTTCACAATTATAGTGATCCGTGCACAGCCAGTGAAGACATCAGAGAACCGGTCAGCTGGATGTTCCTTTTTGTGTCTCTCAGATATATTTAGGAAATAAAATATAATACATTTTCCTTGTACATCAAATGCTGTTGACCACATGAACATTGTTGTGTTGCAGTTCTCAGGACCGCAGGAGACAGAGTATGCCACTTTGATAGAAAACTGCTGAAGGGAGATTTGGGATGATGCGAAGGGCCCACCTCTAAGCAGTTCTAATAATGCTATATAGAGGATGGGGGACAATGTAAACATACCTGGTATGAGAAATATGCAGTCCATGTTTTAATGCTCCAGGCTCCTAAAGTTGTCAGTGTATGTACAGTATGTGTGTAGGAGAGGTTAAATAAAAGTGCCTGGGACACTGCACTTGAAGGAACCGCCTCCTTGGCACTTACAATCACACAGCTGGGGCATTAAAACATGGATTGGTTAGCTTATGGCAGACTGCTGTCCTTGTCCTCTCTGTAGCACTTTCACAAAGTAGTCAAAACTACTGACAGATTTTCTTTAACTTTGACTCCCACTTGTCAGAATATTATGCCAAATCCTAGCAATATATTGTAACATTCTTAAATGAAAATAACCCTTTTGTACACTGTAATAAGCACAATAACTTGTCTTATTAGGTTTACCAACTATGCTATGGAAACAACAGACTGTGATATATGAGCATAATTCTTACTGTCCACTTTGTAAAACAATCACTAATATTTAACTACAGCACAAAGGAAATAAATAAGAACTGTTTTTGTCATGTAAAATAGATTTATCTTTGTTACTTGTCATTTATTTTAGTTTTGCTCTTGGATGGAAAATTCCAACATGCAGGAGATAAAATACTGGCGACAAATGGCAAAGAAGTAGACTTTAAAACTTCCAAGGCCATGTGTGAAAATGTTGGTGGTAGCATTGCCACACCCATGAATGAAGCTGAAAACAGAGCCATCTTAACCATTTTGAAGCAGTACAATCGATATGCATACTTGGGAATCATTGAAGGGGCAACACCTGGAGACTTCCACTACCTGGATGGACATCATGCAAACTATACCAATTGGAGAAAAAAATGAGCCTGGTGGGAAAGGGAAAGAAAACTGTATAGAAATGTACACAGATGGTACATGGAATGACAAGGCTTGTAACCAATATCGACTTACTGTTTGTGAGTTTTAAGCCTAAATAACCATATTGATGTATAAAAATAAAGCTAATCTCAAATCAAACTTATAGCTTCCAATATCTTATGTATAGCCAGGTTGAAAGATTATTAACTAATACATGGTATTATACAATATACTCTAAATACCTTATTTCTAAGGCAGTGGTTCCCAACCTTTCTTAAAGCAGGACCCCTTTTTAGGCAAATCTTTAATTTGAGATCCACTAGTGCCCCTTTTGAAAAAAAAAAGTCAGTTATATTCATTCATGTTTTCTCCCAGCATACAGCCTGTTCCTTCCATACACTCAGCTCTGCTGCTTTCATGTCCCCCCACATGATCAGCACTGCTACATTTACCTTCCTCCACACACTCAGCACTGCTACATACATCTTCTCCCACACACTGAGCACTGCTACATCCAAATTCCCCCACACACTCAGCTCTACTAATTCAAATTTTCCATGCACATTCAGCTCTGCTCCATCCACTTTCACCCTTACACACCCAGCACTGCTACATCTAAAGTACCCTCCACACATTCAACACTGCTACATCTAAATTTCCCCCACACATTCAGCATTGTTACCTTCACCCATCCCTCCACACATAGCACTCCTACCTTCATGTTCATCTTCTACAGGCAGCCCTGGACAACCTCTATATATTGTACAAGCTCCATCCCTGCATGTGACTGTTATGGAAGAATTTTATTATCCATTCCTCATTACAAGCACGTATATACTGATATATAAAATCACACACCCTTAACTGAATGTTGCTTCCTATTACCTGCAAAAACACACAAACTCCTTTATATTTTCTTGTACAATCATTATCCATATTCTTTTAGCTACTCACTTACTACAAATCTCTGAAGATTCAGATCATTCACACACTTCTTCATGGAAACACATTAATCCTTTAGTTTGACTACTATTGACTGATCATTACACAGTCTCTTACATAACAATCTGTATTAAAGACACAACTTAGACTCCTCATCTTTGTACCATCTCTTCATTCTCACTCTTTTCATCCGCATTTTGCATATTTTCAGACTCAGACACGTTTCTCTTGACATTTCTGCAAGACTATCCACAGACCATTTACCAGTGTCTTTTTCATTATCTATAGTGCACTATTCCATCCTATACCTTGAATGGACCGTCCGAATCCTTGGACAATTTTGGATTCATGCATTACTCATGGTTTACCAATTTGGAGGTGATCAGCCTCCCTTCTTTTGGCCTACCTTAGTGTGATTATGAAAAGCATACTGCACCAAAAGCAGCTTGGCCTCATCTATCACCTGTACCATCCACAAGCTCCCTTTTACATCACTTGCTTTTCAACTGTACCAACACACAATAACCATGAACTGGGACATCTTACTGTATGGTTTTATATATTTCATATATGCCAAATTGCCCAACAAACCAACAGTAGCCTAATTCTTCCAAATCTGCACTATACGAAATACACTTAAATCCATATTAACCTTTTCCATTTTATACACTCCAAGCACACTACACCCAAAATCACAGAGCTTCACAGACAAGGGTGTCATGATCTCACTGATTTATATACAAACAATACCTAGAACAGCCTGTACTGGGAAGGAATAGGTAAGAACAATGGGAGGTAAGAACAATGGGAGGTAAGAACAGGGATCCCAACTCATGGTCTGTGAGTGTTGAATTCTTATGTACCCTTGGGGCAGGTATGAAAGAGAGACATCCATGATGTGTGGCATATATGTGGAGTTTTTAGAGTGATGTCACAGTTATCTGTTTATTTATAGTATCAGGCTTTACAGTTCAGACTAGGTAACATCATATCTAATCAGAATTGTGATACCATTTCAGGCATGCATACATTAATCTTATAGTGATTACTTGTGGAATAACTCTGACATATACCAAAAGCACTATGACTCACATTTCACTATGAACAGCACTAGATAACATAAATAGCTGGCAGAGATTTATTACAGCATATGCAGGGACACCATGGTTAAAATTAACAAAAGATCTACATGGTATACTAAAATTAATGTTTATCCCTTTTATTACCATATCATGACTGGTAGTATGACTGTGACATAATCAAAGGCCCTTTTGCAGTACCACAACATACGGCAATTAATATTGCCAGCAGTTTCCAGTCCTGAAGTTTAGAAGAAATTTATAAACTTGGCTCACCACCACCAAGAGATGTTTACATGACCCCCTCACAACACAAAGTGAAGGATAGGAAACAGTGTTCTAAAGAATTACATCACTATGTAACAAATATGAATGTGATCATCAGAATTTTAGCAATGGAACAATAGACGTAGCTGACCTGTCTGGCTGTGGCATTGCCTAAAAGCAGTGGCCTCTTTCAGAAGGATAATTCATCTTGTTCTACCATAAAAAAGCATCTTTGAAATTTCAGACATCTTAATACCAGACACCACAGAATACCTTGAGAGATCTTGTGGAGTTCATGTCTCAATAAGTCAGCACTTTTTTGGTGCTTTAATGAGGCAGTTGGTGTTAATGTTATGTTTGATCTGTATGTACGTGTTTTATATACTAAAATATTTTAAATAAATTGTAATAATAATAATAAGTGACGTGTAAAGTTTCAGTTGGTTCCATTGAACAGTTTTGACTATATGACAGGATAGTATTTCAGAAATGATGCACGGTATAAGCAAAGTGCCGATATTCACTAATACCACAATTACTGTACATTAAATCGACATATCAAGTTGGTAGAAGCCGCACTATTCCAAACAGGCAGTCGTCTTTGTCTCCTTTCTTTGAGAAACAGTGCCACACCTGCCCATGGGACTTTTATGTTATTGTAGATTGGCTTCGTTGATATGAATGGGGCTAAAATTAGCTACATATTCATGGGAAAAAAAAGTATTTAGTCAGCCACTAATTGTGCAAGTTCTCCCACTTAAAAATGACAAAACAAATCCAGAAAATCACATTGTCTGATTTTTGAAGAATTTATTTGCAAATTATGGTGGAAAATAAGTATTTGGTCAATAACAAAAGTTCATAACAATACTTTGTTATATATCCAGTGTGCCAACACTGTTGCTGGTATGTTGGCCCATTCCTCCATGCAGATCTCCTCTAGAGCAGTGATGTTTTGGGGCTGTCGCTGGGCAACACGGACCTTCAACTCCCTCCAAAGGTTTTCTATGGGGTTGAGATCTGGAGACTGGCTAGGCCACTCCAGGACCTTGAAATGCTTCTTATGAAGCCACTCCTTCATTGCCCTGGTGGTGTGCTTGGGATCATTGTTATGCTGAAAGACCCAAACACATTTCATCTTCAATACCCTTGCTGATTGAAGAAGATTTGCACTCAAAATCTCACGATATATGGCCCCATTCATTCTTTCATGTACACGGATCAGTCATCCTGGTCCCTTTGCAGAGAAACAGCCCCAAAACATGATGTTGCCACCCCATGATGTTGCCATGCTTCACAGTAGGTATGGTGTTCTTTGGATGCAACTCAGCATTCACTCTCCTCCAAACACGATGAGTTGTGTTTCTACTAAACAGTTCTACTTTGGTTTCATCTGACCATATGACATTCTCCCAATACTCTTCCGGAACATCCAAATGCTCTCAGCAAACTTCAGATGGGCCCAGATATGTACTAGCTTAAGCAGGGGGACATGTCTGGCACTGCAGGATCTGAGTCCCTGGCGGCGTAGTGTGTTACTGACGGTAGCCTTTGTTACATTAGTCCCAGCTTTCTGCAGGTCATTCAATAGGTCCCCCCGTGTGGTTGTGGGATTTTTGCTCACCGTTCTTGTGATCATTTTGACCCCACGGGGCGAGATCTTGCATGGAGCCCCTGATTGAGGGAGATTATCAGTGATCTTGTATGTCTTCCATTGTACTACAGGTAATGAGTGGAGGACAGAGGAGCCTCTTAAAGAAGAAGTTACAGGTATTTGAGAGCCAGAAATCTTGCTTGTTTGTAGGTGACCAAATAATTATTTTCCATCATAATTTGCAAATAAATTCTTAAAAAAAATCAGACAATGTGATTTTCTAGATATGTTTTCTCATTTTGTCTCTCATAGTTGAGGTCTACCTATGATTTCAATTACAGGCCTCTTTCGTCTTTTTAAGTGGGAGAACTTGCACAATTGGTGGCTGACTAAATACTTTTTTTCCCCCACTGTAAATATCCCAGTCCTGACTGTTTTCAACCAGTTATACCTCCAGAAATTGTACAAATTTCACCACCTGCATCAAGTCCAGATCTTTACGTGAATTAATAGCTTCTGCTCCACTGATTCTGGCACAGTTGGAATTTTTCTCTAACCCCCACTATTCCAAAGCAATCAGTTGTAAGGGTCTTGCCAAACGTAGCAATACCCTGGCACTACTGCAGCGGTCTGGGAGGAAGGACAGAGACAAGTGAGCCCTAATCTCACCCCAGCCACTGTCCCTTCCTATTGCCTCAGTTACCCTAAACGGTAAAAGGACAACTCGAAGACAAGCCCTATACTGGGTAAGTGACACAGAGAACAGGACAAGACAAAACAACACAGAAGCAAAGTGAGCAAGCCAAGGCGTCAGTAACAAACAAGCAAAGAAGTACAAAGTCAAAATCCAAGAGAATAGTCAGAGGCAAGCCAAAGGGTCAGAGAATCAAGTAACAAAGTATCAAGGAATATAGTAAAGAGAGCTGGCAAACACAAGTGCAATAACTGGCGACCATGAGAGGGCTGACAACCTGTTTATAGAAAGTCTGGGACCAGCCCCACACCTAGGTACACAGGCTGTCAATCACTCAGGCCAGGAAGAGATTAACTCTATGCAGTCCAAAGAGAAACAATGCTCAGAACACAGGTGTGGCTTTACACAGCAAGGGAACTAGGACCATGTTCAGACTGAGCAACTAGAAACCTACGCAAGGAATCAAACCGAACACGCCTCCTTCGCCACAGCGTGCAAGTGGAGGGTGGCGCAGAGACCCGAACAGGCAGAGACGTTACATCAGTGCTGTTAGTTTTGTTGCCTGATATGCTATTGAGGCTCTCTACTGTCAGATACTCTGTGATCTCTTCAGACCCCAGAATATAATAGCTGGAGGCCTAGGGGAGGTGAAAAAAAAAAATCATACTCACCCTTCTGTTACCTCTTTTTGGCCTCCTCGCGGGATTCGGCACTATCCTAGTGACATCTGGTGCTCTTTAATCCTCTGACCCTTTCCAATGGAGCCATCTGAAGCAGCCTGTGGCACTTGCTCCTCACTTATCAACCACTCCTTTCTTGGGGAAATGTAGGGCGCATTTCATCTGGGGCTTTCCTCACTGGTACAGCAGTTGAGATTTTCAGTACAAGAAAGCTTAATCTGTTAGAAGAAAGTTACAGTTACAACAAAGCTTATTCGGCAGGCAGAGGATCCAGTGACATGGACTGCCTATTGTAGCCCTTACTACCACTAACTAACCTGGAAGACTGGAGATGTTTTCCCACTAGTTAGTTCCCTCACTAAGACTAACTCTACACTAACAGGCCCAAGTTCGCTGGCTAAAGGTTGAGGAAGCCTAGCAATGCCTAAACTCCTTCCAATTTCTAGAAACTTCAGAGCTTTTCTCACATATCTGCACAGGAATATCTCCTGAGTAACCAGTGTAAATGTGGGGAAAGTGCAAATGCTAGTATATAACAGTACAGAGTATTATGAAATATGTTATATATAAATAAAAGTTTACTACTAACAGTGGCCCTATTGGGGGGGCTACATTGCTAAAAGCAACACTGTGATCATCTTGAAACTAGATATGTTGGCGCTTCAGTACACAATCTACCACATACTAAGAAGGGACAAGAATTACAGTTTATTCCATTGTATTTGTATATAGTAATTGGGAGGAATTCATCAACTGGTTTATCTTTGGTGCCCAGCCTTTTGTGTGCCAAAGAGGTGTCACATTCCTCATTGTGAGCTTTAATCATCATATTCCGAAAGTGAGTGATATGGGGTGGAGAGCAGGGTGGACTGTTCCAGTTCCTGACTGGCATAGATTTCCATTCTGCCACACGGGTACGAGCCTCTTGATAATTAAGACGTACCTTGTGCCAGTGGTGGCCTTTGTTAAGTCTAGCGTATGAAACACCATTCATAGTGAATTCCCCCATTGTATTTATCCCAAGTTTTGAAGGCATTTTTGAAAATTCTCTGAAACTAAGATATATTCTTTTTCCTTATAGCTACATTTATCCGCCATTGGCTCACACTGTCTTTAGTCTGCAAAGATAAATATGATATACAGTATATATGCATGTTAGATGTTGGGTGTGCATTAGAAAATTTTCCCAACATAAGCTGAACATAGCCTTGTGCAGCTATTAAACCTCTGTAAATATCTTTTAAAATGGTTGTTTAAAATGACAAAGTCTGCTCTTTTACCATGGGCCACTTTTGTCCTTTGGATCTGTCTTATAATTCAGAAAGCTCTGTTTATGATGTAAAGTGGTGCAGACATAACCTTGAACCTTTGAATAGTTGCATGGGAAGGGTTAAGTCCCTGTCCCAACTGTGCAGTTCTGGCGAGAGTGTAGTGCTAATAGGGTTCAACGTGGCATATAGGTACAAAGAAAGGTGTTATTGTTACAGTGTTGTATCATGTGTTGTGCTTGAATAGCATTGATTTGTATATTGTGTTACATGCTCATATTACTTTAAGTGGTGCAGGACATTTCTCGGCAGTGTTCTAGTGATTTATGGAAACTTTATCATGAGGGTGGAACAAAGTTACCCCTATATGTTGCACCGCAGGATAAGTTGTTTGTTGCTCCCCCGTGGTATGACTCAGTGATGTCAGACATCGCTCAGGTTACCCACGGCAGGCATGGCTTGGTATTTAAGGACCTATTCCCATACACTTGGATAGTGGGTTGGCTTGGAGGACAACTAGGAAAGGCGACTTCTTTTAGGAGAGGAGCAGGACAGCTGGATGTGGACAGCTTGGATGCCTACTGGACAGATTGAGAAGGGAGACCTACTCTTATCCAAAAAAAACCCCATCAAGTTCCATGGACTAAAACACCAAAGGACATTCATCAGTAAAAGGACTGGTTTTTTGGTGGTGTGCAGTGCATCCCCTGAGATGGTGAAAATGTGCTGTCTGTTGTGGCAGCCAGCAATCTCATAAACTAGGCCTAACAAACAACAGTTGTTTAATACCTTTCATCTGTTACCTGTACGCAAATGAAGGATTACAATTTTGTATGTGCAACATCAACCACATGTAAAGAACTTCAGTGAGGAACAGAGAGTCCCTTCATTGCAGGTGGGCGGCTTCTAGTGACACAGGTGTCGGTGTCTGGGCAGCAGCTTGGGAGAAGACAGACTGGAAACAGTGGTGTGTTGGCCATGGAGGAGTGGGTAGTTAGCGTCACTGTCCCGGCGCTGCCGAGTGCCCATCAGAGCCTTTTACAGCTAGATACAAATATTGTATAGTACATCACTCCATAGTAAACAAAATCTACAATAATTGTATAATTATTACCGTATTATATTAAGCCAAATGTATGTTGTATAGCGAATAGTTTGAGAGAATTGATAGTGGCAGAAAAATACTGAATTTACTCAGACAAGGGAACACATCTTAGTATAACACAAGGCTTTATCTAATATTGAAAACTCATAAAGTATGCAATTAACGGGAATTAATAGAGGGGATTCCACTTTTTAACATCATCTTCTGCTGGAGAATGGCTGCAATAGTGTATTTTTGTGCCAATCCTATCCTACATTACACAGACAACCTAATGATATGAATGGGCACTGTCTAATGCTTAATTTTACGTGTGATGCTGCTTCAACATCTACTTCCATAATCTCCAATTGATAGCAACTGATCTCTGGTGCTCCCAAATTGAAAACTAAAAAGTAGGGATTGCCGAAATTGAGAAACCCTCCAATTGACATTAGGTTGAGCTCATAACTGTTACACTAGTCTCCATATTTAGCTCAGCATAAAAGTGTTAATTTCTTAGTAATATTACTAATAGTTAATTTTCAAATAATAATAATGTGGTTTTCTGTCCCTGTAAGATACATATTGTTCTGTCCCTATAAGATACATACTGTTCTGTCCCTGTAAGATACATATTGGTCTGTCCCTGTAAGATACATATTGTTCTGTCCCTATAAGATACATATTGTTCTGTCCCTATAAGATACATACTGTTCTGTCCCTGTAAGATACATATTGGTCTGTCCCTGTAAGATATATATTGTTCTGTCCCTATAAGATACATACTGTTCTGTCCCTGTAAGATACATATTGATCTATCCCTGTAAGATACATATTGGTCTGTCCCTGTAAGATATATATTGGTCTGTCCCTGTAAGATACAGTACATACTGTTCTGTCCCTATAAGATACATACGGTTCTGTCCCTGTAAGATACATACTGTTCTGTCCCTGTAAGATACACATTGTTCTGTCTCTATAAGATGCATATTGTTCTGTCCCTGTAAGATAACATACTGTTCTGTCCCTATAAGAGACATATTGTTCTGTCCCTGTAAGATAACATACTGTTCTGTCCCTATAAGATACATATTGTTCTGTCCCTGTAAGATACATACTGTTCTGTCCCTATAAGATACATACTGTTCTGTCCCTATAAGATACATATTGATCTGTCTCTGTAAAATACTTATTGTTCTGTCCCTATAAGTTACATATTGTTCTGTCCCTATAAGTTACATATTGTTCTGTCCCTACAAAATATGAACAAACAGAGGCACGTTTAAGCTGCTGCATTAAGGTAGCCATTGCATCATGAGTTGGTCAAGTTTGGCATAAAATACACCACTTATACTTACACTTATACTTATTGTCAACTACTCTAAAGTACTTAAAAATTGAATTTGGTAATATCAAATACCATTTTAATTCATCAGACTTTTACTTACGTAAATACATTGGTTAATTCAAGATGTTTTATAATACTTATAGAAATAATAATGGAGCTGTAAAGTGGACATTTCCTTCCTGAAATAACGTCATGCTACCACCTGATGCATAACTAAGTAGTCCAAAAACACAATAAAAAAGAGACCATGGACCAATGTCCACTATTCTTGAACTTTTCGGAGGTATGTACCACAAGGGACTATACAATTCTCTATTCTAAATCTATACAATTCTCTCTTGTATGGGTATGCTTTGTATTACTTAAACGTTTAGTGGTGCAAATGTAGGACGTACAGGGGTGGCAGCAACACTCAAACTCTGGTGTGTGATGGTATGCAATGGACCTTCATAGCAGGCAATCAGAAGAATAAAAAAACATGATGGTTGGGGGGCTTGGGTATAGCATTTGAAAGGGGCCCAGGCACATCCAACTAACTGTAAGAACTAAATCTGACCTTTTCTTGGACTTTGTAGATCTGTGCCTTTTTACAACCTTCTCAACTAGGTACCTATGTAACTACTATTTGTATTCTATATCCATGATACAAACCATAGCATTTCAATTTTCTTTCCTCAGCTAACCACAAATATGCTGTGTCACGGATCTCTGCTGCTAATAGTAGCGGTCAGTTTGGCGTCTGGCTTGCCTCAGCTATTTGGTTTGCCAAATCTTCCACTGGACCCAGGTCTTAGTATTCCTTCACTTCCTGCAGTAAAAGCAGAAATACCAGGTGTAACAGGAGGAGGAATAATGACAGGTTTGGGATTTTTTATTAATTTTGGGAAACATCAGACAGTTGAAATTGTTTCGTGGAAATTTTCAGTTTTGATGAAGAAAAATCATTAAATGCAAATCTCCAGTTCACAAAAAAGTTTTTTAATAAATGGTTAATGCTTAGCAAAAATATTTAGTGTCCTCTCCTTTAATATTTATGATGCAGTTTATTTGATTCCTAGAGGCCTCTTCTATAGAACTGTCACCAGCTTCTCGGACTACTCTATGCATACTGTGCTTTGGTAGCCTGAGACAAACCCTCCTGCTCTCAACTAGCCCATATGGCTAGGAAAGTTTTCTTGCCCAATTTAAAAGGAAACCTTGCTACAATTTTAGACCATGGTTAAGACATATTCTTAGTTTTTGTTAGTAACACCTGCATTTCTTTCTTTAAGCATTGCTTCGATTTCTTGGACTACTACCATCACCAATCAGTAATGCAAAAGACATCATACCACTACCCAGCAATGGTATAAGTGTACCCAGCCTCAGTGTTCCAGGTAGATAAGATGCATTGGATACATTCATAAATCTTTGTCATTTTATGTCTTATTTTCTGTAAAATAAAACATTATTTCTAGGGAATGTTATATTTCCCCTCTAGTTTTCATTACTCTATTGTTTAAATGCATCAATGGACTGATGTAAAGAATAGAATTAAAAAAATATATATGTATGTATTATAGAGACTTGTGGTTATGCCTTTACATTTAATCCTCTTTTTCACAATTAGGTGTCCCTTCTGTGGGAAGCTCAGGAAATCCACAAGACATACAACATCGGCTAAGCAAACTAGAAGCAGGTAAACAAATGGTTAACCCATTTAGATTTTTTTTTTCATTGCACAAACAATAACATTTGTCTCAATATTTGTCTGAAACTGGGCAACCCCTTTAAACAACCCATTTATTTAACCTCTCCTTAACACTTAAAACGTTTGGTATGTAAGCTCCTTACTAAATTAGACTGTGGACCTTCTGAAAACATCCTTCTGAAGAGACTTCCAAAAGCCATAAAACTGAATTAGAAGTTTGGAAGCAAATGATCACTGTATTATATATAATAATAATAAGTTATGTATTATTATTATTATTATTATTATTATTATATAACAATACAGTCATAATTAATAATTATTTAATAAAGAAAGACTTAAATAGGTACTGTCATTTCAACACACTTTGTGTCAATTACTAAAATGACTTTTACTGAAAATCCCTGCTATGTCTGTCTTGCGACGGACTGCAGGTCACATGATTTCTCATACCGATAGAAGTCTATGGAAAGGGAAGGGGGTAAGAGTGAACAGTAAGGGCAGGAGTTTTGAGAAGAAATACATTGTATAGGAGCTTTCTATCACATCCAAAGCACTTTACTAACATCAGTACAGGGAACTACATCTCTATATGTGAGAGAGACAGTTATAGAGCAGATTCTTCTCCAGTGAATGTGTGAAATGTATGGCAATTAGTCTCCACCAACCATCTTAAAGAAAATATCTCTAGGTATAGCATGCAGAGGTGAGAATCTGCTAAGGAACTGCAACATATGTCATACAATGACCAGAAATAGTGTTAGTCCTCATGTATACACATAACTACTCGAATATAAAAATGAATTCTAAGATATCATTTCTAATGATTATAATCTATTATAATATCCTATTATCTAGTTCTCAGACTTGAAGGAACAATCCAAATAGTAGGAGACAAACGAATTGCCACCAGTGGAAAACAAGGAGACTTTGAAACATCCATTTCCACATGTAAAGAGGTTGGGGGACAAATTGTTACTCCCATGAATGAACACGAGAACACTGCTGTACAGCATTTTGTGAAGAAATTTAAGAGTTATGCATACTTTGGATTGAAGAAGGAAGCAGAATCCGGCGAATTTAAGTACATGAACGGAGACCCAGTACTTTACACACAATGGAGAAAAGGAGAACCCAGTGGAAAAGGAACTGAGAGCTGTGTCGAAATGTACACAGATGGGCAGTGGAATAATAAAGTTTGTAACAAAAATCATCTTATTGTCTGTGAGTTCTAAATCTACACTATATCCTCATGTATATCACAAGTCAATCATAATGATGGATTTTATTGTACAGATTTAAAAGCATCCATGCAAGCATTTAAGATAAAGCACAATAAATAAAGAATTGTTATACCTTACAATGAAACATATTGCATCTACTGACTTTGATAAAACTTTTGCTGTGATTTGTAAATAAAGTCAAAAGCATATTATTCTATTGTCTTTTTATTCGTCTTCTAGCTCACTTAGACTATGTTCACATTTGCAAAGCAGTAATGTCCACCTGAAAATCCACGGAGGAAAAAGTCCTGAACAGAGGACTTTTTTCTTCGTCTGTTTCAGTTTTAAAACAACGGATGCCCAATGGACCCCTTATAGCCAATGGGGTCTGTCAGATTCCGTGTTACTGATAACAGAGCACGGTGGCTTAGTGGTTAGCACTGCAGGCTTGCAGCACTGTAGTGTTGGGCTCAAATCTTGCCAAGGACAACGTCTGCAAAGAGTTTGTATGTTCTCTCCGTGTTTGCGTGGGTTTCCTCCCACACTCCAAAGACATACTGATAGGGAAATGTAGGTTGTGAGCCCTATATGGGACAGTGTCTGTATGTAAAGCGCTGCGGAATATGATGGCGCTATACAAGTAAGCATAATAAATAAACAAACAGAGAGGCAACTTTAGGCCAGGGCCCCACATTGCAAAAAAAGCTGTTTTTTACAGTACCTGCAAAGTGGGATTCTGGCTAATTTCATCCACATATTGCAGAAAAACATCCACAGCGGAAAACATACGTTTTCAAAAACACCCGCATTTTTGAAAATCACAGCATGTCAATTTTACCTTCAGAAACGCTGGTATTTTCCATATAGGTATAACAGTGGCAAAAAGTACGCAGAGGAAAACTCTGCAGACTTTTTTGTGAAAAACGCTGTGGAAAAAACCACAATGTATTTCTGCCACAGTTTTTTCTGCAGTGTTTTTTTTTTTTTTTCTTGCTGCGTTCGTTATGTGGGGTCTTAGCCTTAAAGGGGATCTGTCTCCACTGCTGAAATGTTCGTTTTAGTAAATACACATATTCTCCAGAAATATCAACTCTGGAAGACTTGAGGGCAGATTATATGCCAGTCTTAATAAAGAACCATACTGGTGCAGGGATCAAGTGATTTATGAAGCGTAAGGTACTGGTAGATTTCCATTATGGCTCATGCCACAAAACTGGTGTGAGTTATAATAAATATGTCGGGCTGAGGCATCCCCGCCCCAACCTGCCCATAGTTTTGGGACAAGTTTGGTACAAGAAAGGGCCTTGCATCAAATCGGATGCATCAAAGAGGCATAGATGCTTATGACAAGAACATAGTTATGCCTTTATACAAATCACTAGTACAGCCACATTTAGACTATTGTGCGCAATTTTGGACCCCAGTGTACAAGAATGACATAACTAAACTAGAAAGAGTACAGAGAAAGGGGGCCAAGATTATTAGGGGAATAGGTGTACTGGAGGGCAATGATAGATTAATGACCTTGGGGTTATTCAGTTTAGAAAATAGATGTCTACAGGGAGATTTAATCACAAAGAACAAATACATGAAGGGACAGCGCAAAGAACTTTCAAATGATCTTTCTACTCATAGGCCAGTGACAGTGACAAGGGGACATCCTCTACACCTAGAGGAGAGAACATTTCACCAACATCATAGACAGAGGTTCTTTGCTATAAGAGGAGTAATAAAGAGAAATTTACAGCTAGGTGTTACCATTCTCCTTTTCAAAGGGCTGTCTCCCTACAAAATCTGGTATTGGTCAGCACTGCGTCTACAGGGAAACCCCCCAAACTGTAACACCAGAAAGGTCAAAGGAAAAATGGTCCAGAATTATTATTTCAGTTGAATACAAGTATTAGTAAAACAGACATGTCAACATTGCTGACAGTTTTTAAATATGACTAGGGCTACACGACGACTCTGACTGCAACTCCCATCTCACGAAAAAAACTACCTAACTATACAATGAATAGGGGGAACAGTGCTGCTGACCAATGTTTGAACAATATGTTGATCACAGTGAGATGCAAAAATTTCCCTAGTGTGGGCTTACAGTGCTGTTCTCTTTTGTACTCTCAGTGGGGCGTTTGGGAGCCTAATCTTGTTGGCATGGCATTAGGCCAGTAACCTCTGGATTCACTCCTCTGTTTTTGTAGCCCTTGGGATTAACATATTGTTTAAGCACTGTTCCCCCTATTCATTGTTTGGTAACAGGTGCATCTCAATAAATTAGAATATATTTGAAATGTTTATTTCAGTAATTAAATTAAAAAAGTGACCTCCTATATTTTCTAGATCCTTTACACACTTAGTGTTCTATTTCAAGTGTTTTATTTCTGTAAATGTTGATTATGGATTACAGGTAATGAAAACCCAAATCTAAGAAAATTAGAATATTATAAAAAAGTTCAGTATTGTAAATTCAGTGTTTCACCTGCCAAGGTTTCCTAAGCCTTTAAATGGTCCCTCAGTCTGGTTCAGTAGGGCACACAATCATGGAAGACGCTGGTTATGAATTGTATTACTGAATTGCTGAAATGAATGAACATTTCAAAGATATTCTAAGTTATTGAGATGCACCTGTAGGTAGTTTAGTTCACTTTATTTTTCTGGTATAGTTGGATAGTTAGCATGAGAGCCATCTTGGTATATCTGTTTTACTGATATCTTATATTGGGCTGGCTATCCAATCATCCAGAATCCCTATCCCTATATACACACGTGGACAAAATTGTTGGTACCCCTCGTATAATGAAAGAAAAACCCACAATGGTCACAGAAATAACTTGAATCTGACAAAAGTAATATATAAAAATTCTATGAAAATGAACAAATGAAGTCAGACATTGTTTTTCAACCAGGCTTCAACAGAATTTTTTAAAAAAGAAAACTCATGAAACAGGCCTGGACAGAAATGATGGTTCCCTTAACTTAATATTTTGTTGCACAACGTTTTGAGGCAATCACTGCAATCAAACGATTCCTGTAACTGTCAATGAGACTTCTGCACTTCTCAAAAGGTATTTTGGCCCACTCCTCATGAGCAAACCGCTCCAGTTGTTTTGAAGGGTGCCTTTTCCAGAGGGCATGTTTTAGCTCCTTCCAAAGATGCTCAATAGGATTTAGGTCAGGGCTCATAGAAGGCCACTTCAGAATAGTCCAATGTTTTCCTCATAGCCATTCTTGGGTGTTTTTAGCTGTGTGTTTTGGGTCATTATCCTGTTGCAAGACCCATGACCTGCGACTGAGACTAAGCTTTCTGACACTGGGCAGCACATTTCTCTATAGAATCCCTTGATAGTCTTGAGATTTCATTGTACCCTGCACAGATTCAAGACACCCTGTGCCAGATGCAGCAAAGCAGCCCCAGAACATAACAGAGCCTCCTCCATGTTTTACAGTAGGGACAGTGTTCGTTTCAAGATATGCTTCATTTTTCCATCTGTGAACATGGTAGTACATACCAATAAAAGTTAAGTTTTATATACATTATGTTATTATCTTACACTTCTCACATTTCACTGCAGCCAAATTAGCGGTGTAACCCTAGCTTAAAGAGGACCTTTCACATCCTCATGTATATGCGGTTTTATATACCGTTAGAAAGCCAACAGCATGCTGAATTCAGCACACTGCTGGCTTTCCCAGTATGTGCCCTGGGGCTGGAGATATCAGCGGTCGTAGTTTCATGGTTCACCGTCAGAAGGGCATTCCTGACAGTCTAGCTTGGCTAGACTTGTACTAGGGGGCGTTCCTCACAGCTCAGCATCATCGCTGGGCTGTAAGGAACGCTCCCTCTGACAGTACAGGGCTATGGATGAGTACAGAGAGAGGGGGTGTTCCTTACAGCCCAGTGATGACGCTGAGCTGTGAGGAACGCCCCCCTAGTACAAGTCTAGCCAAGCTAGACTGTCAGGAATGCCCTTCTGACGGTGAACCATGAAACTACGACCGCTGATATCTCCAGCCCCAGGGCACATACTGGGAAAGCCAGCAGTGTGCTGAATTCAGTACAGTGCAATGGAGGAATACTGTCAGGGAGGGAGTTCCTCACAGCCAAGCTAGACTGTCAGGAACGCCCTTCTGATGGTGAACGGTGAAACTACAACCGCTCCAGCCCCGCTCACATACCGGGAAAGCCGGAAGCGCGCTGAATTCAGCGCGCTGTCAGCTTTCTAGTGGTATGTAAAACAGCATATACATGAGGACATAAAAGGTCCTCTTTAAGGGTAAAAAAAAAAGTTTCTTAAATGGTCAAGTGTTTTAATTATGAGGTCACATTTGTACTTTTTTGTACATCCTCAATGTCAAATCTCAGGAGTTGTCATATCTCACTGTAGCTCTTAAAAAGAAGAATTTCAAACATTGTTATCCCTGCATGCATAAGTATTTGAGCAACTTTGTCGAGGGCTAAATTTTGATGACTATGGGCCTGGATCATATTGTAAGGCCTGCTTCACATAGGCAGGTTTGGTGCTTCAGATATGAACCAGATGTAAGCTGAAAATAAGATTAAAGTTTGGGACAATAGAACCAAGGAGAAGCAGCATGGACTTCTAGCATTAAAAATGACAGAGTTACTGGAAATCTAGGTTTAATCTAAGAAGTACAATTAACATCTGGTCTGTATCTCAAGACCAAACCCACCTGTGTGTAGCCGGCCTAGGGTGGTTGAACCAACCATAGCGCGTGATTTTCCCTTTAAGTAGTAGCCAGATGCTGACAACATGCTGATTGTGTTAAATGGACATGAAGAAACATTTTGTACTTGTGAGAGATCACAATACTGATTTATGCTGCTCTTCTGCTGATCTATATGAACTTGCTCAAGTAAACTAACAGTTGTGTTGCAATAAGTGTGCCAAAGTGCTGGACTACAATGATCACTACATAAGCAATGACTGTATTGCAAGGATTGGTTTTAGGGTGATCATGAAAGGGCTCTTACAAGAGCATCTCCAAGACTAACCTATATTCTCTGAATGGACAAAAGTTGCAAAGAAACCAATGCTGTTCATGATAAAATGGTACCTGAACACACAGTGTATAACAGCTTGCTGTAGCTGCAGAAAGATCAGTGTGTCCATAGCAACACCTGTACACCACTATAAGCACCTACAATAAACATAATATAAAACTGTTCTTTTAAATCCAATTCCAATGATGTTGGAATATTGTGTAAAACATAAAAACAGAATATGATGATTTTCAAATCCTTTTCAACCTCTATTCAATTGAATACACTACAAAGACAAGATATTTAATGTTCAAACAGATAAACTTTATTGGTGTTTTGCAAATATTCACTCATTTTGAATGTGATGCCTGCAACACGTTCCAAAAAAGCTGGGACAAGGGCAACAAAAGCTGGGCGAGGGGCATGTTTACACTGGGTTACATCACCTTTCCTTTTAAGAACACTCAATAAGCATTTGGGAACTGAGGACGCAAATTGGTGAAGCTTTGTAGGTGGAATTCTTTTCCATTCTTGCTTGATGTACAACTTCAGTTGCTCAACAGTCCAGTGTCTCCGTCGTCGTATTTTGCGCTTCATAATGCACCACACATTTTCAATGGGAGACAGGTCTGGACTGCAGACAGGCCAGTCTAGTGCCCACACTCTCTTACTACAGAGTCAGGCTGTTGTAACATGTGCAGAATGTGGCTTGGCATTGTCTTGCTGAAATAAACAGGGACGTCCCTGAAAAAGACGTTGCTTGGATGGCAGCATATGTTGCTCCAAAACCTGTATGTTCCTTTCAGCATTAATGGTGCCTTCACAGATGTGCAAGTTACCCATTCCATGGACAATAACCCACCCCCATACCATCAGAGATGCTGGCTTTTGAACTTTGCGCTGACAACAATCCGGACAGTCCTTTTTCTATTTGGCTCGGAGGACACAATGTTCATGATTTCCAAAAACAATGTGAAATGTGGACTGGTCAGACACTTTTCCACTTTGCGTCAGTCCATCTCAGATGACCTCGGGCTCAGAAGTCGGCGGCATTTCTGGGTGTTGTTAATATATGGCTTTCGCTTTGCATGATAGAGTTTTAACTTGCACTTGTAGATGTAGCGACGAACTGTGTTAATGGACAATGGTTTTCTGAAGTGTTCCTGAGCCCATGTGGTAATATCCATTACAGAATGATGTCGGTATCTAATGCAGTGCCGCCTGAGAGATCGAAGATCATGGGCATTCAATGTTCGTTTTCAGCCTTGCCGCTTACTTGCAGAGATTTGTCCAGATTCTCTGAATCTTTTGATGATATTATGGACTGTAGATGATGGAATCTCTAAATTCCTGGCAATTGTACGTTGAGAAATGTTGTTCTTAAACTGTTGGACTATTTGCTCACGCAGTTGTTCACAAAGTGGTGAACCTCTACCCATCCTTGCATGTGAACGACTGAACCTTTCGGGGAAGCTCCCTTTATACCCAATCATGACACTCACCTATTTCCAATTAACCTGTTCACCTCTGGAATGCTCCAAAAGGTTGTGTTTTGAGCATTCCTCAAATTTCCCAGTCTTTTGTTGCCCCTGTCCCAGCTTTTTTGGAACGTGTTGCAGGCATCAATTTCTAGCTCTGTAAGGCAAACACAGGTGATTTTATGTCAAAGTGAAAAGTGACATTATTATATTCTCTTCAGATCCGAGTATAATACAGGTGCATCTCAATAAATTAGAATATTTTTGAAACATTGATTCATTTCAGTAATTTAGTAATTCAATTCATAATCAGCGTCTTCCATGATTGTGTGTCCTACTGAACCAGACTGAGGGACCATTTAAAGGCTTAGGAAACCTTGGCAGGTGACACACATATTCTAATTTTCTTAGATTTGGGTTTTCATTAGCTGTAATCCATAATGAACATTTACAGAAATAAAACACTCGAAATAGAACATCCGTGTGTAAAGAATCTAGAAAATATAGGAGGTCACTTTTTTAATTTAATTACTGAAATAAACATTTCAAAGATATTCTAATTTATTGAGATGCACCTGTAGGTGGAGGCCAAGGGGAGGTGAAAAAAACTAAAAAAAACATTCATACTCACCTTCCGCTGTTTCTGGCGCTCTTCTGTTGACGTCAAGTGTAAGGGAAGGTGAGTATGAATGTTTTTTTTATTTTTTTCACCTCTGCTGGGCTTCCACCTATTATACTCTGGGGTCTGAACAGACCTCAGAGTCATATGCGGTGGCCATTTTAGTTCATCTGAGACAAATCTCCATTTGTTCGGTTTTCGTAAAACGACAAACAATTTGAACTATTCAGGTCAAACCCGGATTGGTACGAAACAATTCGGCCATCAAAGAATATGACAAGTTCAAATGATAATGCTACCAAATGACTGTATCTGTTGCTGCAGAAAGTCAATTAAGTTTAATATGTAACTTGACATATAAGGACGTGGCCCCACGTTGCATAATTTTGCAGTACCTGAAAAGTGGATGGGAGTCTGACTAATCCCATCCACACGTTGCAAAAAAAAAAATCTGAGGCGGACATGCTGCGATTTCAAAAACCATTGCATTTTTATAAATCTCAGCATGTCAATTATACCTACGGAAATGATGATGTCTGTCTAGATATAATTGAAGCAGAAAGTCTGCAGAGGAACACTTTGCAGACTTTCTGTGAAAAGATCTGCAGGAAAAAAACGCAATGCATTTCTGCCACAGTTTTTCCGCAGCAGTTTTTGACTGCGGCCCACTATGTGGGGCCATAGCCTAAAGGGGTATTCTGTTCACAACAAGTTATCCTGCTGATCGGTAGAGGTCTTAGCATTCAGATCTCAATCGATCAGCTAGTTACCCACTATCCTTTGTATAAGTTTCTGCTGACAACAAGGTAACATTTAATATGCCAATTGAATGGTATGTAACACATTAAATGTCAACTTGGCATTTGCTCAGTCAGGTTAACCTTTGTACAACAGACTCTGTATGCCTGGTTAAAGGATATGGTCATCATATAGGGCTTCTCTGTATCAGTGAAATTAAAAAAGGTCTTTGTATCCATTCATTACATTTGTTGCTGTTTCAAAACTCAGCTCTGCTATGAGGACCATAACATTACACATAGCCATTAAGCAGTTTCTTTACTTCACACTGTGTTTGTTAGTGAATATACAGTAGTAGACCATCACAAAGTGATATATATTTCTTGTACAAACATTGTCAAGTACATTGTGGTAACCATGACATCACAATTTGGTCCAGTTAGTTATGGAACGATATACTAACACCTATTGTCAATTATTGTAGATGCTTGAAAATCAATTTGGTACTGTTAAATACCTCTTAGTGCATCATTCACTACATTGTGCAAATCCATTAGATACAGTCATTCACGTCACTGTTAGGGGTATAACAAAGGGGCATTTGTATAACTAAAGTTTTGTCTTATTACCACTTGATGCAAAGTTGAGTGTTCCAGAATAATATAAAATGAGTTCTCCATAACTGGTCCACTATTCTGTTGTCTTGTATTTGTGATGTACAGGTTGTCTTCAACTACCAAAGATGTTCTATCAGGGATCCTTCATGCTTACATTAGTGGTCAGTATGGTGGCTTGTCTTCCTCAGCCACAAAACCTGCCAGGACCTTCTGGAGTTTCAAAACCTAATGCAAAGGCACCACAAGGAATTGTGAAGAAAATTGGAGTGAAAGGTTTGTGAATTTTTATTGGCTGTTGCATGAAGTGTATATGTAAATGGTATGCAATATGTTTTACTAAAGCAAGATGTAAGGAATGCTGACAATGTTGTTTTACACAATATATGTCAATGTGTTTTTGAGAATAAATTACTTGTCAGGGACATGGTTTCTAGCATGTGTATGGTTATGCGAGTTCTTTGTTCCTGTACATATGAACTATTTGTCCTACTTTAATGTTTTGTTTTAGTTTTCAGTGATAAATTCTAAAGAACATCGTATCCGTTTTTTGTATAAAAAGTACAGTCCAAATATGAATGTTGTTGTAGCAACTTATATTGACCATTAAGCAATTTTGCAAATTGTCTTAAAAAATATCCTACTGTGTTTGTGTCTACAAACCCTAAGCTGGTCAATGTGTCATCATGAGTTCACACTACTAACAAACCCTGTGTCATCTGATCCTGCAGTCATACTTCCTTCCATCTAGCCTCTACGTCCTACTCATCTTCTGTTGGCAAGAGAAACAGCACAGATGGAAAGAAGAATGATTGCAGGATCAGACTACATGGGGCTGGTTTGTAGTCAGTAATCATGGAAACTAATAGGGTTCAATAAAAGCTATAGATATAATATTGTATCCTTAGCATAGTAAACATTGGTTAGTTTTTATACAGCCTACTCTAGTCATTCATTCTGAGAAGTATGAACATGAAATTAAGTATTGTATAATGACCTGATTTAGGAAAATCATTCTTCTGCATTATAGAAGCTCCAGTGACAACAAGCAGAACTGTGGTCTAAGCTTTCAAAGAGTAACAATACATATATCTATAAATCGAATATTTGTTTCTGACTTTACAGTCAACAAACCTACATCTTTGCAATCCCTTGAACGACGTATAAGCAAAGTAGAAGCAGGCAAGTAACTGATGAAAACTTCTGGTCAAAAATTAAAATGTCACTGTGTTGAGTGTCTTACTAGATCTAGTCTAGGTTGATACCACCCATTAGTTGACTTGATTTGTAATACAATTTGCACATGATCTAACATTTCCCTACATTTCCTACCTCATCTCTGTCTATCGCCCAAGCGTGCTCTCTGTTCACTCAATGACCTAAGACTAACACTCTCTATTATCAGAACCTCCCACACTCATATACAAGACTTCTCCCGGGTTGCACCACTTCTCTGGAATGCTCTATCCCAGACAATCAGATTAACTCCCAATTTCTACAGCTTCAAGCGTAAACTAAAGACACGTCTTTTCAGACAGGCCTATCACAGTTCCTAATGTAAACCCTTCCGCAGTTAGAATCCCTAAAACGAACCCTCATCTGTTTATGCTCCCGTGTTACCCCACAGGATATGATGCGATTTCAGACTAACTTTATATGTCCAGTCACTATCTGCATGTGAAAGGGCATGGCTCATACAGCTTTATTTGTAATGACAGTAACCGATGCTGCCCCTGCTACCTCTTGTGTCACCCCCTCTAGCTCATAGATTGTAAGCTCTTGCGAGCAGGGCCCTCAGTCCCATTGTGTGAATTGACTATTTCTTTGTAATGTATCTTTTTTGTCTGTATTTGAACCCTACAAATTGTACTGTGCTGTGGAATTTGTTGGTGCTATATAAATAAAATGTATTATTATTATTATTATATATCCAGTGGAATACCTCTCCAACTCCATGGCTAGGACACAGAAAAATCCAAGGAGGCTTCATATTACTAAACCCACTGTTTTCTCTGTACTGAACTATTAATTAGATTATTATTATTAAATGTAGAAGGAGACACTTCACAGTACACAGTGCAGATTACCAAATGTAGAAGGAGACACTATTTACTTCACAGTACACAGTACAGATTACCAAATGTAGAAGGAGACACTACTTACTTCACAGTACACAGTACAGATTACCAAATGTAGAAGGAGATACTATTTACTGCACAGTACATAGTACAGTTTACCAAATATAAAATGCTATTTAGTAACTACCTATCAAATGGTAAAATTCATTTGCTAGTCATTCAAGCCTGGTAAACTTTTTCCATCCAATATATGAGAACTAATATTTTTTGTATAATTATATAGTCTTGATACTGGAAGAAAGGATCAAAATGACTGGAGACAAAATGATCGCCACCAGTGGAAAAGTTGAAAACATTCAAGCATCAAATTTTACATGCAGTAAGGTCGGTGGGCGGATTGTTACTCCAGTGAATGAAGCTCAGAACGCTGATGTACAGCATTTTGTGAAGAAATATAACAGCTATGCATACCTGGAAGTGAAAGAGGCAGCAGTACCTGGCATATTTAACTACATGAACGGAGTGCCAGCAGTTTATACTCCTTGGAGTAAAGGAGAACCCAGTGGAAAAGGAACTGAGGGCTGCGTCGAAATGTACACAGATGGACGGTGGAATGATAAATCTTGTAACCAAAATCGTCTTACAATTTGTGAAATATAAATGTAAAATATGTTGATACCTGAGGCTCAGGTTTAAGGTTACATACAGATTTTACTGTGCTAACAAAAATCCTGTAGTTTAATCCTGCATTGCTGTTTTGTCAAATAAATTTTACAAAATAAAACTAAAGGCATATTAATCTGCTGCATCCTCTTGCTTGTGTTCATTCTCTGTGTTATGATTATTAATATTATTCATATTCATTAAAACAAAATTATAACTTAAAGTTAATGCGATGGTGAGAGAAGTGGAGGACAGTTCTGATGCATTGAGATGTAACAAAGTTGTGCATAATGTTTCCTTGCTTACCAAGAGATCTGACAACCTGGAAAAGAGATTGCGTGGAAATAAGGTATGTTATTGCATGTAGGAGACTGTGAAAACTCCATTGACCCTATTATAAACATCATCACTAGATTTGATGATGGGTCTAAACTCTGGATAAACTGGGTAAGTTGGTGGTGCTTCCTCTGGACACACTGGCCTCACCATTGTAGAGTATGGAACACTCCAAACAGACGAGAATAAAGTGAATACATGCTGTAAGCTACCCTTGTCATTGTTGGCACATGGTTTTTTTTAATAAAGATGGTGCTGATGACAAATCTGCTGCAGCTCCTTTATTATACTTCCATTTGAATACCACTTAGAATTTGTACAGGGCTTGTTTTCTGCTCTGGAATCAGGTATAATTATTCCTGAGTCAACTGTAGAGAGAAAAAAGAATGGGGGATAGGCTATTCCTAACCATAGGATATATTTTCTTGCTTCACAAGACTAGCAGGTGAGAGGTTGGGAATCAGCAGGGAACGATGTGGGCCCAATGAACCAACTGATAAGCTGCATGGTTGCGGCAGTCCCTCCAATATATGTATTGAAGGCCCACATTTTAAGGAGTATGAGGGGGGGATACCCCACAAATGTCTTCATGCTGACAGTGTGGGATAAGATTAGGGATCTCCCTCAAATATTAGGTCCAGCAACTTATGCGCCATTGTGACAGAGCCTCAAGCTTCCAGAAATGTTTCTCACTTCTCTTACAAAGAAGGACTGTTTAGATAGTTCAAACAGTTACAGATCTCTCACTTTTAGCTGCATCTCAATAAATTAGAATATTTTTGAAACGTTCATTCATTTCAGTAATTCAATTCATAATCAGCGTCTTCCATGATTGTGTGTCCTACTGAACCAGACTGAGGGACCATTTAAAGGCTTAGGAAACCTTGGCAGGTGACACACTGAATTTACAATACTGAACTTTTTCACAATATTCAAATTTTCTTAGATTTTGGTTTTCATTACCTGTAATCCATAATCAACATTTACAGAAATAAAACACTTGAAAAGAACACTGTGTATGTAAAGAATCTAGAAAATATAGGAGGTCACTTTTTTTATTTAATTACTGAAATAAATAAACATTTCAAAGATATTCTAATTTATTGAGATGCACCTGTATATCACAAGCTGCATACCTGTTGACGCACCCTCTAAATCTTAAAGTAAAGTGGGAATCAGACATGAGAGAGATGCTGAATGACAGCAGGAGAGAGGAATTAGATGCAGGCTGTTTCAGATTTACTTTCTCCATAATACTCAAATTGCTACACAAGATAGAGACTAGATAGGACTTGAAATGTCTGAGGTGTAAAATAGAAGAGGCAGAGTTACATATGTTGTGGTAGTGCATTGCCTTGGAAGACTCTTGGAGGGGAGTATTGGACCTTATTAACCCTTTAAGGACGTAGTTTATATGTTAATGCTCGACAACTTTTTTCATGTTTCCCTTTCCTGCCTTCCAAAATTCATATTTTTTATTTTTCTGTCAATATCGTTATGTGAGGGCTTATTATAAATGATGAGCTGTAATTTCAGTTTTCACCATCTTAAGGTACATATAATGTTTTGATTAGCTTTTATTAACAGTTTTGAGGGGTCTGTGTGGAAAAAAAAAATCACAATTCTATCAGAATTTTTTGGCATTTTGTTTTTACGGAATTTGCTTTGCCTTAAAAATGACATGGCAACTTTGTCCGGCGGGTCATTATCATTACAACTATACCATATTTGTATTGGTTTTATTACGTTTTACCGCTTTTACTAATAAAATGTCACTTTTTGAAAATTAACAATTTTCTTGGGGTCACTTTTTTACAGTTTTGTTGACAGAGATATGTGAGGGCTGAGAGAGATATTTTATTTTTTTTTAGTTTATGTTATATGTTTTTTTAAATTGAAAGGTGAGTTTTTTTAAACTTCTAAACCCTTCCAAACCATCTGCACATAAAAGGACACTGACTGGTTACAGCTCATACATCTTTATTTATATGTGTAATGAAAATAACCTTTATCACAAAAAAAAACAAAAAACCACTGCACTGCTGTATAAGCAATGCTACCTCCTATGCTGCCCCTGCTACCTCTTGTGTCACCCCCTCTACCTCATAAATTATAAATTCTTGTGAGCAGGGTCCTCAATCCCATTGTGTGAACTGATTTATTACTTTATGATGTCTCATTTTGTTTGTATTTGAACCCTACAATTTGTAAAGTGCTGCAGAATATGTTGGTGCTATATGAATAAAATGTATTATTATATTCTTCTTTTTCTTCTATAATCTTCTTTTCTTCTGGGCCATTTTGGTCCTGCAGTGTTTTTTTTTTAGAACCTGAAAAGAGAGCTGAGAGTTTTGGTCCAGTATGGTGAACACCTGTGCTGAGGCATGTTCCCTAGGCTTTTCTGCAGCTAGTTTGGTGGCAGCATCTGCCCACACGTTACCTCTACTTTCTTTTGTATCAGCCTTGGTGGGTGCCTTGACTTTGATTATACCCACCTGTTCGGGTAGCAGCCCGTCCTACATCACCTACTGAATGACCAAACCCAATAGTTTCTTGTGGCATACAATCATATTGTTCTATATTGTCAGCAGAAAACACTTGTGTGGATAAGTTGTCTGACTTTCCTTTCTCCCCCCTGAACCTATTGGTAACAGATTAAAAGGGATTTTGTTTTTTAAGTGATGTGCAGCGTGCAAAAGTGACATGAGGAGGCATAAGTAAGGCACACTGTAGTCTGAGTTGTCCAGCCACTGAAATATGCTTAAACTGGACCTGGGACACTCACAAGAATGAATTTACATTATAATTCAATATTACCAAAACTCAAAATCTGCATTAACATTGGTTCTTGTTCTTCTATATTTCCTAAATCTTGTTATAAACAATTATATTCATGTATTAAATTACTTTGTGTTCTAAGGAGGACAGTAGCCCCGACTTGCTACATTCTCCTCCACCACAATTTGGAGAAGACGGGCGGTGGGGCAACCTATCCTTCCCTCCACATGATCCAGCACATTAATAAACCAAATGGGATGCATGCCAGAAACACAGCACAAAATCGCTTATTGGTGTGGTTATACATTGCTGAGACAAAGAAAAGGTGCCATTAGTATAATTGTGGCATCCCAGAGCTGGCTATGGCTGGGCTGAGGGTGATCTCTGTGCATTGTATTATTTCCTGTTGCTTCATAGCCTGTGTGACATAGCAGGGGGTCCTGAGTGTCACACAACACAGCGCCACCTAGTGAGCCTCACACATGCATTACACCTCCCATAGGATTGAATAGTAACCAAATGTCCAATGGGAGGACATCGCCTGGGAAAAGGGGAGGAGTCAGCTGATCACTGGGTCCCCATGGTAACACCCCTGCAGGAAGGTCCTGCGTGTGAGGAGTTAGAAGTGTGGAGTGTTAGGAGGAGGAGGTGAGGAGATGAGTGTGATGTCCTGTGAAGAAAGCAGTGAGTTTAGTGCAGGAATCTCAAGTCCTAGACAGGCCCAGGAAGGTTGGAGAGCTGACATACTCCAGCTATTCAGAAGATCCTGTCCCCTGTCTGCCTAGCCATCGCCCTGAAGGAAGTCAAGCATCATCATCTTGTCAGCATGAGACTGTGGAGAGAACATTCTGGAACACGTGCTCCATAGCAAGTATCACAGGATCCAGGGGCCAAGGCCAGACCTGTGGAATATCCTGCCACCCTGACTATTGCACCCCGAAACTCTGAGCTATCAGGACCACATAACGTGAGTGGGGAATATTATGTACTAGTATCATGGTGGGCATCCTCCTATGTGCCAAATAGGAGCCCAGACGCACCTTAGGGCTGTAACACTGAAGTATAAGGGGCTAGGAACACCTTTCATCAAGTCTACCCTGCACCCCAGGACTTTGCTGTGTCACCAGGCGTACCCCGTTGTTTTGTATTGAAGAAACTGTTTAAGCATTTGTGCCTGCACACCCATGGAAGTAAAAGTTCAACTTTACAACCGTTTCTGTGTCTGACTCTGCACCGACAACATCAGGGCGCCCCAAACACCACCAGTCGGCACAGTATAGGGGAAGCGCCCCGGGGGAACAATCACCACCAACATTTGTGCAGCCCCCTCATCATCGGTACCAGTGGTGGTAACGTGGGACAGCACCAGTGCTGCGCCCTCGTGCCCAGAGACCGTGACAAGTCTGCGCTGTTTGCACCCCGCAATCCCAACTGCAGCGTTACCTTCCATCTGGTCACCGCAAGAAAAACTGGCGTCACGAACAGGATACGGGTGTGTGCCATTTTGAGAAAGTCGCCACGAAAAGTGCGCCAAATTGTCTCCAGAGCATCGGTCTTTATTGTGGACTTTGCTAAGATCAAGTTTATTCCCTGAGAGTGCTTGCCACAAAGAGGGGGGAGCCCTATACCCCTGAAGTAAGCCCTAAAGACTGTCCTCTCAGTGTGTTACAGCCCTGGAAGAGTTAAAACGCCCAGGACTTGTTTGCTGCGCCACATCGCTGTGTAAGAACGCCCACAAAGGGTTAACTGTACCTTGCAAAAGAGCGGGAGACTTTTAACACTGCCCATGAGGCCAGGAGACCCATCTGCTGCCATCTTGGGAGAGCCCAGAATGCTGAGCGCAATGCTCCAGCGCACCCATACAAGAAAGTGAAAGGCGAACGTGCCAGCGCCATTTCTGACTCTCCGGTGCCGCATCACCGTCCCTGCTGTGCACCGCTGATCTCTGGTCCACGCTGCAGTTGCTGTCAGTGAGTACTGTGCCTCCCTGTCCTTGTCTTCAGTCCTCCCACGGCCCCAGCGAGTGTTTTCCGTGTACCGTGTCCGTGGGGAGTGCCACCATTAAAGAGGGGGGAGCACACCGTCAGCCTGCATCACAGTGACTCTGTTAATAGCTACAGCATTCTTAAAAGGACAGCATTTCAAGTTGTAGTCTCCATTCCCTGCCAGCAAGCAGTTGAGTTTCTTAAAGAGACGGCGACCTAATTCCAGTCATACCTGCAAACAACATGACTGAGCAAAGTGACATTGTGCCATCTGTTTCTAGTGATCCAGCAGTGCCCATGGCGAGCAGCCTACCATTCTCCATGCCATTTTACCCTGGCGCACCATGGCTGCCGCGCTACAAAGGGGAGGCGCATACCCTCAGGGACTTTCGTGAGAAGATGCTGTCTCTCTTCCAGTTCTATCCTCTGAATACAGAACAGCAGATACAGATCCTGCTGGGCCAGCTTGAGGGTGCTGCAGATAGGGAGGTCAAATCCTGGCCTGCCTCTGACAAAAGAACCCCTGGGCAAATTCTGGACAAACTCCAGGTGAACTTTGACGTGCGATCTGTCTCCGAGGTAAAGATGCGCTTCTTTTCCAGACGACAACTACCTGGGTGAGACCCTGCGGGACTATGCTTTATCCCTCCAAGAGGCGTTCAGAGCTGTGGTGCAAGTGGATCCACGTGAAAATGTGGACTCTGATAAAATCTTGCTTGACCGCTTCATAGAAGGGGCGGGTACCACATTGCTCCAGAGTCAGTTGCGAATGCTTGCTGCACAACATCCCAGCATCACATTTGCTGACTTCAAGGCCCTTGCCATCCAGGTCTTGGGACAGGAGCAGCCCCAGCCGAGCCCAGTCATCTGTGCTCCCTCACCTGGACCCTCAACAAGCATTGCTCCAGTTGTCCTGCCACTACCTCTGGGTACCTCACCTGCTGCCCAAACTGCGCAGACTACACCAGCAGACTCCAGAGATGACCTTCTGGCCCGAGTGGATCATCTGACCCGTGCCATGGAACAGATCACCGTCCGTCTAGATCGTCTGACCCAGCCGTCTTCATCGTCCAGTGATCCTTTGCGAAGTCTCAACATCTCACCTGAGTCGCCACCCAGACGTCCGTCTTCAGTGAAACCTCCGCAGAGTGAGAGGCCATACTGTACCTATTGCCATAGATATGGACACACCAGGCCTCAGTGTTTTCAGTTAAACGGGCCACCCCCGAGGCAGTGGGCCGCCCCTCGGGAGGAAAGAAGAAGGGCCCAGGTGAATCTTCAGTGCCATTGTCACGCTTCGTCTCAGCCTGCCCACACATCACAATCCGGGTGAACGGCGTCCCTCTGACAGCGTTGGTGGACACTGGATCTCAGGTAACAACCCTGCGCAAGCAGGTGTTCCTTGAACATTGGGACTTAGGTGTGTTGAATAGAACACCTGACACATGGATAAATCTGTGTGCCAGCAATGGACAGCCCATACCACAGCAGGGTTATTGGGAACCCACTATCCAGATTGGGGACTTGAAACTGCCTAGACAGGGTGTAATTGTCACTGATGTAGAGGATGATAGGTTTGCAGTTGTAATATTAGGCATGAATGTTTTACGCCATTGCTTTGCAGAAGTGTTGGATGCCTTGCATGCCTCTCTCCTTACAGCTTCTCCCAGTGACCAGCAGACCATTCAGCGGGCCATTCGTGTACTCAATGCCCAGCACAAGTTCGCCAACAAACAAGGTGAAATTGGTCGAGTCCGGATCCAAGATACCCGTCCAGTAACCCTACAGCCTGGAACAGAAACTATGGTGTGGTGCCGTGCCCGTCCGGGCATAGAAAATCAGGACTACGAGGCCTTGCTACAACCCATTAAGGTAGATGGCCAACCACTTGTCATGGCTGCCCGCAGCCTTGTCACAGTTTCCAATGGACGTGTTCCTGTCCGCTTAGTCAACTTGGGCGATGCTCCCGTGAACCTCCACAAGTTCCACTCTGTGGCCCTGCTACACCGGTTAGCACCAGAAGACATTCTCTCTGGTGATTCTACCGCCACACAGCATTCCACCCAAGCTGCTGAGAACATTCAGAATGGAGCCACGAAGTCCTGGTGGGATGAATTGAACGTGGGAGACGCCAATACCCCTATAGAGCACATCAATGGGGTTCGCAATGTGGCCAAGCGTTACCAACAGGCATTCAGCAAACACCCATTGGACTTTGGTAAGACCACGACCATACAACATCGCATTCTGACTGGCGACCACCATCCAATCAAGGAGCGTCACCGTCCAATACCACCAGCGATGTACCAACCGGTGAAAAAGTTGATCCAAGAGATGCGAGATGCTGATGTCATCCGGGAGAGTAACAGCCCCTGGGCAGCCCCGCTAGTCCTTGTCAAGAAGAAAGACGGAACCCTACGATTTTGTGTGGACTATCGTAAACTCAACAACGTCACGCACAAAGACGCATACCCATTGCCGCGAATTGAGGAATCTCTAACGGCTTTGGGATCAGCTACCTGTTTCTCGACCCTGGACTTAACCAGTGGATACTGGCAAGTCCCTATGGCGCCTGAAGATCGTGAAAAGACTGCGTTTACGACCCCAATGGGACTCTTTGAATTCAATAGTATGCCATTTGGGCTATGTAATGCCCCAGCCACATTCCAACGGCTTATGGAGAGGTGCCTCGGCCATGAGAATTTCCAGAGTGTGCTACTGTACCTGGACGATGTTATTGTATTCTCCCGGACATACCAAGAACACCTTCGTCACCTGTCCGAGGTATTCAAGGTACTTATACAGCACGGCCTAAAGGTGAAGCCCTCCAAGTGCTACCTGTTGAAACCCCAAGTTCGCTACCTTGGGCATGTCGTGAGCGCACAAGGCGTCCAACCTGATCCTGAAAAGATCACTGCAGTCCAGAACTGGCGAAGACCAACTACCGTCAAAGAAGTCCGAAGCTTCCTTGGATTCGCAGGTTACTACCGGAATTTCATACCACACTTCGCCCAAGTAGCCGAGCCTCTGAACGAGTTGTTGCGCGGTTGTCCAAGAGAAAACTACAACCGAAAGCTTCCGGTAGACTGGACAGCGTGTCAAGAGGAAGCCTTTCAAGCGCTTAAAGCACTTCTGACGCAACCACCAATTCTAGCCTATCCCGACTACAGTCAGCCATTCCGCTTGTACACAGATGCAAGTCACCAAGGTTTGGGTGCAGTGTTGTCCCAGGTTCAGGACAACAAAGAGCGAGTCATCGCCTACGCCAGCAGGAGTCTGAGAGGCGCGGAGAAGAACGACCAGAACTATAGTTCTTTCAAACTCGAACTTCTGGCGCTTGTCTGGGCCGTGACAGAGAAGTTTAAAGACTACCTGGCTGCCACACCCTTTACCGTGTACACAGATAACAATCCGTTGGCGCATCTGGACACTGCTCGACTGGGAGCCCTTGAACAACGGTGGGCCTCAAGACTCACGAATTACAAGTTCTCTGTCAAGTATCGCAGTGGCGAGTCCAACGCTAACGCTGATGCACTCTCAAGGTTGCCTGTGGGAGAAGAACCACCCCGAGAAGACATCTGGGAAGAGGTGGAGATGCCACCATTCTACAACAAGTTTGCCCAACAGGTTGCTATTGGTGTCCCTGTAGAAGGAGAATCTCTGGCGAAAACAGCTGCCGAATCCCTCCAGGAGCCATCTCTGTGGAAAACGTTCCAAGAAGAGAGCAGAGTTTTAGGAGAATTGTCAGATTTCCTGCTTACAGGAAGAATACCAACCCGTGTAAAGAGAGGTCTTCATGACGTGGAATTAAAACGCCTTTGGCGACAGAGGAAGCGCCTGTTTGTCCAACGAGGCCTTCTACTTAGAAACACTCTTGATCCTGTCACAGGTGAAAGGCTTCATCAGATCCTCGTACCAAGAAGAGACGCACAGATGATACTTGAGGCGTATCATGACAGATCCGGTCACTTCGGGGTACAAAAGACCGAAGCTACCATCCGTCGTCGCTTCTATTGGGTTGGGATGAGGAGTGACATTGAGAGTTGGTGCCGAGAGTGTCCCGCCTGTAGTATCACCAAGGAAGGTAGAAGAGATCAGAAGGCCCCTCTACATCCAATTAAGACTCAAAAGCCGTGTGAAATTGTTGCTCTGGACCATGTGAAGTTGGGTCCCACACGTTCCCGGCTACAGCTACGCTCTGACGATGGTGGATCATTACTCCAAGTTCCTTGTCATCGTGCCTGTCAGAGATCTTACAGCAAGAACTACGGCTGAGACCTTCTACGCAGAGTTTGTCCGCCATTACGGTTGTCCTGAGCATATCCTCACCGACCGTGGATCGGCGTTTGAATCCCAATTGTTCCGTGAGCTGTGTCAGTTCCAAGACTGCAAGAAGTTGCGAACCACAGCGTATCACCCTCAAGGGAATGGTATGTGCGAGAAGGCAAATCAAGTGATCATCGGCATGCTAAGAACAGCCGCAGTTACACCTGGTGTTGAGTGGCCTGAGCGTATCAAGGACTTGGCCTATATTTACAACAACACACCCCAAACATCTACGGGATACGCACCATTTTATCTAATGTTTGGAAGACAAGGTCAACTTCCTTCAGACTTAACCCTTGGTGTGAAGGTCCCTGACACCATCAATCCACTACCCATAACAGACTGGGTTGTTGAACACCGCCGACGTATGGAGGAAGCTAAAGAGATAGTTGAAACGCGCATGGATGAGGTTCGTAGGAGACAACAGGAGGATTACAACCGTCACGCCCATGCAGCGCCCCTGAAAGTTGGCGACCGTGTATGGTTAAGGAATAACCATCGGAATGGGAAATTGGATCCATTCTGGGAGAAAGAACCATACAGTGTCATCTCCATACCATATCCTGAATCCGACGTGTATGAGATCTCTAAACCTGGGAGACAGCCCCAAGTAGTACACCGAAACCGTCTGAAGCTGTGCCTTAAAGAAGGACTACCCACAGAGGTGCCCCCAGCTGAGACAACGAGTACAGAGATCTTGTCACCTTCTGAAGCGAAAGAGAGACCCCCAACGTTAACTGAGCTTATGTGGGCGCCTAAACTACTACCATTTAGCTGTTATCCACCAATTGCTCTAGTGCAAGAGAACCCTTCGACAGATGATTTAATTGATTTCAGTGACTCTGTTCCTGATTCAAATCTCGTTCCACTTAGGCGTTCTGAGCGTACCACAAAAGGCATACCTCCAACACGCTATAGTGATGCCATGGCTGTCCTTGGGTAAAAGAGGTTAACTGTCTCTGCTTCTGTATATATGTTATTCCTGCTCTGGTTACATTAATGTTTTTCCTGTGTGTATATACAGTATATATATAATATCTTGCCATGTAATATAGTATTTACATTTATATGCAACAATCCAAGCCTGGCTCACCGAGCCAAGGAAGTTCTGTTACCCCATTGCGGTATGGACATTGGTGCTAGAGTGCCTACTCTTCCTTACAGAAAGGACTGTTTATTGTTTCTCAGAGAGACTCTCATGATAATGGACACTCACAAAATTTGTGCCAGAGAGCCTCTGGACCCATTTGCACTACTGTTGTTTCTATATGGACTGTCTGATGGTACCGCCAAAAGGTTCCATAAGTCTGAGTTTAATTATCTCTCCGTTACCCTTCAGACTTCTCATGGACATTCCAGGACTATGCCGGGAGGTCTTACCTCAAGTTTCTAAGTATTATATTTTTCTAAACTGTTAGTGACATTTGCACTTTATTCGTATTTATTAACGTTATGTTACATTTCTCACCTTCACCCCAGCCCGTCGCCGAGGTCGGCTCAGTGAAAGAGGGGGAGTATGTGGCATCCCAGAGCTGGCTATGGCTGGGCTGAGGGTGATCTCTGTGCATTGTATTATTTCCTGTTGCTTCATAGCCTGTGTGACATAGCAGGGGGTCCTGAGTGTCACACAACACAGCGCCACCTAGTGAGCCTCACACATGCATTACACCTCCCATAGGATTGAATAGTAACCAAATGTCCAATGGGAGGACATCGCCTGGGAAAAGGGGAGGAGTCAGCTGATCACTGGGTCCCCATGGTAACACCCCTGCAGGAAGGTCCTGCGTGTGAGGAGTTAGAAGTGTGGAGTGTTAGGAGGAGGAGGTGAGGAGAGAAGTGTGATGTCCTGTGAAGAAAGCAGTGAGTTTAGTGCAGGAATCTCAAGTCCTAGACAGGCCCAGGAAGGTTGGAGAGCTGACATACTCCAGCTATTCAGAAGATCCTGTCCCCTGTCTGCCTAGCCATCGCCCTGAAGGAAGTCAAGCATCATCATCTTGTCAGCATGAGACTGTGGAGAGAACATTCTGGAACACGTGCTCCATAGCAAGTATCACAGGATCCAGGGGCCAAGGCCAGACCTGTGGAATATCCTGCCACCCTGACTATTGCACCCCGAAACTCTGAGCTATCAGGACCACATAACGTGAGTGGGGAATATTATGTACTAGTATCATGGTGGGCATCCTCCTATGTGCCAAATAGGAGCCCAGACGCACCTTAGGGCTGTAACACTGAAGTATAATGGGCTAGGAACACCTTTCATCAAGTCTACCCTGCACCCCAGGACTTTGCTGTGTCACCAGGCGTACCCCGTTGTTTTGTATTGAAGAAACTGTTTAAGCATTTGTGCCTCCACACCCATGGAAGTAAAAGTTCAACTTTACAACCGTTTCTGTGTCTGACTCTGCACCGACAACATCAGGGCGCCCCAAACACCACCAGTCGGCACAGTATAGGGGAAGCGCCCCGGGGGAACAATCACCACCAACATTTGTGCAGCCCCCTCATCACCGGTACCAGTGGTGGTAACGTGGGACAGCACCAGTGCTGCGCCCTCGTGCCCAGAGACCGTGACAAGTCTGCGCTGTTTGCACCCCGCAATCCCAACTGCAGCGTTACCTTCCATCTGGTCACCGCATAATTAACATAACATGATTGGGTATAAAGTTATAACATAAGTTTTAACACATAACTATTGGATAAAACACGAAGAAGTTTCAGAACATGATGGATAACAGTTTTCAGTAAAGGAGGGGATGAGCTCTGGGCAGCTCCCGAGAATGGAATGTAAGATGGAGACAGACAAGCGGCATCACTCACAGCAAGCATGGCTTATCTTCACACATCAGCTTGCATCCACTGCCTAATGTTATTCTCATGATGTGCCTGCAACAGTATCTCACTCTTTGAGGTTTGATTCATGTTCCTTTATCTAATGTTCCTGTAGCTCCCTAAAGGGGTTATCTGAGTTCTAACAATGATTGCCTATCCTTAGACCCGTATGTCAGACCCCGGAAGATCATCGGTACTGAGACAGCGTGGCTTGTGGTATTGTTTAGATACTGTGAGCCATACTGCTCACTCGCTGTACAAACTGTAGCAGCAAGTGTAGGTATTGCAGTGCTGCCCCATAGATTTCACTTGTGCGGTGAGTGAGCAGAGCAGCTTGTGGTAAGTAAACAATACTGCGAGCCACGCTGTCTCGGTACTGGTGATAGGCCATCAATGTTAGGCTAAGTTCACCTCTGCGGCGGAGTCTCCGTTTCGAAAAACCACAGCATTTTACAATGCCTGCAAAGTGGATGGGATTCTGACTAATCCCATCCACACCTTGAAGAAAAAAATATCTGGTGTTCTAGTGTTTTAGTTTTACCATATAGGTATAATAGGGACAGAAAAAGTTCGCAGAGGAAAACTCTATGGACTTTCTGTGAAAAGAACTGCGGGAAAAAACACAATGCATTTACACTGTGATCTTTTCCGCAGCGCTTTTTCACTGCCCTCGCTGTCTTTCAAAATCAAAAAGAGTTGTTTTATAGAGAAAACACATATTCCAGTATCAGATTGGATTCATGGTATTGTGTCACTTGTCAGATGGTTTTATCACAAGGAAGGTATCACTTTCCAGATTCCTCAGTGTTTATCTGGGTCAGAGACACTGTTCATGCTAAGAATGCTCTTTTGTGACAGCTTTTTTTAGTGTTGCAGATAAACGGGACAAAGTTGCAATATTCAGAAAAGATGCTAAAAAAACATATGACTTTGTAAGTGTGAACAGTGTCCCATATTTGCAGAGGGTCAGATACAAATTCATCTAATATTGATGGCCTATCCTAAGGATCAATTTCAAAAGGCTGGATATCCCCTTTAACCGAGGCCAGATTCTAATGTGACATATTACCTAACATTTTATATATATCGACACTTTAAAATGGCAACCTTTCTTGGAGCCCACTTTCTGTGTTTGTGCTATTGTGTTATGTATAGCACACTGTTCATTTGCAACACTTATACAAGATGGACCTAAGAGTACTTCTTGATTCTTGCCACCCATATTGCCCAAACATTGCAAACTTTAAGAACATTTCTAAAGTACACTAACATAGTCATTAAATCACGAGTTGGTCCATTTAGCCATGAAATTGACTACTTAGACTTATATTAATTATTGTAGAGCTGGAAAGTTCAGTTTGGTAAATGCCTCTTAATCTACCAGAGCCGGCCTTGTGCAAATCCATTAGATCATTTAAGTCATTTGTACAACACTAATAAAAAATAAATATTAAGAGTGCAACTTCATATTTTTCTTACTGAAATGACGCCGTAATACCTTGCACGTCATGCATACTTGAGGGTCTAAAACAATATAAAATGAGACATGACCAGGGTCTGCTATTCTTCAATTTTGCAGTGGTAAGTACCACAAGGAAATCTATACTCTACTTGTACTGCCTCCAAACTTTGTATTTATCTGCTGTTTTTGTGGAGTGGTATGTTATATGTATGCTACATTCTATAAATCTGTATATCAGTAGTGGGACATACTTTTTGTGAAGATTAAGTTTGATGATGAACAAGGGCAAATATATATAACACACCGCAGATGCTGCTGCTGCAAATGTCTTTAAATACCTACTTCCTTTATCGCCTTAATTTTTTTTCTACTAGAGTATATGAGAACCATCAGAGAGTATGCGTCAAGATTCAGGAGTTCATTGAATGATTTTACAGTGAGCATTTCACTTGAAAAAAAAGAAGTGGCAAGTGCACTGAAATATGAACATATGAGGAAGTAGTTTACCCACTTAGCACCTGCAAAGTGGATGGGATTCTGGTTAATCCCATCCACACATTGCAGAAAAGAATCCTCAGCAGAAACTTTGACCTTGTTGTTTCTTCACTTTACTCAATTGTTTAAAATTACTATCAATCTATCAATTGCTTACTAATAATCTAACAATTACAACTGGATAAACACCAAAAAATTGTACAAAATAGTGCAACAGTTGTAAATATATGCAAGGCTATAAAGTCAACTGGTGCTAGATATATACTGTCTGGCCTCAACAGTGTACCCTAGATATACATAAGCGAATAAGTGATTCCTGTATTTGCACTTTGTTGGAGTTCATCTCTGTTCTTTTATTTATGCTCATGCATTACAAGTTAAGTTTTACTGAATTTATGGCTCTTTTGGCTGCTGGATCATATAACTAATTGCCTCCAATTGTTCTAGTCCTGGACAACCCCTTCAATCAATTTTTGCAAGAAGAAATAGAAAAATAGAAATAAGCTAATTGACAGTAAAATAGAGCACAAGCAAATGAGTAGTTCACAACATGCTATACTAGACTGAAGACATTTCATTTCAGACGAATGTGACAATTCACTAGAACCCTCTGGTAAACTGTAAAAAAAAACTACTACTAGATCAATGGAGATGTCCCTCAAATAATAACCATCTATCCATAGGTGATAAATGTAAAATCACTGAGGGCTTCATTGCTGAGACCCCTACCGATCACTAGAATAGCAGTCAAGCTCCATTCAAAGTCTGTGGGACTGATGGTGACAGCCAAGTGCAGCTGGAGGGCCACTAGATATCTTACATCTGCCCTGTGTGTTCTTTGCAATGTACTTCTGGGTTAATTTAGGTCTGACGTCAATTCACAAACACTATATATGATGGATAATTATACAATGTTAAGGTTGTTACACATGATCATTATTCTCTGCATTCTATTACCTATATTTCTTCACATTTATCACCACATTTACAGGGTTTTTTGACCATGAGGATGTTCGCACAAGGATCTCTGCTGCTTATTGTGGCGGTTAGTCTGGCATCTTCCCTTCCTCAGCCATTTAAGTGGGCAAAAAATAAGCTATTTCCAGGAGTTCCAGTCCCAAACCCACTTTCAAAGATTAGTGAAGAGATACCAAATGTACCAGGAGGAATACTAGAAAAAAACTGGACAGACAGGTTTGTGGTCTTTCTATTATTGCTATAAAATATCTATAGTGAATATATCACTGTGTTCAATTGAGATATTAGAAAAGCTGATGTTTTTGACTAAAATTGTATTAAGGAAATAGATGATACTTAACCAACATAAATTTCAGGTGTCCGGGTAAGGCCCCACGTAGCGAGCCACGAGCCACGAGCCAGAAAAAAAGTTGCGGAAAAGACTGCAGTGGAATCACATTGTGTTTTTTCAAAAGCATTTTGTGTAGTAAATGCGATATGATGAGGAACACAAGAATGATGGCATCACTAAAATGCCCATATCATTCTCTCACCTTAAAAGTTTAGTACCAAGTTTTAAACTTATCACCTATTCACATAATAGGTAACAAGTGTCTGATCTCCCCACTAGTCACAAGAATGGGGTTCCCATGTTCCCCATATGAATTCTTGCAGGTCGAGCATGTTCATGGCTGTTCCCTTCATATCTATGGGAATTCTGAAGAGAAGTCAAGTACTTGGGGGCATAGCAGTCAGATCCCCACTCATCAGACAGTTACCACCTAGGTGATAGCTGATAAGTTTAAAACTTGGGACAACTCTTTAAGTGAGAAAGCTGAAGGGAAACTCTAATACAGAATCTGGCGCTCAATAAAAATCCCTAATAATACTTGCTCATCTCACGTGGAGGAATCGATTAAGAATGAAATAGGAGACACCAGTCTTAATAAACGTCTCCCATTGTTCTTAGCAAAAAAAATATCTTTTGTTTCAGTTATTTACTATGTCACATTTCTTCTTTCTAGGTGTGCCTAGTCTTCCAGGCGTCCCAGAACTAAATTCACTTCCAATTATTAACGCAAAAGACAGCCTACCTGTAGTGAAAGATTTGCCTATCAATGCTCCATCTCTTGGAGATAAACCCAACTTGCCAAACTTAGGAGTCCCAGGTAGATAAGATATTTGCTATTTGTCTCTCGCCGGAGAAGTGTTCAGGCCATAAATAATATATTGATTGTACTTAAGTCTTAAAGTAGCACGAAAGTCAGTTCAACTGATGACAAAAATACATTTAAATGGAAACGTCACGTATCATATGTCAGAAGATTTTTATCTGTTATATAGAACTGTACTATACTGCACAATACTATACACTTCATGATTTAGAGATTCATTGTCATTTTAAATAAGTTTTGTCATGTAGAGACTAATGTAAAGTTTTGATTAGGGGAAGTCCAGTCACTTAGACACTTACAATGGCTGCTCCATCACAGGGGCTGTGGAGATCTACTTAGCAACATTCCTTTCAGCCCTCCCCAGACAGAGGAATATGGATCATTAATGGTACTGTATATCACACATCTATAGTTCTTAAAGTAAACTCATGGAAAGTGAGTTTGTATCAGTGATGGTGATGGTTGGTCTGGTCTGGGTCTCGTATCTTCACAACCATTAAATTGAGCTAAACTTCCAGTACAGTACTTCCAGAAGAGCCAAACTCTAATCCACTCTCAAAACTAGTTTTAGCACTGAGGGTAGGGACACCTTAATCCGACAAATTTACTATAATTTGCTGACATAACTGGTGTACATTTCAGTTCTGATGCACAGAACCTTCTGAGATGTGCCAGAATTATGAAAGGGATTGTGTCACTAAATCAAATTTTATGCTATAGATATTTTTTAAAAATTTTTGTGAAGTTTCTAAAAAAAAAAAAAAAACCCATGATATCTGTGTTTTGAAAAAAAAAAAAATCCTAAAAACCCTACAGTTTTGATTGGCCACTAATCCAAATGATATGCTGACACTTCCTGTCTTCTGTTGGAGATTTCTCTGTAACAGCCACCTCACTTATCAGCACACTGATGATCACATTTATTATATATATGGTGATAAGTCACAGAACCACCAGTAACTATTGGTGATGTGACTGCTTACCTGCTCCCCTTTCTGCACAATAACCTCTGCACAGGTCACAGCTTGTCTTAGATATTCTCCCATAGATTATTAGGGTCTGCTCCATACCATTTTATCCATGATCCATGATCCACCTCCAGGAAACAGGAAGTGACAAATTATTTTACATTTAGTGGCAAGAGTAGGAATTTCAAAAATTTTCTGATTTTTCAAAATATAGATAATAACATGGAAAATTTAAAACAACATCCCCCAAAATTCTTAAAAATATATTTAACATAAAAACATGATTTAAACAGTAGATCATTTACTGGTGACACATTCCCTTTAAGAGGCCTAAACTTTTTAATAATTCTGGTGTAACTTTGATAGGAATGCCTATCTTAGGCTAAGGCCCAACGTTGCAGAAACGCAGCATTTTTTTTGCTGAAGATTTTGATGTCTTTTTTTGGAGCCAAAGTCAGGAGTGGTCTGAAAAGGAATGGAAAATACAATGGAAGCTTGTAGACGTTTCGCTTCTGTTAAATCCACTCCTCACATTCACTCTCAAAACTACAGTAAATCTGCATCAAAAATGCTGCATTTCCGCAACAGGGGGCTTGAGCCTTAATAACAGAGGGAGAATTTATTAGCAGGCAAATATCTTTTCTTTCAGTTCTTTACTATGTCATATTTTTCTTTTAGGTGTACCTAGTATTCCAAAAGTCCCAGGACTAAATTTACTGCCTGTTAATAATGCAAAAGGCAACCTACCTCTACCTATTGGAGATTTAGGAGTCGATGCTCTAAATGTTGTCAATCAATCCATCGTGCCAGAATTTCCAGGTAGATAAGAAACAATATATTAATCTAAATATGTCTACCCAGTAAGACTGGCCATACAATTACTCAATTGGCCAGATCTGCCCACATGCACATACATGTTCAGCAAAATAGGCAGAAGGGAGTGAGCCACTTGTAGAAATATCTGGCAGGAGTTTATTTGCCCTGAGAAAAAAAGGATAAAGCATTTAGTGATAAGCTTTACAGCATAGTCAAGACCATACGCAGCAATAGTTTGCAGCCTAACCATTGTTTTTGGCAGAGTTTTCTAGTAGATAGGCTGCAATGATGGGTGGTATGTGATAAAAAATAGGTCACACATTCCCCCTGTCCATTTAACCTCAACGTGTACACGGACATCATGAATGGGATTCCCCTCGAGTGGTTCTCTTTTTAATGGACTTGAATATATTGTTTGTATTTAGCTGTCATGGTAGGACTTAAGATAAGAACTTTGTGTCATATTTTGAAAGGTCATTGTATGTGCTATATAGAACTGTACTATACATATTGTGATTTTCCAATAAGTATTAGGAGGGTCATTGTCATTTTATATAGCTTTTGGCATTTAAGAGACTCTTGTAAAGTTTTGATTGAGGGAACAAGTCACGGCACTTAGACACTTATAATGGTTGCTCCATCACATGGGCTGTGGAGATCTATATAACAACATGCCTTTTACCCCTCCTCAGAAAGTAAAGTAGACCCAAGGAAAGTCAGCTAGCAATAGTGGTAGTTAGTGTAGTATTTTCCCTTCCTAAACCATTTAACTGAGCTAAACATCTGGTACAGTACTTCCAAAAGTGCCAAACCTTAATCCTCTTTAGATCACTCTCAAAACTAGTTACAGCAAATGTACCAAGAACACTGGGGGAAATATGTCAAGATGTTCATACCAGGAAATTGGTATAAAAGTGGCAGTTTGGTGTATTGTCCCGATTTGTGCCAAAGATGTCACTTTGTCCCTCTTCTTCGCCACTCACTACTTTGTTAAACAGTGGGCAGAACAGGGCAGGCCAAGATGGGGATGCCTCTGTCTGAAAGATTTACTATAACTTGTACTAGAATTGTATGCCCCTGGCTGGTGTAGATTTTAATTCTGGAGCACAAGATCTCTCGAGATGTGCCAGAATTATTGAAACGTCTAAACCTCTAAAGAATTCTGATGCATCTCACAACAGCGGTTGAATTATGACCATCATAGGAAACACCAGTCTTAATAAACTCCACCACTGTTTTGTTTCAGTTATTCACAGTTATTCAAGCTGATGACAAAATTCAGATCATTGACAAAAGTACTCAATCTAACATCTGAATGTATAAGCCCTTACATGGAAACAATTCACCCCCTTCCATCAGACTAAATCCAGATGACTACAACTCCCCCAACTTTTTTAACCCTATAATCTCAGTTTTATTACCCTACCTTATCTCACTAACATATCATCTCATGAATTTATTGCCTTTGTGTAGCATCTTTCTAATGTTGTGTTCTCAGTCTTCATTTGGAAATGTTTGAATGAGCCTCTGTGCCTTGAAAGCTTGCAAATTTAATTTTTCTGGTTAGCTAATAAAGGTATCGTACCTACAACAATTTTGTCTCTTTAACACAAAAGTATCAAATATTGCACGAGTTATTCACATGCATCTTCCTTTTAGGTGTTCCTAGTATTCCAGAAGTCCCAGGACTAAACATACTGCCCAAAGACAGCTTACCTATACCTAAAGTAGATTTACCTATCAAGGCTGGAGCTGTTGGAGATAAACTCAACTTGCCAGGAGTTCCAGGTACATAAGATACTTGCCATAGAGTTCAGACCATAGATAGTGTGTATTGTTTGTATTTTGCTCTCAAAGTAGAACAAAATATACATATATTTGTATGATATATATACAAATATTACATGGAAATGTCATGTATTATGTTGGAAGTTTATCATATATGTCATATGGAACTATACTATATGTGCAGTGATCCTTCAATGAATGACTCTGATGTGAATGCCATATACTTAATGATTCAGAGAGTTGTTGTCATTTACACAATAGAGATTTATCTAAAGTTTTAATTGAGGGAAGTCTGGATAATCAGACAGTTATAATGGCTGCTCCAACACATGGGCCACAGGGGCTATGGAGATCAATCTAGCAACATTTTTTCAGCCCTCCCCAGACAGAAGAGTAGGGATGATACTATATATTGCCCATAATCAGTTTTTGAAGTAGACCCAAGGAAAGTCAACTAGTTCCAAGGATAGTGGTGGCTGATCTGGTATCTTCCCTTACCCAGCCATTTAACCTACAGATACAGTATGTACAGTACTTCTAGTAGTGCCAATCTCTAATAATCTACTTTAATCTGCTTTCAAAACTAGTTTTAGCAAATGTATCAGGAGGAACACTGGGAGAAACGTATGAAAAATACATCTGTGCATAAAAGCTGCACATCTTCGGCATGCAGCCCTGATTTGCTCCAAAGATATGTCACTTTGTCCCTTTGCCAACCCCCTCGTCACTTTGTTAAACAGTGGGTGAAGATGAGCGAGGAGCAAGGCAAGCTGGGAATACCTATAAAAAAAACTGGCATTACGTTATACTTGAAATCTACAAGAGCCCTAGGCTGACACAGCTTTCTATTATGAAGCATGGGACCTTCTGAGATGTCCCAGAATTGTCAAGAGACTGGTACTTCTAAATCAGTGGTTCTTAACCTTACTAATGCCGCGACACTTTAATACAGTTCCTCATGTTGTGGTGACCCCCAACCATAAAATTATGTGTGCCGCAAATTTAGCTCCACCCACTTCTGTTGACTCCGCCCATTTTCATCCATTTTTCTTTGTGCCCACGCAGTATAATGCTCTTGCAGTCACCCTAACATTATATGCCCCCACATTATAATGTTCCCCTCCAATTGCCCCACAGTATTAAGTTCCTCTCCTGGTGCACCAATTTAAACTGGCGGAAACTAGGGCATGAAACTAGGACATGAAACTGGGGCAGCTGGAGGGTGACATTAAACAGTGGAGGTAGTTGGAGCGGGACAATAAATTAATGGCAGCTGGAGTGGGACATTAAACTGGGGGCAACTAGAGGGGGACATTGAATTGGGGCAGCTGGAGGGGCACATTAAACCATAGGGGTAGCTGGAGAGTGACGTTAAACTGTGGGGCAACTAGAGGCGGACATGTCCCCCTCCAGCTACTCCCACAGTTTAATGTCCTCATCCAGTTGCCCCCAGTTTAATTTCTCCTTCCAGTGACCTCCATTGTTTAGTGTCCCCCTCCAGCTGTCCGCAGTTTAATGTTCATCTAAATCCCCCCAGTTTAATGCCCCTCCCACCATCTTCCACCAGTTTAATGCCCAACTTCATCTGCCCCAGTTTAATGCCCCCCTTCATCTGCCCCCAGTTTCATGTCCCCCTTCATCTGCTACCACTTTAATGTTCCCTCTCCATCTCTGCCCCATTTTCATGTCCCCCTTCATCTGCCCCCAGTTTAATGTCCTCCTCCATATGCCCCCCTTCATCTGCCACCATTTTTATGTGCCCCCTTCATCTGCCCCTAGTTTCATGTGCCCACTCAGGTTTGCACCAAAAAGTTTAACATAAAAAACACTGATACTCATCTCTCCTTGCTCCCCTGCTGCTCTGTCTGCGGGAGTGTTCTGGGAGCTGCAGACGCGATGTGACGGACGTCATCACATCGCACCTACAGCTCTCGGGGCCAGAGCACAGCGGTGAAGGAGGAAGACACAGATGAGTTGAAACTGGGACATACATCCCGCCGATCGGGACCGCCAGACTCGCCTAGAGACGTATAGAGGATTGGTGTCTCAGTTCCTAAGACCATCGGAAATATGTGTTTTCCAATGGTCTTAGGCGACCACTGTGAAATTGTCGATCAACCCCCAAAGGGGTCAAGACCCACAGGTTGAGAACCGCTGCTCTAAATAATTCTGTTGCAAGTGGAGGAATTCATTAATAGTGGAGCAGGAAATTCTCCTCACTGTTCCTAACAGAAAAAAATACTGTATAATTTGTTTCAGTTATTTACTATGAAACTACTAGAAACTGCCAGTCTTAATAAATTCCTCCTACTGTTGTTAATGGAAAAATATCTTTTGCTTCAGTTATTTACTATGTCACATTTCTTCTTCTTAGGTGTAACTTGTATTGCAGCAGTCCCAGGAGTAAATTCACTGCCCATTAATAATGCAAAAGACAACTTACCTCTCCCTAAAGGAGATGTACCTATTTATGCTCTAAATGTTGTCAATAAACCCACTGTGCCAGAATTAGGAGTTCCAGATACATAACATACTTTGTATTAATCTAAATGTGTCTACAAAGTTTGTTTGCTCCTAGAACAAAAGGATTGGGCATGTTGAAATTCATGTATGCGCCATGTTAACATATTAATATTAATTTTAGCATAATATATGAACTATGTTGGTTGATTCATTCAGGTAATTGTCATGAGTCTAAGTCCCTCCACCCCCACAGTATAATTTTTATATAGTAACATAGAAACATATCATATAGAATTTTTGCGATGGTTACTATTTGCTTTATATAGAAGTTCATGTACAGTTATCCTCCAAGGAATGCTTGCATCCTGCACATAATGATTTGGAGAGTCACAATTTATAGATTATCATATGGACTGTAGACCTCTACAAAGCACTGTACCCTTAGAAAGACAAGTTTAAGATATTGACAGTATGTTTCCTGTATTCACTTCTTGAGCTAGTTGCAAGAAAAGTCAACTGGTTCTGGCAATTGATGGGAATCTGTCAAAGTTGACACAATGCCTGTAAATGTTATATGTAGATACTGTAAATATATGCCTATTTTTTTGTTTTTTGCTTTTTTTTTATAAGGGTCAGACAAGTCTTCTCAACGGTATGACCTAGAACGTCGTATAGCTAAACTGGAAGCAGGTAAGTAACATGTCATGCAGTAGATTTTGTGAATTTTTATTTGTATGTACATTATTCAGAAAGGATTAGCAATTATGGGAAAATTAAAAATATTTTAAGCAAATCTGTGAGATGATTTTTGTAGTCCTACCATAAAGCATTATATGACAAGAGGGATAGAGGCTGAGCTCTGTGATATATATGTTAATATGAGAGAGGGAGAGAAACTGAGCTCTGTGATATATAGGTTGAGAGGGAAGGGAAGCTGAAGTTAATAAGAGAGAGGGAGAGAACCTGAACTCAGTGATGTATATGATTTGGAGCAGGATTAATACATATATATAGAGAGAGAGAGTTCTGCACTGCACTAACAGTTGTCAATATACACTCCTAAGAACCCTGCCCATATGTGTTCAGAATCAATAAAGTTCAGGGAATATAAGCAAGAGGCCAAGGAAAAGTATATGCAGCGCTACACGTCAGATGGAGGCAGTGTTGGAGTACCTGTTGGGGAACTATTTAAGCCAATTTATATGTATGTCAGAGTAAAAATAAGCTTTCAGTTCAAAGTTTGGAAGGTTTGAGAAGGTAGAATAAGGTAGAAAGTTCCAGAAAAGTGGAGAAGCACAAAAGAAATCTTACATGTGAAAGTGTAAGGGAATAGCAATGAGGAGGTTGCCAGTGGCAGAGCTGAAGTTGTGTGAATTGTATAATTGAGCAGATCTACATAGGGCTTTGCATGTTACTTCCATATTAAATATATTTAGGACTGACAAACTTCTACAAAACAGATCCTGTATAACTAATAATTATAATATTATCATAACATATATAAGATACATAACATATCATATCATAACATATCATATCATAACATATGTAATAACTATAATATTATCTAGTTCTCAAACTCGAAGAAAGGATCCAAATGGTAGGAGACAAAATGATAGCCTCCAGTGGAAAAGAATTAAACTTTGAAGAATCCATGTCCACATGTAATGCAGTTGGTGGACAGATTGCAGCTCCTAAGAATGAAAAAGAGAACGCCGCTGTTTTGAAATTCGTGAAGAAATATAACATCTATGCATACCTGGGAATGATATACAGAGGCCTATCTGGCTCCTTCACCTACATGAATGGAGACCCTGTAGTTTTCACTCGTTGGAGAAAGGGAGAACCCAGTGAAAAAGGAAAAGAAAAGTGCACTGAAATGTACACAGATGGGCAATGGAATAATAAAGTTTGTAACAAAAATCGTCTTAATGTCTGTGAGATCTGAATGTGAACCAAATTCTCAACTAGAAGTTAGCTTCAAGACTTTCATCACTGTTAGGGCATCTATAAGATAATCTAATAAAACTTAATTGGCCTTCCAAATCCTTCGCTGTCTGGTAAATGAGATACCAGTTATATTGACGGAAAAGGTTCAGATACAGTATTTAATACTAAAGAGACTATCCCTGGATCAAAGGACCGCTAGAGTTCTAGTTCATTGCATGCCCGTTCCAATATCTGTTTTTTTATGTATCTTATAAGTTACCTAACATTATAGATGTCTGTCCTGTAAAATCTGGTTTTCAGCATGTAGTAAAAACACTTATACCTCAACATGCATTATATTCATTGATGAAGATATTTTCTGAATGGATCTAATAAAACTAAAAGCATCTCATTTATCTGTGCATTTGTATATTTTATTTCTATATTCTAGTCAAAATCATTTGTTTTAAACAATGTCTCTCCGACATTGGCCGCACTGGTGAACTATCTGAAGTAAATAGGCATCCCACTTGGAAAGATGAACTTAATCCTTCAGTTCTCAAGCGTGAGAAGCTACTGTCATAAGTGTCTAGCAGCAGCGTATTTCCCTTTATCTACGCTTAGACAAGTATGCATGTGCTTAGTGGGGACCAAGCTGTTGATGTAAATGGATATGTTAAAATTTCTGCATCTGAATTTCACTTCCATTTGTCTGAATTAGCTTGTTTCTACAACATGGCCATGGATTTCTGCAAACAATTTAAATGAATGGGACAGATTTTGCACAAATTTCTGCAACAAATTGTTTGTGTGAATAGAAACCAAAGGTGTAGTTAGATGGTGAGGTTGAGCTGTAGTTAAAAACTTAATTTTTAAAGTTGTATAAAAATTGCTTATGTTTGCATGGATTTGCAGGTGAAACTGCTGTCTTTCTGCATAACATGCATATACTTGCATTCAGGGAAGTATATTGAATATTATACAAACTTTTTAAGCGAGACATAATGCTTGACAACCTTTTTTGGTTGTTTTTCACAAGTTCTTTCCATTTTTTTTTTTTTAACGCACGTCTGCATGTTCACAGAGATTCCACTGCAAAATCATACATTAAAAAAAAAAATCATTCCAGTGGTAGGCAGACTCATATTTTTTCCTCTACCTGATTTTTTGAGGTAGCAGAAAAAAAATAAGCATCATGCTTGAATGGGAAGCGAAAAAATATAGATGCAGAAGTTTCCATGGCAGAATTCGGTCAAATAAAAAAATTAATCTTCAAATTCCTAAAGCTGAGTTTTTCAGCTATAGTAAAAAAGTGCTGTGGGGAAAACCGCAGTGGAAACGCATCGCAGCTTTTCCCGCAACACTTTTCACAGAAAGACTCTCTGTTTCAATTATACCTATAAGGAAAACACCAGCGCTTCCGTAGGTATAATTGACATGCTGCGATTTACAAAAACGCAATGGTTTTTGAAATTGCAGCATATCTGCTGCTGACTTTTCTGCAGTGTGTGGATGGGAATAGCCAGAATCCAATCCACTTTGCAGCTACTGTAAAACGCCGCGTTTTTTGCCGCGACGCTTCCGCCGTGCCAAAATTGTGCCACGTAGGGTCCTGGTCTTACAGATTCTTTTGGGTCATTAGACCTGTGATCAGGCTGAAACATTCATCTGTAATACTGGTGCAAAAAAGTGTCAGTTATTGGCATTAGTGAAACTGGCTAGTGTCAGTGTACTGTATTCTTGCATGTTAGTCTATTTAAATTACCGTATCCATGCTCAGTTCCTCTTTGATCATTTATGTTTGGTTGCAGTGCCCTGTTCTCCCACTGGAGCGAGCAGTGATTTCTTCTACTTGGATACAGTGCTCTGTTCGCCCTCTGGAGGGAGCAGTGATTCCTTATATTTGGATGCAGTGTCCTGTTCTCCCTCTGGAAGGAGCAGTGAGTCCTTCTATTTGGATGCAGTGTTCTGTTCTGCCTCTGGAGTGAGCAGTGAGTCCTTCTATTTGGATACAGTGCTCTGTTCTGCCTCTGGAGGGAGCAGTGAGTCCTTCTATTTGGATACAGTGCTCTATTCTGCCTCTGGAGGGAGCAGTGATTCCTTCTATTGGGATGCAGTGCTCTGTTCTGCCTCTGGAGGGAGCAGTGATTCCTTCCATTTGGATGCAGTGCCCTGTTCTCCCTCTGGAGGGAGCAGTGATCTTTCTGTTTTCTATTAGACAATCTTTGTATAGTCTGCACTTGGCCAATCAGGATAGAGAACACTTTATTTCAATCAGGAACTGAGGTAGGAATTGCCATTTATAGTGGATGCTTCCTTGGTAAGGATGTCCTTACACAGAGTGTCTGGCTCCTTTGTAAATCAGGCATACGCTTGTTCACCTGAATGGAGATTTATGCTAGTTAGCAACTAGTGTAGTTTTCCATTGTAACACACCAGAAATTGGTGTTAACAGGGGTTGTGGTGCAGATTTGGTGCAAAAAAGGTCTTGCACCAACTGTGCACCACAATATCATCCCTATATACCAGAAAACTGGTGTAGAGGGATTGATAAATTTCCCCCACTGTCTTAGGGCACCGACATACATTCAGGTTTTGTTGATGCAGCTTTATAGTCAAAACCAGGCATGGCTCATAAAGGGTGTTTAGTGTGGTTGATGTTCTACCCACAATTCGGTTTTTCCTAATGATTCTGACCCGCCCTGAATCCAATTTGTGTAATGTTTCTAACCTCTAGGCTAGTTTTACACATCAGTCTTTCTAGGCCCAAACCAGAAATGTAACGTACAGGTAGAAATGCCAAAATACTGTTGTGTGAAAGTGATCTCACGCTGGTAACTCACATGTGGTCTTCTGAGCCAAAGCCATGAGTAAAGAAGTAACATTGTAAGAGCAGTATTACTCTCACTTGTATCCACTTGTGTGTATATGTGATTCCAGCTGTAATCTGGCTTCCCTCTTCGTTACTTTAGGAATATATGCATATATGTCCGATGTGTTGCAGAAATTTCCATTAATATCCCTTTCACCTGAATGATGTTTGCAGAAATCATAAACATACATACATTAATACAATCCAATACTGTAGAAACCTTGTGAAAAAAAGTGCATTTTTGTTGTCTAATGGCTTATAACAGCAATTTTTTGTAATACGATAAAATTATATATTGATATACATTGGGAAGATCATTTCATGTAGAATGTAAGGTGACATATTTCATTCAATTATCTGAATATTATCCAAATTTATAGCTAAATAAGGAAGAACAATGTCCTTAGGTTGATATGAACAAGCTTTACTTGGCTAGATAGTAATGGTTATCATCACTTCATTTCTTTGTTTTTGCTTTGTGTAGTGAGTTTGTAAAACTTAAAAAATGAGGAAATGGTAAAAAGGGTTGACTGGTTAGGCAGAAAGCTATGTTGGGTTAAGGCCCCACAGAGCAAGCCGCAGCGAAAAAGCACTGCGGGAAAAACCGCAGCAGAAACACATCACGTTTTTTCCTGCAGCGCTTTTCACAGAAAACTCTGCAGACTTTCTGCTTCATTTACACCTGTATGGAAAACGCTAGCTTTTCCACTGGCATAATTGATATGCTGCGATTTACAAAAACTGTTTTTGAAATCTCAGCTTGTCTGCTGCGGATATTTTTCTGCAATGTGTGGATGGAATTAGGCAAAATCCCAGTCACTTTGCAGGTGCTGTGAACGCCTGGGGCCCCATGTTGCGAAAACGCAGCGTTTTGGCCACGGCATATCCACTGCAACAAAAAGCGCTGCATTTTACAATACCTGCAAAGTGGATGGCATTCTGGCTAAAATCTGCAGCGTGAATTCTGCAATTTCAAAAACGCTCGCGGCTGACGTTTTTCGTATAGGTATAATAAAGGCAGAAAGACTTTCTGTGAAAAACACGGAAAGACCATGGTGAAAACTCTTTTTTTTTTTTTTTTTTTCCCGCAACATTTTTTGGCAGTTGCTCGTTAACTGGGGCCTTAGGCCTAGGTCGGTTGCAGACCATGCTGCAACCGGCCTTTCCTGATTTAAAATCATGGGCTGCACACGGGAGACATGGGGATGTTGCCGTGTGCCACCTGTGCACGGGCCGTGCTTCCGCGGTTCCTTTCATTAAATGAATATCACGGTTGTGTGTACGGGCCCATATAAAAGTGTGCTCTCCGTGAAATATACGGATAGCACACTGACCCACAGCATGGTCGTCTGCAACGGGCCTTAGGCTGATGCCTTATATTTTTTTATTGCTGATTTTGCTGCATTTTTTTTTTTTTTTTTAAGCCAAAGCCCGGAGTGGATTGATCAGAAGGTAGAAGCACAAGCACTTCATATATATTTCCCATTCCTATTATAGCCACTCTTGGCTTTGGCTCAAAAAACTGCAGCAAAATCTGCAACAAAAAGCAGCTTCTCCGCAACATGGGGCCTTCATTTTAGGCTAAGACCCAACATTCCAGAAAAGCTGGGTTTTTTGTGTAGAAAATTGTGCTACAGTTTTTGAGCCTAAGCCAGGAGCGGATTTAGTAGAAGGGAGAAGTGTAAAAGTTTCTTTTATGTTTTCCATTCCTTTTGCTGCTACTCCTGGGTTTAGCTAAAAATAAATAAATAAATCTGCCACAAAAAATCAGCTTTTCCGCATTGTGGGGCCTCAGCAGAAGATAGTAATTTTTTGTGAAGGCTACACTTATGATATACTTAGAAGAAAAGTCAGAGGAAACAATGGAAATATGTCAAAACTTTTAGGCAAAGGCCCCACATTGGGGAAATGCGGCATTTTTTGTTGCAGATTTTGCTGCAGTTTTTTGAGCCAAAGTCAGGAGTGGCTTGAAAAGGAATGGAAAATATAAAGGAACTACTTAGACATTTTCCTTCTGTTAAATCCACTCCTGACTCTGGCTACATCAAGTGCAGCAAAATCTGCAACAAAAAATGCCGCATTTCCCCAATGTGGGGCCTTTTAACAAAACAGTTGCGCCTTCCATCTCTCAGGGCTTTTATTAAAATTAGCGTATGAAATCTTCTCAGTTAGAAATATGCCAGGCATTCCTCCTTTTAATTCAAGTTGCTTGTGGGATGTATCCAACCCAGTCAAAAAATCCACAGCACGCTCCAGCAGTTTGACCTGCAGATTAGTATTTATTAGCACAAAGGATGTAACCAATCATGCGGCAACGGCACAGGTACACATTTCATTACATGTATTAAATTATCTGCCCATCTGCATGTTTTGGTCAAAATTCTAACCTTCGTCAGTAGAGGCCTACAATAAAGTTATTAACAATAATTATTATAAGTAATTAGTATAAATAGTAAGTTGCCAGCATCAGCAAAATCCTTATCATATATACAAAAAAAACTACATAGATGGACAAGCTACTCTCCCATAATAAATTACAACATACATCTACACCATGTAAAGTGACTAAATAACACAAAAATATATGCACCATAAATATATAAATATATACCGACCATAAAAACATTTGGATATAACAATAGTGGGATCTCCATATCTTTAGTAAAGTCATAGATAAATGACCAGTATCTAAAGTATGGTATAACAATAGCAGAAGTGACTGCTATCCAGCATTTTAAATACAGTCATGGCCGTAAGTGTTGTCACCCCTGAAATTTTTCCAAAAAAATAAGTATTTCTCCCAGAAAATTATTGCAATTACACGTTTTGCTATACACGTTGATTTCCATTGTATGTATTGGAACAACACAAAAAAACTGAAAAATCCCCCCCTCCCCCCCAAAAAAAAATTATATAATTTTACGCAAAAGTCCAAAAATCGGCCAGACAAAATTACTGGTACTCTTAACTTAAAGTTTGGTTGCATATCCTTTGGAAAAAATAACTGAAATCAATCGCTTCCTGTAACCACCTCTCAACTGGAATTTTGGACCACTCTTCTTTTGCAAACTGCTCCAGGTCTCTCATATTTGAAGTGTGCTTTCTCCCAACAGCAGTTTTAAGATCTCTCCACGGGTGTTCAATGGGATTCAGATCCAAACTCATTGCTGGCCACTTCAGAACTCTCCATCGCTTTTTTTCCATCCATTTCTGGGTGATTTTTGAAGTATGTTTGGAGTTATTGCCCTGCTGGCAGACCCATGACCTAGGACACAAACCCAGCTATCTGACATTAGGACCTACATTGTGACCCAAAATCATTTGGTAATCTTCATGATTTCACGATGCCTTGCACACAGTCAAGGCTCCAAGTGCCAGAGTTAGCATAACAACCCCAAAACATCTTTGAACCTCCACCATATTTGACTGTTGGTACTATGTTCTTTTCTTTGTAGTCCTCATTCCGTTTTCAGTAATCATTAGAATGGTCTTGTCTGTCCACAAGACATTTTCCAGAAGGATTTTGGCTTACTCATGTGCACTTTGGAACACTGCAGTCTAGCTTTTTTATGTTTCTGTGTCAGCAGTGGGGTCCTCCTACGTCTCCTGCCATAGCATTTCAATTCATTCAAAAGTTGATGGATAGTTGGCACTGACACTGATGCACCCTGAGCCTGCAGGACAGATTGAATTTCTTTGGAACTTGATTGGGGCTGCTTATCCACCATCCGGACTATCCTGGGTTACAACCATTTGTCAATTTTTCTCTTCTGTCCTCTTGCAGGGAGATTAGCTGCAGTGCCATGGGTTGTAAACAGAGATGAGCAAATCGAAGCTGACGAAGTGGAATTCGATCCGAATTTCAGGAAATCTTCCATTCGCATCGAATCTGGATTTCCTCACGCTTAGATGTATCAAATCGCATTTTTTCCTAAAATGGCTTCTGCACATGTTAGGACAAGGGGCAAGGAACTCTGAGAACGTGGGATCACCCACAATGGCACATGCGTGCAGCTAATCAGCAGCCAGCCCTGTGATGCCACAGCCCTTTAAATACCCAATGCCATTTTAGGGTCAGTCATTTCACATCATACTGAGTGCAGGGAGAGACATCAGCAGGCACTAGGGAAAGTGGTAGAAAGCACTTCAAAACTGATAGTTTTCTCAATCGCAGTTCAGGGAAAGAGCATTAGAAGTGTAGGGAAAGGATAGGGAGGAATTTATACAGAGAATTGAAGCAGAACAGGGTTTACTGGGGCGTTAAAGCCTGGGTAATAGGAACAATCCTACTACACCTTGCTGCCATTATCCTGCTGCTCATTGCAGGTTTACAATAGTTCATACCTGTGTGTTCAAGGGAGAAAATTACATGCCTTTTTGCCGTGCATTAGTGGCCAAAAAAAAAAAAAGAATTCTTATCCATTAATCTCCGCAGTAATCTGTAATAACGCCTTTTCAAGGGGTTTATTTGTGGGGAAAATCATAAGAGGCTTATTCTCCATTGTCTTGAAGGTAGAAAATTATAGGCTGTTTTGTCATGCAGTAGTGGCAAAAAAAAGAATTCTTATCCATTAATCCCCACAGTAATCTATTATAACGCCTTTTCAAGGTGTTTATTAGTGGGGAAAATAATAAGGGGCTTATTTGCCATTGTCTTGAAGGAAGAAAATTACAGGCCTTTTTGCCCTGTATTATTTTCCTTTTCATTTACTTATTTGATGTAACAGTATGTCAGACAGAGAAGTGACCGACTATACAAACAGAGAAAAACCATAAACGATTTCTTGATAATCCAAGAGGACAGAGGTACTCCCCTGTGTAACTTCAATGTTAGCCAGTGGCAGCTCATGCATGACACCTGCCGTTTGCTCATGCCCTTTGAGGAGGCCACTTTATTTGTCAGTCACCAGGACTACGGGATGAACGTCGTCATTCCACTGATTCATATCCTGGAAAAGATGTTGGTAAATCTGGCTGATCATGGCACTGGAGACGTGGCGCTATATCTCATGGCCACATGAATCCTGCAATGTATCACAAAATAATACTAATAATAATAATAATAATAATGAATAATAGGCTACGAGAAGCATTTATCTGGCATATTGCAGAATATGTGCTCATGTAATACATGCTTTTATTACATCATCTTATAGATATAGAAGTTTTAAGGCGTTTGTTCTGCTAACAAATTCCCTTCAAAAATATAAACAGGTGCTTCAACACATGTGACCACACCCCAGGTGCACCGAAAATCTAATTTTCATAAGGATTAAAAGTTGATCCTCTCAGGAGTAAGATTACACTTCAGCAACCCCTATAAAATCGATTGACCTACAAAAGATTTTAGGCTGCCTTCACACTACTAGTAATTTAGGCTACATTTTTCCTTAGTATTTTTTTTCTACTTACAAAAACTGCATAAAAACTGGCTATATTATTATTATTATTATTTTTTTTTTTTTTTTTTGATGATGAAGGTTTTAGTTCATCAACACTTTTTCCAGCATTTCTGTAGGCAGTTTTTCCTTCCCTATAATGGAATCAATAGAAAAAAACAGCTGGGAAAAACACCAGACCTAGAAAATTAGAAGTTTTTTAAAAAGGTATGAAATAAAAAATTATATGCATGTAATTTCTTATTGAATCACCAGTAACAAGAAATGGACAAACCTCAGACAGTTCACCCGCCTGTTTCTCTTCAGAAACAACTTGTTCAGTCTAATCCGGAAGTGCCACTATTAAATCTGTGGGTATGGGAATGCAATAGAGGATGTCATTTTAGGTCCTGAAAGTGGGTGAGTGGGCTGCATTGGTGGTGATCCCCAGAGAGTGATGATTTGAGCAATCTATATCATCATTATTTCATATTATATGTACAGTCATATGAAAAAGTTTGGGCACCCCTATTAATCTTAATCATTTTTAGTTCTAAATATTTGGGTGTTTGCAACAGCCATTTCAATTTGATATATCTAATAACTGATGGACACAGTAATATTTCAGGATTGAAATGAGGTTTATTGTACTAACAGAAAATGTGCAATATGCATTAAACCAAAATTTGACCGGTGCAAAAATTTGGGTACCCTTATCATGTTATTGATTTGAATACTCCTAACTACTTTTTACTGACTTACTGAAGCACAAAATTGGTTTTGTAACCTCACTGAGCTTTGAACTTCATAGCCAGGTGTATCCAATCATGAGAAAAGGTATTTAAGGTGGCCAATTGCAAGTTGTTCTCCTATTTGAATCTCCTCTGAAGAGTGGCATCATGGGCTCCTCAAAACAACTCTCAAATGATCTGAAAACAAAGATTGTTCAACATAGTTGTTCAGGGGAAGGATTCAAAAAGTTGTCTCAGAGATTTAACCTGTCAGTTTCCACTGTGAGGAACATAGTAAGGAAATGGAAGACCACAGGGACAGTTCTTGTTAAGCCCAGAAGTGGCAGGCCAAGAAAAATATCAGAAAGGCAGAGAAGAAGAATGGTGAGAACAGTCAAGGACAATCCACAGACCACCTCCAAAGAGCTGCAGCATCATCTTGCTGCAGATGGTGTCACTGTGCATCAGTCAACAATACAGCACACATTGCACAAGGAGAAGCTGTATGGGAGAGTGATGCGAAAGAAGCCGTTTCTGAAAGCACGCCACAAACAGAGTCGCCTGAGGTATGCAAAAGCACATTTGGACAAGCCAGCTTCATTTTGGAAGAAGGTCCTGTGGACTGATGAAACAAAGATTGAGTTGTTTGGTCATACAAAAAGGCGTTATGCATGGCGTCAAAAAAACACAGCATTCCAAGAAAAACACTTGCTACCCACTGTAAAATTTGGTGGAGGTTCCATCATGCTTTGTTAAAGTTGAGGGTCGCATGGATTCAACTCGGTATCAGTAGATTCTTGAGAATACAGTACAAGAATCAGTGACGAATTTGAAGTTACGCCGGGGATGGATATTTCAGCAAGACAATGATCCAAAACACAGCTCCAAATCTACTCAGGCATTCATGCAGAGGAACAATTACAATGTTCTGGAATGGCCATCCCAGTCCCCAGACCTGAATATCATTGAACATCTGTGGGATAATTTGAAGCGGGCTGTCCATGCTCGGCAACCATCAAACTTAACTGAACTGGAATTGTTTTGTAAAGAGGAATGGTCAAAAATACCTTCATCCAGGATCCAGGAATTGATTAAAAGCTACAGGAAGCGACTAGAGGCTGTTATTTTTGCAAAAGGAGGATCTACTAAATATTAATGTCACTTTTCTGTTGAGGTGCGCATACTTTTGCACCGGTCAAATTTTGGTTTAATGCATATTGCACATTTTCTGTTAGTACAATAAACCTCATTTCAATCCTGAAATATTACTGTGTCCATCAGTTATTAGATATATCAAATTGAAATGGCTGTTGCAAACACCCAAATATTTAGAACTAAAAATGATTAAGATTAATAGGGGTGCCCAAACTTTTTCATATGACTGTAAGTCACTTTCTTAGAACCCATCATCCTGATGAATCCAGTATAATACAACCACTGTCATAAATCCCTTGCCCTAGTTCCTGATCTTATTGTTTTTGGCACCTTATACCATAAAATTGCTTCAAACAACAAAGCTGTGTTCACGGATCAGATCCTACTGTTCTCTCTATAAAACCTGTTTGTCCTAATTCTGAGGATAACTGATTTTTTTTTATTACCTTTACAAAAAGTGCAAGAGATTGTTAGTTTAGTTACTGTGGTATGTGCGGAGTCATCATTTGTATAAATCCCCTTATCTCAAGCCAACTTTTTAAGGTGCCCATCCATAACTCATCTTATCTCTTTGAGGCAGATATGCAGGCACAATACTAGACCTGTGGAATTTATTTCAAATATGTCCAAGTGCACATGTGATAATCCCGGCTTTAAAAAGTATTAAGTTAGAAAAACTTACAGAGCTGGTTTTGCCAGTAACTTCTACTTTATCAGGTGTCATCTGAGGTCAAAGAAGAGAGTACAATTAGCTGTTATTAGACTCAGGGCACATTGCATCTGAGTACTATGTTCAGCATATACACTGGGAAATGCTCCTGGAATATATACTTTAAATCAATGGCAAATTATGGGCAGATTGGGTGGCTGCCAGGGGCATGAGGCTCCGGGAGACTTCATAGCCACCCAAACCACCGAGAAACTTTAAAGACTTTGTTAGAAGCAGCTTGTATTAACAACTACATTAACAGGAAGCAGACATGGGGTGCAAATAAGCTTGCACCCACTAGCATCAACTCTCCACCTAACAAGCAGCGCCAGCCTCTGTTCATCATCTGCTGCTATAGCAGGCTGCCCACCACAGTCCTCCTGCATCCAGTAATGGTCATGGTGGTGGGCTGATATAGAATCCGCCAGGATATATGCAAGAATCTAATTATTACTCCACCAGCTGGTTGAGCACTTGTAGCTTTTCCATCCACTGGTTTTAGTTTTAAAATGTGGGACACCAGAAGAACCCTGTTATAGTCGATGGGGTCCTTCGGGCTCAGTGTGTCACCACTATTTTAGCGCTCCACCTATCCATTGTTCTAATCCTCCAATGGACCATAACAACGGATAGGTGAGACTAATGAGAATTTAGCATAAGACTTGCAAACAAGAGCTGGTTAGCAAGAAATTAACATTCCTAGGGGTGCTAGTAGGCCTGGAAGAAACACTTTCAATCTGTAAATGATGTATTGTACAAAAGTTTTAGGCAGGTGTGGACAAAATACAGCAAAGTAAAGCTGGATTCACACCAGTGCTCATACTCCGTTCGGGGATTTCGTCTCCGAATCTGCTTGAAAAATACAGAGAAAAAAGTCCTGCAAGCAAACCAGGTGGACCCCATTAAAGTCTAACTGCTTTTTAAGCAGATTGGGTTTCCATTTTTTGGGTTCCTAAGCGGACCCGAAGAACGGAAACCCGTATGCTAGTGTGAACCTAGAGTAAGAATGCTTTCAATAATAGTAGTGTGAACAGTTTATTTTGTCAATTAACAAAATTAAGTGCAGAAACAAAAGAGAGATCTAAATTAAAGCAATATTTGGTGTGACCACCCATTGCCTTCAAAACAGCATCAGTTCTTCTAGGTACACTTGTATACAATTTTTGAGCAAACTCAGCAGGGAGGTTGTTCCAGACATCTTGGAGAACTAACCACAGATATTTTGGGATTGTAGGTTTTTTCACATCTTTTTGTCTGCTCATGTAATCCCAGAATTGATGTAAGTATCAACCTGTATTTCTCAGCATTGAGGACACCACTAATCCTGACCACTTGACCAATTTACTTCAGAAATCAAACAACTTCCAGTCACACAACATCCATCTCAGCATTGAAAGGTTACTTTACTGCAGGCTTCCTGGGGCCCAATGGTGTGGGGCAGACTTTTTTAAGGTTATTGGTCTAACTGCCAAAAACTGGGGAGCACAACTGTTCCAACCTGTCTATTCAACTGACTAGCCTAGAGTGAAGTCACTGGGTAAGGGGGTCACTAAGCTATCAACTAAGCTCTAGCCACCTTCAAGAAACAAGCCTAGAAAGTACTTCTCACATAACAGCATGAAATTGCATTTTTTCCCACTTAAAGGGGTTTTCTTACGCCAAATAAATTTTTAGTACTGATGATCTATCTACATTCATGGTATGTGACACAATACCCAGTCCTCACAGAGATAGGCTTTTCAGCAGCCTCCCAGTACAGGCACCTGGTTAGTGGACAGGAAGTGTGTGCAGGCTGCTCCTATTGGATTAATAGGAGTGGCGCTGCAATTCCCAGGAACCACCACTATGTGTAATATTACATTAAAACGGTGCGCAAGAGGGGGCGGAGCCTAACTGCTGAACCTGATGTACGCTTGACCCTGCAGCTCCGTCAGACAGTGAGCCGAACCACTACCCTACTAATTGGTAGGGCCAAATGTGATAACCCTCTGGGCTCACCTGGAGGAAGAAATAGCCAACCCAATGTACAAAAATTCTTTAAGAAAAATTTGGCACACTCTCCTCTCATGGCGCTCTAAGTAATGGTGAGGCGCAGAAGAATCTGACCTGGACAGTATCCCAGGTACAGACAAACCTGAACCCCTTTCTGACATCATTGCTAAATCGTTCCTGCAAAAAGTCTTTATCTCAAGCCGTTGCTCCAGTGTTCTCAGAACTCTCGGGACCTCTGTGCTGAAATAGAAACCTCTCTACATGTTCATCTGCAGTTGTATAACATCTTGCCTCTCACCACTTGCACCTGAACAAAGTCCATTCCCTTATCTAGGGCTTAGAAAATAGAAACAGACTTGTGTATAAAAGGACTTCTGGATGTTCTAAGAGATGTCACATCTACAATCCACCACCCTTCTGGGCCACAATAGAGCTGCATCCATGCAAATAGAACGGATCCATAGAGCTGTTCGCCCTAAACTGCTATTGGATGAGCCACTGAGAGATGTAATATTCGGCCTCCTCTCTACCGTGGACACCTTGGTAGTGCTCCTTGCAGCCAGAGAGAACCATCCCTTCCACTAAAAGGATGTTGAGATTAAATTTTATCAAGATATTTCTCCCTCTACTATGGTGAAGTAGAGAGCCCTACACCCACTTCTGGAGGCTTTACGTGATGGGGCCTCCAATACGCATTGCTGTTCTCTTTTTGGTCTCTCCATCCTCAAGCAAGACTGTAGGATCACCATTCACATCCCGGATGACTTACTGTCAGCAAGGGCCACACTGGTTAGCGGCACCCCTCCTGTCCTTACTCACCTCGGTCCTCACGGCCACTGACCCCTTATATATTATTATTATATGGTAACCAGCCTTGTCCCAGACCTGTTTATAGTTGTTGCAATTATTGCTCTCAGACTGTTATTTCTTTTTATCTAATGTTGTATCTGTCTTACTTTACGAATAGCTGTTGTGCCCTCTCACAAATTTACTCTTTTTTAGCGTTGTTTGAGTTGTCCATGTCCCTCCTACCTCCAACCCCCCCCCCCTTTCGCAGGTATTGCATCAACATATAGATTAATGACAGCCTGACAACTCTGCGGGATATAGGTTGACACACCCTACTTCTGCTACCAAAGTTGTTCCCATCCTTTTCCACCACTCTGTTCCATTTCAACGCTGTTCTCAATGCTACAAAGACTCAGAAGGAAAACTCCTACTGCTCAAAGGCACCATAGCTTCTCGCAAGTGCCAACTTTTATGCACTGAATGAGCATCAGTTATCCTGGCTTCTACAGGCTCTCCAAACTCTGAAGTTATTCGCTGAAGCTCTGATTATACTCATTGGTGATTTCAATATCCCTATTAATCTGGTTCTTGACTCCTCCACAGGCACCTCCACCACCCCTCAGAAAGCTCTCAGCAAACTGCAGCAAGACTGTCATGACCTCCATTTAGTCGACATTGGGCGCATGACAACAAATGACAGTATTATCAAAAACTTGATTATATCTATGTATCGTCTGATTTGGCTCCCTACTCATCCACATCCCGCATCGAACCCATCACAGTCTCAGATCATGCTCCTGTGTGGTCCTTGATCATGCTGCAGCAACTTCCCCTGAAGGACTGGTGCTGGAGGATGAACAAGGCTTTACTAGATAGGCCAGATATAGTCTCCTCCATCAAACAACATCTGTTATCTTATTTTGATCTCAATTCTTCACCTGAGATTTGCCCCACCATCAGCTGGGATACCCTGAAGTCCATCATCAGAGGGATCTTCACCTCACTTGCATCAAAGGGCAAGAAAGACTCGCAGGCCAAATTGGATAAGATCTTATTAAAGATTGCTTCCATTGAAAGGGCAAGGAAATACAGTAAGCTTCTCCCTTTACAAGCTGAGCTTCCCCGCCTGAGAGAGTCGCTGAAGAATATCATCAACGGCCGCACTGCGAAGCATTTTTTGCATTTTCAACACAAAATTTATGCCCATAAAGACAAGGGAGGGAAGCTTATATCTTCTATGCTGCTCAAGGTGAAATCTAAATGTTTCATCTCTGCAGTAATGGTATCACTTCTGATTTTCTCTTGTTCTATAAAGATTCAATCTCACTTAAGGAATGACTTGACGGATGTCACGAACAGCTTTCCGAAAGGGAAGAGTCCCGGGCCTGACAGTTTTCCCCTATACTATTATAAAGTTTTTACTCCAAACTCCTACCTCATCTCTCCCTATCTTGCAACGCCTTCCTGACCTGAAGATTACTCCCCAATGGCAAGATGTCCAAACTGTCATCAGACAACTTTCCACCCCTGATTTTGAAATTTCTCCTTCTATGATAATTTTGTCATTACCCTCTACTACATTTCCCCGTCAAGGACATCCATCCTTCTCTCAGTTGCAAACTCTGTTGTTCCTATGAAATGGCTTCAATCTGTTCCTCCATCGAAAGGTCAACAAGGTCAACCAAATAGCCCACTTTGAAGAATTTTCCAGCTGGAAAAACAGAACACACAACAGATTCGTGAAAACTCGGTCCCCCTGGTGACAATTGCAACTGTGAGTCTTGTCTAACCCCCTAGACCCCCCTTTCATCCCCCCCCCCTCACTTTTTCATTTCACCATTTCACTGATGTTGTATATGAGATATGTTTGGTTGCTATATGATTTCTTATCCTCCACGCACACAAGTGTTATCCCTTACTCTTTACGATGATGTTGTATCTTTGCACTTCTTTGCCATGTTATGTATATATCTGGAAAAAAACAGTAACAACTATATAGTATAAAATATTAAGCAAAATAAGTTCACATAAGTAACAACATTTTACAAAAGGTAGGGTTCCTGAGAGACAATACAAATGTGCATGTGTTCTCAATAAGAAGAGTGGAGTACAACATCTCTGGTGGGTGCTTATTTCCCAAAAGAACATCAGGCATGTTGAAATGTAATAGCCCAATCCTTCATTCCCCAGTCATTTCCAGTTAGGTGGAAAAAAAAAAAAAACGGGGTCTGTGTTCTTGACTGATATTAAGGTAATGTATATGAGCACCTTAAGGTCTTAAAATCTTAGAATCAATAATATTATTTGGTGCATTGTTTTTACAAATTCTAAATTTAGCAGCCAAAAACTTAAAGGGCCAAAAACTTCCTACATTATTTTTACAATTCCCTAAATAAACCGTTTTATTACTCATGTAATTTCTCTGAAAATATGCTGAATTACCTTTCAGTTTTAGGAGAATCTTTAGGCTAAGGACCAACATAGCTGGAAAAGACCGTGGAAACGCTTCACGTTTTTTTCTGCAGTGCTTTCACAGAAAATCCTCAGAATTTTCCTCTGCAGACTTTCTGTCCCTATTATTCCTATATGGAAAACGACAACGTTTCCGTAGGTATAATTGCTATGCTGCGATTTAGAAAAATGAGACAGTTTTTGAAATTGCAGCATGTCCACTGCGGATATTTTTTTGCAAGTATTGTAAAGCCCGGGGGAAATTGCAGCGTTTACACAACATGGGGCCCTGGCCTTAAGCAGGGTTCATAGATGTCTTCAGTGCTAGAAAGTTATCCCTTTATCCCTTTGCCCTAGATTTTATATTGCTGTGGTATGACATCATGTAGGGGACCTGACTTGTGACCTCACTTAACCTTTGTAAACAATGCACAGAATAAGAAGGAGCTGACCAGGACAGTAGCTGGACAGGAATAACAAGTCTTTAGCTGTAAAAATTAGATTAAATTAGGGCTGTAGTTAAGATTAACATGACTTTTAATGGGTTAAGCTGTTGCTAATCACTTTATCTTGACTTTTAACCATTGTTTTCAAGGCATTTTGTTGCAAGATGTCACAGGGCAGCGAGTTATCTGATTCAAGCTGAAGATGGCTACCCCTGTATACAGTATATAAATCCTCTAAACCAGGCATACTCAACAGTCTGGACCCAACCTCCAGGCCTTTTCATTATGACAGCGGTCGGGAGATGAATGTACAGTAAATGTCCCCTATTTGCAGGCAGCAAAAACTATTGCCAATCTCTGCTCCTGGTGTTGAAAGATTTTAGGGCTTAGGGGACAGCAGCTAGGAGATGAATGTTTCTCTTGACTGCTAATAAATGTTTGGTGCCACACACACAGTATAATGCTCTTTAGTGCCCACACCCACAATATCAAGCTCCTTATTGCTCCCACACAGTATAGTGCCATGTTAGTGACACTTTGTGCCTGCTCCATGATCTAGCATGTTGGCCTGATGAAGACGTCAGTTAAGACGTCGAAACGCGTTGCCATACTTTATATCGCCACCTTGTGGAGTAACATTGTGATCCAATAAAAAAAGTTTCATTTTAATACATGTCTGGCTGATTAAGTAGCGCTCATACATACCCTGTTTTTTTACTACTTTACTAATGAAAAGTAGTGACTTGATGGCATAGGGCAGATCTATATGAAGTTGCAAGTACAAGCATGCAACAAATACCTAGGAAACCGTCTGCTTCTTCTAGAATAACCTGTCCCCTGTGACTTGTGGAATATCACACCACCATCACTAAAGGACTGACCAAAGGTGAGTTCTCCAGCTTTCAATGTGTTCTGCAACCATTAAGCACATATCTGTTTGTGAAACCATTAATTAGCATTTGTGCCTTCTTGAAGAGAAATAAAGAATTTTGTGTGACTAGTCTTAAGAGGAACATAGTAAGGAGTAAGATATTAATAGACATTACCATAGCCTAAGTGAATGGAGTGGTTGGACATTACTAGCCACCATCTATCATAAACTCTGCTGTGAATCGGTATGTTGGAAATTCAGGGGAACAAAGGTTGGGCAAATATGTTTATTGTTCATTTACCCTTATATACCCCACCCTATGGGGGCCTATAATGTTAAGGACTTTGACAGATGGACATTTCTAATATAATATATATTTAGTACCCAACATGTACCATACATTTCTTTTCATTTTTGTGTATGCATCTTGTTTTACATTTTGACTAACGACAATGATAATCCCTGAGGCTAATTCCTTACTGTTAATGGACTAGTAATGACTGAACCAGCTATAATCCTCTCTAGGTTCTTTATAGCTGTCATTTTCACTGGGCTCCTTATAAGAAGGTTGCATCTAGGGAAATTCAAGTAATGGTTGCACAAGTTAAAATCTTGATTTTTTTATGACATTGATAACATGGCCTCATGCACATAACTGTATTATGGCTCTGTTTGTATGGAGCTGTAACATTACACTTTAAGAAGGGCATGAAGCAAATTGATTCATACTGGACACTGTGCCTTCACACAATCCCTGAGTCATGTGCTTGAGACCTTGGGCAGAGAGTTGGTCTTACAAACTTAGATTTGTCTGCCCTACCCTACTAAAAACCATTACTTGCATCAATATCTATCCTTTTGTATTGGTGAATTGCATGTTAATAGACTGTAGTTAAACAGCTGCAAAACTAAGGTCTTCATACACCCTCATCCCAAGAAACACAGCCTTCTGTAAGTTCTCACATGCTCCGATTTAGGCACCATCATCATCATGGTGCAAAAAAGGGTACTTCACAGTATTTAGATACGCTGTGGAAAGGAAAACAGAGGGGAAGGCTCACAGCCCTCTAGAAAATTAGATTAATTAAGTATATTACATTAATGTTCACTAAACAATACCTGATACAATAGCAAAAGTAGAATGTGAATTACACTTTAAGAATCAGGTGCTGCAAATAGTGCGGGAGTTGCCCTTTTTCCTTCATAATAAAGCAGAAAAGTTAATAAGTATAGATTACTATTCTCTGGTACTTAGGCATACATCTGATAAGTCTCTCCACCTTCTTTTATTTCTTGATGGAAATAGCCATCAAATCAACCCAGGAAATGAAATCTAATCATCTACAGGTTTCACACTGTTATTCTCAGCAAAACAGAAATAAGGGCCAAGTGATACTGTTCAAAGGTTCCAAAAACAAGGGGTTTATTCATGCTCACAAAGATCACTTTAAAAACAGCATAAATCATAAGAGTCCAAGTGGCAATCGTTCAATGGTCCAACATGAGTTTCACCCGATTCATAGTTTTTCCATTGTACATCTTGCAAGATGAAAGTATTTTTTTTGTCTTCTCAAAAATACTCACTTCCAACATCTGAAGGCAGGTCCCAATCAAGTGATAAATACTCAATAAGCAAAAATTGTTTGGTTGTCCACATTGTCCTTTGACCAATCTTAAAGATCACAACCATCCTCACCAGACATCATTCTTCTTATTCTAGTGTTTTATTCTAGTCTAACTCTTTTTGATCAGATTTTGAACACTATAACCCTTAGAATTGTCATCATAGAAAATGCAATGATAAAGACATAAGTTATTGAGAATGTTTTTTCTTCCTTGATGCACTGCCAATATTTTTATGAGTAAAGGTATTGTAATATTTCTTCTTAAATGACATTATCTCCCTGCCAAAATCAGACTATTCTGCCCAATCTAGTTGTTGTGCAATTGTAGAAAAAGCTTTCACTTGTCACGACATACAATAGTCTATAGGGAAGATAGTCTTAGAAAAGGACAGCGTGGTTAACTAATCCTTTCAGAATACTCCCCGTGTGACGAAAGCCAACCAGAAATAGCCATTGTACTGTTTACATAACACAACCATGTTCATCTTCATAGTCTAAATTTCTACAGCTGAAGTAAAGGCAGACGAGAATTCTCCAGAACAATACTTTCAGACACCTTCTGGAGTAAACAAGGTAATAGAAAATTCATTATTTTTTAGGGTTATTTTATTCAAAAACATAGTCAAGTCAAGATATTTATATTAGACTGTTTTTGTTCTCCTATACTTTGCAGAGGAGATCTGTCCATATTATACAGATCAATTTGATTTAAGCAGTTCATTTTCTTATGAAACCAACTCAATATAATATCATGACATGGTAACTAAGACACTGCAATTCACATCTTTCTTCTTTACCGTGGGGGGAGGGACACAGAGAGAGAGAGATTGATACCTTGTCACTGAAAGAATTTTAATATTAGTTGTATAGCAGTAGTGTTTAGATAATGTATTGTGTTACTGGCATTGTATAGCACTGCTATTTTGGCAGCTGTGTAGACGTATTGCTTGGTCAACATTTAACACTGTTATTTGGGTATCATACATGTCATGTGGGTACTATATTGTTGGGGATGGGGAGAGAACAGAGGTTCACTCCCCTATCACATAGAGCATAATCTATCATAAGGTAAGCTCTGCTCATAGGAATCTTTGAATGCCTTTAGCTAAGAAATGAGAATATAGTACTTAAAATAGAAGATCTTAAAGAGGTTGTCCAGGCAAAAATTTTATTTTTTAAATAGGCCAGGGGAGGTAAAAAAAAGCCCAAAACATAATCACCTTTCCTCGGTGCTTCGGTGTCCTTCCAGTGCGGTCAGGTCCAGCTGCTCAGCTGTCTTCTTGAAGTGAAATTCCTCGCCGGCTATAATGCCTCAGGTCCCTTCCATTGAAGCCGCTGCTTGGCCTCAGTGGTCACGTGTGGCGAGGACTTCCGCCCGAAGACAACAACGGACCAGCAGGATTGTTGGACCATGCTGTGAGGCACCGGAGCACTGGGGACAGGCGAGTATGATTTTTTTTTTCACCTCCCCCCGACCTATTTAAAAAATAAAATTTTTGCCCGGACAACCCTTTTAAGGGCCACTGAAAAAAACTAGTGAAACTAGTCAAATTAGTGCATGAAAAATATGTTATTAGGTGACTCTACATACTGCAGCACTAGCACTGTGCAGTTAAATGTATAGTAGTAATATTTCATAGTGCCTTAGAATTCCCTTGTGATTTTAGAATGAAATATGTAAATTTTACATTTACTGTTTTAAAACTATTAAAATAGTAATTGATAACGGGTGCACCCCTTGCCTCTATAAAAACTGTAAAGAACATCTCTGTAACTGAAGGAGGTCCATGAGATCAGCTTATATTAAAGGAATCCTCTAACCAAAAAGGGAAACAAAAAAATAATAGGGGCACTTCCTAGGGTAATACCATCACATTTGAATAAAAAATACACTAGCCTGACTGAGCTGTGCAATGAAATAGCCACAAGTTTACTGTGGGTTTTGGTTAGTCAGATGCTGTACCTCCTTGGACACCTGGACCAAATCTGGGGTAAATGTTTGAATAAGAAGAGTCCCCTCCCAGATACTTTTATCTGATGATACTAGGCCAAGAATGTCTTATCAAAAGCATAGAATCACTTTAACTGCAAATGTTTTATTTTAATCATATCACGTCATATGAGATGTGAAATCGTAAAAGAAATATATCAGTAGGATGTGGTAGCTTGGAACTTCACTGGTGTCCAGCTTGAACAGTAGCATGCATGCATGTATATGGTTCCCAGCTTCTGAAATGCCACCAATGTAAGCAAAGCCAGATATGGGAAAAAAAACAGAGAAAAGCAGAAAATTCAAAAGTACACCAATAAGAGTGTGTGCTGTGCATGTCATGGTGAAATATCCTACAGTTACAGTAATTTTTCATAACACTGTCAGTCTTTTAGGAAGAACTGTCAGTGACAGTGTAATTATAGCATTGAGATAGTGGTAAACCCAGCATGGCCAGGTATCACTTAAGAAACTTAGGAAAGCACTACCCAGCCCAAGGGCAGCTTTTCTCAATTAACTACTTTCCAAGCATATTGTTTGTAAGAGCACATTGCTGCTAGTTGCATTATTCAGTATTTACTGATACATAATGCACAAAATTGATTAGACTATAAACCAAATAGTAAGCCGTACCCCGGGGATATGCACCCCAGCCTAGAACCACTGTCCCCTGCCCAAGATGGATGCTCCTTCGCAACCCTCTGTGACTTTGTTTCTTTATAAGCGCAATGAACGCTTCCATCGGTCCTGATGGAGGCACATATTGCAGTTACAGGTGCCCTGTGAAGTGATTGTGAGCTGAGTATTTTAATGGGTTCATTATTCACTACTCTGCTCCCAGTTCCTCTCCATTCTAGATGCTGAGTGCTGACATGACAGCAGGTCCAGGAGCATAGTGGTGAGTAATGAAACGCTGACTCCTTAATCATTTCTGCATGTGGGGGCAGTGTGGAGGCCATTATACTGAGTGTGGGGGCTATTATATTGAGTGTTGGGGAAGTTTGGTAACATTTTACATGTGGGGGTAGTGTGGGAGCCATTATATTACATGCGGGGCACTGAAGGGGCTGTTCTACTTATTGTGAGGAACATTATACTACTTGTGGGGGGACTGATGAAGCCATTTTATTACGTCAGCCATTACATAACTGCTGACAAAGGGTCCAAACAAATCCTAATTTTAAGTGAGCACTACTTGGTTGGGACTTTTTCTTATTAGACAATACTTTGCTTGAAAAGGCTGAGAAATGCTGATCTAGAATGAAAAAAAAATGAAACAATAGTCATGAAGTCATAAGTAATTTTACTCTTTCCGTCTTTCTTCTTGATATTGGAAAATTGTAGAGCAGGCAGATTTGAGCGGGCTACACGAGGTATGTTTGTAATCTAAAGTATTGGAAAAACAGCCCTCATGATCTGCAATGACTTTTCAAGTGTTTTGCAAGACGCCGTCAAGCTTTCGTAAGCTCCTGAACAAACAGCAAATACGTACTTATAGTTGTTTCTGAACTGTGAATGGAAGGAACCAGAAATCAGGAAATCATTGATAATATAAACTATTTAGTTATCAGATGAACACTCTGTCCTCAAACATTAATAAAATATGAAAACATGCCATGTTGTAATGTTCCTTACTACATCTGATAAAATGTCTTGAATAGGTCAGAGAACTCACCGTTCAGGAGAAGTATCAGGATGTACATTATGTAGTATCCATAGAATTCTGTGAGGCAAATGTAGACTTTTTATTGTGGGCTGCAAATTTTTTCTTAATAGGGGGCCAGAAAAGATAATGACTCTAATGACTTGGTGGTTTCAGTAATTCATTTCCTTATTCTGGAGCATCTTTTATTATAACTCTGCCTTGTACGGTTCCAATGTTATTCATACTAGAAATGAATAAATGCATTAACAACAGGGTGTTAGCATTTTCCTTGCCAGAGGAGTGCGTCTCTACACAGTCTGACAATGTTGGCACTGAATGGACAATGGTAGAGTTTGAGTTTATAGAGAAACAGCCCTTCACGTCTACATCCAGGACTTCCTCTTCCACCAGCTCCACTTCTTATATGGGGAACACATTTTGACAATTTCCAGTCTCACCCTAAGCAGAGAAGGATGTAGGCCCTGCAGGGGGCATCCCCAGCATATGGAGAGTCACACATGGCACAAAGATGAATCACAGAAGTATATCCTCCACAGTCTCAGCCAAGGTGTAGATGACTATATGAAACTGATTGAATTATCTCCATTTAATGTATTAATTCCCTGGTATGGCAAGTCAAATATGTACAAAAAGTCAATATTATAAGTATTAGCATACATATGATGTAATGCACCATCACACCACCTTTTTTTCTGATAAGCCCCATTTAATGTCAAACAAAGACCAGAAACTGTTAGAAAAAGTGTCTAAACCACTTAGAAAATCAGGTATACACCATTTCTTTAGCACAAAGTAAATGGAGATGAGCTACGATACCAAGCTCAACCACTACGATATGTAAGGCACTGTACTTGGTACTTATTGAAGAGGTTGCAGTACTCACCCAAATGTTGTGGCCTCTTTAACCAGCTGATTGATTGGGTTTCTAGGTGTAAGACCCCCACCGATCAGATAGGATTGTCATCCATCTAGTAAACCACTTTAACAGCTTTCACAAAATCTTTCACAAAATGAATGCTAAGTGTATTTTAATTTTTTATTTTAAGTTTTAGACGTATGAAGTTGATATTTTTCCCTGTTTAATAGAACAGAATTATGTGTGTGGTCATTATTTGTAAAGCAAACCTCATTTCAGGATCAGTGTAACCCCAATGAATACTATGACACTGATTCTCTAGACAGTTATTGTCATCACTGTAATCTCTTCTAAATAAATCCACAAAGACTGAGTCACAAATGTAGTCATTACATCGGATTAGTTTACATGTGATATTTATTTTCCTGGTGTTAATGAGTCACATGAATTTACAGGAATCAGAAAGTACATTTATTTTATTGCTTATTGTGTCCATTCAGCTACATTCCTAATATCTATACACCAATGACATGAAAATCATGTCTCACTCACTGAATGGCACCCTATGCAGGACCTACTTAGGCTACTCAATGTCAATACCCTGGAAAAAAAACTTCAAATCATTATGTATAAATGAAAATTAAAAAAAAATTACTTAATGCAATGCAGGAAGCCAAATTCTTTCAGTCCTTAAAGGGGTTTTCCTATAACCATATTTATATCTGTAGACAATTAAAAGTTAAACATTTTTACAAATATAAATAAATAACCCTAATTTTGCATAGTTTTAAAGATTTTTTTTCTAAGCATCTTTGTGATGACAGTATTATGTTTTGATTGGTTGCCAAGGGATAAAACCATGAACAGTTCTATGGTCTGGCACTTAGCAGAAACCCAGCCATGATTTCTGTATTGTAGCCAGGTTATCTTTTCTTGCTTAACCTGTCCACAATAAGGAAATCATGGCTGGCTTTATCACGAGTACCAGACCACAGGAAATTCTTGCATTCATGGTTGTATCTATTGACAACGGATCAAAACTACTATCATCATTAAGGTGGTTAGATAAATTCTTTAAAACTCAAAATTTATATTTTCAAAAATGTTTAACTTTTAATTGTTTATAAATGTGAATATGGCTATGTTCATAGGAAAACCAGGCCAAAAGTGATATTTTTTAAAAAAAGTTCCCTGACAGATGTGGCAAAAAAAAAAACAAAAACCTGCCCTTTTAAATCTGCTGCTGCTCCAAGTCCCCCGCTTCAGTGGTCTCCGCCAGTCTTTATTTCCATGAAGAATTCTGTACATTCATATAAAAGTTAAGTAAATAATGGTTGAAACAGAACTGGTTTTCACCAAATGTTCAAATAATTGTTAAAGAGGACGTTGCACCACCTCCACCACCATACTTCAAGGCCAGGGCCTCATGTGGTGTAAATGCCACGATTTGGCCATGGTGGAAACGCCTCGGAATAAAACGCGGCATTTACAGTCACAGCAAGGTGGATGGGAGTCTAGCAAATCCCATCAACACCTTATAAAAAAATACGTGCTGCGGACAAGCTGCGATTTTACAAAACTGTTGTGGTTTTGGAAATCACAGCATGTCGATTATACCTACGAAAACGCTGGCGGTTTACATATAGTATAATTGAAGCAGAAAGTCCGCAGAGGAAACCTCTGCGGACTTTCTGCGAAGAGCACTGTGGGAAAAACCATGATGCGTTGCCGCCACATGTTTTCCCACAGTGCTTTTTTGCTGTGGGACGCTACATGGGGCCTTAGCCTAATAGTTACTAATGATTCCGGTACTGATTCTGACCTTTGACAATGTCGACCTTTGATTGGAGCTCTGAATCAAGCCAATTTGCCTGCTCCTGTCTGACACTGCCCACATGAGAGCTGAAGTAGCATATTGGGCAACATAACTAATTGCTCTAGAATGGTGGAGGCTAGAAATAATAACTCCAGTTGCGCTGGAAACCGTGGAGATGCATCTATTAACAGGTGGAGTTGGTGGAAGTGGTGAAAGGTCCTGTTTAAGCAGTGCAGCCAGACAAACAGGATGCACAGTCACGTCTTCAGCTATAGACCAGGTGTTTCAACAAGGTGTTTCAACTGGCTGTCCTGCTGTTCTTATTTCTGTGGACATTGTTGTGATGTAGATCTGGTAGATCACTACTGTACCCTGACAGTCTCCATGTAAAGAGTTATCTTAAGAGCTTGTTCAGCATCAGATTAAGTGCAGATGATGTCGGCTCTTGCATCTTTTGTATTGTAATTGATTGTTGAGACATTAGAAGTTGCTAGAAGTGGACAGGCAAATGTCACAATGTCTTGATAAAGGCAATGAATTTTGTATCTAAATAAAATTTCAAATAAATCTCTTTTATTAACCATCTTTTAATGTGAAAACGTAATATAACAGACACAAACATTGGCCAGGTGTGTACACAGCCTAAGCTCCTTTTGTGATAAACACCTGCTGTATATAATAATTCTCTTGGGCATGCAACGTAACAGTCTTTGTCCTCAGTCTTTGTAAGATTTATAGAAACAATAAAACAGGTCATCATAGATGTTTTAGAAACGTGTCATGGCTATGTCCCTGGTCTCTTTCTGCCATCAGAAGTGTATTTGTCAACTAACATTAGGAAAATAAATCATTTCAGGGGTTTTTTTTTTTAAAGCTGGTCATCTTGTACTGTACATTTCAGGGTATGCTCAACCAAGAGGAAAAGTATAGAAGGGCACATTGTACTGGATCTCGGTAGTACTAAGACATATGGGCATGGACATCAATCTAGTCCGTATATCACCTATTGTAGAGTAACTATGTCCATGTATTTTTTGTGGAAAAGTATATATATATATATGACACCATTATTTCTTTTCCACAGGTTCCCTAATTTCAAGAATTATGACACCCACCATCTTAGAACCATGGGCTATTTTTCTCCTGATCCTGTTAACAGTGTTAGTGATGTATTCCTTTGTGCTGCTACCCTCAGGCATTCTCATTTTATGGAGAAGGAAACACATGCCAGTTATATCCCTAAATGGGACTGTATAGCAACATTAAATAAACGACAGCACGTCATTGGTACATATGGAAAAAAAAAATTGTAACAAGGCAAAACCCAAAATAAGGTCATCCTTACAGCGATAAACATTGTTTAATGTTTTTGGCTTCAGAGATATATTATTGGGGAACCTTTTGCATTGGATAAAGACAACTCCAGTTTATGAAGTTTAACTATAAAGTGTCATGTTGCCGTGTCCCCCAGGATTTCATTTAGTCACTTTGCTCTCCAAAAGCAGAGTTGGACATATTTTTATAACTTGAAGGTTAAACTTTATTTTGTGGCTGCTCAAGTTATTCTTCAAGTCCAAAAAATTCCTTCTCAAACTGTACAATAAACTCATAAACTCTGCATATTGAAGGCATGTCTCCTAAACAGGGAAAAAGAAGATCCGGGCTGTCATGCAGAAGCAGGTTTCTACTCATACTTCAGATTAGAATTCCTGTGATCCTACTAGCCTACCTTACAATGAGGAGCATGATGGCTGGCCAACAATACACTCTAATCCAAATAACATAAAAACGCATCCAGAGCAATCTGGCCATGGAGATATTAAAAAGTATTCAGCTGATTGTTTTCCATGTTGTTATGTAGTTATTTAGTATATTATTATGCTAAGACGATTTACTGTAGAATACACTATATGAATGTATAATACTGTATATAGTATATACACTGCAAAACACTTATTTATCGGTTCTGTCTACAACCAAGATAGTGCTATTGCTTTGGAATATATGTGATTCATGTGAAAAATTGTCTTTGCTTGTTACACCATTTTTTTTAAGGCTGGGGCCCCACATAGCCTAAATGGCACCATTTTGCCACGGTTTTACAGTACCTGCAAAGTAGATAGGAATCTGGCTAATCCTATCCACACATTGTACTTATAACACCGCAACAATCTGAAGAAGCAGAACTGAAGGAAACGGGTGAGAGTAGAAGGCTAAATCAATGACTAGACAGCGGGTGTGTTACCTGTATACATAGGAGCTAAGATTCAGTCACAGATCACAACTCTACTATAATGAAGATAATCTAAGGCTAAGGCCCCACGTAGTGGGCCGCAGCAAAAAAGTGCTGGGGAAAAACCACAGTGGCATCGCATCGCAGTTTTTCCTGCAGCACTTTACATAGAAATTCCGCAGATGTTTCCTCTGCGGACATTCTGCTTCAATTACACTTATATTGAAACCACCAGCGTTTCCATAGGTATAATTGACATGCTGCTATTTCCAAAACTGAGACGGTTTTGGAAACCACAGTGTGTCTGCTGCGTGTATTTTCCCGCAATGTATGGATGGAAAATTATGTATCAAGCACAGCACCATACATTGTATTGCGATTGTGCTTGGTATCACAGATCAGATCAATTAATTTGAATGGGACTGAACTGCACCATGGGCATGTGACCAATGGATGTGATATCAGAGGCATGAGAAGAGTAAGTGGAGCTCAATATCATAGTCCTGGACAACTCCTTTAACTCACATACCATTTTAAGTGAAATTTAGGGCTGAGTTGTAAACTTAATGGGGTTGTCTAGTTTCAGACCAATTTTGAGAGAAATGTATCATTGTCTAATGAAAAGTTCTAAAATTTTCCAATATACTACCTGTATCAATTACTTACCGTGTTTTAGATCTCTGCTTGCTGTCATTCATTCTGCCTCCTTCCAGTGGATAAAAATCAGTCCATCAGTCATTATACAAACAATAATATTTGTTTCTTAACTCTTTTCTGACATCTTCTGTAATAGTACAGCGGACGCCGGGTCTTTAAAAGGGAATCTGTCAGGGCAATTTGGGACACTAAATCACCCACACGTCCATATGGACCTGGGGTTTAGTGTCCCAAATCACCCTGTTATAACGCAATCCATGGCTGCATTAAAAATAAAAAAGCTTTATACTCACCCTGCCGCTGTGTTCCCCGCGCCTGTGCAGTTCTTCAATGATGCCAGAGGAGTACACCTCGGCTTCAGTGCGCATGTCCCGTACCTCCGGCAATTGCGTAGTGATGCCATGGTGTCCATCTTCGGCTTCACTGAAGAACAGCACAGGCGCCGGGAGGCGTGCCAACAAAGAAGCTCATGAATAAGCCGGACTGTTTTCAGTGGAACAATGTTGATCAGACCCTTCTCTAAGTAAGTATAAAGGTTTTTTATTTCTTATGCGCCTGCGGATTGCATTACAACACTGGGCGATTTGGGCCACTAAACCCCAGGTCTATAAGGACCTGTGGGTGGGTTAGTATCCCAGATTGACCTGACAGATTCCCTTTAAAGATGGCTTCCTATCTGCTTCAGCCACCCGGTCTCTGTAGTATTGCACAGCGGAGAACTGGAGCCAATACCCGCAATCATAGTTCACTCTGATGGCAGGCATGGTCTATAAACATATAAAGATATTTTTCCCATATGGTGAATGCCGTAGCAGGAAAAAAAAAATCAAAAGGGCCAAACCGCAGTTTTTTCTGTTTCGCCTACCATTAAAATTTTAATAAAAGGCGATCAAAACATCAGACATTCCTCAAAATTGTATAAATAAAAAGTTCATCTGGCCCTGCAAAAAAAGACGCCTTATGTAGTTGTGTAGTTGTGCTGTCCACAGATTCAATGGGGGTTATTTATCAAATGCACCTCTTTTCAGTGAAATTTTGTGCAGTTGTGCCTTTTGTGCACCTTTTCAATTTCTGGCGTGATTTACTAATCGGACGCAAGTTGTTGATAAATTCCATGCACATGTCTTCGCCATGTGTCTTGCGCCTACATAATAAATAAGGCATAGACACAGAACAGAATGGCTTCAAATCCATATAGCTTTCAGAAGAGAGCTCCTCTGATTTTTTTGTCTCCGAACAAACTTTGCCCACCAAATCCAAATAGAAGAAACAATTCTTAAAAGAAGAGTGTGGCCAGGTCCGCCGCACCCTCTGTCCCCTACTAGCTATGCCTCTGCTCTGCATTCTTGATGCAGCCTGCAGCCATGCATTGATCCTCTTGGCTTGGCAATGCATTTTAGGATTTGACACAAGTAACTGAATATGATTATAAAATTGATGTAAATGTTAAATCTACTAACTTTGCATAGTTTTGTGTGTGTCTTGTGCTTTGGCAACTGTTTCCGGTAATCTGCACTGATTTGCACGTGACTCCCAGAGTGGAGTGATTTTGCGCCTATTTATGCACCTTTTTAAAAAAGTCTCAAATAATAAGTCTGGCAAACACATGTTCATCAAGCCAGCCATGCCTACTTTTCTCACCAAAATCACAACGTGGCGGATAAGGAATTCTCACGTAGAAAAAAGGCACAAACTCTTCATCTGGCGTAATGGCAAAAAAGGCGCAGCAAATGCCTAAATCAGACGCAAACACGTTGATAAATGTGCCCCACTGAATGTAAATAACAGTGATACAAGGAGCAGCAAGTAAAGGCTGCACAAGGGAACAGTGAGTATTTAATGCTACTGTAGATGTATTTCCAGATAATTTTTGGAAGCTAGATAACCCATTGAGGTCCTCATATGGCTTTGGGATTGGAAAAATAAAAAAGTTATGGGGTTTGGAAGGCAGGGAGTCAACAAATCGAAAAATGTCTGTGGCAGGAAGGGGTTAATATTGGTCTCACACTGGCCAACCCCTTTAAATTGACCTCATATGAGAGAAATAAAAGTAAACCCATTTAGTAAATTTGTAGAGCTTTCCTTTATGAAAGGTCAATAAAACTGGGATTAACCAAAAAAAATCAACAACGTACAAAATCCCTCAACCTCTTCATCGTCACCTGCACCCACTTCAAAGCACACATATTGTGAAATATTGTATAAAGCCATACACTCCCAGGAACTTCATGTTCTTGCTGAATGGAAAAATAACTCTCAATATTTGTCATATTGCAGTAATGTTAACCTTTTATGTGTACACAACAGTTGTGAGAGGACACAGTATTCTCAATAAACTCTGAATTGCTAAATGAATACACAGAGCAAATTTTATTTTAATTATTATATAAAGTTTTTTCAAGGTTCTCCATATCCCATAATTTAGCATTTCTATGAACAGTTTAAAGTAGTTGTCCAGGATTTAGGTATTTATGGCCTATCCTAAAGCCACAAAATATCTAATCAGGGGGTACCAACAGGCGGCCCCTGCACTGATCAGCTGTCCCTGTCCCGTTTCTGATGCCTTTACTATAACACATCACTGGGCCAGAAGCAGATAGCTTAAAGTGGTTTTCCGGGAAATTAAAAAAAAAAAAAAAAAAAAAAAAAAAGGTCTGTTAGTGCTATTAATGGGTTAATAAATTCACCCATATACCTTTAGCAGTGTTTTGAGTGATTTCTGGGTGTCTGAGAGCTCCTGGCATCTTCTGCATTTGTTCACATGATTCAGCTTCTTGCTATGTAGCTTCCACACTAACCCCTCTTACCTTACTCATCCCTTCCTCTTTCCCTCCCTCCTCTTTCCCTTCCTCCCATACACCCCCTCCCTGTCTCTCTAGCTATCCCGCCCACCCCCGATCCCATTATACTTACGTGAGTTCCTTCCAGTCTTCCTCCTGCGGGACTGCTCCTCCCTCTTTTCTGACTGCCGGTGCACGCAATAGTCCCAGCACTGCCCTTTGCTCTGAAGCCGACAATCCACCTCTACTGCACAGGCGTGAGAACTGCTCAGTAGAGTAGTGTTTACATTCTATTTAAACAGGGAAATGGATCGTCACTGGATAACCAGCAAATGTCTCTGGGATGGTCACATGATCGCCCCAGGGATATGGGTAAATATAAACTTTTGATAAATTATGTTATTTAGAAAGTAGGCGGGGGAGGGTGTTTACATTAGAGTAGGAATTCGATTTTATCCAGGACAACCCCTTTAACGTCAGTGGTAGCTGATCTGCAGCATCAGTACCAGGCCACTACGCAAGACACCAAGGCATCCAGTACAGCTGATCTGTGTGGGGGCCACCTGTTGGGCCTACACCAATCAAATATTTATGGAATATCTAAAGGAAAGACCTTTGATCACATGCTACAATTTTTTCTGGGCCTAATCAGCTACGGAAAACCAGAATGGACTGCTCATGTCCTGCAGTTAAAGGGTGGGGTACTACACAATAAAAAGTGGGTCATAAGATACAAAGTATCTAATGAAAATCTTAAAGACTGACTAAACCAAAAACTGGAAATTCAGCATTTGGACACATTTATAGCACTCTGCTCGACCCCAAACTTTTCTCTGTCCTCTACTAGGCACAACTGAATTATCAACTTCAAGTGTGTTCATTCAGTTTTTTCCCTATAAATATTAATTCAGTTGGATGTACAAAGTTTTGTAATATATCTTAGTGGAAAATGCATCTCTCTCCAGTTATCATCTTCCTGCCTGGCAAACTGCTCAATTCACTGCTCAGAGATATCTTCACCAAAGGCTAGAATTCACAGATGGATCATGTTACATAGTACAGAGTAGAGGGGAAGGAGGAAGAGCCCTGTGAAAGAGAAACAAGCACAGACAAAAGCTGCCTAAATAGATTTCTAGCAGTTTTACATTAGTATTCCAGTTGGTACTGAGCAGATAGATGTGAATAAAGCTCTGGTCTGGTAGAAAGCGTACTTTTATCGTCACCAGGATGTCTGTGTTTACCTGCTTCTCAATCCTCATCTTCTCCTTTTCTCTCTTTAGACTGAATTAAAATAACAGACGCTCTATTAACTCTCAAAAACATGACAGAGCACGGCAAAGTCATATGGAAAATATTTTAGCTGGCACTATCAATGATTTGTGTCCATAGAGTTTATAGACCATACATAGTGTTTGTACTCCTCCAAATTTCCATCAATTTCCCAGATGAGGAAGATCTCCGAGTCTAATGGAAGATTAGGCAAGTCTCCTGTAAATGTGGCGGATGTAAATGTATAAAAACACAATATTATAGATCTGTTTACAGTAAATTAAATAGTGACTGCACTTTATTGGCACTCTTTATAAGGGACACTCTGAAAGCTTACTTATAAATATACTCAGTTAGCCTCTAAAAGGTATCGCCTGATTTCTTCACTCTTCCACTACTTTCAATGGCTAACACGGTACAACATTATACTACTAAGGGACACTCTGGCATAATTTTTATGGGTCACTCTTTTAGCCCTGTGTTAAATCATTGTTTACAGTCACTTGTTGTATAGTGATGTAAGTGTTGGCACTTTCTATGTCATTAGGTCAGCATAGACATAATATGGTATAGATTGCATGGTCACAGATACAGGATAGCATTGAAAACTGGGAAGATAGCTGAAAATTCAAATTAGTTGAAATTTGAAAGGTAAAGTCACGGCATTTGGTTGCAAGATATTTTATTGTTAGTAGATTACATAAGTGTGTTGGCTAGTAAGATTAGGCATAGAGTTATTATAAACTCGTCTTCATCATTTTGACATTTGCCACAAATTGGCATACGCAGAAGATATATGATCCTACAGCAAAGATCACATATAGCTCCTTATACCCAGGACAGATAGGTCTTGTATGTTTCCTTCCCCTTCCATGACCACTTGTCCAGTTCTCTACCACATCAATAACATTTCAGTTATACTGGAGAGGAGAGACCTGAACAGGTTCTTACCACCTAATAACAAAAAAAATAGGTTCCACCAGGAGCAGAGATCACTCTTCAAGTAACCTGTAGAAGTTGAAAGGACTGCCACTATGATACATACAACCTTAACAAATAAGCAACATCAAATCTGACTTAGCATACAAGTGTATACATACCAAATATTTTTTAAAATATATTATTATTAGTGGTTACCCAGAATGTAGTTAATTCAATGCTGGAAAATATGGAAAAAACATTTTGCCATTTTTTTTCTATTCACTATCCACATACAAATATATCCAGTTCTCTCTTGTGATTGTTTGTTATACCATTTTCTTTCAATTCCTTTATAAATTGATTTATATATGTCTGTTCTGTCCCCAGGCTGAGGATTTCTTGGCACGTTTTTTTATTCCTGAAATATGCTGAGGATTGTCCACTTATGGCAGTATCTGAAGCTGTAAATAAAGAGAGAGCATAGAAATGCACATTAATAGAACAGATCTGATAGTGCTACAGCATCTCCCTTCCTCCCATAAGAATGACCACTTCCCACTAACGTGGACTCGCCAAAGCCACGTTTCATGGCATCTCATTCATGTAAATGAGCAACATGTGATACTACTAAAGGTATTTTCACAGCGGTGCATAAATATTTATGGCCAGGTTAGCTCCATCATGGCAGCTGCTGGCAGAAAAGTGTTCAGCAAAAATTGAGAAGCGACTTTGCATTTTTAACACCATACCCTCTCTAAAGAGGAAATGTGTAGCAAAACTTGGTTTCAATTTTAAAATGAGTAGTTGTGTTGAGACAATGCCTATAAACCACACTACCACTGCACTGGCTTACAAAACCATGTGATCAATACGTATTTTACAGCAGATTTGTTTCTTCTAGGGGATGTTCTGCAAGATCAAGGCAAGGCAAAATCACAGAATCCCTAATTGATATGTCTGTCTATCTATATATCTATAATCTATCCATTGATCTTTTAATTTAAACTTTTAAAAATTATACTTATCTAACTAATACAATAATTATAAAAGTACACCGTATCAAAGCAGTACATTTACCTATACATTCAGCTAGCCTGTTTCCACCAACATACTGAGATGTCCAAGAAAACCCACTCTGATGTCCACATGTTTCATACAACCTACTTCTCCTTAGAAATGAAAAATCATAGCCCTAAGAACAAGAAAAGGAAATGTTTTATATTGTTATTATCTCATTGCTGTATGGGGATGAACAAATCATGATTTTTATTCCTACATAAATGATGCAGTTGATGGTTTGCACTGTTAGTTGGGTGATTGTATATAAATTTCCATGGGTCAATTACTGGGAGCGAGTGTTGCTAAGAACGCTATTCTTGATAATTGGTTCAGTCATTGCCCAGTATAAAGTGACCTTTACACTTTATTGATGTTGTACATATCTATTCCAGTACATTTTTCTGAATACTACATCTTTTGAAAAATCATTTTTATTAGGATACATTTATACCTCTGTACATTTGATGAGACAGCTTGAAACATTCCAGATGTATGCAGCTGTATGCCTATGCTGTTGCATAAGTCTGCAAAAATCTCTTTTTTGGGGGGCATAATACTGTGGGCAGGGGCCACTATGGGGCATAATACTGTGCGCAGGGGCCACTATAGAGCATAATACTGTGCGCAGGGGCCACTATGGGGCATAATACTGTGCACAGGGGCCACTATGGTACATAATACTGTGCACAGGGGTCACTATGGGGCATAATACTGTGCGCAGTGGCCACTATGGGGCATAATAATGTGTGCAGTGGCCACTATGGGGCATAATACTGTGTGCAGGGGCCACTATGGGGCATAATACTGTGTGTAAGGGCCACTATGTCACATAATAGTGTGTGCAGGAATGCGGGGCTGGGGGGGCTGGTCCGGGGGGGCCATTGAGTGCGGTGGTTCGGGGGGGGCCCCATGTCAAATGTTCGCCTTGGGGCCCAGCCATTCCTAGTTACACCACTGCCCTAAGGCTAAAGCCCCACCTGCAAAGTGAATGAGATCTTTTAATCCTATCCACACATTGCAGAAAAAATTCCACTGGGGAAATGCTAGCGCTTTCCCTATAGGTTTAATAAGGGAAGAAAATCCGTTGAGAGTGAGGAAAACTCACCAAAAACAGAATAGAAAACGCTTTGGAAAAAAAAACGTGTTGCTTTTCCGCTGTGATTTTATCTGCATCCAATGTAGTTTTATTCGTTTTTTTGTTGCGTTTCAGTACGTGGGGCCTTAGCCTTAAATTGTTAGAAACTTAGCTTTATCTGTCGAATGCTGACATGTAAATATGTGTAACACTGTATAAAATGTAAAAAGAGTGAGTACCTGATCACACATTGGTTTGCAGTAGAAAACACTATCAAAATAAGCACACACTAAACCACCATTTGTGGGCGCCAGCGGCATTGTGCAGTTGGTTGTCAGCACAGCTTTGTGATAAACTTCAGACAAAAAAAGAAAATAATTTTGGTTAGCAATATCGCAGTCGGAAGTATGACAGTTGTTTGCAAAGACAGTTGTATGTATAGAGTTATACCTTTGGACTGATGTTCTTTAAGGCTGGTAAGTGCCTGCTGCATCCACCAGATAAGTGAGTTGATCTGTGACAGGGTCAGGTTGGTGACATCTTTATCAAGATCAATGAAGTGCTAGAATTTAAAATATATTCCTTATAACACATTTTAGCAATTCAGAGAACATTATAAGGAACATTTCTGAAGTCAAGTTCCATAGGAGCTTCATACTGTAAATCCTTATGTCTTTGACATATGAAGACTATTTTTACAGACTAGATAAACTTTTTAATGGCACCATTTAATAGTTACATAATAGATGAGGTTGGATGAAGACATCAGTCCATCAAGTCCAACCTATAACCCTACAGTACTACCTTAATGAACCATACAACGTACTGGGAGACTGCAAAATAATTAAGTATGGGTTGAAATGGAAAGAAACACAATCATGTTTTTAGGGTTATTTTTGACTGCAGTAAAAACCACAAATTCAAAACAAAATCCGCTTTGCATCGCCACCGATAAATTCATATTTCCATCTACAGAACAGAGCTGTATTGCACTTTACTGTTTGTGGTTTTCTATTACATCCTGTCTGAGAAGGTGCAATAAGTGCACCAAGATGGCACCTGTGAGCTTATACTGAGCCCCTGTCCACCATGAAGACTGCTCTGCGCAATTGCATCCGACTTGGGCAATCTCTGTAACTGCTTTGATGATGATAGAGCAGGCCCTATCCTGTTCCATGGCATTGGAACGGAACCCCCCATTGAAGTCAATGGGGGACAGGTGGCACTCATATGACTTTCGGATGTCATTCTAGTGCATTCCACTATAAAATCGGCACTACCTCGGCCTGCACACTCGGTCATGTGCATAATGGCTGCCTCCTAGAACTGATCCATACATCTAACCCAACATTACAACAAACATGCATGTTAAATGTAGGGAAGGGGGCTAAAGGTTTTTCCAAATATCACAATATTGCCTGTTAGGAGCCCATAACATGTAATGCATTCACTTGAATAAAGGTAATATTTCTAAAAGACTAATGTGATTTTTATTTAATACCTTTAATCTCTTTTGCAAAGATTTGTAAGGCATATCTTTGGTATTGTTCTTATCCTTGGTTATTTCTGAAAGAAAAAGGGATTTGTGGAAACAATTATTTACAGCTATAAATTAGATTCACTTCACAAAAGAGATCCATATATTGTTCTTCCCTTTAAGATTAACTTTGAGTAAAATAAACAATAACAATGTATTTTTTCACACAATTTACATAGTACTACCATATTCAATTGTGCTGTACAGCCATATACTGGGAAAGACTAAACTACTTAGACATCTTTTCACCATTAATAACTTTGCTGCGCTGTATCTACTTTTAGTCATTGCACTTTCTTCACAAAAACAGTTAAAAGTAGGTTCACACCTGTGTTGGAGTCTCCGTAGGAGGACTTTCCTCTCTGCCGGTTTCATACTGAAACCCGACAGACACCTGGAGGACCCCATTATAGTCTATGGTTTTCGCGGGTAACCGCTTTCTTAGCAGACAGGCTAAAGGCGTAAGGTAGATGCAAACAAAGTGTTTCCACTTCATTGGGACACATTTACTAATAATAAGGTTTAGACAAAGCAAATGTAAACTAGACAGTCCAAAACTGCACCAGATTTACCATCAGTGGCTGATGCTGGATGACATATCTATGCCGTGCACAGACAAAAGGAAACTGTGTCTTTGATTTCAAACTTTTAACAGTGTGGTATCTAAACATGGTAATAACATTGATACATAAGGAGTAAACAAAAATGCTCCTAAAATAAAGACTAAGAAGAGAGGAGTCACTGCTGAAAATAAAGTAAAAATATCTCAGCAATAGCATGCCATGAACTATTGATCCACCCTGATAAGTTTACCTGGAACTTGTGTGTTGGACAAATCCAAGAGATCATTTTCTAAAAAGGAAAAAACGTACAATTTAGGCGAACTCTGTAGCGCTTAGAACTCTTAGCCACTGTGCCACATACTAAAGCAATAGTGCACCATGTTAAAAGCAGTAGTGAACTTCTTTCTGTTTTATCCAAATTGGTTTTCTGCTGTTTCTAGCATGTTTATTCCCATAAAATATATATTTTTCATAAATCTTATTTAGGATGGTTTTGAAAATCTCCCATTTAGTTTGTCTGTTTTTCCTTTTGAGTACATTGTCTCAATTTACACTGTTAAGATCCTGAAATTTAGTGTTTTCGTAGCCCCTCTACTAAACATCTCTAAAATGATGTTGTGGTCACTATTACCTAGATGAACCCCAACCTCTACTTTTATGTAGCTTTTAGTAGGATACAATTATCCTCTATCTCATTCATATATATATATATATATATATATATATATATATATATAGTATATCCCAATATTCACATTTTGAGGACCTGTTCTGGGTCCAACAGAGGTTTAGTGTAGGGTTCCATGTGCATGAGGTCGCCTTGTCTGTGTAGGTGAGCTTCTTACTTTTCGATCAAATATGTATAACGAAAAAACTCTAATTTATATGTTTAGTTTATAGATCATATTAGTTGATTTTAAAAAGGGCAGTAATGCCATTTTGATCTCGAATGTCGGGGTGAAAGTAAAATAAAAAAAAATTATTCCCATTGATGGACTTAAGAAATCTATGAATAGAATCCTCTGTGTCCTTCCATATAAATATAACTATCTAATTCATCTATGAATCTCTTCTTCATGACCAAGCCTGCCCCAAGCTTACCATTAGAAAAAATGGTTTGATGCCTATCCCCCCACACCTCATATATAGGTTGGCATAGCTTGGGGCGAACCTAATCCCCATTGCTTTATCCCAAATTTGCAGATTAAACGGTTGTTCATACATTAAATAATTGTGGCCTAAGATCCATATCCCTCCACAATTAAATTAAATGTATATTATATGTAATAATAATAATAATGCACAAAACCACAAATCTGTTTCAAATCTACATAAATACAACATAAATAAAACACAACATATAGGCAAACTGTGTACTAGGCCCTAGTTGCAAAGGGGCCTAGTTGGCAGGAGGCCTATTATCACCTTAAAAATAGTTTCTTGGACTGCTCTACTGTTCTTACACAGAGCCCCTCGCTGTTTGTGCCTGACCCTTTCTTATAATAATAATTTTATAATATTTATGAATAAGTTTTGAACTTTCTTCACTAGCTATTGGACAAATGCCAGCTGCAACAGAGTGACTGCTATCGGACGCAATACCTGTGTATACATTGCACAACTGAATTCTATATTCATTAACTACAGTACATTGAGTGGATATAGGCACATACTGTGCTGGCATATATGGCGTGAATATATTCCTTGAATACTTTATATCCCATCAAGTATTTTTTTGATAATCTGGTTGTAACATATATGTAGAGTTAAACACTTACCTAAACCATAGATATTCCCTTTGAAATATATAACAGCAAAAGTGAAAAGTAAAAACTTGTGCATGGCTACTCTCTAAACAAAGTCCCACCAGGATATGTAATGCGTAAAAGAATGTAATGTTTACTGGTTATATTTGAGCTGATTGCCCAATTGCTGATAAAGCAGATAAGTAAAAGCTTCCCGTAAAAGTCTAAAAATTTCTGATAAAGAGGAACAGCTAAACACATACGCTGACAAGCAAAAAGTGTAACAATGTTTTGAACTTTTGACTTTCAGGCTCCATATCTCACCATCCACTACAGCTTCGAATGTGAGTCTACCATCATTTTATAGACATTCATCTTGGTTATCTCATACATAAATTTGACTTGCAACTATTTAGCATATGATTAGTTATGCAGATTCTTGTCATGTAACTGCGTTGTTACTGTTTTGCTCTTGGTTGTGGAAAAATCTTTTTCTTGTATACTACAAATTACAACCTGTTCTCACACATGGGTTGTTTCATAGCCAAAAGCATTGGATACATGAACAGAATCGATGGTGGTCACATTGCTGAGCTATATGTGAGTATCCTACAACATGAGTTAATTCATACACTCGAGTACTATGGGTATGAAAAGGACAACATAGTGTTCCAGCAGGATAACCCATAGCATACAGTATGTCGCGATTAGAGAAGAAATGGTTCAATGACAATGAAGTAGAGGTGCTGGATTGGCCCCTACAGTCCCCAGACCTTAACCCAATAGAACACTTGTGGGTAGAGTTGAAGAAAAAGCTGTATTTGTAGACAAGTGAGTCAACCAGTATGCACCAACATTAGGAATGTGTAGAAGAGACCTGGGATCAGATTTCGGTCGAGACATGTTTGAATCTGATCAAGAGCATGCCCAGAAGGATTCAGACAGTGTTGAAAGCCAAAGGTGGATTTACAAAATACTAATAAAATAATAAAAATTAGAATTTTGATTTTTAGGAGCAAAACGGTAAAAATGCAGTTACATGACAAGAATCTGCATAACTAATCATATGCTAAATAGTTGCAAGACAAATTTATGTATGAGATAGCCAAGATGATAAAAATGATGGTAGTCTCATCTTGGAAGGTAGTGAGATATGGAGCCTGAAACTCAAAAGTTCAAAACATTGTTACCCTTTTGCTCATCAGTGTACAACAGTCAGCCATAACATTAAAATCATGTCAACTGAATAACATTCATTGTTACAACTGCGCCTGTAAAGGTGTGATATGTATTAAAGGGGTTGTCCGGGATAAATTGAAATCCCTACACTAATCTAAACACCCTCCCCCCCTCCTACTTTCTAAATAACATAATTAATCAAAAATGTATATTTACTCACATGACCGCCCCAGGGACATTTTTTGATTATCCGGTGACAATCGATACGTTTCCCCATTTCCGGAAACGGATCGTCACTATTACTCCCCCTCCATCCATTCCATCATACTTACCTTCCATGGCTTCTTCCTGTGAGACGGCTCCTCCTTCTTTTCTGACTACTGCAGCTTCTCCCAAAGCTGCTCTGCGTACTGCTGCCGATAATCCACCTCTACTAGGCAGCTTCCACACATGTGCAGTAGAGGTGGATCGTCGTGCAGAGCACAGAGCAGCGCTGGGAGAAGAACGTGCGCTTACAGGATCAGTAAAGAAGGAGGGGCCAACCTGCAGGAAGAAGCCATGGAAGGAAGAGAGGTAACAAGAGAGGTAATGTGGTTGGGGGTTGGGCTGAGTAGGTAGGGAAGGGCTAGTAGTGGGGGGGATAATTAGAGAGACAGGAAGGGGGTTATGGGAGGGGGGAGTAAGGTGAGAGGGGTTAGTATGGAAGTTACATAGCAGGAAGCTTACCTATGTAAACAAATGCAGAAGATACCAGGAGCTCCCAGAGACACCCAGAAATCACTCAAAACACAGCTAAAGGTATATGGGTGCATTTGTTAACCCATTAATAGCGCTAAGAGACATTTTTTTTAAAAAGAAAAAACATTTTTTTGCCCGGAAAACCATTTAAGCTGTAAATGTTGGGTCTGATTAATTTAGAAGTTTGAGTTATTTTAGGGGTCTGGTCATTTAGGGATTTAAAAGTTTGCGATGCAGTCCAGCATTTTCTAGTTTATTCTACTGTGATCATTTGTATTTGTGTCCTATTATTTGAATAGGGTACTATCTGGGGTCATTGGGAAGCATTCTAAATTATTATAAATAGTGGAGACATAACATTGATGGTAACAGCAAGAAGGCATGATGGTGAGTTTGTGTGGCTGCAAAAGCTGGGAATAGGCTTCAGAAATGAGAGGGGGCATACAAAGAAATTATGGGACCCCCAAAGAAAAAGTCAGAAATGGGTCCTTTCTTCCAAAAAAAAGGCAGGGTAAAGAATGACAATGCTTGTAGGAAAAATGTATTTTCGCTTGATATATTTAAGTAAATGTGTCTGAAGAATAAAAATGAAAATTAAAAAAAATCCCTTAACAGAGTCTACTAGTCCAACAGAGAAACAGTAACCTTTTCAGTTACATTTTTCTCCACAACTTCCCTTATTTGACTATGTACTGACCTACTGCTCTTCTTTACGGGTTATTGATCTCGGACAGGAAAGGGGGCATGTCTGACAAACTGTATCATAAATTTCAGTAAACAGAGCACGGTGGGAGATTTTTTGATATTTGGAGTGCGATATCAAAGTGTTGTGAGAGGCACCTGAAAGCCCCCTCCTTCAATGGGTACTGTACCAATTCCCTCCCCTGACTCCATGGTATGCCACTGACGTCAAAGATGTCTCACCAGCAAACTCTGCACTTGTCACGGGAAGAAGTTATATTGGTCTAGGACAGCTGTAAAAGATGGAGCAAGTGAGAGTCTACAGTTGTAGAAGATGTCACTAGTGAGTCAGTGAATGTCATTGCTGCTGGGTTTCTGCATTTGATCAGGGCTGTCTTTACTTTATGAAAATGATATCGGACCACTCTACGGTCACCAGATTATAAACGTAATATTTAGTTACAGTATGGTAATATTATGGATCTGCATACAGTGTTTTTATTACATCACAGTATAGTGGTATTATTCAGTCACTAAATAGTGGAAATGTTTGGACATAGTGTGGTGTGAATAATCAGCTACTCTATGGTGGTATTATTAATCACTGTATCACTGGTCATGATATGGTGTAAATATTTGTCACTGTATGTCAGTATAACACAGTAGTGTTAATCAATAAATATGTAAAGGTAATATGTTGTGCATGTATATTGGTATTTTTTTTTAGTTCTTTTATATTTCTTTTATTCAGTCACAGTGATTTCTCATATACATATATAGACAATAATTTGGTGCTTGGACAAATGAAGCACAAACATTTATAGATAAAGATTCCCCAATTCATAAAACAACTATGAGGGATACACCGTACTCTACTGGCATCAAAACTCATCTGGCCTTGTTCATTGATACTCTTCTAAGATGATATGAGGAAAAGAATGTTGAATAAATCTGCATGTGTCAGCGAAGCAATTTCCTCCTTGCAGAAACATTCCAACATTCTAGTGTTTTTCAGCAAAGGTGGTAAAAGTATGTATTTTGCTACTTTAACTCTGTTGTTTAAAATTGATTATATGTGTTATCCCTTCCTAGGTCAGCATGGACTATAAATGGAGCCATAATACAATATTTTAGGATTTTCTTAAAAAGGATAGTAATATAAAACACCAATTAATTTGACATGTAACACAGTAAATACACAGTTGCAGCAAACTTTCACTTCTGTGTGAAGTATCAATTTAGAATTCAACTGCTTCAACTGTGTATTTGGCACATTAAAAAGGAACTTTCACCACCACCATCAAGCTCATTGCATCTTTCAATAGGCGCTACTCCACTGATTCTGGCTCAGTTGGGATTAGCCTTGTCTGTTCCAGAGCAATCATTTCTGTTAGTTTCCACACAGTTATGCTCTCTACTGTCACATAGGTGGTCCTAGGCAGGAGTAGAAAGACAGGGAGTGCCCACCTACCTGTAGAGAGGTTAACTGTGCTGAAACTAACAGAAATGACTGCTCGTGAACGGTGCGGGCTAGAGAGAAAATATTACCTGCACTGGAATTAATGGAATGGCACCTGTTGAAGGATGCAGAGAGTTTAAGGTGGTGAAAGGTCCTCTTTAAGGCCAAAGCCACGCGTGTTGAGTCCACAATGGCAGGTCCTTGCTGTCGCTTTCAGTCACAATAACTGGACAAAGGTCTTTCAACCTTTGAATTGCAAAGGGTGAAAACTGTGGATGCAATAGTTGGCATGCAGTGAGTAGATGCGGTTTATATCCCATCCACTATGCTACTACTGTACCTCACATCATGTGTCCCAAGGATAAATAGAAAACTGGCTGTGGGTGGTGTACATTTTTTTTTTTAAGTTATTATTACCTATCCCCAGTCCTACTTTGGTCATTGCAATCCCTATTCTATTTGTTTCTGACACTGCCCTGGCCAGAAGTGCAGTCACTGTGGCCATTCACTGTAGCCAATCACTGGCCTCAGTGGTCATATGTTAGGTTCTGGTGACATCGCTGCTGTAACCAACATGTGACCACTGAGGCCAGTGATTGGCTAAAGTGATCAGCTGAGCAATGGATGTATTAGGGGACACAAGACCCAAACAGAGGACCTGGGGTGGGTGAAAATCATTTCCCGACAAACACCTTTAAGGGTAAGGATACTCATGGCAGACATAAAGCGGCCATGCATACCACACTGTTAACAATTTACAGTTTACTGCTTGTTACTTGTTAAGTGGGTTATCCCACATAGAGAAAACTTCAGGACCTTTCTCCTGCTGCACATTCAGCCTGAGTGCAGCCAGGATGAATGTGGCGTGGCTGGTGGTGGATGGCGCTCCTGTTCACTTCAATGGGAGCTCTGGCTTGGCTATTTCCAGAGCGCTGTCTATCACCTGTCCCGCCCATATTCAGCCAGGGTCCTGATGTTTTTTCTACATGGGATAACCTCTTTAAGGGCCAGTGGTCCAGGTTTACGATGTAATATAAAACATGGCGGGGGGGAGGAGGAGGAGAAAAAGCTTTGAATAGGACCACCCGCTTGCTGTAATCTGTCACAGTGTCACTGTTGCTATAGATAGACTTCACATGACAACAGGCGGAGGACCATTAACAACAAGGACCATTAAGTTGTCTGTGATTTCTATCTTTTATATGTATATTTATATAATGTACCAGTGGTAGGTGTGATAAGCTTTCCACTTTACATACCAGGCTTTTACATTTAGAATTCTCTGTTATGCACTTAAAACTACTTGAGTTTCTATTTTCCAACATCAAGTTTCTGACAACAAGCATATTCTGATGCCCAAAAGGCTTTATAAGAGTTCTTAATATTTTGCAATGATATTTAAGAGCATCACTTTTCTTGGACACGCAAGTTACTCTATTAATCTCCCTAAATTCCATCATAGTAAATATGAATGGGTTATTTCACAGTCAATTTAAAATATGAAAACCTGAACCGATGGTAGACTGACCATGTGGCCATTATGGCTGTGACTGAGAGCCCAAGGACAGAAATGGTCCATTTTTCAGTCAGAAGCTTAATGTTTAAAGCAAGTCTGTCTGTAGGAAAATTGGTATCAAACTAATGACAGGTTGTAGGGCATCTTCTACATTTTCTAAAGATGCTTTTCTGCATTGTAGCTGTATTATCATGAAAATCAGGGCTTTATTCTTATGGAAATTAGCTGAAAAGTGAAAGGCAGCTTAAGAGTATTATAATAATGTTTTAGTATTGGGCCATTAACCATTCTTGTCCAATGGTCCACCCCTGGCCTGAACTACCTGACAGTCCAAATAATCTCAGTATACATTTGTGTGTACATCTGTATGTACTGTATATGTAATGTATATGCATCTGTATATGTATGTGTGTAGCAGACTTTAAACTGGCACTTAACACATTAAGTTTATGTATGTATGAATGTATGCGTAATGTTTATTAATAATAATAATAGTCCTTTAATAGTCCCACAATGGGGAAATTCAGTTTAGAATTCACTGCCAAGTGGGGAACTACTAAAACATAACTTATTAATATTGGTTTCACTAAATGCAGAGGATAAAAATACCTGCTATGCAACCCAGTGTTGCACAGACATTTTATCAATCCCATAGTCCCTGTACCACTATTTGGGACAACCGGTGCATCTCAATAAATTAGAATATTTTTGAAATGTTCAATCATTTCAGTAATTCAGTTTATAACCAGCGTCTTCCATGAATGTGTTTCCTACTGAACCAGACTGAGGGACCATTTAAAGGCTTAGGAAACCTTGGCAGGTGACACACTGAATTTACAATACTGAACTTTTTTACAATATTTAAATTTTATTAGATTTGTGTTTTCATTACCTGTAATCCATAATCAACATTTACAGAAATAAAACACTTGAAAAGAACTCTGTGTATGTAAAGAATCTAGAAAATATAGGAGGTCACTTTTTAATTTAATTACTGAAAGAAAGAAACGTTTCAAAGATATTCTAATTTATTGAGATGCACCTGTAGATTCTCTAAAAGGAGAAACTGTGTGTTTCAATTTTTTTACATTAGGAGTCTGATATTGCAATAAATGTTACACATATTGTGTGCAGATGCAATTGATAACAGGGGCAAACACAGCATGGAACTCCAAGTCTTCTTTATCAGCACTGACATTAGCGCCACTTCTCCCAACTGCAACATTAAAAACATACCACCTCCTCATACTACATGTCCAGGGAGGCTCGTCTGTAACCAGAGACACTCTCACACTCCGAGCATCCCAGCACACCCCATTATTTCACAATATTTACCAGTCCCAAAGTACTGAGCCTTCTAAAGTCTGCAATGGGCATCAAAGTAGGTAGCAGTAAGAGATAAAAAGAGCCAAAAAGTGAGCACCACAATAAAGAATGCAGCAAAATTCAGCATTTGAATATAATCTCTGTAATAAGGATCCATTTTCGGGAACCAAGTGGAACAAGCAGAAAATAAAACCACATGCCAATGATAATATCAAAAATATTTAAAATAATAGAACCCACCCAGTAAGAGTGACATGGCAGCTCAGAGAAGACCCAGCAGGCATAATATCCTTGACCCACACAATGTCCCTGAATATGATAACTCCACCTTTAATTAAAAAAACATCCTGTGTATCAATTTAAGAAGTTTCCACACTGTGACCCTGATATAAAAAAATGCCCCCACTGGATTGAAGAAAATATCTACAGTGTGCCCCTTGATTTGAAACTGCCTTCAATGAATAAAAATGCCCACATTATGCCCCTAATTAAGAAAATGCCCCTATGGCTCCTATACAGACAGAGCTATGTAGGAGGGGGATGCAAGCCAGATGTAAGTGATCGGGGTGGCACCTGGGGTATGGCGTGTGTCATATGATATACAGCAAAGCATGCTGATGGTCAAATCAGAAGAGGGCCACCCCGGTTCAGAATCTGGGATAACTTTGTAGAATAGAAAAGGAGAAAAAGTTTGGATGCACAGTTTGTCCTTAGTGAGCAGAAACCAGGTCAAATACACAATCTTACAAAGAAAAAAAAACCCCCAGATAGAAATGTGCTGCAGAACTTGGCAGTTATGTCTCTCTCTGACAGATATATAAATGATTACAGGTGTGATCCATTGAAACATTAGGTTTTGCCACAAGGGGATATAAAAATGCACTGAATGCTGCCCTATGAAAAGACTTTTGGAGGCTACTTTTGGGATTGGGAGAAGCAGGATGGTAGTTGCGATGAACTATCCACCATCTAGGCTTAAAGTATGGTGACCAAGCTTTGGACAGCCCAGACAGACCACCAGTAGAGAGGATCCTTCATTACATACCCCTGTCTCTGCCCAGACCATTTCCAGGCTCTTAGCAAAAGGAAATTTGGTGTTACAGTGCCCATTATGTACCTTGCCGATGATATCCAGCCATCGTCACCTTCATTTTCACTGATATTGTGAATGAGGAAACTGCAATGCTGCATTTTGTCTTTACTGACGAAAGAAGGTTCGAGGGTGGAGTGACACTGCCCCAACTGCTGGCAGGATTATTTGGGGAGTCATTGCATATGACAGTCTGTCATCCCTAGTAATGATATGAAGGCCCCATGTGTTGTCTCTTATAGCAGGGCTGTCAGTTGACATTTTTCAGCATAATAATGCTCACCCACACACACAAGGGTTTCCCAGGAATGTCTCTTCCAGATTGCAACACTTCCTTGGCCTGCACAGTCTCCAGATTTATCGCCAATCCAGCATATCTGGGACCAGCTGGGACATTAACGTTAGCAAGCTAGGAGTGTGCAAGATCTTCAGGCCCATCTGTGGTCAAATGTGTTACAGCACACCATATGGAACCTGTATTCTTCCTTGCCCAATCATATCTCATCTTGTAACCAGGATAGAGGCCGCCCAACAGGGTACTAGAGTCTCCTTTCACTTGTACAGTTGTTCCCAATGAGCTTATCCTTTTGCTTTAATGTTATAATCGCTTACATCTCCTTCTTGGTTGTTTTTTTTGTTTTTTTGCCAAAGAGCATTTTTGGATCAGAATAATAGAAATCTCCCCAAGCTGTAATGTCTATTGTTTGTCACATATTCCACCGCTAAGTGTTATTGTAGAGACTGCTCTACTACTCTGTTTATCGGGACTACTTTTCCTATATAGTCAGTGAAGAATGGCATTGGTGGCATGATATCCAAGTGTGTTGTCATTTTTCTAGTTCTCCTATACATTGGTGTAGGATAACTTTATTCATTCAATATTTGACATGATCATTTAAAGACTGTATTTTTTAATTAAATTCTGAAAGTTGTCTAAAAAATTAAAGGGGCAATACCACCAATAAATTTAATTTCACTGCCATTCATGTGCTATTAAAACTATGAGCTGTGACATTTACTTACATAGAGCCACATGATGTGTAAAGAGTATGGCAATGTGCAGGTCCATTTTCTCCACAACCAGCCCTGCGCAGTGAAGACATTAGAAATAGTTTTCTGCCCTGCTTAGCAGGAAAGATCCTCTATCATGGATGTATAACTGAGAAGACTCTTTCTGCAGGGGAATAGATAGGTACTGTATTGTCAGCTGCCAGAGGGGGGAGAAGACTGATTCTTTCTTGAGTCAGTGTCAAGCAGCACAGAATAGCACCAAGGATAATACATGGAAACAAAAAAAAGATTTAGAAGATATTTGTGCTGTAAATTAGTTATAATTCATTACCAGCCTATCGGGACTTTTGGTATGAAAAAGATTAATGGGATAAATTCTTAACCAGACAATAATCTAAAATCAGAAAAAAATATAAACAAGACAAATGCCTGATAGGGTAATGGTGAAATTACCCTAACGTACCCGATGTCATTGGATTGGTTAGATACTTTTTGCTCAAAATTTATTTAAAACATATATGCATACAACTTCTGCTAACAAAGCTCCTTGAGTGTTACTGCAAGTTGTGCACAGTATTAAAAAGCAAAAAAAGTTTCATCTAATACAGTTTAGCTATAAAAAATCCTTAGAATGATTTTGTCTCCCTCTGGTGGACATATTACATAATCACTCACAGGATAGTACAAATATTGCATGTCCAAATTTACAGTGTGGTTTTATCACAGTTAGAAGTAAAGGTTTTCTGAAAAGGACACCAACAAAATGTTAAAATATCCTTTAGTGAGTCTCCAACTGAAATAGAGGAATCTAGGAAGAGATAAATGCCTGATTTCTCTGATAACTGGATCACATTGTAACTTTAGTACTTGGTTAGTATCAACTGACGTACATGTATATTACATGTGTGCTAAGCTAAGCCCTTGCCATACATGGTACTGGCTGTGTTATATAGCTGTCACCATGCAGCAGTTTATGAGATTTATGGTAACTCCAATCCTTACAGTTAAAAAGCAACCACAACAGGGGTTATAAAGAGGGAGGAGGCATGATCTGTCCCCTTTTTAACTACTATGCAATGTAAAATGCTATAATAATGAGATAACACTTCTGTAGAAGCATGGTAAGTGCTCTCTACAAACCTGTGTAATGCAATATACATTTACTGTGCATATTATTTGATCTGCATTTATATTAGATATCTAGTAATGATAATACATAATCTCTCATGGTAAAGGCAATGTCTATAGTGAGATACTTCATAGTGTCTTGTCTATCAAACATTTAAAGATTTCCCACCAGCTTGTGGAAAAATACAGGAAGTGAGAAGAAGAAACAGCAGACAAAGCTGTTGAGAGAGGGAGATGGGAAAACTCCTTTAAGCTAGTGCCCCACGTAGTAAGACGCAGCAAAAAAACTCGGTGGAAAGGCATTGCGTGTTTTTCACAGAAAGTCTGCAGTTTTTCTCTGTGGACTTTCTGCCCCTGTTATACCTATAAGGCAAGCGCCTGCGTTTCCATAGCTATAATTGACATGCTGCGATTTTCAAAAACGCAAGTGTTTTTGAAAACACAGCTTTTCCGCTGTGGATTTTTTTTTCTGCAATGTGTGGATGAGATTAGCCACAATCCTATCCAATTTGCAGGTAATGTAAAATACAGCGTTTTTTTGGTGCGGTGTTTCCACTGCGGCCAAAATGCTCCATTTTCGCAACGTGGAGCCCCGGCCTTAAGGCCCCTTGCAGACGACAGTATGTCTAGTCAGTGTACTATCCAGGATTTTCCAGGATAGCACATTGACCTATTCATTTCTATGGGCCCGTACACATGACCATGAATGACACGGTCACGTGTGCGGACTGACAGTCCAGGCCGCAAAATATGCAACAGGTCCTATTCCTGTCTGATTTTGTGGCCCTGCTTCTGTGGCTCCTATTAATTTAATGAAAGGGGGCGCGGAAGCACAGCCAGTGCACAGGCAAGTTATTAGCTAATCCCATCCACACATTGCAGAAAAAAAAGCTGCAATTTTTTAAAAACGCAGCATAACAGTTTTACCTGTGGAAATGCTTGCAATTATTCTTATAGATTTAATAAAGGAAGAAAAACCGCAGTGAAAAACATTGCGGAAAAAAACGCAATGCGTTTCCGCTGAGTTTTTTTCTGCTACATTTTTTTAGCATTTTTGAAAATCAAAATATGTTACTTTATCTGTTCAATAGCAAGTGTTTTCCCTATAGATTTAATAGGGAAAAGAAAAAAACTTAGTAAATAATGGGTTTTTTTTGCTGTTTTTGAACTTTTCCAGCTTTAATCAACCATTCCTCTTCTGTTGTATAGACAGGAGTGGCTCCTGCTGGAGCGTTCTAGGTGTTGTGTGGAGTTAGCCATTGCTAGACCACTGCTGGCCATTGGCCAATGTTTGGGCCAGTCTCATCTAGCTCTTTAGGTTAACTAGCGGTAGTTAAGCCACAACAGACAGTCCAATGCCAATAGGCCCCATTACTCACAGAAAAAGACTTCTTAAAATTGAGCATCTCTACTGTTGCATCAGCGAAGAAACCCGGTATCCATAACTTAAAATGCTGTTCATTTCCACAATAGTGGCAGTGAGAGGACTTAGTCCTAGGTATCAGCCCAGATTGCCACAGTGGAAAGTGACAGAGGAGGGAATGGAAAGCAGACACCACTTCTGTCCATGTTTGTAGAGTGTCCAAATACTGCTTGCTTGAAGTGAATTGTGCTTCCATGTTACTCAGTGACTGGAAGAAACCTAATTAAATTGTGCCACGAGCATCAGCTATTCAACTGTCTGTTATGAAGTTGTAACGTATGCAACTCCCAGGAAGTTCCTAGTGGCATAGCTAGCAGGGGGGAAAAGGGGGAGAATGCCTTGGGCTCACTGACTCTGTGGGGGCCCACCCCAGAATCACTATTAATAAATGATTTACTTTGGTGCAGGACACCAATCTAGTTAAAACGCATCCTGCAACTAACTGTATTGTAAACCACAAGTCACTTCAGGCCTGTGGTGTTTAAGATACTGAAACCACAGACCGAAAATGTCTGTTTCTTGGCACAGGCGGGCACAATGACAGTCACAGCCAGGGCCTCTTGAACCATAGGGCCAATGGTGCACGAATCCAAGCTCATCTTCATAGCCCTAACCGATCCTGAGATATGGGGGTCTAAATTGTCCTGCCCCTTCCTGCCTCAGGCAGCATCTTGAGCTGCGTGAAGGAGGAAGCAGGGGGAAGGAACAGAGGTGCAGACTGAAGAGACAATGATAACTCAGCACTGTCTGTGCATAAGCTGTAGGCGACCCCGGGGGGGGGGGGGGGTAGCATGGACTCCTGTCCATGTTATCCCCTCTCCTATCAATCAGAGAGCATACTATACTTTTGCTCTCTGATTGTCACATAGAGGTATAATGAAACCTTTGCACTGGGCCCATCAAGGGATTGCAGACAGTCAAGTATGACTTTTCTTTTTTCTTTTTTTTAGCGCAGTTGTGGATATTTTAATATTATAAGCGGTCATTAGGAGGGGGCATTATAACTATACGGGAGGATTCATTAGGGGATATTTATAACAATGGGGGTCATTATGAACATAAGGGGGTATATACGGGTATATAGGGTTTATATAAGGACTATTAGGGGGCAATATGAATACAAGGGGAGGTTATTTAGATAAGGAGCCATTAGGGGGCATCATTTAAAAAAAAATAGTCATTATGAAGATAAGGGGGTGGTCATTCATATAAGGATTCATTAGGGGCATTATGAATAGAAGGTTCATCATATATATAAAAGGTTATTTATGTGCAATATTTATATCAGGGGGAATCAGGGGCACACATTAATTGAATTAAGGTGGCATTTAGGCTTTATTAAAGGGGTTTTCTAGCTTATTTTATTATCCTCAGGATAGATCATCAACAATAGATCAGTGAATCCCCACTGATCAGCAGTTTGAAGGGGCGTCGGCACCTGTTTATATCACATGCTGTCTATTTATAGTTACTGTGTGATGTAATTACAGCCTGGCCACATAGACGTGTATAGGACGAGGCTATAGTTACATGACATGGCCGGTATGGAATGAATGATACAATGTAAACAAAGAAGTGGTCATAGCACTTACACAAATGCCATGGTTCATTCAAACAGCTGATCAGTGGATTGTCGCGGGTGTTGGAATCCCACTGATTATTTTATTGATGACCTAGAAAAGCTTTTAATTAGGAAACACATGAGGTCTTATTAATAAGTGACACATTTAAATGAGGTACACACAGACATTATTAATATAAAGATGCACTTGGGAGTATTATTCATTATGGGGGGTTATATCATATATTTTATTATTGGGGTAGCAGGAGGAAGGAGACTTTATGTAGGTGAGGACAATGTGGGTCAGTTGCCTAGAAAAGTGAGGAGCAAAAGATGTCTGTGTTGCAAACTTTATAGAGACAAGTTACAGTTGGAAGAAGTGGTCATGGCGGTCCAGATGGAAGAGACAGGAAATGTGAACGATTAGTCAGAGACATCACCTGTAAGTCAATACAAGTAACTGCCCTGTATTCACCTAAATGGTCTGTAGAGTCTAGTGATAATAGCGGTATACCTAAGTTGGGGACCACTTAGACGAGTTTGCCCTCCCTGTGCTGAACTGCTAGCTATGCCTCTGGCTATTCCCTAAAATGTCGTAAAAACAGATTAAGTATGAATGCCACAAGTAAACTGTTACCAATAATCTGACACTATCTTGCAAAGTGGAATCTAAGGCTCCCCTTTTTCACCAGAAACCACTGCGAGGCAGAATGGACTTGGCCGCCCCTACTTAATTCTTAATTGGAAGATGAGGAAGCTCTCTGATTGGGTCTGTGTCTTAAAGTTCTGACCGGCTTTGTAGGCTCAAGCAGAGTTTGTTTGGTGGTCATGGAAACCTGAAGGCGGTGACTGCGAACAAGCTACTACACTGGGATTCCTGACACTGCCACACTGTCTCCTGTATTTCATTCACATCCACAATGCACAATGCAGGAGAACTACAGCAGGGAGTGCCCCTTGGGACCCTTTAACATCGCCAAAGTCTGACCCCCCCCCCCCCATTACTTTGCTTCCCTAGTGGCTGTGAGAGGATTTGGCGCATAATCCACTGTTAAATTTTGCTAAGGGCATTGACTTTCCAGATTAAGATCTGGAATGTACTGCATATTATTAGGACTGTGTTCTTTACATGGACTCAGTTCTGTAAGCTGTGCCCTCATTGAGAGACTGTTCTGTAACCTCGAAACCAGATGCCTCTTGTTAACCTCTGTAACAACTAAGATAAGGGCCTCTAGTAAGAATGTGACCATCATGCCAGTTGCCTTTTTGTGAGTAAAGTACTGTTCAATTTCATCCACCTTTGTGCTTGAGACATCCTTGGAAGGGTCCCTAAACATACCACTTATTAGGGCAAAGATTCTTCTGGGGTCTGACTCATTTATAACTTGTTAGCTTGAGCTTATATATTTTAAGTGCCAATTTACCAAGATATCAAATGAGAACTAGCAGAAATGTCAAAAATGCTATTTTATTGAATTAACATTGTTCATAGAATTAGAAGAACCATTTAACACATCACAGATTCGGAAACATGAATTACAAAAATCCCATTTGTCTCTGAATTACAGTCTAGTAAACATTTCCTAACATTAGCAGCATTTTCCTTATGATGCAGTCTAGTGAGGCTTTACTCTGCAAAATTGGATCTACCCATCTGAAAGCAGCGAGTGTAACAAACTATTAACTTACTTAATGACTTGGTCTAGTAACCTGAATTATTTAATCCTTAGTATGCTAGAAAGTAATAAAAGAGGTAATATATTATCAATCCCATGCCCCTTTCTGTATCTTAGAATGCAGTTGTCACATGCCAACACAGACTGCTGCAGTCAGTCACTGGCCGTAGTGGTGACCTGTCAAGACCACTAAGGTAAATTGCGTGGCCAATAATTGGCTGCAGGGGTCACATGTTTATGTTGGGACAGCATTGCCTAAGGCTAGGTACAGAACAGGAGCAGTCCTTACTAGTTCCAGGACAATTTCTTAAAGGGGTTTCCCTTGAAAGACATTCATGGACATTATGCCATAAATGTCTGATTTTCTCTGGGACCCACACCTATTTCTAAAATGTACCCCCCCCCCCCCGTCCCCACACTGTATTCTGTTACCTCGCAGCAACCTGACAACAACACTGTCCTTGATGGCTGGGCTTTACAAAATGATAGTTGAGGAAGTGAATGGCAGTTACAGTAACAGTGTAGAACAGTGACCTACATTGTGTCCATAACTCCCATTCACTTCTGTGGAAGTTACACAAACAGTGTAGCTCAGACAGCCTGACCATTGATGACAAGACATTGATGTCTTGTTAGCGAGGTTGCGGTGAGGTAAGAGCTGGGGGACTGAATCTGGTGGGGGGGGGGGGGGCATTTTAAAGATAAGTGTGGGTCCCACAGTTTTTTCAAATTCACTTTATTGATTTTTTAGATAAAAACCAAAACAGGACACGGCGTCCAGAAACAAGGGAAAGGGCAGCTTCCCAACAAAAACATGCACCAAATTAAACAGTTAAAGGGGCAGGATGGGGAGTGGAAAGGAAGGGAAGAGGGATAAAGGAGGGGGCATTTGGGAAGCACCATGTTTTGAAGACTGGGAAGGAAAAAGCTGTCTTGGTGGCAGCAGTGGGGACCGCTTTCAATGTTATTGCTCCCACAATTGGCTGGCTACTATTTCAACAATGATAGTGTTTCTTTCTTCTCCTTTTCATTCCTTACATATGGCTTAAGATATTATAATGTAGCTTTACTTAATATTTAGTATTAAGGCTCAGACCTACTATACCTTGCACAGAGCTCAGTTATCCTATCTGCACTTCTAGCTAGAAGTATTATTATTATTATTATTATTAGTAGTAGTAGTAGTAGTAGTAGTAGTAGTAGTAGTAGTAGTAGTAGTAGTAGTAGTAGGCCAGATATTTTTATGTCCACCAGGCAAAGAGGAAAGCAGCTACCAGGCTCCACTGGTGAAACAAAGGGTCATGCATCTGAAAATCCAAAATACTGAACCTCTTTGTGCCAACAGCAATGTAAATCACGGCTGCACTCATACACATAGATTGTTACTGGGTCTTGTCTACATCTTCTCTAACAAAGGATTTCATATTAAAGAATCTAATGCTTTTCTGCATACATCTGCAGTCCAGGATTCAGTATGAAGGTTTTGATCTCTAGTATCAGCCCTATTATTTGTATTTATTAATGATTATGAGTTTTGGTAAAACAGGTTTTGCAATGTGCTGGGAATCTGCAGCTGTCCATTCTGACCTTAGAGCAAATATTTATTAACAAATATTTGTGAACTACATTTTTTCATCATTTCATTGCACTGTTTTATCTTATTACTAGGAATCTATCACTAAAGTTTTGCGCCCACTGCATAATAAAACTGCATTAAAGCTGAAGCCCCATTGCTGCAAATCCCATCCACACATTACCAAAAAGTACACGAAGCAGACACACTGCGATTTCCAAAACCATTGTGGTTTTGGAAATCGCAGCATGTCAATTATACATACAAAAACACTAGCGGTTTCCCTATAGGTATGATGGAAGCAGAAAGTCTGCAGAGGAAACCTCTGCTTACTTTCTATGAAAAGTGCTGCGGGAAAAACCGCGATACATCGCTGACGCAGTTTTTCCCACAGCACTTTTTTGCTGTGGCCCATTACGTGGGCCATTAGCCTAAAGGTATGTGGAACTTTTCTGTTCCTCTATGTAATTTATACGTGGGTTTTTTTTATGTAATTCATGCATGTTTTTTTAATGTTGTATAAAAGATTCAAACAGACATATGATTCAGAGAGAAATCAATGTGTTGCTATACGGTTAATGTTAGTTCTGAATTTGATCACTTATTAAAGAACTCCCAAAAGATGCTTGATGCTTACCTAAGGGAATATTTTAGTTACTACAAGTTATACTGTGTCATGGGGATAACTACCTGATAGGATGGGATCTGACTGCTGGGACATCCACCAATCATGAAAACAGGGGTCTTGTGTGCCATGTTTAAATAAAGGCACAGGTAGCACATGTACACTACTGCTCCATTCAATTCTATTGGACTGCTGGAAATAGTCATGCACTATTCTCAGCTTTTCTTTAGCAGTCTCTTAAATACACATTACCTGCCATTGCTTTGCTATAGGGCTAAAAAGACTTTTGATAAGACCCATTCTTTTGATCAGTTGGGAATCTAGTGTTTGAACCCCAACTGCTTAGAGATCAGAGTACCACTTTCACAAAAATTTTACTTTTTGGTATGTCAGAAAGATACATGATGTAAATTGTAGTAAATAGAATCTTACAAGTGGATGTATTTTTGAGTTATCTACTACTTTCTGGTCCTCAGCTGTGTCATATGACCAGTGATAACACTTTCCAACAGATAGCATTTTATGTCATACTTAAGACAATTGCCTTTATCATAATTCACATCATTTCCTTTTTAATGGAACAGAAAATAAAAAAAATTATGGGAGAGCTACTTTAAATAAAAAATAAGATGCTTCTACTTGGTCCCCTGTCACTGGCCTCCATTGTTTTCCACTGTGTCAGCGCTTAGATTGTGACCTGCGGGTTTAAAGACCCAAAGACAAAAAAAAATAATGCTCCAAGAAGGAGTTGTGAATAATGCTCCAAGAATCAAATGAATGTGTGAATGTAATAATGATATATGTAAGTGATTACAATATTAGAGTGTCAGGTTAAATTTAATGGGAAAAACTGTACAATTGAGCAAAGGCTCTAGTACCCTGTTGGGCCACCTCTACCCTGGACACAGTTGGGCATGGATGCATACAGGTTCCATATGGTATCCTATAGTGCATTTGTCCAAAGATGTTGCAGCTGGGCCTGTAGCTCCTGTAGGTTGCTGAAGCTGGAATCCTAGCCAAGAAAGTTTTGCAATCTGGCAGAAATATTCATCAGAGACCCTTTCTGTGTGTGGGTAAGCATGAAAGTGCCAGTTGGGAGCTCTGCCATGAGATGTAGAACATGTGGATACAGGACCATTGCAAAAAAAAAGGCAAAGGTGGCTAGCTATAAATGGAGGGACACGTAATGGGTGTATAGCGCCAAATTTCCTTCTGCTAAACACTTTGAAATGGTCCTGGCAGAGACTGGGATGTTTAATGAAGAAGTCACCTATGAATGTATGAAGGACAAGAAAACTGTGAAAGCTGCTCATGTACATTGGTGGACCCAACAATTCTCTCTATAGGTAGTCTGTCTGGGCCATTCGGAGCCAGTTAGTGTGCGTGCCCTCACATAGTCACTGGTCCTAGCATCTCCTAACAGCTACAGTAGGTTAGACGGTATGGGTGGTGGGCAATTTCTCAAAATGACCATCCTTCTTCTCTCAGTCCATTTATCCACCCCTTCTCAAAGTCTGTCAATTGGGCAAAATGTCTTAGGGTAGTCATGTCTAGTTAGTTTATCAAGAGGTACACTATCTAAAAGTAGCCTCTGATAGCTTTTTTATAAGCCAGTGGGGGAAGATCTTTTACACCCTCTTATGGCAAGACACAATGTCTATTCAGACTATACCTGTAATCACGTAAATATCTGTATGAGACATAAATGTATGCCAAGTTTTGCAGCAATCCGACATTTCTATCTGGGTGCGTTATTTTTTAGTATTATTATTTGTGAATAAAGTGTATAAAGTGTATTCTTTTGTATATGCAAAACATGTTTTATTAAGTCTGCCTGCAGTGTTCTTTCACTTTTTACTTAAAAGAGTTTTCCCAGTTTGCTGAACAAAACACTATGAAGTATCACCATACTTATATTATGATTACTAGAAATCTAATATAAATGCAGATCACATAATATGCACATGCTTCTAGAGAACAGGCTCAGTGTTATCTGTCTGTTTACACAGAGAGATAACAGACATTCTTTTTCAGAAAACTGCAATTAGCTGAAGGGCAGAGCTGTAGATAACAGTGAGAGCAGTGAGTGATATCATCTGTCCTGTCTTATCACACAGGTCTGGCTCTATGGAAACACTGTGTAATCAATGGGAGGAATAATTTCACATAGCAGGAAAACAAAGCAGCATTGCAAAAGCAATATATTTAGGAAAACTATTCAATTTACATAAGCTAGTAGTATAGATAGGATCCTTAAGATAGGAATACCCCTTTAACATTCATTGACGCCATACAAAATGGATGCAAAAGCTCACATCCTTTAATCTAGCTTAAAATGAACAGATAGAACTCATTGACATTACATCCATGTTTACTTGTTATCATAGCACTATACTTACTTATACTTATACAAGGGGTTGTCCAGGACATTTTTTTAATTGTCTTGAAGTATTAAGATAACAAAATAACTTATCTACATGGTACAGTAAATACCCTGTAGCTCTAATGCCATGGCTCCAGTGATCCTGCCAAGATTAATATCCTGCAGTGATAACATGCCAGTGATTGGTTACAATGGTCCTGGGCATGTGGTCAGCACATCAACAGTACGGGATAGTTAGGCTAGGGCTACATGGCAACTTCTAGTCCCATAAAAATTAAGCAGTACTAGATTTCTGTGCTACCAGAAGAAGCTGCAGCCTCAGGGTCACAATGTGACTCAATTCACTTACATTGCTGAAGGAGTCGTTTAGTGGCATGGCGATCTTTGGCTGTGCGAGTCACGACCAAAGTCGATATTTAGCCCTAGCTTTACCACCAGTACAACAATGCTAGAGAGCCAGAAGATTTACCAGGTAACAACTGGCACATTTCCTGTATCTACTTTATCTTGTCAGTTGGTTCACACTGTCAAATACTTATAAATCATACGTATTAATATTGTAGTATTAATTAGTAGTTTTCTGACTTATAATATTCAGCAGAAATTTTTGTAACTATTTAATTTATCTGATGAATGGAAATTATTTTGTTTCAGAAATGTCTGCCATGAATATGCCATGTCTGAATTGGTTAGTGGCAGTATTTATTTTTTTACAGCGTTCACTGAGGTATAAATGACATGTTAATATTAATACCAAATTTTTTCAATGTTTTACTACTTTTTCATAATAAATAGACTTTAAAAAATAATATATTTTTTATTTTTCAGTGAATCTGGGTGAGGGTTTTTTTTTTTTTGCAAAATGGACTTTTCATTGGTACCATTTTGTGGTACCTATGGCATTTTGATGGCTTTGCTATTTAGTCAGTTTTTTGAAGCAACATGAACAAAAAAATACTAATTCTGGCAGTTTGTTTTTTTTCAGATTTTTACGGTGTAGTATATATTACATTTTAACCTTATTCTTCAGATCAATATAATTACTCTGATACCAAATTTATATTTATTTTTGTTTTACTACATTTGCACAGTAATAATAATGTTTTTTTTTATTACGCTGCCATGTTCAAAGTCCCATACATTTTGATTTTCTCATATGCAGTACTATACAGAATCCATGATAGCAGAGGAAGGGACCCAAATACTGTTTTTTACAGGGGCTCAGTCCTGATGTGCATAGCCCAGTTCAGATAACTGTACTGTAATGAAAAAGAAATCTATGACATTTCCTATTGAATGACACAAGGGTCCTGAAATACCTGAGTTCATCCTGCTCTCCTCTTCCTGGGGTCTCCTAACTCACAGAAAATGGTTGGAGTTGCCCGCACAACCAAGCACTGGCTCGAGCGGTGACCTACCTCAGCCATTGGTTGAATTGGTGTCTCCAAGTGTTTTCTGTGTGCCAGTAAGGAGCAGCAGGGACCTAAAGAGCATTGAGATTGATGCGTCCAAGTTATAGAGGAGAGGCAAACAACATTTTGTTTTGTTGGGGCCTTGATATTTAGCCATATTAAATATAATTGTATCTCCTTTTAAAACCTATATCAAAGGCAGACATAAGAAATAATAATGTTAGGTCATGTGGTATAGCTAATAAAAAATGTCACTATTAAGTTATTTATACCATGAGTATTATCCACATATCACATACTGTATAAAAAGCTACAGTAGTAGAAAAGCTACTTTCCCAGAACGGCAGAGTATGAATTAACACTGAGGATATTTGCTTGACTTTGGCTTGATACTTTCCAGAAGACTCATTCATTGCTGTTTCTTAGTGATACTTTCCTTGGAGCCATCTTGAATGTTAATTAAGTTAGATAGGAATTCCAGAAGGTGAATGTTGTCTTATGTTGTCCTATGTCCTACTCAATAGTTTCAGTTCTTTATCTCAGGTTAAAAAACCAATTCCTTTGGTACTTCCCAAGGAAATTCATCTCTGCCAAAATGCCCATAACATGCAGTGTTCTGGTATATAGGCTTCTTCAAATCAAGATCCCTGTCAAAAAATATAAAATGCATGTGTCAAGACTATTATACATACATACATTATTTTATGTCTTTTGTATATATTAGAAAGGGTTCATACTGCCTTCAGTTTATTGCTTTGATCAGTAATAGGATTAGAGCAACAGACTGATGCAAAAGGAGCCCCCTTTGACTGTATCCATCTCCATTCAATGTAATGCATAAAACAAGTCAGAGGTTTAATTCTGGTTTTTTAATGCAGGTTAGAACATTAAACAAACAAGACAAAAAAACTTCTGTCTTGTTTTTCAGACTGTGGTCACACTAGCGTTGGGCGACCATTCAGGGACTCCGTCCCCTATTCCGCTTAAAATATGCAAGCAGGACTTTTCTCTCCACCAATTTCGGGCAGAAAGTGGGCAGAACCTGGATGGACCCCATTATAGTCTATGAGGTCTGCGGGTTTTCACAGGCAAACACTTTTTAAGCAGATAGGGTTTCCGTTTTTCGGCTCCCCAAGCGGGAACCTAGCATCACATTATGGTGAGTGTAGTCACCTGCATCAGTCTTTCAATTGGAATTTCAATCCATTGCTCTGATTTAATTACAGATGAGAGCAACAGACTTCAGTGATGGCAGCGTGAACTTAGACTTATTGGAACATGAATTATACATTATAAATAACCAAGGGACATCTTTTATTGTTCAAGAAAAACAATTTAACCTTTCTAGTGGTTGTCCATAAATAGAGAAAAAGAGGTTGCTTTATTTCTAAAACAGCACAACTCTTGCTCACATGAGTTATGCCTGTACTGCAGCCCATACCTAAGACAGAATTAGCCCAATGTATCTATTTCTAGTTCTCTATTTTCAGTTCCTCAATAGCTCTGTACCAGGACAGGGAATAGGATGACACCATGCAACAAAAAATGGGAATACAGAGAGAAATTTAATGCACATCACATTTTCATTGAAATATATTTGGGGATTCGATCTGAAATCTATTTTGTCATGGAGTCCATCAGGAGTCTGTATTCTAGGATTTGGTTTGAGGTCTGTTTTTATTTAGGGAGTCTAACACCTAACACCTCACCTGTCGGAGCATTATGCAGCACAAAAAAATCTGTGCAGCTTTGCACTGAAAACCTGTCCAGTCACTATGCACTGCCATATAGGCAATAAATCAATCCTAGATGTAACACAAATGTGTGTCTGGTCACCCTACCTAAACCAGATACCTGAAGATAAATATTATAGTATCATTTCATAACTGCTCCCTATTAATGACAGCATTAGTAAATTGAGAATTAACAATTAAACTGACCCTTTATTCCACAATGAATAAACTTCTCAGACTACTTTATGCATACTTTGTTTTGGTAGTCTGAAACATGCCCCTCTACTCTAGACTGGTTCATTCAAGTGCATGGGGGATTATCCTGGACGACCAAAGCACGGTGTGCATAGAGTAGTCTAAGATAATTCCCCTGCTCTTGGATCAACCAGCTGAGAGCAGAAGTTAGTGTTCTCTGAGAATCTGGTGGCCATTTACAGAAATGAAGAGGATGCTAAGAATCGAACTAACTGCACAAAAAAGTTTAAAAGGAGGATCTCAGGTATGTAAAATATGTATTATGTAATTACAGGGTTGTCCACCCCTATTTTTCCAAAGTTTAACTCTTCCCGACACATCTGCCATAATCTGTAATATCCTCTTTTTTTTTCTCAGTCATGCAGTTGATACTGCTGTTCGTAAACTCTACTACTTTTGCTGCTCTAACAATCTGTTTATTTGTTTTAGAATAGTGATATGTAGCAACTCTGTGACCTGAATTGCTGAGTTGATGGGTCTACTGTTCGAGGTCTACTTTAGTGATCAAGGTCTACTGTTTCCGTGATCACATCTCATTATGCAAAGACCAGCAAAACATCTGCAAACAGAGCTATGGTTGAAAGTCAAAGCTTAAGGCCAGGGCCCACGTGGCGCAAATATGCAGCGGACACGCTGCGATTTCCAAAACTGTTGCGTTTTTGGAAATCACAGTAAGGCAATTATTTCTACAGAAACACTGGCAGTTTCCCTATAGGTATAATTGAAGCAGAAAGTCCACAGAGGAACACGGTTTTTCCCACAACGCTCTTTTGCTGCAAGATGTCACGTGGGGCCTTAGCCTAACTTTGGTTTTGCTGTTGCAGCTCTGCCATGAATATCTTCTTTGTGCAGTGCACACCTAATGTAGCACTTTGATTTTTCTGAGGATAGGGTCTCTCTGTGTTGTAAGTTATGGAGTGATACCGTGTACTTGGCTAGTGTATCCTAATTTGAATCAACACAAAAAGGGCTTATACATTTAGATAAGCAAAACACCAAAATATTCAGGGTGATTGTGTCTATCAGATGATGTATGCTATTAGGCTTTTCACACCTGGTGAAAGGTCCTCTTTAAACTTGCTTTTAACTTTGCATAAATTTGAGGAGTTGTAGTTTTGTGTTTTCTGATTAGAATTGAACAAAGTGCTCTTCTGTCCCTTGCACCTAGCTTTGACTTTCGACCACAGCTGCTTCTATTTACCAATATTTTGCCAGTTTTCTACCCATCAACTCAGTAGCTCGAGTCACAGATACCCCTACAAGGTGCACAGCAACAATCAGTCGCACTTAAAACTTTGGCAGGTCTGACAAATCCAACCCTCAAATAAATAAATAGATTTTTTGAGCAGCACAAATATTCAAGTTTAGCAACAGCAATATAAGCAATATGTCTGCGAAAAGGGGAATAACTGATGAAAGCAGGTGTCTCGGGAAGAGTTAAATCTGACTATGAAAAAATAGGAGTGTTCTTGTTATGCATTATAAAATGATTCTAGATAACCAGAGGGTCACTGTAATATTTCATCAAGACATGATTTATTCACTTTACCTGACAATAACTCCAGGTCTCAGATCAAAGTTCTTATTGACAATGTCCAATAGCTCCTTCTCAGTTTTCTCAGAAGTCCCATAAGTGAATAATGAAACAGATAATGGAAAGGCAACACCAATGGCATAAGACACCTAGAAAACCAATAGAATAATAGATAACCCTAATATAATATAATATAATATAATATAATATAAAAGTATATAATGTAATATAACCTATATATCTAGCTACCAGGTAGTTTATTGGGTAAACCATTAATAGCTCTGTAACGCCCATGCCCTGTGCTTGCTTAGCACACTGCCTAGCCTCCTGTTTACCTCCAGTGCACACACTACTGTTTATTTAAAGGGGTTTACTAGCTCCAAATGAATTTTTTTCATACTGATGACCTATAGACAGGATAGTAATTGATCTGTGGGGGTCCGATCTTGTAGCCTCCAGGCACCAGAAGCTGCTGCATTGGATGAGGAGCATCTGCAGGCTGTTTTTATTCAAGGAACAGGAGGAGTGGTGCAGACCCATGCATTGTATAGTGGTGGTTCAAAGGAGCTGCAGCGTTGCTCCTATTACTTGAATAGGAGTAGTCTGCATGCGCTCCCCGTCCACTGCTTTAACTTTTGGTACCTGAAGGCTGCTAAAACAGCTGATCTGTGTGGGGTCTAGGTGTCTGATCGTCACATAATCATAATGATTATGAAAAATCCATTTGTGGCTGGAAAACTCCTTTAGACTTAAGCCCCATGTAGCGGGCCGAAGCTAAAAAGCTATAAAGTTTTCCTCTGCAGACTTTCTGCTTCAACTATACCTTTACGGAAACCACCAACATTGACATGCTGTGATTTCCAAAAAAGCAACAGTTTTAGAAATCAAAGCATTTCTGCTGCGGGTATTTTTCTGCAGTGTGTGGATGGGATTCGCTACAGAGAACTTTGCAGAGATAGTTTTTTGCTGCAGACTTTACGCCACGTGGGGCCCTGGCCTTAAGGTTTAGTGTGTTCACCTGCTTATCTCTGTCAGTGTATGAAAGTCTGCAATGATCTCCTTCTATTAGTGTCTGAGCAATATTCTCTTAAAATATGCCTGAGCAATGCTCTAGTTTCTATCTGTATTTCTGTGTATCACAACCTGCCTGCATTTCTGTGTGGACACCTATCCTTCTGTCTTTGTGTCTTTGTATTACTTATGCCTACTTCTGATTTAGTACATACCTATGCTTCCTGTACTGGCCTTCTGCTATGGATATCTGATGTAGTACATATCTCTGCTACCTATCCTGCCTGGTACTCCTGTGCAAGACTCAGTCTCTGCTATCTGTATATTCTGGCCTGTCCCTGATTTAATGCCTCCGTTACCCATTCTAACCACCTGTTCTTTGCTTGTGTATGCTGTTTTCTCTGACTTTAGCTTGTATTCACATTCTGCATTTGCCTAATTATGGACTGCTGTCACCAACACTGGGACCACTCCAAGAGGCAGTGATCTGATGGTCTTTCTGCATCAAAGTTCAAATCCACATATTGGGGGAAAAATTAGGCAGTGCCCTTAGGCGTGGTCATACAGTAAGTCAAACCAAATTGGTGATGACACAGTGTGTCTACAATCTGTTATCTATTAATATCTCTAGAAAGAAAAAGCAACCATACCTGAACCAAGACACGATGGCAGAGTTTGGCATGCACCAAAGACTTAGCAACCCAGCGGGCAGCGTAGGCAGCAGAACGATCTACTTTTGTATAGTCTTTCCCTGAAAAAGCTCCTCCACCGTGGGCACCCCATCCTCCATAAGTATCCACAATAATCTTACGACCTGTGACACCAGCATCACCCTGTAATATACCAAATACCCTTCTATTACAAAAATAAAAAATGACAAAAAACTAACAAGTGAGATAAATACATTTATAATTTCTGGACACATTCAGAAATTGCAAGAAAAGTCACCTGAGGACCACCAATAACAAAACGGCCACTTGGTTGTAAATGGTATACAGTCTTGTCATCCAGATACTTGGCAGGAACAACAGGTTTTATTACTTTCTCCTTTAAGGCATCCTGCATGTCACTCAAAGAGATGGTCTCATCATGCTGCACTGATATTACAATGGTATGAACCCGTACAGGAATGACAGCACCATTCTGCTGAATGTACTTCACTGTAACCTGAACAACAAAAGATTAGTCACTATCTATCTGGCATATCTATCTGGAACAAAAACTGAAGAAACAAGGAAAAGGAATGAACCTGGAAAAGAGGAGGAAGGGGCAGGGGTTGTTGCTGTAATTTATGAGCCTAAGCTTGTATGTGTGACCTATGCTGTGAAAGGGAGGGGACAAAGCAGATTGTGACAGTTGATTGGTCAGAGCAAGCAGCACAGGTCTCCAGCACTCAGCACAGTTATAGAGAGACAATAAAGATTTACATAAATTATGGATCAGGTAAGAAAAGTACCAAATTCTACAAATTATAGACCACACTTCTGCTGTGCTACATCTAATACACATCTACAGCTAAGTATAAAGTAATTGTTATACTTGCATTATAGATATGTTAGCATTTATGCTATGACATTGATGGATGCATTGGATCACTGACATCTCAGTCTAATTCCCTTCGACAGAACTTAGCTACATACTAATCACAGCTTGTTCAGGTCTGGTGTTTTTTCTGGAACAAGGCATCCATGTTTTTCCTGCCCAGCCCTTAAAGTCGGGGCCCCACATTATGAAAACGCTACTCCGTGCCAAAACTCCACGGAAAAAAACGTAACATTTTACAGTACCTGCAAAGTGGATGGGATTCTCACTAATACCATCCACACATTACAGAAAAATATCCACAGCTGCGATTGGAAAAACACTCGCGTTTTTGTAAATTGCAGCATGTCAATTATAACTATGGAAACGCTGGTGTTTTCCGTATAGGTATAATAGAAGCAGAAAGTCCACAGGGGAAAACTTTGTGGGCTTTCTGTGAAAAACTCTGTAGGAAAAACCGTGATGAGTTTTTGTACATTTTAAAACTATATATTTTGCATTGTAGTTGACTTCTGCGGCCCAATGGATTGTGAGTGCTTGACAAATCAATTGCTGTGCATATGGCTGAGTTCACATGTAAATACTTGCCAATACAAAGAGCTATTTGTTTATGCAGCAGCTGGAAGGTGTACGTTTACTGCTCAAGGACTGAAATCTGGAACAACAGGTGGTTGTAGCACATGTTGAGTGAAATATTACTGCTACAGATTGCAAGGGAGCATACATATAACTTTGACATAGTAGCAATATACTGTATCATGTCAAGACCTTATGTCAAGATTTCAAATGAAGCTAGTATAGTTTTTAGAAAGGGAATGTGTATGACTTTGCTTCACCAGCCGCCTTCTCCAGCACCACTTTTAAACTGCACCAAAAAACATAGTTCCACGTAGCGGAAAAGCATTTTAGCTGCTGTGGAAATGCGGCAGGAAAAAAAAACAAACACTGCATTTTAAAGTTTTTCCCGCATAGCACCCTGACCCATTCATTTCTATGGGCCTGTACACATGACCATGAAATACACGGTCACGTGTGCAGGCCAACAGTCCGGCCGCAAATATGGAACAGGTCCTATTCTTGTCCAATTTTGCGACCCTGCTTCCGTGGGTCCTATTCATTGGATGAAAGGGGTCGCAAAATCATGGCCGGTGCACGGGCGTCACAAGGATGACATCTGTGTGTCCCCCGTGCACCACCTGTGCAGTTCATTAATGGCAGCAGGTTAGCACACGGTCTTGTGCAACCAGCTTATTTCAGTGGATCAGAACTTGGGCTGTAATGTATTCCTATTAGAGCATCATTCTGATCTCTATAGGAATACATAGACAGATTGAGTTCCACTTCCTCCACAACTAAGAAACTCACTTTATCCTCACCTTACCCTACCCCACCACTGAACCACCTAAGTAGAAATGAGAACCCTGGATTTTTATCCTAGTTTTATCCCTGTGGATGGAGCAAGAGAACAATGTACATCTCTGATCAATAAGTTTTTGGCAATAAATTGTAACATAAGAAAGGAAAAGAAAGACCTCTATGAGCATCACCAACCATAGAGTACAAGTAAAAAAAAAATTCTAAAAACACATAAAATACAGAAAATAATAATTTTCAATTGAAGGACCCATAATGAGGTCAAACTATCCACAATAAATATGACACCACAAAAATATGCCTACTGGTATAAGAATAACGTGGTTAGTATGTCAAGAATCACATAGAAATATGAATAGGGAGGATCTCCAGAAAATACCCGAAGGCTACTATTAGCATGTGTAAAATAAAGTGTCAACATCAAGTAAAGCAGAGTAATGAAGGTGAAATAGAAAATAGATAAGCTGTAAATATGGTGGTCCTACACATATCTGTGGAGGACAAATTCACTGTGTAGTTGTACACTGTGATTTGTGATACTCTAATACCACTGTACTGACGCCATGCTCATGTGTTCTATGAATATGTGCCAGCTGTGTACAGTATGAGGAGTAACAACAATTTTAGTGTAGCTACTATAGTTAAAGGGTGGAAATGAGATTTCCCATTTCATCTACCTGTGTTTTGGAATCTGGCCTAAGCCAGGGAAGATCACCGCTGCGTCTCAATTCTGCTAATTTTGAATTTAGCTTGTGTGCAAGCACAATAGTCAACGGCATACACTCCTCTGTCTCATCGGTTGCATAGCCAAACATCAGCCCCTATGTAAACAAAAAAGCAAAACTTTAGTCTTTATTTACCAGTAATATTATTAACCCATCCAGTATAAAGTCATCTATGTATTTAAGGGTCCCACAAACACATCACAGTTTTTCCCGCAGCGCTTTTCACAGAAAGTCCGCAGAGTATTTCTCTACGGACTTTCTGCTTCAATTATACTTATACAGAAAAGTCATAGAAAAAATCATGGAGTATATGGAAAAGTCACAGAAAGTCCGCAGAGTTTTCCTCTGCGGACTTTTTGCTTCTATTACACCTATATGGAAAACGCCTGGATTCGTACCCCAACAAATTTACTTGTGCAAATAGAGGCTTACTGGCTGAAATCTATGCCATCTAGAGGCAGACATTTCCATTCCTGGTGCACTAACCACCTGAGATGCACCAAAATTATTAAGACACGTAAACCCCTTAATAGTTTTGTTGTTTGTCATTCCAACACAAATGTTAAGACTATAATATTATATATAGTATGTATATACTGCATATATAATACGCCAGTCTTAATAAATCTGCCCCTTGGTGATCAGAATGAGCATCACATTAATAACGCACCTGGATGATCTAGAGCGTGCTTTTTTTTTTTTTTTTTTTTTTAATAAAACATCATAAGGGTGGGGACCCTACTACATTTCGCTATGAGACCCTGTGTACACCCCTGCTCCATTCACGGATCACCTGGGCACAATAGTGATACATGCACAATGGTTTTTATGTAATAGATTGTGAAAGTGCCCTAAATACCTCAAATGCTTGATGTATGTTTTTAACCCCTTGTAAACCTTACCTGATCGCCAGCTCCAATGTCCTCCTCTTTTCGGTCTAAATGAACACCTTGTGCAATATCAGGAGACTGTTGTTCCAAAGCAACAAGAACATTGCAAGTTTTATAGTCAAAACCTGTGACAAAGAAAAAAAAAATGAGGATCCAATTTAAGATGTGAACTACAATCAGCCTGCTAATAATATTTTACATATTATTAATAATACTAAAATAAGTTAAATAAACTTTAATATAAGCTAACCAACCTTTTTCAGAATCATCGTAACCAATGTATTTTATGGTGTCACGAACCACTTTCTGATAATCCACGACTGCTCTAGATGTTATTTCCCCGCAAAGCAGAACCATTCCCGTTTTGCATACTGTTTCTGGAAGATAAATAAGAAGTCATAGGTAGTAAGATGATCTAACTGTAATGAGACAGCTTTAACAGTATGTGGCTGCCGCAGTGATCAGGTGATTGCCCCAGTTTCTGGCATTTCTCCTGTAGTGACTTTTGAATGGAAAAAGTAGAACAAAATGGCAGCAATTTACTGACTGTCCCTATAATACAAGAATATCTTGAGTCTGCCACAACTGGAGCCATTTTTGCAAAATCATTCTTGACTCACAGCTCACAGAAGGGGGTCCCAAGCAGGAGATCCACTAATAGAATAAATGGACAGGGTTTGTCTTCATAAGATAATCCATTTAAAGAAGACCTGTCCACTTTCCTGAAATGTCTGTTTTAGTAAATTTTCATATTTTATATATAAATAATTATGAATGAATTAATATTTTATATAAATAACCCTGTATAATCTTTTCTTAGAGCTCTGCATTGCACCATTTCTCTATTACTCCTTGAAATGTATGAATAAATTGACAGCTAAATGTTGGGATACCACTTGGAATAATGTTCCTACACACTTAGGCTAGTTGCAGACGACCGTGTGTATTTTGCGGTCAGCAAACTAGTAATTAGTGTTCAGTTTTTGCGGACAGTGTCTTCAGTGTGTGTTCAGTGTGTCTGCAGTGTTTCTTCAGTATCAGTGAAGTATGTCCGCAAAAACGGACAGAGTGTCTTCAGTGTGCCATCAGTGTGTGATCCTAGTTTGCGGATCCACCATAAAAAAAACAGGTAATATCTAATTATATCCATTGCTTGTCTGTGAAAACGGATGGCCCACTGATAACACCATGAGTACCTCAGTGTGCCATCCTAGGTTTTTAGTCTCCCATAGGCTTCTATGGGCGAATCCATTCCACAAAAACTGAACAGAATAGGAAATGTTCTATCTGATGTGGCGTGAAATCACGGCTCGCACACTGATCAGTGAAAAACATGGTCGTTTGCATGTACCCATAGAAATTAATGGGTCAGTGTGCTATCCTTGAAAAACATGGATAGCACACGGATCTTGCACACGGTAGTCTGCAAGGGGCCTTAGACTTATGAGTGCTGATGGTATATTCTGTGTAGGGTTACACTCCTGACAAGGAAAAAGGAAATGCCCAGTTATTTTTATTAATTTAATTTACCATACTTTACTACATTTGTTATGTTTTCTTATATACAAAATCACAGAATGGTAAATAATATACAAAAAACACACTTTTTCAAAACTAGATATGTGTGAAATGCCGTTGCGGTTTTGGAAATTGCAGCATGTCAATTATACCTACAGAAATGCCGGTGGTTTCCCTATAGGTATACAGTCATATGAAAAAGTTTGGGCACCCCTATTAATCTTAATCATTTTTAGTTCTAAATATTTGGGTGTTTGCAACAGCCATTTCAATTTGATATATCTAATAACTGATGGACACAGTAATATTTCAGGATTGAAATGAGGTTTATTGTACAGAAAATGTGCAATATGCATTAAACCAAAATTTGACCGGTGCAAAAATTTGGGTACCCTTATCATTTTATTGATTTGAATACTCCTAACTACTTTTTACTGACTTACTGAAGCACAAAATTGGTTTTGTAACCTCACTGAGCTTTGAACTTCATAGCCAGGTGTATCCAATCATGAGAAAAGGTATTTAAGGTGGCCAATTGCAAGTTTTTCTCCTATTTGAATCTCCTCTGAAGAGTGGCATCATGGGCTCCTCAAAACAACTCTCAAATCATCTGAAAACAAAGATTGTTCAACATAGTTGTTCAGGGGAAGGATACAAAAAGTTGTCTCAGAGATTTAACCTGTCAGTTTCCACTGTGAGGAACATAGTAAGAAAATGGAAGACCACAGGGACAGTTCTTGTTAAGCCCAGAAGTGGCAGGCCAAGAAAAATATCAGAAAGGCAGAGAAGAAGAATGGTGAGAACAGTCAAGGACAATCCACAGACCACCTCCAAAGAGCTGCAGCATCATCTTGCTGCAGATGGTGTCACTGTGCATCGGTCAACAATACAGCACACTTTGCACAAGAAGAAGCTGTATGGGAGAGTGATGCGAAAGAAGCCGTTTCTGAAAGCACGCCACAAACAGAGTCGCCTGAGGTATGCAAAAGCACATTTGGACAAGCCAGCTTCATTTTGGAAGAAGGTCCTGTGGAGTGATGAAACAAAGATTGAGTTGTTTGGTCATACAAAAAGGCGTTATGCATGGCGTCAAAAAAACACAGCATTCCAAGAAAAACACTTGCTACCCACTGTAAAATTTGGTGGAGGTTCCATCATTCTTTGGGGCTGTGTGGCCAATGCCGGCACCGGGAATCTTGTTAAAGTTGAGGGTTGCATGGATTCAACTCAGTATCAGCAGATTCTTGAGAATAATGTACAAGAATCAGTGACGAATTTGAAGTTACGCCGGGGATGGATATTTCAGCAAGACAATGATCCAAAACACAGCTCCAAATCTACTCAGGAATTCATGCAGAGGAACAATTACAATGTTCTGGAATGGCCATCCCAGTCCCCAGACCTGAATATCATTGAACATCTGTGGGATAATTTGAAGCGGGCTGTCCATGCTCGGCGACCATCAAACTTAACTGAACTGGAATTGTTTTGTAAAGAGGAATGGTCAAAAATACCTTCATCCAGGATCCAGGAACTGATTAAAAGCTACAGGAAGCGACTAGAGGCTGTTATTTTTGCAAAAGGAGGATCTACTAAATATTAATGTCACTTTTCTGTTGAGGTGCCCATACTTTTGCACCGGTCACATTTTGGTTTAATGCATATTGCACATTTTCTGTTAGTACAATAAACCTCATTTCAATCCTGAAATATTACTGTGTCCATCAGTTATTAGATATATCAAATTGAAATGGCTGTTGCAAACACCCAAATATTTAGAACTAAAAATGATTAAGATTAATAGGGGTGCCCAAACTTTTTCATATGACTGTAATTGAAGCAGAAAGTCCGCAGAGGAAACCTCTGTGAACTTTCTGTGCATAGCGCTTCAGAAAGAACTGTATTATGCCCCCTTTCAGAAATGGCATAACACAGAGGGGACAATTTATTATTCCTTGTACACTTGTATTCTTGTGTACAAGGCATGAAAAAGTCACAATAGTGACTTTTTTCCCTTTTACACCACCCTCATCACTTTCCTGAAAGGGGGCAGGGCGTGATGTGCGGGGGAAGGAGATGCTGACCCATCTTAATCATTTATGCTAGTTTACTGGTGTAAATAATCCCTGAAATCTACGCTAGCTATGAGCTTGTGTAGATTTTACTGTAGGTGCATGGCCCACTGGAGGATTACCTGATTTATGATGGGGCATGTGTCTCTTCACATTCTCTGGTAACACAGGACATATGGGTAAGTGTTAAAGCAAACATGTCATATGAGCTGGCAGGACCCTTTAATAGATGTGAGCACGGAATAAGCAGTACAGTATTCTTGAGTATTCTCTCTGCTATAGGATGAATGTACAGTTGGCACAATGACCAATACACTGTGTTCCAAATTATTATGCAAATAATATTTTCTCATATTTTCCAAAATTACCTATATGAATTGCAGTCATTGTAATTTTCCAGTCATCAACTATTCGAGTATAATTGAAAGGTTTTTGAACAAACTGCCTATGATAACAGTATATTTAAAAAAAAAATAAACACTCAAAATGCATGTTTTAAATTATTATGCACAGCAGAATTTGCAACCTTTTCATTTTTATTAAGAACAAAAAAATGGTCATTGTGAAATTATAAGCATTAGCAGGTTATTACAAACTGAAATCAAACAGTTTTCAAGCCAAAACTTTATTCGAGGTGATGTTACATTTGCACATAGGACCCCTTGTTCGAAAGAAGCTTCTGAACTCTCTCGTCCATTGAATTTGTCAGTTTTTGGATGGTTTCTGCTTCAATTGTTTTGTATGAGGACAGAATACCCTCCCAGAGCTGTTGCTTAGATGTGAACTGCCTCCCGCCATCATAGACACTCCTTTTGATGATGCTCCAGAGGTTCTCAATGGGGTTGAGGTCAGGGGAGCATAGGGGCCACACCATAAGTTTGTCCCCTTTTATGCCCATAGCAGCCAGAGATGCAGATGTGTTATTTGCAGCATGAGACGGTGCATTATCATGCATGAAAATGATCTTTCTGCGGAATGCATGGTTCTTCTTCTTGAACCATGGCAGGAAGTGCTGTTTGAGAAACTCCACATACATTATGGAGTTCATCTTTACCCCTTCAGGGATCCTAAAGGGATCTCTCTCCCCATGATTCCAGCCCAAAACATTACTCCACCTCATCCTTGTTGGCGCCGTAGCCGCGTTTGCATGGGGTGTCCATCAACAAGCCATCCTCCACTCCATCCATCTGGACCATCGAGCGCTGCATGGCACTCATCGGTGAACAAAACAGTTTTGAAGTCAGTCTTCATGTATTGTTTGGCCCACTGGAGCCGTTTCTGCTTGTGTGCAGTGGATAGAGTAGGTCGACAGGATGGCTTACGCACAGCTGCAAACCTCTGAAGGACCCTGCATCTTGTTGTTCGGGGGGACGTTGGAGGCACCAGCAGCTTCAAAAACTTGTCTGCTGCTATGACAAGGCATTTTTGAAGCTGCTCTTTTAACCTGACGTAATTGCCTGTTGGAAAGAGTCCTCAATTTTCCCTTATCAACATGCACACGTGTGTGCTGTGAATCAGCTACATACTTCTTGATTGTGCGATGATCACGATGAAGTGTCTTGGCAATGTTGATTGTAGTCATGCCTTGACCTAAACACTCCACAATTTGTTGCTTCTCAGCAGCCGACACATCCTTTTTCTTTCCCATTTTGGCTGAAAATGTAGGCTGCTTAATAATGTGGGACAGCCTTCTTAAGTAGTCTTGCCTTTAATTGGACACACCTGCCAAACTAATTAGCACAGGTGTCTGCAATTGCTTTCAGTGATATAAAGAGCCCTGACACACATCACCATCAATGAGTTTAACTGACAAACAAAAAAATTCTTACATTATCACTCCTAAACACTTTTTGCATAATAATTTGGAACACAGTGTAATATTTAAGGAATTTTTCATGTCGCTTGTTGAATCCTTGACATAGGGAATTTGCACAGGGCGAGTAGATATTTGTCCAAATGTGTTGGTGCCTGTGTTCTATCAAAGACTGTAGTAAGTGTATACATGAATAAAATGTGCACTAAAGGTTCCCTGCAACCAGTTATTGTTAAATGTTCACCTATGACCTGGCATCATACAGCAAAGATTTCACTTTTAATCAGTGTTCCTTACCACATGCAACCTTGGCATCGGGATCTTGTTTCAAATGGGCATCTAGGACGGCATCACTTATCTGATCGCAGATCTTGTCTGGAAAAAAAAGAAAAAAAAAATTCTATTGGTAATCCCAATTTCAGCCTTTGATATCCAGTTTTCCCCATTCCCCTGGAATATGACAGACAGTCCATAAATAAGAATGGCGCTATCTCAAAGAAAGCAGGCATGTTTTTCTACTTTCACACAACTTCCTAAGATAAAATTATGTACCACGAAATTGATACTTGATATAGTAATATATATAAGCACGTGTACCTATATCAAAATAGAGGTGGAAAGTAACATTTTGCTTTAATCTTCTGCTAACAAATATGTCCTTTTCTCCTGATAACATGATGGATTAGTAAAGCAAAAGTTGTTTTAGGTGTCTTCTTTCCCTAGAGTACTAGAAACCACTTCCAGGACTTAGCGCATGGAACGTTTCTATGAAAGAGATGAAGAACAGGACCTATTTTTAAACCGATCTCTTTTTACAAAACCATCCAGTGCCAACTACTCATCACATGGGTTACACTACTTGCTACAACAGTCATTACAAGCTCCAGTGAAGTATATGAGAGTTAGATGAGGACACAAGGCCACATTCACATTAGCAGTTTTGTTTACATTATTTGGCCTATTCTTTGTCCATTTATAATTAATCCTATTCATTTCGAGGGCATTCTATTAAAGTTGGAAGGCATCCAGTTTCAAATGTTTGCAACTATTCATTTAGGATCCTTTGTTTCTTTTTTTCTAGAAATAAAAAAAAGTTGCTTGCAATTTAAGTTAGACATACACGTTAGCTCTTAGTCGGCCAAAATGACCGATATTGGCCATTTCAACATTTTTTTTTTCATCTGAATTTTTTTTTGTTCTATATTATCAGATTATTCTACGTCTATTATTGTGGTATAAGAAAGCTGAATTAACTTAATTAAATTTTTTACATGACATTAGAAGCATGGTTCTGTGTTTTATAATGCCTGAGAGATGTGTTTGAAGTGTACCCGACAGTCTCAGCTTCTCTGTATTACGCCGGTACTACCTGTCAGAACCAGTGAGGACTTCTACTGCCAATAAAGATACAGGGGACAGAAAGTGGATTTCAACACAGAAAGGAGTCAAAATTTGTTAATAAAGAATATCACAAAATGTATTATTGATACAAATGCTGCCAGAAAATCAAAACTTGTGCACAAGTTTAGGTACACTTTTAAGGATGTGCGTGGAGATATTTCCTTCTAATAAGTAACAAGAAAGAGAAGAAAAATGCTTAGTTCAATGCATTTCACAAACTCTATGGCCTTCACTCTCTCTGCTAATTCCTACACTCTGTATTTGCTTTTTGATGCAAAATTCAGATAGTTTACTTTTTAGATAAGTTGTCTACATGCAAGACCTTTGTGTACAGTAGTAGAATGTACTATTAGCAAAAAAATATAAATTCCAGGGCAAAGAGTCCATGCAAGTCACCTACAGATAAGGGTTAAAGGGATCATATAATTCAGAAAGGCCAATTTTAGTAAGATCACGTCATAATAGCCTTTATAAAGGCTATTCTTCTCCTACCTTTCTTGTTTCGCTCCTCGCCGCCGTTTAGAAGAAATGGTGATTTTTATCTTTATGCTAATGCATCTTCAGAATGCACAGGGGGTGTTCTTCCAGTGCTGAAACAGCACAGGGGGCATCCCCTGTGTTTTCCTCAGACGCATTTTTGAACTTAACGCGCCGCCTTTCTTCTTCTTGGGCAGACGCCTCTTCTTGACATCATCCTTCATTTGGGAGACATGCACCGACTGCACATATCCATTCGGCCATTTTCCTGTGGCCTATTACATACAGCGCATGCAGTACGCTTGTATAATAGGCCACAGGCAAATGGCCGAATTGACATGTGCAATTGGCGTATGTCTCCCGAACGAAGGATGATGTCAAGAAGAGGCGTCTACTAAAGAAGAAGATAGGTGGCGCAGTAAGTTCAAAAATGCATCTGAGGAAAGCACAGGGGACGCCCCATGTGCTGGGGGAATGCCCATGTGTATTCTGAAGATGCATTAGCATAAAGATAAAAATCAACATTTCTTGTAAACAGCGGCGAGGAGTGAAACAACAAAGGTAGGAGAATAACAGACTTTATAAAGGCTATTGCAACGTGGTCTTACTAAAATTGGCCTTTCTGAATGATAGGATCCCTTTAATGTAGCCTTCCATTCAATAAAGTTTTTTTTTTTTATTCTCCTGCAAGTGAGTTTATTTCACTATTCTATGTATTTCATTATTCTTAGATCTATGAAGTGCTCTATTAAATGTAGTCTTGAAGGGGCAGGAACATTTATTACTAGTTCTGGGTATGGAAGGCAGGTGCTTTACCGGGTATAATTGCCCAGTCAATAAAAAATGTTGAACCGTAGGAATGATATTACATTACTTTATACCATTTTAAGCTTAAGTTTTTTCAAACACTCCTCAAACTAAGGTTATGCAGATAGAGGAAGTAGCGGGTGTCGCTAAGATCTGCAAATCAAGCACCTAGCTCCAATCCTTGGCATGTGGGAGAGGCATAAAAGCCACATTGAAAGCAAAGTTTTTTTAACAAGATGAAACCTGAATATTGGATCAATTGATGTGGGATGATTGTCCAATTTCTCCTGTTTGTCGATCTGCCAGGTATCTCCACTTGTTGCAAACAGAGTTGGGCAGAATCCTTGAATTGAGAAACCTTGGTTTATCAATCCATCAGATGGATACATGCCAAGGCCAAGATGTCAACACTGTTCGTTGCATGTCCCAGTGGTTTGGAGAACAGCAATAAACTGGAATGAGAGCAAGAGGTGAGGTGAACCTCTACATGAACAGTTCATGTGTTTAGAAGAATGGTGATCTACTCTGTACTGGAAGTGAGATTGGACGTTACATCCTCAGCCTAGAGAGGCAAACAGTGTTGACACAAGCCATCAGAAGTTGTTTGCATGACATTGGGCTAAGAGCCAGTCGTCCAGCTATAGATGTTCCATTGACCTCACGTCAATGCTCTCAAAAGCTATTATGGTGAGCAGCAAGATAGTATTGAAGGCTGGAATAGAGGTCTTTTATCTTCAGGGGTGAGTCTTGCTTTTGTTTTGAGGCAATTCTAGTTGGAGATTACTCTGGAGACCATGCTATGATAAGGACTTCACAAGGGAATATCATACTGGTCCTTATCCCAGGAATATGTTGTGACATCATGTAAAGTAACTTGACCCCTCTAGTCTTCATTTCAGGTACTCTAATAGCTTTGTGTTAAATTGATTTGGTCATGAACCACTGGTCAATGCGAAGCCATATGTTGCTTGTGCTACTGTGAACAGTCTTGGTGGCTTATACATATTGCCATGGCAAGCAACATCTCTGGACTTGTCTCCTATCAAGCACATCTGGAACATCATTGGTCGGAAACTGCAAAGGAAGCTGCCATATTGATGATTTATGTATCCAAGTGAATTCACTATGGCATAATATCCCTCAGACCACTATAATTAAACTCATTAATAACATTCCAGGGCATGTAAGTACAAGTATTTCTGTGTGTGGCACTCATACTCGATACTAAATAAATTTTTATTATAATTTGCATATCATTAACATGTCTATCGTTCCGGTGATTTCCATAATTCCAAGACTTTTTCTCCTTGGTACTGCAATTTCACTGTTAAGAAGTGTATATATGGCTGCTTGTTTTGTTTTGTCTGGTATTGTAGACATAGACATGTTATTTCAGTAATTTGTAATGATTAGAGATGAGCGAATCGAAGCTGCAGAAGTGGAATTCGATCCGAATTTCAGGAAATATTCGATTCACATCGAATCTGAATTTCCTCACGCTTCGGTGTAATGATTCGCATTTAGTTCAAAATGGCTGCTCTACATGGGGCAAGGAACTCTGGGACATGGGATTACCCACAATGCCATGCATGCAGCCAATCAGCAGCCAGCCCTGTGATGTCACATCCCTTTAACCCCTTCACGAGCGCACACGACATGTTTGACCGCTGCATCCAAGGTGTTAAATCCCCCCGATTGGTTATGGAGCAAAGTGTTAGCTGTAACATCCAAGGGGTTCTGCCATTTTGCCGCCCACCTGCCCACCCGGCTCTCTGCAGCCAATAAATAGCTGTTTTTGGTATGCGATTCGCTGCGATTTAATTCAGATTGAATAGAATCATATCGCAAAATTCAGCGAAGTTGCCGAATCGAATTTTTTATTACTTCGCTCATCTCTAGTAATGATATAGAGAGAATCATTGTTTAGTATAGTACATAGACTTTTTGATTCACAAGTTCGCTCACAAAGCCCCTGAATTGAAATATGCCTCAAAGAAGCATTTGGCAACATGTTGTGTAGAAGTCAGCAACCTTTCTAAACCTGATAAAGAGTAGAGATTGTAAGGGTACAACTTTTACTCAACAGATTTTGGAGCAACTTTGTTACTATGTAACTGATTGTCCTTAATAAGCAGCACAGCAAATAAACATCACAAAACATTTGTGTCCTTGAGTAAATCTGTTTAGTGTTCACAACCAATGCATTCACAAATACATCTAATATGTCATAGATCATGTTGCAAAAAAATCTACTCACAAAAATTTCACTATGATGCAAGGCTGTATAAGCATAGATGAGGCTCCAGTGTTACACCGATCAGTAAATGTATTGATATATTGCTCACATTATAAATAAGGAGCCACCAGACATCTCCTGCATGTTTTATACCAGTGATGCCCAACTGTTGGCCCTCATGTGCCTGTTGTGTGACTGCCAAGGAAAGGCAAATTCATAAGGACCAGCTGCTTTCCAATGGATAATTCTGAGGCATCAGCGCTGTTATACACTGACTGAATACTAAACATTCAGTTTACTCATCTGTTTACTCCTCAATTATGGAGGCATCATCTCCAAAGGCTGAAAGTTACAACTACAGCTATGTAATACAGTAATAAATATGTATGAAAATTTGTATTTCTGCCTCATGACCCAGCCTTGACTGAATTCTATATATCACCTTTTCATGGAGTTTAGGGTCACAATATATCAAGTTGAATACCAATTTTTTGCTTCCAATTTCCATGAACATGTAATTTGATTTTTTTGTTAGCTACATAAAGCTAACAGTTCACATCTAAGACAAGTGATTTCTCTTCTGCTGTATTGTTTAATGAAAATCTAGAGATAGTCCAACAATTCACCTTCTGTACATTGGTGCCTCAAATTACTCCATTTTGAAGCTCTGTCTGATCATGTTAGCTACTATATGTAAGCACTAGCTCGCCAAAATTCCACAAATTATTATAAAGTACTGTACACGCAACTAAATCCCCAGTAAAATAAAGATTATCAGGTAACTGACCCATATACACGTAGGAAATTGTTGTGAAAGATTTGTGATTGTTATCGGAGTATGTGCTTATGTTTGACAGTATTTCAAAATTTACACTCCAATATATCTCCAATGCACATGTTTGGAGATTAAAGTTATTTTCTGGGTACACAATATTGACAGTCCATAGGATAGGCTACCATGGGGGTCTACCTACCAGTTGCTTAAAGGAGCTGTGGTACAGTTCCTTCATTGTTTATACTGCTCTGTACAACTGTCCTCCATCAATTTCCCTTGTCACAGTTCCTTTAAACAGCTGATCGGATATGGGTGTCAAGAGTCTGACCCCACCAAAGTAGTAATGATGGCCAATTCTGAGGATAGCCAGAAAAAACCTTTAAGTTTAGGAAAGCTCCAAGGGCTAAATAGATATAAAATAAATTACACTCAACAGTTCTATTCATCATTTGTAAGCTGACAATGAACAAATATCACATACTGTATCTGTGAGTGACAAAAGTATGTGAACCTTTAGGATTAATGGATAATTCAAAGATGAAATTAGAGTCAGGTGTTTTTGATCAATAGAATGACAATCATGTGTAAATAGGCAACCTGGTTTATTTAAAGAACTGGGATCTTCATAACACATGTTCCTAGAAGTAAATCACTGCACAAACAAAGGAGATATCTGGGGACCTCAAAGGCTCATTAGGCTAGAAAAGGATACAAAACCATCTCTAAACAGTTAAATCTCTACAAATCCACAGTCAGACAGATTGTGTACAAATGAAGTAAATTCAAGACCGTTTTTACCTTCTTCCAGGAGTGGTCAACCAACAAAGATCACACCAAGGTGTATAATAGTTGTGGGGTTACAAAAGAACCCAAAGTAACCTCTAAGCAACTAAAGATCATTCCCACATTAGCTAATGTTAATGTTCATGAGTCCACAGAACAAAAATGGTATGCATGTCAGGACTGCAAGGAGAAAGACGCTGCTCTTCAAAAAGAACATTGCTGCCAATCTGCAGTTTGACAAGATCAACTGAACAAGCCAAAAGACTAAAGGAACATTGGTTTTTGGACGAGGCATTATGTTTTGAGAATGGAAAACACAGCATTCCAGCATAAAAACTTCATAAATCTTTGAAACACGGTGGTGATGGTGACGTCTTTGTCTTGGTCTATTTTGCTGTATCTGATCTAAGACAGCTTGTCATCATTGATGAGACCATAAAATCTGAATAATACCAGCAAATTATAAAGGAAAATTTGCCAGGATATCTGTCCATAAGCTAAATCGGAAGAGAATGTGGGTCATGAAGCAAGACAATGACTCTAAGCACACAAGTCATTCTACCAACGAATGGATAAAGAAGAATAACGTTGAAGTTTTGGAATGGCCAAGTCAAAGTCCCAATAGACATGTTGTGGTAGGACCTGAAATGAGCAGTTCATGGGAGATAACCGACTAACATAAGAGCCTAAACTGTTTTGTATGGAGGAATGGGCTAAAATTCCTCCAAGTCGATGTGCTGGCCTATCAACAATTACCGGAAATGTTTAGATGAACTTACTGTTACACAAGAGGGTCATTCCATATACTGAAAGCAAAGAGTCACATACTTTTGCTACTCACAGATATGTGATATTAGATAATTTTCTTCTATAAATAAATGACCAAGTCAAAATTTTTTTAGATTTTGTTTTCTTTATCTACTTTTAGCACTTGTGTGAAAAAATATATACACAGTTGTGTATACTTTGAAGTACTTGTCACTGTGTTGGCCTTTGTCAATAGTAATTACTAACTTTAAACCTTAGTTCAGTACTTTTAACTTCTAGATGACTGTGTGATAAAACCCATGAATAGTCCGGGTCTCTGCTTTCTTTGAAAGTATCAGGGTCATGATTGAATGGCTACTAGGAATGCCACATGCCATTCATGGCAGTTTGAAGAAGACATAATTGGGCAGTAAGCCAATGCCTAAAGTGTCATAGTTAATCACTGCTCAGAACATGCGTATGTTACGGATATAACAGATATTTATGTACACATGTGTAGCCCCCTGTGCATGTACAGTAATTCCTATGTATGAATTCATGTAAGCAGTTGCTAAAACAGTAAATAGTCAATGATACTAGACTAGTCAAACTCTGAGATTGACAATAATTCATTAAATCAGATCATTATTAGTTTAGCTAGAACTGACAATCACTTTATAAGAAACCTGAATCGCTACGACTCCCATTATGTTAAAGGTTTGTATTCTGAATTGTTCATTTTTAGTTTTGCTTTCTGCTTTCTTCCTTACAGATAAATATTTAGCTGACCTAATGTTACCTCTGAGTAGAACCTATTGTACTTACCAGGATGTCCTTCTCCCACTGACTCTGAGGTGAACATAAAAGCTCCAACATCTTCCACATGGTGGTCACCGTCTACTGGCCCATTCATGGTATGGCTTTAATTTAAGGTGTTTATCGGCTTGCGGAGTACTTGTGCAGACCTGACAGCTGATGGTCTTTTTTTTTAACTCAGCAAGGCTGCTAGATCTTGTTACTGCTAGTAGCTCAGTAACTTGACTGTGTGTGTTTAAGACTGGACCCGCCTATCCCCGTGTCACAGTTCAGTTTAGATGTCAGTCAGGCAAGCTCTCCTATATACGGGAAGTAACAAGTTTTTCAATGACCATGTAAGAAAACTGGAACAAATATTTGTTTGGCAAGAAATCACAATGTGTCTCTGCTTCTTTGTATATTAACTCAATGTGAATTTTAATGGATGATAATTCTAGAAAATGAACATCATGGATATTATGTACATATTCTAGACATAATCTATCAGCATACTTTTGGATTATTACTTTATTTTTCATGGTACAATGATCACAAGGTAAATAATAGTACATATTATATTGCAAAAGGATTTTATCTAGGCTTACAGGGAATCTACTGCTTAACTTCACGCCGAAAGAAAGAATCTGGAGTCCTTTTATTTTCAAATGTGAACAGAATCTAAGGATAACTGGCATACTTAAATGGTATTCCCATTTTACACATTTATGGCATATCCACAGGACATATCATAAAGGTCTTATATATGTTACCGTTAAAGTGCGAAAGCCGAGAATGTGCACATTCCCTAGGTAATCTGCAGATTTACTGATTTGCTCAGTTAATGTGCGGAATCAAGAGTTTTCCGCACTTTACCTAGGTAATGTGCACATTCACGGCTTGTGTCCCATTAAAGCTGAAAACTTCGTTTGTATCATGCCGAAATGTCGTGTCTTCCTGTTAGCGCACGTCCTGTTAAAGTTGAAAACTTTTGTATCATGCCGAAATGTCGTGTTTGCCTGTTAGCGCGCGTCACGTTCTAGTTGAAAACTTTCGTGTCTGCCTGTTAGCGCGACTGCGAGGGATCGCGAGGGACAATAGGTCAGAAGTCACTGATAAATCATAGGCGGTATAAAATGCCTGGGCAGAAAGAGAGAGATTCCATTTTGAGGGGAGAAATTAGACAGATAGGGTGTTAGGACAATCAGGCTGAGAGAGATAGCAGTAATACAACAATAACACAGTATGTGGGTTCTGGAGAAGTGTAGTGTTAGGATTGGAGAAGAAGACTTTGCTTTCAGTGTTAGAAAGATATCGGTGTCATTCTGTCTGTCATACTGCACTGCAGTAGATCAACCTCAATCACAATTCTCATAGTCAAAAAATTCAAATTCAATCTGTATTGTATCCAACAAAGAACAGATAATTTAGTCATTCTACATGGCACTCTTTTTGTAAATATATGGTATAATTTGGCTATTTTTTCCCTTACCAAAGGCTAAACCAAGTGAAATAATATACAGTATACTACCGCATTAATTTATTATTATTTTATTCTGAAAATGGTACTGTAAAGTTCGGAATGATTTTCCTTGCCAAACACCGAAAAAAATCCTGTAAAAATGTTAAAAAATGCAATAAATGTTATAGTGCATTGTGTTTTTAAAGAGGTAATCATCTCTTTATCCAGATCTATTTTCACTTTGCCATTAAGGCTTTGTTTGCTTTAGTGAACTAGAAAGGGGTTAGATGGAGTCCTAGGAGCCCTCAGAGTGTTATATGCAACCGATGAACCCTAACCTGAATTGAATCAGGCTCACCATCTCTACATTTGGACCACTGACTGGATAGCAAAGTCAAATAATTTCTAGTAGGCAAGATTCACATTGGCAGCAGTGTCAAATCACTATGATAGGCAGTCAAGCAAAGTTTTATATTTTGTAACTCTAGGTATTTTTGTTCCTTTTTATTTTTGAATTCTATTTTCTTTTTTAGTCTTATACATATGTATCTGTTGTACAGTATTTACAGTGATATCCATCTCCTACTGACTGAACATAAAAGCTCCAACATCTTACATGTGGTTGTCACTCAAACCTACTGCTATATTCATGGTTTGGCATTAATATTTTAATATTATTAATATAATATTAATATTTTTAGTATTAATTCTGTTGTTCAGATCTGCTTGAGTATCAGAACTACTAACTTTAAAATTTCCTTGATTGATGGAAACAAATGATAAACATTCTGTTTGTAACCATCCTCATTCTTTTCAATATTAAAATAAAAATAGAAGATCCATCCATCAGGGTAACTTTAAATAGGTACTGTTGTTTCCACAAATTTTTGCAAAAATGAGTAGTACAGGCGATTGCAAAAAAAAAAAACATTGTCGGGTCCATAGTAAAACGGTACACCCGGCACATGGATGATATCCGTGTGAAGTCCGTGCTGCCGTGGACCACTTGATTTTCTTCAGTGAGCCACAAAATGGACAGGAATAGCACCTGAGTTTTGACCCTGACTCTCAGCCCCATACACAGACAAGTGATAATACACAGGCATGTGTCTGAAGCCATAGAAAATAATGGGTGAGTGTGGGTGTGAGAAACACAGCTAGCATAGTGACAAAGCACACGCTCATGTACATGGAGCCTTAGACTGCTGCTGGAGCTGAACAGAAGTTATACTATCTGATCCAAAGCACTTTACTCACAGGTCAATACTGTACTTCTCTGTATATATTCAGCATCCTGTTTCTGGGGCTGTGAGAGACAGTTATAGAGTAGATTCTCCTCTGCCTACTGTGCGCATAGTGTGATGAGGAGCGACCACCAGCTATGTATTTTCCAGATATGCGTTTTGCATCAGTGTGTTGTCACGTGCTCATGTTGCTCCTGCACAGTGGGGCGGCCAGGTCTGTTATCAAAACCAGTTTGGCTACAGGAAAGTGGACTGGCTGCTTTGTGCCCAGATCCTTTGTTGTTTCTTTCGCTGGCTCAATTAGCATACCCTTGTTACACTATCTCCACAGGGGTTTTCTGTAGATAGGTGGAATCCCCAGACAAGTTAGAGCCAGCGACCAAACAAAGGGGATATGGTTTTATGACAATATCTTCCCCGGGGAACCCTTACAGCCGTCCCAATAAATTTCTCAGGTGCGCCCTGTCCAAGGCTCACGTTTGAAGCCCACTCAAGGTACTGTTCAAAGCCCGGAAAAGGCCCAGACAATTATCTCCTTACCCAAAGGGGATTGGGGTGGCATTCTTGGTGTCTACATGATGGTGATCTCGCCATGAGCTCTATCATACCTCTTGCCCAACTCTACGGTCATCGGGCAGGGAGATAAGATGAAAGATGGTTCTGGGAATTTCAGGATGGAGGTTAGGGCTCCTCCTCCTGGTGACATCACTTGGGGAGGAGACCAGGTGAGTTAAATGCTCTCAGACCAGGGAAGAAGTTTTTTTGTTATCCTGGAGAAGATGTGACTGCTTGTAGGAGACACATGCTCTGTAACTTGCTTAAGCCTGCACCCTAGGCCCAAATCCTGCCATGACCTAGCGAAAACAGACTACAACCTTGTTCTGGTATCTTTCTTTTTATTTCCCATTTTATTTTCTATACTGTATTTTGCTTTTACCCATATTTGCTTGATAATTGATATGTATTTCTGCATATGTTAGTGCTTAGTACCGACCCATTGGGGTTAATAAATATATAAAATTTATAAAGCTCGTTTCACATTATCCTATGAACCCGGTCCACTCACGGTGTGTGAGTGGGAGGTAAAGAAGGTTGATCGCAGGTGCGTCAGGTAGCGTGGCAAGATGATATCCTTCACAGGCAGCTACTCTCCAACTACTAGTTCAGATAGGACTGCAAATTCCAAATGTAAAATCTGCATAATGTAAGTCATATAATGGCTTGAAACAGTGTTACACAACTTACTCTGAAAAGTTGCCAGAAACAACATGCATGCTTTAATGTCCATTAGTCTGATCCTCTGACAGATTAGAACAATAGACACAGTTTTAAGAACTTTTTCAAATCTAATGAAAAATAAATGAAATAGAACTTTATACTAAATGGCTAATAAACCAGGCTTGTTCCAGCTAAACAAGAGCCCTGTTAAACAAATTTTCATTTACCTTGCTCTATGACATAATTTGTGTTAAAGCACATACATAAAATTGACAGGAGAATCACTGTGAACCCTTCTGGATCTCAAAGTATGTAATATTGGAATAACACTAATACAAGCTAGGAAAGTTAGGGGGCTGTATAAACATCATGGAGAAAATCAATGTCCAACACTGCAAAAGGGAACTGTAGCTTACATTTGAATATATTAAAATAAATGAATACAAAAGTTTTAAGACAGAGCGAGGAGCTCAGGGTGAAATTGTAATTACAAATGGAACTTCTCCCAATGGTTGGCCCCAAAGAATAACATCAGACCAAAAATGTAACTTTTTGAAAATTCCAACAACATGAATTTATGACTAACATTTGGAGAGGATTACTACAAGATTTTTGCATCCTATACACCATCTTTTATAGAATTTTAGATATCATTCTAATCTTATAAGTGTGTAAGGCAAATGAAGATCTCTTGATTCATATGGTGTCCACAGGTAAGAAAGTATGTGATAGATGTGTTACTGTAGTTGCTATTAGAGAAAACTTAAAACTCTTTTCCACCTATCAAATTAGTAAGAAGTTTGACATTACACCTAATAATACAGCTAATAACACATTTTCTTTTCCTTTTTTGTTGTTTATGTATTTTTGTATTTTTTTAAACCTTGCCTAGGGTCTTTGTCAATATTTTACTACTTGGACAACGATTGTTTTTGTATGCTATAGGGTAAAGGTGAGTACACAAATGAGGAAATTATGTAGCATTAGTATAATAAATATGGCATGCATGGAGGCTCACTGCTTTGTACTGTTCCTTTGCAGCTCAGATTAATCCAGTCCAACCAAGGACAATATGTGTATTGACCTTGTATTCTCTCCATCTTATTGTGTGCGCTCTCTAAAAGAAATACTAAAGGCTCAAGAAAGTTCAATTTAGTAACTTAATATGTATTATACAGTGGTTTGGGATATATTTTTGTAGTGTTAAGTTACAATGAAACAGAGGGTTATGGTCTGAATGCCCATGAGCCTCCCCCATAGATTGGTTCTTCCTCATCCATCATAAAGGAGTGCAAATGTAATAGGATTTTGATTTACCAAAGACATGAGAAGATAAGATTTCACTGCTTGTGCTGAATAGTACTATTTTGACAACTTTGCCAAGCATACTATACAATATTAAATTATTTAAGAATATAGATATTAAGAGATTCAACGATGCCAAAGTGAAAACTTGTGTAGCTAATCTGCCTTACCGAATGCACATTAGCAAGAAGTAGCAGAGAGATGAAAAGGAATGCCAAGATAAGTCTACAAGATCAGACTACACAGGCTTTGGACTATTGAGGCACAAAAGTCTATACACAAAACAATATTATATTTTAATGAAGCCTACTTTCCAAGAGAAAGTAATGGCTTGCAATGGTGTACACTGCTTTTAACAAAGATAACATTCCTAGTCATCACATTCCCTATATTCCATGGACTTTGTGAGACATTAGAAGCTGAATAGATATATAGATGTCTTTTGTTCAGATTCACAAACAATAAGCAGAAAACAAGTCAATCCTGAACGTAATATTCTAAAGTCCATCTTAAGCAAATCTACACTCTTACGCAATGTTGGCAATACAAATATATTGAGTGAGGAGGAAAAAATTTAAACTAGAGTCTAGAACATGAAAAGGGATTATAAATCCAAGCCAGCATTTAAGACAACTAGCCTTAGATGATACTGCCCCATTCCGCAACCCCAACAATCATAACATTTGAGGGAGTCTATCATGTTCAAAATGGCTTCCATTCTAATAACAGTGCCTTGTAGAGACCTTGCATAGGAGCACAAACATACACTTGTGGCAACAAACTGATGAAGCAATGCAGAGGTGATCATCTTTATAATGGATATACAAATTTGCCTGCCAGTTAGGGCATGCTTGTTTTTTTGCGGCCACAAAGGTATGCTTCTGTTCCTATTAATGGCCCCCACGTGGTACTATTATTAGTTTCAGAGGAATTTTGGACCTGACAGACTCCCTTCAAGAAACCTTGATGACTTTCTCTATGTCCATGCAAATATCCATCCTACAGTTTAATATCTTTGGTATAGCCACAATATTACCACATTGTCACAAAAGTGTATGCAACAGTTACAACAGTCATCGACTGATACCATTGTGCCTCAAGTTAATGTACCAACAAGTCCATCTATACAAGCATCTTGCATGTACAGATGATTATACCTTAGCTTGAATTTAGTTAAGGGCTCCATTTTCTCCAGTGTAACCAGTTCAATACTATATGACATTTGACAGACATCCCAATTCACAATGCAACCTCTGGGTTTCTGAACACAGACACACGTAGGAAATACAGTTTTTTTTTTTTTTTTGTTTTTTTAAGGCTAAAGCCCCACGTTGTGAAAACGCAGCGTTTTACAATACCTGCAAAGTGTATGGGATTCTAGGTAACCCATCCACACATTGCAGAAAAAAATCCTCAGCGAGACAGCTGAGTTTTCAAAAAAGCCAGCATTTTTGAAAATCACAGTTTGTCAATTTTACTTAAGTTTACTTGCTGAAATGCTGGCCTTTTTTGTATAGGTATAATAAGGGCAGAAAGTCCACAGAGGAAAACTCTGCACAAATGCAATTAAAAATGCTGCAGAAAAAAAAATGCAATGCATTTCCACCGCGTTTTTTCCACAGCGTTTTTTGCTGTGCTTCGCTATGTGGGGCCTTAAACCTATGCTGGTAATTTCTCATCACACATCTCAGGATATTTATTCAGCCAAGAGAATGGGTAAAGATGGACATATCTGTAGTTGTATATTAATATTAAAATTTAAGCCAAGCATCAGGATATGATCTTATGTGACAGGTGCTCCCCAAATTGGAGAAAAGTAATATTGGCCTAAGGATCTGTTCTTGACCTGTTGTGTAAGTTACAGTAAAATGAATGTTAAGATGACCATTGAAAAACGAAGAAAAAAAAAATGTAAGCTTCTTTTGAAGGTTCCTTCTGTGGACAAGTATAGTCATCTTACTTTATAATAAAGTTAAAGGGGTTTTTCCATGAAAGCATTGAATGCAAGTTATTCCCTATCCATAGGATAGGGGATAACTTGCATATCAGTGAAGGTCTGACCACACAGACATGCATAGGTCAGGAGAACAGGGGACTTCATTCATTTCAATGGGAATGGCAGAAATAATGTTCGGCTGTCTCCGGTGCTCCGCATTTTTAATTTGCTTTAGTGGGAAAATCCCTTTAGGCTGAGGCCCCGCGTTGCGGAAACGCAGCTTTTTTTGTTGCAGATTTTGTTGCGTTTTTTGAGCCAAACCCATGAATGGCTACAAGAGGAATGGGAAATATATTGGAATTTCTCATACCTCTACCTTGTCCTCAATCCACTCCTGGCTTTGGCTCAAAAAAATGCAGCAAAATCTGCAACAAATAAAAGCTACGTTTCCGCGGGACTTACCTTTAAGAAAGAGGAATGCAAATGCATACCAGCGAAATATGTGTTGGATGTGTGTAAGTCCAGGGTTTGTCAGCTATGGGCATGTTTAGTTTGTATATATTTTTTGTTGTCTGTACATGGCCTAAATTTATAGAAACTGAGAAGAGAGATAAATAGTTTCTGACAATTGTTTAGTTTGTAACATCTTCAGTATTAGAGTGAGGAGAAGGGTGCTTGGTGTTTAATATTTAGCATTGTGTGTAACTTTAGGAGATACTAGGTAAATATTGAGATAGGCTGTGTGTACTCTCAAAGGACCTAAATGTCTTGGCATTAACTCCTATTGTACACAAACAAAGTCTCTGGAGGAGTGTTCAGGGGAACCAATGAGATTTAACAAAATAACCAAGAGGAGGGTGGAGAAGTGACAGAGATCAGCAATTGGCGAAATGGACACATGCCCCTTGCTCTGCTACTTAACCCATTTCTAGCTGCAATTGTGGGCTGCTTCAAACTATTAAAAGACAAACCATTAAAGCATGCGTCCATGTAACACTATACATGTTTACTTACTGTATATACCATATTGGCCACAGGTATTGTGTTTTAAAAGCAAAGCCAAATTACTCAGTGGCAAAAATAGTGAATATGAAGTTTTCAATAGACTTTTTCCTATGAGCAACCCTTATCCCCTATCCACAGGATAGTGTATAAGTACTACTCGAGCAGGACCATTCACTTATAAGGGACTGAGGGAGATAGCTGAGTACAGATCTCCATCAGAAATATAGGGTCTGTTAGTTACACAATGCAATAGAGAACTTGGGGACCTCTGATCGCTGGGGGTCCCAGCAGGCGAACCCAAGTGAGCAGAAGAATGAGAGTTTTTATGTGTGGAAAATCCCTATGCAAATTTTCAGGAATATACATTCTCTCAATCTGACTTAGATGGATGGAAATAGGACAGCACATTATATGTTCTTCTGCTTGTGATATATTTAGTAGATTAGTAAAGACATACTGTATCCATAAATAAAGATATGTAAATAAATGTATATTACAGCAACATTTCAGAATTAACGCTTCATCAGGTGTAGATATAGGCATAGTCTGGTGTGAAGAGAATTATTCTGCTCCAACCCACTGAGGGGACAGGAGATGTTGGTGGACTGGAAGAGGACCACAATGCTGCTCAAGCTGTATGGGTGATGTCATAACAGTCATCAACTCTTAATGCATGGTGTTGCCCAGGCAGGAGATGGTAGTGGTCTGAGTGCCGAGACGAATGCTCCAGGGATGGATCTGAAGGCCAACCCTCTGTGCACAAAATGTTTCATTTGCATAAGACGACAAAAGTGACATTATGTAACAGAGATATGCTGTTTATCACTGTAATGTGCTTTATAATATGGTGATGACTCTTGAATATGCTTGGAGGAGGTGATAGACTCCCTTTAAGCCCCACATAATAATGCTACTCTAACTTGTGTGCCCCCTATAAATCCTGTATAATTAGTGCTCCTGAGATCTTCATAGTGACCATGCGCAGAACTAACACATATCTTTATATCCCACTAATGCCAACATTACTGATCCCCCCTTTACTTCTCCACTTAGTACTAATTCTCTGTTCCGTAAGTAATAATGTCCCAACTGTACCTCCACTCAGTAATAATACTCCCAATGCACCGCTACACAGTAATAATGCCCCAACACAGTAATAATATCTACTCTTGCACCCATGTTCAGTAAGGCACCACTGTATATCTGCTCAGTAATACTGTCGCCCTATATGCACCACTCACTATAAATGCCCCCTCTTGTACTCCCACTCACTCAAAGTGCTCCTTCTAATAGCGCCTTCTCATGTTCCACCTCTTTTAAATAGATCCTCCTTATGTGCCCCTTCTCCATAATAGTGCCCCTTTGGTTTAATAATGCCCTCATGTGCCTCTTTGGAAAAAACAAACAAACATATGCTCACCTAATCTTGTTCCCATGAGAGTCCTTATCTTTTCTGACCAACACAGCAGTCAGCAGGTTACTGTGATGTGATGACCTGCGTTGCCTGTGCTGGGACATGGACCTGACGACATCAGCATCCCTCTAGCGTCTCATAGGCTACAGGAATAAACTGGCCTGTAGCCTATGAGTATAAATGGTAGGCCATGGGGCTAATGGCTCTCTGCTCCATAACAGGAAGCCCGACGACCCTGCACTTTGTCTGGGTTTGCCAGTGCTGATACTGTTCCTGAATTCTTGTGCTGCCTACCTATAACCGTAGCACAGGAATTCAGGGCCAAAAAATTCATAAAGCGCTCTGGGGTGATATCAGACCTGTTGGACCTCCCATATGGAGCAGCTCTGACGATACTAACTGGGCATTAAATGGTTGCCATTGAAACTGTCCAGGTGTATCTCTCAATGCCTGATGCATCGGGTTCGAGACTATAGAGTGGCTATACTACAATAGAGGGAAACTGTTCAATGTGACTCTTGCAAACTCTTCTTTATTCTTTGACAAAGCAAACATTATCTTTCACCTACTGATGTGATCTGGGATAAAAAGATGAAACACGTCATATTTTCCAGTTTAGGCCCAGAACTTTGGTCACCCACTATCCTTTATTGATTTTTAATGCAAGTCAAAAGAAAAAATGTAGTACAGTAGTAAAAAAATACATGCACTAGAAAACATAGTACAATCTATACATGGTGCATAAACTCAATGTAGACAACACTACTATAAACTGACATACTGTACAGATAGATCCTGTACAGTACTGATTGATACTGTAACGTCTTTGCCTGTCCGGGCTTTGGCGCCGTCCTCCGGGCGCACGCTGCGGCGCAGGAGGTGTGCCCAGTTGTAATTCTTTCCTTGGGTTTTTCTTGTATTGTCTGAACACTGTCCTATTCCCTCACCTCCTTAACTGATTTTCCACCACGCCCTTCTCCTTCACCTTGCTTTCCCCCTGCTCCACTAAGAGTTAACTTTAGTCCTGCCTTTGTGATTGACAGCCTGTCCTCCTATCAAGTCTGGGGAGGGTTCTTTCTCCCTATTTATTGTTTGCTCACTTTCCCATTGGTGCCTGCTATTGCATTTCGCTTACTGGCTATACTCCTTGTTCCTTGTTACCCGCTCTTCTGATTTTCTGACCACTGGCTTTGACTTTGACTATTCTCTTGGATTTTGATTCTGTACTGCATTGCTCGATTGTTACCGACCCCTTGGCTAGCTGACCTCCCTTTGTTGTTTGTGCGTCCTGTCTGCGTTCTGTGTTGTCACTTATTCAGAGTAGGGACCGGCTCCAAGTTGTTCCTGTCATTAGGACAGTGAGACAAGTAGGTAGGGACAGGGTCTGGGTCAACTTTAGGGCTCACTGTCTCTGTATTCCCTTCCTCTCAGGTTTTTGCTGCAGCACTGGAGAATTGCTCAACTGGCAATTCCCTTACAGATATTTAGTAATATTTTTGTAGAAGTATGTATAGCAAGCTCATGTAGACTCCGTATGATATTATTTGTGCAGTGTATGGGGTTGTTACTTCAGCAATGTAAGTTACTAATATATATGTACATTTCAAATTTCACTCCCCTTAAATTGGATATCTGTTTCGAAATCTGATATCTGCCCTCACCTGATGCATGATATATCATTTTCCTGTAAGCTAAATTTATGTGTACCCACCCAGAATCACAGGGGATGGTGTAATGTAAATGCACTGACACACAATATACTGAGGAGACACAACCTTAAAACATGCAACATCTGTAACCTGAAGTGCTGGTGTATATAGGAACTGGCCAAAACTTATAAGTGAAGGGTGTCTCTTGGCAGTATTTACCTTCAGTATAGATATCATGTGGTGGCAACTTCTTCTACATCAAGTTTCTACAACAGTAATATGCTGTAGGTCTTGACCACGAATGCAAAATGGTGATTCCTTTATCATATACTGCTTGAGAAAAGTTTGCCTGCTGAAGCATTGCTGTAGGTGCTGACCACGAATGCAAAATGGCGATTCCCGCATCATATACTGCTTGAGAAAAGTCTGCCTGCTGAAGCATTAATGTCCTTAGTGCTCCACAATAAAACACTGAAGAATATATTTAATCCTTGGACCCTTTTTGTATGTTGGTCTTGTATGTCGGTAAAAGCACACCTCACCTGGTGCACAAGATACTAACTTAGATAGACCATTAGGCATAGGTTTCTACCACCAATGCAAAATACTGCACCCATTTACCATGTGGCATTTAGAAATCTTTCGTCTTATATGACAGAATGGATTTTGGCCCTTTCTGTCAGTTTCTGTAACATACCCTTTAATGAACTGCTGGGTGTAATCATTTTATTATGTATTATGTGATTACCATTACAAATACAAGCAATTTAAGGTCATTCAATATATAAATACAGTACTATATGATAATACAGTAATATTCTGCACTAGATAGCGTATATTACTGTATATTGCTATAATTATATATGGCCACAAGAGGGCAACATTATACAATGGTGAGCGAGCAGAACGCGAAATCTTCTCGGACCTTTGGTCTCCAACAATATGGCCGTAATCAATTTGCTTCCTGGTCTGTAAGAGTTAAATATTACACTTAAATAAAAGGATTAATAAAAATGATTCTCGATCATCGTGTTTTATTTGCCGCAATACAATAAATACCGATCACACACAAAATGGCTCTCCCGGCCTGCTATGCACTGGGAGGTGCCCAAGACAAGGTTCTACAGTATTTTGCCTCTACCATGCACTATGCAGAGGCGTAAAGCATGACGTGACGTCGGCACGTTTCCCCACGGTTGCTAGGAGACTAGAGACGCATTTTGTTGCTTGTGATCAAGACGCCGGGTTTAGCACAGGGTGAGTGGATTTTTTGCGAGGTCCTCATTGAACTATTATAAGCTGGTTCCGTCCATGGAGCTGATAGATCAGGAGCCGCACAGTGTAGCTGGAGCTTATGGAAATAATATCGCAGAGAGTTCATTAGCTCATTCCATAGTGTTTGATGGTGACCATGATAGAGGAGGTAGCTCACTATTCTCAGGACAGAGTACACGTATGGATAATGCCAGGGTAGATGATAGAATGGAGCTGCTGAAATCAGGTGCTGCTGTTGTATGTTGTGTCTCCAGTAGGTGGCGCTGCCTTGCTGTGACTGTTAGTATGAGACACCACCTGCTGTATCCACATTAAAGCAGGCAGGTCAGGGCTGCATATAGGAGAGAGACATAGTTATTATTAGTTACCCTAGATTCACAAGCCCAACATTCAGGCATGGAACTCGTTCTGTGTGTTCGCCAGATTTACTGGTCTGAACTTCATGCTGGGAGCGGGACTCTTAGCAGTATACAGTAGTTATCTATATGATATTAGGAGTCTCTACCTCCCAGCAACATACTGTCCCAGACCAATTACAGTACAAGAGAGTATGTCGCTCGGAGGAAGGGACTCCTAGCACTCTGTTCTGGCCAGTAAATCCAGCTAACACACAGACCAAGTTTCATGGCTGAATCTAGCCATAGGCTCTACTTCAACAATGCAACACCCAACAATACAACACCCAACAATACTGAGGCTCTGGATGTGTTAGATGGGATGGAATGGCAGGCACAGCATGTCAGACCACACAGCTAACACTCCTGAAATTGCCCCTCATAAGTACAACCATACTTGGTGCTATACTGTGCCCCCATATATAGTTCCAGTTCCAGTCCCCCTTCTTGAGTAGTGCCAGCCGATATCCCTTAGGCTGATTTCCTACAAACCGAGTCTTGGAAGTGAGAGGCGGATTTACCGGCCTGTACATTATGCCTAGAGCTATATATATACTCCCAGCAATATAGATATCTAAGATACTAGGAGTCCCTGCTGCCCAGGAATATACTGTCCTGTACTGTAATCACTATAATACATTATGTAGCAGAGAGGCTTAGCTGCATAATGCTAGGAGTTCCCTATAGTGTTCAGGCCTGTAAATTGAGCTCATATGTGGACCGAGTCTCACCCTTCAATACCCTTCATGAATAGATTGTAAGCCCTTGCGGGCAGGGCCCTCTTTCCCACTGTGCCAGTGATCACTGTTAGTATTATCTGTTTTGTATATCTTGTGTACTGTATGTAAACCCTCAAATGTAAAGCACCATGGAATTAATGGTGCTATATAAATAAACAATAATAATAATAAATGGTGCTAGTCAATGATCCCCTATTTTATTGTCAGTGGCTCTTTAGAATTGTACAGTCCACTTTGCTACCAACAATAGTACAAAACAAAATGCACCCATAAATAGCCCCAAACAGAGTGTATCTATGGATAGTGCCATCTAGTGCTAACCAGAGAGCTACTGTTAATAGTGCCAGTCAGTCTGGCCATTCACACATCATTAGCATATAGTATACTGTATGTATATGTCTTAATGCATATAGTATATTGACTGTATGTAATAATGTGCTTGTGAAGGATATGCATGTGCCTGTGAACCCAGCTAAAAATGCATGTTTTACATTTTGCTAAAATAGATTTTGGATATTTGGATCAAAATGGATTCTGAATATGTGAAGAGAACTTTAGGGAAATGCCTAACAGAAGGACTGGCAGAAATAGTGGAGAAAAGACCGGCGGATCCAATTGAGTATCTTGCACACTTTATCTACAAATACAGAAGCAATCTAGATGAACATGAGAAGGTAACAGGAGCCGCCTCTATGAAGAACTCTCATCATAAAAAAAATGAACCACTAGAGCAAGCCTGACTAAATCTACACCTCTGCACGGGATTTGCATTTATAGGGGATGACACATGTACAACTGTACAGTGTAGCCAAAACATAAATGTTACCTAATTCATATACAGCTTGTCCATTCTCTAGTGACTGTGTGGTATATACAGTAGTATACCTAATACCGCTCAGTTTGTCATGTTTAGTATGCTCATTGTATGGGAAGTCTCTGCAAAATTTGCTAGTTATGCAACACTGTAAATGCCAAACCCCTGGGGGTAGAGGTTATTTTTCTCTATAGTCACTGGTTAGCATTATTCAGTATCTCACACTAGCGGGTGACCTAAATAAAATGTGTCACCGCTACAGAGAGTGATTGACAGCAGTGCTCACATGTCCTCCTATTCAGTGAAAGTTGCAGGGTATAACTTTATTCATAGCTTTTATAGTAATTTTAGCCATTTAGAATTATTTTATTTTCAATTTTTCTTATTTTTAAGAGGAGACTGGAGAGAGAACAGCTAGAAAGAGAAAAAGAAGAGGCAAGACAGGAACTCGAGACCATTGAAAAACTTAAACAAGAAGAACTTTTGATCCAGCAAAGAATTGAAGAGCAACAAAAGGTGGGAGCTGTCATGGCTTCTCAGATACTCCACTTAAACTGGTATATTCCTTAAAAGGCTTTTCCAAAAATTTCAACTTCTCCCCTATCCACTGCGATCCTATGTCCAACCAGTCACAAGAATATGGGTCCCATGCCCCCTGTTTGAATGGACTGACAGTCAAGCATGTACGGTTCTACTCTATTCAAAGTCTATGGGACTGCCTTAGATAGTCAAGTACCGCACTCAGCTATTGACTTGACCACTGCTTCATTAACACGGGCAACATGTGGACCCCCACTCTTGTGATCAGTGGAGGTCCCATTTGTTGGATCTTCACCAATCAGGCATTTATTACCTGTTCTGTAGATAGAACATAAGTGTCCATATTGGGAAAACCACTTTAAACCTTTAAATACTGGATATTTAAAGGGGTATTCCCAATTCACATATTTATGGCATATCCAAGCACTTTGTGAAGACACTGTATTACTTATATTAGTGCTGAGTTATAACTTATGTTACAGACCAGAGCTGCATTTCCAGTTGTGATGGCACCAGAGCTGAAATCCCCCAGCATTCCTTCCTTCCTAAATTTTTAAATAAGGCTTGTGCTGTGTATGTTGTTTTAATATGGAACAAGGCTAAAGCACCCTCCCACTGCAGTATAGGAGCCCTGCTAAGCCGTCAGGTGTGACTGTCACCAAGCTTGTCTGTTTCCAACAGCAACCAGCAGAATTGTGAATGCTGCTCTGGATATGCAAGTCAGGACCAGTTTGAGATTAGTATTGTCATGTATTTGCATAGTTACTGTACTTTTTATGGACTTTATATTTGTATTTGAGATGTAAAGTTGTATTTAAAGGTGAACTTATCATGAAGAACATGTCAATGTAATCAACTTCTGTTTCAGAAAAAGGTTTCGGAGGAGAATCCCCAAAAAACAATAGCAGAACTTACAGTGAAGTTTGGTGCCCCTCACTTAACTACTGTGGAAGAGACAGATGAAAGTCTGGCTGTAAGTATTCTTCAGGCTTCCAATACAAAACCAGAATAGAAGAAAAGAGGGGCACTCACCATAATTGGTTAGCTTAAAGACATCCTTTATTCCAACTAAGCCGTAAAAAAGCAGCATAATGGGAGAGCGGATCAGTACAGCACTAAGGCGATGGCTGTTTCACACAGGTTGTGCTTCTTCTGGCTCTACTCGTTCTTCAGGCTTCACTTATTTCTGGAGGTATCATAGTTTTTTGCTCCGTTGCTAGAAATGAGGTAGATTCCTTATGAAATATATCATGTCATCTTTTTTTTACCTATTTTTTTTCTTATTTTTGTTCAATCATTGTAATAGAAGTTACAGATAACTAAGTGATTTATTTTGTTGGAAAGTGCCTATGTAAGTGTAACCTCCTCACTAGTGCTATTAACGTCAGGTCTAGGAACTTACAGGTTCTTCAGAGGAGGGACACATACTCCTATCACAGTTACTACTGATGGGTAGAGAAGCTCCTGTCAGTTATATTGAATAAGGTGACACTTCAGCTGCCCTGACATATATTAATATATATATATATATATATATATATATATATATATATATATAACTAGCTGCCCATGTGTTGCTGTACTGAGGCATCTTGGGATGGTTAATATAGCACAAATGCAAAAATTAAGATGGTGTCTGATCAGAGCAGACAGAATAGAGGACTGCAGGGATACGAGCGCAATATACATAAAAGAAGTGTACAGAGTCAGGTGAGGGGTGCAAATATGGAAAAAGTCATTTTCACTCAACTGCTGCTTTAATGACTGGTACATAATAGTTAAATGTGTTGTTCCCCTCTTAGGATGCTATTACACATAAATGTCTTTGTGTTACAAAGAAAAGAAAATATGCAAGTAAAATTTATGTGGCTTATAAAAACATCTATGCATTTACTTTTATCAATACTGATAATGATTACTATGGATTAGGTTGAGGTGAATGAGGTTATAAAATAATTATTAAATTAATATAAGAATTCTTATAAATAAAGGGGTATTCCAGTCAGAGCAAGTTACCACGTATCCAAAGGACAGAGGGTAACTTGCTAATTGGTGTGAGATCCCCACAAATCATGAGAACTGGGGTGCTAGGCACCATAGTCCTAAATGGAGCAGCAGGAAGGACAGTGCTTAATTTCAAGGGGACTGCTGGAGATTTTAGGGGCCCATTGAAATAAATGGAGTGGCAAGCGTGGCCCGTCCCACTGTTCCATTCAGAACTAGGTTGCATAGCAACCTATGATGAGGACATGAAGGGTTTTGGGGATGGTCTAGTTGTATTCTATAATATCTATAATATTATTATCTGTAATCCTGCGCAGTTACCATGCAGCCATCATGTCCTTAAGGACAAGGAGCTTTGAGGAACCAGATTTGCTGTTGCTTTTATTTTCAGTTGAACAACAAATAATGACTAAACTTCTTTAATCCCAAATGAAAGGGCGGTAAACAGAAGAGCCCAGATAGTCCTCCTGAGGAGTCTGAGGACACAGCAGTATCACATGACACAGAGAATACTAATGAAAATCAGTTACAAAATAATTCGGGAGAGAATGAGGAAAACTCTGATGTTGTGGAAGGACAGAAACAGACACAGGAAGTTCCTGAAGGTGATGATGGAGATGGAGAAGACCAGGACCATACTGTGGATACAGTGAACACAAATACGGAGCACACTGAAACCACAATGGAAGCTGAAGAAAAGGAACCTGAGGCTGATGCAGGAGAACAAGACGTATGACCTTCTTTTGGAGAATAGTCTGTCTGCTGTCTTCATGAACAGTTTGATGGTGTGAAAATCATGAAAACCACATTTTAGTGTATTGAAGCGCTTCCTATTATTGCATCAATTTCTCTTTTACATATAATTTGGATCATGAATATAAAGCCATGAAATAGAGAACTACAAGAGCAGTTTACAAAAAGTGTCAATTATCTCTATTAAAACTTTTCTATTGTTGGTGCATGAACTTGCTTTACATGGTGGTTCTAGGTATTATTCAGTGTGTATGTGTTTGTAGGTCAATAGTTCTACCTGCATTCTGTTGTTGAATGAATAGCAAATAAGTTACCTTTTGCTATTTTTGGCATTACTTTATAAAGGTTATCCCACCATTAACCATCATATTTATTTTGATCATGAATGAACTATATTTACAAGTGTACAATAATACAGTTAAAATGGTTCATTGAAGAATTATTACATTTACTTAGACTGTATGGCACCACCTTGTGTTCAAAGTGTATATCAATGTGCATGTCTACTTAATGAGCCCCTTTTAACCATATGGTTGCTCTCTATAGAGCATAGAAGAGTGTATTAAATAGGAAGGCATTTGGCTCCAACTAATTTGGCTCCCAAAGAATCCAGTTCACTGAGAGGAGCTGAAGTTCCCGTCACTACAGCCTAGTAATCCTCTGTTCACTGCAGAACAGTCAACATTAGAGCAGAGCATGGCAGTATAGCTAAGACTCCAAATTACTATATTGTCTGCATCACACATTTGCATATTTTATACTAGAAACACAGCTCTGAACAGCAGTTTATGACTTTCTGATATGAAAATGATATATGGTCTAAATCCTTTAAAGTGTATTTTTGGTTATTATTGATCATCACTCACATTACATTCAACACATTAGCTACCTCATTATGATGGTCTAAATGACCTATTGACTACTTGTAGAAGACAAGAATTAATTGAAGCAAGCAAATATTGTCTGATGATTATAAGAAACTTTATTTATGACTGTCGGGCTGTAAATGGCAGAGCTTTGTAGTTCCTTTATTAATAAAAATGTAAAACATTACAATAATGACATTATAACAATATTAATAGACAAAGAACATAACAAGGGTAACAAACAACATCTAAGACAGAAAATAGTATAAATAACAGAACAAGTCACTAATCAATAATACAATATGTACATGTTAACCCGTAACCGTAAAATAGCACATTGCCTGATCCAGCCTCATTTGCCCCAAACACTGCTCAGCTTAATAAAATCCCAAATACCATATTACACACCGAATCAATGTCAGAAATACAGACTCATGGAATAATGCAGCTGCCCATGATACCAAAAGAAAACAATTCAAAACATTAGTGACATTATTCATATAAGATAGAAAAAAGCGAAGTGGCACTCACATTTCTCTAAAACTTTTTCTTGCTTTATTGATAGCTCATCACAGGACAAACATCGTACAGCAGTATGCCATAGACACAAACTGTTGGGGCAATGGCCGTTTCGAGCTACTGCGCTTCCTCCAGCCCCCAGTTGTAATGTGACATTATTACACATATAATAAACATGTGTATGTGTGTGTATATATGTATAATACACACACTCAAATCTAAACCAGAAACAAACCCCCACCCAACCCTGCTACTGGTCTAAAGTCTGTGTTAAGCTAAGGCCCCACGTTGCGGAACGTGGCTAAAAAACCCTACAGAAAAAAACAGCGGAAACACATCGCTGTTTTTTCCACAGCCCTTTTCATTGCGTTTTTTGCTTTGTTTTTATCTTCAGTTTTCCTCCCTTATTAAATGTATATGGAAAACACAAGCATTTCCACAGGTAAAATTGACATGCCTTTTTGAAATCACAGCTTTTCGCGGCATTTTTTTTTCCTCTCCGTAATGTCTGGATGGGATTAGTCAGAATAGCATTCACTTTACTGGTACTGTAAAACAGAGCGTTTTTTTTTCTGCTGCATTTCCTCAATGTGGGGCCTGTACCTTACAGGAAAATTCAGACCAGGCCAAGATATCCATCCCCCTTCCTCAGCTGACTACTATCCCTACGTATACAAACTATATACCAATCAAAAGGATACACATCATGTCACACAAAGACCAAAGTTGTTTTTTTTTTTTTTTTTTTACACTACTACGTAATACACATTTTTGCTTCTGTTTTCTCTTGGGTTTAGCATGAAAATGGTTTTCCACAGTTCTTTTTTTACTCATGAAGAAAGAGGGCTTTTCAGTTTTCTGGTATAAATTCACTAAGCATTGAGAAGATTTCTCTGTTGGCATCTCAAGATCTTGTGCGTCACCTATTCAAATTATAGTACCCTGCCAGAAGAAAATGTTAAAGGGGGTTTATGAGAACATAAAGAATTTGCCCAGATGGAGAGAGTGTGAAAATACCAAAATCTATTCTACTTGACAAATTTCTTGCCGTTCCTGCCTCTCTGGTGGTCTCTTCCAGTCTGTTCATTTGCGTACAACAATGATGTCCCTGTCTACCCCCGTGACCAGTGCAACTAGCTGCTGTGGTTAAACAGGTAGACGGGCCCGTCATCACTGCAACCAAGTAAAGGAAGACTGGTAGAGGATTTTAACCAGTAAGTCTCAATTCCTTAGTCATTTTATGCTGTTCTTACCTTTTTGGACATTTTTTTATGATCTTAGACAACCCCTTTAACATTTTTGTAGGTTTTCAATTTCATTAGGTGACAGAACAGTGTTATCATGCATTTTATTATCTTATACCCTTAGATGTTATTGCTTGAAGCCTGACACTTCATTAATGAGAGATCCTGATGAAAGCATTCCTGTTCTGACTTATGTGCAATATATGTAGCCAAGAATGGATGTATATATCATTGTATGTATCTAAGAAGCTGAAGGAATGAAATGAAGGCTGATAATGGGGAATCACACCACTGATAATAGGTGATGGGGACTGCTGTCCTTCTGATTCCTCCCCCACACTTCATAGTAACTATTGCACAGGTTGAACATTCTTAGAAGACTTCACCATAGAAGTTACAGGTTTTACCATAGAAGTTAAAGGGGTTTTCCAGGAATTGGAGCAACCCATATGGCCAGGGGTGGTGTAAAATTAAAAAACTAAAGCATACTCACCTGATGCTCTGTTGTTCGCCGCCAGTGTCCATTTGGCCTTGTGTCACTGTCTAGATGTTGGAAGTCCTCAACCTTGTGTGAATGCTGAGACCAATAAGCGGTCGATGGCAAGGAACAAGTCATGTTTCAGCTTATATTTTTACTTAATATAACAAAGACAAAATAAGAATAAAAATTAAGTAAACAAATAATAAATGGTATAGCTGTGCCTATAGGGGTATAATAGAGCATCAAGTGTCCAGCAGGTGGCAGCAGGTTCTAAATTATTTTACACCTCTACAGACCATTCTTCAAAAATATTTATTTCTAACCATATAAGCTTTGCAGCATTTTTGAATATAGCATCTCTTCTTTTAGTCAAATGACATTCAATTGATGTTTGCTGTATATTTATATACATGTATATCCCTTGCTTGGAATTCTGGATTTGTTCTATAACCTTGCATTAAAGATATATCTACACTGATTGGCCACTTTATTAAAGACACCCATCTAGTGGCATGTTGCACCTCCTGTGGTCTTCAGAAATGCAGAAATTTGTTATAGCATACACAGGTAACAGAAGACCCAGCATGTGCCAAGAAAACATTTAACCAAACACCATTACTCTACATCCCACCAACCTGAATTCTTAACACCTGATAAGAAGGGATCATTGATGTATGCCGCATGTGCTCAATTCTGACCCTGCTACCATCCTGGTGCAACAGAAATCTGAATTCATCTGACCAGGTGATATTTATTGACTGCTGAAGTGACCACTTTTTTGTGCTCCTCTGCCCATTGGAGTCTTCCCTTTCTGTTTTTTCTTAGGCAGGAATGGCACACTATCTGCACATCTGCTGTTATAGTCTATTTGTGCTAAGGAACAATGAGTAGTGCATTCAGACAAAAAGTACCTTCATTGTACAGTGGGGGGGGGGCGGCATTCATTCTTTAGTTCTGACTGTGCACTGTTTTTGACATCCTCCTCTGACTCCTCCTGTCAATGATTTTTTTTTTACTTTCACATGATCTCCTATCACTGAATATTCTTGAGGCTTGAGAATATGAGCAGTCTTGAGAAAGGGACAATTTGTAATGGCTAGACAGCTGGGTTAGGTCACTTCCAAAATGGTAGATCTTATTGGGTGTTCCCAGGTTGCAGTGGTAAGTAGTTACCAAAAATGATTTAGGGAAGGGGGACCGGTGAACTAACAACTGGGTCATGGGGATGCAAGGATCACCGATGTGCCTGAAGAGAAGGTACAAAGGTTAGCACAAACTATTGAAAAGGTTATTAGTGCCCATGATGAAAAGGTGTTGGAACACACGCTGCATTTCAGTTTGCTATGTATGTGACTGTGTAGTTACAGTCAGAGTATCCATGAAAATCCCTGTCCTCCATGGAAAGCACCTACAATGGGCACATGAGCATCAGAACTGGACCACGGAACAATGAAAAACAGCTGCCTAATCGGATGAATCACATTTTCTATATATCGTGTGGATAGCTGGGTGCACATTTTCCCATATTTTTCCTGGGCTGTGTTACAGGCATTTCTACCCATTACACTTTTGGCTGTTGGTTTAAAATTGCCATTCTAGCACTTGGCACAGGGAGGGGAGAGAGAGTTCAGCTGGTTAGCTCCAGTACCAGAAACTAAATGGCTAAGAGACTTGTAACTATCCATTCAGCCCGGTCAATAAATAAGAACATGTCGACCTCTAACTACAGACACTGGTAGGTGACATAAAAGTAAGTTTAAATATACCTATGTGACTTTTAGTAAAGGAATTTGCCCATCAGGCTTACAAGTGTCCTATGGGTGCTGACAAGCCAGTGACCTCTGGCTAGTCCTCAATTAGCTGCGCCCAACCTCATCCATTTCTTCTTGAGTGACAGGTGCTAGTTCCCAGTGTTCCCTTCATACTCTGTGGGGCTGAAGTTCTGCACCTGCATTGTGCATTGTGTAAGTGCTACACATGGAATACACAGTGCAAGAAAGGGATTTCAGTCCCAAAATATGACATTAGTGCGCTATTAATCCCATGGTGCTGTACATTTGATGGTTTACATACAATATACAAAATACATAAAACACATACATTACTAACAGTGACCAACTGTTGAGATAGAGGGTCCTTCCCACAATCTATAGATTTGTCTCTTTCTTACATGCTGCATATATGAAAACCCACATGTTTAACATTGTTTTAAAATGGTCACTAACTTTTCAACAAATTTGCATAAATCAATAGTACAGGAATATATAATGAACATCATAATGTATATCTTTCTCTGCTTGTATGGCTCTTTTTCTCTTTCCCCTTCCCTGCTAAACTAACATTCACTCTGAAATCTATGCTCAATCTGTCTTGCTAGAAAGATGCACTAAGTAGGGTAGGCAACCTTTTTTGTTCGGCGTGCCGATTTTAATTAAAAAATCAAAGATCAGGTACTCGGAGTGTCGGTCAATAATTGTAAGTCTGACGACCCCTAAACTAAAGTCATATACCACAAACCATAACACAGAAGTGCTGCCACAAGATGCTTTAGCACACATGCATTTACTGCTATTTCCTGGGATGCACCTGTACTTTACGATTAGAAGCAATGAAAGTCCATGTACAGCCCCCAATTAGTGGTAAATGTATGTGTCCAGGAGCACCGTATGGCAGAAACCTTATGGTGAATACACACTATGTATCTGGATGCAGCTATATTCTTAGGCCACAGGAACTTTTACTTCGATGTAAAACTGCGTTCACATGGTGCATTTTTGCACAAAAAAAAAAATGCCTGAGTTTTCTTTGCAAAAACACATCCTTAATACAGAAAACACACCGTTATACAGAATAATGTCCCATAGTGGCCCCTGCACACAGTATTATGTCCCATAGCGGCCTCTGTACACGGTATTATGTCCCATAGCGGCCCCTGCACACGGTATTATATCCCATAGCAACCCCTGTACACCATATTATGTCCCATACCGGCCCCTGCACATGGAATATGTCTCACAGCGGCCCCTGCACACGGTATTATGTCCCATAGCGGCCCCTGCACATGGTATATGTTTCATAGCGGCCTCTGTACACGATATTATGTCTCATACTGGCCCCTGCACACGGTATTATGTCCCATAGCGGCCCCTGCACACGGTATTATGTCCCATAGCGGTTCCTGCACAAGATATAACATTCTAACTTTTATAATTTTTGCCACTCACTAGCTATTATTATACTGTGGGGTCTCTTCAGACCCCAGAGTATAATAAGTGGAGGGCCAAGAGAGGTGACAAACATAAAAAAACAATGTCACTCACCTTCCCTGCGCTCCGCAGCCGCTGTGTTCTCTTCGGGCACTCCTGCCTGTAGTCAGCGACTGCTGATTGGGTCTAAGGGGTCACGTTGTGTCATTATGCGTAATGACGTCAGACGTGACCACAGAGGTCCTGACAGCAGTCTCTTACTTCAGGCAGAAGCGCCTGCAGAGCACAGAGCAGCAGCGGAGCGCAGGAAAGGTGAGTGACATTGTTTTTTTATGTTTCATCACTTCTCCTGAGCCTCCAGTTATTATACTCGAGGGTCTGAAGAGACCCCAGAGTATAATAACAGCAGTTTAGCTTCGGCCGTGTTTGGTCCGATCGAAACTGCTGGGTGAGGACTCGGGTCGTCGTGCCAGGGAAATATGCCCCACATGCCGTTCTTGGCATGCGTGCTGGGGGTTGCCGAACCATGAAGTAGATCATACATGTCATTGCTTCTCTATTATATCCTATTTGACTCTTCTAATGGGTCTGAGTTAGTGACAGGCAGATTTTCCTCTATTTTTATGTGTTGTCTATGGCAGATATCATAGTGACTTTACTCCATACACTTGAATGGGACACTGAAGGCTCGTAACAATCACAATAGAAAAAGACAGTGTGTGAGCACTGCAGCTCCCAGATTGTACACAATACCGAAAGCCGCGGTCTCATGAAAATAGCTAATAAGCAGGGAGCCCAACAGATGGACCCCCATCTCAAACTAATAACTTTTTTAAAAAAAAATAATCAGGACTTTTTATTATTATATTTTTTAAAAGTGGCTATGCCTTTAATGATAATAGTAGTTTGGTAGACTAAAATCTTAGACTAAGAACAGGTACATCATTTACACTGCAGTACTTGCTCTCTAAGTATAGATATTTAGGAAGTAATGGATATATACAATTCTCTGTTTATTTTCTGCAGGTGGAATAAGCAGAAGCATGAAAGACAATTAAACCATTTACCCAATAAAGCAAGCTAACACTGTAACAGATTCACCAGTTCCGGAACATAATATAGTGTACAACAGCTGCAATAAACAGACATCATTTTCCATCCGGGTCCCGTGTTATATTTTGACATGTAGGAATGATCCTTTATGCCCTCATTCAATTCTCCTAGAAGACCCAAATTCAAATGCAACGTTTCATGATATCACTCCTCATCTGATCATTTGTCAAACTCTTACTCACTTTTAGGTATATTTTATTTAATTTCTTTCAATCCAGTATCCTGACTGCTTTATTTCAGAAACTAGAAAGAAAGAAAAAGAACAGCGCTAAGTGCTACATAGGGTTGTAGTAATGTCAGATGGTGAAGGATGTGAGGACTGGCGTTTGTGAAGACACAACATCTGTATTCATATAGTAATCCTTAGTTGGTTTGTCAGCCATGTTGGGGTCTAGAAATGATAGGGCTAGCCAAACTGGGGTCCAGGAAGGGGGACCATGCTGAGGACCAAGGTTTAAAGGAATATCATTCTGGGGGCTAAGAATAAGAGGGAAATCATGGTGAGGACCATGATTTAAAGGGATACCATTCCTTGGACCAGCTAGAAATGAGAGGGAGAGTCATTCTGGCTACTAGGAATTAGAGGAAAGCCATGTCAGGGACCAAGATTTAAAGGAATACTGTGTTGGGACCAGGAATGAGAGGGGGGAAATGCTGGCAACTAGAGGTAAGCCATGCTGGGATCCGAGAATGATGGGGCCATCTTGAACTAGGAAATGAGTGGGTCACCAGAGGAGTAGGAAATAATTGGGGCCATGTGTATGGGTTGGAGCATCTTGTATGCAGTAATATCACCGGATTATTAGTCCTAGTCTAGGTCTGTTTCTGTGTAATATACTGATGTGATACCTGGTTCTGTGTAATATACTGATGTGATACCTGGTTCTGTGTAATATACTGATGTGATACCTGGTTCTGTAATATACTGATGTGATACCTGGTTCTGTTTAATATACTGATGTGATACCTGGTTCTGTATAATATACTGATGTGATACCTGGTTCTGTGTAATATACTGATGTGATACCTGGTTCTGTAATATACTGATGTGATACCTGGTTCTGTTTAATATACTGATGTGATACCTGGTTCTGTATAATATACTGATGTGATACCTGGTTCTGTGTAATATACTGATGTGATACCTGGTTCTGTGTAATATACTGATGTGATACCTGGTTCTGTGTAATATGCTGATGTGATACCTGGTTCTGTGTAATATACTGATGTGATACCTGGTTCTGTGTAATATACTGATGTGATACCTGGTTCTGTGTAATATACTGATGTGATACCTGGTTCTGTGTAATATACTGATGTGATACCTGGTTCTGTGTAATATACTGATGTGATACCTGGTTCTGTGTAATATACTGATGTGATACCTGGTTCTGTGTAATATACTGATGTGATACCTGGTTCTGTGTAATATACTGATGTGATACCTGGTTCTGTGTAATATACTGATGTGATACCTGGTTCTGTGTAATATACTGATGTGATACCTGGTTCTGTGTAATATACTGATGTGATACCTGGTTCTGTGTAATATACTGATGTGATACCTGGTTCTGTGTAATATACTGATGTGATACCTGGTTCTGTGTAATATACTGATGTGATACCTGGTTCTGTTTAATATACTGATGTGATACCTGGTTCTGTGTAATATACTGATGTGATACCTGGTTCTGTGTAATATACTGATGTGATACCTGGTTCTGTGTAATATACTGATGTGATACCTGGTTCTGTGTAATATACTGATGTGATACCTGGTTCTGTGTAATATACTGATGTGATACCTGGTTCTGTGTAATATACTGATGTGATACCTGGTTCTGTGTAATACAGTCATATGAAAAAGTTTGGGCACCCCTATTAATCTTAATCATTTTTAGTTCTAAATATTTGGGTGTTTGCAACAGCCATTTCAATTTGATATATCTAATAACTGATGGACACAGTAATATTTCAGGATTGAAATGAGGTTTATTGTACTAACAGAAAATGTGCAATATGCATTAAACCAAAATTTGACCGGTGCAAAAATTTGGGTACCCTTATCATTTTATTGATTTGAATACTCCTAACTACTTTTACTGACTTACTGAAGCACAAAATTGGTTTTGTAACCTCACTGAGCTTTGAACTTCATAGCCAGGTGTATCCAATCATGAGAAAAGGTATTTAAGGTGGCCAATTGCAAGTTGTTCTCCTATTTGAATCTCCTCTGAAGAGTGGCATCATGGGCTCCTCAAAACAACTCTCAAATGATCTGAAAACAAAGATTGTTCAACATAGTTGTTCAGGGGAAGGATACAAAAAGTTGTCTCAGAGATTTAACCTGTCAGTTTCCACTGTGAGGAACATAGTAAGGAAATGGAAGACCACAGGGACAGTTCTTGTTAAGCCCAGAAGTGGCAGGCCAAGAAAAATATCAGAAAGGCAGAGAAGAAGAATGGTGAGAACAGTCAAGGACAATCCACAGACCACCTCCAAAGAGCTGCAGCATCATCTTGCTGCAGATGGTGTCACTGTGCATCGGTCAACAATACAGCACACTTTGCACAAGGAGAAGCTGTATGGGAGAGTGATGCGAAAGAAGCCGTTTCTGAAAGCACGCCACAAACAGAGTCGCCTGAGGTATGCAAAAGCACATTTGGACAAGCCAGCTTCATTTTGGAAGAAGGTCCTGTGGACTGATGAAACAAAGATTGAGTTGTTTGGTCATACAAAAAGGCGTTATGCATGGCGTCAAAAAAACACAGCATTCCAAGAAAAACACTTGCTACCCACTGTAAAATTTGGTGGAGGTTCCATCATGCTTTGGGGCTGTGTGGCCAATGCCGGCACCGGGAATCTTGTTAAAGTTGAGGGTCGCATGGATTCAACTCAGTATCAGCAGATTCTTGAGAATAATGTACAAGAATCAGTGACGAATTTGAAGTTACGCCGGGGATGGATATTTCAGCAAGACAATGATCCAAAACACAGCTCCAAATCTACTCAGGCATTCATGCAGAGGAACAATTAGAATGTTCTGGAATGGTCATCCCAGTCCCCAGACCTGAATATCATTGAACATCTGTGGGATAATTTGAAGCGGGCTGTCCATGCTCGGCAACCATCAAACTTAACTGAACTGGAATTGTTTTGTAAAGAGGAATGGTCAAAAATACCTTCATCCAGGATCCAGGAACTGATTAAAAGCTACAGGAAGCGACTAGAGGCTGTTATTTTTGCAAAAGTAGGATCTACTAAATATTAATGTCACTTTTCTGTTGAGGTGCCCATACTTTTGCACCGGTCAAATTTTGGTTTAATGCATATTGCACATTTTCTGTTAGTACAATAAACCTCATTTCAATCCTGAAATATTACTGTGTCCATCAGTTATTAGATATATCAAATTGAAATGGCTGTTGCAAACACCCAAATATTTAGAACTAAAAATGATTAAGATTAATAGGGGTGCCCAAACTTTTTCATATGACTGTATACTGATGTGATACCTGGTTCTGTGTAATATACTGATGTGATACCTGGTTCTGTTTAATATACTGATGTGATACCTGGTTCTGTGTAATATACTGATGTGATACCTGGTTCTGTGTAATATACTGATGTGATACCTGGTTCTGTGTAATATACTTTTATGATATCTGGGAGTCTTTCATCAATATTTGGGGGGACCATGGCAACCCCTTGGAACTCACAATCTTATTGCGGGGAAGTCCAAGGGGCGATCTTGGGGGTTAATCCGATCAGGGGGGCGATCTTGGCGAGGGAGGGTTAATCCACCAGAGTCGGAGTATCTTCCGACTCCGGCGGAAGTAATGTCGCAGGCATTCCCCTGGCATTACAGCGGGAAGGGGTTAAAAAATTCTTTTTTTTGCCCAGACAACCTCTTTAAAGAGGACCTTTCACGTCCTCATGTATATGCAGTTTTACATACTGCTATAAAGCCGACAGCGCGCTGAATTCAGTGCACTGCCGGCTTTCCCGTTATGTGCCCTGGGGCTGGAGATATCGGGGGTCTAAATTTCACTGTCAGAAGGGCGTTCCTGACAGTCTAGCTTGGCTGTGAGGAACGCCCTCCCTGACAGTACCCGTCCATAGACTTTTACTGGAGGGGGACGTTCCTTACAACTCAGCGTCATCGCTGGACGAGGACTTAGAGAGGGGGCGTTCCTTACCACCCAGCGATGACACTGCGCTGTGAGGAACGCCCCCTCAGTATAGCGCTATGGGGACGAGCACAGTCAGGGAGGGGGGTTCCTCACAGTGCAGCTAGACTGTCAGGAACGTCCTTCTGACAGTGAATGGTGAAATTTACACCCCCAATATCTCCAGCCCCGGGGCATATAACGGGAATTCAGTGCGCTGTCGGCTTTCTAGCGGTATGTAAAACCGCATATACATGAGGACGTGAAAAGTCCTTTTTAAGTCTTATTTAAAAGAGTTAGATAGACTCATTTCTATCCTTCAACACCAGTAATGACTTTCTTAGTAAAGTTGTCAGTACATGTGCCTGGCATGCTGTATTCCGCAAGCTTGCTGTGACTCTGTCTCATTACTTTTTATCAGATTTCTCCCTGCGTTGCTACTTATGGAACTTCCCCTTTAAACATCTGCATTCCTTCTGTGATCTGCAGCCATCTGCTATGATGTGAGGAGCACTGATTTTAGGAAGGATATAGGATGAAGCACATATTTCTTGTTAGCTTGAATTCGCATGGTCAGGGCTACATATAACTGGCACATGGGGCAGATATGTTACAGAAATGGGATGGGTTTGGCTGTAAAATGGGACGGCAGACTTTATTCAAATGAATAGTACAGTTACAGAAATTCCGCTGCATGTGAATATATCCTAAAAGTTAAAAGCAGTGAAAATACTATTCTTTATTTCACCGGAGCTTCTAAAAGAAGAAATGAGAGATCAACACAGATGGTGCTCCATAGCCCCAAATGGCACAAGGCACCAGACTTGGTAGGACCATTCAACAAACCAGATCAAACCATGCTGCAGTCATTGTTTTTTGATCTGGAACAACCATCCTATAGAGAAACTACACTGAAACACAGTACATACAAATGTAAACAAACCCTAATAGATCCATTTTCCAAACCAACACTGGTTAATCCCATTAAGTTTATTGGGATCCATCGGGGTTTTGGTACTCTTGATGGCAAAAAAGAGCTGCAGACCATGCTGTCAAAACTTCTGGAAATTTGGATAGAAAACCAGAAGCAACACTCAGATGATAGAGCATGACCTATATTTTGACGTTCCGTTACAATGGGCCGTCAAAATATTGGTAGTGAATAGCCCCCCATCCACATGAATGGATACTAATGTGACGTAATATTACTCTGACGTCACACAGCCGATTATAAAGTTTGTGTGAATCTAGGGTCACAGGCATGTTATGTGTGGCCATCTGGTGTATATGGGGGTCTTCTATCTTTCTTCTGGTGGCATAGGTCAGGTAGTATAAGTATCGGGAAGTTGTATTTCATAATGCCCAGGTGATTTGTGCTGAGACAAGCTGCTTCCAGAGATGTCTGGCAGGAGTTTTCTTTCATTTGTCCATTCGGCCAAGCAGAGCATGCATGTGTATAGAGTGTGAGTTCAGGGGAGAGATCTGAAGTGTATTGCCAGTTTTTCTGTTTTTGTTGCCTGAATTGTTCAACTTGTTATGCAACTTTTTAAATTTTTTTATGTGTAATTTATTTGTCTGATTGTTTAGCCTGTATGGATAATACAAAAAGTGATATCAATGGGACAAAAAGTTGAAATATTTTCATATCTCATGCATTTTCCTTTCTTTCCTAGGTAATTTGTTCATGTTTCTTTGTTATTTTACACATCAAAGCTCAATAATTGGTTCCTAATAGTTCAGCTGACAGTTAATTCACAGTCTTTATTCTTAGACCTATTCATGTTACTAATAATATATAATTTTTCCGACACATGCAAAACAAGAATAGAAAATAGGCAAGTCTTGTTCTACAATAGTTTACACCAATGTTTCCATGCAGATGGTCCAGTTACTTGTATAATGCAAACATTGATATGTGCTGCACAGAAAACTCCAGGCTGGAGGGATCGTCTCAAAGATAATGAAATACACCCAGCCCAGTGACTAAGACAGGAGTGTATTTGTCATTCCATTATTTAGAGAAACTTGTCTGAACAATTATTGTTAGTTTTCCTTTTTGTTGATGTATCCTGCTACCAGTGTATTGTGAAATACGTAAATAACTGAGTCATTCCCATGCCCGGGGCCAGCAAGACATTCTGCTCTAAACAGGCTCTTTCTAACTTAAACATTGTCATTGTAATGATTGGCCCATCATTAAATTGGATTAAATAAAGCCCAACATGTACTGAGGTCAGGACCCGTGCAGTGCTTGCATGTGCATTATGTAGTCATAATTTGCACCATAGGGGGGGGGGTGTATTATTGTCATAGATGTTTTCTGGTGCAAAATATTGGTTTAAATTTAGCCAACCAAGATTTGGGTTAAAAGGAGGAAAGTGTCCAATCTCATTCAAGATGTACCCAATCTACCTCACAGAGTGTGTCCCTGTGATATTTAGACCTTGTGACTGTCTGGTCTTAGTGTTCACTATCAGACAGTATTAGTATATATGGATCATTGTAGGAAATTGACTTTAGTGAGCTGAAAAGCTACAATCCTTTATAAATACAGGTATTCATGTGAAATAGTAAGGACCCTCCATGCTTTTTTAGCATACACCATGTGGACAAACTACTTGGGACACTTACACATTACACCTACAGAAGCTCTTATGACATTTCATTCTAAATCCATAGGGACCCAGCTTCCACTCTTTTGGGAAGGCTTTGGACTAGATTTTGAAGTGTTTCTGCAGGGAGTTTTTTCCATTCATTTAGAGGAACATTTGTGAGGTCAGTAACTGATGTTGAACTAGAGGGTCTGACTTGTCTTCATTCTAGTTCATCCCAAAGGTATTTTATAGGATTAATGTCAAGGCTCTGTATGGGCCAGGCAAGCTTTACTACACCAAACTCACTCAACCATGCTTTTATGGATTTTGTTTGGTGCACTGTGGTACAATCATGCTGGATCAGAAAAGGACCATCCACAAACTGTTCCCACAAAGTTGGAAGCATATAATTGTCCAAAATGTCTTGGTATGCTGAAATATTAAGATTTTCCTTAACTGCAACTAAGGGGACTAGGCCAACCCCTGAAAACCAACCCCATAGCATTACCCCCTCCTCTGCCAAACTTTACAATTAGCATAATGCAGTCAGGCAGGTAACATTCTGCTGGCATTTGCCAAACCTGGACTCCTTCATCAGACTGTCAGATAGAAAAGTGTTATTTGTCACTTTTCAGTACTTGTTTCAATTGGAGTCTAGTAACGGTGTGCGTTACACAACTCCATCCAATGCTTAGCATTGTGCATGGTGATATAAGGTTCAGCTGCTTGGCCATGGGAACCCATCATGAAACTCTACTTCTCAGCCATGTGGCACATTCTGCTATATGTATGGGCACCCATACTTATCTTACTTTAACCTAGTTTGCTCTTTGTGGTTGGGATGTGTAATATGACCATGTCTAGATCAATAGATCTCTCGGAGGCCTTACCGAAAAACTTAAAGATGCCAATGAATATGAAAAAAGGTTTTAAAGCATACTTGTTGTTTTAGGTGAAATTTTTTTAAAAATTGTACATTAGGAGTAGCACTATGTCTGATCAATATAAGACTTATAATGGGAACTTTCATCATAAGTTAGATCTTAATGGGAGGTGTGCCAAGAGAAAACCTTTGCTATCAAATTCAGAATCAGAACCCCGGGCATATGAAAATTAAATGGCATCTAAGCTCATGGGATACCATAAATCATTATTATTACTTGTCAGAATATTTTGGATTGTATGTGCAGAAAAGGTAACAGCAGTTAGTGGTAAACATTTGGAATAGACTGATCTGGGCTTATTGACTTCAGGACAGGAGGATAAACAAAACCTACAAAACAGATGTGGAGGAAGAAGTACATGTACAAACCAGCAAAGCAGAAAGAAAGCCTGGAGTATAGGAAATTGCTACCGAGAAGTCCACACAGGCATGACTGGAACATTTATTTCAGAGGTTTTGTTTGGAGCAGGAGCTTCGGCAAACCTAACCCAAAAAAAACATTGTTATATTGATAGGTCACATTGGGACATTCGTGATGTAAGAAATAAGGATACCAAGGCTAAATTACAGCCATGAACAGCCTTCTTGGATAGAAATGTCCAAAACTTCCATTGTCAATGACTTTTCAACAAACTTTGCATAAATCAATAGTACAAGTAATATATCTTATAGAAAAATGCTTCTTTCTCATTTCTCCTTCTCCCCTCCCCCTGTAAAATGACTTTCACTCTGAATCCCTGCAATATCCATCTCTACATGGACTGCAGGTCACATGGCTCAAATTACACATGTCTATGGAAAGCTATAGAGAGAAGGAAAGAAAAAGGTTGAGAGTGACAGTTTGATTTTATCACAAGACAAGTACTATATTCTCATTAATATAGGTTAGTATTTACAGTGGCAGAGATTTACTAAGCAAAATGTGCCAGAATTATGGCATAATTTGCTCCAAAAACTGTCTAATATGCCATGTACCACATTTATTAACTGTTTTAGACAATTTTCCAACTTGTGTGGAAAAGGGGTGTGGCTTATTAGGGAAGGGGTGATCTCATTCAAAATGGGTGTGTCCTTAGTTGTGACTCCGTGCACCAAAAATATGGCAAGAACTTTTAAGCCAAATAATAAGTGCTGAAACTCGGTTGTGTGATTACGGGGTAACAACTTTTTCATGTTGTTAATCCACTCTGAGCCCTTTGCTTGAAAAGGTATTCCCTTCTCAAAGATCCTATCTGTACCACTAGTTTATGTAAATTCAAGAGTTTTCCTAAATACATTGCTTTAGCAATGCTGCTTTGTTTGTCTGTTATGTGAAATTATTCCTTCCATTGTTTGCACAGCTTTTCCATGGTGCATGGCCTTTATCTGACAAGGCAAGAAGGATGACATGATTCACTGCTCTCTGTGGGGGTTGAGTGCTCTCACTGTTATGTATAGCTCTGTGGTCAGGACAATCAGGTCAGCTAATTGCAATTTGTAGATAAAGGCCTCGGGAGCTGTCTGTTATCTTTGTATGTAATCACTAACACTGAGTCAGTTCTCTGTAGAAGCATGGTAAGTGTTCTATACAAAACTATTTAATGTAATATACAGTACAGACCAAAAGTTTGGACACACCTTCTCATTCCAAGAGTTTTCTGTATTTTCATAACTATAAAAATTGTAGATTCACACTGAAGGCATCAAAACTATGAATTAACACATGTGGAATTATATACTTAACAAAAAAGTGTGAAACAACTGAAAATATCTCTTATATTCTAGGTTCTTCAAAGTAGCCACCTTTTGCTTTGATAACTGCTTTGCACACTCTTGGCATTCTCTTGATGAGCTTCAAGAGGTAGTCACCTGAAATGGTCTTCCAACAGTCTTGAAGGAGTTCCCAGAGATGCTTAGCACTTGTTGGCCCTTTTGCCTTCACTGTGCGGTCCAGTTCACCCCAAGGCATCTCGATTGGGTTCAGGTCTGGTGACTGTGGAGGCCAGGTCATCTGGCGTAGCACCCCATCACTCTCCTTCTTGGTTAAATAGCCCTTACACAGTCTGGAGGTGTGTTTGGGGTCATTGTCCTGTTGAAAAATAAATGATGGTCCAACTAAACGCAAACCGGATGGAATAGCATGCCGCTGCAAAATGCTGTGGTAACCATGCTGGTTCAGTATTCCTTCAATTTTGAGTAAATCCCCAACAGTGTCACCAGCAAAGCACCCCCACACCATCACACCTCCTCTTCCATGCTTCACAGTGGGAACCAGGCATGTAGAGTCCATTCGTTCACCTTTTCTGCGTCGCACAAAGACACGGTGGTTGGAACCAAAAATCTCAAATTTGGACTCATCAGACCAAAGCACAGATTTCCACAGGTCTAATGTCCATTCCTTGTGTTCTTTAGCCCAAACAAGTCTCTTCTGCTTGTTGCCTGTCCTTAGCAGTGGTTTCCTAGCAGCTATTTTACCATGAAGGCCTGCTGCACACAGTCTCCTCTTAACAGTTGTTGTAGAGATGTGTCTGCTGCTAGAACTCTGTGTGGCATTGACCTGGTCTCTAATCTGAGCTGCTGTTAACCTGCGATTTCTGAGGCTAGTGACTCGGATTAACTTATCCTCCACTGCAGAAGTGACTCTTGGTCTTCCTTTCCTGGGGCAGTCCTCATGTGAGACAGTTTCTTTGTAGCGCTTGATGGTTTTGGCCACTGCACTTGGGGACACTTTCAAAGTTTTCCCAATTTTGCGGACTGACTGACCTTCATTTCTTAAAGTAATGATGGCCACTCGTTTTTCTTTACTTAGCTGCTTTTTTCTTGCCATAATACAAATTCTAACACTCCATTCAGTAGGACTATCAGCTGTGTATCCACCTGACTTCTGAACAACACAACTGATGGTCCCAACCCCATTTATAAGGTAAGAAATCCCACTTATTAAACCTGACAGGGCACACCTGTGAAGTGAAAACCATTTCAGGTGACTACCTCTTGAAGCTCATCAAGAGAATGCCAAGAGTGTGCAAAGCAGTAATCAAAGTAAAAGGTGGCTACTTTGAAGAACCTAGAATATAAGACATATTTTCAGTTGTTTCACGCTTTTTTGTTAAGTATATAATTCCACATGTGTTAATTCATAGTTTTGATGCCTTCAGTGTGAATCTACAATTTTTATAGTCATGAAAATACAGAAAACTCTTGGAATGAGAAGGTGTGTCCAAACTTTTGGTCTGTACTGTACATTTACTGTGCATATTATTTGATCTGCATTTATATTAGATTTCTAGTAATCATAATAAATAATCTCTCATGGTAAAGGCAATGTCTATATTGTGAAATTTCATAGTATCCTGTTCATAAAACAGTCAAAACCCCCTCCCACCAGCTTGCTGAAGAATACAGGAAGTGAGGAGAAGAGACAGCAGGCAAAGCAGCTGAGACAGGGAGATAGGGAAAACCCCTTTAAATGTTTCCCTGCTTGACAACCCAATGACATGTTATCTGTAGGTTCTGTTCACAGTATGGTCAAATTTATGTTTAACTGGACAAACAGAATGCAGCTTTTTTTGTCCTTGTAAAGAGTAGGATCAAGTCGATCCATTTTTTTTTTCATTTCAATAGTAGTTAATGGTTACAGAATACACCAGCAGCCTGTTTTAAAGGCACCTTTCACCAGAATACAAAAATGTGACCAGAGCTTTATTTTTTAATTTTTCATGAAACTAATAGTTCTGTTATTTAATGTGGACTAGTCATTAAGCTATAAACAAGAATAAATACATGTAGCTAAAGGTGACTTCAATCCTTCTCAGATTGTACTTCAATAAAAGTCAACGTGAAGACCACTTCATAGCTTCAGATATACTCATACTGGAATGAAGGGAAGGTCATACAGGTTGACAGCACCTATATCATTCACAGGGACATTACACTAATCCTCTACCTACAGTCCCACATGACCCGTGTTTCACCTCAACAAAGCTTACATACCAGTTATGGATCACTGGTCTAGTTTATGATATAACAAAACTTTGCAATAGTAGTTTTTAACATTCTTGGCATTATTTACTTTTTATGGTGGTTGAAAACAGCAACATTGTATATTTATAGACCTTTAGTCGGTGCATTGTTACATTATAGTTATAGTCACATTATATACGGGGCATAATTTACATTAGGGGCACAGAGAACAATATTGGTGAAAGAGGAGGCTTTAAAAGGATGATGTGGTTTCATGGTAAAGGGGCATGGTTTAAAAATTTTCACGCGTGCTGCATGCGCCACCCCTCCTACCCTATAAATAATTTGTGCACCGTGATGAGCCAGAGAAAGCTTTTGTAAAGTGACTTTTGGGAGAACCTTTCCTAAAACACAGACTCAGGGAAGGGAGCCACTGTTAGATCATGTTATCCCACCTAAAAATATAACATTTACACAAAGAAAGAAAATAGGAAAAAATATTTTATCAGCACTATAAGTAGAGAGCCTAGGCTACAAAAAGAGTCACTTATTTTAGCTAGATCTAACTACTCCAGGAGAAAGATTGCATTTAGAGATGAGCGAAGTATTCAAAAATTCGATTCGGCAACTTCGCCGAATTTCGCGATACGATTCTATTCGATCTGAATTAAATCATGACGAATCGCGTAACAAAAACAGCTACTTATTGGCTGAAGAGAGCCAGGGTGGGCAGCAAAATGGCGGAACCCCTTGGATGCTGCGGTCAAACATGACATCCAAGGTGTTAAAACCCCCAATCGGTTATGGAGCAGGGTGTTAGCTGTCAGTTACAGCTCGCGAAGGGCTGTGACATCACAGGGCTGGCTGCTGATTGGCTGCACGCATGGCATTGTGGGTGATCCCGTGTTCCCATAGTTCCTTGCCCCATGTCCTAACATGTACAGCAGCCATTTTGAACTAAACGCGATTCTTTACCATGAAGCGTGAGGAAATTCGGATTCGATGTGAATCGAATATTTCCTGAAATTCGGATCGAATTCCACTTCGTCAGCTTCGATTCGCTCATCTCTAATTGCATTACAATAGTATCTGTCCCAACTTTCTTAGCTATACAGTACATATCACAGTTTGTTCACATTTGTGTTGGTAATTTTCATTGTTTCACTCCGTCATAGCATCAGAACAACAAAAATAATAGCAGTTGCACAATCCGTTGCATGTTATATACCAACGGTGCCCACATTGATTATAATGGGGTTTGTCATATTCTGTCTACCATTTTACTGGTCAAGAGCTCCGTCCATTAATTTTTATAGTAGCTGCCTCAGAGTCCCAATGCAGATGTGCACACCCTTACAGATATGAAATTATTACCAATGTTCTCCATAAATAAGGCCATTACGTAAAATTTTCATTTATTTGGCCAGTTGTGACTTCTGAAGAGCACACATTTTTGCGACAAGAGAGAACTTGCAGCAGATAGAATAGATATCAGTTGTCATGCAATTTTTCAAAGATGAAAGTTTCCTAACAGTGTGTCACTAGGCATTAGTCATTCAGCAAACACATACTTAACAAAGTTTCTTAGTAAGTATAGAAAAATACCAAATTTATGATTTTCCTTTCCTGAAGACAGAATACATCCTTGAGACTTACTAAAGACCAGATGTCACGTACTTTTGATGTCAGATCTATTTGGGAAACTAGCTAGTACAGCTCCTCCTTAATTTGAATGGCCACATTTAGGTCCAGTTTTTACATATTTTTATATAATACATACAATGATATTTTGTAATTTTTATATATTTATTGTGGTTGGAGTTTTATTTGACATCAATTAATAGTGCTCCACATCCATGACACATCCACATCCATGACAGACATACAGTGTAATTTAATTATATAATTCAATACTAATGTAATAAGGTTCCTTCTAACGGTAATTTATTGAATTTTATTACTGAATAGGGGATTTGGAGCTCTATGCAAGAAAAATGGAGGTCAGACCCCTATAACAAAATTTATCAGTACAGAATTAGTATATTTAAATTTTTCTAGGACAAAAACAATCTTGGCCATAAATGAGATGTCCAGGATTGAAGAAACATGTCTGCTTCTTTCCACTGCCCCACCACTCGTCAGGTTATGTGTGGTATTGCTGCTCAGACCCATTTACTTTCATGGAGTAGATATGCAATACAAGATACAACCCATGGACAAAACTGGTGCTTTTCTTCAGTTTAAAGCAGCCATGCTTTTCAATTCTGGACAACCATTTTAAGGACACAAACATTTTACAGTATTTCCTTACAGTATTAACAAAAAAAACATTATTTTGTGGTGCATATAAGGTTTAAGTTACAGTATATGATTTTTTTATTATGGCACAATGCATGAAAAATGCAATTTTTCCATATTTTTATTTTTAGCCCATTTGCTGTAACAAAATAACTTTATTGTATGAGTGAATACAAGTTTAGGAATATTTATTATGTATGGCTGTAAAAACACCTGCAACTGATCTGGAATACAATCCTGGGAGCTTATTAAATTCAACCAAAATATTGCATATCGTTTTAGTGTGGGTATGGGTGACAGCAAATAGAGCTGCCTAATGCAGACCATACATGGTTGGAGGGGGGTTGGAGATGCCCATGACATTAAATGGAGACTCACTTATAAAAACATGTACAACAATATACAGTGCCTTGCGAAAGTATTCTGCCCCCTTGGTTATTTTAAACTTTTGTAAAAAATAAAAAACTGAAAAGTGGGGCGTGCAATATTATTCGGCCCCCTTAAGTTAATACTTTGTAGCGCCACCTTTTGCTGCGATTACAGCTGCAAGTCGCTTGGGGTATGTCTCTATCAGTTTTGCACATCGAGAGACTGAAATTCTTGCCCATTCTTCCTTGGAAAACAGCTCGAGCTCAGTGAGGTTGGATGGAGAGCATTTGTGAACAGCAGTTTTCAGCTCTTTCCACAGATTCTCGATTGGATTCAGGTCTGGAATTTGACTTGGCCATTCTAACACATGGATACGTTTATTTGTGAACCATTCCATTGTAGATTTTGCTTTATGTTTGGGATCATTGTCTTGTTGGAAGATAAATCTCCGTCCCAGTCTCAGGTCTTTTGCAGACTCCAACAGGTTTTCTTCCAGAATGGTCCTGTATTTGGTTCCATCCATCTTCCCATCAATTTTAACCATCTTCCCTGTCCCTGCTGAAGAAAAGCAGGCCCAAACCATGATGCTGCCACCACCATGTTTGACAGTGGGGATGGTGTGTTCAGGGTGATGAGCTGTGTTGCTTTTACGCCAAACATATCGTTTTGCATTGTGGCCAAAAAGTTGGATTTTGGTTTCATCTGACCAGACCACCTTCTTCCACGTTTGGTGTGTCTCCCAGGTGGCTTGTGGCAAACTTTAAATGAGACTTTTTATGGATATCTTTGAGAAATGGCTTCCTTCTTGCCACTCTTCCATAAAGGCCAGATTTGTGCAGTGTACGACTGATTGTTGTCCTATGGACAGACTCTCCCACCTCAGCTGTAGATCTCTGCAGTTCATCCAGAGTGATCATGGGCCTCTTGGCTGCATCTCTGATCCGTCTTCTCCTTGTTTGAGATGAAAGTTTAGAGGGACGGCCAGGTCTTGGTAGATTTGCAGTGGTCTGATACTCCTTCCATTTCAATATGATCGCTTGCACAGTGCTCCTTGGGATGTTTATAGTTTGGGAAATCTTTTTATATCCAAATCCGGCTTTAAACTTCTCCACAACAGTATCACGGACCTGCCTGGTGTGTTCCTTGGTCTTCATGATGCTCTCTGCGCTTTAAACAGAACCCTGAGACTATCACAGAGCAGGTGCATTTATACGGAGACTTGATTACACAAAGGTGGATTATATTTATCATCATCAGTCATTTAGGACAACATTGGATCATTCAGAGATCCTCACTGAACTTCTGGAGTGAGTTTGCTGCACTGAAAGTAAAGGGGCCGAATAATATTGCACGCCCCACTTTTCAGTTTTTTATTTTTTACAAAAGTTTAAAATAACCAATAAATTTCGTTCCACTTCACGATTGTGTCCCACTTGTTGTTGATTCTTCACCAAAAAATTAAAATTTTATATCTTTATGTTTGAAGCCTGAAATGTGGCAAAAGGCTGAAAGGTTCAAGGGGGCCGAATACTTTTGCAAGGCACTGTATTTGCCCTCGTCATCTATTTCCTGATTCTTAACTTCCCATTTAACCATTCGGTGCTCAAATAGGGACACTCCTCTAGGGTAAGAGGAATGACAAGAGCGGGCAGACCACTGCATCCACGGCTTATGGAGTACCTGGACCCTGTTGTGAGTCAAATGAGTTTTTTGGAGGCATACTATATGTTTTTTTGTGTCTTGATTTGTGAGAAGACCATTAGCCATTTCCTTGGGTTTCACAGAGCTCTAACACTCCAGGAAAATAGTCATAACATACAAGCATTAGTCTACGGAATTTATCAGGGTTATACCATATATAGGGAGTGACACCTTGTGCCCTCTTGATGCACTCGCAAGTTGATACAGAAATGCTCCAAAACCTTTGTGAAGAATACCACTTAACAATGAGGAACCAGTTAAATTTTACATATCGAGCATTAACAGAACATATCAATCATATCACCAGTGAACAACATTCATCACATAGCTTGCACAAGACCTGTCTGGTCTGTATGGCCACCCCCAACCCAACAGCATTGCCCCCCCATCACAGAAATATTGCCACGTCTGAGTGCCAACCTCGACCCTTTGTAATTATGTGGACAAAGTGAACTTAATGTAGCCTACATCCAACCATGTCAAGTCCAGGCTAAAAGAACGATGGTGCCAATGGCAAGGTGAGTGACGATGCAGAGCCAGCCAGCCCTTACCTTCTTTTGGGGTTGCAAAGAATTATTACTCCATCAACAATGTGAAGGCGTGTTTGATAGGCCATTGAGTACGGGATGTTGCATTCCCGCAGACATCAGTTTTCGTGTTGTACGTCTTTCGAGTTGGATGATTTTTTTACGGTCCTTGCCATTGAGGAATATTGCCAGGAGGGGCCTTGGGAGAACGCCAGGTGGCGGAAGATGGGCATGTACTCTATGTACCCTCTCCACAGCAAAAGCCACAGAGAAAACAACATCCAGAAACAGTTCTTTAATTCACTTTTCAACAAAGTAGTCAGGTGACTACATGCACCAGAATCCCAATGATTCCATTGTTGTTTTGTCTCAGGTGATTTTCCAGGTCATCTGCTTTTGTTTAAGTAGATCCGATTTAAGGGGTATTCACATGTAGGAATTTGATGCTGAATTTGAGGTGGAATCTGCCTCACAATCCACCTCAAATTCCATCTGAAATCTGCCTCCCATTCATTTCAATGGGAGGCAGTAGCTGATTTTTCTTCAGGTGGATTCCACCTGAGAGCTCCCATCGAAATGAATGGGAAGCCGTAAATAAACCATTTCTGTCAGCATGGAATTTCTTGCGGAATTTGGTATTTGGCCCTGCCCAATAAAGGAAAAATACAGTGGCACTTGTATTCAAATTCTCCATTAAATTCAGCTTCAAATTCAGGGTCAAAATCCTCATCAGTTTTTGGACAAGTAGAAAAAATCTACTTCAAATTCCTGAAGCAGAAATTTTCTGTTTGACAAATTAAGCGTCAATTTCCTATGTGTGAACACCTCCTTAGAAGTTATATTGTTTATTGATCTAGGCATGAGTGAAATATGATTTTCAGGTTGAGAGATGCATTATTCCGATGGAAGTAAGGAAATAAAGTTACGACTCTGTGTCTCCGCCAGCCCCCACTGTCCACCTCATGGTTTGGGAGTTTAGGATGTAGTGGAGAAGGCTGTGGTAGCCATTTTGGATTCCACCCAGAATACTGGCCACATCACCGAGAATACTGAATATATGTAGAGCATGTTTTTTTTTTTTTACTGTTTATGGAGCAGCACTGCAGTATCTACTCCTGTCGCTACAGTTTGTATGGAAAGTGAGCAGTATCTCTCCCGGCATGTAAACATTACTGGGACACACAGGTGATCTGCGAAGATCCCAGCTGTCGCACACCACAGATCTAAAGTTGATGCCCTATCCTAAGGATAGGCCATCAATAGTAGAAACTCGATAACCCCTTTAACAAATGTGTTTCGTTTTTTTTTTTTTAGTCTTCTCCCTACCTCATAAAAGCCGTAACATTTTTATTTTTCCATTTTATTTTTCCATAGCTGTTTTAGGGTTTGTTATCTGTGGGACAGTTTTTAGTTTTTAATGGCGCTATTTAATGTTCTTTACCATGTATTGGAAAATGATGAAAAAATTTACTTCTGGAATGGTATGAGAAAAATAATTTAATTAGTCACAATTGATTGTAGCATTCGTGGAGTTAAATTACTAAAATTGGTACCTATACCTCTTGAGCCCTCTCCATACCCTCCATACAAAATCTTGATGTCCATTTACTGTAGGTTAATCATAAAGTGTATTTAATCACTTTTGGCGAGACACTTACTTTTAAACTTTTCTTTTTTAACTATGTTCTAATGTCATATGTCTGTATGACATTACAATACAACTAGTGTCTAATTGGTACTTATTGTATATGGGACAACCCTTGGGACTTCTGTTTGGCCCCAGGCTGGCAGTATAAAAACGTCAGCCCTATCAATCACAATGCCAGGGCTGGTCGTGAGATGGGAAAAGAGACCTCTCCCTGTTTTAGCATCAGGATCTGCAAGGTGTTTATTTTTTCTGATCCCAGCCTTTAGTGTTGGAGGGCGACTGTCAATCACAGCTGCCTCCAGACGGCGACTGCCCAGACACAACTCCTATGCCCCTTTCAATCATCATCACATACATGTACATGCAGGAAGGAGATCCCTGCTGTGATGCACCTGTATGTAATGGTGTGGGAAGGAGTTACTATTGTTTATACTACAAGACTACAACAACATCCCTAATAATTTTCCCTACATTTTTTACTGTAAACATACTTATTTAAGAGAACTTAAGAGTTTTCTAATGAAATATATTTGTGTATGGTGTGTGTCCAGCTCCTGGGCAAGCCAAAATCTCGAGAACAGGGATTCAGAATCATGCATGATGAACTGTATATACAAAAATAGCCAAGCATTCTTTTCTTCTTAAAGTTATCTTTTTTATTGTTAAGAATTCGGGATTAGGGTTACAGCTAGAGACAGGAGAGGAACTGTACCTAATCCCTGCTTACAGATATGTGGTATAGGGGCTAGCACAAATGTGAAGGATGTGGAGGGCAATAGGGAAAAGTGACACAACCATACATATGGACATTACATACACTGAAGTTACAAGCACAGGCACGACATGCATTGCAGTGCCAAATGTGCATGGTACTGGATGAATCAGGACTGATAGCTGTCGGCTAAATGACTGAATGACAGATTTCATAATGGAGAGAGAGGAATTTGCTCTTCTGTGTCATTTGTGCTTTCTTTATATACATATTATACACACTGAATAGTCACTTGGCATGTTATTAGAGAAACCCATCTATAGTATTTTGGATCTCCTTTTGCCTTCATAACCACAGTAATTTGTCATGGCATAGATAGGTATCATCCGCATGTATTAGAGTGATAAGGTCATGACCCTTTGTGGGCCAGATGACCAGGTCCCCCAGGTAACTGTTGTTGTCCTAATTGATATGAGCTAAGTGCTAGCAGCGAGAGATAGACACCAAACACAGAGCTGGTATGAACCCTCTTTCTTAGCCGAATACAGGGACGCACACTGAGCTTTTATTAAGACGACATAAGTTCATATAGCAGCAAATATAGGAAAGGGTTAACAGAGCAACGTAAGTCCTCATGTTCAATCCTAATTGGTGTAGTATATCTTGAATGCATAGATAACAGATATGAGCAGTTCCGTATATGGTCAGCCATCTCCTGTCTTGCGCTGTAATTGTAGGGAGCTGTCTTCTGGCAGCAAGCCAAGGCCTTGTCTTTTTGGACACAAAGGATTCTCACTTCGGTATGCAGACACTATCTGGTAGTGTAACATTACATCACACTCATTTTCAAGCATAAACAACCACATCTAATATTCAACTTTAAGGATAACAATGTTTTTTACACACAGTACACCTTAAGCAGATATGAAAATATAAACAGATATAAAAGTATGAAAAGTACAAAACCATAAAAGTATAGGATTATAAAAGTTCATTATAATCCTTCACTAGAGGACCTAGAGTGTGGCGAGAAAACATTCCACCAAACACCATTCAGATCACTCTGATCACTTACTTTCTCATTCTAAGGCCTAATGCACACGACCATGAGCACTGTCATTGTACTAGCAGAGTTTTTCACGGCTAGCAAACTGACCTATTTTTTTCTATACACATAACCATGTATTTTCACGGTCCTGTGTATGGGGTCATGAGCCAGGTGCAAAACTCAGGACAGCTCCTATTCCTGTCTGTTTTGAGGCCCATGCTCACTGACCTCAGTGAATGGGGCCGCGGATGCACGGGTGGCACACTGATGTCATCCATGTGCCATCTGTGCTGTTTAATCACGGGCTGGCGACACGCACATGATAGTGTGCATGCTGCCTAAGGCTGAGGCCACACATTCAGGAAAAGTGTTTTTTATTGCAGATTTTACCTAGGATGATTTAAAAAGGAATGGGAGATATAAAAGAAGCATTATACTAACCCTTTGGCTGAAAAATATAAGCAAAATTTAAAACCAAATATGGATTCATACTGAATCTGATTTATGAAAAGCTTGGGCACTTGGTTTTATTCTACATTCCGGGGTCCCATGTATCATATATATATTCTATACAGGAAAACTCCAATTGTCAGTGGCAGGTGTCTCTATTAAAGTGGCCATCCTGCCTACTCAGAATGGCTGCTGTGTATGAACACAAGTCCGTCACTGGCTCCCATTTTAATTTACATTTATTTACATTTATCAATTTATTTTAACGCTACATAGTTTACCGTATGGGACAAATATTTTTATATTTTAATAGTTTAGGCATTTTTGGACTTTTCGGGATGCCTAATGTGTTTATGGTTATATTTATATGTGATCTAGGGAAAGGGGGGTGATTTAAACTTTTATTTTTTTTTTTTATATATTTAAAAACTTTTTTTTTTAACCCGCCCAGAGGGCTTTAGGATCTTCAGATCACCTGTTCCATAGACTGCAATTACTACTGTACTGCAGTCTATAGCAAATTTGCTATGTAACTATTGAAGCTTGCTGCAGGCAGGCTTCAGAAGTTAAAATACTATAGCAGGACTGGGAGCCTTCAGAAGTCTGCCAGCTGCCATGGTAATGGGAAAGCTCTTGTAATCACTCAGCTCTTGTCCCTAACCTAGACTGTGATTCCCCAGACCATAACATGCTGGCAGCATTACCTATCTCTAATTGGAAGAAGTCCAATTAATCTAATGACACCAGACTTCATCGTAGGCCATACCTTTTTCATTTTGACATACCAGTCTGTTCTCTGAAATGTGAAGCAGCCAGCATCTGAGGAATCTGATAATATCGCCATTGCCACAGGAACGAAGATGTTAATCACAGCAGTCTCTACATGGGTTATTATCAGTGATGGTGCCAATACTGTATATGTATTGCACAGTGCTGGGTACTTATCCCATCTGGGGTTTACGTGTGCCCAAATATAGGGAAAAGTTAACCCCTTCCCGCAGGTGACATTTTTCAATTTTCATTTTTGACTTCCTGCCTCCCAAACCCCATAACTTTTTTAATTTTTCCATTCTCAGAGCCATATGAGGGCTTAATGTTTGTGAGACAAATTGTTCTTCATGATGATACCATTTATTATTCTGTACAATGTACTGGGAGGCTGAGACCCCATGTAGCGGCAACTTTTTTTCTTGCAGATTTTGCTGCAGCTTTTTGAGTCAAAGCCAGGAATGGATTGAGCAGAAGGAGGTAGTATAAGTGCTTTCTATATATTTCCCATTCTTTTTGAAGCCACTCTTGGCTTTGGCTCAAAAAAACGCAGCAAAATCTGCAACAGAAAAAGCCACGTTTCCGCAACGTGGCGCTTCAGCAGGAAGATGGAAAAAAAATCAGAATGGGGTGGATTTGTGCGACTTTCTTACGGACGTCGTTTTTACAGCGTTCACTCTGCAGCCAAAATGACATGTCACCTCTGTTCTATGTTTCAGTACGATTCCGGTGATATCAAATTTATATGGCTTTATTTACATTTTAACCCCTTAACAAAAATCTAGAACTTTGCAAAAAAAATTTTTTTCTAAAAGTTGCCATATTGTCATGCATAGGGCGTCTTTTCTTGTGGGGTCAGGTGTACTTTTTAGTTATACCATTGGGGAATGTCTGCTGTATTGCTTTGATCACTTTTTATAAAAATTTTTAGCAGAAGTGAAACAGTGAAAAAAAAACGGTTTGGCACTTTTGATTTATTTTCCCACTATGGCGTTTACCGAACGAGAAAAATATTTTTTAAAGTTTGTAGACCAGTCATTTTTGGACACAGGGATATCTAATGTGTATGTGTTTCATCGTAATATTTTTACTTGTATATATATTCTAGGGAAAGTGGGTGATTTGAACTTTTAGTTCTTTCTTTTTACTATTTTATTAGCCCCCCTAGGAGGCTTGAACCTACAATCATTTGATTGCAAGTCCCATAGACTGCATTACAACAGTATTGCAGTCTATAGGAGATTTGCTACATTGCTAGTCATAGACTAGCCTCAATAGCTATAATGCTATGACAAGCCTGGGAGCCTAAGCATAAGGCTCCCGGCTATCGGAAGAACAAGTCGGCTCCTGTGATCTCGACGTGCGAGAGCGAGCCTGCAACAATACAGGTACGGGGCCGGTCCCCAACGGGGCTATTTTTTAACTTTGGGGGTGGAGGGAGGGTCCTGCCCTGCAATGCCTGTGATCAGAGTGAAATCTGATCACGGGCATTGGCGCCAGGTCTCCGCTGAACACAACAGAGACCCGGTTGTTATTTATAACGGCTGCACTGCAGGAGAACGCCCGCGATCTTTAAAGGCACAGCATCTGCCATACTATTACGGCGGATGTCGGGAAAGGGTAAAAGAAGCCTTTATCTAAAACAAATGTTAAAAAAAATCTAACATAGGTAAAACATAGGTATCAATACAAAGGAGAGAAGTGTATGAAGAATTTTTTTCTTCATACTTTTCCTTGTTGTTGTATCTCCTTGATGTGATATAAAAACAGCATGAAAAATTTGCTACAAATACTATGTTAGGTTATATTTAAGTGAAATTTTTTGGCAGAAGAATAGACTGGTTGCATGCTATATACACAGTATACAGGGAAGTGTCACCTGAGAAATCTGTATGCATGTCAAACAAATGATCCATAGCAATCAATCTGTCTAGCAGAACTCATGTTAGCAGACATATCATGTCATCTCATGACAGGTAGGCGAATCTGGTTAATCCACATTATGAAATTCAGTCACATTAATATCTTTGGCCCCAGTCATAGATTTGCTTTTCTTACTTTTCTGAATACACTTGTACTGGTCCTCGGACCCCATTGATGTCCTATGTGAAATCTTTAAATAAATGGACTTCTTTGCCTCTGGTCATCCTCTGACTCATGCTTTTCTAGACTTCCGCTGAACTGGTACACCTAATGGGGGAGATTTATCAAGACTAGCGTTTCCTATGCCAGATGCATCTAATTCATGAACAGGCTCATGGCCTCTGTGTGCCAGAATCTCAAATTTTGATTTCAGCCATATGTTACACCAGTTTTGGAGTACATTATAGTAAATCTCTTGGACTATGAGAGGCCATCTCCCCTGCTAAGTCCCATTCTGAAACAACCACTTTTCAGAAAAATGTCATGCAGGGTACAAATGATCAAAAATTCATGTATTGGGACAAAAAATACAACTGTCATAAATTATATGATAAAACATGTTTATACTAAATATAAGTAGATATTTCAAATATAATTTTTTTTCTGATTCATGTGATTTTACTTTGTGATTGTGGAGACAATCATCGTGTCTGAGTCTCAAGCTGCAGCATTCGCGGCAAGATCAAGCAGGACATTTATTTTTTCAGCATCCTGCTACTTTCTCTGCCTCCCATTGTTTTCAATCTGGGAGGAATCTGCAGCTGATTTCAGGGCGTCCTCGATTCAGCAACAGATTCCTAAGGGAGAACACCCTCTAAAAGGTAAACAGTAAGGTAAGGTAAAGGTTATCTTAAGAAGCCTTAACCCTTTAATGACGCAGGGTAGTTTGTACGTTAATGCTCGTCGACTTTTTTTCATATTTTCCCTCCTCGTCTTCCAAAATTCATAACTTTTATCTTTTTCTGTCGACATAGCTATGTGAGGGCTTATTTTTTGTGTCGTGATTTGTACTTTAACTTGCCACCATTTTGGGGTACTTACAATGTTTTGATTAGCTTTTATTTACATGTTTTGGGGTCTATGTAAAATAACACACAATTCACTCTGCATTAAAATTGACATAGCAGCTTTGTCCGGATGGTCATTGCAATTACGACAATACCATATTTATATTGTTTTTATTACATTTTACCACTTTTACAAATAAAATTTCACTTTTTGAAAATGAATGATTTTCCTGGGGTCACCATATTCTGACGCTTATAACTTTTTTACTGTATTGTTGACGGAGATATGTCAGGGCTCTTTATTTGTGGGGCAAGTTGTACCTTTTATTGGTACCAATGTTTGGTATGTATGACTTATTGATCACTTTTTATTGTTATTTTTTTGGGAAAGCAAAATGACCAAAATACATTAATTTGCGCATTGTGGTATATCTTATTTTTCGGCATTCACAGTATGGGATAAATAATGCTATTTTTTGATAGCGAGGATTTATACACATATGGGGGATACCTAACATGTTTGTTTTTTTGTTTACATTATATATTTTTTAAATATAAAGGTGTTTTTTTTTAACATTTGTTTATTTTTGTGTGTTTTTACTATGTGCGTGAGGTTTTTTTTTTTTCACGGCCCACACGGGGACTTGAAGCTGGGATCTCAGATCCCCAGTGCAATGTACTGCAATACATAGTAGTTCATATTGGAACTATGCATAAGCAGTCAGGAGGCAGGCTATGGCCCGACCCTCCTGACTGCCTTGACAACCCCTTGGAACCCGCGTTCTTATCGCGGGGGTCCGAGGAGCAACGGGAGGGGGATGATCTTGCCCCCAGACACCCTGGATGGGGGGTTAATACGCCAGAGTCAGAGTAATAGTGCTGACGCAGAGTGGGAAGGGGTTAAGGTAAAGCTGCCTGTTACATTTTATAAAGCACCTGGACCCCTTTTTCCAGTTTTACCAATTTTCTTTCATTTTGCCAGTATTGGTTGTTTATAACCAGTTTTTATTAATAAAACACCAAAAAATGACACACAAAATTCATAATAAAAATACACATTTTTATTTAAAGAACGAAACGTACATTGGGGCAGGCAGTTGTGGTCTCTATGTGTCAGTATATGATATACATTTATTCCATCCTTGTACTTACATTGTATGCATGTTTGCACAGCTTTTATGTAGTTAATATTGTTTGATATTATTATTATTATTATTATTATTATTATTATTATTATTATTGTTTATATAGCACCATTAATTCCATGGTGGTTTACATCCGATACACAAGATATACAGAACAGATAATACTAACAGTGACCAACTGGCACAGTGGGAAAGAGGGACCTGCCCGCAAGGGCTTACAATCTATGATATTATTTGTTACACTGTAAGAGACAGCCAATGTTGTCTTAAGCTTCATTTGTCTGTATAAACTGTTAATGTTGAATGTATTTCTGTGATTCTGTTCCTTTAAGACAGCAGCCATTGTAATTGTGACATGATGCTGGAGTGAGACCCCCCCCCCCTTTTATGTCAGCCTGCCTGTTCTGCAGACAGAGTGTGAGCAGAGAAGCAGGAAGTGACGAGACAGAGAGCAGCAGCCATCTTGGCAAGTGTTGTATTGAACTGGTGTGGAGATTTTTCTGTACAGCTAAGCTGTATCTTGGTCCAGAGACAAACAGAGTGTAAAGAGACAACAGGACTAGTGAGTCCACGTGAAAGGAACTGTGCTCAGTGGCTGATCAGTGAGACTGACATTGTGACTGTGTATATGGATACCACAGATAGAGACTCGCAGTGCTGTTGATGTACTGGACGGCACCTGCTAAATCCCGCTTTACATCCCAGCTCAGTGTATGGATTCGGCAGGACTGTCAGTGTGCTGAGTGGAATCTGCTGTTGGATTACATTGCATTCAGTTGGTTTCCCTGTCTGTTAAAGAGGACTTCATTTCTCCCAAGATCCTGATAACCGTGAGGAGAGGACGCTTCACTATAAAAGAAAGGACCGACTTTGGGCCCCACCGCGCGCTTCTACGGACTGTAAGCGGTCCACCTGGACCACTGGGGAAAAGGGGGTGCACCCAAATGTGAAGTCAGGGTCAGTTAGGGATAGTTTTGAGTATATTGTTCATTCAGTGTCCATACTGCAGAAGTGGACAGAGTAAAAGTAGAAACCATTGCAGAATTTGCCTTGAAATTGTTCATGCTATATTGTATATTTTGCTTGTCTTTAGCCCTGTCATTTTACCTTTAACTAGCCTTTATTAACTTATAGTAAATATATATTTTTTTCTTGAACTACCGCGTGTGCGTTCATTTCTGGTTGCGGAGTCCAAACCACCTGCCTTGCTCTCGGTTCACAAATTGGCGTAGTCGGCAGGATCCGCTTACCAGAATGGACGGTGACGCACCCGTTCGGGAGAATGGTGCTAGAGGAAGAATGCCAGCAGGGGCTATAATGAGTCAGTTAGCTAAATTTGATGGCAATAATATGTCAGTGAGTATGTGGGTGGAACAGATACGAATGATACAGCGAATGTACCAGACCGCACCAGAAGTACTAGTAGAGCTAGCAATATTGACATTACAAGGGGATGCTAAGACCACGGTGATACTGAGGCCATTTGAACAAAGGCAGACATTTGAGCAAGTAGTCCAGATTCTAGAAACCATCTATGGAGAAACTGCATTGCTGGGGTCTCTGCAGGCTCGGTTCTTCCAGAGGGTACAACAGGAGAATGAAAGCCTTCCCCAATATGCAAATGCCCTACAAGAACTGCTCCGAGATATTCAAAGGAAGGAAAGAGGGGGCTCGCCAGCCTTCTGTAACCCTGATCGGACTCTCCGTGACCAGTTTGTCCTGGGGATACGTGACGGCAGTTTAACTGTGACTATGCAGGATTTTATACGACGAGAGACTGATGCTAAATTCCATGATGTACAGGTAGAGGCCATCTCCCGTGCCAATAGTATGGTCCCGAGGCCGCAGACCGCAGTTGGAGTTACTTTGTCACAGGGGGCTAGTTCTGGCTCAGAGACAGTAGAAAAAGGGACGGTTAAAGAAATTCTCACAGTAATGCAGAAACTGCAAGAACAAATGGAACACTTGCACACTCGTTGTGATGAGCAGTCTATGAAAATTGCAGACTTCCAGAAGACTGGAGATGAAAGGGTGAGCCATCCACACCCAGCAAGTCAGAATCACCCACCACCCCGCTGGAGGGGTGAGGATAGGACCTACCGAAGGGGTCCAAATCATTTAGTGCAGTGCTCAAGAGAAATCGAAGGGGCTTACCGAAGGGGCCCAAACAGATGGCCAGAACGACGGGGGGATACGCTGCTGGGAGTGTGGACGGATGGGCCACGTTGCTGCTAGATGTCCAGAGCAGCGACAAACTTATGAGAGACCGCCGTTAAACTGAAGTCCCCTGCTGCTGAAGGGCGTGTAGTAGGGGAGACTGACAAGGAGACTATGTGGGGAGAATGCCCTGATGATGACCTGATCGCTGCAAGTCCTGTCATACAGGTGGAAATGGAGGGTATTCCGGTTACCGGGATGATTGACACGGGTTCCCAAGTAACGACCTTGAGTAGAGACTGTTATGAACGGTACTTCCGGCAACATGTGAAATATGATCCCCATACATTCGTACGAGTGGTCGCAGCTAACCAGTTACCAGTTCCGGTCGTGGGAGTGGCCTGGATGAATGTCCGGGTATGTGGCCAAGATCTAGGTAGGAAAGGCATTGTGGTGGTACAGGAGTCACATGAAGTAAAGGTCCCTGTCATTTTGGGGATGAATGTGTTAAAAGAATTAGATCAGATCCTCTTTGAAAAGAAAGGTCACGGTTATTGGAAAGAAACCACCACCCATCGGCCTACTCAAACAGCTTTCCAGCGGCTGATCCGGACATGTGGCTTACAGAAAAGTTCAGATGCACAGCGTCCTCTGGCTCGAATTTCAGTTCCTTTGCATACAAAAGTTACACTGCCACCCAGTCGGGAGACAATAGTGTCCATGCCCGTAGGCACCTGTCGGAAACTAGAGGGCATAGCTGTGTTGGTAGAACCACTGCAGGCAGCCGAAGGAGGTGTTGATCCGCTAGTGGCCCGTTCCTTGGCAATAGTTCGCAATGGAAGAGTACCACTTCGATGTGTAAACACTCAGGACCAGAGTGTGGACCTGACCCCAGGGAGGCTGCTGGCTAACATCTATGTGACTCCGGAGGAAGTAAGGAAAGTAACTCCAATGCAGCTGAAGCCGACTGAAAGGGATGAGTGGACCGTAACTGTGTCCATGGGAGAAGATGAGGAACCCACCTCTGAATGGAATGGCTGTGCAATTCGAGAACAGATGAAGATGGATGTAAGTTCATGTTCTCTGGAATGGGTGCAGAAGGTAGATGAGCTGTTGTGGGAGAACCAAGCCACCTTTGCACGGTATGCTGAAGATTTTGGATGTACCACAGGGATCTACCATGAGATTCCCACAGGAGACACCCCTCCAATTAGAGAGCGCTACCGACAAATTCCTCCACAGTTGTATCAGGAAGTGAAAGAACTGTTAGCTAAGATGCTACAGGGTGGGATCATCCAAGAAAGCCAGAGTCCCTGGGCAGCTCCTGTGGTGTTAGTAAGAAAAAAAGATGGGTCCATCCGATTTTGCGTAGACTATCGGAAGTTAAACGCTTGCACCGTACGAGATTCCTACCCCTTGCCACGGATTGAGGAGTCCCTTTCAGCGCTAGGGAGAGCCCGGTACTTCTCCTCACTAGATCTGGCTAGTGGGTATTGGCAGGTGCCGATGGCCACAAAAGACAAGGAGAAGACGGCATTCATCTTGCCCATGGGACTATACGAATTTAACCGGATGCCCTTCGGGTTGACAAATGCACCCGGAACGTTTCAGCGGTTGATGGAGAAATGTCTCGGTGACTTCAACTTTGAGTTCACTCTCATCTACTTGGATGACATTATAGTGTATTCTGCGACCTTTGAAGACCATCTCCACCAGTTGGGGCAAGTATTTCGAAGATTGCGGGAACATGGGCTCAAATTGAAACCCAGTAAATGTCGGTTGTTCCAATCTGAAATTGATTACTTGGGTCACCGCGTATCAGGAGAAGGGGTGAGACCATCAAGAGACAAGATAGCGGCTGTTCAAGATTGGCCGATACCGACTACCCTGCGAGAAGTGAGGGCGTTCCTTGGAGTAGCCGGTTACTATCGACGGTTTATTAAGGATTTCGCCAAGGTAGCAGCACCACTTAATGCTCTCCTACGAGGCACATCCGGTGGTCCAAAGAACCGGTCCGTGAAGTGGGGACCTGAACAGGAACAAGCCTTCCAGGCATTGAAGGATGCACTGACAACAGCCCCAATCTTGGCATATGCTGATTACCACTTGCCGTTCCAGCTATATACAGATGCAAGCCTGTATGGTCTTGGAGCAGTGCTTTCCCAGCTTCAGGATGGCCAGGAGAGGGTCATAGCGTACGGCAGCCGGTCTTTGAGAGATTCTGAAAGAAACCCCGAGAATTATAGTTCATTTAAATTGGAGCTGTTGGCACTGGTATGGGCCATGACCGAGAAATTCTCTGAATATTTGACCGGTGCTGAAGTTTTAGTACTGACTGACAACAACCCACTAGCTCACCTGGAAAATGCCAAGCTCGGGGCGTTAGAGCAGAGGTGGATAGCCCGAATGTCTACATTCAATTACCGCATTAAGTATCGGTCCAAGACAGAGAACCAGAATGCTGACGGACTTTCTAGGGTAACTGCCCAGACCCCCACAGAAGACGTGGATCATGAGTTGGAGCATGTGGAGGTGCCCGATTTCAGCAGATTTTCACAGGCCTTGACCGCCACTAATCAGTTTGAGATGGAGGGGACTGAAATGGCTCCTTTCTTTGGTCCCTCACGACAGGAATGGGCACAGATACAACAGACCCATGAGGGGCTGGCGCAGATGATCAAGTGTGTTGAGAAAGGCCAGAAGCCCTGTAGAGAGGAAAGAGAACGACTGACACGTGAGATATTATCTGTTTTGAGTCAGTGGGAAAAGTTGGAGATGAAAAATGGAGTGCTATGCCGAAAGGTCTATTTACCTTCTGAGATCGACATTCGATACCAAATTGTGGTGCCTAGTGAACTGGCTCGCTCCTTGGCAGTTGAGGCTCATAATAAGAATGGACATTTTGGTCATGAGAAGACCTTTCGTTGGGTACAGCGACTGATTTACTGCCCTGGTCTTCGTCAAATGGTCGAAGAAGTATGCCGCAGCTGTCGAACTTGTGAGATCCATAAGGCAATAGAACAGAGAGCTCCCCCTGCAAACCATCGTGACCCAGGAACCTTTAGAAATCGTCATGATAGACTATCTAATGGTGGGCCCATCCAATAGCGGACACCAGTATTGCCTCGTAATGGTGGATCACTTCACCAAATTTGCGGTGGTAACCGCCACCAAGGACCAGACAGCTGAGTCAGCAGCTCGTGCTCTGTGCCAAGATTTCATTCGAGTATATGGGTGCCCCCAACGCATCCACTCCGACCAGGGCGCCTGCTTTGAGGGACACGTAATGAAAGAAGTTCAACGTATCTACGGGATAACGAAGTCGCACACGACTCCATACCACCCTCAGGGAAATGGGGCCTGTGAAAGATTCAACAGAACTCTGCTACAGATGCTGCGGACTCTGGAGGAAGACAAGAAGTTACAGTGGCCTCAGTTCTTGTCTGAAATGGTGTGGGCCTATAACAATCAGGTCCATTCTACAACGGGGTACTCTCCTTATACACTTCTCTTTGGGCGGTCTGGGCGAAGTATAGGAGAATTACAGTTGAATGATGTGGATGGGTTCCCTCCGAGGGATCCAACCTCTTGGGTGCGGGCGCATCGGCAGAGACTTGAGACGATCCATCGATTGGTGCGGCAGCGCCTGCAAGAACATCCCCATCCTGATAAGACCCCAGTGCAAGAAGCACCATTGCAACCAGGCGACCTGGTGCTAGTTCGTGTCAAGAAACCCCAAGGGAAATTGGAAAGCAGATGGGAGGCTTTGCCGTATCGTGTTGTTGGCCGCAAGTATGCGAATGGGCCAGTGTACCAGGTCCAGAAAGAAGGAACTGATTGTGTTAGAGTACTTCACCGAAATATGTTGCGCCTGTGTCATTCTGAAGGGACGAATCACGATGGGCCTGCCAATGTGAATGAGCTCCCACAGTCAGAGAATGGAGGTGCGGAATGGGCCTCCGACGAGGAGGATGATTGTTGGCCGATCCCTGCTCCTGGGGATGTTCCACCTGTGACTACTGTATCTGCGGCCTGTACCCCCTCTGGTACGGAATCCGCTGGTCCTTCTCAGCCCATAGCTGCAGCACCCCATAATATACCACCGGTCCTCAGACGGACCACTAGGCCAAATGCTGGTATTCCCCCTGTTCGGTATGCGCAGGATGAGTTTGTTTGTCCTGCCATACATCGGTATACTACCACTCTGTGCATAAAAGTACAACCCTCTGGATATACAGTCATAGGCAGGGACTGCCAATCTTAAAGTGGGGGGGAATATGTAAGAGACAGCCAATGTTGTCTTAAGCTTCATTTGTCTGTATAAACTGTTAATGTTGAATGTATTTCTGTGATTCTGTTCCTTTAAGACAGCAGCCATTGTAATTGTGACATGATGCTGGAGTGAGACCCCCCCCTCTTTTATGTCAGCCTGCCTGTTCTGCAGACAGAGTGTGAGCAGAGAGGCAGGAAGTGACGAGACAGAGAGCAGCAGCCATCTTGGCAAGTGTTGTATTGAACTGGTGTGGAGATTTTTCTGTACAGCTAAGCTGTATCTTGGTCCAGAGACAAACAGAGTGTAAAGAGACAACAGGACTAGTGAGTCCACGTGAAAGGAACTGTGCTCAGTGGCTGATCAGTGAGACTGACATTGTGACTGTGTATATGGATACCACAGATAGAGACTCGCAGTGCTGTTGATGTACTGGACGGCACCTGCTAAATCCCGCTTTACATCCCAGCTCAGTGTATGGATTCGGCAGGACTGTCAGTGTGCTGAGTGGAATCTGCTGTTGGATTACATTGCATTCAGTTGGTTTCCCTGTCTGTTAAAGAGGACTTCATTTCTCCCAAGATCCTGATAACCGTGAGGAGAGGACGCTTCACTATAAAAGAAAGGACCGACTTTGGGCCCCACCGCGCGCTTCTACGGACTGTAAGCGGTCCACCTGGACCACTGGGGAAAAGGGGGTGCACCCAAATGTGAAGTCAGGGTCAGTTAGGGATAGTTTTGAGTATATTGTTCATTCAGTGTCCATACTGCAGAAGTGGACAGAGTAAAAGTAGAAACCATTGCAGAATTTGCCTTGAAATTGTTCATGCTATATTGTATATTTTGCTTGTCTTTAGCCCTGTCATTTTACCTTTAACTAGCCTTTATTAACTTATAGTAAATATATATTTTTTTCTTGAACTACCGCGTGTGCGTTCATTTCTGGTTGCGGAGTCCAAACCACCTGCCTTGCTCTCGGTTCACAACACTACAACCTCAGTACCTTTTGTTACGTTACCTTTTACCATTTTGCTTTATTTATATATTTTATTATTAATGTATTTGTGTTTTTGCTGTTTTGTTTGTAGAGGGCACACAAATGAACTCTGATGTTTGTTATGCTGTTGTGATCGGTTCTATTTCAGTTTTTATTAATGTTTTTATTGACTGTCTTTTCAGTGTATCTTTTATTAAGATGTAAAAAAATGACAACTAACTGAAAAACCTTGCAGATTCATAATACGCATATGTGACGTAATAGCAAAATATACTGCAATGTATAATGCAACACAAGTAAAGTATCTACAAGAGACCTTGAGCAGGGTCCTGAACTTGAGACAGTGGAAGCCTCGCTTTGACTCATTGCCACGCCTCCTGAATAAGCTCTATGAGATCCAGTGTGACAGTCAGCTCTCTGTCTGTGCTGTGGATGGTGCTGGATACCTGCAGTGTCATAGGTTCTCACTGGGAGATTATGCTACTCTAGTTCCAGGCACCTTGGATCTATCGCTTATGTAAGTACTGACATGTGATCTTCTTAGTATTACATAAATCTGCATTTTGCTCTGTGACGCTGTATGTTACCTATGGCTACTATAGGCTATACAATGCAGGCACGCTTACTAAGCAGTAGTCTGGAAGATGTGGCTAGTAATTGAGAAGGTACTACTCCTAGCATTGATAGCACCCACAGTGCATCCTGGGATTTGCAGTTCTACAATACATCACAGTATCAAAAAAAGCATTTTTTGTCATGTAGCAGAAATTATGGACGCCCCAAAATTCTAACTGTAATTTCTTTTTTTAGATTTTTCACCTATTCACGCCTTCCGCTCTTGAAGGTGTATTTTCTCCCAGCAAGTCTCCTGATTGGGCAGGCAGTCTCTTCGTGACGTTTGCCCTCATTCAGAAGCAGCTTCCCCCGCCCTACCCCCCTTGCACTGCTCGGCTGTGTATCCAATTCAGCTGAACAGTGACTGAGCCACCTTCATTGTGTACATATATACACTGAAACAATTGTCACAAATGTCCCTCCAACACCGATCTCATCGCTTTGATGTAACAATGTAACACAATATTACTACAAGAATATAATAAAATAACAATGGATAGAATATATCACCATATTTCCTCTAGAGAAACAACTTTCTGAAACATAAAGAAGTTACAGGTGCATAGAAGAAGCATTTTTAGTTTAGGGTCAGAATTTATAATCAGAAAACTGAGAAGGAGCTCAACAAAATCCCAGCACAGTAAATGGAGGCTATGGGCTACATGGCACCATCTGAACTGGCTGAAGTAACCAGAGTTGGGGTGAAGGATCCCTACTCAGAATTGTCCGCTATTTATAGCATTGTTTTTGCAGATGATAACAAGTCATGTAGTATAGTGTGGTCTATGGAAGATGTTCACGAGTTATAAGAAAACGTGGACACACTGGCCCTCATTTTGATACTGCACCAGAATTCTGGCTTATTTTACATAAATAAGTGGGCAGAAAACTCAACACTTTTTTCACATGTGTCTAGTCGAGTGGACGTGACTTAAAGAAAAGAAAGATATGGTTTAGAATGTGACACTGTGTACCACGTTGTGGAAAAATTGTTGACGTAAAAATTAGGCAATCTAAAGGGGGTATAAAGTGCAAAAAAAATGTCTGAAAAATCATCAGATTTATCATACAGCATGAACCACTGTTATAAGTGTTCATACAAAATTTATGCTGTCTAAAAATTAGGCAGGATTAGTAAATATGTTTGTCTTGTTTCTTGGTAAAGATGGGTGGTTAGTCAGTGCTACCTTGCGAAGGCGATAGGTTTATTGAAGAGGAAAATAGGCACTTCACACCTTCATTGTATGTGTCTTTGAGTTATATATATCCTGAGGAAACCCCAAATGTGAGCACAAAACACATTGTGGCAGATAAACTAGTAAAAATGCACCAGAATTCTGGTGTAATTTATGGCAATAAACTGGCATTTCTATGTGTTTTAAATACTTTCTAAGGCTATGGCCCCACGTGGTGTCCTGCAGCAAAAAAGCGCTGTGGGAAAAACTGCGGCAGCAACGCATCGCAGTTCTTCCCGCAGCTCTTTGGACAGAAAGTTCACAGAGATTTCCTCTGTGTACTTTCTGCTTCAATCATACCTATAGGGAAACCGCCGGCGTTTCCGTAGGTGTAATTCATATGCTGTGATTTCCAAAACCATGATGTTGGAGATTTGGAAATCTCTGCATCTCCGTTGGAATCCCATCCACTTTGCTGTGACTGCAAAACGCTGCGTTTTTTTCCCGCGGTGTTTGTGCCGCAAGAAAACTGCAGCCTTTATGCCATGTGGGACCCTACCTCATCCAACAGGAGCCATGGTCACCTGGAAAGGGGCGGGGCATATTTTGCACAACTATGAGCCAGAAAACATGCCCAAATTTTGCCAATGCACCAAAATTCTAGACACTGCGCCAAAGCTTTGCACTAAAATTTTGCTGGAAACTAAGCCAAATAATAAATGGTATAAAGTACGCCTGATTTTCATACAGAGTTAGACATTTTGGAAAAACTGGAGCAGTTTAAGACTGTCTTACTTAACTTTGCACTTTCTAAAAGTTATGTAGTTTTTAGTTTATGTGCTCCATTGCTTTTCTTCAATACACCTATTCTCTATACACCACGAGGACCGTGTACGGCAAAGCTGACTAACCGTTCATATTTCCTAAAAAACAAGATTGTTGTTACCACTCCATTGGAATAAGAAGGGCGTGAGCGTCAGCTAAAGATTAATTGTGGATTCTTCTGCAAGGCATTTATGAGAATTACTGTATGTGTCATTTAACAAAATGTGTATCTATGCATATATGTATAGAGAATAATCTACCTGGTCTGCCGATCCTTCACATGGCGCTGTTTTTTTGTCACACTTTGGGCATCCACTAAGAACAGGTCCAAAGTGGGTAAATGTATTTATCTGTGTACTAATAACCTGCATGAACCATATGTACTTGGGTGAATAGTTGGAACATGTTAGTTTTTTGCTGACTTAAAGGGGTTGTCCAGGATAACCTTTTTTTATATATATATATATATATATATATATATATATATATACACAGTGTCGGACTGGGATGTCTAGGTCCCACCAGTGGAATTGTTTCTAGGGGCCCACCATCAGAACCCCTGCAGATCAGCGGTACCGAGACAGGGCGGCTAAAGGTAATAACATGCTGGGAGCCATGCTGCTCATCCACTATACCATGTGCACCACTGCACTACCTAAACCTACTGCTACACCTTGTATGGCAAGTGAACAGCGTGGCTCCTAGAATTGTTACCTTTACCTGTAGCCACACTGTCCTGGAAAAGCTGATCTGCAGAAGTCCTGGCTGTTGTATCATCGCAGATGTAATATTGATGGCCTATCCTAAGGACAGGCCATCAATATTAGGAAGATGGACAAATCCTTTAAAGAGGTTGTCGAAGGAATTGGAGCAACCCATGTAGCTGGCGGGAGGTGTAAAGTAAAAAATAAGTAAATTAAAAAGCATACTCACCTGTCCCCGGCGCTCCGTTGTCTGCTGCCAGTGTCCATTCAGTCTCATGCCGGCGAGTCCTTGCTGGGAGTCCTGCACCTCATGTGATTGCTAAGACCAATTAGGTACAGGATTTCCAGAAATGAGGCGCCGCCATGAGACCGAACAGACACATGCAAGGGACAACGGGGTGCTGGGGACAGGTGAGTATGCTTTTTTAAAAATTTTCTTATTTTTACACCTCCCCTGGCGGCCGACACAGTGGTCGCTCCAGTTTATGGACAACCTCTTTTAAGGGGTTGTCTGGGCCAAATTTTTCTATGGTCACTTTACTGGTCCCCCCACATAGTGGCCTCTTCACTGGTCCCCCATACTGTATGGGGAATAGTGATGGGGTCATTATATTGTGTGGGAGCAGTGATGGGGGCTAACATCCTGTGGGGGGGACATTAAACTGTGTGGGGCATATTAAAGGGGTTGTCCAGGGTTAATCTTTTTTATGGCCTATGCTCTGGATAGGCCATAAATACCTGATCGGTAGGGGGCTGACACATGGCCCCATCAGCTGTACAGAGCCACTTCCAGCACCTGTTCTGTACACAACACAGGGCCGGAAGCTGAAAGCTCCATCCGCTGTATAGCAGCCCGGCGCCTTCACTGCAGCTCAGCTCCTACTGACTTCAATAAGTGCTGAGATACAGTGAAGGTGCCCAGCTAATACACAGTGGACAGAGCTTTCTGCTTCTGGCCCTGTATTGTGTACAGGACGGGCATCAGAAGTGGCTCTGTACAGCTGATCGGTCCGGGGTCAGCCCCCTACAGATCAGGTATCTGTGGCCTATCCTGAAGATAAACCATAACAAATTATGCCTGGACAACCCCTTTAATATACCCCCCCTAATGTGCCACACTTTAAAGAGATTGTCCAGTATAATTTTTTTCTTTTTTATAATTAGTCTGGGGGAGGTGAATCCCCCCTACTCCCCCTCCCCCCCCAAAAAAAACATGCTAAACATACTCACCTGTCTCCAGTGCTCCGGTGTCCTCCCAGCACGGTCCAGTCCTGCAGCTCCGCTGTCTTCTTTTTGCCAGAATTCCTCTCTGGCTGTGATGTCCCAGGTCCCTTCCCTTAGGCCACTGATTGGCCTCAGGGGTCACGTGACGTCACAGGTAGTCACGTGCAGAAGGAACGTCAGCTGGAAGAAAACAACAGAACTGCAGGACCGAACTGCTCTGGGAGACACTGGGGACAGGAAAGAAAGTTTGTGGGGTGTTTTTTTTTGTTTTTTTCACCTGCCCCTGCGTAATTAAAAAAAAAATGAAGGAGCCACTGTATCGAGTATAAGCTCCACAGCGGCCCACACACAGTATTATAAGCTCCACAGTGGCCCCCACCCTGTATTATAAGCTCCACAGTGGCCCCCACCCAGTATTATAAGCTCCATAGTGGCCCCCATCCAGTATTATAAGCTGCACAGTGACCCCCACCCAGTATTATAAGCTCCATAGTGGCCCCCTCCTAGTATTATAAGCTCCACAGTGGCCCCCACCCAGTATTATATGCGCCCAATAGCCCCCCTCCGCTTCGGTGCTATTATTATACTCTGGGTTCTCCTCAGACCCCAGAGTATAATAATCGGAGGCCCAGGGGAAGTGATTAAAAATAACAAACTCTCATACTCACCTTGCCTTACCTTTCCTTGGCATCCTCGCTCCATCCTGCCGTCTTCAGCGTCTTCAGGCCCTTTTCCGACGATGCTGCTGAGGCCTGTGATTGGGCCTCAGCGGTCACGTGGGGGCGCACTGACGTCATTACGCGGTCGCGCCCCATGTGACCGCTGGGGCCTAATCACAGGGCTCAGTCACATGACGGAGGAGCACCGGAGAGGACGCTGTGCCCAGGAGAGGTGAGAATATGTGTTTATTATTTTCAGTCACCTCCCCTGGGCTGCCATCTATTGGAAAGGGGCCTGCAATATGCCAGGGTCCCTTTCCAATAACAGTATGTATAGCGGTCGGGGAACCAGGCTTTCCCCGACCGCTATCATAGTGGTCCGGGGCCCCAGCCATCTCCAGCTGGCCGCGGGCTCCGTACCCTGCCGGGTCGTAACGCCACTGGTCAGGGGCCCGATCGGGATGGTCAGGATCCCGATCGGGCCCCCATGAGATGAGGACTAATAGTCGGGGCTCGGGGCCCACCAGTGGATTCACCGGTTCCCCGGTGGTCGTCCGACCCTGTATATATATATATATATATATATATATATAAAATGAGGCCAAGGAAGGTGAAAAAAATGTAACAAAGAAACCATGTTCCTGGTGCTCCAGTGTCTCCCAGCAAGGTCCGGTCCTGCTGCTCCATTTTTTTCTTCCAGCAGAAGTCCCCGCTGCACGTGACCGCTAAGGCCAATCAGTGGCCTAAGAAAAGGACACAAGGCGTCACTACCTGAGACACTAGAGCACCGGGGACAGGTGAACATGTTTTTTTGGTTTTTTTTCACCTTCCTGGCCTCATATTAAAAAAAAGTTTAACCTGGTCAAACTAAAATCCAAGTGTATTAACACCATACAATTTTTACAGTCAGATTTATGATTGATGATTAAGTGATATATGTAATATTTTGTGACAACTATTGAAAGTAAAAGGCTAAAATATTTTTGCTCTTCACATCTATAAAAGTGTACAAATAGTACTTGGCACTGTGGCCCAGGCAGGCACACTGTTCGTCCCTGATCAAATACACAGGAGAGTCTCTTTACTGATAAATGGACTTCGAGCAGTCTCTTAAGCAAAAAACGTTGAATTTTTTAAAGCCATTTTTTTTTTTTTGGGCCTGTAGTATGTATGTAGTATATAGATTCAGACATAAACAGGGCTGTTACAAAGTAGAAAAACTTGAAAGGTGTGATTTTTGGTACAGTAGGTATTTCCACTTGTCATAATGCACATTTCCCACTGATTCACAATTTTTTTTTTTATGTTACTGCTTGACCTGCAGTTTTCATCATATTTCTTCACGATCAGTATTTAGGGTATAGAAATATTACAGTACTTCAATGCTTGGAGATTTGTGTTACTAAGAATCCGGTGCATATTGGAGACTCCAGTCCTCCCCTGATGGCAAATATTGAGAGAAAAGACATATTAAAATACATTATGCCTTTTCCAATATTTCTCCAGACTCCATCTTCTTTTTGAACTAAACTTACTTTGTACATTTCTGTTTTGAGAAGGACTAGGAAGTAGAGACTGGCGGGTGAAGTGGGAAGTGTCAGAATGGGAGCAGGGGATGGGTGAGGTCACCAATAATAGTCATGAACAGACCTTTTAACTATTACAAAATGAATAAAAACAGGGCTCACAATTATTAGTGTTTTTTTTTTTGTTTTTTTTTTTTTTAAACTGGACTAATCCACAGTGATACTGTTCAGTAAGTAAAGTAATCTGTGCCAAACTATGTATTTTGTGGTACGTTGTTAACTGTCTAGATATGAAATATAGAGATTGATTTGCACCAAAATTTTCACCATTTTCACCTATTCCGCTTAATAAATTTGTCTCACCCTGGTGATCAATTTCTTAATTTGGAAGGCAACAATTTTGTCATATAAATGGCATCGTTTAATATTGTAAATGTGAGTAAGAATAAACCATATTAGCAAGGGTCCCTTGCAGGGCTGTGGAGTCGGAGTCGGAGTCGTGGAGTCGGAGTCGGAGTCGGTGCCTATTTTGGTGGAGTCGGAGTCGGAGTTGGTATAAAATGGACCGACTCCCAAAATATATAATAAATTGGTACAGTTAGTAGTACAATGCAGTATATGCTGAATATATTTTCATAAGAATTTGGGAAAATGATGAAATGTTGAAAATGATGAAATGTCCTGTAAAGGTCTATTCTATTCCTCATATAATGATGGGACTGAGTTCTGAGTGAACCTATAAGGTATAGCAGTGCCAGGGCTGTGGAGTCGGAGTCGTGGAGTCGGAGTCGGTGCCTATTTTGGTGGAGTCGGAGTCGGAGTTGGAGTCGGAGTCAGGGGAAATTGAGGAGTCGGAGTTGGGGCTTTGGCGTACCGACTCCACAGCCCTGGTCCCTTGCCTGAGAGTCTTACTAGTTCTCTCTTAATGCATAATAACTCACCATTGAAAACCAAAACGATCCTTGTGTTCAATACTGAAAAAGATGAGGGTTCTGATGAAGCGACTTTCTTCTCAGCCATCTGCATTTTCCAGTCAATTTCATCTTTATTTTATAAAAACAAGAAGTGCATGCAAAGCATATGGTAAGTGTGATATGAACTATGCAGGATGAAATAATAGGTTGTGTTGTTCACAAGAACCCTAAACTGTGATACTTGCCAATGATTAACTATAATATACTAGAATAAAGAATCACCCATCGGCATTAACAGTTCCCTCTTCCTCTATCAGATCCTTCAATATTTCTTAGGAAGTTGTAGTTCACCACCAGGTCTGCTGAAGTAGCCATCTGTTGTATAGGTATTATAAAGCATTTTATACAGTTTTATCACAGCCATTCATGTTCCCTTAAGCTGTAAACATAAACAGGAACAGGGAGTGTCTGGTAGAAAGAGTCATCAGTTTAGCTAATGTGGTCATCACTCCATCTGCTTCTAGTGAGGTGTACAGTGGTGCCGTGTTAGAGATTCCTGGTAAGTCAAAAGATTTCACAAGTACGACTACACATACTACAATTACAAAAAAGACCTGTGCAGTAAACAATACTATTGTAGAATAGCAATCACATATTATATATTATTTCTATATGTTTGGTGTTATCAGGGTATGTCGACTTCCAGACCTTTTGGGTTATCTAATGAGACTTGACATGACCAGGAGTACTTTACTGCTGCTTGTGGTATAGGTCATTTGGGGTGACCATCCATGACAGGATTTTCTGAATGGTCTGTGAATTTTTTTTAGAATAGTAGCTGTACAGTCTTTCATTAAAGGAGATGTCCAATATTGGATGCAATTGGGGCAAAAATGTCATGTATTGTTGACTTGACAATATCACTGCAGCTCAGTAGACAAAGACTGGACAGGAGGATCAGAGATGTGGCTGCTTTGTTATTTTATATCCTATCCAATTTCGTCCAGTCTGAGGCAGCCCCTTTAAATTATCCCAGACACAGTAAATTGTTCATTGAATACATACACTTACAGCATTATCAGCAGCTATCTTATGATAAAATGTTAATAATATAGGTCAGATAAGATGGACCATGTGGTCTTTATCTGCCATAAATCTTCTATGTTTCTATTGTTGTTCAAAGATATTTAAATTCAGGGCATTTTTTTGTTTTTGTAATAAATTGTGTCTCCACATTAATAATATATATGTGGCAGTCACCCACTCCACCTAAATTGTGTCTCCACATCACCTTGGCACTGCCAACTCCACCACATCTTGTCCTGGCTCTGGTAACCAATGTAGACTAACCTCTAAGTCAGGCTTGGTTTACATATATACTGTACAATGCTTACTGTTCCTTTAGTCAATAATCTAGTAGTGTTCGTTATTTTATATTTCTGTATTGTTTTATTCATTTTACTTAAGCAAGACAACATATTCCGCAGCATGTTACAGAAATTGTCACCACTCACTGTCCCAAGTAGGCTCACAATCTAAATTCCCTATCAGTATGTCTTGTGTGGGAGGAAACCCATGCAAACACAGGGAGAACATAGAACATATACTGTACACTGTATACAGATGGTGTCCTAACAGTGCTAACCACTGCCCCTAACTATTAGGAGATGTCACAATAGCCATAGTTTATATATATTTTATAGTTTATATTTTAGTTAGATTTTTATGTCTTTTCTATAAGTATGTATGAGGCAATGGTGTTTGCATATTTCCATTTATCTTGCCTCTAGAATGTCCTAGGATTACTTTGTCATCAATAGAACAATCAAAAACATGGATAAAAGGGTTAAAAGGCCATGACTGCTCTTTTACAATTTACATTGCATTATCCTGTGCCAAAATTACAGCTGGAGCTGTATTCATAATTCTGCTGGTTTAGTTTTCAGAAATTCTTCCATCGGGACCACTTCTACTGTCTATAAAACCTACAGTAAGAAGTCAAGGAAAGTAAAACTCTTAAAAGAACCTTATAAGACTATCAGAGATTACTTGATTACTTGTAAGTCTTTGCTGACCTGGATTCCTGTAGCAAGCTGCCTTTGGATTTAGCATTACAGCTATAATATATGCATGGTTCACTGCCAAGATCCTGCGTTTTTTTAGTACTTAGTTAAGATTTTTTCCTTTGCTTAGTTGCTGTTTATTAGACTGCCTTCACACTCGCTGCAGATTTATCGTGTAACTGATTATTAGTCACAGAAATTTCTGCAACCAAGTTTGCTCGTGTAAAGGCACCGGTACTATATCAACTGTACTTTGGAAAAAAGTCTTGTAATGTGACTGTGGTAGAAAAGGTGATAAAACACTACTGGTAGGATATTTGTAATGGATGTTAAGACTTATAATATTGTTTAGCATGATGCCACATTAATCCCGCCACTTGTAATCTGATTCACTATATGTTTCCCCACTTCATGGAGAGTTGTGGCCCATTCACTATAGTACCCATTCCAGGGACATTCATACTAGTATGGCTATGTGTGACAATGCAGCAGTGCATTTGAGTAAAGAGCGCTAGGCTTCCCAGGCACTGCCCCACTTGAGTTTGCTACTGCAGTTTTGTTGTTTGCTGGTGTTCTAGGGGTGGAACACCATGGATCATACACTGATGACTTATACAATGGCAGCTTTTCACACCATAATAGTAATTACACTCAGGATTCTATGCATGTCTGAGCTCAAGGCTTCATTCACTTGGCCATATTATGGCTCCGGTATCTGACCACTGCCTGACCTGACCCATGCCTGTTTACCCATGTTGCAAAAATTCCACCTGTTCTTAGTTTGGACTCTGTATGACTACACTCCTGTCTGTCATCATGGCCTCACAGATTAGATTTCCAGTCTCTTTGCAAGCCAGCTGTTTGTGGAGACTTCTCTAGTACCTGCGAGTTCCCTCCAGCAATGTCCTTACCTCTTTGAAGAGATTAGTAGAAAAAACATATAGTAATTACTTACACTCAGCTCCCCATTTTAGCCCCAAGACAAATCTGGGTTCAATATCTGTCTGCTTGTCTCTGCGTGACAACTTTTTGCTTCTGTTCCTGTTTTTTTTGTTAATTTAGCATTATGTAGTATATTTCTCCAGGAACATTTCATGATCATGTGGTCTATTTAGGCATTGCATTATTGGGGTACTTGGTTGTATTGTCTTGTTTCCATTATTGGGAATGGATGCCATATGATGAGCTATGAGAGTTACCCTACACCAAGAGTTACACATTTTTGGGGCCTGTTTTGTATTGTACATGTTTGTGTCTATTGGTCTGTCAAGTACATTAATCTATTGTTTTTCTATATTTCTGTATGTTGTGTATTGCATTTCCTCTAATCCCAGTGTTTTTACACTGAAACAAAGTCTGCTGGGAAATTCTATATGACTAGCATTGTTTTCATGTACAGCTCACCTGTTACAGAGGTGCTTTGGACATCAATATGAGGTGTTAGGGCAGGCTCCTCCTCTGTTTTTACCATTTTAGATGAACAAACCGGTTGGATTAGTTTTCAGTGTTTTTCATTTTGGTTTTTATGATTTGCTGAACAAGAACAATTGCAGAGCAAATTATTTTTATTATTTGAATTTAGACAATACTCGAGTGGAGACAGATCACAAAATTCACAATGAAAAATAGTGTAATGAACTTGGTATTTTAATACGACATTACCCCAAGTGCCTACATGCTTTCTTGTGCATGCCATCTGCTTTGCAGGTGTATTTTAGTCACAGCATGTGGATGAATTATGTTTAATCGATTCTACAGTAGATCACAGTGAGCGGCTAACCCGTTGTGATCGCTCCCTGTGTGTCTCCAGCCTTGGCAGAATTCTGTCAGATCTTGTTTTCACTCCTTTCAAACTACTTGCTGGAACACCACAAATTGACTCACAAATGTACTGTTTGCAGCTAAGAGCAGTGCCAGCAGAAATACAGTAGGTAATGCCAAGTGTGCTCTATGGTAGAACCATCCCCTAACATTCTATCTTTAGCTCTTCAAAAAATTCTGTACATAATTTTTTTTGCAAAACTGAACTGTTGCCATATTAAGATAAGGTAGAGAAAATCAGGACGACATTCTGTAAACTACAGGTTGGCGTAGGGCCATACATATATTATTAGAGCTTTTAATGCTAGCTTAAGGCTAAGGCCCCATGTAGCGGGCTTCTGCGAAAAATTGCTGCCGGAAAAAACGCAGTGGAAAAGCAGCGTATTTTTTCCCGCAGCGCTTTTCACAGGAAATCCGCAGAGTTTTCCTCTGCGGACTTTCTGTTTCAATTATACCTATAGGGAAACCGACAGCGTTTCCGTAGATACAATTGACATGCTGTTTCCACCACGTGGGACCCCAGCCTAATGAGACTTATATATTGATTACCTAGCATTAGGATTGGTCACCAACCTGTGAGCTGTGGTAGGGCTGACATTTTGGACCTCTGCCGATCAGCTGTTTCAAGAAGTCTCAGATGCTGTGGACTCTTCCCTGTATCACTGTCGTGATATTGGTCACATGGTACAGAAGCAACTCAGTCCCTGTTTCTATTGTCTGACAGAATGCACAGATCTTCAAATTAAAATTTCTATTCGAAAGTTGTAAAAGTTTTCATCATTTTTGTTGGGTAATCCCCTCTATATTAAAAGATCTGCCAATGATTATTTGCTACCAGTTAGAAAATTCAGGAGCAAGTATTTAAGGGGATATAGATCGAAGGGGGTCTGAGCACTGGGAATCCAAGCTCAACCACCACTGCATTCAAAGAGGGGACTGGAGAATGGTTGTCACTTGATCTCGGGAGGAGGAGTTGGACCTCACCAATCTACACCAAGGAGATTCAAGAGGTTATGTAGATGGAGGTCCTTAAGACATTACTTAGAGGCGCTCCCTCATTTCTTCTCTTCCTCTCTCCTGCATCTCTTGCCTGCTAGCAAATGTAGTTGGCATGTCTCTTGGGCGCTTGCTCCAGCATTCTCTCTGGCACGTAACATCTAACTAGGAACAAGCTTGTCTTTACCTGCTTATGCACTGTTTTAGGCGATCCTTCCTGACTCAGTTTTCATACTATCATTTTTGGCCTGCGAGACATCCAATGGTTTCCTCTATATTGTTTTAAAATGCTTAGTCAAATAGTAAAAAAAAAAAAAAAAAAAACTACCAAAGCAGTAAAAATATAGACATATTAGGTATTGTTGTGTCTGGAAATACCTGATCAAATAAAAAATGTAAAATTATTTATCCCTCACAATGCCATTTTATGTTTGCGTTACCTCCTCAAAAAAATTGTATTAAAAGTAATCAAAAAGTCATACAAACCCCAAAATGTTATCAATAAAATTACAGCTCAAAAAATGAGCTTCGTAGACACAGCTAGATAGAAGTTAAGAAAAAATTATGGGGGTTGGTTATGAGTGCATGCAATGTAAATATTAATAAAACTGTAAAAATATATACATTTAGTTGGATGGATATCTGCCATCTTGGCTACTGAGATCATTTGGATATATCAACATTTTTCTAATATGTATGGATAACTTGAGGATAGTTTTGTTTTATGAAGTCTGAGATTCTTTTATGTTGCCCCTTTGTTTCTGTACTTTGGCCTTTATGTTGTTGTTGATAGATTTATCTGCGTCTCCTTATCTTGCATCCTTGGCCTTCATGTTCTTTATGAAAGCTGAAGCTTGCACTGAGTTATTCTTTATGTGAATTCTCCTCTTACACATTCAATTTGTCACATATGCATCTAAACAATACTGCCATAGTCTCCATTGTACTCAATAATTTTCTAAAATATTATCAACATTCAGTAATATCTCAGTGTTTAACAGCACAAAATACATTTGGTTTTAGTTACCAAATAATACAGAAGTTCCAGTGCCTCTATACAAATACTAGTCAGGATCAGGCTGCATGTAGAGTACTGTGCACAATTCTGGGCAGCTGTATACATGAGAGATATAGCTGAACTACAACAGGTACAGAGGAGGTCTATCAAGGTAATTAATGGGATGAGTGGATTAGAGCATAAAGAGATCAGCAAATTTGCAGTGGTTTAGTTTGGAAAAAAAAAAATGGCTTACGGCAGTGTAATAACAATGTACAAATATATGAATAGACAGTACTGAGACAGTACTAATGATCTATTTATACTGAGCCCTGTAACCATGACAAGGGGGCATGCTCTACACCCAGAGGAAAAAAGACTGTTTCCATAGTCATAGGCAGGGATGACTTGTACATGTTCAAGATAGGCCTGGATGCCTTTCTTGAAAGTAAGACTATCACAGGTTACGAGAGCTAGAAATTTTTGGGATAGGATGTTGATCCACGGACTTCATCCAATATCCATATCTGAAGTTGCCCCCTCTAATGGGACAATTGGAGTCAGCCTCATGTTTTTTTTTGTTTTGTTTTTTGCCTTGTCTGGATCAACTTGGTGGATTTGCAGGTTGGACTTTGTTATATCCATTATGTTAGTAGGTAACTACAAATATACAGCAGCTTAAATTGATGAAATATGTCCTTTATTGGAAGTAGCAGTACACCGCAGCAGTGGACTGCTACTTCCAATAAAGGACATCTTCCATCAATTTAAGATGCTGGTGGACTGGATTTTTTTGGAGAGGGGTTTCTGGCGTGCAATTTATGAGATAATCCCAGGAATGTTGGTGCTGCTACACTTTTCTTTTCTTTTCTACAATTATACAGCAATAGAGAAAAAAAAGCAATCTTATAAATTTAGTGGGGTTGCCCTCTTGTTACAATACATCTTTGTTAGAAAGGTCCCTGAAAAATAAGCTAAACACAGTGGGGAGAATACAGTGTATCAAACTATGTACTCGCGTAAGAAGGGCATAGTTTTTTAATCAAAAAAATTCTTCTTTTTTTCCATTTTTGGATCACTAACACAAAAAAGAAGTTTAATCTACCTAGTACAGATTTCAGATTCTGAAGTACAGTATATTGTGAGATACACCAAAATTATTAAGAGGTGTATACCCCTTAATAATCTTGCCCCATGATGGGAGCTGCATTTATTAGGCATCAAAAGCATATCTTTTGTATTTTCTGTAAATATCTAAGGCTGAACTACCCCTTTTTACGAGAACATGCTTGAAGTATTATGTGCTTTATATGATTATATACTGAAATTTTGGCTAATATTTTGTGTTTCAGAGATGTGGGTTTTGCCAGAGTCCGAGATTTTCACTATGGGATTGTGGTCGATCAGCATTGGAGCTCTTGGTGCAGCAGTGGCTGGGATTATCCTGGCTAATACAGACTACTTCCTCCCAACAACGGAGAAAGCTACCTTGGAATACTTAGAAGAGACTGATCTGAAGTCTCTATCCGATGGTAAAAAGATCTTATAGTAGTGATACCAATGGAATCTTGAACTGGGTTATTACTCTATCTAGGCTTAAAAAGGATTTGTCTGTTCTCCAAACATGTTGGTTTTAGCAAATACTTGAATGCCCCATGAATAACAATTTTGGAGCATTTTTTTCTTCTTGACAGTGTCCCTATCCCTTTTCACTCAAGTCCCTTTTTGCTCTTTAAATGTCCTGCTTTTGATATTGGAAATAGATGTGTATTAATAATCTTAACTGCATTGTTCTGGAAACTATCTATCTGGTGGCTAACTGTATATTATACTACAATAAATATTGCTTATGTTAATATTTTATTAAAAACTTCTTCAAGCATTTAGTTATGCAACCAAATTTTAAGTTTTCACTCAGTAATCTATGATAGTCCCTCTTTGACAGTCCAAGAATTTGGGAGGTTTGTATCCCATGCATCGTGTTTCCCAAGATTACAACAATGTGGCCAATTTCTTCCACAAACAGCACGCTGAAATAAGAGGTGTTCTGTTTGATCTTCCTGTGGATTCTGTGGCTGACTCAGATGCAGAATCTGTGCCACGAGGCTCAGGCTGATTAGCCTTGCCCTATTGTGTCTGGGGCATATCAGCAAGCAAACCCATGGTCAAAAGCCATAGCTTTGCTATGGGTTCACAGGGATGGAATTTGGAGAGAAAACTGAGGCAGAAGACAACCTCAAAATCCTCTGTGTGCACCTATTCTAAGGATAGGTCCACATGGGCTGTGTCGGCTTCTAATTTCCTATTGCATTTAATCAACAGTGGGATTTTCCCATATTCTGTCAAGGCAAAAACTGCCCAATAGGAGGTGGTTTAAGTGACAATTCAAAGGGTAAATGCTAGAGGTATGTCGCTGTTTTTAGCCTGCTGCATAAACTGATATTCTGCAGCTTGAAAACCCCCACTGCTGGGCAATCTGTGCTGCATTTTTTTTAGTATGTGTATGGATGCAATTTGTTGATATCTTTTCTACTTTACTGCTACTGTACAATGCCACTGGAAGGCCATGATGGCATATATTGTATGATAGATACATGTAGATAGATTATAAATATAGAGAGAGAGTTGACGGTGACTCTGCTATTGGCTCTTTCCTACAGAATCAAGGACAGTCAAAGCAAAAGACCTCTGGGAAAAGAACGGAGCGGTGATAATGGCTGTGCGTAGACCTGGATGTTTTCTATGCAGAGAGGTAATTCAACATAAAGAAGACAAAATATATTGTCTATCATGTAACTGTGTTTAGCTATCTAGTTTACTAGATGGTATCCATGAAGGTTGTAAAATTTGCTCAGATGGCAGCCCTAGTTCTAGGTTCAAATCCAACCAATGACAACATCTGCAAGAAATTTATATGTTCTCCCCGTGTTAGCGTGGGTTTCCTCCGGGTTCTCCGGTTTCCTCCCACACTCCAAAGACATACTGATAGGGAATGTAGATTGTGAGCCCTATATGGGACAGTGACTGACAATGTCTGTAAAGTGCTGCGGAATATGATGGCACTATATAAGTAAGCAAAATAAATAATATATATAATCTTATACAAGCCTTTTTAAGTTCCGTTAAAGGGAGTCTATCTTTGAGATTTTCAATTTTTAGCTAAGGCTATATTCATGTAGCCCTTATAAAGGCTATTGTAGGCATATCTTTTATTTCCTGACTCTTACCGGCGTTTTTCAGAAAAAGCCTTTTTCTTGATATGTAAATTAGCTTCCATGGAGCACTGAGCACCCCCCTGCGTCATCACCCTCTCCCTGCATCGCCGCCCCTTCTTCCTTCTTGTTAACACCTCCTCTGCCTCTTGGCTTCTTTCTCCTGTCAGCTCGAACGAAATCTCGCACCCCCTGTGCTCCGTGGAAGCTAAAACAGGGAGAGGGTGATGACGCATCTTCTTTGCTTGTTCCTCTGGTCGTCGTGAACACGAGATTTCATTCGAGCTGACAGGAGAAAGAAGCAAAGAGGCAGAGGAGGCGTTAACAAGAAGGAAGAAGGGGCAGTGATGCAGGGAGAGGGTGATGACGCAGGGGGGTGCTCGGTGCTCCGTGGAAGCTAATTTACATATAAAGAAAAAGGCTTTTTCTGAAAAACACCGTCAAGAGTCAGGAAATAAAAGGTATGCCTACAATGCCTTACAAGCCTTCTAAAGTTGCATTCAGAGGACATGACATAGGATAAATAAACAGGGCCAAGAAGTTTAGTGTGGGTATAGTCCAAGAAAATCTGCAAATCCACAATAATACATAAAGCCCATGGACAAGAATGATAAAAAAAAATGCAGTCCCCTTATTCTAATGCCATCAGGCACCTGGAAGACTAGGCTCACATCTGCCTCAGAGACTGTTCTTTTGAATCTTGGTTGCAGCTTCCATGACATTTGTCAGAAAAAATAGTACAGCATGCATTGCTTTAATGTTAATTTAACTATAATAAAATGACGTGAATCAGGGTCATCAGACATTGTTGGTGCCTGGTCACATGACATACATTTTTATATCATTTGCACCTCCGCAGCACCCCCCCCCCCCCATAGCTTTGCCCCTGCAGTGAATGTGAATTTCTCTTTCCTGTATTGCTAATAATTTATTTGCAACCCGTGATTCCAAGCTCACTGTAATTCTGCCCCCCCTCCAAAAAAAAAGTGCAATTGTACTGAAGTCTAATGGAGTAAACAGCTAGCACTCCAAACTCACTCTTTCACGTGCATTCTCAGTCAATTGAGCATGTGTTTTCAGTGTAGAGAACAGATGAAGCTGCTGCCAGACATCTCTAGCATAGACTTATGTCCGAGGGAGAAAACAGATCAAGTGTAATAATTCAACATGCCATGTCCTTACTTCCCTTAACATCATCTGCCAGGGAAGACTTGGGAAGCGTAAGATAGTAGGCTGGCCCCGCCAAAATTGCAGGGTCATTGAACTTTTTTCTTATGTGTATGTGGGCCATAAAAAGCAGATAAGTTTTTGCAGTGATTTTTGTGTTGTTGCCACCCATGGCCTGTAGGCATAGTAAGAGGATTAGTGCATTCATGTACAGAGCATAGTATTGGAGTGACTTTACTTTCCCAAAGCCTCAAGTGGAGGAAAGTGGATTACTTACAGACTGGAATTAGGCTAAGGTCCCACATAGCAGGACGCAGTAAAAAAACGCTGCAGAAAAAAACGTGGCAGCAATGCATTGTGGTTTTTCCTAAAGTGCTTATCACAGAAAGTCTGCAGAGGTGTCTTCTGCGGACTTTCTGCTTCCATTATATCTATAGGAAAACCGCCGGTGTTTCCATAGGTATAACTGACATGCTGCAATTTTCAAAACCACAACGGTTTTGGAAATTGCAGCGTTTCCGCTGCGCGTATTTTTCCACAATGTGTGGATGAGATTCGCTAGAAACCTGTGGCATTTATGCCACATTGGTCCCCAGCCTTAGAAGTGTTTTCCAATCAGTAGATGTAGTGTTGGTTTGCTCTGCTCAAAATATCCTTATTCCCCAATCCCAACTGAAATAAACATGCACCATTGACTGAGCCAAGTGTGCATGTTTATAACGGAGATAGGAGAAATAACTCCCATGTGTATGGCCAGTTTAGTTTGGAAAAAAATCACTTTCAAGCTAAGGCCCCATGTGGCGAAACACAGCCAAAAAAAAAAAAAAGGCTCCTGAAAAAAACAGTGCCAGAAACGCATCACTTTTTTTTTCTGAAGCGTTTTTCATTGCTTTTTCATAGCGTTTTCCTCTGTGGACTTTCTGCTCTTATTATACCTATATGGAAAATGCCAGGATTTCTGCAGCTGATTTTTTTTTCTGCAATTTGTGGATGGGATTAGTCAGAATCCCATTCAACTTTGCAGGTAATGCAAAACGCAGCGTTTTCGCAATATGAGGCTTCAACTTCAGTGACAGTTTCCCTCCATGTCACAGACATCCAGATACAGCACTATGTGAAGATCCCATGAAACAACTCCCTATACCTAAGCTTCCTGAACTTCTTGTGTGTTACAGGGCCTTTCTCTTAAGCATTTCTTTTGTTCATTGTTTTTTTTAGCCAAGTGTTATTTTTTTTTTATATAGATGAAGAAGATTAAGTTTCATGACATGACTATTTGCAGACATACCAACATAATGACAATTTTCCTCTAGTATTCTATATTTAGACATGCGGAAGATATTATCAAAGATCTTAAGTAGTATTTTTTCAATTCCTGAGATTATGTAAACAATTAGGCATGTCAGTAAAAGCACATAAGAGATTTCTTCACAGTGAGAATGGAATTAAGGTAATTCTTAACTTGAGAGCCTGCTGTGAAGTCTTGCAGAAGGTATGTGGCGTATACAGCCTATCCAAAACTGTATTATTAGGAAGTGTGTTGACTAAGCGCATGTAAGGTTACGAGTACTATAAATGTGTGTAGTAATACATGCCTTACTCTATTGCAGGAGGCTTCTGAGATATCTCAACTTAAGCCTGAGCTCGACCAGCTAGGAGTCCCACTTTATGGTGTGGTGAAGGAGAAGGTTGGGACTGAAATCGAGGCCTTCCAACCTTACTTTAAAGGAGACCTCTTTCTTGATGAAAAGGTGCTGATGTTTTACTAAAACTATTATGCTTTATTATCACCAATGTGTTTTCCACTTGAAGTAAAATAAAAAGTGAATGGGTTGTCTTAGACAATCCTAGTCCACAAACCTCATGAACCAGTGCAGAGTGCAAATAAGAAATAGCTCTCATTCTGTATTTTATGGACAGCCATTCATCTGAAAGGGCGCCATGTAATATCATATGGCAACTTCCATCAGAATTCAGATTGCCTTTGTGAGACTAATGTAGATATTACAGCTGAGGCTTACCTGTAGGAACTATTGAGTATGGACATCTATGTGACAGCTACATCCATCATAAGAATAGAGATCTCATGTTTGAATGGATTGGTGGTCATGCATGCACACATGCTCCAATAATAAAATGAAAACATTAAAACATATCACATTTTTCATGGGCTAAGTCTACAAGCAGGAGCAATTGAAATGGTAACAAGATAAGTCATATACTGTACTATATTTTATCAAAGACTGACTCAAAGAGGCTGTTTCATATACCTCTTAAAAGTACCTGTGAGAACTTAATTTACAGAGTACAGACTACCATACACAATTTCATACACATTTCAAATGTTTGGCTGGCAGCTCCTGTAGATAGGAAACATATATTTTAGTTCTCCATGAAGCTTACTATTAGGATTGCTCCCATTTGTCAAAGAATTAATTCTGGTAAGAGTGTATTCATATATAGCAAAAATTTCTGAGACTGTCCATTATTGCGAGTGATACTTGCAGACATCTATACACAAAAAAATTATTCTCATGTACAGTACAGAACACTTTATCATTTGCAGAAATCTAAATCTCACCAATAAATGTGTTCCATGTGAACATAATTTAATACTATAAAACTTGGGCTCTGTTTATCCTTTATTTTGTGAACATGCTTGGAGTATACACTATGATAGTATACCAGATGTATTTATAAAGCATTCTATATTTAAGTCTTCAGATGGTTACAGTCTTGTATTCACTTCTGTCTATTGTACTCTCTTCAGAAACGCTTTTATGGACCTCAGAAGAGGAAAATGATGTTCATGGGACTAATACGGTTAGGAGTATGGCAGAATTTTCGTCGAGCCTGGAAAGCGGGCTTCGAGGGGAACCTGGAAGGGGAAGGCCTTATTCTTGGTGGCGTGTTTGTGATTGGCTCTGGGGATCAGGTAACTAGCCTTGTGTTTTTTTTTTTTTTTTTTTTTTTTTTTAAACAACAGTTTTACAACATTTAGTATCCCATTTAGCATCTGCAATTAGTATTGTTTTACTTGCCTAACTCAATAAAGGGCGATTAACAAAAATATCTTGTGCTAACTTGATATAGTGATTTAAACACAAAACTTAATACAGCTGTTTAGATCTGTAGGGATGAGTAGTGTTCTACATCTATAAGAAAAAAAATGTCCCTATAAATACAAAGACCTGGGGAGAAGGCCATGGGCCACAGATGACAGCCTCAGAGGCTGTTTGTTTGAGACCCTTGTTCTAAATCATGTCCCCTCGTATAGTGAGGCAAAAAAAAAGTGTCTAAAACACATAATAAATCTGACACAAGACATGTATGCCAGATTTCTGGAGCAAATTAAGTCAAAATGTAAATCTCCCTCATAATCTTCATTATTATCATGACATCCGCACCGTAAAGGTGGCCTCACATATTCAACAGTTGTTGACAAAAAACTAATCTAATGTAGTTCCACCTAATGTATTATTCTGCATCTACATTTACTTACATTTTTCCCAAAGTTTTTGTGCTGATCCTCCCTGTCGGTTTTACTTTTGTGGCAGCCACTGATAACCCCCTATATATTTTTGCAACCTCTGATTTCTCTTTCACTTCTTCCTTGAGTGGTGGTTTACAGGAGTCAATCGGGCAGCCTATGCTGCACACCATTTTGGACTTCTCAGAAGTTGCTGGCCTGCTAGATACAATGTGATCTATTAAATTGTTCCTCTACAGTGCAGGATCCCCCATATAGTTTTTCCTTTGAATAGAAGATAAGTTATCATTCTGGGAAAACCCCATTTAGTGTCAAGCCCCTTGAACAGGTAAAGTATGAAAATGTGGTTATGGGTCCAAAAAAGCTTCTCTTCATTAATAGCGCAGCTATGAAACCTATAGTGCAAGTTATATTGGTTGTTTCCAAGTGTTCCCAAAAACTAAAATAGAATATAGCTAATAGAAAAGAATTTAAGATCATTTATATTTAATAGTGATTTTTTTTTCTTTTATTGTATATGGATATGCTTATTTATTTATTTTTAATGTTTTTGTTGTTCTAGTTCTTTTTTTCTTCAGTCCAGTAGGGCTAATGGGTACAAGTGGGAGCTACTTGAGGCTGCTTATAGCGGGATTCTAGAACACCAATATTTGTATTAAGTGTGGTACTCATGGCCTTAAAGGGTACCTGTGAGTACTACAGAATCCATTGTTATATTGTGTTCAGTAGGAATACCAGTAATTGTAAAGGCATTTCAGGTAAATGATCTTAGCTGGTTAACCAGGTACAAGCAGTACTACACAGAAACTGATGTGAAAAAGTAACCTGTGCACTTTTGTTTGCATCATAAGACAAAAATGTTGGTGCTGCATTAACTAGTTGAACAAAAAAAGTTTTATTGCTCTGAATAAGAAACCACAAAATCTTATAAATATGATTTAGAGGGCTAAGAGAAACAAAAGAACAAAAGAAATGATTAGAGATGAGAGAATTTCTTAAAAGTTTGATTCAGCAGTTCAATTCGAAGTTCCAAAAAAATTTGCTTTGATTCAAATTACTTTGCGGCGAATAAACAGCTATTTCCGGTCTGCAGAGAGCCGGGGTGGGCGGCAAAATGGTGGAAGCCCTTGGATGCTGCGGTCATGTCTCTCTCTCTCTTCAGCACGGACAAGTTTTATTCATGTGGAAGGATCTGCTAACAAGCAAAGACACGCCTACCCAATCACATCACTAGAGAATATCTTGTGACCGTCTGATATCACAAGGGTCCTTACTAAATATTCGTTACCGCGAAGCATCAGGAAATCCGGAATCGTGGCGAATCGAAGATTTCCTTAAATTCGGATCGAATTCCACTTCTGCAGAATCGATTCGCTCATCTCTAGAAATTATGTTAAAGGGGTTGTCCACTTTCAGACCAATATTAACCCCTTAACGACCCAGGACGTAATAGTACGTCCTGAGTCGCATGACGATGTATGGAGAGCGCTCAGGAGCTGAGCGCTCTCCATACACCGCGGGTGCCGGCTGTATAATACAGCCAGGACCCACAGCTAACAGCAGCAATCGGTGCCTGCACCGATCGCCGCTGTTAACCCTTTAGATGCCGCGGTCAAACGCGACCGCAGCATCTAAATTGCGGAGCCGACAAGGGCGCCGCCATTTTTACCTCATCGCCGCCCTCCGGAACGTCATCGGAGGGCGGCACTTGGTTGCCATGACAGCCCGGAGCCTATTGAAGGCTCCCACGCCTGTCATTTCAGTATAGCTATTACACGATGCCAGAGGCATCGTCTAATAGCAGTGAAGGCATTTTGCTATTCACTGCGATACAGTAGTATCGCAGTGAATAGTATGAGCGATCAGACTCCCTAGGTTTCAAGGTCCCTAGGGAGTCTGATTATACAAGTATAAGTATAAAAAAAAAAAGTTTTTAAAAGTATGTAAAAATTAAAAAAAACACAAAAGTTCAAATCACCCCCCTTTCCCTAGATTAGATATAAAAGTAAATAAACAAAAGTAAACATAAACACATTAGGTATCCCTGCGCTCCAAAATGGCCGAACTATTAAAATATTAAAATATTTATCCCATACGGTGAACGGCATAGCGGGGAAAAAAATCAAAATGGCTAAATAGCGTTTTTTTCAACACTTTGTCTCCTATAAAAAATTGAATAAAAAGTGATCAAACCATCAGATCTTTCCCCAAGTGGTAACAATAAAAACGTCATGTTGTCCCGCATAAAAAGACGCCTTACCCAGCTCCATACATGTAAATATGAAAAAGTTACAGGTGACACAATATGGCGACGCAAAATTTTTTTTTCTATTTAGCAAAGTTTTTAATTTTTTAAAAGGTATCAAAACATTACAAATACTATATAAATTTGGTATCACCGTGTTCGTACTGACCCACAGAATACAGGTAACATGTCATTTTTACCACACAGTGAATGGTGTAAAAATTAAACCCATATGAATTTGGCGCAAATGCAGTTTTTCTCCAATTGCACCTCATTCTGAATTTTTTTTCAGCTTCCCAGTACATTGCACAGAATATTGAATAGTGACATTACAAAGTACAATTTGTTTCGCAAACAATAAGCCATCATGTGACTCTGTGAACTGAAAAATGAAAAAGTTATGGCTCTTGGAATGTGGGGAGGGAAAAACGAAAATGCAAAAACAAAAAATGGCCCGGTCATTAACGGGTTAAGAGACAAATGTTATTGTTTGTATAATAACATTTTCAATTATACTTTCTGTATCCGTTCCTCATGGTTTTCTAGATCTCTGCTTGCTGTCATTCATTCTGCTTGCTTCTAGTGGATAAAAATCAGTCCATGGCCATGTGATTTACGGTACATGGTCATGTGATTTACAGTCCATCAGAAATATGCTGTGCACCTGTGTGTATATCACAAGACTATGGACTGTATATCACATGACCATGGTCTGATTTTTATCCACTGGGAGTAAGCAGAATGAATGAGAGCAAGCAGAGATCTAGAAAACCATGAGGAATTGATATAGAAAGTATATTGGAAAATTGTACAATTATTTATTATACAAACAATAACATTTGTCTTTCAATATTGGTCTGAAAGTGTACAATCCCTTTTAAGAAACACTCACACAAGTATTTTATTCTCTGGCCTGTTCAAAAGGTACATGATGTGAATTGGAGCGGAATTCCATTGTGTGAATGGGGCTTTATAGTTCAGAAATGAATTTCTGCAAACAGCGGTGGAAATTATTTAACTACCTGTAGGTGGTGTTGTTTTCCCTCATGAAGAAACTATAAAACCTGTCTATTTAAATTATTAACTCCTATAAAAAGAAAAAAAATTTCCTCTTAAAATGTCTTACAAATTTACACACCTAAATTTGTTTCACAATTTTTTTTTCCTGGATTTTGCATTTGCTCAAGGCATATTTTATTTAGAATAGCATTAAAAGAAAATCTAAGAAATGGCACAATGGATCCTGCACCATTCCTCTCATGGTCTGCAATAATAATGGGAGCTTAGATGTAAAATATGGCTACTGAGAGCAGTGCAAATATTGCAACCCAGTTTTCACGACTTTTTGCATTTCACAATTTCTAGGGGATTCTCCTTGAGCATCGTGAGAAGGAATTTGGAGATAAAGCAAATTTGACGTCTGTCCTTGAAGCTGCTAAGAAGATAAACAGGAAGACTGAAGTCCATTAAACGTGTGAATAGTTTTCCAGTAGCTCTCTACATTTAACATGAGGTTCTATGGGCGTTTAATTTTTGGCAACTTATTTATTATACTGGTTATAGAAGCATTGTTGTGGTTTCAGTCAAGAATGAGGGATATTTATCAAAACTAGTGTAAAGCAAAAGTGAAGGAATTGCCCATAGCAACTGGGTTTATTGACCTAGTCCTTTCATTTTCAAAAGGATCAGCTATTTGGTTGCTTTGGGCAACTGCTCCACTTTTCCTTTGGACCAGTTTTAATAAATCTCTCCCAAAGTACTTTATGTGTTTTTATTTGCCTTTTCCTGCAACTACGAGCATAGTCTTTGTTTTATACACAATATCTGGTATTTTTTATTGATTAATTCTACTTAACATTGATCAATGTGGTTGATATTTTCTATGCAATTACATGTCTCCAGCATCAGTCCAGCTACAATAAAGACACATTCTGTCTTTTTAGTGAGTGTTCCTCTCTTTGTGCTCACCATATATAGATCACACACTAAGTTTGCAAAGAGGCAGCACCTAACTGAACACACAGGATCGAGTCACACTCGATGTGGAATGCACGGTGATGCTTGGAAGCCCTCAAGTTGACTCAGCCAGAGGTGTAATTTGAAGCTCCTGAGCTCTAATGCAAAATATGTAATGGGGCTTTCCAAAATACCACGTGTGGCTTTACTGTTGTCAAGGTTCCCTCTCTACAGCCAGCACACCTCTGAACATCTGGGCTATACTTGTCAACATTTTGGATATTCTCTAGGAGAATGGCGCGGTGTAATAAACTACACCCCTCTTGGAGTGGCCACGCCTACGTTAGGGTGTGACACGCCACATTTTGTGCATACTATGCCCCTTTTTGCAACATGGACAAGCTATTGTGCTAGCTACTCCCCTTTTTGAGGACATGATTACAACATAAAGTGCCCACTTAACATGTATAATAATAGAGAGTCTAGCGAATGAGGCAACACTCCGCCAGATCCAGGAGATTTGCCTACTCTTCCAGGGCTCATTCAGGGAGAGTTGGCAAGTATGATCTAGACTGGTTGTTAAGGGCATCTTCAGGTTACTAAGGACTATTAAATGAGGTTGCATTTAAGTCTTAGAAACTAGCTAGCCTTAAATCTGTCTCTGTTCTGTTCATATCTGCACTTTTGTTTCAATTTATAAATAAAATCACAACATATTGCCAGATCTTTAACACCAGCGGCGACAGACAGACAACCCAGCAAATGTGCAATTGTGTAATGCAATTTTTTTTAAAGCTGATCATCTGGCACCACTGATCTCACGCTACTTCTAACCAGACATAATGGCCGTGCCATTTTTATTTTCCGAATCTAATGTCTGTGGAAAAACGGACATGTTGGTCCATTGAAGGTCTTTTTCAGGACTTATCCATATAACAGTGACTAAAGGTCATAGACAAACATTGACGGCCATGTGACGGTCGTTACAAAATAAATGCTGTCACACCGATGTTATTCACTGTCATGTGACACATCAGTGGTTGATATTGTCTATGGAAGCAGCAGCCTACTGATCATTCCCATTGCATTATGCCTTTGCATTATACCTCTTTGCAAATTGTTATAATGTATATGGCCATCAGTTGTCCCAAGGACCAGCTCTTTGATGGGAAAATATTCAATGCATTTTGTTTATACCCTTCCATTGAACCCTTTAATGGAAAATCTGTGTAGTGTATAGTTAGTAATATTTTACTGTACCTCTGACAAGGTAACTAAACCTCCAACATGCAAAGCTGGATTTATACACGCACAGTCAATAACACATGGAAAACATGCAGAAGTAACCCATTTGTTAAATGGAAGGTATCCAGACCGTGATATGACAAAGATACTCAACTAATACTGCTTAGAAAATTTGTGTTGTGTTGCTTTGAGCTATTTACTGTGCTTAGTATATCTGACATGTCCAGGCAGCAAAACTTCAAATCTTTATGGAATATTTATCTTGGCATAACTGATAGGGTTCATCTTTTTCCTTTTGAATTGTAGACCTTTTGTGATCATGTGGTCTTGGAAAGAAATATAATAACCCGAGGCTGATGTAAAATATAGCATGCTGTTATTAATTACTCCTCTCAAGGTTACAGATTTGCCTTTTTTGTTGGCACAGAAAAGTATTTTCCAGTCAACATATAATTTATATATCCATTGAAATTCACAAGAACAATAGAAAGATTGATCCCTTCAATATAAAAAAAATCTTGGCTGCTGTGATCCAGATGAAAGGCACTTCAAATAAGCAGGAGCTATAAAAAGAATGGCCTATTATCTACACAAATAATTACAGGCTCAGAATCGGTTAATAATTCTTGTATTAAAGTGCACCTCGGCTTTTGGGGTGAAAACACAGAATTAGGTAGCTGCTGAACAAAAAATTTGTTGGCATACTACTAGAATTGGTACAATGTAATCTGCGTTGTGCGAGAAATTGCTGCAAGGGCTTGTTCCCCTTCACTCTAGGGATTAGTGAGTGTCTCAGAGGTCAATCATGAAGTGACCTTTGACATGAAAAAATGAAATGACATTTTAAGTGGTTACCTTAAGTTTAAAATGGGTGTAGTCTTAAACTACAATTGTAATGCTAGTACCTTTGCTAACTCTCCTGTATCAGCAGAGATTAATTTTTGGACTGATTTCTCCTTTCACAGTCTATGTGGGATGCCTTGTTTTGATTTGTCTTCCCTTTGTGGAGAATTTGCCCTCACTTTTTCTTTCTTTACTTTCTGCACTTGTACTATTTGATTCCCCCTCCTGTTGCTACAAACTACCCTATGTGTATTCTTTTACCTGTGTGTGAAATGCCCTGCTTGATTACTTATCTTTGCACTCTGATCTGTCCCATACATCCTCCTCCCCTTACCTGCTGCTATCTTTAACACTGAGACACTGTAAGGGATGGGGAGAGCAGAGAACTGTGAGAATGCTTCTATATGTAGGTCAGATTCAGCAGGACAGCCAGCTATGTAAAGAATGTACACAGTCTCTACAGCAGCAAAATGCAGGAGAAGAGATAAAAATATAGCAGGGCTGCTAGAAATTTAACATATATGTGGTTTCACTTTTTGCTTCTCTTTATGTCGGCAGTTTTAGAAATATTTTTATACACTATATACAGTGCTGGCCAAAAGTATTGGCACCCCTGAAATTCTATCAGATAATACTCAATTTCTTCCAGAAAATGATTGCAATCACAAATGCTTTGGTAATAATATCTTCATTTATTTTGCTTGCAATGAAAAAACACAAAAGAGAATGAAAAAAAGTCAAATCATTGATAATTTTACACAAAACTCCAAAAATGGGCCGGACAAAAGTATTGGCACCCTCAGCCTAATACTTGGTAGCACAACCTTTAGACAAAATAACTGCGAACAACTGCTTCCGGTAACCATCAATGAGTTTCTTACAATGCTCTGCTGGAATTTTAGACCATTTTTTTTTTGGCAAATTTCTCCAGGTCCCTGAGATTTGAAGGGTGCCTTCTCCAAACTGCCATTTTGAGATCTCTCCACAGGTGTTCTATGGTCTATGGGATTCAGGTCTGGACTCATTGCTGGCCACTTTAGAAGTCTCCAGTGCTTTCTCTCAAACCATTTTCTAGTGCTTTTTGAAGTGTGTTTTGGGTCATTGTCCTGCTGGAAGACCCATGACCTCTGAGGGAGACCCAGCTTTCTCACACTGGGCCCTACATTATGCTGCAAAATTTGTTGGTAGTCTTCAGACTTCATAATGCCATGCACACGGTCAAGCAGTCCAGTGCCAGAGGCAGCAAAGCAACCCCCAAAACATCAGGGAACCTCCGCCATGTTTGACTGTAGGGACCGTGTTCTTTTCTTTGAAGGCCTCTTTTTTTTCCTGTAAACTCTATGTTGATGCCTTTTCCCAAAAAGTTCTAATTTTGTCTCATCTGGCCAGAGAACATTCTTCCAAAAAGTTTTTGGCTTTCTCAGGTAAGTTTTGGCAAACTCCAGCCTGGCTTTTTTATGTCTCTGGGTCAGAAGTGGGGTCTTCCTGGGTATCCTACCATAGAGTCCCTTTTCATTCAGACGCCGACGGATAGTACAGGTTGACACTGTTGTACCCTCGGACTGCAGGGCAGCTAGAACTTGTTTGGATGTTAGTCGAGGTTCTTTAGCCACCATCCGCACAATCTTTCGTTGAAATCTCTCGTCAATTTTTCTTTTACGTCCACATCTAGGGAGGTTAGCCACAGTGCCATGGGCTTTAAACTTCTTGATGACACTGCGCATGGTAGACACAGGAACATTCAGGTCTTTGGAGATGGACTTGTAGCCTTGAGATTGCTCATGCTTTCTCACAATTTTGCTTCTCAAGTCCTCAGACAGTTCTTTGGTCTTCTTTCTTTTCTCCATGCTCAATGTGGTACACACAAGGACACAGGACAGAGGTTGAGTCAACTTTAATCCATTTCAACTGGCTGCAAGTGTGATTTAGTTATTGCCACCACCTGTTATGTGCCACAGGTAAGTAACAGGTGCTGTTAATTACAAAAATTTGAGAAGCATCACATGATTTTTCAAAGGGTGGGTGCCAATACTTTTGTCCACCCCCTTTTTTTATGTTTGGTGTGGAATTATATCCAATTTGGCTTTTTGACAATTCTTTTTGTGGTTTTCCATTGAAGACAAATTAAATGAAGATATTATTACCAAAGCATTTGTGATTGCAATCATTTTCTGGAAGAAATTGAGTATTATCTGACAGAATTGCAGGGGTGCCAATACTTTTGGCCAGCACTGTATGAGAATGCCCCTCATAATTATTGAGTTCAGGTGTTTCATATCATTGCAAACCAACACACCACCGCAGGAACCTTTAGTGTCTTGACATCTGCACGTTCTATGATTCTCTCCTAGCACTCACTGATATATCCTCACTCCAGGATGCAGATGCCGCTGCTGCCTTCTATAATACCATCATTACTTTATCTCTTGACTCTGTGGCCCCCTTCACACACCCCAGAGCCCGACTGATCAACAGGCAACCCTGGCACACGTTCCTGACAAAAAAAACTGGTTAATGGTGCTCTATAAATAAACAATAATAATTGCAAACAGGTATATATAAAAATCAAGCCCACAGCAATGCAATCTCCATAGACACTAGTTTGCTTTGAGAAAAAAAAAAAAAAAAAAGTCAATTTGTAAAATTTCTGACCTGCTAGATCTGCCTGATGCAAATACTGTATAAGTGCTATTATTCTGAAATTGAAGCTTCTAGGAATAACAATAGCCACAAAGCGGTACACCATGCAAACTTAGAGTTAGACGACTGATTGTGGCCAAACCTTCTCGTCCAACGTCACAACATACTCTTTTGGCTGAATGGGCCCAAATTCCCTAAGACTTGATCCAAAATCCTGTAGAAAGCCTTCACAGATATGTCGTGGCTGTTATAACCAGGAATGGGTGCCTAGCTCATGAACAGTAAATTATATTCATGCCCATGGTTTTAGAATGGCATATTCAACAAAGTTATATTCTGTAGATGTAGATGTTGGTCATACTGTTGAACAAATAATGTACATGGGTACCTAGAGCAGCCATGAGTAATATCAATTTCTTCTGCCTATAGAGCTCTGTTTACAGATTTAGCAGGGGTGGGGTCAAAGGAAGAATATTAGCAGTTGTCTAATGTGCACATTCCTTAACATTTTCTCATTTCTGGGTTACTGTACAATCAGTTGCTGCTGGCACACTGACTCAAAGGATTGCAGGGTAATGAATCAGTGAACATCTATTGCCTTTAACCCCTTAATGACCAGGCCTGTTTTCACTTTAATAACCTGCTAAATGTTTCCGTTTTGCCCTTTTCAATTTCGTTATTCGCATTTATATTTTTTTCATTGATGTAACTTGTGAGAAAATTATAATACTAAAAAGTGGTCAAGTCAAGCAACCTATAAAACACTTTCTGTAAATTTGGCCTGGCCCCTCACTCAGTTGATGACCATTCTTGTGGGTTCCCATATCGCAAGATTACAGATAGCACTGTTATAATTTGTCATTATTCTCTCTGCACTGGGCTCCAGGCAAACAGGGATTGGCATGAGCAGCCAGGCCCTTTCTTGCATGGAGCCTCTCTGTGACTAAATCTTTGCAAATAAACTTGTGCTTGCTGACAGCATGCTGGATCTAGTCAGTGGGGGCCAAAGCATGATGTCAGCATCAGCAAGCACCAAAATCACAGGTCAGAGAAAAACTCAGTGGGAGGAATGACTTGGCATCTAAATACTTGTTGTGCAGAGACACATTACAAAGATGTTTTTATAAAGGGTGCCCCCCCCCCTCGTAGAATTGAGATAAAGCTACTTTTTGAAATTCTTGACACAATTCCTTTCAATTTATCCTTAGTTGTATTGGTTTAACAGATGCAATATAAATTATTAAGTAGTAAAATGTATAATATATTATCATATGCTTACAAATTTGCTCTCATTTCACTGGAAGATCTTGCTTTGCTTGCATCTTCTACCGCACCTTCTATAGATTCATGTAAAACGTCAATCTTTTTCTAGCCAAGATGATGATATGCTGTAAAGGATTGTGGCAAGTGCTAGATGTTCCTTACAAAGAGAAAAAGGGAACACATAGGCCTTAAAAGGACGGCTTGACCTAAGAATGATCACTGCTTGCCCTAAATCGTAAATCTTATATGTAATCTCTAGTTTGTTTAGCAGTTTTTAAACATTTTATACACAGTTTCTTTGTTCCTTCTACAAACTTAAGTATTATTACTGTTTTCTATGGAGAAAAAAAACTTTACTTTGTGTTCCATCTTAATGGAAACAACATCCCTAATATGTTGCAAGGACAGACAAAGACAGCCGAGGGCCCCTGTGCAGGAACAGTGGTGGACCCTTTCTTTTCCAATATGTGAGCATAGAGCATCCTCCATGTCAGCATAACAAACTACCAGCAATTGTTAGCCATGAATTTAATTAGTGTAGGCATTTAGCTGCAGTCTGATAGACAGTAGAAATCTGCAGTTAAGGTGATAGGGCCCCCTGACCTACTGGGCCCCTGTGCCACTGCACATGCTGTGACAATGGTATGTCGCCCCGTGTTGAATTTTCACCTGCTATTCTGCTTATGAAGAATGTGGATTTGTGAAGCACATGGTACTTAATAACGAGCAAAGAAGAGCTGCTTGCAGAGGCTAGCCTGTGCTTCTTCGGTCACATCACCTGTAGCTGCTGCCTCCTACTTTCCTGCTATTCCTCTGTCAAGTGCTGATTCAGTATGTGTATGTACAGTCTCTTAGATTTAAAGGGCCATTATACAGGCTTTCCTGTCTCTCCTTGGTGAGAACGGTGGCTTTACAGATCATCTATAATACATTTTTAATTACTGATGCAATAGATCTGGTGAGACATCCTGTATTAATCATTGTTTTGTGAAATTTGATGTTCTTTTCCAAAGCTTCTGTTTTCAAACCCTTATACATACTGGGAAATAGATATTAGTTGGCACATGCCATGGCATCTTGACATATTTCCAAATTGTGCTAATACTTGTGTTTGATCATTTCTCTGCATATGAGTTTTCTTTGTTAAGAATACACTGGTAACAAGAGAGAATAGCACTATCTTCTGGACATATTATGCAAGACAGGTCAATTGCGGGAAGACCACAAAGAGTCAAATCCAGGGGAAGCAAGCTATGACTTATTCCTAGAAATAGAGAACATTTTATACTTGCTATTTACATACATAGAAACAGCTCAAAATGAGGCAGGGCAATAACAAAATAAATATTGCGTTCAGAGTTTGAGTAATCAGCTGACATACAGTATCCAGTGAGGAAAAAAGTATTTAGTCAGCAACCAATTGTGCAAGTTCTCCCACTTAAAAAGATTAGAGAGGCCTGTAATTGTCATCATAGGTAGACCTCAGCTATGAGAGACAAAATGAGAAAACAAATCCAGAAAATCATATTGTCTGATTTTTTTAAGAATTTATTTGCAAATTATGGTGGAAAAAAAGTATTTGGTCACCTACAAACAAGAAAGATTTCTGGCTCTCACAGACCTGTAGCTTCTTCTTTAAGAGGCTCCTCTATCCTCCACTCATTACCTGTAGTAATGGCACCTGTTTGACATTGTTATCAGTATAAAAGACACCTGTCCACAACCTCAAACAGTCACACTCCAAACTCCACTATGGTGAAGACCAAAGAGCTGTGGAAGGACACCAGAAACAAAATTGTAGACCTGCACCAGGCTGGGAAGACTGAATCTGCAATAGGCAAGCAGCTTGGTGTGAAGAAATCAACTGTGGGAGCAATAATTAGAAAGTGGAAGACATACAAGACCACTGATAATCTCCCTCAATCAGGGGCTCCACACAAGATCTCACCCCGTGGGGTCAAAATGATCACAAGAACGGTGAGCAAAAATCCTAGAACCACACGGGGGACCTAGTGAATGACCTCCAGAAAGCTGGGACTAATGTAACAAAGGCTACCATCAGTATTTTATGGTTCTGTGTTTTGTTACTGTTGGTTTTTGTTTTCCGGGTTTTTCCTTTTCCTGGTTTCTTGGTGTCATATGAGTTTCTGGGGGATGGGTTTTGTTTGGTTAGCTTTTTAGCTCAGTCTCGTCTGGACTCTGAGCGGGTCATCTTCTATTCAGCGATCAGCCTGATTCAGTCTCATTGCTTTCCTGAAACCTTGAATCTAGTAACCATTTCCAGTAGTTATTTGTTGCATGTGAACCGTGAGTAGCAAGAATATTAGATTCTAGGCTTCTCGCTACAGGCAAGTGTTTTTGAAGTGTGAACAGACAGGGCTTCTTTTAAATGTTAGTATTTCTCTCTGCTAGACTTTCCTATCTAGCCTCAGTTATCGTCCGTTCCTTCTGATGCCATTTTAGGGAGAAAACATGGCCAGAAGTGTTCTTTAGTATTTTCTGTAGATAGGAATCTGCTCACACATGATTTTGGACTGCTACCTGTTTTTGGGTGTGGTTCTCTGCAAA